>CM057346.1:67477362-69877362 GCA_030015575.1 Agapanthus africanus | reverse complement strand
TTAGCATCCTAAGACCATGTTTGGATACTATCTATCCTACGGAAAAAAAAACCAAGATACCATTTTTCCGCCGGAATAGCCCAATACTGCAAAAAGAACTGTTTGGATGTTTTTTTTGTTCTTTGATCAAGAGGAGAAACCCCCCTCTGTTTTGGCCCTATTCACCGGATAGAAAAAATTGGGTCAGAGCCAATTTTTTTCCCGAGATTTTTCCCTCGCGGCCGATAAAAAAATCTCGCGCGCTCCTATCTCTCTCTCATCTTCCTCCCTTCTTGCTTCTTCTCTCTCTCTCCACCTTCCCACTCTTGTTGCTTCTCTCTCTCAACCCTCGTCATCTGATCCATCCTCAACTTCGTCCTCATGTACCTCCTTGCCCCCACCGCCACCACGTCAGCCTCCATCGCCTCCTTGCTCCCTTCCTACATCTTTGAGTCCGGCCCTTGTTAGGCCACGACAGCGCCCCGGCCGTCAGAACGAGGCCAAAATGCGGAATCAAAACTTTTCTTTAAACAAGAAACCGGCGCTACCGCGGACTATAAACCCGGATCGGGCCATTAACCTACTCCTAGCTAACTAGAGAAGGGGTATAGAGATATACCGAGCGATCCGTGTCCTTCAGTCTTCTCGTCGTCGTCCCGATCTCTCCGCGGAATCTCCGGTTTTCATCTCCTCGTCGGAAGGGCACCACATCCATAATGGTGGAGGAATGAGATATCAACTTTTGTGGTGGCTTTTAGGAATTTTGTAGTAAGCAAATAAGAACCAAATCACTCACAAAATAAATTCCCTCTCCCCTCAAGAAGTGTGGCCGGCCATGATCAAGGAGAGAATGAGAGAAGAGAGTGGATCAATCATCCAAGGAAAAATGATTGATCATGAGTCAAAAAGCAAGCCACACTCCCTCATCATAACCAATCCAATCAAGCAAAAGTCAAGTAATGATGAACACAGAAGTCAAGGGATGGTGGAACCATCATGAAGCAACAATATACAAAGACCACCCTCCACAATACTAATTTGCACAATTGCAAATAAGCTCTCCTTCACCAATTTTCAGCCAAGGAAAGAAACAAAGGAAAATGGCCGAAACGGAAAGCAAACTGGCAATTTCAGAAAAATGATCTCGTAATAAATTACAGAAAAACCCCGCGACTGTATATACATACCTGCATTTGTATTGCGACCGAATACAAATGCAATGAGACAAAATCTACACTGTACAATACTAGGATCCGGCTTAAACCAAAGCCCGCTAGTATTATCCGTCCGATCATGATCCGTGCAATACCGCATGTATATGATCGAACCCTGCCATATCTCCATACGGCCTCTACAGCGTTTCGCCCGAAACTTGAGCAACTGTCTGTGGGGGACTCTAAAGATTCGTCAATACTTTTGGCTGTGGATTTAACCACTAGCACGTCAGAGGTATTAGCCATACGTAACAGGCTACCGGGTATTGACCAAAAGGGACGTCGATGAGCGAACTCATCCTGACACCCTACTGAGCCTGTCAGTGACAATATCCGTACAGTTCGGTCCGTTCGTCTATGAGCATCGCATGGCAGGCCTAGGGGGTTGGTAAAAGTCAGACCCACAAAAGCGGTACAAGTCGTGTCAGAGTGTAGCCCAGAACACCCTGAGATACTACTGGAATGCCTACCAGTAAATCTCCTGCCTCGGCCGAGGGCTTTGTGTAATGGCTCTCCTAGACACAGCGCGACCTCACCCCCAATACCGGGAGAGACGAACCCCTGCAGATCCGCTCACTGCCTCCATGTGGCTCGGGACTGTACCCAACTAAAACCTGTTTGCACGACTCCTTTGAGCCGTGATAGGGTAGTAATCAAAGTACAGTGGGAACTCACACGAGACAAATGACGATCTCAGGTCGATGAACTAACCTGTACACATGTCACCAGGGAACTGCGATCTGACGTCAGGTATAAGACCAACTAGCATGTTCCCAGCGAGTCCTGTCCGGTGTACTCATAACCCAATGAGCACCTGTATACATCTTAGGTGAACCAACTGACACCAGTGGCTTGTGAGACCGGCCACCGCCCCTCGTCGGGGTCTCGACTGTATACACTAGTCTACTCTGGAGTATCGATGCCCTGTCTCGAAACTCCCACGACTAGGGACCTTTTAAGGATGTGCTTATAGACCCCAGCTCCCACGTATATGATCGCCATCATACTGCTGGCCGTCAAGCAAGAATCCTAAGGGCTCTATCAACGTGTAATAGCGACCTGTAAGGTCACCTAAAGCAGTACACGATGATAAAGATAAACCAGATAGCATACTATCATCTTGAGCAAGACTGTTCTACCGGCATAGGTCCTCCCTCAGTCATTGCAATCACGTGCCTGTGATCCAATAATTGACTCTGAGGGCACTATATCCAACAGCCCTTACGCTTTCTCTTTGAGGATCGCGACTATGATCACTAAAGATGTCATCTTTGTTGCGGTGGGGTTTGCGGATGGGCTTGTAAGGACCGGGGTTTCGAATGGGTTGATTAGTTTAAGGAAGAAGATGGACCCGGAGTGAAGTTGATTGAGGAGACAAGGTCACTTGGTGGGGTTTTGATGATAATCACAAGTGGGAATTCTTCAGATCATGACACGTAGCGAATGACGTGTCATCCACGTAAATCCACTAGATTTCTGAGGAGTTCGGAGCTGGAATAAGTATGATGCATTGGGGACGTTCCTCGGGGAATCTCGTCTTCGAGGTCGCATCCGACCTCTGGAGACCTCCCCGGAGTACCTTCTTATAACCGTGCTTCAACAGCCTCCTTGCTCGTCTCCGAGATGTTACAGGGCTGAGCTTCCTTGGCCTCCCGGCTCGTCTTCGAGCCATCCACCGAACTGAGCTTCCTTGGCTTCCCCGATCAACCGAGAGTGTGGAGCCTAAGCGTCCCCGCCACAGCTCTGTGTATCTCGCCAAAGTGAGATATCTGCCGCTCCACGTTCCGCGTCCCACGCTGGCACATCCCTCAATTAATGAGTGTATCCCGCCATTAATGGACAGATCCCGCCATCAACGCGGGAGTAGCGCAGGGGTGTAACGAACAGCGAGGATCTCGCGCCGGCTCGTTCCATATGACCCCTATATAAACCCCTCTTTCAGACGATTCAGGTAGGTCGAATTCATTCCAATAGGCCGCTACTCTGCTCTTATTCCACGTTACAAACTTGATCGTCAGAGGGTCCTACAGTGGTCACCCACCCCTGGACTTCCTTTGCAGATAGCTCGGCGTCGACACCAACCCATTGAGATCTACACACTCAACCCTCAACCTAAATCTTAACCGCTCAAAACCGCTCGCTCCAGATCGACGGAGGACAATATCTGAGGGAGAGAATGACTTCCATCAGTTGGCTCCATCTGTGGGAAAGATTTTAGAAGCTTTTCCACCCATAAAGTTGATATTCCACCCTCGACCCGATGGCGAGCGACAATCGCAACAATCCTCCACGAAAAATTCTCGGCACCAAGCTGAGCAGAGAAAACCAAGCAGACCACACTCGACCCGACCCATAAATAGGTCGAAACGAGAGTAGGGGGCTAATGATGATGCTCACAAGTGGGAATTACTCAGATCACGACACGTAGCGAATAACGTGTCATCCACATAAGTCCACTAAATTTCTGAGGAGTTCGGAGCTGGAATAAGTATGATGCATTGGGGACGTTCCTCGGGGAATCTCATCTCCGAGGTGACATCCGAACTCTTGAAGACCTCCCCGGAGTACCTTCTTATAACCGAGCTCCCACAGTCTCCTTGCTCGTCTCCGAGCTGTTACAAGGCTGAGCTTCCTCGGCCTCCCGGCCCGTCTCCGAGCCATCCACCGAACTGAGCTTTCTCGGCTTCCCGGATCAACCGAGAGCGCGGAGCCCAAACGCCCATGCCAGCCCTCCGTGTATCTCGCCAAAGCGAGATATCCGCCGCCCCACGTTCGCGTCTCATGCTGGCACATCCCTCCATTAATGAGTGTATCCCGCCATTAATGGACGTATCCCTCCATCAACACGGACGTAGTGCAGGGACGTAACGAACGGCAAGGATCTCGCACCGGCTCGCTCCATGCGACCCTTATATAAACCCCTCTTTCAGATGACTCAGATTGGTCGAATCCATTCAAATAGGCCGCTACTCTGCTCTTATTCCACGGTACTAACTTGATCGTCGGAGGGTCCTACGGTGGTCACCCACCCTGGGACTTTCTTTGCAGATAGCTCGGCGTCGACACCAACCCATTGAGATCCACACACTCAACCCTCAACCCAAATCTCAACCGTTCAAAACCGCTCGCACCAGATCGACGGAGGACAACATTTGAGAGAGAGAACGACTTCCATCAGGTTTCGTTTGTGATGCTGGGGTTACAGAAGGTGGAGGAGAAGAAGGGGAGGAGGAAGTGAAGATGATTGAGGAGACGACTGTGATTATGTGATTAATGATGATGGGCGATCAAGCAATTGAGGTATTCATTTGGCATAGAGCTGCTTGAGTTTTAGTGGCTAATGTCGAGGAACAAATTTTCCCTAGTTTGAGGATGCCTTCAATTTTCCACCATAGAGATGCTGAACATTTCATCATTGTATTTCCTAGTAAATTAACTCGACATTTCTGGGTGATTAATTTGATGGTTTTGCTTCATTAATGTAAGAAATTACGTAGGTTTGGATCATTATTGTGAGAAATTGAACTTCTTTATGAAAATGTTTTGAAATTTTTTTTATTCAATATCTCTCTCTCAGAAGCTCAGTCAAAATCTCTCATAGAGCAGTTATAAAAAAAAGAATAGAACAATTTATCCAGCAATTTTAAGAAAAAAATAAAAAATGAATATCATTATCTCAAACTATCCACACACTCATTCTAGTTGAAAATCCCCTGCATTTTCATCCAAAAGGAATGCAAATGCATTCCAGAATATTCTAATCTCAAATTAAATCTTTTGAATTTTAGTACTAACTATCCAAACATGACCTAAATACAATTTTAAACTAGAACCCATAACATTAAGAAGAGAGAAGAAGACTTATTGAGATAATTGATCAAAATCACACAATGGGAATTCCTGAGCAAAATATTTGCCACTTCCTTGGAGCTATGTGAGGTTTCCTTTTTGTCTCGTGGGAAGAGAGAGAGAGGAAGCCGAGAAATAGTTCACGTGGAGGAGAGAGAGAGAGAGGACGAAGAGTTGTAAGGTGTGGGGCTCACGGGTTGCAGTTTTGCTACCCGTAAGTATAAGGTTGAATCCGCACCTGTAATGTGCGGATTCAATCTTGAGCTCTCGATTTCGGCCAAGTGCTGGAAACCCGAGAGCTCAAGGTTTAATCTGTAATTTGCAATTGAATACGCACTTTACAAATGCATATTCAATCTTAGAGGCACTTCTAGAGTTGAATCCGCACTTCTTCAAATCCGTCTCATTCCAACCGCCCGCTCGCTTGCCTATGTGGTCTAGATGTGATCCAAATTCGCTTTTACCCTAATTAGTTTAAAAAACAGATAAATCCCTAATTACTTTTGAAAACATGATAAAATTGTCGGATAATTGCATCAGCTTGTTAGGTTTGATATGATCATTGTCATTCATCGGTTGTGTTGGGGTCTTCTTTTTTGAAGTCTTTTAATGACCCAACTGTCTCTTCATAGTTGATAAATTTAGAGATAGAAGGGTTGAATTCAAAGAACCCAGCAGCAGGTGAAGAATAATGAGAGCCTTTAAATCTCTTCTGACTCTCCCTCCTCTCTCTTCAAGAGTCCTTTGTCTGTCATGGACTCTCAATTTTGACCACTTTTTTCCTTTTTTAGATAAAGAGCAACTTCATTTTGCTTCTTGGGTTTTTCTTGAATTCTCCTTTCCTCACCAATTTCCAATATTAAAATTTTTTTGATTGATTTCATCTGGGTTATGTTTATTACCTATTATATCTTTGTTTCTCTATCTGGGTTGTCATAAAATTCCAATTCTTAACCTTTGGAATGTAGAGATTACTCCAGAAAATTGAAAGAAGAAGAAGAAGAAGAAGAAGAAGAGAAATGGGATGTTTTAATCTATTTGTGGAGAGATTCAAGCGCAAGAAGCAAAACAAAGCAACACCCATATCAGATCCCTCTTCATTGATCACCAAATCAGATGATTCAATCCAGAAGCACATGAACAACTCTTCAGGCTCGGCATCGTCTCATCGAAGCATACCGTCTCTATACGCGGAGAAAGGGCACCAGAATTTGAGGGTTTTCGAGTACAAGGAGCTCAGGAATGCTACCAATGATTTCAGCAGGCTGCTCAAGATTGGAGAAGGGGGGTTTGGATGTGTTTACAAGGGTTTCATGAAGCCCCCTACTGGGAAAGGGGATAACATTGCGGTTGCAATCAAGAAGCTTAACCAGAATAGCTTGCAGGTATAAATTTATTTTTTATTTTGGCAATTATTTTTGTTTGTTTGTTTAGATCATGGAAAGAAATGTTTTTTGTGTTGAATTATGGCCTAATCTCCCCAAATGAGTTGTGATTTATTGACCTACCTCTTTAAAATATGCATTTAGATGCCTTTTGACTATTATGAGCTAATCAACACTTATGGAGAGGTGCCTAATTGGATATGTATGTGAAGGAATAGAATGATTTTCGAAGAAAAGAGTCATTATGTAAAATTAGTTGGTAGAGAGCCTCTTGCATATAAGGTCATCCTAGGTTCAGTTGTTAATTTCAATGAGTAAATCAAGTTTGAATAATTAGATTACCAATGATATATAAGATGTTTGGTCAATGCTTCGGGGAGCCTTGCGGCCATTGAATTGTGTTGTATAGTTGAATCCATCTTGGGTGGAAAAGGCCTTGAAGTCTATCTTCCACTTGTCGAACTAATTTTTGATTATTTGTGGTTACTTATCTTTAAATATATTATAGCGATATATTGAGCCATTATATATATATATATATATATATATATATATATATATGAGAATAATGGAGGAAAGAGGCCATAGGAGGGAATTTCCTTCCATGGCGTCGAAAAAATATACCCTCCCTTGTTTTTTCCGACGATCGGCATCCATCATCTTCATCGTTATCATCTAAGATGTGGGTACACCAAATCTCGTGTGATTCTACAACCTTTTCACCGTTGAATTAGTGGGTTCAAAATTAACGGTTTACCGACAATAGAACTTTTTACATTGCTAAATCAACGGTGAAAAAGTTGTAGAATCACATGAAATTTGGTGTTCCCGGATCTTAGATTATAACGATGAAGATGATGGATGCCGATCGTCGAAGAAAACGAGGGAGGGTATATTTTTTCGACGCCATAGGAGGAAATTCCCTCCTAAGGCCTCTCTCTCTCTCTCTCTATATATATATATATATATATATATCATCGGCATTTGGAAGGAAGACAACATATGGAGCTCTATGGTAAATATTATGCACATAATTAAACAGATACTAATCATAACTAGTAAATCTATTGTGCTTGCATGAACTACTATTTAGGCTTTTGTGAGTATCATGTCACACTTATGTTTATGAAAAATGCTTATTTCACTACACTCTTTGAACCATATCTCATTACTCATCCTTCCTCTCTCTCTCACACCACAAGATAGGGGAGGCACAAACTTCATATAAGAACTACATTTCTCTAGCACCATATCTCTCTCCTAAATGAGAGATATTTGTAGTGTTCAAATATAGACTATCCATCACCAATTGGTAGCCAACGCCAATAGATGGCCTGGCCCGAATGGCCCAGAGATGCGCAAACGGATGCGAGACAGAAGCCTAACAGCACATTACCACTTATAAATAGGTAATAGTAGTTTCTATACTTTTACATGTTCATAGTAAATACTATAGTATGAGATATGTATGTATTAGTGTTGCCATTTAAGAACCTGAGGTTTTTCTAGGAAGACTAGGTAAAAGTATGTTCTTGGTTATTACCTCCCATTATGAAGAATCAGTCATTTTTTGGGCATAATCAGGGAAACTTAACCTAATTTTAATTATTCTCAGCTCCAGACAAACTTAGTATGTCTCCGAACATTGCCTTACACAACACTATACATGAATCTATTTATCTTATGAACTTGATTTCTCAATGTTGAATAGGGGCATAAGCAATGGTTGGCAGAAGTTCAGTTTCTTGGGGTTGTAGAACACCCAAATCTTGTAAAGCTCATTGGATACTGTGCTGTCGACGGTGAAAGAGGGGCACAAAGGCTTTTGGTATACCAGTTTATGCCCAATAAAAGCTTAGAAGACCATTTGTTCAACCGAGCATTGCCATGTCTTCCATGGAACACAAGATTACAGATAGCGTTGGGTGCAGCCGAAGGGTTGACATATTTGCATGAGGGGGTTGAAGTTCAGGTTTTTCTCTTGAAACCTCAAAATTATTATTTCTATATTGCTTGGTATCACTTTCAATGTTTGTTATTGTTCTTAGTATTATTTTGATAATAACAATGGGGAATGTCAAACCAATTCCATTGAGTTCTCTGTGTTTCCGTGAACCTAGTAAACATTAATATGGTGCATCATACTCCTTCGTGCAGGTAATATACCGTGATTTTAAGGCATCAAATGTTCTATTAGATGTTGATTTTAAGCCCAAGCTCTCAGACTTTGGGTTAGCAAGGGAGGGACCATCAGCAGGGAATACCCATGTATCAACAGCGGTATGCTTACAAGAACAATCTACCTAATTGTCAGCACTTTAACGAATTTCCTAGTCATTTTATTTTTCTTCCATTTGTTTTAATAACATTGGTACAGAGATTATTGATCATGGAAATGCTGAGGATAAGATGATTAGAATACCCCGAGTCTAATTCAGTATATAGGAACATAATGTTGGAAAACCGATAGGTTTTTTGATTTCCTTCTTTTTTTTCTTCTTTTTGCTCGATACTTGTTAGATCATATAAATCTTGATCGAAGAAAACCAATATTGAATTGTATTGTAATGATGTGCTTATGCTAATGGTGGAAAGAAAGAGAAACTCACATGCAAATACCACAGAGCTCAAGTTTCTTTAGCCATCGAAACAGAAGTCAACCAGCACTGCGCCATTTGTGATTATAATTAAACAATAGAAGACAAACTAGAACCGTGCGCACAAGGATCAAACGCTATCCATTGATCACTAGTTTAGACAGATGGAAAACTAACAAACATTATATTCTCCCCTGTTGCTTTGATGGAAATGTATGAAACAGCATCACGGAATGAAGTTGTTGCTATGCTGTTTACCCGCTTCTTAAAAATTCACTTTATAAAAAACACTAAAAATTGTTGGGTAATTAGGTTGGATATCAAGCTAACGGAAGCAATATGGCATGAAGTATTGAAATTTAAAGGCATATGAATTAGGACCCCATATCTCTCTTCCTTTTTTCCCCTCCGAAAACCTTTTATTTCATTGCCTCTAGTTACACACAAAAAGAACCACACTTGGGTATTTCTGTCTTTAATTCGATATTTGTATTTGTGGGTCATCAGGTAATGGGGACATATGGATATGCTGCCCCAGACTACATCGAGACCGGCCACCTTACTGACAAAAGCGACGTCTGGAGCTTCGGGGTCGTTCTCTATGAACTCCTCACCGGACGCAAATCCATGGACAGAAACCGCCCTAGAAACGAACAAAAGCTTTTGGATTGGGTAAAACGCTACCCCGTCGAGAGCAAGAGATTCAGCGCAATCATCGACCCAAGGCTCGAAAACCAATATTCTATCAAGGCCGCTCAAGAGATTGCGAAGCTAGCAAATAGCTGCCTTTCTAAAAGTGCCAAAGATCGGCCAAAGATGCAAGAGGTTGTCGAGAGTATAAAACAAGCGATGCAGTTTAAAGAAATGGATGGTTGTGAGAAGATGGTTGAGGATGACGATGCAGAGTTGGAGAACGATATGAGAGATGAAGAAATTGGGAGTAATGTGTCGATGAAGAGGAGAATGATGCATTTGGCAAAATTGAACGAAAACGCGAATGTGGCCGGAAGGAGGAGGCTGTTTGTGTTGATGAAGGCTCCTGATTCGACACGGGGGAATGTTTTGTTTTGATGTGTTGAGATGGTGAGGCTGCTTCGTTTCGTTTAATATTTTGTTTTGTACATGGGACTTTTGATGTAGAATGGGGAAGAGTATTACGGTTCAATGGCCTGTCGATTCTTAATTCTTATGTCGTGAAAACCGTATAGTAGAGTATAGAGTTCGAAGCGTGTTCCTTTATTCCGTAGACTAACATGACACCTCATGACATTAATGAAATATATGACAAATTCTTATTTTTATTGATTATCCTTGCAATGAGTTTTGTCAGGCAGTTTGCAAGTGTTGCAACTTAGGCCGCCTTTGCTAGAGCTGCCTCTGATCTGATCGACTGCCTCCTCGGTTTGGGCTGCCTCTGATTGACCGATTCCTGATCGCTGGTCGATGAAAACTTCAGATCCTTGGCCCTTCTTCATACATGACCTTATCAGCACTAGAAAGTAAAAAGCACTGGACAAATACAATTACAAAACAAAAGTAACTTTACCATATCCATTAGAAGAATTTTGCTACTCATACAAGGAAAAACATAATAAAGGATCTATGCCTGAATTTGATCGAACATCAAGTTGCTGGAGGTAATTTTAGAGTTCCCTGAAAGGAATCTGCAAAATTTTAATTATGCGCTAGTATTAATTAGCATGATTAATAACAATATTCCTTTGTTGTTGACAAAAGAGGGCCAATCCAAATTTACCCCAGCAAAGTAGAAACATGAAAGGAATTAAGTAATGACGTAACATATAAGATGCCTCAGGCTTAACAATTACAACGTACACATTTAAGTATAACACATGTATAATCACATCATAAACCTCATTTTTCCAGGTTAATTATACTCGAAAATTGGAGATAAAAATGCAAGTCTTGTTGGAATTGATTGCAAATTCGGAGTCCAAGATCAAGAGCCCAAAAGCCCAAGAGTAAATACGTGCACTGCACGTAATGGGTTTCATAGCTGGAGCAGGATTTAGATTAAACTAAATCTTCAATTTGAATCTTTATCTCTAAGAACCCTACTCCCTCCTATGTATTGGTTTCATGATTAATTAGAATAAATTAATCAAAGTCCTTACATATATTATATCAATCAGAGAGGGCCTTCAATTAATCCATCAGAATAGAGGCTGCTGGATTAAAGAGAAGTCTGCGGCTATTATATTTATCTACAGAGAGCCGGTGCTGCGGCATAGATTTGGGTGCTGCGGCATCAAGCAAATATCCAGTGGGTTTTGCGGCTACAATTTCAGAGCCGACAGGAGAGAGAGGTTTGTATTGGAGAAAGATTGTTTTTTGCATTTGGTTGAAATCGAGAGAGCAGAAATTATTTAGTGTAATTCTTACTCTAGTAGAAGTTCTCGTTGCGAAGGCAGGATTAGGTGCTAGTTGCGCCAAACCTGGGTATATCGTTGTGACCTTTGTGTTGTTGGTGTGCTTTTCTATTTGTTTGGTGTGTTGCGATAGCCGTCCAATATATCTTTTTCATTGCCTTTGTTTGCACGCGATTTTATTTATTTCCGCTGCGCCATATCGCTTGTTCCCGTGATAGGCCTGTGTGATCCCTTCATGGTTCACGGCGCCGTGTCAGAGTAAATCGAGGTACAACAAGTGGTATCAGAGTATCAGGCTCGGTGCTTCGGAGATCTTGAGAAGATGACAACTACGAACTATAAAATAGAAAAGTTCGACGGTCGTAATAACTTCGGTTTATGGAAGTTGAAGATGACAACAGTTTTGAAACAACATGATGTTCACAAGATAGTTTTCGAGAGGGATAAGATACTGAAGGGGACCACAGATATAGAGTTGAAGGCAATAGAAGATAAGACGCACAGTTCGTTACACCTTTACCTAACCTATAAGGTGCTTTGCGAGATCGCATAAGAGCCCACAACAACAGCTATTTGGAATAGGCTAGAATCCCTCTACAATAAGAAGTCTCTCACGAACTGTCTCCACCTCAAGCAGAGATTGTACACCTTGAAAATGAAGGAAGGGATTTCCGTCAAAGGCCATATCGACGGGCTCAATAAGATTGTGGACTTACGATATATGGAGGTGAAGATCGACGATGAAGATCATGCGATGATTTTATTGTGCTCTTTGACTACCAAGTTCATCCAGTTTGTTAAATCTATGGTGTATGGTCGAGACAAATTATCTTTAGAAAATATCAAGATAGGTTTGCACAGTAAGACGTTGAGAAATAAAATGGTCAGTGATGGAAGAAGTTCAGACGACGCGATGTTTGCTAGAGGTCGTTTGGTGAAGCAGTCGGATGATGATTCTAAGGAGTCGAAAGCCGGGTAAATAACAAGTGCACACATTGCAAAGAAAGAGAATATTGGAAGATAGATTGTCCGAAATTAAAAGAGAAAGATAAACAAATTTCTTTCAGCACTGCAGTCGCAGAGGAGGATTCAGATCAGGACAGTGATGATTCGGTTTTATCGGTATGTGTGATTTCAGACGTACATGATTCTTGAATAGTGAATTCGGGGAGCTCGTTCCATATGACTCCGTATCGGAGTTGGTTTACTAGATATTGTTCAGTTGTTGGAGGTTTGATCTTCATTGGAAACGATACGTCGAGCAAAGTTGTTGGGGTAGGTACAGTTCGGATTCACATGCATGATGGGATAGTTCGGACATCGACAAGTGTCAGACATGTGTCAGATTTGAGGAGGAGCTTGATCTCTTTGGGAGCGTTGGGCGGGATCGGCTACAAATGCGTAGCTGACAGAGATTCCATGAGGATTTCCAAGGATGCTCTGATTGTCATGAAGACGAAGAAGGTGGGGAATCTATATTTTCTTCAAGGACAGATAGTTGTAGGATATATTGTCGAAATTTCTATCAGTTCAGGTGATTCAAATTCGGTTAGGATGTGGCGTCCACGATTGGGTTATATCAGTCAGACAAATTTGGAGGTGTCTCGGAAGAGGCAGTTACTTTGAAGTGAAGAGTTCGATAGGATATATTTCCGTGAGGACTGTGAGATGAAGATACAGGTGGTTCCGACACCAGATTGTTCTCGAGGTAGAGTTAGACATGATGTTTCCTTCAAAGACAAATTTTCGAGAAAGTTGTAGGTGTACGTTCTCAAACCCGAGACCGAGAATTTTCAGAAGTTCAGAACGTCCGTATTGGATTTGTAGCTCAGGAAGCGCGTAGAAATTTTTCAGTCCAATTTAGGCAGAGGGTTCACTTCGCAGGGACTTGCAGGATTGTGCAGGCCGGAGAGGATCGTGCATCAGTACACCACGTTGGGAGATCCTCGGTCAGATGGCATTGCAAGGTTGATGGTTCGGATAGTTGGGAAGAACAGAACTTTGTCAATTGTATGTATGCTCTAGAGGCCATTATTGTACATGATTGTATATTATAATAGATGCTTAGACATATATAGAGAGGACTTTCTTGCTCGACATGATAGCATGCTATCTGATTACTCTTTATCTTAACATGTAGACTAGTATTGTGATACTGTCTTGCTCTCACATGTTAGTAAAGCCCTTAGGATGTGTACTTGACTACCAGGATTATGATGCAGATCATACTAGTGGGGCCAGGGTAGTCCAGAAGTTCATCCTTTAATTGTTCCTAGTCGAGAGTGTATCGAGACGGGGCATCGATATTCCAGAGTAAACTAGCGTATACGCTTCTTGACCCATTTGATGGGCGATGGATGATCCCATATCCATTGATGTTTGACATCAAAAATGGTATACGGGTGCTCAGTGGAGACTGGATACACTGAACAGGACTCGCCGAGAACTCCTAGATGGTATTATACCTAACGTCAGATAGAAGTTCTCTGGTGACACTGATACAGGTTAGTCTGTAGACCCTAAATCGTCATAGAGTCTTGTGTGATTCCTACTGTGCTTTGATTTCCACCTTACCACGTTCTGAGGAGAGCGTACAAAACGGTGGTTTTTGGGTACTGTCCCGAGTCACATAGAGGCAATGAGCGATAGGAGGGGATTTCGTCTCTCCCAGTATTAGGGGTTGATATTGCGCTGTGCTCGATTGGCCATAACAGGAAATCTCTGGTCAGGGCTGATACGGAGATTTACCGGTGAGTATTATCAGTAGTTTCTCGACCCGTTATGAGCCTCATATCGGCATGACTTATCAAGTTATTAGGGTCTGACGTTTACTACCCCTAAACTCGATATGCGACATATCAGACGAAGATATCGGACTGTACGGTAGTGTTGCTGTTGGATTCATAGGAGTATGGACAAGCTTGCTTGTTGATCTTCTGATCGCTCAATACCCGGGTAGCCGTTACGTCCAACGAGTACCGCTGACGGCTTGTAGATGACTGATATGATCATCACCTACTGCCGGCATATTGACGAGTCATTAGAGTCCTGCACAGAGATTTCCTAGCTCATGCGAAACAAAGTAGGGCAGATATGTGATATATGCGGGACCGAGATTAATACGTGTATGTTATACAGTATTCTAATCTCGCGGTATAGGTTATATGTGATATAACCAGATTGTTGAATTAAGTGTTGATTCAATGATTTATTATATGTATATGTGATATGCATATAAATGATATTAGTCGGTTGTATGCGATACAGCCGGGTTATTAAATCAAGTATTGATTTAATAATTTAATGTGTAATTATATATTTGATATATTAATATATATTAACTAATATTAGCTCATTTAAGAAATTTTTTTCTCTAAATACATACAAATATATATGTGATATATATTAATGTATTTGTTTATGCGTCTAGATGATACATTGGACTTGGGTGTGTGAGACTCATACCAAAGTAAAGATAATTTGGGTGTTTAAATATTAAGGGGAAAATCAAAATTAAGTGGAAATTAGTAAGGCTTGAGATGCTTGTGCAAGCATGGAGAAGTTTTGACTTAAGTCCACTAATTTTGTTTTACTCTAGATATTTATTAACCCAACTCTAATTTTTAGCCATGGTTAAGTCTCTACATGAGTTATATGAGATATTTTCTCACCCATGGTTCACACTGGATCACTTGAGTTTCTTTCTTCATCTCCTTCCTAGCTCTCTAGCTTCAAAGTGAGAAGAAAAAGAAAAGGAGAAAATTAATTCTAAAGTGAGCAAGATTCGTACTTCATCAATCTATACCAAACTAGCCATTTAGTATAGGTTGTTTGCTTCACTAATTTCACAATTAGTGAAGAGCTAGCTTGAGTTAGAGATTCTTCGACGTAGATCATTTTCGGCCTCGAAGATTCTTAAGCAAGCTTGTTCCTTTCGACTAGTGAAGCCTAGCGAGAGTCCGGGACACCACTACTTGGAGCAAAGGGACTACTACACGGAGCTTTAGAAGTGAAGGACCGGTCTACAAAGGTTGTATTCCTATTTCACTTAGTGTAAAGTTTGTTTACATGTTTTAAATACCCTAATTCTCTAATTAGATCCTTGGTTCGGGTTTGTTAGCACACTAGATTTTTATAAAATTGCATACTTGATGCCTTCCTAAACCTAATAGTCGTGCTAAAGAACCCAACAGTGGTATCAGAGCCAAACTAGAGCATTAGGAGTGGCCTAAACAACGTTAAAGTGTTCGATCGAACTCCGAAAACCCGATTTTCCATGCTCTCTGGAAATTTTTCCAAATGTTGGATTTTTCCAAGTTAAAAATATTCAAAAAGTCATGCAGGGTTTTCTATGGATCTCCAAAAAGAACGAACTCCTAACTCGACTATATGACCACGGAACCGCGGATAAACCCTCGGATTTGCGGCGGTTCTTGTAACACCCGAGCCCAATAATACTATTTATATTACTAGTTGAGGGCTATATACTGCTCTTTCCTATTATCCTGAGTGTTTGGTGCTTTTTGCTAAAAATTTAACCGGTTAAGTCATTTTGGCACATAACAAATTTTAACTCCTAAAATGAAATTAAAGATGTCCATGTTGGCCTACTCGTCGCCACTAGTCGCGTGGTAGCGTCCGCGTGTCGAGATTCCGTTCCGTTTGGCTAAACGGGCCAGTTTGGGCGACTATGCGCGCGTGCAAGTGTCCGATTTGGGGGCATGCATTTTAATCATTAAACACCTCTTTTCAAAATTTGGAACCCGCTTAAAATCCTATAATTTGAATTTAGAGCATTTGGGCGCAACCCGGGCGCGATTTGGAAATGTTTCATTTCGCGCCAAAAAGGGCCCGTTTCAATTTAATACCTTAACTTTAATATATACGAAAATATATTTTTCCTCAACTGTTTTACTTACCCAGCTCCTTCAATCTTAATTTCAATCTCATTCAAATCTTTCTCGTGGCCAATCCCAGCGTGGGATTATACCCGCGTGGGCCCCGCTCCTTTTCCCTATCTCTCTCTCTCTCCTCCCTCAATCTCTCTCCAATCTCTCTCTCTCTCTCTTCCTCTATTAATTTCCCATGCAGCCTCCCTCAACCCATCTTCCTCCATCACGAAACCCACACGAAACCCTAACCTAGCCCTCGCGACCTCACCGCCGACCTTCCCGTGACCCCGTCGCCGCCAGCAACGCCTCCTCGACCTAGCCGCACCTTCCTCCTCCCGTTCTCCCGACGATTCCCGCGCCTGCACCCAACCCCGACCTCGCCTCCACCCTCGCAGACCTCGCCGTCGACGCCACCTCTCGTCGTCGACGACTCCCGCGACTCCCTCTCACCCTCCTCGTCCCGACCTCGTCGTCGCTGCCCTCCTCCCCTCGCCGGAACACCCAACACGAGCCCTAACCCATCGCCTACCCTCCACTGTTCGCCGGAGAACGCGCCGGCGACCTCGCCGCCGTCACCAGGGCCACCTCCTTCTCCCCTCGACCACCAGAGCCGACCACCCTTTCCTCTAGCTCGCCGCAGCACCCTCGCCCGCACACCCGAGGCCTTCAGCCCTTGCAGCCGCCGCCGCCGTTGCCTCGCCGGCGTCCCATCGCCGTCGAGCCCGTCGTGGCCGTCCCTGGTATCTCTCGGTGAGCATCCCTATCTTTCCTTTGTGCAGTATAAATCCCCCCGCTGATCGCATTGAATCTTTTGTCTGTTTCTAACTTGTTGTCGCGTTTTGCCGGAATCCGACCGTGCCGTCTTGGCGAACCCGACGCTCCAGCGAAGCCCCCTGGTCTGTGTGATCCCGTTGTTCTCTGTTGGGACTCGATCCGTGGCCCGTGCTATCATATCGCATTTTTCTGCCGACATCGCATCCGTGTTCCAGTTTGCGAACCGTCGAGGCAAGTATCCGAATACTTGCTCTAACATGCTAGCGTGCGAGATCTAGTCTTGCCACGCATTTGAACTCATACTATTTAATACCACAACTTAATGATGGCATTTGATATCATATTATTGCAGTATCTTTATAATGGAATCGTTACAACAGTTCCTCGTAATTAATCAACCCACATCAACCCATATTTCAACTATATAAGACGACTGAATCATATCTGCTTAAACTGTTAAACCATTCATGAGACAATTATTATAATTTCATGTAGTTCCTTAATTTATAATTGTGGATATTGCTTTACCTTGTGGCTTTTGCACCCTAAAGATGATTGAACCTGTTAATAAGAGAATACAAACATCACTGTGGTTATATGGAATATTGTGGTTAATTACTGTTTCCTGCTGTTGTTCATTATTGATTGTATACCTGTTGTGAGCACTTACCCGATTGCACGACATATTGGCCTGACCCTGCTACACCTGACATATACATACATACCGACTCATCCTGTGGTACCATGACATTACTTGTTTCCTGATCTCGTGCCTAATGCCGACAAACCTAACCATTCCTGCTGTCGATCCAGACAGACCTACTTTTACTTGACTTTGCGTTGGCATTAGTCCTTGACTACTGAATACCTGACTTGACATACATAGCTTGGGGGTATGGGGAAATCAAAGGTGAAACCGACTTGTAACTCAACAGTTCGATACTTGTTCTAATCAGTCTTACGGGCTTGGCCAGCTCCGGAGTGGTGATGCTGACACTACTCGTCCATCTTGCTACCTTTTACTGCTTAGCGGCACGTCTCGGATTCAGCCCCGAGGGTCATGACCGTGGTCCCGGGCACGCACGGGATACTATTGAGTTACATCGACGATTCATCAATTGGTTTCAAAGACTATAGAGTAGAAAACCTGATAGGACAGTTTGGACACCATTGCACATTACCCTGCTTGTTATCTCTTATTATTGCTTATTTCATGTTCATACTTGCATTGCTTATTACCATGTTTTACCATATACTTGATATCATGACGCGCTGACGTCTGGGTTTTGCATGGCCCAGATTCCGTACCACTGTCTACGACCGAGCAGGAGTACTTCAGCCAGCAGGCTGAACTGTGAGTTCCTTAGGGTTTAGTTTATTTATTTCATTTCATTTCCAGATGTGAGCCCGCATTATGGGACATACTGTTTATTCATTGTATTGGATCATTAGCTTCCGCACTTATTGTTTATTGATTCTTGTTATTATGGATTTGGACATGTATTAGTTTAGTTTATTTTACTGTTCTTGATATCTCTACAACCGTAATGTGACTGTGGACGGATGCGTCCTACCCACAGGTAGCATGGTTGGCTATGTCACGTGCCCAATTTTGCGTACTCTGGGAAGCGGGGCGTGACAGTTCTGCGGCTCCGTTGGTGAGGCCAGGAACAACACTTCTTGTGTAGGTCCGTAGGTGCTTGTAGCATGTTCTGGGTATTTTTTCTGATGCTCGAGTGTTGAGCTCTCTGGGAATTGTGGGTATTTGTTGATTCGATCGAAATGTTTAACATCATCTAGCTATCTGTGATATGTGATACAATATTTGGAATCCACAATAATTGGTTTTGTGAAAACTAATTTGTATCTTATAAATCTAGCAATTTAGTCTCGAATGATCGGTTGCCACGGGATTACTCTGTCGTAATCGCGTATTGTACGTGGATACTTGCCGGGTAACATTACTAGATAGCCACGCCCCCATAGCCCCGACCAAGTGACTATAGGAGAACCCCATTGCCAAAAGCATCCCCTCAGGTGCTCGCGACCGCGGTGTTCTGCCTAAGTGCACTTCGTCGACGGCATTGGGGGTGCGACCGTCTACTAAAGTTTCCGACGCGCATCCGATTAAGTTGTCGGGAATCTTGTTGAATTACCCGACTAGTTATTGAAAAATGTTTTCAATATTGAGACTAAAATGCGGGGTTTAAAACGTTAGGCATGAAATTCGGAATATGTGATATTCCAGGTTTATGATGTCTAAGGAATTTGCTTGGATAGGCATGAAATCCGAAGTATGCGATATTTCGGGTTTATGATGTCTCAGAATGTTGCGGATTCTAATTATTGTAGTTCACATTTCTATTCTGCGACCGTAAGTGTAATATGTGGTGTATTGCCGGTTTCGTTGCTATACGTCAACGACAATTGGGATACACATATTTACTTACGTTGATGACATGTGATGTTATGTGTTGCTGTGATATGTTATATTGGATCGTCGTGTTTAAATAGCCGGGGGGTTTTGCGTGAGATGAGAGTTTTTTATTTTCATTCATGTAAAAACTTGTATATAATATTCTTTTATTGGGACACTTCCGGGTTGAGGATGATGTCACCATTGTTGTATATTATTTATTTTTCCGCATTAGGATAGACCCAAGGCGCGGAGCACAAGTAACCGGGTTCTAGAGTCCAGTGGGAGGCAATCTCGAGAAATCGAGACTGGGTCTCCTAACTCTAGAATTGGTAAGATTGCTTGCCGCTCTCGTAGGGGTCTCAGGATGTGGGTTTGGCTATTCATCACGACCATGGAATCCACATTTTTTACTGGTTTAATTTAAAACACGGACCTTCTAGTATATCCAATATTTCATATGTTGACCTCTGCTGCAATGTTCTATGATGGGATTATATAACTGCGTGAGATGAATGCTTTATATTATATATATGATATATAATAAACGTTGCTTATGTTTAACATCCGCGCTAGTCCTGCCCCCGCTTTGCCGTTAGCTATCTAACCTAACGGTGCATGACGGGATCCTGTGGCGAATGCGGATGGCATAAGCGTACGTTGTATTTTCGTTTCTTCTGTGATACTTAGGAAGTATAAATGATGGGACTTCATTAATGAGATTAATGAAAAAGAAAGAAACCTAAAGATATTGTAGAATCAAATTTTCAAAAAGATAGCTCTAGTTCTTGCTTTGCATAGTGGTGTTTCTTGATGAATATCCAGTACCTCATTCGATGAGTAAAGAGCCTAGATCCCTTCACCGGGAGTAATCTCTTTAGCAAAAGCTAGTAGATACCATACCCACTCGGTTTATTTTGAAAAACTTGATTTTAAAAGCGGAGCTTAAACCACTCCTTTTCAAATCACTCGATTCTACAATGATATCAAGTTCATTACGCAAAAGGTTTTCTTAAAAACCTGTCATAGCCCTCCGTCATTTCAGATAAGTACTATTTAGTATTCGTGCTGCGTTTGTTGACCTCCGTCAAGACGTAGTGTGCGGTAGCTGATTAATGCTTATCTGCAATGCATATGATGTGATTGGATTAGGGCAGTCGTACGGCCTTATTGACCTCCGTCAAGGGTCGTGCGGGTGGGTTTAATTCAATCACGAAATGTACGGGTTGAACTTGACTAGCAGCCTATGGTTTGTTGACCTCCATCAAGGTCATAGGACGCTAGGGGTAAAATATTATTGAGAATTTCAAGTGTTGAAATTTGCAATGAAATTGCATATCTTCTATGAGATAATTGGATCCTGATACCCACTGCGAGTAAGAGTTTTACACTTTACAATTAGCCGACCAAGTAGGTGTCTAGAAAGGTATTAACGGGGTTACGCTCCTGGGAAAACGAGGTTTATTCTAATTCGGTCCGTGCGAAAGCAGGGGGAACTTCCCTAAAAGTACTGACACTAGCCTGGTCGAAAGATTGGCGAACTTATAGCGTATAATTAATCCCGGCTAGTCTTACTTTTTTAGGGTTTAAAGAAAGATTTGATAAAAACAATGGGAGCCATCCTGATTAGATAAGATAATAACCGATCTAATCTTGTAAGAGTATACGCTAAGTGTTTTCTTCTCTCTCTTTCTCCAGGTAGCGACCATGTCACGCCTTAATTAAGATAATAATATTGATGTATTGACCGAACCCGCTTGTTTATACTGAGCTGGAGAACGTTGGTTCCTGTAACACCCGAACCCAATAATACTATGTATATTACTAGTTGAGGGTTATATTTTGCTCATTCCAATTTTCCTGATTTTCTGGTGGTTATTGCTAAATTTTACCCGGTTAAGTCATTTTGGCACATAACAAATTTTAACTCCGAAAATAAAATTTAAGATGTCAATGTTGGCCTACTCGTCGTCACTAGTCGCGTGGTAGCGTCCGCGTGTCGAGATTCCATTCCGTTTGGCTAAACGGGCCAGTTTGGGCGACTACGCGCACGTGCAAGTGTCCGACTTGGGGGCATGCATTTTAATCATTAAACACCTCTTTTCAAAATTTGGAACCCGCTTAAAATCCTATAATTTGAATTTGGAACATTTGGGCGCAACCCGGGCGCGATTTGGAAATGTTTCATTTCGCGCCAAAAAGGGCCCGTTCAATTTAATATCTAAAACTAAAATTATATACGAATTGTTGGAGATAGTGCCCTCAGAGTCAATTATTGGATCACAGGCACGTGATTGCAATGATTGAGGGGAGGACCTGTCCCAGTAGGACAGTCTTACTCGAGATGATAGTATGCTATCTGGTTTATCTTTATCATCGTGTACTGCTTTAGGTGACCTTTCGAGTCGCTATTACACATTGATAAAGCCCCTAGGATTCTTGCTTGACATCCAGCAGTATGAGGGCGATCATATAAGTGGGAGCTGGGGTCTATAAGCACATCCTTAAATGGTCCCTAGTCGTGGGAGATTCGAGACAGGGCATCGTTTCTCCAGAGTAGACTAGTGTATACAGTCGAGACCCCGACGAGGGGCGGTGGCCGGTCTCACAAGCCACTGGTGTCAGTTGGTTCACCTAAGATGTATACAGGTGCTCATTGGGTTATGAGTACACCGGACAGGACTCGCCGGGAACCTGCTAGTTGGGAACATACCAGACGTCAGATAGCAGTTCCCTGGTGACATGTGTACAGGTTAGTTCATCGACCTGAGACCGTCATTTGTCTCGTGTGAGTTCCCACTGTGCTTTGATTACTACCCTACCACGGCTCAAAGGAGTCGTGCAAATAGGTTTTAGTTGGGTACAGTCCCGAGCCACATGGAGGCAGTGAGCGGATCTGCAGGGGTTCGTCTCTCCCGGTATTGGGGGTGAGGTCGTGCTGTGTCTAGGAGAGCCAGAACATGAAAAGTTCTTGGCCAAGGCAGGAGATTTGCTGGTAGGTATTCCAGTAGTATCTCAGGGTGTTCTGGGCTACACTCCGACACGACTTGTACCGCTTTTGGGGGTCTGACTTTTACCAACCCCCTAGGCCCGCCATGCGATGCTCATAGACGAACGGACCGGACTGTACGGATATTGTCACTGACAGGCTCAGTAGGATGTCAGGATGAGTTCGCTCATCGACGTCCCTTTTGGTCGATAGCTGGTGGCCCGTCACGTATGGCTAATACCTCTGACGTGCTAGTGGTTAAATCTACAGCTATAGTATTGACGAGTCTTTAGAGTCCACCACACAGACAGTTACTCAAGTTTCGGGCGAAACGCTGTAGAGGCCGTATGGAGATATGGCAGGGTTCGATCAGATACGTGCGGTATTGCACGGATCGTGATCGGACGGTTTTTACTAGCCGGCTTTGGCTTAAGCCGGATTCTAGTATTAGATAGTGTAGTTTTGTCTCTTTACATTTGTGTTCAGTGGGAATACAAATGCGGGCATGTATTTGCAGTAGTGGGGTTTTCCTGTAATTTATTACGGGATCGGTTTTCTGAAGTTGCCAGTTTGCATTCCGTTCCGGCCGGTTTTCCTTCATTCCTTCTCGGTCGGACTTTCTTGTTGGAGGGTGTTAATTGCAAGTTTGCAATTAACATTTTGTGAGGGGTTTCTTTGCATGAGTGTGGCTTCATCATCATGAGATGCCTTTCTTGTCCCTTTCTTAGCTTTTCTTGTGATGGTTTGGAAATGGATGTTGAAAAGAAATGAGAGTGACCTTTTTGGTTTTAGCATATTGTTTTTCCTCTTGTATGGATTTTATTCCATTAATATTTCCTAGTGGGCCGGCCACTATTCTGCCCAGGGAAAATTAGATGGTTTTCATTTGTGTGTGCAAATTAATTCCTTGTTGTCATTTTTGGTGGACCCCCTTCTTCATGATTGGCTGTGAAGTGTTAATTCCTTTTTAGCATGGTTTTTATTTATAAACATACACTTCACACATTTTTCCAGTGAGTGATTTTCTTTGGCCGAGCTCTTTTAAAAGAGGTGCTCATTTTTCTTTGATTGGATGATCCATTCTTTAGCAAGCTTTGATCCATAAAAATCATTGTGCAAAATTCCTCCAACCATGGCAACCTCATACACCCCTAAAGAGACAAGCTTCTACACTATTCTATAGCAAGTCTTGGACACGTCGGCTAGCCAACTTCGCGCCCGAGTTGCCTCGGTCAAGAGGTGGGAGCCCGTAAAAGATTCCGGCTACGTGGTGCCCATTCCGACGAGCGAGGAGGTGACGGAGATTCCGCAGGAGATCGGAGTGGAGACAAAGACCGAAGGACACGGATCGCTTGGTATTGCATCTCTACTCTTTTCTTATTTGCTAGCTAGCTAGGTTAATGGCCCGATCCGGGTAAAAAGTCCGCGGTGGTGCCGTTTTGCAAAGTTCGCAAAATTTTTGTTTTCCGCGTTTCCGGCGTCGGATCGACGGCCGGGGCGCCCCCGCGGGCTTACAATGGTATCAGAGCCAGGCCATTAACCTTCCCTAGCTTGCTCTAGCGCGTTTAGAACTCGATCGAACAAAAACCCGAAAACCGTATTTTTCTGCACATGTGTTCTCTGTTAAAATTTTTTGAGCTCCTAAAATTTTTCTGGTGATTGCAGAGACATGTACAACAAATTATAAGAATTCTGGGAAAATACGATCCACTGATTCCTCACTTCGACCGCGGAAGCGCGGCCAAACCCCTGGTTTGGCCGCGCTTGCGCGGCGGATAAGAGGAATCGTGGCACCATATTTTCCCAATAAGCTTGTGAGTTGGAAATAGGGCTTTTGGGATATTTTCTTTGGGCCCAGATTTTCTATTAGTGCTACAGTACTGCTTGGGGCCCACTTGATAATATTTGTTCGATCGGATATTTTAAACATGCCAGTTCACAGTATTTACTTTATATCTGCGACCGTGAATGTCATTCGATCGGTAAATCCCGTCTAACTGCTATAGCCCGGTTAGACGGATTTGCGAACGTGACTTTCACGTTGATGTTCTGTGATTGTACTGTGTTGTTACGGATCGGTCGTGGGGGATAGCCTGGTTGCAGTGGTAGTACAGTTCTGTTTTATATGTACATTTGATATTGCGGGGCGAGCGTCCGACATGTGGACTGCCGTCACTGCCTGTTTGTACTATTCTTTTGGGGCACGACCTGGTTGCGGTCGATGTACCCGTTGTATGTATATTTTACTTTCTGTACTAGGATTACCCCGCGGAGGGGTGCACGGATAGCCGGGCTCTAGAGGGCAACGGGCCCGCATCTCATGGCATTGAGACGGAGGGGGCTTCACTCTAGAATTGGCGGGCTATTCGCCGCACTCGTAGGGGGTATAGGGTTGACCCAGGAGGGATGCCCAAGTTACCGGATTCCGTGAAGTGCTGGGTGGTCCATTCACGGTGCTGAAGGGGGCTGCCTCGCTTCAGGTTTTGGCGGGTAACTTGCCGCGCTCGTAGGGGTCTAGGTTTTCATTGCACAGGCTATCCACACGACCAGGGGAACGTCGGGTTTCAGTAGTGGCTCTGTGAAACCCGGGGATCCCAGATATCTGTATTGATCTGTGTTGCTATACATTTCTGTGTTGCATTTTATCGCGCCTTGAGCGAAAATCATATATTGTATATATACTAGTAGATGTTGTATATGTTTTTCATCCGCGCTAGTCCAGTCCCCGCTCTGTCGTTAGTTAGCTAACCTAACGGGTGATGACGGGACCCAGTGGCGAATGCGGATGGCATATACGTACATCAGTATATTTTCGTTCTTTATTGGTGTGATCAATTGATGGGACTGCGTTGATTCGGATCAATGCAAGTTAAACAAACCTATCTGATGTTGTTGGAACACTTTTTCAAAAAGCTGTTATTGCAAGGGCGTTCTCTTTTGTTTTGCATCGTGGTATTCAGTTGGAATATCCTGCTCCTCAGTCGACGAGGCAAGGGCCGAGATCCCTTCACCGGGAGTGACCCCTTGGACAAAAGTTTCCGTCAGGGCATTAACTTCACTATAGCCGATTACTTTTGCTTTGCATCGTGGTATTCAGTTGGAATATCCTGCACCTCATTCTACGGGGAAAGAGCCGAGATCCCTTCACCGGGAGTGACCTCTTTAGCAAAGTTTTTCGTTACTATATTTTTCAAAGCTATCAGTTCCTTCGACGATATCAAGTTCATTACGTTAAAGGTTTTCGCCAGAAACCATTCGTAGCCCTCCGTCGTTTCATATGGATGGTCAATAGTATTCAAGCTGTGTATGTTGGCCAAAGTCAAGGCACAGTGTTTGGTAGCTGTTGGGTATTCATATGCAGCATAGATAGATGCGTTGGTTTGGGACAGTCGTACTGCCATTTTGGCCAAAGTCAAGGGTAGGTACGGGTGGGTTCAAATTAACCAGGAAAATGACGGGTAGAACTTGACATGTGACTTATGATATGTTGGCCAAAGTCAAGGTCATAAGAGCATGGGGTAAAAATCCACATCGGGAGTTTCAAAAGAACTGAAACTTGCCAGATATGCGCATACCTTCTGGAGTGCGGTAGCGTGAGCGGATTCCGTCACGTTATCATGCGATGATAGTTGGATCCCGATTCCCACTGATGAGTTGGTTTACTCCTCGGGTTATCCCGGCTAATTCTTCTTTCAGGTTTGGGGAAGAATTTGACGTTACAGTGGGAGGTTTCCAGATTAGATAAATTGGTAACCATTCTGATCTAGGTTAGAGTGCACGCTGAGTGTTTCTTTTCTCTCTCTCTCTCTAGTAGCGACCATTGACCCGACCCTAGACTATGACTCAGTGACCAAGTTGACCGAACCTTCTTAACACTGGCTTTTGGATTGTCAGAGTTGCAGACCTCTTTGCCACTCCTACTTTTACTCTTTTCTCCGGGACACCCTGTATTACTACGAACGTCCACTTCCATTGGACAAAACCATCGTATGGTTATATACGAACTCGAAGGACTTCGATGATGGTTTCCGGTTCTGGAGAAAACGAATAGGACTATTCAGTTGTCTTTACCTTTTACCCTCTCTCAGGTTGTGAGTACTCCCAGGTTTAGGAGATAGTACACCTATTACGCAAATTGGATAGTCTTCTTCCAAACCTTAGGCTGGTGCCGAACGGTGGGGAATGAAGAAAGCCAATTAGCCTAAATGGTGTACAGTAGGTATTAAGTTCAGACAAAGCAAGGGATTAGTAAGAGGGCAAAGTAAATTACGACTGCTATTCACGACCAAACCATGTACTTCTTTGTCAATCCTAAATCACCTATGAATTAAGTACATTCGGTTGTCTTTTATCCTCACCTTCTCTCGCATTGCGAGTGCTCCTAGGACTAGGACAGTACACCCATTATGCTTATTGGATAGTCTTCTTCCAAACCATAGGCTGGTGCCGAACGGTAGGGAAGGAAGAAAACCATTTGGCCTAAAGGAGTGTACAGAAGGTAATGACTAAAGACATATAAAGGGATTTGGAGAGGTGGCAAAGAATTATAAGGTTATAGTTGTGAATCTGGATAATGGAAGAGGCATTACTAGGAATACCAGGATACCCCATCGAAACATTTCAATGTTTCAGTTTCACTGTGTACAGTTAAAGGAAAACTGATTTCCCGATTAGACACTTGCTCCAGGGTATGTATTTACCAGGCATGATTCTCACATCTGTATGGTTTTACAGATGATGAGTGGGAGTAAGTTATTGGGAATTAGGTGACCATCCTCATTATATCGGGATTCGTTGGAATTGGTGATATTTGAGGAAGCCATCTGGGTTGTTTGCCGGTCGGCAAATATTTGGTTTTGAATATCCGTTGTTGTGCACCAATTTCAAATTGATATATCTGTACGTCTATTTTTATAGAGTGAGACATATCTTTTTGAAATTATGTCTATGACATTTACCTATACCAGTGGATGGTTAGGTAAGGAGCATTGAACAACGGTGTAATTCTTCTTAACCAAAAGTACAGTTTTCAACCTACGACACACAGTGAATGAGTCACCAGACTCAGGGGACTTATACAGAGTATTGTATATTGTCCAGTGTCCATTAGGACAGAGGGGTTGGTCCTCGTACTATATTCTGTTTACTTTTAACTTCTCTAGTTCTTAGACATGTGTTTCGTAGAAACACAGGGTCTAAGTTTTGAGGAGTTATAGGTATAAGAGTAAAGTAGAGAACCAGGTGTTGCAAGTATCGGGATTCTTCAAGGTGATCGAAGATGTAGATACTTGTGAATGGTATTCAGTTGGTAATAATGATTAAGAGAACTAGCTTCTCTTTCAGGTTACTCATAATTGGAAGTACTCCTAAGTTGAGTAACGCTGATCGGCCTCTCTTCCATTTAGTTGACATGCACTGGAGACAGCTGCATGATTTGAATCTGGTTCAATTAAATCAGTGCCTCTGTTTCTTGGATATAGAACAGTTCATATCTTGACATTGTTAAGATACGGGGAGTTGTCCGGCTTATGCTTAAAACCAGACTCTGGACAACTCAAGGCACGTTTCAGTAGTGACTGTTTGTGGGTTGACCCGGGCTATGACGAGGGTTGACTTTCTACCATCTGGAAGATCAATAGTGATATTGTTCTTGACTCGCCACAGTTTTATCAAAAATGATTTTTTCAGAAAAACAGTAGTGGGAGTATGGTAGAACTGGAAGTGATTCCAGAACCACAAACGATTACTGAAGATTTCATAAGAACCTAAAGATTCAATCTGGTTTGACATTCCATTGGCCACTCCGCAGATATGGTGGGTAACCTCAGACACTCGAGAGGTACTTCGGTATGCTCAAGGACGGTGGCAGGGAGGTTCTTGTTTACCCACACTTGCCATTGCTGTTGTTCCAGGCTGCGAGACCCGGCGGGAGGATGAGTATAGCGTCGTTCTAAACTTACTTTAGAAGTGTACGTGTATATGACTTTGCCAGAGGGTTGTCATAGTCAGTGGGAGCAGCGGAAGCATTGGTGGACATGTGGCTTATGTCTGTTTATAGACTAAAGCAGATATAGCGGAGATAGATCATCTATTTCTGATGTGATAGTCATAGGTTTGACTTCATCAGAATAGGGGATGGATCTGTTAAGAAGGTAGTAGGGTGTGATGTCCTGGTATATGATGACATACACAGAGTAGGAAGTGATATTCCTATACTACGATCGGTTATACTTTGGTCGTCACACAGTGGTTTCTCCACATAGGACTTGGATATAATATCAGACATTCTGGTTACTAGAATTATGGTTTTAGATCTAGATTTGGGTGGTTTCCCAATCTGGGTACTTTGACCGCATTCTATAAGTATTTAGAATGGACGACTCCTGGCACGGTAGTGTACCTGCAGGTAATGGAGTCACCCTCTCTAAAGGTGTCTTACAGACTAAAGGGGAGAGGGACGTGCATGATTGACAAATTACTTGCTTAGGCAATTGAGTCAATCATGAGATGTCAAGTACCACACCAGATGTTGTTCTTGCAGTAGGTGCAATAAGTTGATATTGATCCAATCCTGGAGAAACAGTCGGAAGCAGTTTTAGAACATAAGTGGATGTTCTAGGGATATGATAACGGCAGCCTCCTTTACGAGACGGTTATCATTCCAGGCTTCCAAGATGACCTGGATGGCAGAGTGGCTGTCAGAGTTATAGTTTTCCCTCTAACGAGGGGCAGTATTTTGGACAGGTGGTCCAGGTGGAAACTGAGGGAAGGCATGGCGCAGGACACTGATTAAGTTCAGTTGTCGATACAGTCTAAGAAGTTTGGATTTGGAGTTCACTTATGAGCTAGGTCCCATCAGACATCCAGACATTCTAGGACAGGTATTGCTCATTTCGGGAGATAGCTTTCTCTGCGAACATGAGATATAGAGAGACATAGAAAGAAACATCAAAGCGGATCCACTCACTGAGGCTATTCCTCGAACGCAATAGTTTCGCAAACGAGCTTTGTGAGACTGACTAGTAGAGGAGTTGGGTGTTCGGTATCACACGGGCTGTGAGTATGCGACATCGCAATAATTAGCCTCGAGTGCAAGTGGGAGATTGTTGGAGATAGTGCCCTCAGAGTCAATTATTGGATCACAGGCACGTGATTGCAATGATTGAGGGGAGGACCTGTCCCAGTAGGACAGTCTTACTCGAGATGATAGTATGCTATCTGGTTTATCTTTATCATCGTGTACTGCTTTAGGTGACCTTTCGAGTCGCTATTACACGTTGATAAAGCCCCTAGGATTCTTGCTTGACATCCAGCAGTATGAGGGCGATCATATAAGTGGGAGCTGGGGTCTATAAGCACATCCTTAAATGGTCCCTAGTCGTGGGAGATTCGAGACAGGGCATCGTTTCTCCAGAGTAGACTAGTGTATACAGTCGATACCCCGACGAGGGGCGGTGGCCGGTCTCACAAGCCACTGGTGTCAGTTGGTTCACCTAAGATGTATACAGGTGCTCATTGGGTTATGAGTACACCGGACAGGACTCGCCGGGAACCTGCTAGTTGGGAATATGCCAGACGTCAGATAGCAGTTCCCTGGTGACATGTGTACAGGTTAGTTCATCGACCTGAGACCGTCATTTGTCTCGTGTGAGTTCCCACTGTGCTTTGATTACTACCCTACCACGGCTCAAAGGAGTCGTGCAAACAGGTTTTAGTTGGGTACAGTCCCGAGCCACATGGAGGCAGTGAGCGGATCTGCAGGGGTTCGTCTCTCCCGGTATTGGGGGTGAGGTCGTGCTGTGTCTAGGAGAGCCAGAACATGAAAAGTCCTTGGCCAAGGCAGGAGATTTGCTGGTAGGTATTCCAGTAGTATCTCAGGGTGTTCTGGGCTACACTCCGACACGACTTGTACCGCTTTTGGGGGTCTGACTTTTACCAACCCCCTAGGCCCGCCATGCGATGCTCATAGACGAACGGACCGGACTGTACGGATATTGTCACTGACAGGCTCAGTAGGGTGTCAGGATGAGTTCGCTCATCGACGTCCCTTTTGGTCGATAGCTGGTGGCCCGTCACGTATGGCTAATACCTCTGACGTGCTAGTGGTTAAATCTACAGCCATAGTATTGACGAGTCTTTAGAGTCCACCACACAGACAGTTACTCAAGTTTCGGGCGAAACGCTGTAGAGGCCGTATGGAGATATGGCAGGGTTCGATCAGATACGTGCGGTATTGCACGGATCGTGATCGGACGGTTTTTACTAGCCGGCTTTGGCTTAAGCCGGATTCTAGTATTAGATAGTGTAGTTTTGTCTCTTTACATTTGTGTTCAGTGGGAATACAAATGCGGGCATGTATTTGCAGTAGTGGGGTTTTCCTGTAATTTATTACGGGATCGGTTTTCTGAAGTTGCCAGTTTGCATTCCGTTCCGGCCGGTTTTCCTTCATTCCTTCTCGGTCGGACTTTCTTGTTGGAGGGTGTTAATTGCAAGTTTGCAATTAACATTTTGTGAGGGGTTTCTTTGCATGAGTGTGGCTTCATCATCATGAGATGCCTTTCTTGTCCCTTTCTTAGCTTTTCTTGTGATGGTTTGGAAATGGATGTTGAAAAGAAATGAGAGTGACCTTTTTGGTTTTAGCATATTGTTTTTCCTCTTGTATGGATTTTATTCCATTAATATTTCCTAGTGGGCCGGCCACTATTCTGCCCAGGGAAAATTAGATGGTTTTCATTTGTGTGTGCAAATTAATTCCTTGTTGTCATTTTTGGTGGACCCCCTTCTTCATGATTGGCTGTGAAGTGTTAATTCCTTTTTAGCATGGTTTTTATTTATAAACATACACTTCACACATTTTTCCAGTGAGTGATTTTCTTTGGCCGAGCTCTTTTAAAAGAGGTGCTCATTTTTCTTTGATTGGATGATCCATTCTTTAGCAAGCTTTGATCCATAAAAATCATTGTGCAAAATTCCTCCAACCATGGCAACCTCATACACCCCTAAAGAGACAAGCTTCTACACTATTCTATAGCAAGTCTTGGACGCGTCGGCTAGCCAACTTCGCGCCCGAGTTGCCTCGGTCAAGAGGTGGGAGCCCGTAAAAGATTCCGGCTACGTGGTGCCCTTTCCGACGAGCGAGGAGGTGACGGAGATTCCGCAGGAGATCGGAGTGGAGACAAAGACCGAAGGACACGGATCGCTTGGTATTGCATCTCTACTCTTTTCTTATTTGCTAGCTAGCTAGGTTAATGGCCCGATCCGGGTAAAAAGTCCGCGGTGGTGCCGTTTTGCAAAGTTCGCAAAGTTTTTGTTTTCCGCGTTTCCGGCGTCGGATCGACGGCCGGGGCGCCCCCGCGGGCTTACACGAATATTAATTCCTAACTGTTAAATCCTTCACGAATCCTACTAAAATCCTTCTCATATTTTCCCCCAGCCAATCACGAGCTCCCATTGAGCTCGTGGGCCCCACTCCCTTTCCTCATCTCTCTCTCTCTTCCCTCAATCTCTCTTTCTCTCTCCAATCTCTCTCTCTCTCTTCATTTATTTATACCATGCAGCACTGTTCTTCCTCACGATCGCGAGAATCTCCCCAGCGCACCCACACGAAACCCTAACCCTAGCTTCTCGCGCAGCCCACCATCGCCACCACGACCTCGCCGTCGCCGCCAGCAACGCCTCCTCGACCGCCGCACCTTCCTCCTCCTGTTCTCCCGACGATTCCCGCGCCTGCACCCATTCCCGACCTCGCCTCCACCCTCGCAGACCTCGCCGTCGACGCCGCCCCTCGCCGCCGCCGACTCCCACGACACCCTCTCACCCTCCTCGTCGAGACCTCGTCAGCACCTCCCTTCCTCTCCTCGCCGGACCACCAACCCGAGCCTTCATCCATTGCCTACCCCGCTGTTCACCGGAGAACGCACCGGCGACCTCGCCGTCGTCACCAGGGCCGCCTCCTTCTCCCCTCGACCACCAGAGACGACCCCCCTCTCCTCCAGCTCGCCGCAGCACCCTCTCCCGCGCACCCCGAAGCCTCCAACCCTTGCTGCAGCCGCTGCCGTTGCTTCGCCGGCGTTCCAGCGCCGTCGAGCTCGCCGGGGTCACCTGGTACACCTCTCTGTAAGTGTCCCCTTTCCTTCTTTTGTGCAAATCATCCCCCTTGCTGGTCGTAGTCACTTGTATCCTATCGTATTGCTAACTTCGCTCCCTTTTGTCGTTGCCGGAATCCGACCGTGCCGTCTTGGCGAACCCGACGCTCCAGCGAGGTCCCCTGGTCCGTGTGATCTCGTTGATCTCTGTTGGGACTCGATCCGTGGCCCGTGCTTTCATATCGCGTTTTCTGCCGACTTTGCATCCGTGTTCCAGTTTGCAGACCGTCGAGGCAAGTATCTGAATACTTGCTTGAACATGCTAGCGTGCGAGATCTAGTCTTGCCACGCAATTGAACTCATACTATTTAATACCACAACTTAATGATGGCATTTGATATCGTATTATTGCAGTATCTTTATATTGGAATCGTTACAATAGTTCCTCGTAATTAATTAACCCACATCAATCCATGCTTTAACTAAATAAAACGACTGAATCATATCTGCTTAAACTGTTAAATCATTCATGAGACAATTATTATTATTTAGTATGATTTCATGTAGTTCCTTAATTTATAATTGCGGATATTGCTTTACCTTGTGGCTATTACACCCTAAAGATGATTGAACATGTTAATAAGAGAATGTAAACATCACTGTGGTTATATGGAATATTGTGGTTAAATACTGTTTCCTGCTGTTGTTCGTTATTGATTGTGTACCTGTTGTGAGCACTTACCCGATTGCACGACATATTGGCCTGACCCTGATACACCTGACATATACATACATACCGACTCACCCTGTCGTACCATGACATTACCTGTTTCATGATTTCATGCCTAATGCCGACAAACCTAACCATTCCTGCTGTCGATCCAGACAGACCTACTTTTACTTGACTTTGTGTTGGCATTAGTCCTTGACTACTGAACACCTGACCTGACATACATAGTTTGGGGGTATGGGGAAATCAAAGGTGAAACCGACTTGTAACTCAACAGTTCGATACATTGTTCTGATCAGTCTTACGGGCTTGGCCAGTCCGGGAGTGATGATGCTGACATCACTCGTCCATCCTACTACCTACTTTTACTGCTTAGCGGCACATCTCGGGTTCAGCCCCGAGGGTCATGACCGTGGTCCCGGGCACGCACGGGATACTATTGAGTTACATCGACGATTCATCAATTGGTTTCAAAGACTATAGAGTAGAAAACCTGATAGGACAGCTTAGTCACCATTGCACATTACCCTGCTTGTTATCTCTCATTATTGCTTTATTCATGTTCATACTTGCATTGCTTATTACCATGTTTATACTTTATACTTGATGTCATGACGCGCTGACGTCTGGGTTTTGCATGGCCCAGATTCTGTACCTCTGTCGACGACCGAGCAGGAGTACTTCAGCCAGCAGGCTGAACTGTGAGTTCCTTAGTGTTTAGTTATTTATTTCATTTCATTTCAGATGTGAGCCCGCATTATGGGACGTACTGTTTATTCATTGTATTGGATCATTAGCTTCCGCACTTATTGTTTATTGATTCTTGTTATTATGGATTTGGACATGTATTAGATTAGTTTTATCTTGTTCTTGATATCCTTACAACCGTAATGTGACTGTGGATGGATACTTCCTATCCACAGGTAGCATGGTTGGCTATATCACGTGCCCAATCTTGCGTAGTCTGGGAAGCGGGGCGTGACAGTTCCGCTCTTCCTTATAATTGTTATAAGTCTGAGCAGGAAATAGGAGAATATCAGGATTCCCACGGGACCCGAACGAAAAATGAGCATGTTGATGCATCTTCTTTGGGTGTGTTCGTTACCGAGAACTGTTTCTCAGTACACTCTACATCTTGGGTATTAGATACCGGATCGGGATCCCACATATATAATATGTTACATGGGCTAAAGAAAGGTAGAGAACTGGAAAAAGATGATCATTCTCTAAAGGTAGGGAATGGTGCAAATGTTGCAGCCAAAGCAGTTGGTGAATATCACCTTGTATCACCAAATGGGAATACATTGATCTTGAACGACGGTTATTATGTACCCTCTATGATATGCAATTTAATATCAATTTCTTTATTAGATAAAAAAGGATATAACTTTGTAGTAGAGAATAATGTTATGAACATTTTTTCTAAATCAAGTGTTGATTGAGTTTGGTATATTATGTAACGGTTTATACGTTCCGAATCAAAACTCAGTTCTCAACGTACAGAACACACACAAGAGAAAGAGTTCAGAAATGAACGAATCTTTCTTGTGGTATTGTAGACTAGGTCATATTAATGTGACACGACTAGCTAAATTACATAAAGATGAATTTTTGAACTAGTTTGAATTTACATCTTATGAAACTTGCCAGTCATGTCTCAAAGGCAAAATGACCAAAACTCCGTTTACTGGACACGGAGAAAGAGCTACTGAACTCTTGGGACTGAGGTTGGTATGGGATGCACGCAGCCGAGTATTGCACAGACAGATGGAGCAGTCAGTAGGTAGTTGACTATTCAAAACGGAAAGCATTGACAGACTGTGGTGTACATCCTGAAATACTTAAGATATAATGAAAGGTTTGGCTCGTCATTCAGCAGAGACAGTGTTGATGAAAGCATCGTGACAAGGTATGGTTATATGGGGAAATAGAAGTCGACGACGGATGCTATGTTAGGCACAGATGCAGTGCCAGGCAGATCGACGCTTCAGCCAGATAGCACGCAATTAACAACGAAGACAAGTTTGGTAACCACCTTGGAGGTGGTTATGGGGATCATATATTTACGGAGGATGTTCGGTTTGAAAGTTCCAAAAGAGACGAGAGTGTTCTTCTTGAAAGCCGAGAAGAAGGTAATGTCTCTTACTAAAGTTGGTATTCAAGAGAATCCGGCGGACGTATTTCTGAATTGGTTCCGGTCCAAGTTCAAGTTGGATGAGATCAGGAGGACAGAAATTATCTCGTGTAATTTTTTTTACTCTAATGAAAGTTCTCGTTGCGAAGGCAGGATAAAACGCTAATTGCACCGAACCTGGATATCATTGTGCACTTTATGTTGGTGTGTTTTTCTATTTGTTTGATGTGTCGCGATAGCCGTCGAATATATCTTTTTCATGGTCTTTTGTTTACACACGATTCTGTTTATTTCCATTGCGCCGTACTGTTTGTTCGCATGATAGGCTTGTGTGATCCCTTCATGGTTCACCGCGCCGTGTCAAAATAGACCATAGGACAAGAAGTACCTCCTATAAAAGAAAACCGTAAATTTTACCTATACAAATATTCACATCATTTGCCTCATCTACATCCACTGGATCTCAAATGCAGCAAGCACTTTCAGCTCTTGGCCTATTAGCTTCCGTTGCACATATACAAAGAAACAACACAATTAAACAATTTCGGGAGGGGGGGGGGGGGGGCGCTGAGAGACATCCAAACTTTCCCTTTATAAAGATATATATCGCATCTCTGTATCTCTCAAAAGGGTGAAAAAGAATATCACTATGCAATTTGGCTTCTGGTTGCTTCTCCTTAAGAAAGAATATCACTATTTAGTTTGGCTGCTGCTGCTGCTGCTGCCGCAGCCGCCTGATGCTTCTGTTACCTGTGCAGATAAGTGACTTGATACTCTCATGGGTCTCCAGTCAGAATCTTCTTTCCTCCGTCGAAGAGCGATGAATTGGAGAGCTTCGCTTTGAACTTGATAAATGTAACATGCCCATGGATATGAGTCTGGTGCACTCCACATCATTTGCTCTTCAAATATTGTTTCCTCAGCAATTCCTGCACTCACACAATATGCAGAATGCAGTGGGGGCTCGTCATAAGCAGCTAATGCTACGCAACCAACTGCTATGAATCCATCTGGAGGTCTCGGAAGCCAAATCGATAGAGGCGCAGTGTAGTCGCTTGCGCAATTTCTCCATACCTGAAAAATAGACAATTTATTTAGGGATTAGAAGACGGTGTATTACATTGTTTATAATATAACATTCATACTCTGAACCTATTCCATCGAAATAGGGTGGCTATGGACCACAAGGCTCCATGAAAGATTATAATTTTTTTTATTACTCCCGAGGCCAAGGGTTAGCATCAAGTCCATAAGCTTCCACCAAGGGCCAAATGTTAAGCCAATATCTTATTGCATTAGGTATAGATGAACTTAATAAACATATTTAGGAGGATGTTCCGGGATGCATGTTGTTTGCAGATAAAAACTGTTTACTTAGATGGTGCTGAAGAAGTGAAAAGATCATAGAGTTGCTCAGGAATGTCTAGAAGAACTAGAAAAATGATAGCTTCGCTCGGGATAATGTCTAGAAGAAGTGGAAAACACAACTGATTTATTATAGGGCTCGGGATAATGTCTAGAAGAAGTGGAAAACACAACTGATTTATTATAGGGAATTACGCTCAACTTTAAGGCCAACTATTTCACAAAAAATAAAATCAGCACATTCCCTAACAATCGATATGTGCTAAATATTAAATATGTTAAACATGCATGCATGCATGCATCCATGAGCGCGCGCATTAACATACATACATGCATGTGTGCATACGCGCTCCCACACGCACGCCCATGTGCCCACACACTTTATAATGTAGCTGAATAGAAAACACAAAATTACCACCTCCAAACGGCGATGAACTCCATCACTATAAATGTTTTATAGCAATCCTAATTGTCTGAACAGAAAAGCTGTGAAACTTTATATGTGACACAAGAAACAGCTTGATGGTATCCTCTTAGGTTTTGTTTACTGAATCCGAAATAAAAGGCCACAACAAAAAATAAGCGGATTCCAAACTATAGATTATGAACGAATCCATCAAGCTAGTCATGGCCAATCAAACACGTCCTACAGGGACTTCGATAGGTTATATGAAAATCAATGCACACGATAAATTCATTTAATAAGACTTGTGAACTATTATCCTTCGGATATTTATTTAATATATCCTAACAACAAAAGTATTATTTCACAGGTATGAATACGAAGAAAAGAGTACATTTAGTACACAGTGGAGTTTCAAGCCACAATTAAGTACTCCCTCCGTTTCAATTTATTTGTCCACTTTAGAACTTTCACAACTAAGAAAATTTAGGATTCACACAAGTTAATGAAAGCATGGGTGCAAAATCTCCATTTTAACCCTATTAAATGTTCATGCATGGGGGATAGCATGAGTATAATTGAGGGTTAGTTTAGGCATGAATCAATTAAAAGTTCATTGATAATGCCAACTCTTTTCTTGATAATTTAAATGGACAAATGTTTTGAAAAAAGAAAGTTCAAAAGTGGACAAATAAATTGAAACGGAGGGAGTATTAGAAATTCAGATAACTTACAAGGTCATAACCCATTGGTAGGGAAAAATATACACTGGAATCTCTGTAGATGGCAGAAACATGAGGTGGATGGATGCCTACATGAGCTATGTCCCCAACAGAAACATACCTATGCGAAATCAACTCTTGTAAGAATTATTCCATAAGTAGCAATTCAAAATCTAAAGAAGTAATGCACGGTGCTTATTAAAGCAAAATCTTCACAGACATATCATTCCTTCTGGTTCTATATCTAGAAATCAAAGCTACAAAGCAAATACTCACTGAAAACATTACTAAACCGGTATCATCATAAGAAAACTAGCATCCTAACCAATGGAAGAAAGTATAAAACGCTAATTTGAGCTCGGTGCTGCTTGAGTAGCATTAATGTTTTTCAAGAAATAAATATATAAATGCTAATTTTTCACATATACTTCGACAGGGCTTTGTTATTTTGTTTTCGCAGTAATGTATTACTTCAAAATAGCCATCTACCGGCTAGATAACCATCTAATATTAATGCATGACAACCAATAATACAACTAAATCTTCATAGTTGAGAACTGAAAGACAGTTACCCATCAGGACAAAGAGGCCTCCAAATGCTGCAAATTGTGCCATCATCCACGACCTAAAAATCATATAAATAGTAAAATTATAGAATACTGTTAAAATAGTAATACCTAAGAAAATAAAAGAAAGAAGAAACTCACTTGCTTTGGAAGCAATGCACATTGACTTCTATAGTCCCGTTCGCTACTCCATATCCTATGAAAATTGACAGTATGTTTTATAGATCTCCTATCATCAGAGTACAAACTTACAGTATTAAATCCTCTTGGCTTAATCATAGGTTTAATTCGGTTGTTAAAATCCCTCCCATTTGTTTCATCCCATGCAAACTGTACACGTCGCTGGCTTGAAGGAACCTGTTCAATAAAAGCATGCAATATCAGCAAAGTTACTGCAGATCAAATTAAGAACCATTCTGATGAAAGCACATGCATATCTTACCTTTAACGTAAGAAGTTTCATATCAGATTGGTATGATTTCCACATCTTTCGTATAGATGAACATATCATAACAGCTTGAGGCTCTTGATCCTCTTCTCCCTCAACATCACACTTGATGAGGCGTACAAAGCTTTCACCCCTATTAAAGTTCTTTAGATGAATAATCAAATGAGACGGTTTACTATGTCCTGCTTTTGTCAATTCCAGCGCTAAGAGCTCTTCCCATGGTACATCCCAGAGAATCTTGGATGGTCTTTTATCCATTTTTTCAGGAGCCAAACACTACAGGTAAAGGCGGATGATGAGCAAATTAGATGACAATAAAGAGGTAATCCAGAAACAAAGACCAAAATGGGGGAGAAAAGGATAAAAGAAAAACCATTTCTCATTTCCCAACCTGGAGCAACATGACACGCTTGTTTGTTACTAGCACAATTCTCTGGTAAGCCACTATGAAATGATCTTCATAATAATCAGACCATGCATATTTTGAAGGCTCTTTGAATAGGTCTGTACAACCAAGATGCCTACTGGCTTCTGCCAAGAAGAGGACCATCTGAAAAATGGAATATAATTATACAATCTGTAAACAATAATTATTACTTATTATGGTAGTTAATGATTTACTTAAAAGAACAAATATAACGCCATATGACTTAAAATTGGTCACTACAAATGCTAGGAATCTTCCTTTTAATTAACACATGAGCTGTTATGACAATTGTTATACTCCGAAGAAATACAGTCATCACCCATCATTCTTGAGAAAACTGATGCCTCATTCAAATTGAATTCAACTAGAGCATGCACATGAATACTATACTGGAAGAGTAAAAAATTTCAAAAGAAAATTAAGAAATTCTTATATGATGGGAACATTTGGATTTAATGATCCATTTCCAATAACTATTATTGTGATAATTAAGCTACCTGCCCAACTGCTTCTCTTTCACAGTACTCTTTTAGCACGCCATCTGCATGAAAAGCACGGGGGTTTCTGATCCTCTGAGCTGTGGACTTGTTAGTTAAGATTTCTAAGCATCTTGCGCAGCTAGCACCAATGCCATCAACCGTCAATGAAAAAAAGTCTAATGCTCCACTCAATGGCTGAACAACAAACCCGAGAAAAGCCCGACCAAGCCCATGGGCAATTCCTAAGACACCGTGCTCCCTTGCACTTTCAACAGGTTTTTTGAGAACTCCAGAAACTCCAAAGGCTACTCCTTGAGCAAGAGCCTCAGTCCCCTGAAGAATACCATCACCTACACCAGTGACTCTCCTTGACCACACCTGAAATAATATGCAGTGTTGAGTGATAAATTGAAAGAGAAAAGAGTGAGAGAGAAAGGAAAGAACACGCTTACCTGCTTTGTACGCAATTGTAGAAACTGCCCATCTGTTGAAAGCTCTGCAAATCCTTTGCTAAGTGAGGCCAAGGTTGACTTTGTCATGCTCAGAACATCCACTGAAAATATAAGGTGGAAGGGATTGTGGATAAGATCCCTCCTGATACGGTTGACAATAGCAGGAAAAATTGAGCTCCTCCGCATGAACCTACTCCTGTGCATTACCTTTCTAAGATGGAGCTGATATAAACAAAGCACAAGACAAGAATTATGAACTGAGGAAATCAGAAAGCCATATCCATCAGATCATAACTTAAAATATCCTCTAAACACAGGACTTACGTAAATGAATTGCAATATTCCAATTATTGTTTTTTTTTTGTGGAAATTTCATCTAGTTACCTGGCAGCAAAATTAGCTTAGCCCTCTGCATAATCCTTTCAGAACTCACTCACTCAGAGAAATTACAATGAATTACATTCAGCTTGTTCCTTTGCTTCAAAGAGTTTACACAGAAGGGAAATACATAGCTCACTCTTCGAAGTATCAATGCTCATGAACTCACACTATCCGTATCATTTTAACAAACTGAAAGTTAGCTTCTTATATAATTAGTAACTGTCCAGTGAAAAAGATAAATAAAAATTAGACCCAACACAACCTGATCTTATGGCAGGTGTTTCACCGCTTTAACTAAAATCCTAAAACTACATGGAAGAACAATAGAGAAGTGCATAATTTTATCGCTCAAATGCCACATATGAATGTTTCTCAATAAATTGCAGAAATTCCAACACTTTAATACTATGGAAATGCTATACAGGAATATCAAATATTAAGTGATCTTGGGTCTCCCCTTTAGTTTGTTAATCATTCACCCTCTAAAAGAACTAACCTGAATCTTAAATGCATTTCCAACGGCAGATAATACGGGGCTCCATATGCCAAGGGCACCACTTGGTCTTTGAGTTGGCGCAGTTTCTAGTGATAGCTTCAACCGTACCTCTGAAACATCAATGAGGCTGCAAACAAGAAAATAAATCAAAAGCATATTCCTCTTTAATGCTATAAAAGTTGCATCTTATCGAGATTCATTATGTTTAGTACCTAAAGCAGATCAGACAATAAGCACTACTTAAGCTAGTTGAAAAATTAGATGCATATAACCATGGTTTGAAATCTCGGCAGATCCTGATCTGAGACGGCCGATTTCGATTCAAAAATGACCACCCGAGTTCCAATAACGATACTATCCTATACCGAGTGATAGTGGATTAACCATTTGATTAGTAATTTCTAGTAGTAATTGTAGTAATGGGTTACAGTTTATTTGACATCATTAATTACGGAAAATTATATTAAAAAATATTATAGTTATTTTTACCAAGTGCTATAACATGGACAATTTTTGGGAATTGACCATTTTTTAGAAGAAAATGGCAAAATGGCACTGGAAATAAAATATTTAGAAATATGGTGTTGGCAGGGTGATTAGTGTGTTTTAACTAAACCACACTTTAAAAGTGCGGTTTTAGTTCAAACCCGCAAAAAATCCCTAATCACCCTACCAACACCATTTTGCTAAATAAGTTTTTTGCAACACCATTTTGCTAATTTTTTTATAAAATTGGTTAATTCCCAAAAATTGTCCGTTATAACAACCATATTAGACAACATTACAAATTGTTATAATTTCATTTACTTTTTATTTAAAGAATTTTCCTAATTAATTTTTTTTTGTTAAATGATATAAAATCCGATATTTCTGATACGAGACGGACGATATGGGCAAGATGGCCAATTCCGATCCAAAAAGTAACCACTCGATACCGATTCCGATTCCGAGATTTAAAACCTTGCAGATAACACTCTTCATCTTAACCTCATCCAACACTTATAACCCTTCATATGGCTTAATTGCACCCAGCACCCCTGGGATTGGTAAGTTGTGGGGTTAAAAAGTGCTCCTATAATCCAGAAATTACAATTACTATTCCATAAAGTTTTCTTGCATTTAGTCAAATAAATCGTTATCAAACTTTTCACATGAAGATGGGATCTGCAAAAAAAATTAAGAAATGGCATAAAGCCAGATTTGACAAATTTTCAGTCAGATTTGTACATCTAACAAATTAATAACAGACTATCTAAGAAGGTATATGACAAAAACAACTAATAGAAGAGAAAAATCGATGATCTGCTATAGGAAACGATTTATTGTTTTAGAAATCCCATGTAATCTCATATCATTAATTGTCTAACCCATGGTTTAATGTCCTTCAAAATAATATTTGATAGAAACCATTTGACATAAGCTACTACATGAATCTACATTGATTACAATTTTCATCTAGTTTGTAATATCGTGTACAAGTTCCATAAATAATTTTCAAAGGAATGCACTTGAATTTATCATAAGTAAGTCAACTTTGAATTGTTATGAATTGCAACCTATTAATATATCAAAGAAAGATAATTGAACATTTTATGAAAGTGGGCTTGCCTACTATAATTCAATACTGCATATTCCTTCCCTTGTTCTCTGATTGCATCGGGTGAGTAAGATATAATTGATACATCATTTTGCGTACGATAATCATGAAATGATAATTTATTAAACAATTAAATTTTAGGGTTATCTCCGAAAAACTCCCATAGGGGTATGCGACGGTGGAGGTCGCCGGTGGGAGTCGGTGGCGATGGAAGAGGACGGTGGTGGAGGATGTGTTAGGTTAGGGCTGGGTTAAAGAAAGAAAGAAGATGAAAGAGAAAGGAGTAGGAGGAAGGACGAAATAGATGAGGGTTTGATTAGGGAGGATGAAGATGTGTGGAGGTGGTGGAGGGAGGAAGAGAGTCTTTGGCACGGAGTTGGAGGAAGGTGGTGGAGGAGGGAGATGGTGGAGGTTGGGGTGGGTTGTTAGGGACGCAGGATGAAGAAGAGCAGGATGGAGGTGGAGGAGGAGAGAGATGGTAGAGGTTGACGTTAGTTTTTTTAGGAAAGGAGGTAGATGGAGGTTGAAATTGGGTCTGTAGGGGAAGGAGGGCGGCGGAGGGAGGCGGCGGCGGCAATTGGTGGAGTGAGGTTAGGGTTATGGTTCGAATTAGAATTAGAGAAAAAGAGAGGGTGAAGAAAAGGGGGCTTGGTTTTTTTTTGATGGTGTGGCAACTTAAATGACGCGGCGATGATGTGGCACTGTTTGTGCCACGTAGTTTTTTGGATTTTTCAAACCTACTGGTAGTTTTCTGGAGATAAACCTAAATTTCTCTCTCTCTCTCTCTAGAGAGTCTCTCTCAGAGAGAGAGAAAGAGAGAGTAAATTGTTTCTTTTCAACAGATAATGTATTAAAACAAGAAAACATTTCTAATATAAATGATCCAAATTAGAATTTGTGATAGATACCATAAATATTTTCACTAAAAGGAAGGGTGCAAATGTGCAATTACAGATATTCTCATCAACAATAAAATTCTTGAGATCATTCAAGACGCAAATAAATCATTTATATATATATATATATTTCAATACATCAATTATATACATTTCAATGATTTATGAACATTTCAAATACTCTCATTAAACCTGTATAGTATATGACAAAATGTCCACCATCCTTCGCTACTGTCATCACGGCGTAGTGCTATGAAATAATATAAACATTCTATTATATATATGTGCATCGCAAGAGCATATGTTAACCCAAGGCGTCTGGTGTTAGTAAACCAATCAGGGAAGCTCTGGACATGTCATATCCTATTAACCCTAATTTATTTCCAACTAATCAACTGGATTTCAAGGTTTCATGAAAATTAGTTATTGTGATTGAGGCCAGAAATTCAACACCAAGTTGGTTGTTAACATCAGTTTTACAATTTGGCCACGTTGTCTGAGTCAAATCAATGAGTTGAGCCCTGCTGGATTTTTTTTCTGAGCTTGTTTGTGATAGACTGAGGCCATTGGAGGAAGTTCAAGAAATTTCAAGAACTAGGGTTGCAAGACAACTTAATGAGCTGTTTAAGAGAGTAGAATTTCAAGTGTTGTGGCCATGGAATAGGTTCTTGTTGTATAATCAACAAAAATGGTGTTATTTTTTCCTGACATTATACATGGAACAGTGAACAGTCTTTTCAAATATAAGATGTTTATTGCCATGGAAAGGGTTTCTTGTACCATCTTCAACTGTGTATACTGAGTTACCGACTCTTTTACAGAGGCTAGACGAATAACTTCAAAGGAATGCCTGAAATAACTTAAAGTTGCTTCCACCAGATAATGAGCCTACTGTTCTTTCAAGAAAATTCTCTCTCGATGGCATTTTCCAACACAAATAATCTTCTTAATTTCTTGCAACATTTTCTTTCTTTTCTTTTTGCACGTAAGGCAAGTGAAACATTCACAAGGGTATGCAAGCATGCATCTTGAGGATAAGTTTATATACAAATAGAAAAAGTTTTCAAACATTGGCAATGTATATTTCATTTTACTATACGAAAATACAGCAGTACATAAACATACAGCAGATAAAATACTAACGATTCACATATAACACTTAATCTTAAATGCTAGGGTAAATTCACTAAAATCCCTTAATAGTTTACATAATTTGACACTTTACTACCTTATTGCTATTTTGGTGAACTTGAGGCCCATTGAAACATGAGAGAAGTTTAATAATTCCAATCCTGAATTTGGTTACTTCCAAGCAATTAGGGTTCTGTCATCAAATCTTAGAAAATAAAACCTTAACGGATAATAAGTTTGGTGGTAAATAGATATGGTAAACAAGGAAAGGTAGATTGGAAACAAAAAGGGGCTGGACAAGGGTAATTGGACATTTTACATTAGAGAAAACAGGGCTTGCTGGGACCTTGCAGGCCCAAAACTGCAGTGGCCTCTCACTGGGCCAGTAGGGTCCATGGGCCTAACTGCATAATAACCGGCGGGCCCCACTGGCCCATGTGAGAGGCCACTGCAGTTTAGGCCTGCAGGGTCATGCATGCCCCGTTTCCTCTTTACATTAGCAGTTAAACTCCATAGAGGCGTAAAGTGTGAACTTTGTGGTATTTTAATGCCGTGGAATAAATGGATATTTAAGTGTGAAGTTAGGTAAACAATAAGGGAGTATAGTGAAATTTACCCTAAATACCATGCCAAACAAATATAAGTTGAGCAGCTATTCATTAAGAAAGATGGAAACTGAAATAAAATTCTTACTCTATCCGTATCTCTGGATCTACTTGAGTGACACCTGAGCTGCTTGGGATAGTGTCCAACCTTAGATTATTGTAGAAGTCAACCAAAGCCCATATAATGGGTTCATGAACATTGATCCTCCAACATTTATCAGTTACCTTGATGCGGGAAAAAAGATTTTGAGGGTGCTAATGTACAGAAGTATTACATCAAAGTGTTAAATATTTGATTGAAGGGCTTACCCGAACATAAACGTATGGGTAAACTTGAGTGCCGTCTACATTGTTATTGCTCATTGTGATGGTGGCTTTAAAGACTGGATGGTTTATGTCTGGAATATCTTCTGGGGCCAAGAGAACCGGCATCACCGTCAACGGGAGCTGGTTATCTAGTTGTAACTGACCAATTATAAGCTTGAATCTGTCACAGGAAATTTATATAAAATAATTTACTAACTGATGTTACATTGAATCCACATTATAATATCAGACAGAATGATAAAGCTGATGGTAATTGAATAGTATGTAAAAGTTACTAGACATATGGCAAATTCAAATTCACGAGTTAAGATTAAAAAAAATTGCATATTAACTCGAGCCCTACAATTTTTGCAGTAATTTGTAATTTCTATTCAATATCACTATGGACTAAAATTTTGTGCATGTTAACTGGAGCCATAAAATTTTGACAACGATTAAAAGACCATTCAAGCAGGAATGCGTATGCATAAAATATATATCACTGGCAAACAACTCAAATCCAGTGGGAACAAGACAGTTCATATTTGCTACTGTACAGCTAACATCTGAGGCACTAAACAGTGGGTTCATCTGATGACTGGTAAGGCCCATATCATGCAAGGCTTCATTAATGGAACTAGATCAACAACAGTTTGTTAAGCGGCTATACCGGGGGCAAAATCACAGAAATGTATCTGTTACACCCTAGCCCAATCGTAAGTTTTTTTTCTTTTGAATGTATTGGGTTTTGTTTTATTATTATTATTATTATTATTATTATAAGTTAGAATTTAATACTTTCTAATTAAGATAGAACATATTATTATGGTTGTTTTAAATTTGTTATAGTTATGGTTTTCCAAATTTGTTAAATAAGTATATTATTAGTAATTATGTTTGTTGCTTGATTAATATCATAAATTTCTATACATATAATATTTATTTGTCTAACATTAGTTTCGTAACTAAATAAATAATATTAATATTGTTGTTTTAACAAAAGATATTTAGTATTTAAGATTGTTTGATAATTTATTAATACCTTATTTTAATTTGTATCTAATATATTTTCAAATGCTAGATATGTAAACAAATATATTATGCTTATCTAAATTAGTTAAGTATATGATATTTAACTTTTAAAGTTTTGTTTTCCTAAATCTAATAATATCTTATTTATATTCTAGTATAATGTTTTGTCTACCATGATATATTATTAATAATCTTTTAATATTTAAATCATATTTTAAATCTTTCAAATTAAACTATTGGGGGTTATGAGAATTATTTTCATAAACTTATATATATTTTCTTATACTCTCTCTCCAAATATATTTTATCTCCGCAAACAAATATATACTTATTTTTTATATATATATATATATATATATATATATATATATATATCAAACAACCTTTACAAACTCACACATAATTTAATCTCTTTAACAGTATTTGGATTTCTCTTCAAATATATTTCTCTTCTCAATATTTTATTCTCCTACCTTATAACTTTACATATATTCATTATCATCATCTCTCCTTTTCATATAAATCAACCTTCTCTTTCTTTTCCATCACAATATCTTCTTCAAAATTAGCCGAACCATCAAAACTTGGAGTTGCGCTTCGTGTCATCGTGTTTATCCATCTCCGAGGCAAGTATTCTTGCTCCTCTTCTTGTCGAATTACTAATAATTATCTAATATTACTAGAACTAATTTAAATTATATACTTACGTATTATTAAATCTGTGATAACAATATTACCTTGTAACATAGCTGATACTTATAATCAATATATGATAGCATTTAAACTTCTTGTGCTCAAATGCTCTGACTAATATTACCAACATGATAATTACTTGCTTGTAATTTGTTACTCACCGCTACAATGCTACTATGCTATATGTAGCTTTTATAAATACAATGAAAATAATTGCTAATTCGACAAGTATAAACAATCTCTGAACCTAATATTATCATTTCATACTAATTATTATAACTATAATAATATTATTTAGCACTACTCTCTACTAATTTCATTCTATTACCGGGAATGTTATCTTTATATAGTATGTAATATTAAAATATTCATATAATATTTATATTTAACCTTTGAAATAATATTCGATTTTAACTCCTGTGTTGCTCGTAATTGAGATTCATCGAACCCCTTTAAAACGGTGTTGCGTAATTAACCTTGTTATATAGATGCTATGACTTTTTTTCCATGCACAAGAACCCTTGACATGCTTTATACATTCATATTCAATAGTGTTTGAGGGATAGAAAGTGATTGCAGACTAGAATACCGAGACATAAGTATGCATTGATTGATTCGGCACAAATTCATGATTCAGTGATTATTCGTGATTCAGTGTTTATAAATAATTCAAGTGATACGAGTGATTCAAGTATTCATTCATATTTAGTGCTTATTTATGACGCGTGCCAGAAAATCGTTTTAGTCGGTATTCAAGAACTAGTGATCAGGTTTTTATGGTAGTGACCAAACTTAGAAACAGAGGGGATTGGGGAAATTGAACGGGGAATGTGGACCCGTATTTTGGAGGATTTAGTGTTAAAGATTGGCCAGTCGAACGCATAAATTGCGCAAGGGTGGTGTGTTGAACATCACCTACAGTGATAATGAGTGTAGGATTTCTCTTAGCGGCAAGCTCGGGATCAGCTCCGAGCACAGTGGGCCGTAGTCCCGGGCACGTCCGGGATATCCTCCAAGATTCGAGAATACTTTCCACCAAATCAATTTCAAACTTACGCAAGATTAATTAAGATTTGTGTTAGTGACATCTAGGAATCACCTGACCTGTTATTATCGCATCTTATCGTTATTATACCTGTTATTATGTATAATACCATTATTGATGTATCCGCATCTACATATGCATGCGGACTTCACTATACTCACATATTCATGCTATTATACACATATACACACTATTACGATTGAGTACTTGTAAGATGTTCTGACATCCCTGAGATTTGTCATCTCAGGTTTAGAAATGGATTTTCAGGCCGAGCAGGATCATAGCGGTTATCAGGAGTTTACCGAAGATCAGCAGCCCGTATGTTTATTTCTTTTCAATTAGTATTTAGCATGTGCGCCCTTGCGGGATATTAGGATTTATGTGTCTTTTTCGGATCTTGTCTTATTTCAAACCTTTTGTACCATAACCTTATTTTTGCATCTTTTATCTTACGAGCCTATTGCTAGTATTCTTTGTGGTTTCGTGGCAGCATGATTATCAGTATTATCTATTCTGTTTTGGACATTATATTGGCAGATTTAGCTAGACAGTTTTTATGTGACTATGAAAGGATCTTTCCTTACCGTAGGTAGCACGGCTGGGCTTCATTATTCTCCGTATTTTCGTATTTTGGAAAGCGGGACGTGACAAGGTTTTGTTGGTATCAGAGCTAGGCTGACGTCAAAATTAGTCTTAGTTCTACCGACTTTTAGGTTAGAATCGTATCTAGGTTGCCCTTAGTGTGTCATGCTACATATTCTGTTGACTTTGATTGTAAAATTTGGACGACTGAGATAGGATTACGTTATTGTACCCATGTACAGCGGCATGATTACAATGCATCATTCTGTTTAAGTAACTTAGAGTTCTACCCTTAATTTGTTTCCACTGATTTAATTTTCTTGCACACGCCGATTTCTCGAACTAAGACCGTGACTCTTCGTATTCTCGTTTGTTTTCTTGATCCCTAATTTTCATACTCATCTATGTTTCTTGATCCTTATGATTAGTTCTCGATCTTTTATTTTCGTTCTTCTAATTTCGAGAACGAAATTTCTTGTAAGACGGGTAGGATGTAACACCCTAACTCGATCGTAAGTTTTTTTTCTTTTTTTTTCTTTTGAATATATTGGGTTTTGTTTTATTGTTATTATTATTTTAAGTTAGAGTTTAATACTTTCTAATTAACATAGAACATATTATTATGGTTTTAAATTTGTTATAGTTATGGTTTTTCAAGTTTGTTAAATAAGTATATTATTAGTAATTATGTCTGTTATTTGATTAATATCTTAAATTTCTATACATATAATATTTATTTGCCAACCATTAGTTTCGTAACTAAATAAATAATATTAGTATTGTTGTTTCAATAAAAGATATTTAGTATTTAAGATTATTTGATAATTTATTAATATTTTATTTTAATTTGCATCTAATACATTTTCCAATGCTAAATATGTAAACAAATATATTATGATTATCTAAATTAGTTAAGTATATGATATTTAACTTTTTAAAGTTATGTTTTACTAAATCTAATAATATCTTATTTATATTCTAATATGATGTTTTATCTACCATGATATATTATTAATAATCTTTTAATATTTAAATCATATTTTAAATTTTTCAAATTAAACTATTTAGAGTTATGAGAATTGTTTTCCTCAACCTATATATATATTCTTATACTTTCTTTTCAAATATATTTAATCTCTCCAAACAAATCTATACTTATTTTATATATATATATATATATATATATATATATATATATCAAACAACCTTTACACACTCCCACATAATTTAATCTCTTTAACAGTATTTGGATCTTTCTTCAAATATATTTCTCTCCTCAATATTTTATTCTCCTACCTTATAACTTTACATATATTCATTATCATCTCTCTCCTTCTTATATAAATCAACATTCTATTTCTTTCCCATCACAATATTTTCATCTTCAAAATTAGCCGAGCCATCAAAACTTGGAGCTGCGTTTTATGTCATCATGTTTATCCGTCTCCGAGGCAAGTATTCTTGCTCCTTCCCTTCTTGTCGAATTACTAATAATTATCTAATATTACGAGAACTAATTTAAATTATATACTTACGTATTATTAAATCTGTGATAACATTACCTTGTAAAATAGCCGATACTTATAATCAATATATGATAGCATTTAAACTTTTTGTGCTTAAATGCTCTAACTAATATTACTAACATGATAATTACTTGCTTGTAATTTGTTACTCACTGCTACAATGCTACTATATGCTATATGTAGCATTTATAGATACAATGAAAATAATTGCTAAATCGACAAGTATAAATAATCCCTGAACCTAATATTATCATTTATACTAATTATTATAACTATAATAATATTATTCAGCACTGCTCTCTACTAATTTCATTCTATTACCGGGATTGTTATCTTTATATAGTATGTAATATAAAAATATTAAAATATTCATATAATATTTATATTTAACCTTTGAAATAATATTCGATTTTAACTCATGTGTTGCTCCTAATTGAGATTCATCGAACCCCTTTAAAACGATGTTACGTAATTAACCTTATTATATAAATGTTGACTTGTTTTTCATGCGCAAGAATCCTTAACATGCTTTATACATTCGTATTCAACAGTGTTTGAACGATAGAAAGTGATTGCAGACTACAATACTGAGACATAAGTATACATTGATTGATTCGACATAAATTCATGATTCAGTGATTATTCGTGATTCAGTATTCATAAACGATTCAAGTGATATGATTGATTATAAGTGATTCAAGTGTTCATTCATGTTTAGTGCTTATTCGTGACACGTGCCGGAAAATCGTTTGTCAGTATTCAAGAACTAGTGATCGGGTTTTTATGATAGTGACCAAACTTAGAAATACGGGAAATTGGGGAAATTGAAAGGGGAAGTGGACCCGTATTTTGAAAGATTTAGTGTTAGAGATTGGCCAGTAGAACGCGCAGTTTGCGCAAGGGTGGTGTGCTGAACATCACCCACAGTGATAGTCAATGTAGGATTTCGCCTAGCGGCAAGCTCGGGATCAGCTCCGAGCACAGTGGGCCGCGGTCTCGGTTACGTGATATCCTTCAAGGTTCGAGAATATTTTTCACCAAATCAATTTCAAACTTACACAAGATTAATTAAAGTTTGTGTTGGTGACATCTAGGGATCACCTGAACTGGTATTATTGCATCTTATCGTTATTGTACCTGTTATTAGCATAATACCTTTATTGATGTATCCACATATACATGTGCACGCGGGCTTCACTACACTCATATATTCATGCTGTCACACACACACACTATTACGATTGAGTGCTTGTAGGATATTGTGACATTCCTGAGATTTGCCATCACAGGTCTAGAGACGGATGTTTAGGCCGAGCAGGATCAGAGCGGTTATCAGGAGCCGAAAATTAGTAGCCTGTAGGTTTATTTCTTTTTAGTTAGTATTTAGCATGTGCGTCTTTGCGGGACATTAGGATTTGTGTCTTTTTCGGATCTTGTCTTATTTCGAACCTTTTGTCCTATTACCTTATTTTTGCATCTTTTATCTTATGAATCTATTGCTAGTATTCTTTATGGTTTCGTGGCAGCATGATTATCAGTGTTATCTATTCTGTTTTAGACATTATATTGTCAGGTTTAGCTAGACAGCTTTTATGTGACTATGGAAAGATCTTTTCTTACCGTACATAGCACGGCTAGCCTTCGTTACTCTCTGTATTTCCGTATTTTGGGAAGCGGGACATGACAGTATCATTTGAGTTCTTGAAATCACACATTGAAATTTTAATCTAGACATCAAAATATTGATTGACCACAAGGTTCTGGTCACATAAAATTTAGGGCCTTTTTGAAATAGGCCTCTTAAAATATTGATATTTTCAAAAACGCTCACTAAACTCTATATTTTTAAATACACCCCTAAAACCTCTCTGTTAACTAAAAACACCACTTTACTTAAGTTAATTAGGATTAATAATTGGATTAAAACTAATATGATGAATTATGAGATAAAAGGTCTTATTTAGCATTAAAACCCTCATCTCTTTTCATTTTTATGCAAAAACCATTAGTCTTATTCTTCCAAACTCTCATCTTCAAGTTATCATTTTAGCTTCTTAACAGAGATTTCTAAAGGTGTTAGATGTGATAATTAAGCATAGGGGCCAATTTAATTTAATAGAGTTTTAGGGGATGTTTAAAAATATGAAGTTTTAGGAGGGTTTTCAAAAATAGCAATGTTTTAAGGGGCCTATATCAAACAAACCCTAAAATTTAATGCACTGCAGCAACAGAAAAAGAAAACCGGACGACAGTTTTATCCTATAAGTCCAAAGTATAGATTTATATGACTGAACATGTAATAGTGTATTTCGATTTCAAATATGCCGACATAATTCTTATGCAAAGAATTGAAAACTACCTTCCAGTCCTTGTCGCCACTCCTAGAGTATTAGTTTCAGTAACTTGATTATATATGCCAATTTCACACCTTATATTCACATTTGGTTGACAATATAGCTCTTCTCTCCTTCTGTCTGTTCTTTTATTTTGCTGGGAATGATGATGTGATCTTTTGTAAACTTTTTGCAAGTCTTGTAATAGTGTCAGTTCTATGAATAAAATTTGAATGAGACAAAGTCATATCTTGAGTCCTGCTCTTTTCTTCAAAGAAAGAAGTTCAATAATTAGTGGTTTACAATAAGGCTAAATTTCACTAAACCCCCTTAGTTTTAGTTTTTACAGGTGTAACACATAACCTCCTTTAACTAATGAAATACATGATTTAGTTTCTGGTTTTCTTCTCTTAGTTTCTTCATCATAATCTTGATCATCTTCATTTAAAACTCTTATATGAAACGGGTGGGATTAATCAACCATTGTTTGAAAAGGGAAAAAAAACTAGAGGATCCCCTCCTTCATGACCCTCTGAACATCAAGTATCTTCAGCTTCATGCTGTAGCAGAAATTCAGGGCGAATAAGCCAATTCCAAAACATCAAATGCAATAACAGAAATTTTATTCATGTGATTACAAAACTCATATTCTGAAGGAATGGGGCTTTAAGATCTTTGTGTTCTCTTTCAACATCAATCGATCCAAAATTTCATCCAACAAAATATAGAAAATCAATCGCATATACACATAAAAACATGCATATAACTCTCAATCAACCACCTCTATTTTTTTTCTTCGAAAATCAATCGCATGTACACATAAAATAATATGCAGTGTTTCAGAATCTGTTATTGAGTTGCTCATATATGTGTCTTGCACACAAATGAGAACCATTTCTATAGCATCCCTATGTATAACCACATAAAATCGATTGAATCTGCCCTTGCAGCAAATTTATTCTAAATTCCTAATGTTCCTACTACGAGAATCGTACACAAGTAGCTTGATCTTAGGATATTATTATTAACATCATGTTTGATGATATAAATCATATAATTCACTTTTATGGTTTAAGAAATACTATATTTCAAATCTCTAAAAAATATCTTGGGAAGTGTCACCAGTAACCTGATTAAAAATGATTATTTTAGGAAGAGCAAAGAAATAGTACCAAGATTGCATAGAAAAGAGCACTCCAGACTAGTAAAAGAAAACAACTCCTCCAATAAGAAGAATAATTTACCTAAGGAGTTGTATTACTAAATAGAGATGCATGTAGTGAAGACAAAAGGAAAATCAAAAGATAAGTAGTTTAAAAAAATGATTTATTGTTTTCATTTGAGCAACCCAGTATTACCCTAAATCATGTAGGAGTAAATTGACTGGCAATGCCAGAAATCCTTAACCTTCATATATCTTCTAAGGAATTGTTCATACCTGCTTGTTGTGCCCGCATCATATCCAGTTGAATATGAAACAAAAACTTTCTCCAAGTAAAGATACAACAATTCTCTTGGTCTGTGATCTATCATAGAAACTCCAACAACTCCCAGTTCGATGATAAGTTCCAAAGGTTCCGTCCTGCTCTCTATCTCATTCCTCGCAGTTGAAGAACTTAATCTGTCGGTCTTGACAGGTTCAGATTTCTCATCTAAACTTAATGGCACTGCTTTTTTGTCATCAGTGAACCGTGCGATTTTGATATCTCCAAATTCCATAACTAGAAGTTTCATGCCATGAGCCCTTAACTCTGTCACAGAATCCATTTCCATTTCCAAGCTGATATTTTGCATATAAATTTCAGGTGCACCGTTCATACTTACATCTAGAAGTTTCTGCCCATATGGATCGTCCCATGAGAACTTTGTAGTGGAAAGTGGTTTCAACTGAATCCAAGCATCATTGTCTAACCCAGATTGCCGAATTTTGATTGTTTTATTCATTGTCCTGTTCTCAATTCTGTATAAACAAAAGAAATTCTTATTTTCATGTACAATTTGCAAAATCAATGTTACAAAAGCATATTTAGATCAGAATGGATTGCTTATATAGATATAAACACCTGATAGGACCCTGTGTTGGTTCCGGACGGAATAGAACTGAGAAACGCGATCCCTCATCATAACCACGAATTTCAGCCCTTATAAATCTTCGACCAACAAGATGCTTTCTTAGCACTAAAGTAATGGTGTCTTCCTTTACAATTTCAATAGGAAAACACCAACTCGTGTCTTCCAGACAGATCTAAAACAATCAAAGCAACTTAGATGTTTAGAACAAATATCTTGATTGAAAACAAAAGGATTATTATGTAGGATTTAACAGAATTAAGAAGCTTAGCTTAATGCAAAAACTAGCCGACTAATGATAATGATCGAAAATCGACCCAACAAAAAAAGGAAATAGAAAAAAGTGAGACTCGCCTTATGATATGAGATTTCACAATTGGCACAAAGAAACCGAAGTTTAAGCCTTAAGCAAGTTTGGAAATGTTGGTGTCAAAATAAAACAGATTAAGTAATTTATGGTTACCAGCAGACCATGGGAAGATGAGTTAAGTTAATACCTCAATGGATGTCTACATAAAACAGCCTCGATCACAGCCTTGATATCAACAATTTATGGGCATGATCTCAACAACTTAAGCTACCAGAGAGGCTGCCTTTTATATGGTCATGTTCTCAACAATTTAAGATACCATTCAAAGTAGAGAGGTAGTCCATTCAATTTATTGTCAGGTCTCAACAATTTAAGCTACAATTCTAAGCAGAGAAGCTGATCGTTTTATTTACGGAAGACGATTCAATCACCATCGTCCAGCATGGCTTCAACAACAGGTCATGGTCCCAACAACAAATTTTTGAAGTTACTTTGGAATTCAGCTTTCAACAAAACCTTTGTAGATGTTAAAAGGTAAAATAAATGATAAAGAGATTCTTTTATTATGTGACCAACGGTCTTTTTATATAGTGATTACAATTACTTGATGCCCAAGTGTCATGGTACGGTGTACCCTAATAACAATATACTCTAAACTATTCCAACACTCCCCCTAAAGCTGGAGCATAAATATCAATGGTGCATAACTTGGACAATAGATGAAAGAATACGGGTCTTGAAAGAGATTTCGTCAAAATATATGCAATCTGTGTATGAGTAGAAACATGATGGAGATTGACTTTCTTTTCAACAATTTTATCCCGGATAAAGTGGTAATCCACTTCAATGTGTTCTGTGCATTCGTGAAACGCTGGATTCGCTGAAAGAATTGCAGCTTTATTGTCATAGAGCAAGGAAGCTGGTATTGTAAACCTAACACCGAGGTCTAGAAATAATGTGGAGAGCAACGTCAATTCTGAGACAGCATGGGCCTATTCAATCACGGCTGATGAGCGTGAAATATGTTACTTCTTGCTGTACCAAGTAACTAAGTTCCCCGCAAAGAAAACACAAAATCCGCTTGTGGAGCGACGGTCATCCACAGATCCGGCAAAATCGGCATCGGTATAGGCTACAAGAGATAGATTAGAACAGGATTTATAGAGAAGACCTTGCCCAGGTGCACGCTTCAAATAGCGGAGAATACGCTCAACGGCCTGAATATGGGAAACTAAAGGCGCATGCATAAACGGGATCACTGTGCTCACTGCAAAGAATATGTCTAGACGAGTAACCATGACATATATCAACTTCCTAACTAACCGTTGATACGGACCTGGATCGGAAAGTGGCTGGTCATAAGGTGAGCTAACACAAGAGAGCTTTACTGTTGTATTTATGGGAGTATCAGCAGGGCGATAGCTAAGAAATCATGTTTCTTTAAATAGAACAAGAGTAAACCTCCGCTGTGAGAGAAATAATGATCTCTATTTCGAGATACCTCTGTACCAAGAAAGTACCATAGAGGATCAAGATCTTTGGTGTGAAAATGTGCGACCAAATGAGTTTTAACCTTAAATATACCCTCGGAAGCATCTCCAGTGATGATTATGTTAACATAAACAAGGAGAATAATCATTTCTTCTTTCCGTCTATGTATAAAAAGATATGGATCTGCCAAGTTTCTTTTGAAATTTATCTTTTTTAGGACCATACTGAATTTATCGACCATATCCGAGGAGACTGTTTTAGTCCATAGATAGATTTTTTAAGATGACATACAAGAAACTCCCTCTCACGCTCAGCCAAGAGGTTGCTGCATATAAACCGTCTTGGAAATATCGCCATTAAGGAAGGCATTCTTGGCGTCTAACTGATGTAAAGACCAATCATGGGTAACCGAAAGAGAGATCAAGCCACTAACAGTAGCGAGTTTGGCCACTAAAAAAAGTCTCAGCATAGTCGACACCGTATTACTGAGTATAAACTTTGGTAATAAGGTGGACCTTTAAACGAGATACACCGCTATCAAGATTATATTTGATAGCAAAGATCCACCAACAACCAACCATCTTTTTCTATGAAGGGAGACTGGTCAGATCCCAAGTGTGATTAAACCTTAGTGCCTGCGCATCAGAGATTGGTGGAGCTTCCTGAAAGAAATGTTGAAGGCCCCTCCTTTTGATGGCTCTTTCAATGGCGTGTGCCCATTCCAAAAAATTATTTGAGCCAGAGAAAGTCAAGGTAGTTACACGGAAATGTGTTTTGTAATCGGAAACTGGAGGATTGATCTTGTTGTCCGTCATATTGAACATCGCATATAAAGAGAGCAAGCAATAGAAAGTGCTGATCCAGCACATAAAGAGCGAGAGAAAAATACCCATCTCAAGATGAAGTCATCATGGAAGGCGATGGCGAGATCTGGAGAGAGGGAGGGGGCGGGATCTGGAGAGAGGGCGCTGTGAGGACGAGGGCGCTGCGAGGGGAGGCTAGGGCTAGATGGGGGCACTGCGAGGGGAGGGTAGGGCTAGACGGGGGCAATCTGGATCTGGAGAGCGCTGTGAGGACAAGGGCGCTGCTAGGGCTGTGGCTATTTTTTTTTCAAATTTTTTTAATTTTTTAATTTTTGAGGATTGGGGTTAAGGAGACCTGCTCTGATACCATGTTAAAAGGTAAAATAAAGGGAAGAGATTATTTTATTATGTGACCAACGGTCTCTTAATATAGTGATTACAATTACTTGATGTCCAAGCATCATGGTACGGTGTACCCTAATAAAAACATTCTCTAAACTATTCCAACAGTAGACAAGATTTTTTCCATTACAAACAGTAAAAGGCACCTGGAGTTTATCTGGTCCTGCTTCATGATACATGAAAGCAACTCTAGAATCAGATGTGTGCAAAGTCTTTGGCTGGTCTTCAGCATTAAATTTAATGAACACATCTTTACCAAGTCTATTGCTGAACGTCATGAATGGTCGCACGGTTATAACCTGAAATAATATGAAAGTTTTAACAAAGATGATTTGCAATGGAAACTTCTCCCAAATTAAAAAATAACTGTTAATACCTTTGTAGGAACAGCCTGATAAGGTGATGGTTTTGAGGAAACAAAAATCCGCATACAGTTTCCATCAGCATCATAAGCATAGAGATCAACTGAACCATCCTAAAATGAACAAGAAAAATAGCAATCAATTTTTCTCCCCTTCCAACTAAGCATATTATGACCACAAAGAATGGAAGCTACCATGTCCCCAAGGGCAGAAAGGTCTCTAACAGGTCCAAAAAGCTCCTTTCCAGGTCTAGCTATTGATGCTGAGATTCCCAATAGTTTGAAGTTAAATGCAGAAGCAATGGTATATCCATCAACCATCTCGTCCTCGGTAATCTGACAAAATATTTTCTCAGTCTTCATCGTAGAACGAAACGTGACAGAAAAATGATCCCTGTTTTTTCTTCCTGATATATTCACAAGATTAAATTTAAGTGGTGGGCATCTTGCACTTGCAAGCCAATAAGGAACATGGATTCTAACAACCCTTGATATTAAATGTTCCTCAGCATAGTTTTGCTCAAGAACGATTTGAGCAATCCTGCAGACAGATAGAAGTCTTATCATCTAGGTCAAGAAAACGAAAACTGTAAATTATGCAAAGAAAGTATCTGGCATAAGTTTTTCATTCATACCTCCCAGAAGAAGAATTTCTTAAGCTTATCATTTTAGATGGCATTCTACCCGAATATGATATAGGAACAGGCTCCTGAAATTACAAGCATATGTTAGCAATTACAAAGTACTCAGTGATCCTCAAGTAAAACTTGGTCAATAATAAAGGAAGAGTGCAAATCACTACATGTACTGGCTGCCATCCCCCTTGAGGAAGAACCGACAAATACAGAAGATCTCGCAAATCAGCATTATAAACCTTGACGGTGGCACCGGGAGCCAAAATACCTTGGGAAGCGGTTTTACTCTCTCCATCAGATTGCTTGTCAATAACAGCATACTCAGTACATAGTGGAATAAAATTACTCAAGGACAAAGGCGAGTCAATTATAAGGTTCCAATCATGGATGGGATCAGAATGCACATCTTTTCCAATTTGCTTAGCTTGTATGCTCAAACAAAACCATAAGCCTGGGGAATTGTTAGAAGAACTTCCGTTTTGTTGTGAACAGTATAAGAGCTCATCACATTCAGTGAGAGCTGATACACATATTTCAGAAGTCTCTTCAGCACCACCAGAAAACTCTCTCTGACATCGTTTCTCGATTACAGAACTCCATAAATATTCATTTGGGTCACAGGATTTTTTGGGTCTTAGCTGCAATGCATACGATATTACAGGATGTGCCAGGCCTGACAAAGGAAGAGGAGTGGTGTGACCTGGTTTCAGCAGTCCAATTGGAATCTGACTTTCTCTATCATATGAGCTATATTTTCTATTCCTCATCCATCTCCTTTGCCTTGCATAATTTACAGTGGTAATGTGATCTGATGATTCAGGCCACTTCAGATGTGCAGTATCTGGAGCATAAACCCACCCATCTGCTGCTCTTACTGAAGTCATGTCAACATGCCAATCATCTACCCATTCCCAACCATCTGGCAAAGCAACACTAGACGGTCCCTGTACCCAGACATAAATTATGTCCCACATAAGCATTTCTTAATCCAAAGCCAGATGGGATACAGAGATTAGATAGTACAATTTACAGTGACCAAATTGTATATAGTTAGGAATAAGTTAAAAATGAAATGGTTCACAATCATTAGTACATTAGGAGAATAACAACAAAAAACAAAATCCTGAGGAGAACAATGTCTAGAAAAATAAACAGAGAATGATGAATAGAAGTAATAATGCATCAATATGTATTAAGTATTAAGCATTTACACTTATCAATATAGCCAAACTGGCGACCATTAAAAGATTGAAGGGAACGAGAAGATACAAAGATTTTGAACAAAAATAGAGAAGAAGAGGGAATACGAGTTAGAAACAGAGACATTTTCCCCTGGGAAACAACTACCTGTATTGAGAAATAGCCACATAAATCTTATCGGAGATATCAGTAGAAGTCCGTGGCAACGTACAGTAGGTGAAGAAATAGGGATGCATAAATAACCATACATAAGAGTGGACAATTTGCAGACATGGAGCATATCAAGAGTGTGTAAGGAGTGTAATTCAAACTCTTCCATAATAATGTATTGCCACCCCCATTGATTTCCATAGTTTTTAAACATCTTGCTCATGCAAGCAGCTAAATTGCAAAAGAATCATGATCATGGAATCCGTCATGATTTTTCTGTCGTACATGAGGACACAAACTTTGTGGGCGCAATTTGAATTATTATAGAGAGCATTCGATGTAATGACAAATATTTGACATCATGTTTACGAGCAAAGTTTGCTAAAATTGTGAAAGATGGTCCTTGCTATTTGATGGAAGGGAAATGGTAGCCAGAGGATGTAAATTCCAAGCAAATTAAAGTGAATTGCTCTTGGAAAACAATGAAGATATCGCTCGAATGCTGACATTAGAGCTATATAGTTTGAAGTTAATAGATATGAAACCACGTAACGTTGGTATTGCATAATGCATCAACTACGACGAGGCTATGTCATAAGGCACAGACTCCAAATGTTGCTCCATGAACTACCACCATCATATTTTTGGTTGGGAATTGGGGAAACCTGCTTTGGATGACAAGTAACACAACTGCGACATTAGGTCATGTTTATTTATTAACAAAAGTCTATGCTTGGAGAAGGCAGATTTCCTAAATAGAATTGAAAACTGACTTGTTGCTGATTTTACGATCTGACCTCATGCTAATAAGTAATAACAAATAGTCTCAACTCTCAAGATTGTAAAATCTCACCGGCAAATCTCACCGGCTTTCGAGTGTTCACAGACATGGTTTTGAGAGTTCACAGATAGAGTGCAGTAAGGAAATTCCTATTACCAAAACTTAGACCAAGTGTTGCACTAGAAATCAAATTGCTAGAAGACTACTTGCACAAATGACAAGTACTTCCCAGGCTACAGAAATTACTATCTTGGTTCTCAAGTTAAGTAGTTAACAATGACATTTTACATCAAAGAGTATTCTCAAAAAAGTGACTGGTGCAAGAATCATGGCTATGAACGAAACCATACACATTTATCTTGAATCATGACTACTAGGAACTGAAATCAGTAAAATTTACACATGAATAAATCTAGGTAAGATGATGTATCTGTGTCCAAGTGGAATAAAAAAAAAGCTACATTGAAATGCAAGAGAAATCAAGTTATTCATGGGAAAAGTCTACAGAACCCTGTATGATAGACAGGATATTATTAACAATGGTAATATTCCAAGCTATTACTGAATATATAAGAATGAAAATTGCATATGTCAGAGGAAGTTATATTAGCATCACTGTCCTTCTAATTTAAAATTAGAAGAAATAAGATCACTGATATAGACCCCCACTTTGACATGCAGAAAAGAAACCCACTCGAAAATTGCATAGGAATTATGTTGTGATGATAAATTACTGTATTTCATAACCAGATCAATATCTTATACAATTTCGGATCGGGCTTGTTTTTGGGTCTGAAAGTGGGGGCTAAAGCACACTCATAAGTAATCACAATACACTATCAAAAGTAGCATCAAATTATTCTATGCAGCCATTTACCTGATAATCGCTTTCTAATTTGTTACAACTTGAGAATGGCATGACCGCAGAAGAGCTAACCCAACCAACTGATGGAGTATATCTCTCTGTTTCAAAGTACTCTTCTGTGACGAAGCTGCTATCATCTTGTTGATTATCTTCATCCTCATTTTTATCATCAATTTTCTGATTGTCAGATGAAGATTTGGATTTCAGACGCAGATCAATATCAAATTCGGTCTTATTAGTGACAGAAACCAGTGAACGTATGGCAACATATCTGTTGCCATCTTTTACAGTCACTTCACTAGCAACAACGTCATTGCCTAATCTCCAGCACGCTGCACGCGCTGCATAATTTAGCCTGACAGTTGTCCATGGTCCATGTCTGGTGGGGCTGATCTGAATAAACCCGTTTCTGTTGCTAGTCATGTAATCTTTCTCTTCTTTTGTTTCAGGTCTGACTGAAAGTAGTACCAAACAGCTAATCCTTCCATGGAATTTCTTATCACTATGGTAGTCCTGTCTCAAAATCATGTAATATTAGAAATCTAGATAATGGAAGCTAATGATACATTAAGGGATATACACTCATGTACCCAGTAATGGAAAGAAAAAAATATATCAAAATGAGTACTATATATGATAATCAAACAGGGTTCACCGTTGTCTTTGCTGAGGAAAGTTCCAACCAATTCAAATCGAAGTTCGAATCATGAGAATTTGAATTACGAAGAAGTTCGCAAGCTATCTGCTTTAATGGAGAAGAATAAATTCCTATTGGCACACCTACACAAACACAATCCATTTTAAAAGTATTCTAATCACTCTAAGAAAAAAACATAAAAGTAAAAAAAGTGTAGTTAAAAAGAAAATAGCATCTGTATATATTGTACCGCTTCCCACATCAACTACAATGAACTCCATCATGTAATCATCCTGTACAGGCAGAGGAAGGATGGAAGTCATACAAATGGTCATTATTACATGAGTAATATTGATAGCACAGGAAGTACATTTTGTGAATCTGAAGCTAAACCTTCCGAAGCAATTCCAAACAGTTTTCAAATTGATATAGCAGTATAACACCACCACCAGCACCCCCACCCCACCCCAACGGACAAAAGAAAAAAAAAAGGCAAAAAAAGCCCATATAATCCGGCTTGAAAGTTGAATGAAATAGGAAGCAGTTCAACAGCAGTTCAAATCTTCAGAAAACAATATAACACTGCGGTTATGTTTATTAGCAAGTTTGGGCAATCAAACAAATAACTGATATGATTATGTTCTGTTTTCATCTTGGCTTTATCAGGCCCTCGAGTTGAACATAATTTTCCATCTTCCTCCTTTTAGACTATTCCCAGACCATACGACGAGGCTATGTTGTGGATCCTTGCTTCATATTGGACCTCGTTTTGATAGGAAAAGGCCAAGAATTTTGATTTCTTTCATTCAAAAGCCTGTTAGGGGCTTTTTGGTTAAAATCTTAGACTAGGTATTCTTCTTTTTTTTTTTATATATATACTCCTCTCGATGAGGCCAGCATCCGGAAGTCTATTCATGTGCCTCTTCAAAGGTCTACATTGTATGCCCACTACCGTCCAACACTGGTTATATTAACGTTGTCTTCATCATGCAGAAAAGAATTTAGTTTTTTTTTTCTCTTTTGTATTTTGTAAATTTTCTGAGGCCTATGGGTAAAGCTAAATTAATTGCATACCCAATTCATTTACAGCTCAAAAGATTAACTTGATATTCAATTATAAGTTTTTCCATAGGAAATTTAAACCTTGCTTAAATACATTTGCATGTGAATAAACATAAATAAATTCATGTCTAAATGCATGCATGCATGCATTGTAACCTTTTGTACGTGTAAGAAAGTAAGCATGTCTATACATGTATGTATATCAAATCTGGGTATTCCAAATATTTAAATAAGTGGAAAAGGCACCAGAAGAACATCTCAAAGAAGTTTATATGAAATAACAATAATATCCATAAATCAATAGTCAATTATAGTAAATTGAAATGTGCCGCGTGTAGGTTTGTAATTAGTCTTTAGAGTTAATTGGCCATAGCCTTGAGATGAGACATTAGCCCTTACCACAAGATCAATTTTGAAAAACATTGCTTCTCTCCACTTCACAAGAGATGCTCCAGAAGGTAGAGACTCAGACATTGCACCGCTAGTCCGAGCACTTTGTTGTTGCAATGGTGAATCAATAGGCTGGCTAGTGAAAAGGCGTACAATTACTGTATATGGGTCGGTGGTCAATCCTTCTGGTGCAGGTAACTACATTAAGAAACTGTTGCATTAACAAAATACATTTCCTTGATAGTAACTAAAATGCTCATGCAGCTATAAGAGATGATGTAAATATATTCTGTGAAACAGATGACGAAAAAAAGGATAAATATTTGATCAAAATAAAATAGTCACATCATAATGTATTTGAAAAGTAAATGATTCTATTGCAAGATAAGAAATCTAAAATTAATCCCCAGCTTCGGACCAGTGTCATATGGTATGAATGACAATGCTAGTCAAAACCCATTGGAAACAGGCTAACTCCTCGAAATATGAAGGGACTAACATTCCAGGGAAAATAATGATACGGTCATAGAAAAGAAAGATTCAAGGAACCTAAAACATGAACAGATTTCTTAAATTCACATTGGCCTACATAATGATAGGCTATAGAAATGAAGGAGGGAAAAAAGACTTGAAGTGTAGAAAACTTAGTTTTCTTTTTTCTTTTTTAATCATAGGCTAGAAAACTTAGTCTTCTTTTTTCTTTTTTAATCATAGGCTGTAATAACCTGATGCAAGTGGGGTTTAAACCCCATACCTCTTGATCAACTGTGAGGCTTTACTGCTAGACTAAAGTGGCACTTTCAAATGGGACAAATGCCCTAAATATAGATGATACAAGACCAACATTCAGATATTTAAAGTATAAGGCTTGACCGTATCCCAAATCTAAACAGGTTTTTCCCCCTTTTATGTGTCACAGAAATTTGGAATATATATGGAAATGAAGCATCCTACCTCAGCATCACCAATGATAACCGTCACCATAGACCGAGATACCCTACCAAGTTCCCCTTTCAAGTGAGAATCCAGCATATTTTTTGCTACAGGGACTTTAACGGGTTTATTATCTCCAGAAGGCATCTTAATAATGTTTGAAAATTTCTTAATTTCAGCAGCTCGTATATATATATCTTGGCCAAGCTTGTTCTGAGGGATAATGTAATAGTTTTTCCTGTGATGGACATCAATGATAGATATCTCACTGGGAGTTTGACGAGTCACCTCCTAATAAATGCAAAGTTAAAATTAGTAAAATTCACCACTATCAGCACAGAAAACAAATAATCAACCTGGGATCAAATAAAATGAATATGATATGAAGGGAAGGGAAAGGACGAGTGATAATATGAAACAGGAACAACTCACTTTCTCTTTAAATGATTCATCAATGCGACTAAGATTGCTCCAGCTAGAATAAGCTTGAAACATCATATTTGCATTGGATACAGAAACATTCAGATTTAGATCTTTTGTAGAAGTCATTCGAAGCTGGGTAGCAGCACCAGGTGCATTTAGATCATATTGATACCTGTACAAAATTACAGCAAGATAATGTTTATGCACAATGCAATAAATCCTCCTTTCAGGATTCAATACAATTTTTTAAATTACCCTAAGCCCTGAAATAGCAAGCAAATTCCATATATGTCACACAAGAAACCAACAAAACAAGTTTACAGATTTCTTTATGCTATTCATTGCTTAGAAGGGGAATATTGTCACAGCTGTAACCCCATGATGAGACTTTGCAAAAGAACATGCACAACCTATGGGACAGTACTACTAGATGACTACAAGAATCAAACTTCTAGAGTAGAATTGAATTCACCTTAAAAATCCATACGTCGGTTCAACAAGAGGCTCCCAAGCATCACATTTGTCATTATAAGATCTTCCAGCCAAGGAGAAACTCACAGTTGAATTCAGATAGGCAGGCCTTCCATGCAAACTAAATGCAACACTACTCAAGGATATGTTAAAGAGAGGAACCATCTGCATCAATCCAATAATTACAAATATATATTGCCGTTAGAATCTAACATGATTTAGTAATTGGTAAATAGAAAAATCATTCGCACAATACAATAATATAAAATTTGTAGCTAATGGGTAAATGCAGTTTACACAGCATCATCTACAGAAGAGTAAGTATATTTTAGCCATCCAAGAGTACCCACCAAGCCTCCATAATCATCAAAAACAGCTGCAGAGAAGGTCTTGATTTCTGCATCAATCACAATATTATCTGAGCCACTGGACACAGCTGGACCTGCAATCTTTAATGCAAATCGCTTTGGAGGCTTTTTAAATCCATTTCTCACAATAAATGTGCCCATCGCGCTACCAACACTCCATAAACTAAATGGTTCTGTCAGGACTTTCGTATCAGAAGAATCCCATATACTCTCTTCAGCAAACTGGTCCCCTGTAACCATATCACTGCGTATGCATCTTAAAGAATTGAAGTCTTCAAGCTTAGGCGAGCTCTTAGATGCAATGCATCCTAAGGTAACAAATCCTGGAGGAGCTTGAGGTAGCCAGAAAGAAATACTTTCATTCCCCTTCTGCTTCCTAATTTGGCCAACAAGTTGGAAATCTTGAGGGGATTTTAGGAAAGCCTCATCCCCTGTATCATGAAGAACAATAGCCGAGTTTGGAGGCTCATACCTGTAATTCAAGTAATTTCTCAGAAAGTCAAAGTGTAGCTTTTGTTCCCTAATAATGCAAGAAATGAACAATTAATATAAATATTATATACCCCTGAACAGCAATATCGCCAAGATAAACCATTCCATGTTGGAGCACGGGGCGCCAAATAGAAAGTTTCTTCCTAGAAGATGTGCCTTGATTCCACCAGATCAATCTAAAACTTGCGACAGCTCCAAACATGCGACCTGAGGTTAAGACTGTTGATCTCTCCAGCTGAAGGGAAGGATCAGATAGTTGAGAATTGTCTTGAACATTGACCCTTTTAGAGACTTTTGTAGGGCTCTCCGAGTAGCCATATATCGTATGACGCAAGTCATATGCTTTCCCAATCGGACTCATAACAATGGGATCTGCAGGTAAAAATGATCCAAAGGAGTTTTCCACTCGCCAGAACGCAATATTAGATGAATAGCTGCAAGATTGAAGTGAAGAGCAAATGCTGGTATGAATTTGGTACTTTAAACAAACATAAACAAGATAAAAAGAACAAGATCTGAAACATGCCTTTCAGTTAAACCAAGTGCAACACAATCCTTCATTGAGCAGGGAGAAACAAAGGAAGCCAATATGCACAAAGCAGAAGATAATGATGGCTCTGTGCAATCAGAAGAGACCACACAACCAACTGCAACATACCCCTTAGGTGCCACAGGGAACCAAATAGAGCAGCTGCTGTATTGTGAAATATAATTATTTGGAACAGTAGTTGTCAAATCATGATTGCTTCTATTAGTACTTTGGGGACAGGAAGACCATATCAGCTGGTACGAGATAGGCCTCTTCACTCTAGCAATACTGGTGTTTACTGCAAGAACTCCTTTTGAAAGTGGCTCATTCCTGTTAAGAAGAGACTCGTAATTGACAATCACCAAAAGCTTTATAAACTTATAAAAGAGTTTCATACAAATGATGGTTGAAACATACATAGGAGTCAAGCAATCTCCAAGAACAGCATATCCAGATGGTGCACGTGGTCTCCAAAAGGCATAAGTTTGGTCTTTCTGGTAATCTAATTGACATAACAGTCAGTTAATATCAATGAAAATAATATGCAGCAGAATACTAGACATCAAGCCATAGCCATTTGATTTATTTATTATCTTTTTGGATGGGTCGGTGGGGGTGGGGGTTTGGGTGATTGCTTACTCTGAATTATTCCAACTTTGTCAAACTGAGAGCAGACAACTGTAACTTTCTTTGATGTCATCCTTAGGAATGCAAGAATATCTTCCTCCACTGCTAGGAATAGTCTTAAAATGCTGAAGGAGAAATTCATAAATATATCTGAAACTGCAAGATGTATATTTGTTTTTCCTGAGCCATTTGAAAACTTTACACAGGTGTCGAAAGGCTCTAAAACCCTCATCCCATTACTCTCCACTTTCAATCCAAGAATATTTCCATTTAACTCAAGGCTATCATCCTTCATAACAAGCCTGTGAATAAAAAAACAAGAAAGGAATGTCAACAAATAGCATGTGCTTGGTAAGTTTCTTTGTGATATTATATATAAATCGTCTTAGTACTCCTAATATGTTATCAAGTACAAACAATATAGAGAATTCTGGAAAACATGAGTTCAACTCTTAATATGTTATACAATCTTGATTCATTTGATTGCTAGCATCAACAAAGTGCATCCCCTATATGTTTAAAGTGCTCTCATCTGATATCCCAGCTTTATTAGTTGTCGTTATGTTTAAAGAGAAGCTAATATGCACATACTGCATCTAGAGCAATTCAGAATGGAGAAGCAGATAGCAAAGACAAACATACATAAGAAGCCCAATAGAAATTGATTTCATGCAATTTACACAAAATACTAGTTAAAAAATGCTTGTTTCAATCAACGACTGATGGTAGCAGATATAGTGCATTCACTAAACAAACCCAAAAGCTTATATGCAAGGGGGAGATCGGAGCATAAGCACAGGACGTGTTCAATGAGAACATATATTGTAAGTATTAGAATAGATCAACATCTCAGGAATTACCATTAGTGAAAACAACAACAACAAAAAGGTGACAGATATCATACACGATTGTCAAAGGAACTTTGGCAACCTGGTATCCAAACGTGACAGGAACACAAGGGTACGATTCTCAAAGTTCATAAGTTTGGGTGTAAAGGTCAAATAGGACATATGGAAAAATACTATCAAATGTTTCCCCTTTGTTATTATCTTTCTAATACCTTGCATTTTTCTTAACACTTGACTCACTCCTAATAGTGGAAACTTTCCTTATGAAATGGCCAATGATTTCTAAATATCTAAAATTATTATACTGGCTAATATAAAATCAAACATGTGGTGCAGTCAGCAATATAGCCACACAGATTTCTTCAGGAAATTTAATATATAAGAATATATCTTTTAGAAATAGTCTTATGAGATATAATGACGACTTTTCTTCCAATTATCTGATTTTAATAATGAGGGCAATAGTTGGGGCAGGCATGGACGAATCGACTTTGAAAATGATGAGAAGTAAAGCATCTGAAACATCATTTACAATTGACGTATTATCTTCATAGAAAGTGGAAAATCATAGTATGATTATTGAGAATCACACTGGAAAACTTGAAAATCGAATATTATTGAAAAATACTGTTATACAATTAAATAATGCTCCAAACAAAATGAAAACTCCAAGGCCATTGGACCCAGTGATATCTCTATCAAGGTTTGAATTGTTTAGAAGATACCGTCTAAATAACCAAGCTATTCGACTAGTTTCCATAAAGTAAGTGTTATAATACCCGTATTATACTCTGGTCTCCTATATGTAATTAGATACTTAACAGGGGTGTAATAACATAATGGCATTGCATATATAAAGAGAAGGATTAGGCTTAGTCTAATTCATCCATTACATTTCCCTTTCTCTCATAATCTCTCCCCCATAATTCTTTGGACTCTTCATCTTAGATCTAATCTCAATCATTCATCACCCAAACACCAAAACACCTTACCCTAACCCAAACTACCGCCACAGCCGCCGCCCTACCACAGCCTGCCTTTGCCATCACCTCGTCGGAGCTCAGCAACCTCGCTGGAGCTCCCCTGAAGCGAATCGACCTCGCCAACGATCTCTCCAGAGGCGCTTGATGGTCGTCGACTAGATCAGAAGACCCATGGCAGTCTCGTTTTTTCGAACTTGGAGCACCTCTTCATCCTCGATCTCCCTCTAGAACCCTAAATCGACTTCGAAAAACCCCCTTTCATCTTCAATCGAACTCTTCTTAACCTTGACTTCGTTGATCGACTCCTCTTCCTCGATCTGAAGTTGTTCTTCGCTCTTGACTTTGATCGATTTGGCTTATTCTGAGGTCGATTGATCTCGTTTTGGCTGCTTGGTGATTCTCAGATCGATTTAAGGAGATTCTTGGCTGTTCTTGAAGATTTAGGGCTCGGCTATTGGAGTTCTTAGATGTTCTTAAAGATTTGGGGGCTGTTTTGATCGATTTAGGGCTTCTTGAATGTTTCTTATGTTTACTTTCGCTGTGTTTTGGTGCATCGATTGTGGTATTGAGTAGTTTGTACTCTCGGAGTCCAAGACCGGCTCCAATTGAGTTGATTGTCGGTTTGGTTAGTGTTGGTTTGGGTGTAGATCGGATCTTGAGAGATCGATCCCCGTTTGTTTGCTTGGAGGAGTCGCGGTTCTTTGATTCATGGAAATGGAAAGAAAATCCAAGAGCAAATCAATCTCTTCCACCAATATTTTAGCTACCAAGATGGTGGACTTTAAGCTTGATGATCAGAACTTTCATAGCTAGAAACTTATGGTGGAGAGGTATACCAAGGGAAGAAAGAAGGGCGATCATTTGACGAACACTCCCATTGATCCAATGATTGTTAATTAGGAGGTAGATGATGCTCAGCATAGTCATCTCATGCTTAGTTCGATGGAGCGACGTATCATGGATGGACTTGTTTACTTGGGATCCGTGAAAGCGATTTGGGATCAGCTCCATGAGCTCTACTCTTCCCAGCAGAGCCTCTCGAAGGCCTATGATTTGGTACATCAGTTGTACAAGATTCAGCAGGGAACTCGCTCTCTGCATCAGTATTACTCGGAGTTTCGACGTCTTGCTCAGCTTGTGTCGGAGTTGTTTCCGATTACTAATGATGTTATGGAGATGAGGATGCGGTATGAGGCCCTTCTACTGATTATTTTTCTCGATATGATACGGCCTGAATATCAATCAGCACATTCAATCTTGCTTGGGAAGGCGGATATTACTCTTGCGACCACTTATCATACGCTTCACTAAATATTTCAGTCGGAGATCACCGATGAGCAGTTTGCATCTGGTGAACACAGTGCTCTTATTAGGTCAGAGAGTTTCCCCACATATTACTCTCCACGAGGGAGGGGAGTAGGTCGTATGGGAGGTAGAACTGAAGGTAGAGACCGTGGAGAGCCTCATTTTTGCAAATACTGCCGTCATGGGGGACATATTCGCGGTACCTGCTGGAAGTTGAATGTAAGGCCTCCTCGTCCCGTTGTCCGTGCACATGTTGGGACCTCATCTTTTGCATCCTCCACCACTTCAACGGATTCAGCATCATCCGAGAGTTCCGTCAAGTCTATGGAGGAGGATATTGCTCGATTGAGATTTCTTATGATCTCGTCCGCTTCTAATAACTAGGCTAGATCGGCTACACCTCGGGTTTCAGCTGTGACCATTTTGGGTCTCTCAAGAGATATCCATACAACTTTTATTATTTCGACTTCTGAATGTCGTCCTTGGATGATTGACTCATACGCGACAGATCTTGTGACATGAAAGAGGCATATTGTTCTTATATAGGCTAAAGACCTGGGTGTACTCCAGTGATCTTAGCGAATGACACCACCTCTACTGCTATAGAGGGAGTGGGGTCAGTTCGTGCCACATCATAGTTGCCTCTCTCTACTGTATTATACTTGCATGACTTTCCTTTCAATTTACTCTCTATTAGCCAGCTGACTCGAGACTTGAACTATGACGCAACGTTTTTTGCCGGTGACTGTGTTTTTCAGGAGTTTAGGACGAAACGGATGATTGGCACATGAACTGAGGTTGCGGATTGTACCATCTCGATGAGTATCCATGCCCTATAGCCTGTCCAACAGTTTCCACATCCTCATTTGATGCTCATTGTCGGTTTGGTCATCCTTTCCTACAGACCTTGAAGAGGATTGTTCTCTCATATTTTATCTAGTTTAGAGTGTCTTGTGAGTAGGGTAAATATCATCGCTCTGGCTACCCATTTTGTACCAATAAGAGAGCTAAAAAGCCTTTTGTTTTAGTACATTCTGGTGTTTAAGGGTCATGCCTTGTTGTTGCCTAAGAAGACTTTCGCTATGTTGTAACCTTTATTGATGATTTTTCTCGAGTCTCATGGTTATATTTGATGAAATCTAGAAATAAAGTTTTTTCTCATTTCCAGATATTTTGTAATGAAGTTCAGACTCAATTTGGGGCCGTTGGTACCTTGAGAAGTGATAATGCCAAGAAGTATTTTAGTACGCCCTTTAGGAAATATACGACAAAACTTGATATTGTTCATGAATCTGTCCTTATACCCCCAACAAAATGGGATGGCAGAAAGAAAGAATATGCATTTGTCAGAGATTACTCGTATCCTTTTGTTTCATATGCTAGTGCCTAGATCCTTTTGGGGATGCAGTCCTTACTGCCAACTACTTGATCGACCGTATGCCCTCCTCTGTTCTCAATGGACAAATTCCCCATTCTACATTGTTCCCTTCAGTGGTCTTTCCACGTTCCTCCGTGGATCTTTGGGTGTGTTTGTTTTATCCATGATCTATAACCTGGGGTTCAAAACTAGACCCCAAGGCCATTAAGTGCGTCTTTCTTGGGTACTCTCGGATTCAAAATGGATATCTTTGCTATAGCCCTGGATTACATGGTCGGTTTATATCAGCTGACATGACTTTTCATGAGTCTACCTTATATTTTTCTACATCTCACACTCACTCCTGTAGACATGGACAGTGACTTTCCTTTAGATATCTCATATCTTTTGTCACAAGACAACACCCTTCTGAGTAGGTTGATTCCCCAACTCCGTGTTGAAGATCACCCGTAATGTTTCTATTCACCCACCTCCCACACCCGATTCCCCACTGTTGGGTCCCGCACCATCGGTTACAAAGGTGTATGCTCATCGAGCCCGTACGGCTCTTGAACCTCAGCCTCTTACTGCCGATCTCCCAGAATCTCAAGCTCCGCCGAAGACTGACATTGATCTCCCTATTACCTTCTCACTCTATTGCTTATCATATGGCCACTTCTCATTTATCTCTGGCATATCAAGCGTTTCTCTCCTCCCTCGCCTCTCATGCATTACCCAAGTCCCTCTCCGATGTTGTCTCATAAATGATGGAGCGATACTATGATTGATGAAATGCTCGTCCTCGAACAGAATCAGACTTGGGATTTGGTTCCTCTTCCGGCTGGGAAAAACGCAGTAGAATGCCGCTGGGTATACACTGTGAAACTTCACCCTGATGAGACCCTTTCCCGCTTGAAAGTACGTTAGGTTGCTAAAGGGTATTCGTCGACTTACGACATTGATTATGAGGGGACATTTTCTCCTATAGCCAAGATGACCTTTGTTCTCTGCTTGTGTCTTGCGACTACTAATCATATTGGCCATTCCATCAGCTTGATGTAAAGAATATATTTCTCCATGGTTCTTTGGTCGAAGAGGCCTATATGGAGCAACCACATGGTTTTGTTGCTCAGAGGGAATCTGGTCTAGTTTGTCGATTTTAGAAGTTATTGTATGGCTTGAGGCAGTCTTCTCATGCATGGTTTGGGAAATTTACTGAGGTGGTTATTTCGTTCGGCCTCATACGGTATGCCCATGATCATTCGATATTCTGCCGTAATAACACCAATGCTCTTCGCATTCTTTTGGTAGTATATGTTGATGACATAGTGATTACTGGGGATGATGTGACTCGTATTGCACAGCTTAAGCACCACCTTCAAACTAAGGACCTTGGAAGCCTTAAATATTTTTTAGGTATCGAGATTGCTCAATCAAAGGATGGCATCTATATCTCACAGCGAAAGCATGTTCTTGATATGTTGACTGAAGCGGGGATGTTAAAGTGCAGACCCATAGAGGCTCCAATGGATCCTAACACTAAACTGTTTCTGGGACAAGGTGACTTGGTTAAAGATCCCGGAAGATATCGACGGTTGATTGGTAAGCTGAATTATCTCACTATCACTCGACCTGATATCTCATATCCAGTTGGCGTTGTAAGCCAATTCATGGCCAATCCTTGAGTGACTTATTGGGATGCGATGATTCGAATACTTTGATATTTGAAGAATGCTCCGCGGAAAGATCTACTGTACTCGGATCATGAACATTCTCGGATAGCAGGCTTCACTGATGCAGATTGGGCCGGGTCTCCATCCGATCACAGATCTACTACAGGATATTGCGTGTTTGTAGGAGGTAATTTGATCTCCTGGAAGAGCAAGAAGAAAAACGTAGTGCCGTTCCAGTACTGAGTCGGAGTACCGAGCCATGGAAAATACCACTTACGAGCTTGTATGGATCCGCTTTCTGCTTGGAGAGCTTGGCTTCGAGCCAACTTCCTCTATGCCGCTGTATTGTAATCATAAGGCTGCAATCTATATCGCCTCTAACCCGGTATTTCATGCGCGGACGAAAAACATCGAGGTGGATTGCCACTTTGTGAGAGAGGTTGAAGATGTGGGCACCAACTATGTTCGATCTGTTCATCAGTTAACAGATTTATTCACAAAACCTTTGGGAAGGAATGGGGTGCATTTTATTTGTAATAAGCTTGGCATGTATGATATGTATGCTCCAGCTCGATGGTGAGTGTTAGAATACCCAAATTATACACGGGTCTCTTATATGTAATTATATGCTTAACAGAGGTGTAATAGCATAATTGCATTGCCTATATAAAGAGGAGGATTAGGCTTATAGTCCAATTCATCCATCACATTTCCCTAAAATAATTCTCTCTCATAATCTCTCTCTCCCCTAATTCTTCACAGTAAGAAAATGTCCTACGAATGGAGGATAAGCATCTGAATTCCCATCAATTAGAATAAGTATTATATCCAAGCATGCACAACCATCATGAATTTAAGCTAATGAGCCAGGCAATGGACTCTCAAGAGGGTAATTTAACAAAGAGTAAGAAAAATGAATATACATGTCTGAAAACCAATTTAGAATATGGAAGCTACTGATTTACTAAAACTATTGATGCAGAAATAGTAGAGAAAAAGAGATTGCATATTGTTAAAACAAAAAAAGAACGGCATATGGTTATCTTTGCTTAGAAAAGCTAAGATAGTGTCCATAGAGAGATAATGTGGAGGTTTATAGAAAGAAATAAGTGGCTTGTAGGCATATTGATGTGAGAAAAATATGTATAATGGATCATTTAATACAGTGTGACTTTTTGGAGGAGAGACAGATATTTCCTATCAATGAACATTTTAACAAGGTTAGGATTGTCATTTAGGTCTTTCTTCGCATTATCTACGGACGAACTTACTAGATGTTCAGGATGATGTCACATTGTGCCTGTTGTTTGGCGAGGAAATTGTTTAGTTAAGCATAAAGGTGGGATTATTTGCAAAAGTAGAAAGATGGGAAAGAGCATGGAATTGAAAAAGGGAAACAGAATATATAGTAAACTTCAGCAAAACTGTGACAAAACAATGAACTTGCAATGCATAATGATATGAAGATAGAGTTAAGAGAGCTCCTTAATGGTTACATAATCTTGGGCTCCTAAGAAACATCATGCATAGAAGATGAATGTAGCGGAGATGTGCATGCTTCATTGGATGTATGGTAACACCAGAAAAGATAAGATGTGAAATGAGGATCTTCCTGCAAAGGTTGGTGTAGCACCTGAGAAGAAGATGCGAGAACGTCTAAAATGGTTTGGTCATGTACGACGCAGGCACCAGTTCGACGAATGGATATTCTCGATTTAGGCCAAGTCAAAAAAGCGAACGGGAGACCAAAGAAAACGTGGATAGAGGCGATACGAAAAGATATGGATGCCAAAGGCCTTAATGAAAGTATATTGTTCGATAGGAGTGAGTGGAGACGGAGGATCCATGTGCTCGATCCGGCATGATTCTCATGTTGGTTCATGTAGCCTAACCTCATATGGTTGGGATATAGGTTCAGTTGTTGTTGGGCATGTAACCGACTCAAAAGGGTTGGGATGAAGGATAGATGGTGGCAACTGTGTGGTTGTTGTTATTGTCGTATTATCGTCGTAACTTAATTCTGTTCATCAAGTTAGGTTTGGTGCCAACGCATGATGATCCGAGTGCTAAATTCTTGGACAAAGTAGTAGCAAGAGGGAGTCAAGCCATAGAACCATGTTGAGCAGTTGACAGCTAAGTTCTATATCATGCTCCTGTAACTTTTAGGTAAGGAAAGAGTCTAGATAAAGACGTAAAAAATTATTGTATATGCTACAAGAAGACACATTCATCCATCAGGCATAAAATACGCCAAAGAACCAAACGAAATAGCATTCTAAAGTCACTAAATGCCATAAGAAAGCTGTTCCAATGAAAACTAGTCTTCTATTAACAAAAATTTTGAAATTAAGAACCATTTACATAAAGTAACGCATAAAAATAAATCATGTGCTAGAACCTATACATGTGAAAACAGTTAAAATTAATAATACGCGATGCATTCAAGATATCCATACAAGTGTCAAGGAAATTAAAAAAACAAATAATAAGCCAAGCTGCTGAAGAGGGATATCCAAGAGATAAAATGTAATGCATTCAAGATATCCATACAGGTGGCAAGAAAATAAAAAACCAAATAAATAAGCCAAGCTACTGAAGAGGAATTTCAAAGAGATAAACCGCTTGCTATGTGTTTCACCTGCAGAATACATCAAGATGTGCATGCAAAACCTTTGTCGCTAGCATAGATAATTCACCAACATCCTCCGAGGTATTGTAAAATGTAAGTTCTGGACCGATGGCCTGGATAATGTACAAGCAATGTCAAAAAATTAGTAGAGAATACGAAGACACTATTGTATTGCAAATCAAGAGAAAACTCTAACTATTAATATAGTGCAGCAGGAAACGCTAGTAATTATGAATCCATGTTATTTGGTATATGGCCAGTATCACCCAAAGAGAATGAGCATCACTAAAATAACAAAATAAAAGGTAATATATATTTCACTAGATATATGCAATGTCTGACCAACTGGCCTTCCTGCTCAACCATCCCAATTGGAGGGGAAAAGAAATTATAAGGCTATAGAATAGCTTCTATTCTTATAAATTCTTTTAGACACCCGGTCAAAGAAATGAAGAAATAACTGTATACCATAAAATGTGAATTGCAATCGAAAGCTAAAAAGAAAAGCAATTCCCTTGGTCGTAACAAATTATTTACACAGAACCCGTATATTAATAAGATTCGCCAATTTTCCTTAATTCTCTCGCTCTCCTCTCTTATAAATCTACTTCTCCTTTTCCTACTGATGCTGTTCACATGGAAATGATGAGCAAACTCAGCTGGCTGTCTTTCCCAACAAGGGAAAACAAGAAAAATGCCATCTTCAATCCTCTCCCCCTCAATGATCACTGCATGTGATTCCTCCATAAATATTTTCCCAATATGTGTGCGCTATTTAAACACCACATTATGATGTTTTCTTCTCTTTCCCATACAAGGTTGAGGGCCTGTATATTGACAAGTGTGGAAAAAGAGTCTTGCCACTCTTTTTACACAAACTACTTGACAGATCTTTACATATGGACTATTAAATTTCGATTGGAGCTATATAAGAAACTAGGGAAAAATGGATTTAAGTCCCTAACTTTGAAAAGCAATAGCTTTAGGTCCCTGGCCCAAAAAAAAGTTGTAAAAACCTCGTTAAACTTAAAGATTCTTGTGTTTTAGTCCATATAGTACATTTACTATTCTTTATGCCAACACTGTAAACTACTACATTTACCTTTTAAATTACTATAGTTATCTTTTAAAGTACTATATTAATGTTCTAAAGTGATACATTTATATTGAAATATGCGAAATGTAATAGATACAGTAATATTACTAAAAAAATGTAACAGTTTCATGTCAAGTGTAGAATTTTAACACAAATGTGGTACTTTATAACATAAATGCAGCACTTTGAAATATAACTATAGTACTTTAAAAGGTAAATATAGTAGTTTACATGAAAATGCAGTATTGGTATAAAACAATTGTAAATGTACTATAGGGACTAAAACACAAGAATCTTTAAGTTCAAGGAATTTTTCACAACTTTTTTTGGGCCAAGGACCTAAACCTATTGCTTTTCAAACCTAGGAATTTAAAACCATTTTTCCCAAGAAACTATTAAATATTCCACTCCCTCCGGGAAGATCTAAAATAAAGTAATCATATAATAAGAAAATTAGTAGAATTTAAATAAGGTAGCCACATGCAAGAAAACATCATGTTGACCTGTATAAGCGACGGTGTGGCTTTGCCAAATTACTTGAAGATTGGGATAAAACAAAGAAAAAGGAATGGCGCGCCCCTAGATTGTCATTTGTTCTTGATATGTTTATTTGAAATTTAATAAAAGGCATAATTTGTAATTTTAAATAGAGAGACATTTACGTAGCATTGGAGTAATTTGAATGATTACTAGACTCATAAATATGATCGCTAAAAATTAGGCCAAAATCCAATACTGGGAATCAGAAACGAACCAATTAAGATGAAAACATTTTCATCCTATCTCTACAGTAAAGCTACATATAAATAAATGATGACATGCATAGAAACAAAATTTTCCTTCTTATACCATCATTATAATTACTCTACAAAAAGACAAAAAAAAAATTCAAGTTATGTTTATGCAAAATATTCCTGCGACTAGTCATGAATGAATTGTTGTAAAGAATTATCTGATACAATAATCCGAGGTTTACTCGGAAAAGGTTTTAACTTTACAGTATTATGTAATCATGGGTAAAACAACCACCAACAGTTTCCTTGAATATATAACACTGAAAAGATTGCATGATACATGGGTAAGGTACATATGGTACATAAAAGGAAAATATTAGATTTGGATCTCCAATTACTCTTCGCAATATAAAACATTGTATAGAACCAGTTCTGTAAGGAGGATACCCTTTGTAATTTATGAATGAAGAAAATCAATTGCATGTTCAAGTTAACAGTTAAATATCTTGAAGTAGTCTCTCAAAGTTAACAGAACAGTTCAAGTTGATAAGCATAGATCACAAAATGAGAGAGAAGTTATAATCGTACGGTGGAGAAGATATGTAACGGAAGCCATATGCACTTGAATTATATATGCAATATCGAAAACCGAAAGGCTGAAGTTATTTAACATTTATGGCTCCTCGGTACTAAATAATTCTCCATCAGTAGCTCTCATATCACTCAGGATTTAGTACGTCTCAAGCAGCATTTATAGCTACTATATCCATGCCCAGAGAGTTTTTCATTTTTCCCCCTTTTCAAGGAGAAACATCTTGCACAATAAACAATAATTTATTTTCTCAAGAAAGATGAATGAAATTACGGAGAGAATTTAAGAGTGAGATCTATTCTTTAGTAGGAACTAGGAGCAAGGGTGTATCATACCTGCACCTCAATAACAAACTCCACAGACTCATCAGTGACAACTTTTCTGTCATCTAAACGCTCTGTTCTGTCCTCTTGAGAATCGGTTATATCATCCTTTTCTCCTCTCTCTAAGAAGACACCATCTTCTTCAAAGGCCGAATAGCTGCTATCAGTTCCAAGAAATATACAAGAGTCCAAATATTCCCCATTCTGTAACACAATTTGGCCCGTTAGATCACATAGTGAACCATATCAAAGAAAAATCAAATCATGGGACTAACCAAGGAAACAAAAAGGTTTAAGAGATTTCCAAATAGAGAACTATACCACTATAGTGACATTTTTAAATTGAAGCCTCTTGCCAGTTCCCACATAAATAATTGGTTCACCGGCAGAATTTGAGAGAGTTCTCCCATCTGTGCTCTGTAGATATAATTGTCCTCCTTTTCCATCATATATGAAATGATCCGACTTTTCATCATCAACAATAAGAGGTTTCTGAAGGGAGAGAGAGAATACGGAGGCAGGTTGAACAAAAATGGGTTGATTAAGAATGATTGCACCACCAACCAGTAGTGGGTCATTATCTTCGCCGCTAGATAACATCTTGCTAACAGATGGAACAAAAAATTCAGCAACAGCGAGTAAAAAGTCAAGAGCCACAAGTAACTTTGGTCTCTGGATACAGAGAGATACACTTGTCAAAGAACTACGAAATATAGCATCAAGAATGAGCATCAAAGGAACAGCTTGAGGTCCAAGTTCCTTAGATATTTCACCCTCTCCAGTATCAACCGAGTGCTGGACATCATTGCCACCATCAAGAGATCTGTATCCAATGGTACCAGATTTTCCAATGGCAAGCCTGAGTTCCTCCCTTGTTCCTTCACGAGCATCAATGACAGAAAAGCCTCTGAGAGTTGCAAATAGAAAACCCTCTCCATATGTATTTGATTTGTAAAGCATCCATGCTCCACTTGCCTGCAATAATTAAGTGACAGTAAAATTTCCGTACTTTATTCCCTAAACAGAAGTAGGGGGGAGTTTGTAGCTTTAAGAAGCTGATAAACTAATCAGGTTTCAGTGATTGCATGATTATACTAATAAAACAGGATGTTAGTTGCTACAGAGATGACCCTTTATAGAGATGAATAGATAAATGAAAATCATCATTAACTGGATTAAATTTGAACTAAGGACTTCTTTTTTTCTTGCTATTTCGTTCACTCTGTCAGCCTGCCATGAATTGCTGTTGAGTTCCCAAGACAAGGCAATATGGATGGAGGGCTTTCCATAAAGCGTTATCCCGATTGAGACGAGAAGCCCAAATTACTGATCATATAATTTAAGGTAATGTAAGGAGATTTATCATCAATTAAGCGACTAAAGGAGCATAGTTCCTGCAAAATTTGCTCTGTAATGTGGGTGCGTTAATATGGTTCCTATATCACAGGAGAGTCTGGAAAAACGTCATCACCGAAGTCCATTTTCCATTAACATAGAGTCAGATATGAAGCAAGATTCAATGAATGATTTAACAAAGTTTTACGGCCAGCTCTTGACACCACGTCAACCCTTTCTTTATAGAGTCAAATTCGTAACTGAGAAAGCTATGGATAAGAGGGGTTTACAAATCATATATTATCAGTTAGTGTCCTAGGCGTCCTCATTTCCCTGGTCTACAGAAAGTATAGAACAAGGTTTGCAATCTCCGGGCCAGTACCGGATTCTCATTTATCCGATCATAAAAGGCAATATCGGGTAATCTCAGATCAGAAATATCGGTTGGTTGTATCGGTTAAGTTAAGAAAAAAGTAAGAATTATTAATATTCTTCCGATCTTTAAAAGAATTATAACATATTTTTTAATTTTCTATGGGACATTTTATTGTAATTTAGCCTTTGTCCCTAATGGGTTATAAACCATCTAACCTAACTATCCTAATCCCACAGATAAACACATAATCATTAAATTACAAGTTTAACACAAAATCCTGAGAAAAAAAATTTACATATAAAAAAATATATTGTTGTTAAATCTGAATTTGCATCTAATTAATTTAATTTATCAGGATCCGTTAATAAACCCAAAAATATATTAATAAACTCCATTATGCAAACAACACATGAATTTTTAACTCATCAATCCACTGAAGATGTCCTTTAACCAGTCAGCAAGCCCAAGAAACCAAATTCATAACCTAGTTAAGAACCTATTTATATATAAATACACACACACGACCCTAGTTCTACAAAATTTCTTATCATAGCAGCCACCAACTCTTTTTCTTTCCCTCGCAATCCCTTCGTTGGACGGGAAAATCCACATCATCGTGCTTCACAGGCACCTCGTCACCAACCTCTTCATCCTCACAGAACAAGGATCAGGTGGGATCGGGCCAATCTAACCTCATCTTATGCAAATCTCGCAGGGTCTCAAGCACTCTCGGCGGTCCTGAAATTTGGCTGCAGTCTCCTCTTCAGCCGCAAAAATTCCAATCCATTCAACACAGCGGAGACCCTTGGTGTTGAAGAAGGGAAAAGAAGATAGGCTACAAAAGTATCTCAATGGCCCTAGAGAATTGTTTTTCTCTGAGGCATAAACTAGTGAAAAGAGCAAATATAAACTACATTCCCAAAATAAAACATCTATGCCTGCATGAAGGAAACCGTCATTACAAATTGAATGGACTCAAGAACCACAATGAAATTCTTTACATCCAATCCCACAGGACCTAATTTAAGCACTGGTAGGCATTTGTTTTCATGGAAAATAAAAGAGCCTGGACGAATCTGGATCTATCATCTTCCCGTAGAAAACACAAAAATTAGAGAGTAAACACCTCATCTGGCGAGTTACGCTGCCAAGTTTGCAATATATGATTTGACTAACATGCCCACATCCATCCACACCAGTATTGCAAACTTGAAGGTAGCTGTATCCTTGCCTAGAGCCTGAATGATGCTGAGGAATTCAATGGGAACCAGAAGCATATTATGACTATGCTCTCCTTATTGAATGCAAAAGTGTTCTACATTGAATTCCTCCTCCACATATTGCTTCCACCATGCCCTAATTTATGTCTTCACGTTTGTAAATGCTAGGTCCAAGGATCTACATGGGCCCTTGCTAAGTATGTCGATAGATTGTGACCATGTTGCACAAATCAGATACAGTAGAATCATAGGATAAGTTCATGAAGCATCAAAAGTAAGGAGAATGGTAAAGCGGCTAAAGCCAGAGTACTAACAAACTATAGGGGAAATGTTCAAGGTATGCTTAGCTCACTAGCAAAAGGCAGGGAAGAGTAAACAGAAGTAGATTTTGCATAACACTCAGACCAGTAAGATATGTGATGCAAATAAAATCTCTAATTCAAAGTCATGGAGAAGTAGGACAACTTCAACAGTAGAGCCTTATATGGCAGCAATCACAGCTTTAACTATACAGTGGAAGAATGCAACTTCATCCTTGTAGAGTAGCAAATCCTGTTCGCTTACAAGTTCCAAGGTTTAAAATCTTAGTATCAGTATCCGTACCAATTGGTCTCTTTTCGGGATCGGAATTCGCCATCTAGGATTGGAAATATTGCAATTTATATCATTTGACAAAAAAAGAAGTTTAAAAAACCAAATTAAGGTGCGCAAAAGCAGCCATCCAGCCATCAATAAATTACAGAAAAGGTCAGGCATGTATTGGTGACATTCAAAGCGAAGGTTTATGAAGTGATAAAACCAAGTTGCAATATTCTTGATGAACCGCCGAATGTCATCTAGTTCTTACTATTTATACGAAGGCACAGAAATTTCCCAATGTGTGGCAGATAACAAGATGCAGAAGCGAAGTAATGGAGCCACATAATGGTAATTATGCCATCAAGACAGGCATGGACACATGTACAGGAAAATGCAGAGAAATGGAACATGGCATGTTCGTAAGAAGTAGGGCGCAAGAATATGGATTATAATATGGGTTAAAGGGGTCTATAGTGTCCCTGTAGAAAGCACAGCCTAGAGAGGAGCTTATGTGGCGTGTTTTTAGTGGACTTTGTGTTGTATGTTGCACTTAAGCCCGCCCTCCTTTCCGCCAAATGGAAGGCTGACGTGCAAAATAAATGCAAAGTCCAATAAAAGCATGCCTCGTATGTTGCTCTGAAGGGTGTTGCCTACAGGAATAGTGTAGGCCCCTTTTACCCTATATACATATATGTATGCATATGGAGAAACTGTTCCAATGGTGACTCCTTAGGTTGCAGCCTAATGAGTCATCTATGTGGCACTATAACAAAGCACTTTAGCAGCATGAATATCAAATGCCAATTCAACTTTTGTGAGGTAAAGCACTTTGAAACAGTGCAACATGGGCGACTCCTTAGATTTTAGGTTGCAATCTAAGGATCACCCTTGGGCCACTTCCCCTATATGTGTGTGCGGGCAACACACACACACGGGGAGAGAGAGAGAGAGAGAGAGAGAGAGAGAGAGAGAGGTGCCAACTCATTCCCACTTGATTTCGTTGATAGAATGTAAAACCAATTTGCCGGTCATCACTTGCTCACTATGTATTTCAACCTTCAAATCATTTAGTATTGTACCGATCATAGTCAGACCAGAAATAAGAAGCAAAGAACCGTTAATGTCAATATCATAGTAAATTTGTAGTTTATAAGGAACATATATACATAAGTAACATAATCAAGATAAATTTAAACAGACTCGAAGCACTTCTTTAACCACTACTAGAAAATTCTCAAGTAGAAATAGAAGCAGCATATATGAACTAAATCAAGCTAAAAAAGAAGATGAAAGCGAGAACAAGCTATAAAAGTTCTAAAGCAAAATATTAAGCAAAGTGTCAAGACCAATTTATTGTCGGACACAACTGTAACGTTTCCGACCAGGATTCCAAGGGTGGTCTGTGCAAGACGAGTGTTGAACAAGGGTATACTCCCAAACGAGTACAGAGCCAGGTTGCTGGTGGGTGATTCATAGGTATAATGCCACATTGGACTTAAAAGAATGGTCTAGTAAGGAATCAGTAGAATCTAAAAATTATCTGCATTAACAGTATCTAAGTTACATGCTAGAGAAATAATATGACTTGAGCACAAGCTCTACGTAGCTGAAGCACTAGACGCAGGAATAAAACTCTGGCGCAATATGGTGGAGTGATCTCAACCATATATTGAAAAGAGGGGGCTATTAAGGAATCAGTGGTCATTGCTAACATATGCAAGTGCTAGAAGTGCAAATTACTAATCAAATGCAAATTATCAAAGGTCAAAATACTAAATAGGAAATACTAACATATTCGATATCTGAGCCATAGAGCTCTCAATCTCTTCATATCTGAGGCTATCTTGCCCTCAAAACCATAGATCTTAGTAGAACTCTTCAAGATCCAAGACTTGGAGTTTAAGCCTTCAAAATCCGAGCCCTTCTTGTCGTTGATGTTAAAGATCCGAGCATCTAAGCCCTTGATCTCGACTTCTATGCTCTTTTCAATCTCGAGTTCTTCGATCTTGAGCCCCCCGTAAGTGTTCAACAAATTGCCTTTGAGAGTTTGATGACTCGTTGTTGATGCATTTGGCTCGATTTGGCCCTCTTCTAACTTGGATTAAGGCCTCGCATCGATTCGATTGGCAATGACGATGTCATGGGATGAAATTTCTTTATTTTTCGTGATGGAATATGCTCTCAAAGCGACTAGACTATTGGAGGTCGTGTGTGATTCCATTTTAATGTATTGATACAATCGGATTCAATCGTATCTATATTTGTGATTAGATCTTGGGAGATCGATCACGTGGTAGTTGTGAATGGATCTTGGTAGATCTACTGTATCTTGATTAGTGATTTCTTGTCCTGTTGAAAGACCTTTTTCTTATTGTTAATATGATCATAGTTTGGGAGACTGATCGTTTAATTTTCTATCGTGGTTTTAGCTTGAATTGTCGGTTGGTGAAAGTGATGGAGATCATGATCCTATTGTGTATCGACGTAGCACGTGGCGACGACGAACATCAGATTAGTTAGGAAATCAATTGGGATCATCTTATTTTATTTTGTCTTATTTTATTTAATTAGAGAATAAATTGCTAAAGATCTAAATAAATCTTTAGTTATATTGTTGAAGATTTGAGAATCCCTTAGGTGGCAATTGTTATATTGTTAGGAATTTGAGGATCTTTTAGTTAATATTTTATTTTAGAAAGATATTTTTAGTTGTTATTATCCATCTTTATTTAAAGAGAAGAAAGATGTATTTTGAAGGATTATTGAAGTATGAATAAAAATTGAGAATATTTTCTTACTTGAGATTTTGGTGTGAAGCATTTTTTGGGAATTGGTGTGAGGCTGAAACTAACCCTAATCCCATTTCTTGAACCCTATTTCCTAATCACCAAAAATAATTTCCAACCACAAATACCCTATTCATAATTGCTTCAAGATATGAAATATTGGCTTTTTGGTTGATTTCATAATCCAAGTCTTCAAGTCCGTGGCAAAAGACCAATCTACTAGATCGGACGGAGTTGTTCATTGTATGGATTTCAACACGATTTCTTAGGTCAATTTCTAACATTTCACTATAACTTGATTGCTTTTCTTGTCATTTTAGATTTGTTTGTATCATTGTTAATAGTTAATATTGCGGGTCTCAATTGTTTACCATTATTTCATATAGATTCACATCCAAATTTTAATTATTTCATATTTGTTTCAGGCATATAGGTTTAAAATTTAAGACTAATTAATTGTTAATTTAAGGTTTTGCATCCGCTTGCTTGATTGTTCATCTTGCACGCATATTAGGAATTCCTAGATTTATTCAGCGTCAAGGAGTCATATCAAATTTCTTGGATCTTTAAAGACAATGAAATGACGCCGGATATACTGGTTGCATCTTCTTCCATTGCAAAAGCACCACTGACGACTGACGAGGCAAGAGGTGATCATATGGCTTGTCTCTTATCTGCACTTCACGTCCTTGGATTATTGATAATGGTGCAACTATATGACTGAGGAGATACTCATCCCCATTTTGTTCCGTGACTTCGAGTACTCCCGTGAATTTAGCAAATGGATCCACTTCAGCGGTAGGTGTTGGTAGTATTACACTCACACCGATGTTGTCCCTGACTGGGATTTACCTGCCACATTTTCCATTTAATTTGTTATCGATTAGCAAGCTTACTAGTTCCTGGAGGTACTCTGTCACATTTTCTTCTATGAGATGTACAGTGAGACATCATTCAGGAGAGATTATTGCCACGGGTCATGAATCCAAAGGTCTATGTCTTGGACAAGCAAATATCTTCGATGGTGTGTTCAAGGTCTCCAAGAGATCCAATAGCATGTTCTACTTTGGTACCGCTAGAGATCCATAGCAGATATGGTGATCCTTCTTTCCAGACCTTGAAAAAGCTTACTCTTCTTGATCATTTGTCTACATTAGAGTGCTTGTCTTGTGAGATAGGTAAGCATCATCTATCTACTTATCCGTCTCGAATCAATAAAAAAGTATTAAACCATTTGATTTGTTTCACTCTGATATTTGGGGCTCTTGCCCAGTGTATCTCGAAGTGGTTTTAGATACTGTCACACTATTGATGATTACTCAAGAATGACTTGAATCTTTTTTATGAAATCTCGGACTAATTTTTTTATATATATTTCAAAAGTTTCATTCCAAAATTAAGAATCAATTTAGAACTTCCATCTGCTGTTTTCGTAGCTACAATGCTAGAAAGGACTTCAATTCATGCTTTTAGGAGTTTATGTCACAGTTAGTATTATTTATCAACCCTTTTGTTCTTATACACCACAACAAAATAGGATAGCAGAACGAAAGAATTGACATATTTTGGAAATTACTCGCACATTATTGATTCATATGAAAGTTCCTAAAATTTATTTGGGAGATGCAATTCCCATTGCTACCTACTTGATCAATCGTATGCCTACTCTTGTCTTAGATGATTAGACTCCACATTCTTTATTTTTTTTACTCACGTCTCCTTTCGCTTTATCTCTTTAAATTTTTGGATGTGTTTGTTTTGTTCATGATCATCGTTCAGGAAGGACTAAACTGGATACTAAGTCAACTAAATATTCCTTAGATATTCTCATACTCATAAAGGGTATCGATATGACAGTCCTGAGTTGAGACAGGGATTTATTTCAGTGAATGTCATATTTAATGAGTCCACTCCTTATTATTCAAAGTCTCGCGGTGTTCCAAATTTTAACGGAGATTTTCCATTGGATATTGTTCATTTTCAGACTTCACAAAAGCCTCCTGATTTACCTCAAGCAACCCCTACCAATGTTCCTCCTACTGTTGCAATTGCTCTTGCTCCTGAATCGCATGATATGCCATCCGCAAATATTCCTCTTGTTGTGACTCAATAGTATGCTTAATGGATGCGTACAACCCAGCCTCAGGTGTTGCTCATGTTGTCCCAACTACCCAAGCTCTGTAGTCATTCGATCTTGATGTTCCTATTACTTTGAGAAAGGGAACACGAAACTGCAATTCTAATCCTATTGCCAATCATGTAACTTGTGCTTGTCCCATTCCTACTTTGCCTTCATCTCCTCGATTAATTCACATCCTCTATCCAAGTCAGCATCTGAAGCATTATCTCATTCAATGTCGAGAGCGATGGATGAGGAAATGCCAGCCCTTAAACAGATATAGACGTGGGACTTGAGACCTCTTCCAACAAGAAAGAAAGTTATGGGATATCGATGAGTGTATGCAGTTAAACCCAATCCCGATGACTTCTTGCAAGTCTTAAAGCTTGCTTAGTAAGAGTACTCACAAGCATATAAGATCGATTATCAGCAGACCTCTCATGTGACCAAGATAACCTCTGTTTGACTACTCATGTCTCTTGTGGCTACTCATCATTGGTTGTTGTATCAGCATGATGTGCAAAATGTATTTCTGCACGGTAATTTGACCGAGTTGGTTTGTTGCTCAGGGAGTGTCTAGCCTAGTATGTCTCATTTTATGGCTTGAAGCAGTCTTCTTGAGTATGGTTTGGGAGATTTACAGAAATGGTCACTTCATTTAGCCTTCTTCATTGTGTTCATAATCACCATATTCTGTCACTCTCATCAAGACTTTGCACATTTCATTTGTTGATGATATTTTGATCACAGCTGAGTATAATGTTGGTGTCGCAAAATTGTAGCTCCACCCCCAGACTCGGTTCAAACAAAGGATCTTAGAAGCATCCGATATTTCTTGGGTATTGAAGTTTCCTAATCTAGAAAGGGTATTTACATCTCTCAGCGAACATATGTGATTGATATATTGAATGAGGCCGGAATGTTAAGATGTAAGCATGTAAAGACTCATAATACTAAATTGCTTCCAGCACAAGGTAATGATCCTGGTAGACACAGACGGTTAGTTGGCAAGCTTAACGGTCTTAAAGTTACCCAATATACTGTTGCTTATCATGTGTGTTGTTAGCCAGTTCATGGCAGATCCCAAGGTTGCTTATTGGGATGTAGCAATCTGTATACAACGATATTTAAAGAGTGCTCCAGGGAAAGATTTGTTGTATTCAGAAAATGGGCACTCTCGGGCAGCCAGATTAACTAACGCCGACTAGAATGGATCTTTTAATTGAAGATCCATGACGGGGTACTGTGTATTTATGGGTGGCAACTTGGTGTCCTGAAATAGCAAAAAACATAGTGTTGTCTTGCTCTAGTGCAGAGTCAGAATATATAGCTAAGGCAAACACCACTTGCGAGCTTGGTTGGATTAGCATTCTACTTTGAGAGATTGGTTTTTGGCCCATTTCCTATTTACCTTTTTAAAAGATCTTTACTGAGTCAACATTTAAAATAAATAGACGTCAAACAATGCAAAAGTCTTGTATTTGAATATTTGACCAGAACGCTAGGGTTCGAGACTTCCAATAAGAACAAGCACTTGTTAATTAAACCCTATTATCTTAGGCTATACCTAGACGGAATATCTTGTTAGGTTGCTTTGAATTACATCACAAAGAGAGAGATCATATTTTAAATAATGTACTTGCAAGAGAATAACATAAAAAATTGTCGCATTAAGAACCATCATGTTACATTGGTTTCTAAATATAATAACCTATTAAAACACCCTAAAAAATCTTAAATTTTATGGGGCGAAGAGACTAAATACTAAAAAAAATCATATTATTTGAGTAAGCAGCCAATGAATGGGGGGTTTAATGTCAATTTTTAACATTAAACGTACCCGAGTGGAACCAGCCTAGCCAAGCATAGACGGATACCCTAAGTGGGACCCAACCACATGCAAAGTGAAGCAGGAACCCTGGTTTAGGATTTCCATTCACTGTCTGCCAAGCAGATATCTTATTTTGGGTATTCGCCTGAACATAGTAGGGACGGTACTTCATTTGAAATATCCGCAGTTGTTTCTCAACATAAGAATTTAGCATTTCATGGTCATTTTTGAGCTGGGATAACAAAGCTTTGTTATGAACATAAGTGTATGTATTATATTAAGGACTTTGTTGAGAACATTGAATTTCTTTCTTGTTCTGTTTTTGACTTTTAAGAAAAAAGAGTTGCTTCCTATTTGTAAGTCTTATATCTTATATGCGGACTCTATTTTCATATATTGTCCACGGATTTCAATTCATATGAGAAAATTGGGTTTCCCTTCATTTTCTAGTTTGAGACAGACTTTCCTCAGTGTCTATAGTCCAAAAAGACAGAATTTTCTATATCACAATTCATATGCAAGAACATAGAATTGTTTCTATATTCCAAGGTCTTCTGTCTTTTAGAACATAGCCAGTTCCATGTACCCTGTTTAAGAAACAAAAAGACGGCCACAATGAACACATTTTGGTTGAGAACTTGTAGAAGTTCTTCAAAATGGTCCTCCCGAGCCATGAAAAGAGATCAAGAAGAAGGGTAGACCCTTTGCTCCAAGCTCTTACCTTGTATTTTCTTCCTCAATTAAATATATGTGCATATCTCTCTATATTTTTTTATGCCCCCCTTGAATTGATACTTATAGGGGGTGGGCAACAATTATAAAATTTCCCATATTTGGATGTCTAAGTATCCGTCGCCGCTTCAACTGGGAGTCATTGAGTCAGGATACCAACTTGAGAGTACCCGATTAGGGGTATAAGCTTAGGGTATCCGATTGGCGGGTACCCGTCTGGGGGTACCCGCTAGTTATCGAGACTTTGAAAATCAGTGCCTCGAGAAGCGTTCTTGAATTGTGAACATTTCATTAAATTGTTGCTGCGGTTCTATGTTCCTATAAATGTTTCTCTATAGATTTGATGCAAGCCTTTCTTCTTTCTCCCCAAAAGAAAGAAATGGCTGAGCACAGGAGATCTATTGGCACTTCACACCTACAGATGATCCCTATTAAGGATATTGTTCCCTTTACTAATATTTAATTGATGTATCCTTACAGCGAGTCCCAATGTGAGTCCATTTTGTCCCAGAAAGACTCAAAGGGTCGGCTCTTCTTTTACGTTAGCCCTTGCTTGCACTCATCTTCGTCGCCATTCTTGATGCTATCTTAAGTCCTGCCGTGATGACTTTTCAGATGTTCGATAATGCAGACGACAAGATCTATTCTATTTACAGGGCTGGTTTGATAATCGAGCGGTTGAAAGAACGTTCAATCACACTTTTGCATCGTATTTACGCTCGACGGAGAGAGCAGCTACATCTCCAGATCGTGAATGAAGCCGACATGGAATGCAACCAGTTCGAAGATGCCTTCATAGACCCTTTTTTCATGGAAGAGTAGCAAATAGAGTGCTTTTTGTAATCTTACTTTTCTGAAGGATGATCATGTGTACTTCAAATTTTTAATAATAAATACTTGGATTTTCAAGAATCAATATTTCGATTCCAACACTTTCATGACGCTATATTGTGGCAACAAAGCTGCAATTTACATTGCCTCGAATCTAGTGTCTGAAATGGTTGTCACTTCATTCGAGAGAAAATAGTAGATGGAACAATTGATATAAACTATGTAAAATCTGTTAATCAATAAACAGTTATTCCTCCGTAACTTTTGGTAAGGGCTGAGGTGAATTTCATTTGTGACAAGCTAAGCATGTTGGGCATGTATGAAATGTATGCTCAAGCTTGAGGGAAAGTATTAGAATAGAATATGATACTTTGGGGAGTTCCAAAGTATTCACATGTTAGCTGGTATAATTAATAATGTGGTTTAATCAATAATGTAATGTGAGACGTTTTTGTGAAAATTAGCAAAGTCTTTATGAAGAGATTAGGGGCGCATCCCTAATTATCCAATTTCATTCTCTAAATATCTTATATTCCTCTCTTCTTTCTCACATCAAAACCATAAACCCTAATAAATCTAAAACATAGTTTAGGGGGTTGACAAATAAGCATGAGTACTTGTATGTACTCTGTATAACTTTGATACCTTCAAGGATATAAGAAAATTAAATATTTCAAATATATCATGTCAAACTAGAGGTAGGACTAAAGGCTCAAATATCAATGTTGAAGTCGGGTCTATGAAAATGTGCTCCGGTTAAAAAGGGTTAAAGATTTGTTTTAACTTTATTATATTCTTGCATGCTTAACTTTAGTTTTATAAATATATTCGTTTGTGCTCAAAAGAAGTTATAATTATGGATGAAATGTATAACCTAGATTTTATTTTTATTATGCTTTTAATGTTACACTTGTATATTTTTTATTTATGTTTTGTTTAATATATATATATATATATATATATATATATATATATATAATGATATAGCCATGTCTCCTTGTCCTCTTTACAAAGTTGTCGTATCTTGTGTCCGTGTCTATACCCGTGTGTGTGTCGGTGCCTCATAAATAGACGATTGTTTAGTTTCAATGGAAACTGAGCAAAATAAATGCTAAAAGGAAAAATTAAAGTCAAAGAAAGAAAAAGACAAAAAAATGATAAGAATATTAATAAGGTTACACAACCCTAAAAAAATTTGCTCGGCTCTATCTACACCCAATCTAAACAACCCCGCCCATTCCTCCCCAAAAAAAAATTCTCTGGCTCGCTTTTTTCGTTTCCTTATCGTTTTGGGAAGGGATATTGGCACTTGACTCCAAGAAACAGCAAATGAGTAATCAAAGCCTAGACAAGCAATACATCATCTTTTCACACACACAACTATCTTGGTACGACGAATTATTTAAATTTCTGTAAGAGGATATTCTTGCAGTCAGCTTCTCTATGAAAACAACTGAAATGTCTTACTTTATGGTAGTGTGTTACATCAAAGTGATCAAGCCAATATACAAAGCATATTTTAGACAACAATGGATAATTTTAGGAGGGGAAAATTAAGTAGTTGTGTGTTGACCTGATGAGGGATTGTCCCTAAGTATGATATAGGTCAACTGAAATCATATAAGCATCAACTAGCAGACAACTGTTACGAATATTGTTATGAAAATATATTTAGTTATTATATTTAGTTACCAGTTTGATTAGTTATTATATGTTTATTATGAGAGGTGGTCTATAACTCTCTATATACAGTTGTATAGACTGTTACTTTTCTCTTAAGTCAATAAAATATTTTCATCTTGATTTCTTCATGGTATCAGAGTAGCTTTGAAGAAAATCAATAAAGAAAAAAAAGCAACGCTCCTACCATCGATAGCACCTCCACCCGTGTTACCAACGATCTTCCATAGACTTTGAACCCACCCCGACAGCACTCACCTCTCTCCCACCCAGCCACCTTTGATCCCCTCGACGAACCCTCCAGCCGCCGGCGAACTCTCCTGCACCCCCTCGCCAACATTCGATCTCCTCTCCAGCCGCCACTCTCCAACCTACAATCTCACCTCCAGCCGCCAACGAACACTCATGCACCCATATCCAACCTTCGATCCCCTCCTCTAGCTCAGTTGACCTCACCAGCACCTTAGACTCCTCCCCGACGACTCCATCCCCTTCCACGTCGACTCCGGTCCATTGATGATCTCCAGTCACAAAGGTTAGATTGCAGCCACGTCTTGATTGCAGCAATCAAGAAAGAAAAAATAATAATAAAAAAGAAACGCTCCAGCAACATCGACGTCCTGATTGCAGCCACGTCTTCTCTCAAAACCTTAGCCGTGTCTGATCCATTAGATCATTTTTTTCTAGTCTTCGTGGATTAGACAACGGTTACTCTCTTTCGGGATCTCTATTTTGCGCCGTTCATCGTGGATTCTGGTGATGATAAAATTAACTCGACATCTCTCTCGTCTGTTGATTTCAAGACGGATCTTCACTCAACTACGATCTCTCTCTCCAATGCAAAGAACTATCTCTAATGGTCCAGTACTGTTGATCGGACCTTGAACAGCAAAAGCCTTCACTGTCACTTGACGGATACTTCTCTTGACTCCAAAGATCCCCAATATGATACTTGGTTCCAGAACGATAACAAGGAAATTGTTTGGTTGTCTAACTCAATAGATTCTCGATGTTATACAACTATTATGTCTCTGAAAACTGCTAAGAACGTTTGGACACATTTTCGTTCTATATACTCTGTCTGAGGATAACCTGCAGAAGCTTTATGATATCTTCCATACCTTTACTACGGCTACTCTAGGAGAAAATATTCAGGATTTTGGTGCTCTTTAGCGGGCTTCTTCATCAGTGGAACGTCTATCAACCTATCTCCACTGTCTCTGCTGTCACTCGCAAACAACGTGAGTCTTTCGTTAGCGCATTACTCTTGGCTCGACTACCTCCCACCTTTGAAGGCGTCTGTTCCCTCATTCTTTCTCAAAATGGTTTTCCTTCTTTGACGACTATCCTGTCGAACGTTTATCGTGTGACCACGTCTCTTCACCATCTACTGAACATCTCTTGACCGCACTTGTTACTCGAGACCGTGGATGTGGGATCTACACTCAATCTGGATGTGGTTCCTTTGATTCCTTCCCTGGTGGTCGTGGGGCATCACGTGCTCGCCCCCCTCTGATTGCTCGTGGACGTGCTTCCCATGGACGGGGTCATGACCGCTTTGGCCTTTATTGTGCTCATTACGGCGGTACTAATTATCGGAAAGACTGGTGTTGGGAAAAGCATGACTACCCTGAGGATACACCTACCGCTCGTCAAACATCCACACTTGTAGCTACTGATCAACCTTTCTCTTCTGTGGAACAAATACCGTTATCCAGTGATGAGTGGGGCCAGTTGCGTCGTCTCCTCTCTTCTATAGCTCCTGCCAAGTTTTCCACTCCGTTAGATATATCTTTATTTTCTCATTCTGATTCGTAAGTAGCCGATTCTGGCGCCTCATATCACGTCTCGTGATGGACCATCTGAACTTGCTTCTAGTACTCACAAGCTTAATTCCATAGCTGATAGTAATACACATGTTTCTGGTTCTGTTGATTTATCGCTTACTTCATCTTTACACCTTAAAAATCCATTAATTGTATCATCTTTAAAACAAAATCTGTTTTTCATTCGTCAGTTTACAAATGATTCTAACTGCTATGTAACTTTTTATCCATCATTCTTTGTGATACAGGATCTTCTGACGAAGCAACAGATTGGTGGGGGCATGAGAAAAATGGACTGTATTATGTTGATCATCTTCCCAGTACGTCTGCAGCTGTTTCTACTGTCCAGTTGCACCGAAGACTTGGTCACCCTCCCCTTTCGTCTTTACGTATTATGTTATCTTCTATTAGTTTACCAGAATTTAATTGCGAGTCTTATATTCTTGGGAAGTATTGCTCCTCTTTTTCTCTGGTTAATAAGAGACATGACTTATTTTTTACTTAAACTCACTCCGATATTTAGTGACCCTTTAAATTTCCTACTGTGTTTGGTTATAAATATTTTGTTACATTTATTAATGATCATTGGTTGTATCTTCTACATAATACGTCTAAGCTTTTGTCTACTTTTAAAATCTTTATTGCTGAAATTTCTAATCAATTTGGTGTTTTGGTTAAGCTTCTTCGTTCAGATAATATTAAGGGGTATATCAACATGAACTTTATTGCAATTTATAAGACACGGGGAATATTGCACCAAATTTCGTGTTCTTATACTCCTCAGTAAAATGGGATTGCTGAAAGAAAGAACCGACATTTACTTGAGATAGCTCGTTCTCTTCTCTTACATGTGTATGTTCCTAAACGATTGTGGAATTTTGCAGTTTTAGCTGCCTGCTTTTATAGCAATCGCATGTTCTTATCGGTCCTAGACAACTAGTCTCCTTTCTCTATTTTGTTTCCACATGGCAAGCCTTTTCCTATTCCTCCTAACGTATTTGATTGCCTATACTATTCCCATGTTCTCGGTCCTTATATTGACAAACTTGATCATAAAGCTACATATATGGCGTTTGTAGGTTACTCTCGATCCCAAAAAAAGTGTTTGTTTTGAGCCTGCCACATCCAAAATTTGTACTTCATGTGATAAGACCTTAGAAGATTAAGCCTATTTTCCACCACCTGCTAAGGAACCCACTTCTACTATTCCGGTTCCACACAAACCTTCCCCGGAACTTGATTTATCTGTTCAACATGTGCTCCCTAGTGATCAGCATATAGTCCCTTATCCACAAGTGTACCACCGTCGTAACAAAGTTGTCCAGCCACCTCCCACCAATGATTTTTCTAACGCCTCTTCTACAGGTACTCAATAACGGTCTTTTGTTCTTGATTCTCCACTACTACTGCCTTTTTAAAAATCTCTTCCTATTGCCTTACGCAAGGATAAGTATTCCTGTACTACTGCACATCTGATTTCTAATTTTGTTTCCTATCATAGACTAACCCCATCTGCTTGTCAGTTTGTTTCTTCCTCATCTGCCATCACTCTTTCTCTGTTCAGGAAGCACTTCAACACCCAGATTGGCATGCAGCTATGTTAGAGGAGATTGTCGCATTGCGCTCTAATCAGACTTGGAAATTGATACCTCCGTCTTCAAATGAGAAGGTTATTGGTCGTCGATGGGTCTTTACTGTCAAGCAAAATCCAGATGGGACGACTGACCGTCTAAAGCTCGATTAGTAGCCAAAGGATTTGTTCAGCAGTATGGTTTAGATTATGTTGAGGCTTTTTCACCAGTTGCCAAATTATCATCGGTTCGTATTCTTATATGCTTAGATGTTTTTAAGGTATGGCTTCTTCATCAGCTTGATATGAAGAATGCCTTTCTTAATGGTGATCTATCAGAGACTATTTATATGCAGCAGCCTTCTGTCTTTGAGGGACCGGGAGAGTCTATGATTTGTCTTCTATATAAATCGTTACATGGACTGAAGCAGTCACCATGTGTCTGGTTTGAAAAATTTAGTATGATTTTAAAATAGATTGAATTCAAACGTAATCGCGCCAACACGTCTCTTTTTACAAATTATCGTCCTCAAGGCAGGGTAATTATGTTGGCGTATGTTGATATTATCATCACTGCAAATGATTCTGCTAGTATCTCTAAGGTGAAAGAACATTTGGCTTCACATTTTTATACCAAGGACCTTGGACCACTTAGATATTTCTTTGGAATTGAAGTATCATGGAATTCTAGTAGATTGTAGCTCTCTCAGCGTAAGTATGCACTTGATTTTCTATCTGCGACAGGATTTCTAGGATGTAAACAAGCAACACCCCTATAGATTCCTTAGTCAAGCTATCTCGATTAAGCTCTCCCTCGGATCTTCCGCTACCTGACCCAGGACGATATCGACGTCTAGTTAGGAAGCTTATTTACTTTACTGTCATTCGGCCATACATTGCCTTTGCCGTTAGCATAGTGGGTCAATATATGCAAAATTCTGACCCCTCACCTTAAGGCAGTTGAGAATATTCTCAGATACATCAAAAGTTCTTCAGGACAGGTTCTTTACAAACCATCTATGTTGTCGCTCACAGCCTTTGCGGATGCTGACTTTGCTGGATCCGTTGAAGATCGTCGTTCCACGAGTGGCTATTGTGTTTTCTTGGGAGGAAACTTGGTTACATGGAAATGTAAAACAAAATGTAGTTGCTCGTTCTTCTGCAGAGGCTGGGTATAGATCTATAGTGCATACAGTTGCTGGGTTAGTATGACTTACCACCCTTTTAATAAATCTTGGAGTTTCTTCTTCTCTTCCAACTACACTTTTCTGTAATAATAAGGCCGCAATTCACATTGTTGAGAATCCAGTTTTTCATGAGCGGGCTAAACATATCGAGATAGATTGTCACTTCATTAGTGACAAATAAGATGGTTGCACTCCAGTATGTTTCCTCTACAACTCAACTAGCAGATATTCTTACCAAAACTTTTCCTCGACCGGTCTTCTGTCCAAGCTTGGCATGATCGACATCTACACTCCAGATTGCGGGAGTGTTATGAATATTATTATGGAAATATATTTAGTTATCAGTTTGATTACTTGTTATATGTTTATAACTCTCTATATATGGTTGTAAGGACTATTACTTTTCTCTTGAACCAATAAAATATTTTCATCTTGATTTCTTCAAAAAACCAACTGGGCTTAGCTTAGTTGGTACCAATTTCCTCTTCAATGTCAGAGGTCGCAAGTTCGATCCCCAAAGGAGGTTGATTTCACAAAAAAACTAGCAGGCAATGATAATTTTTAAATCCTTGCATTGTCCTTTTATACTGGATCAAAATATGCAGCAAATACAAATTATCAGCACTGAAATAGCATGTCGCAGAAACAACCAATACCTGCACATTAGCTAGAGGTGAATCTCGACTGGAGCCTGCATGCAAGGAAAGCTCAACCAAAGTAATGGAGACTGAAGTTTTCATTATTATCCATCTCTCTCTGTTCTGAATTTCAGATTTTGTAGCGGTTGAACTGAGGGAAGTTGGATGTTCCACAATGTCATCTGAAGGAATTCTAGATCCTCTGTCCAAAGCAGGCACTAAATGTGGAGTCTCAGAGATGTTTGATAATGAACATTCTGTAATTATTTCATATTCTCTGTTGGATAAAGCTGCTTTCAGCACCTCAATCTGAAGATTGTAAGAAACATAAAAAAAGGTCAAGTTACATTATCACCAGACAGAAAAAAGTCACAAGCAATCTAATGTTGTGAAAGACTGTAAGCCATCTTGCAAATACACACACTTACGAAAATTGAATTATTACCTTGATCGATGCCTCTGTAGTTGGAATTTGGTGCAATATATCTCGAAGTGACCTCTGAATAACAACAGAGAGCCCTTCCACATTTTGAATGATACTTTCACCAGCTATCGTGCCCGTACCAACAGTCAAGCTGATGTCTTCGACCTGTATGGCTAAGCATATAAATATTTTGTTGGAAAGAAGATACAGTGAACTTTAGCGACTAAACTTCTAGACTATATATAGAAATAGTCTAATAGAGCAAGACTTAAAATTTAACATTCCATAAGTTCTAATAGATCTATAACTTCTCTCTTCCACATTAACATATGCACATGCAAACTTCAACAGGTAACTTACAGTTTAGTGTAAAAAGTTGTAAGAAGACGAATGTAATCTGAATGTTCTAAATAAATTTGTGACACACATCCAAAACTTAATGCATAGTGTAATGTCACTGAAACTAAATGTTATAACAGTTTCTTTAGCTATGTAATATGCCAGTAATGAAGAAGGCACACCAACATAAACCAATAAAGTGTAGCTAATTATGTTAAGGTAGATGTGTACTAAAACATTACAAGGTAAAAGGGTAAGATGGAGCTCCAAAAGTAAGGAGGAAGAGAACGAAACAAAGCTCCAGTAACATGTGTACCTGTTGGAATCAAAAATTGATCCCCAAAGAAATCTAAATACTTATCTTGGTATTTAGCAGAATAAAGATCAAAGATATGATCAGATCAAATCTAAAAGTGGTGCATAGCATGCTATGAAACAAGTTAATAACTTGTTTATCATAAGCGGGACCCCAATTTCGGGTAGTCCCCTTATTTGCAATTCAAAATGGATTGCTTTAATAGCATCCCGACCCGCTTGATGAAGCGGTGTCGGGATCCTATAAAAATAGGCAGTTCTGTCTATTTTTAAGGGAGAGTGGGGGGTTATTTTCCCCTACTAACCTTGAGAACGTGGGGTGTAGTTTTATAACTACTCATGCTCATGAAGAAGTGTGTGTGTGTATATATATATATATATATATATACTTCTAAGAAGAGAGAAAAGGAGAAAGAAGATCAAAAAATCAAGAAAACTTAGAGAATTTTCAAGGGCACTCGGTTTTTGAAGAAGAAAAGGTGAGAGCTATGGGAATGGAATCCCATTCCCCTCTCCCTCCCTCCCTCCCTCTATCTGATCATGAAGGAGAGATCATATCCATGAAAACTTCACAAGTTTTTATCTCAAGCAGCCATACTCATGGATTTCTCTTATCTCTTCAACAAAATGAAGATTTGGAAGATGGAGAATTCCATCTTCCCAAGAAGAACAAATTGAGAACATGGATTCATCCTATGTTCTCTACAAATTGGACCTGGTTTGGAACATGGGTCTTACTCTATGTTCTGCATAAACTGAAATAGGCTACCCTATTTCCCTTAATTAACTTGGAAATGGGATAACACCCTATTTCCTGAAAACAAAGATATGGATTTAAAAACCCATATTCAATAATGAAATACAAGAATAGAAAAACCCTATTCATTAAGAATATGGTGCTAAACCACTGTATTCTTTCTATGGAACATGGCCTAAACCATGTTCTCTCTTTTTGAACCCAACTCATGTGTTCACCGTGGACAAGACCATTGAAAATGATGGCATGCATCATGTTCATTTTTGTGCAGAAAGTTTAACTAAATGAACTTTCTTTTTTAAAAGCCACTGTTCATATAAAATTGAATAATGACAAAATCGTCATCCCGATGTCGGGAAGCCCCTTAAAGAACTTTGTGTTTTGTTAAAGAAATGCTGTCGGGAAGCCCTAAAACAGGCTTCCCGCGGTCGGAACCCCCATCCTGATATGTCGGCAAGCCCTAAAATAGGCTTCCCGCAAATAGAAACTCCTCTGTTTCTTTACAAAATGTGTGGGTCCTATTTAAAGTGATCCACACTTATTTAAAATGAAAGGATGTGGTTAGGATAGTGCCCATCCACATTTTAAAATGATGTCAAACTTGACATTAAAATACCCATAAGTATAAAAGTTAGCCCCAAAATAGGTTCTTACGATTATGTACATTTTGTAATATTAATGTAATTTGTACTCAAATTGTACACAAAATGAGTAAGATACAATGAAATTTTATTTGGTTTCTTGTATCATTTTCTGTATTGAAAGTATTTTATATATGTAAATGTGATCTCAATGTGATTTGAGCAATCTAATAAGGTATCCCGTTTAAGTAATTCCTTAAACAATAGGGTATAATTAACGGTAAGTGCTTGCGCTTATCGGAAGTCTCGAACCCCGGGACCTTTTGGTCAAACTTTCAAAACTCAAATCTTGTTTTGTTTAAACTCTACCGGTTTCAAACGTTTATTCGTTAGAGGGTCCTAAAGAAGGTAAACAGCACCCATTTATCCTTTCCTGGGAACCACATAATATAGGATTGAAAAGGCGAAAAAAATCTTTAAGATGTTGGGCACTGATAGTCTGTGAGAGGGAAAGAATGAGAATGGAGAGTTCAGATTTCAGAATTTTAAAAAATAGATGAAAGGCGTGAATACTGAATTTAATGCTACAGTGCTATTTTTCCATGTGATTTTGTGCGGGTGCAAGGATAGATTGCAGTACTAATTTCATATAAGACCGCATAAACAACAGCTCCAGATTGCTGATAAAGCACACCTTAATGGTCATTATTTCAAGGTGAACGGCACTCATTTCATTCTTGTTACCACCAAGCCAGTGAAATGTGTTCTGAACAGTAATATGAAGCACATCAAGCCCTAAGTAACTGCATTTCAATAGACAAATCAAAATTTATAATGAGAGCCCTTTATCAACAGCAACACGAATATTTAAATTTGAATGAACTAAACTCACTCGCTGCTATCCGTTCTTCGGGGCATCAGAATTATAGGCCTGTCAAGTGAAAGATCCAACTTTAGTGCAGGTGATCCTTCAATTTCAGACGTAGTGACCCATTTCTCTGAATTTGTTACTTGGTCTTTCAGTTTAACAACAGTCTCTGAATTGCTAGGCACAAGACCAATAAAGTAACTAACGATCTGCAAGTAAAACATGGTACTATGATAAAATAAACACTATCAAACGAGAAGTATGAAGCTTACAACAACTTACCTCCTGAACAAAACGGTTCAAATATACTATTCTAACTTCTGAGAGTTTCCCTATAAGACTATATTCATAACCGCAGTAGTCTTCATCTTCCATGCTGAATGAATTAAAATCCAACTGCAAGTTTAGAGTTACTATTAGTTATATGAGCAAGTCCAAATATTGAAAAATGTCAGCTAGAATGACAATATGAAAGAAAAAGCATGAATGTGCATAATATGAATAAAGATGTAAAAGAAAGTTGCAATGCAAAGAAACTAAAACCGAGAAGGTATTGAGAAGACGCTATCCCACAAACACAATGACATAGAAGCTATTTGTTGTAGCGAGTATACGTGCATTAACACTCATGCAGCAGTGCCCAAGTGCATGTGCCTGAGTCATGAGGAGCTCACAAATACCATTAGAGTACACAAAGACATGCACATGCAAATAGACAGACAAAATAAAAATACAGAGTAAGAAGAGGACAAGAAGATGTGAACAAGCTGAATGTTTAGGAAGAAAAAAACTGGATGTTGATCGATCCAAATACAAGAGAGAGATTAAGATTTATGTGCATAGACTCATAGATTAATCAAATACAAGAACGGATGGAGTGTAGTGTTGTTGCATAGGAGGTTATGGATTATTGCCAAAGGGCAATACATTTGGGAGGTGCAATGAAGTTCAACATTCAGAAAGCTTGACCTGAGGTTTTATTTAAGTTACGGCTTCAACGGATTTTGGCAAGAGATGGGTGTCTAAAATCTAGATAGACATCAATGAGATGTGTCTATGATATTAGACGGTGGGAAAAGCACACACTATATATTGTCGGAGAGCATTCAAATAGGGGGATCCTCTATCACACTCGCCTTTAATACTTTCTACAGATGTTTTAGCAAGCCTGTTGGCTAAAGAGGGACGATTTGTGGAGGGAATATACATTAGAGGATTAAGTCTCCTTCCAGTTCATCTTTTCCTCATCAGATTAGTGTTCTTAATCTAACACGACTGTGAGGTGGAAGAGGAAGAACCTGAACTCCTGGTCAAATTCCTCCTCAGCTTTATCAGGGTAGAGAACCAACCCTACGGGACTAAAATCTATATTATTGGGGGGCTATATGCCCCCATAGAACATTAGCTTTAGCTGAATTGTTCTAAGGCAGCCAAAGTAGCGAAATTTATCTTCCTGTGGGGACTATGAGCTTCAGCCTAAGTGTTCTAATCTAAGTGTTCTAATTCTGCCAAGCTATGTAGCACAGATTTGGATACGGATTAGGATACAATACGATTCTGATTCACGGATTCGCTATTTTCTAGAAAAATAGGATAAGGATGCATTTTTATATCGTTTTTTAATTAATATATATTAATATATACATATAACTATATAGATAACAAAAATATTTATTAAACAAATCAAAGCTAATAATATGTTCATGGCGCAACTAGAGGTATGGGTGACCTAAACGAACATGGATAAAGGCAATTAAGGACGATATATTAATTGTTAATTTGACGGAAGAGACGGTCCTCAATAGAGCAGAATGGAAGATAAGAATTCATATGCCCGACCCCAAAAATTTAGAAGGAAGGCTTGTTGTTGTAATTCTAAGCTAATAATAATTAAACATTATATATATAAGCAAAAAATAGATATGGTTAGATAAGTACCTTAATACCGTAAAGAAAAGCCGTAATTTTTGTGAAGAGAGAACCCTTAGTTTTTTTGGTGAAGTTTAATTTAAACGATCGATCCAAAATGTATCTATAAACCAATTTAAATGATCAACTCAAACCATACCTTAGAACCAATTTAAATAATCTAGCCCAATACGAATCTGATCTGCGAAACGGGTCGAATCATGAAGCATTCAAATTATTTTTTATTTTATTTTATTACGAAAATTGGGATTCGCAACTCCGATACGTGAATCCAAGCGAATTGGCGAGAGAATCCACTTTGATTCGCGAATCTAATAACTGAGGGATTTTCACCAGTCTATGCTTCATTGTTGCCGAGGGTGACAATTTTCTTTACTTTATTTAAGATCCACATTCAACCAGGTAGCCTTCTTTATAAGGATTGGCTCCGTATTGTCGATATAACTTGGAACACAAGACTACCATTGAGAAGAGCTCCTCACTTATCAGATGCTTCTTTACCTCCAATGCCAAATGTGTTTTCTTTCTACTTTCCTCCTATTGGCAGTGATACATTGGACTATACGAGGAACGTTATCTTTTGGTAAGCAAAGACAATTGCAACAAGGTTGCATGGATACGGACACGATATGATGTGACACGAATATATATATGTATGTATATAAGATAATATCATATCATTGCAACAACATATTCAACAAAAAACGTTAGAATTTCACATTTTTTCAATGTAGTTATCAAAATTCAGTAAAGAACTTAGTTATTTTACTGCAACTTTAGCAGTTTCCATAAAAGAAATATGACTTTAGCATTTCCCTACCTATATTTAACATAATCTGTGTAATAACAATATAATTTTTGTAGTTTCCTAACTGTGTTTTAACATAATTTTAGCAAAATTATATAATTTTAGTATTTTCCTAACTTCAACAAAATACCATATATATTTCTTATAGAATTTATATTAAGCAGCCAAATTGAGTAAAAGAAAAAGAAAAATCAACAAATCAAGAAAGTTATAAAAAGATTAGGGTTTTCTCGTCTTCAATTGAAAAATATAAGTTTTCCTTTGTGTCGTAGTTGCACTAAAACATGTCTGATACGTGTCCAACACGTATCCAAATCCAAAGCCACCTAGTTTAAAAGTGAGACACGGTAAATGTGTCGGACACGTGGTAAATGTGTCGGACACGTGTCGTGCATGTGTCGGACACGAATACGTGTCTGACACGAATACGGCAACCTAAAAGACGTGTCCGTGCAACCTAGGGCAAGGCTGATTCATACCAGCTTTTTCTTGGCCCACTAATACTCAAGGTTGTGGTTTCCAATTAAGAATTATCTAGATTATCTCAAAATTGACAGAATATGCAGATACTTCACATGAATTGAGATCGACACCTATACTAAAACATAAGACCCGATCGACTCTACTAGACCTAATAAAAATCTTGCATTAATAGTGGTATGCTTCGTGTTACTGTAGCAAAAGAGTTTCTATGCTTGGAAGGTTGCTTACATCATGCAAAAAAATTTGAATATAAACAATTTAGGTGGTAATTTAAAGATGCTTTTGATAGGAATGGGTTGTTGCTTATGTGAATATTCAATTCTACATATGCATGCATAAACATGAAAGTACACATGCATTCATGGAAAATCATCGTAATCATATTCTAAAACTCAAATACTCTACGCAAGAAAAATCGAAACCCTACATAAACAACCTATAGATTTTTTTAATTTCTAATAAGACTTTGGACTTCACCTACAAAATAAAAGAGGCATCTCCTAAAACATTTATTGTACTTCAGGCCCCTCAACACCTTTAGGGCATGTTTGGTAACCCTATTCCTATGATTTCTAAGCAAGAATTATTTTCTCCTATGGACTAGGTCAAACTTTTTTGTTTTGATGCAAATGTTCAACAAAAGTAACGAGGCTTTAAAAACCCCAAATAGGGCTATTACTAAAGAGATAATTTTTTTATCTTGAGCTCGCTCTTTGATAAATTCTCTTCTTTTTGTATCTCTCCTTTGGTAAAAAATCTCTCCCACTCTTCTCTCCTCTATATGTTCTCTCTGGTTTTCCTCTCCTTTTTTTGCTCTCGAGCTAGTGATAGGGTGTGTATTAGAAGTTAGAACAACTAATGAATGGGTTGTAAATTAGATACACCAAAAAAAAAGCATAGGAGGAGGTTTTTAAATTGATGTTAAATTAGAAAGGAGGAAGATGATGGATTGTATGATAGAAAACAAAATTTGAATTTGATTAAGAATATTATGGATTAGGAATTGGGAAAATTATGAGAGAAGATGATGGGTCACGAAAATTAGAAAGAAAATTAGGAAGTATGTGGAAAATGAGAGAAAGAAGAAAGATAACAATAGGTTATGAAAAATTATGATAAAAATTAAGAAGGAAGAAATAGGTTTTAGAATTGAAAAAAATAAGATGGAAGATGATAAGTTATAAAATTCGCAAAAAATTAAAATTGAGTTGGAAGAAAATGGGTTATGAAATTGGTATAGTATTGACCGGAAGATGGATTATAAAATAGAAAAAAAAATGAGTTGGAGAAATGATGGGTTAAGAGAGTAAAAAATGAAAATGAAAATATAATGTTTGTATATACTAATTTTATTGTCTATATAATTAAACAATATTTTCTCATAATTAAATAATATTTTCTCATAAAAATCCCTTGGATTTTTCACCAAAAGGAATACAAATGCATTCCAAGACAATTTTATCCTAAATGAAATCCGATGAAAATTTTATCTCAGGTGTCTAAATATGGCCTTAAACCAATTGTTGTCCTGAGACAAGACCATACTCTATCCTCTCTTTCCCACAACTCTAACTCCATAACCGCACTTTCCCTCTCTTAACTTTTCCCCGCTACTTCCGCTCTTTTTCATTCTTTTAGCGCTCTTCCAGCATAACTTCAAACCACCTTCTTCACTATCGTGTTTTCTCTCTATTTTCCCTCTCTTCGTTCCGCCTCGGATCAATCGATTATTTTCGCTATCTTATTTATCCAAAGTTCAAATCATCCAATTGTGCAGCCAAAATCTCCAATCACCGCACAATAAGTTCTAAGTGTTGTTTCAGAATATCATATTGATGGGGAATAGGATTGTTTTTCCACTCTAATAAAAAAATATCGCTTTTACTTTGGGATTGAGGTTAGGAGATTTTCGGTGATGTTAGATTCTTCTTTCCACTTAATTTTCAAGGGAATAATGATATTGACTTTTCTATGAACAATTTCATATATAAAGAAATGACTCGAGAATCAAGCAGTGGTAGAATCATGGATTATTGCATCTTTCAAAATTAATTTGTATTCAAAGAAGAGGATGAGAGTTTTTTTTTACCGTACTAAGGAGGAAGTGTGTGGCTCTTAAGTCTCAATTTGATCGGAACGTTCATTTAAAACAATCGGTGTTTTCACTGTTTATTTATTTCTGTATCGTTGGCTACATCTAGTTGTTAGAATGTTAGCTATAAGAATGACTATTAACGCATAACTCATGTTTTGAATATATTTACTTAGGAGGAGACGTGGATTGGTTCAATCATTTTTGTTTTCAATGATCCATGTTACTGAAGGGGGCCAGGGGTTAAGGGCCTCCAACGACTATATATAGGGAGACAGGGCCGAACATAGAAGTCGGTAAGAAAGACTTTGAGTAATCATGGATATCACTGGAAGACTTGCGAGAATTGAGGTTGAAATAGGTCAGATAGAAGACCTGAAGCTCCAACGGGAGCTTCAGCTGGGTGCTTTCTGGGAGCATATGCCCGCTCTATTTACTTAGCCGCCTCCTACTTCAAGTTCTCCTCGAATTTATTAAAAATCACTCTATTTCTAGGAACATATACTTTTCTTTAAAATTATTCTTTCTATCTAAATTTCTCCATTATTATTTTCCGTCACTTATTTCTAGAAAATGTAATTTCAATTAAATACGAGTCTATTTAATTCGATACTAATCTATTTCTAGAATCTATAGATTCTATCTAAGATTACTCTTATCATTTTGAAACTGTCTATTTCTAAGCTCCTACTGCAAAAGTCTACAGTGTTGTACTCGCATTAGAATTTCCAACAATATGTTTCAATATTTTGTTCACAGCATTTAACAAATTGAACCTGATTCCTTTAAACACAGAATAACAAATAAGCATACAAACAAAAAGCACACAAAAACACAAACATAAAGACATAGAAGCTAAGTTGCTTCAAAAATCCTGCCCTTCAGATACAATAAGAGATGGTCAATAGGTGAAGGATGGGGAAAAATTACAAAACAATGATCTCAATGAAGTGCTTCCAGTAAAAACCACACTTTGTAAAACCACACTTTGCAGACAACAAACACTTCCATGCCAAATTATACAGAAGAGTTGCATATGTTTCAGAAAATCAGCATTGATAAATGGTTGATTGCTATTTATATATCACTGTCAATCAAATGAACTTTTAACATAAGAGTTGCCAATGGTACCTCAACAAATGAACTCCCACCCGGATTTCGCATATCACAGACCCAAAAGTATGAGTGGCTGCTAGGAAGACTATCATCGCTTATTTTCAGATTCCCAAGAGCAGCTTTTATACTAAAGGAGGATGGGAAGACCTATTAGTATCAAAGAGGTGAGATAAGTCAATAAAAAATAAGCTCGGAAAACTAGTACTTTATGTGCTGAAAAAAAGAGCAAACCTTAATATCAGCCAGCAAATTATTTTGTGATAAAGTCGCAAGGGAAGTCCCATTTTCATTCATCAAGAAAATCTGTGCCCTTGCCATACTCAGTGTTAAGTGAAAAATGACTCTGCTTTTTCCTTTACCAAGCAATCCTTTGACCGCCGGCTCCTGGACAGATATGCCCGGTTCATCAGCATTGCTCATGGATGTGTCAACCATGGCAATAGTCCTGTCAGAGTCATGTTTCTCCTCTGTGATGTTAATATCATTTACGAACTCCAGAATCGCAAGAATAGTTGGTCGATGGCAAAAAAATGATAACGTAGCAAGAGTGACCATTACCTTGAAAACAAAAGCATTCAGATAAAAACACGAAGTCACAATTTTCATGATGCGCTTCAAATTAAAAGGGATGATACTGACCCGAGTATCCAAGCAACTGTATTGAGGAGAATCCTGATCATAAATTACTATTTGAGCTTTCACAAAACTATCCAATCTATGGTCCGTCTCCAAATCTGAGCTTTCAGCTTGATGTTCAGCATCAGGTATTAAACCAGGAATGCGACTAAAAGCTGGAGGTTTCATAGAAGGTTTCATTGACGGAAAGGAAGGCTGAATTGATGGAAAGGAAGGTTGAGCGGTGAAGTATTCGGACATGCTACTTAGTCGACTTACAGAACAAGAAGCCAGGTTATCCAGATCATCTGATGCTTCAAAAAACTTTTCATCATTGTCGGTTTGGTTTAATTGATCATGTCTACTGTTCTGCTGATCTAAGTCAGAAATGGATGGTGAATCCTTCAATGTGTCTTCTTCAGTATAATTGATAAAGGATCTTGCAAGAAATCGGGGCCTTGCATCTCCAACACAGCAAAACTGATCTTCAATTTCGAGTGATTTCAGGACAGTTCCAATTAGAATATTTTTTGCCTTAATAGAAAGTTCAACCTGTTCAAATATGGATTAATCATGCGCTATGCAGAAACAACAATAGCCTCAACAAACTTAAATTTAATCCATAAGAATATACCTGACCACCTACTGCACGAACTTCAAATAAATGATTCTCCCCACAAAGCAGCATTTTCTTGAAACTTTGATTGCTCTAGGTGAATAAAAGAAAGATGGATAAAGATTCAAGTAAGAACATGAAAAACAAGCCCTTATAAACAAGTTTCATCACTTACCTGATAGCTACAACTAAAACAGATCCTTAGTTCATCAAGAACACCACAAACAAACAATTTCTCCATATTCCAGAAAGCTGGCACTGCGCTATCATTATCATGTTTAGCTTCTGATGGAGAAGAAACTTCTGAAATGGTAGAGATGGCAGATGGGCCCTGCACACAGAGATATTTCTCATGTCGAGCTAGACACTGCCAAAGGGCTTTGATTATTAAACCCAATACCCCAAAGGATTAGAGAACTAAATACTAGAACAAATTGCACTGATTAGCAACAAAAAGTTAACACTTAACAATAATCCTAGATTAAATTTTATATAAACTAGAAAATTTAAATGTCATGTAAATGCCAAAAGAAAGAAAACCTCGATACTTTTATGGTGCAAGTTCTCTTCGCCCTTTGTTAAATATAATTTCTATATTAAATACATGTGCATAATGAAAAGCAAAACATTTGATAACATCCATTTCATTTTTATAAATGTGAAAACAAGCAAATGCGAGTTGGATATGATGGGTTAGATGCCATTCAAGGATAAGAATAAGAAATGAGATAACAACTTGCAACCCTTCTCCGAACACCCAATCTCAAATTAATAAATTATTTTCTATGCCACATAGTAAGACTGGTGCTCAGGTGCTAATACAAAAGCTTTGGTTTTAATAATGGCACGGAAGGGTTTGCATTTCTTTTTAACTTGTTGTCTTCTTGAAATAAAAATCAGATGCTGCGCGCCAGCACAACTACCCACCCCCAAAATGATTAACTTTGAAATTCGGCAGAAACAATACATGTAAGGGACACATAAAAAGTTAGGGAGCACCGAATACACTGAAAGAATGGCATTCTCTTCCAGAAGGTTCAATGGGGAAGAAAAGTTTGTTACTGTCTTTTCTTTTGCTTTTTTCAATTTGTTTCCTGTTTTGCCGGGGGGGGGGGGGGGGGAGTGCGCGCGCACGCGCAAGCATCTTCCTGTCTTGCTCTCGTATGCATACAAGGAAATAGGTTTCATACATTAAAATAATGAAAAAGAACATATCAAAGAAGATAGTACATGTGCATGCTATGTCATTTGCCTTCTCAGCGCACTAACAAGAAAGTAGATATTCAATGATTCATTTCATGCACATGGACCTACATTTTGATATTTTAACGAATGTATAAGTTGAACAAGAGATGACAAAGCATAATCATCACAACAAAAGCTGAACTTTAATCCCATTTAAGGTCAGCTACATAAATCTTTTTTCTTCATTTCTAAGCTAAAACAGCCAACTTACTCGCTATGGAAAAATTGTCATATCTGTAAATAACAATTAACAGACAAGGCTGAAACATACCGATGCACGATAGATTGCTCCTTGAAGACGATTTTGCCATATTTTCTGTGATTCATCAGAATCGCACCGTAATATCAATGCATTGGCATCTTCTAATACCTGCACAAATATTCAACCATGTTGAAATATGCAGTTCTTAACAGCAACAGTTCAATCGATATACTAAATACTACAGAACTGTTCAGTAGAGAGAACTCAGCCATTCCTTGGAATTTGATTGCCCAGCATCATAAAGAGCTAACAAATTTGGAACACCGCCAGTGAACTCAGTGGGAACTTGATGTACTTGTTTTCCTCGCAAACTGCAAGTGTAGATAATGCGGAATTAAACAGATAACTGTTGAATAAATGTCACTAATAGTCACTTTGAAATAACTTTTAGATGATAGAATCTGCATTTCATAAAGGTAGAGCTCAGGTGTATTATTCATTTTTCCAAATGAATGCATAATCTTATAATAATGCCAACACAAATCAGGCTTCAGCAAGTCTTTCACAGTTGACTCATCAGAGCATATTTTGCAGTTGTAGCCCAAAAGAGCAAAGGATGTACTCGAACGTATAAAAAAACAAAGGAAAAAAATAATCCACTTGCTTACTGTGAAATAGAATCAGATGTCTGGAAATCAAACAAATTATACCAAGCACGGTAATCAAACAGTTCTGGGAACAAATAACTAGAAATGTGAGGATTCCCGGAAATCTTCCTTTTGTGCACCAAGGGGGCCCCAAGGGAAGTTATAAATCCAGGTTATTTTGCTTATTGGGCCTTCTAGTGAGCATAAAAGTAGCAATCCATAACCCAACTGATGCATGCTTGGGTTACTCTTCTTAACAAGTTCAGTTCAGGTCGTTACTAGGAACGATAAAAAAAAAGACCAACAATAAAGCTTTATACCATATTTTTCAGAACCACAGCATGGAATTTTTTTCTTCCTATTAAAGGGCATATCCTCTTTTAAATTGACAGCCATCTCTTTTTCAGCTGACTCAACCCATGTTTCTTTAGGATACATCAAGTATGAAGTACTTGTTCGTTCCATCAACTATGATTCTATCACTCCTAACTAGCCCGCTCAATGTTCATCATAGAACATCCAAACAAGCTTAAATGATTCTCCCATGTATTTCATCACTAAAACCAGCCTCTGACTTCTTGAAGGTGCTCTCATTTCTTCCGTGATCGCTCACCAGAATTGTTACTAATGTAATTTGTCCATCTCAACATTCACGTTTCAGCTATATTCATATCTAGAAGTATTGCTTCTTAATTGACAAACAGTCCAACTCATACACATGCTTCATGAATTTTTATTCAAAATTTATGAGTAACCAAGGGTTAAATAATACAAAAAGGTACTTTATTGCAAGAGGAAAACATTGATTTTTTTTGTGTGACACACACACAAACATGCATATGCATATTGTGTGTATCCACATATAATTACAAACACGCACACATGCTATTAGCATAATTTTAAGTTGCTTCGATATGATTTTATTACACTCATCTATCAATCATACTCAAAATTTGTTCTCACCTTCTGTTCTGTGTTCCACTATCTAGTTATTAGTCTCTTGTTCATTCTTGTTCCTCTCTTCCCTTACTACATATGCCGAACACTCTCAAGATGTGACGCATTATCAAGCACTCTTCTGTTACACATTTACAATCTTTGCATTCTAGCTACGGGCAGATCCAGTAAGGAGAAAGAGGATACATGCCCTCTGAAATTTTTTTAAAAGTAGACAGATATCGGTTGCATGTTGAATATTAGCATTTTAGAATATAGGTTAAAAATATTTGTTCCATAAACTTGTCACTATAGGAGTTTAGTTCAATTGGTAGTATTGCTTATCCCCACACACAAGGTTTGGGGTTTAATTCTCGCCACCGGCAAACTACTTTCTGAATTATATTGAAATGGGCTTATTGGTACCATCGATTGTATGTAATACCTAAAATTTTCCTTATTAATAGAAATAAATATATAAATTTTATGATGTCTTGTCTAAGATGGAAACAATTTAATACATAAAATTCATTCTCTAACCCTAGCCCAAACCTAGCACTCATCTCTCTCTCTCAAACACAAACACACACATGCGCGCGCACATGACCTCTTTCTCTTCCCATCTCTCTTGTTTCTCTCCCCCCCCAACAATCAAGCTGACACGTCCCTTATTGACATCGATTTTCCGAATTTTCTCAGTGTTGCTGCCAAGAATTTAGCAAGCTTTTCACTTTAATATCTCATTTATTATATGGATTTAAGGTATAAATCATTCTCTTTCTTTTGTATAAATCTATTTATTTCTAATGAAAGGGATAGATGATTAATGGAAAAAATAACAAATTTTATGCTTATAGGAAATTCGTCAAATATATTAGATATATTCTAAAAAAATTCAAGTATAGTTTCGGGAAAATTTAAGGCGTAAAATCTATGGATTAAATTGTATTAATTCACATAAAAGATGACTTTGATGTCGTATGCATTAGTTCTAATTTTCATATGCACTAGTTCAGAGGTATATTATGTTGGAATTAATTGTGAGGCGAGGACGTGAAGCTATGAATTTATAGACTTCCACGAGTATTGTAAGTAATAGTTCATATTTGTTATTTATGATTCATGTCCTACTCTTTTATTCATGACATCTCAATTTCCGAAATATTGATTTCGTTATATGATGGCATCGCTCACATCTTCATAGTTATGTTCTATGCATATTTTTAGTATGGTTATTTATAGATTTGCCAGTGTTATTGAATTGGTGTCTTTGTGCATTCACATATGTAATGTTATTCTCGATCGTCTTGTTATCATTACCTAAAAGTGTACACCTGAAAGTTAAGCAATTTATAGATGGCTTAAATGCAACAAACTCCCTTGTAGTTTCTCATGTGGCAAAGAACTATCCTATACTTAAAAAAACATAAAACCGCCCTATCTAACGGTGTTCCGATTGTATTAACGCCGTGTCATCGACACGTCATCATTAACTACCACATCACAAAAATTGAATTATTCCTAAAATACACCCATCTTCATCTCTTAACCTAACCCTAACCCTTACTATCGCTCGCCATTGTCCCCTACCCGCTCGCCGTCGTCAATGCTCGTCGCCAACTCACCATCCGCCCTCGCCAACCTCCCCTGCCATCTCCCCCACCTCGAACTTTCCATCCACCACCCCCATCATCTTTTTCTTCATCATCATCATCCCCTCCATCACCACCTCTCTTCATCATCACCACCACCACCACCCCCGACTCACCCATTCCCCCTCCTCACCGACATCCCCGATCTCCCTCATCCCTATCCCTTTTCTTGACCTCCACCCCTTTCCCAAAATCGCCGCCACCGCCAACATCATCATCATCGATCGCCACCGCTACCACCTTCTTACTCCTTCGCCCCCACCTGTCCCGAACCTCCCCATCGAGCTCTCCCTCCTTCCTTGGCCTCCCATCGAGCTCCTATTCCTTTCCTGACCACCCCATCGAGCTCGCCCTAATGATTTTGTTTTTTAGAATTTTTTATTTTTTCTAAGAGTAGAATTGTCTCTTCACCCCAGTTTAACAATTTTTGTTTAGATTCATTAGATAGGGCAGTTTCTGCAAAAAAAACTATATGGTAGTTTTTTACCACGGGCCGAAACTACAAGGGAGTTTGTGTAGTTAATTGTGCCAGCACCCTAGAGCATGTCTATGTAGGCCTTCATTGTAGGCCCCGAGATTTATAGTTATAGACAGGCCGTTCTAAGTCGAACTTGACTATTGGTGTGTGGGAGCCCATAAATTATAATATTACCTGATTTTCGTTTCTTCGACATTTATATGATTTGTTGTACTTATATATTGCCTTACATCTAACCCGATCTACCCCGAGTGATTTCATTTGATTTCATATACCTACTCTTGTATTGCTTTCGTTGCCCAAGTATGATATGAAAACCTAATACTTCTTGAGCCATGGTCTGCTCATATCAAATTTAAAAATTAGGCCGTTGTAAGCTTTAAGGATGTGTCGTATGCAGACCATTATAGGCCCAACCGACCACTTTACGTAAATGAAAACCCGACTATTGATTAAGCTGCAGCCTATAGATAGTAATGTTTATCCGTATCGTATGTCTACTTATACATAGTTTTGTGGAATTTCTACATTAACCTATATATCATTTTTTGATCTATTGTTATCTTTTGCCGAGTGTTGTACGCATATAATTTACATCAAATCTTTAATCTCAATATGTTCTTTGATATAAACGATATTATATGATTCGCCATACGTGCTGGACTATGAAGCTCATCCACCTTTTATGTGGCTGCTAATCTTAACGCAGGGAATTGCTATGAGAAGTTGTTAACTGGATTAGTGCATGACATTTTTGTCACAACATTCGGGTCTATATTTATTCTAATTAGTAATTAAGGTATGTGATGATGTTTTCTAAATTAGACTAGCACATTAAAGGCTATAGTATTTGTATAGACCCACTAGAGATATATGTATCATTTAGGATTTAGAGTGCTATCGATAATGTATTATTTGGGTTTGATGAATATTATTGATTATTTTTATGTTTTAGTTAGCCTTGCAAATTTCTAATGCTAGAAATTTGTGGCCGCCACACTTAATATTAAAGAGTTTTTATACGTGATTTTGGGGCGTGACATATATAATTGTATGTTCTTAGTAAAAAGGCAAATCTTTGTGAACAAGTAACTTGGTTAAAAAATTTGTTGTGACCCTCTAAAACAGTATACCGTTTATATATAATTTAGTTGGACATCTCAATGGAACCTTATTATGAACTAGGTGTTCATTTTAATTTATAGAAAATTTACAAATCAAATCTTTCACTCGTCCGGCTTGGAACAACATTGTTGTATATTCTAACCTCCAGAATAAAGCACAAGTGCCTGCTTCATCAGTCTAAAGATATGTTATACTTCTATGACATGAAGTTGATTGTGGCTCATCTCAAAGGCATTTGGGAGTGGAAAAGGAAATTATATTATTATCATTCAACCAACTCGAATGTTCCACATATATTTACGCATAGATAGAGTTTTGAACAAATTACCCAATCTTGAAAAAAGACTGGAATCCTTCAAGATCAACTGCAATCCATATATCAGTATTTTGGTCCAGTGACACTATTTCGGTGCATAACCAGAGTTTGGCATCAAGTTAATATATATATATATATATAGAGAGAGAGAGAGAGAGAGTTAACAATGGAATGGCAAATTGGTTCAGGGCTTCGCTATAATTCCCAGTCCCTTCCTTGATACTGCCCCAAAAAATTTGCAATCTAAGAAGGAAAAATAACTCCGTAGCAAAGACCTATCTCAAATCTTTGACCACTTTACCTCACAAGAAGTTCCTGCATATTATCTTCTACATACTTTGAAATTCAGACTTCAAACCTCAAACTTATAAAGGACTACATCGGGTCACACACACACACACACACAAAGCATCGCATCTAAATCAAAACTCTGGCTGGCTGACAACAAATCCATGCAGAATTATAAATGGACTGCGTTATCAAAAAGAAGACCGGATCTTCTATTGCAGCATAGTGCGGAGATTATCAGATCCTAACTCGAGAAATAGTTATCTTGTAGTCCTTAATTATATTCTCTGTGAATTTGCAAATTCTAATACAGGATATGGAAAGATAATGCCATATCAATAATCAACCAAGCATGCTAATGACAAAAATGCAAACAAAAAAAAGATAGGATACTTTTGCAGAATAGTGTGTTTACTGAATATCATCAGATCCCAACATAAGAAACAGTTGTTTAGTAACCCAAAACTGCATCCTACATGGTTTAAAATATGTGAGTTTCCAACTGAAACAGGAAATGGCAAGATGATGCCATATCAATCAGCAACTACGTATCTCTGAGACTCTAATGCCGAAGGTGCACAAAACTCACCAGGCTTCAACAGATAAGAAACTACTTTCCATGGCACATCATGGTATCAAATGCTACTGAGTGTCCACATCAAGGAAGCAAGCAGTATCAAGCTCAACATTCTTCAGTGAAAAGCTTGACCATTTTCTTATGTGCAATACTTTAATCCGTCGGCATGAACAGATATAAGGCATGCAATAATAATAAAACGTTCACTTGAATCCTCATATTGTGATAGAAGTCAATGAGCATTGTATATCAGACTCAATGCCATTGGTAATCTAATAGCATTTGACACGCTCCAACATACCATTGTTATTTATTATGCACTGACCCTATCAGAACATCCTTCCTTAAAAGGAGTTAATCCAGAACTAAATTTGGTTTAGTTGAGTGAAATTCACAAACACATGGAGAAACCAAGAATGCATGCAAGACAAGTTGTGATTGAAATTTTTTATTTATTTTTAACCGTCTTTAAATCTCAGAAACACTTCAACTAATGGAAAGGAAAAAAGAAAAGAGATGGGAAAACCTGACACAATTCTTGTATGTTTTAGAGGATGGACACTCCAATATGTACAGAAATGGCCCGACTAGACAAATATATCTACGCTGCCATATAGCTTCCCTGTTTCCCACACCCTATATGAAACAATTGGGGCAAAATTGTTAAAAAGAAACACACATTACATTATTATTAAAATGCTTTCTATTGTAGACGTAACATCTTTTTAAATCTCTTGCTTAGATTACATGCCTCCTCCATAACCTGAAGACAATTTATTCTCTTATTTAAGGATGCAAAAACATGTTGTGTACCACATAATAAAGCATAACTTTGAATACACCAACAAATTACTAAAAAAAATTCTAGAAATTTTTTCCTCGAAAAAATTTCCAGTGCTCTTTAAGCTGGATAGTGAAATAAAACTTGCAAACATTCAGATTCACAGGCTTATTCTTGACGTTTACAATCATTCTTTTTTTAGGAACAATACGGAACATTATAAATTCTCAGCCAATTCTTCGATAATACTTAAGATTTGTGTAATTTGTATGATTTTTGAGGTCTAAATTTTCATCACCGCTGATCAACAATGATACTTGTACAGAAGTGCATTGCACAAGTTACACAATACGCTTTTTTTATATGTTAACTGGTCTTTGGAACGGTGAATCCAAAGGTTGTCAGGCCATTGGCTCGCATTCCTTGTATTGAATGTTATCCATCTTTTCTTTTCATTTAAATCCTAGTGATGTAATGATGCATGAGTTAGAAAGCATAAGGGTACCTGTTATGTTTGATGTTTCTATATTGGCTCTCATGGTCCCCTAGAGTCCGATGTACGTCCTACAGCAAATCCTATCATCCACCCTATAGCATATTCTATCATTTCCCCCTGGTTCCAGACTCTACCCTAAAGGAGAATTTGATGGGAAGTCTCATGGAATCTGTTTTTAACATATAAAGAGAAGATACCAGGTTGATGAAGGTTATAAAAATGCCTCGTCATTTTTTCTCCTTTTGTGTTCTCAACTTTGAATTGTTCTGTGTAGATGGTCACATAATGATGGCAAAAGACTTCCTAGAATGACAATGATGAACACCGATTTCTAAAAAAAATCTTTACATTTCTGAGGCCAAGAAAAATTTCTAACTCGTCTACAAGTACCAAAGATTAAATTAGACTCTTGAGCATCTGTCTTTAGGGAAAGTTTAATAGATAACACAAAACTCTGGGAATTCATTTTCCAATCTTCTCTCCATTATCTTTCCATGAAGTGCATAATCAAGGGCTTATCCCTCAGAATAGATTCATATATGAGGCATGAATTCATGAACTGCAACACATAATAACATCAAGAAAGTCACCAGTTTTCGAGGAATCATAGAACATGAGGTTATGTTTTTATAAAGTAGTTAATAAATTTCACGTTTTCATTTTTGGCGGCCTCAATCAATTATATGCAATAGTCTATCATTTAAAAGATAAAAGTATATTCTCTATAAATAGCACAAACAAATATCCTCTCATCAGGCTACTAGCAGACATCCCTCAGGAAAGTGCCAAAGCGGTGCTGAAGACGTACTTGACTATGCATGTGCCGTAGAAGCAGACATCTGATTGTGGATTAGAGTTTGTTCTTGTGCATTTGATAGACTTCAGATTACCAAATGTAGGGTAGATGTTTAATGCATTCTCTTGGAAACTACTAAAATGTATGCTTAGAGTTTGAAGCGGTCTAACAATGATAACTATAATCTATACATGTATTGATATTCATAATCATAAAAGCGCAGAATATTTAATCCACTAAACGTGCATTCTCTTTAACGAACTGCATTAAATATGACAAGTGTAACTCGAGAAAATCATATTATTGATGGTCTGCAAAAACTAATCCTCGGCCTAAGCGCATGATGCATACAAGTGTGCATACACACGCACAGAGAGAGAGAGAGAGGACCTTCCAAGAGAGAAGAAACAACCATCCCTCAAGATCAGCTTGACTCCATGGGTGTTGAACATCTGAGCTTACCCTGTCTTCCTCCTGAAAGATCTTTGCAACTTGCAATAACCGATGGTGCCGTGCGGGGGAGAAATGAAATCCCAACGAAGGCAATCGTACAGCAAGTCTAGTTGATGGATAAAGAGGATTTTCTGATTGTATCTATGATAATAAAGAGATATGATGAGAACATTACCTCATATAACAAGAATTTAGGAATGTATTATTGATAAATGGATACCTGCTGGAACTTCAGGGCAACTCCGCATTTCTCAATAACAGGAAAGTAATTACAATAATATGGTTCTATACCAGCCTTCTCAAGTGCCCTATTCCAGTGATAATCACCATCAACCAAGAAAGCAGATACATCACTTAACACAAAATTAAACTGCAAGTACATATCCTTTTCCTCGGAAGAATCAGGGTCCCATAAATCCTGAATTTATGGAAAGATGTTAGCAGAGAATCTCACAAGATTCTAACAAAATTACCAATAACAGAGTTACAAGACAACCTGCGTGCACAACATTAGGTTTCCCAAATCCAGTAACAGTCTCGTTGCATGAGAGTTATCTGGGAAAAAATCTGTGGGAATGGTGATCTTAGGAGCTGCAATATCCAGGTCCAAGAGAAACCTAACAGAAGGTTAAGATAAAGTAATCAGATATTCCATCAATCGAAGAACCATCAGAAGCATAAAGTAAGTATCTACATAAGATGAATCATGCAGGAAAGGTACGTAGACATTCCAAGTTTCTAACAAAACACCTATGTGTATAGTTTTATGTATTTCAACTGCAGTAGCAGCTTGACTCTTGCAAGTAAAACCTAAGTCAAGAGTGCAACTCATAAAATTAACAGCATGAAACTCATCCAGTCTTTCTTCAAATAAAATACGGCAGCTAATAATTCAGGAAAGTTGAACGACCTGAGAAAAGAAAAGAATACATGATAAAACACAAACATAAAGAACACAAAGACAATATACCTATTAATATATATCTGCATTCCCATGCAATGTGGAAAGTTCTAAATAATAGCCATTGGTGATATATATTGCATCCACAGGGTTAAATATTCCCAAATTCAAATTGCTGACGAAATTACGTATGCAGCTTCTGATTAACAACTCCCTAGAAGGCCTACAATAGCTGTCATCATTGTAACTGGTGGAGTAACCCACATTCTGAATATTATTTTTTTTAACAGAATCTGATGTATAGTGTGCGCAGCGCTAGAAATTCCCACATTCAACATTACTGGATTACGCATCCTGATACAAACTTTTGCAGCCAACTCAAAGGCCTACAATAGCATTTGCTTAATTGACAGTGATTATGTCGCCGAATTTTTGTTATTTGTTTCTGTATAATACTATTCGTGTTGCTGCTGTTATAGTTCATAGAGTACTGGTAGTTGCAATGGAGATAGAGTAATCAGTCAAATAATTAGTAAAACTATTACTAGGATTATAAATTGTGACGATACAATACTAGTGCTTCCGGTAAATGTTGTATCAATGGTATAATAAGAAATAGTTCTGATATTGAGTGCCGATCATATCACTACGAACCTATAAGAAGTCACTGGCCCAGTTTAAACCATTTAGCGTTACTCCCCTATTATAAATCATTACCTCGCCTTCAAACACAATATGATATATTACCAGATGATTAAAGAACTCATGATGTGTGTGTATACCCTGTTAACATTTTTCTATCTTAAGTATGTACGGCTCCCCACACCAAACAGCTGCTGGGGAAGCTTGAACTTTTATGTTTCTTACAGTGAGGAACTTTTATGTTTCTTATAACAAGGCATCATAACAAACGAGAGTATAATACTTCAAAAAATACGAGAGTACTAGAATGCAACTAACTGTAGAAGCTTGTTATTAGGCTTAAAGTGAAGCATCAATAATCACCAATTGGTTACTAATTGAACCGTCAGATAATCATTTCATATTAACAAGGAGTGCATATATCCATATATGGATCTAGTTGAATATTTGAACAGAATATATACAGACCTTTCTCTAATTACACTGTCTAATGATCATTAATTCAACTTGTAACAATCAATTCAAAAGCTTGTTTCATGCATCAACAAAATTGCTTTCATAAATCAAAAGGTTTTACTAACCTGGATTGATCCTTTAAAACCCTAGTAACTTGTTGTTGAGCAGTGCGTTTGACCCCATCAATAGTCATCTTACGTGTTGGATGAAAAAGCCATCTACCGATCAATACAATTCAAAAAAAGGAACCAAAACCACAATAAAGCGTCAAATGAATAATAATTACCTGCACGGCGGCAGCAGTCTCCAATGCTAAGGTCTGACTGATAGTAGTATTGCTTTTGAAGAAAGTAACAATTTCATCAATCGGCTCCTTTAAATACTGTTAAAAGTAATATTCAATTATTCAATGACCATTAAACCATCAAATTAGCATCTAAACCTCAATATCATGACATAAGACCAATCTATTCAAGCCATTTAACATGAAAAAGCTTTAACATACAGTCATATAACACGGAGAAGCTCTAGCAACAAAACTCCAATCCACTTGAGTATCAAAAGGCTTGTAGGAAAAGGTCCCAACTAAAGAATCATTATCAGTTGCACTCTGCAAAAATAAACATTAAATATAGATTTTCTAAGATGATAAATGAAATTACTTATAGAGAGAGCATTAAAGATCCAAACCTCAGCAAGGAGACCATATCGTGATGACAGCCTGTATGATTCCAACTTTATATTGAATACCTTTGTCTCTGAATAGGTTTCAAGGGTACAAACCAATCCTTCACATGATAAATCAGCAAGAAACACTTGGCCCTCTGTGTTAAGTTTCGATGCATTGTGTTTCATGTGGATTTCCAAAAAGAGAAGAGGCAAATCCCCTTCATCTTGAGCATCCAAAAAGAACTCGTCAGAACCTTCCTTATAGCCAATAATTTTGTTTAATCGTTCCCAGTCTTCCTCCGAAAATCCCCTAGCTTCATTTCCAGTATTGCTGGACTCCGTCCTGGAAAATAGACTCATTTCAGCAACAACAAAAAAAATTAAAATCACAGTAACTCTGGACAATCTGAGTTGTGAAAATTCACCTTCCAAATGACCACCAGGATCGCTTATTTTTCTCTTTATTCAGATAAACATCAGAGTCTGCTGACTGCTCCACAAACTTGTGTGCCAACATCCTGCATGCATGAACCACCTGATAAAGAATAACACAGCTATGTGCATACCAATTTGATATATATACCCTTCCCTCTATAAATGGACATGGAATCTAGCTCATCATTTTAATCAATATTAAAAATTACATTACATTTAGATGCTTCTAAGAACACTAAAATTTCGTTAAAGCGCTGCAGTTAAACCTTATCTACATTGAGATTCTACACTATTGCTTGAAGACAGACTAGATACTCACTAGTAACAGTGTAGTGTAATGCATTTTACCTCCACTGAAGAATAACTTCAATATCAAGCTCACTGTCCATTTTCTCGATTTCTTTGTTGTCCACTACCAAACGGTTCATGTCGGCTTTCAGGAGAGAAGAATAGAGAGACACGTATCTTTTGCGAATCCTGGCATAACTCAACACCTGCTCCCAAGACAGTTTACCACTGCAATAAAGTGATATAACGCTACAATCAAAAGGTTGTGTAAAGGGAATAAGGATCATTATATGCTTATAAGATGGCTTGATATCATATTAAATAGTTGAGTCACTCTATAGGAGACAATTATAAATGTCGAGATCTTCCTGCATGATTGATCTACAAATCATCTAGGACCTCCATGGAAGTACAGTATGCAAATGAACTACATAAAGAACAACTGTCTATAAAGAAGTAAATCAGACACTCTAGCACCTCAAGAGCAAAAATGCATCACTATGAGAGTCAAAAGGATGCAACACATCTAGGAAAATAAATATAAGACATAAAGGTTAACCTTGCTGGACAGAGACAGCAAGATGCAGTTCGGCACAGTTGTGATCTCGGCATAAGATAAGATGACAGAAATGTTGAAGGTCAAACTGTGTATGTTTCATTACCAAGGCGCTTGTTCTCATTTAATACATTTATCCAGGCACAAGAAGCTTGGTTAGACAATTTAAATCTAACTAACATGTTGATAGGTTTCTATTAAATTTCAAGATATCTACGCATTGAATAATCATGTTAATCAAGACTTAATTAGGGTTAAGAGTAACTTATCACTTATGGGCATAAAATCAGCATTGGTTTACTATTAGCTAGATTTAATGTCTTCCTAGTTGCAACGCAAAATACAAGAAGTCTGCCTAGCACAAAATACAGAAGAAATGATGTGTTCATTTGAACCATATTGTAGCGAGCTAATTAGTTTGAGAGCTAATGTGAATGCAGCCTTGATATACTGACTAGTTCTCTGAATATTTCTGACTGGTGTTTGACTGTATTTCGCGCTCAGAAGGAAAGTGATATCTCCAGCAAACAAGTTGGGTCATAAAATAAAGAATCGCATATTTTACAAGGAGAATGCTTGCCTATTTTTTTTCTTTTATAACACATGAGGAATCAAAGAGAATGAATACGCATGAATTGGTCGTCTGTGGTCTAGAGAGGGGGTTTGCTGCAAGTCCATAGCCTTAGGTTTGCGGTTAAAAGCGTAATTAAATGAAATAAGAGAATATTGCTTGGCTACTAAACATTTCAGTAATGATTGTTCATCGATCACTTCAGACATCCAAAAACAAGTCTGAAATTCTTGAGGGATGGGCAAGGTTCTAAGGCGGATCTCGGGTTAATAGCGGATCCAGAGTGCCGTCTCGAATGCATGGCATATGATGCATGGAAGAAGCAACCCCCTTGCCAATGAAAGATATACATCTCGTGTATATTTGTGTGAATATGTCTCTGTTTGTGTGTGTCTCATGTATATTTTTGTGCATGTCTCTGTATGTGTGCGTATTTGATGAATTTAACATAAATGCATGTCCTAAGTATCATATATCTAATAAAATATATTGATTAAAAATGGTCTTGAAGAAGAGATGCACTCATGTCGTGCAATAAATGACAGATTAGAAAGTGACCAACACATAAGGACACAACAGCAAAAAAAAGATGTAGAAGAAGCAAGAACTCTTGCCAATTAAAATATTCACCTCACACGTATTTGTGTGCCTATAAATATGCCATGTAAAACCCAACATGTCACTAACCGAAATAATATATATCACACATATACTTGTTCCCTGTGAATATGTCATGTAATACCAGCATGTCACTAACCAAAAAAAAACGCTATGAATAACATTTCCCTTCAATCTATGGCTTCAAGTTCTCAACAATGTGCTGGCCAATGCAAAGGGCAAAAGATATCGATTATTCACCCAGTTCTTCTGGAGAAAAATTGTACATACTGATGAAGAAAGATACATTTCTTGCTCTTTCAACAGCATTCTTCCAGTTCATTTAACTGTGTATATGCCTGGTTATCATTCTAGTAGGGGGGAAATCAGGATAAAGCACCTAGTGTGATTATGTCATGGGTTATAGAAAAGATACTAGTATCTAGTTCCAATATCGATATTAACATAGACGCAGAAAAAGGAGCAGTATCTAGTATGAGAACTCGAGAAATAAATCTATATAATATCTTCAAGGATCAAATATATATTTTACCTATTGACATCACTTTTCTTGCATACATAACATTTTAGATGAGGACCCATAGTAGGTAGTTAGCAGTTGATATTATGTTTGTTGATCAGACGAGAACGAAAAAATTACCAAAGTTAAAATGAGAGAGAAATTTTATAAGTTTCAAAATTAGGATAGTCAATACCAAATATATGATTCAGTTAATCGACTTTAGAAGTTTAAAAATTAGGGTGAAACCTAAATAGCAGGCTACAGAAAAATCGATTTATGCTTCAGTAAATACCAAATCAATATCCAAAGTTTCCAATCAACATGAATCTAATGATTAAGATATTATACAGTATTATACAGTATTCATCAGAATTAAATCATCCTAGTAAATTAAATTAGCCACAGAATTCATCAGAATCCATGTATATGTATCTATACCAATAATTTGTAACCAAATGTACTGCTTCAAGTCGGCAACTTGCATCACGAGCTGCCTAATAAATTATCCACAGTATTCATCTCAATCCAAGATTGAATAATCCATAGGATTAACCATGTATTTTGGAGTCCCCACATAACAAACATGTAGTCATGCAGCCAGCTAGTTCCTACATCGTGACATCATCTGGGCCTTTTCCCATCAAGTATGGGATTGGCTATGAAGGAAGGCTCCACAACTATTTGGTAAAGTAGTATGAGCGACTGTCAATCTCAATTAATGCCAAATTCCTAGTTGAGAAAATTATGAAGAAAGAGGACTTGTCATAATCATAAATGACTAGGCATCCTCCATATTCTGCAAGACTAGGGAAAAATCTAGAAGGGAAAGATAATATGTATGCTGTAGGGAATTATGATCAACTCTAGGGTCTTTAAATCCAAAAGCTTGAACATATTCCCCTTAGATAATTCCCGAGTATTGATTAATGGAAGCATGATTGAATTACTAGCATGAAAAAAAGGGGCAAAGGATTGTAGCAATAGACAAAGGAAAAAAGGAAAATATATACAAGAGAAGATGGCAATATATGTTTTGGCTTCTTGTTTGCCCCCTCACTATTAGTATTCAGGTATAAAGATGGTTGAGCAACAAGATGCCATAAGTAATTGGTCGACTTGGCAAAAAAATAGAAAATTTGCAAGGCATAACATAATGCCTGCAAAGAGATAGTGGAATATCACCATTATCAACATACAAAGATAGAAACCTATTTTCATGAAAAAATCGATCTGGCTATGGATATATGTATGGTAAAATGGTCTACAAAATTTGTCACTTTCCATGCTAAGATGTCTCATATGAACCATCTATAAGTCGATGTCGACCCGTCAGTCACGATAATAATGATAAAGGGATTGACTTCATATAGAAACCAGCGAGCATGTGGAAACCTTCACTTGAGGTAGCATAGATAGTATCAGGACTACCGACTATCCTATCTTACAATAGTTCTGGTGTTTCTTACTTTTGCGAGCATGGAAGAACCAAAAGAATACTACCAAAATCTGATGATGATCAAAATGTCAGCCCAACTGTGTTGAATCTAATTCAGGCACAAATTATTTCAAGTTGGCTATGAAATAATGTAAGTAACAAAAAGTGATATTTAATTGTCTCCTCCTTATTAGTTCCAAAAAATGATGCAGTTACTTCCAGTCCATTTTCCTATCAAACAATCACAAATAATGGAAGTAACAATATATAATTTCACTTGATGCTCTGTACTTCCCTTACTTCCAAAAGAATGTTGAAGAAACACTTGAAACATTCCTCCAAGGTGCTTTCATGCCTCTTTTTTGGAAGTAAACTTCTAATTCTTCTTCTCGCCTACTTCTGGTTAACCAAGCAGACTACATGCAGGACCAACCATTTCATGTGTTAGACGTATGATCTTGTCTTCCAGAGCACAACCTACGGTATTAAAATGATGACCTAGGTAAATGACTCATGAGACGGAATTGCGGGGTGGGGGGGGGGGGGGGGAAGCAAAATAGCAGTTAACAGCATACTTGGTTGGGACGGTTTATATTTATGGATGTTGTGTGATAGGAAGAAGATTCTGCACAACCAGAGTTATGATACTGACACAGGAGAAATTGATGCCCAGAGTTAAATTATTGAATAAGCATTAGCAGTTGTCAACTCGTAAAGTAAGGAACCCTTGTATGGGACACCTAAGACTAATATTAAATTGCTTTAAGGTTTCGAGTTTGAAGACTAGTGCATGTTTTAGAATAAAAGTTATAGCAGTTACTAAAATTTGACATTTTTCAATAGTTGTTGAAGGTTACAGTATATTACGGCAAGATTCTTCTTTTATGTAGACAAAGATAGTAATAATATGCAAAAACGGTATAATTCCTAGAGTATGGTTCAAGAGAATAATATAATTTTAAAATTTCTATAACTTTATAATTAATTTGTTTGACTCTTCATATTTTTATTTTTTAAGTTTTCGTTTAGTAGTTTATGTGGTTTATATAATTTTTTAACCTAGGTTTGCACTTCACTTCTGGGATATTATATTAGTATCTTCTACCTCTTATTTTGAAAACAATTTGTATTGATTTGGTTTTAGACACATATCCATACATTAATTGTTGTGGTGTTAGGGTTCAGAGACAATAATGGGGAGCAGTAACCAAGTCTGTTGTGTTTACTCAGCAGAACCGCTCCATATAAACAAGGGACCGTCATGTAAGTTTCTATTATTGATTCATGATATTAGAATGTTTCTTTGGTGTATCCATGGAACTTACAGAGTCACCATCATGTCAAATGAATACGCTTGTGTTTCAATCATAAGAGTTTTAGTAACCACCCGTTCGTTTTAATTAATTACCTGGGGTATTTGGCTGGGAAAGAAACATGAAAAGTAAGTACCATTCTAACGTAAACATTGAATAGGAATGTTATTTTCAAATGAAAGTTATGGGCATTTCCTATTTAGAATGCAGTAAACAGTTGAACTGGTATCACAAGAATAATATTGTAAACAACCTGCCAACAAAACTATGAGGTAAATAATGACGAGTAGCCGCTTGTAGCATATCAAACAATAAGGGAAAGAAAATGTAAACAAGAATTCCAGTTGAGAAGATGAGGCTCCTTAAAGTCTGAAAAGGAACATTTACACTGCCAGCACAGAAATACACAATAGTATTTCAAGTCATTCTTACTAGTTACTGGATCTACCACTTAGGCAAATATTTGTTTTTCAAATGCATGTATGTATTTGATGGCAAATATAATGATTTGACAACTATTACGTAGTATAGCATTATTTTATCTTCAAAAAAAAGGAGGAAAAAACAAAAGAATAGATTCCAGTATGAGGAAAAGGCGAAAAGCTGTAGTCACAAGTCACTTCAATTACAAAGCAAAACCATATATATTGGAAAACCTTGCTAGGGTTAACAAATAGGGCAAAAAATATGCTAAGACACGACATATTTTGCATACCTCGTCTTCTTCATATCGTCAATGACCGCCTTGTAAGCATACTTCCACCAGGATTTTGGGTCAGACTTCACAGAAACGGATGGGCGATAATGAGCATATTTCAAGCGTTGATTAAATGCCGCAAAGTTATCAGCCAGTTTCAAAATGTCCCTGTACCCTTCCTACATCCATGAACCCAGGCCTGTTATAGAACAGTTAATGTATTCACCAGGACTGGACAGTTCAGTACAGGATGAGGATATACCTTTGATAAGCATAAAGTGACATCATCCAAATTCACTGCTGCTTGCTGTAATGCTTGCCTGGTATTCCTAGACTCGTCTAGCCGCAGCTTTGTGTACTTTGCATTACCGGTTACTGGTTGGAGAACGTAACTATGCTCTTTGATATCCAACTTACTGTTCTTGTTTTCAAGTTCAAATATCTATAGAACATTGTATTTATATAGAGCATGTGTCAATTCAGAAATTAAAAAATAAAAGTGTGGACAAGCTAAGCAATGAACAAGAAGTACCCGATTCCAATCTGAAGGATCTAACTCCTCCCATGGTTTTTCAGCACGCCATGGTCGGATATCAGAATCAAAATATAAAGAAAGACGATCAAGCTCCACAGACTACAAATTACATTCCAAAAGTTAGTGTAGGAGACAGATGGTCTAAGGTACTAACCTAATAGTTAATGAATCACGAAAGATAATAAAAATATAGATACAGCACTTACAGACATTAGAAACAAAATTACCCACCAACTACAGAGTACATGAGCCTAATTCAGGTGTATGGCATGCACCCACATAAAAGTAATCTGATTGCATATTTAAATAAAGGCTTAAATCCAAAACAAAAAAAAATACCAAAAAAAATACCCCTTTGGCAACAAACTATTAAATGTACGAGAAACTACCACAGAACTTTCAAAAAATACGAAAAACTACCATGGTTAAGGTGCCTCAGCAATAATTACAAGAAAGCACCACAACTTTCAAACCATGGTAGTTTCTCGAAATTTTGAGAGTTTTTGGTTGTTTGTAGCCAAAGGAGTAAGGTTTTTGGTAGTTTTTTGGATTTAAGCCTTAAATAAATTACAGTACCTTCTGAATGCGTTCCAGAGCACCCCCTGTAGCAAAAGCTTCTTTCCCAGAATCATCAACTGTCACTGCAGAAAGCTTATCAAGTGTCACGCCTGCTGCGAATGGGTGTCCAGGATTGCTACAGTAAAGAAGTTATAAGAACTCTGAAGCCCAAATAAAAATAAGGAAACACGAGCATGCTTACCTTTCAATATCCTCATATCTAATGTGGATATTGGTAATTGACAACTTGATATTTCCAATAATAGTACTGATCAACGAGCCCAGCCATGATGTGTTCTTTACAAATGAAAATAAATTGGTTTAGTAAAGTATAATTGCATTATTCGCTTAATATCAAATTACAAGTCCAAGGAACAAACAAAAAATTCAAGCAAGTTGTGGCTCAGTTGTATAGACGTTAATTATCTATATTAGTAACAGTATATTGGGAATTAAGAAAAGCAAAGAAAGAGTCTGAAAGGGTATCTAATAAGCACATAAGTATCGTTATTATAAAAAAAAAGTCTAAAGGGCGCTCTTAAAGTGAGGATGAATCATGTTCTGGACATGTGCAACGAAAGACATAACAACATGGAATCAAAACTAACATGGATTTTCATACATCAACCCTTAAAATCTTTCATATTTCCAATATCCATATTTAACAGCCAAAAATTTAATATCTAAATTGACTAACTCAAATCATTTAAGTTCATTTCAAAACGCCGCTCATATGCACAATTTGGAGCATACTGGGAATATTCCTTAATTGGGGCTTAAACCCTTTAGATTATCGCGTAATATGAGTAACAAACCAAGAGGTGCATTTTTTCCCAACTTCAATGATCTGAGCTGTCAATTTGGAAATATTAAGATTTAAGCTGCTCATTCGGAGCATTGATATGTAAGAAAAATAAACAGCCAATATAGCATGATTGAGAACAAAGTAACTTAATAGAAAAGGTAAAAAAAGATAGGTTGCAAGAACTGTGTATTGCACAGGAGATGTGCTCCAATTAACAGAGATATTGGTCATGCATTACCCTATAAATAAAGTAGTAAGGAGTAGCGCAAAGATAAGGGACATCTTATAGCTTTTTCAAGAAAGAGTTTACCCAAATGTTAGTCAAGCATTAACCAGCATTAATGTGAATCTTGCCACCCCACATGTATGTCAGGTCTAAACTATACAATCCTGTGAAAAATACGAGTAAAACCTTCCTTCCACTTAATAATGTTTCTACCAATATGTATTACTTATCAAGATGGTGTAAGTTTAAGATTAATCATCATGATGGTGAAAGTGAGGACGTAATTAGTACAATGGGGATGATTGAAGTGGAGAAATGCACCTGGATTATGTGATTGTTGAATATCCATGAAGTCGAAGAAAAACTCTATAAGGCAGTTATAAAACCATTGCTTTATGGGCCATATTATAATTATTATTAGGGTTAGAGGAGAGAGAAGATATTAGGGGGAAATGAAATTGGATGGATATAGACCTCCTTTACATAGATGTGACCACTTTTATATCCATCCCTCTTTAACTACAATTAACGAATTACATATGGAATATACTAATAGCCTATTCTACCACTCTCCCTCAAGTTGGCACGTATCTATTGTATATACGTGGGTTGTCATAAATAAAGTTCACTATTAACCTTTCCAAAGGCTTGGTGAAAAGATCTGTTTGTTAATTGATTGACGGATTTTACATAATATGTGTCAATTGTCCCATCTACCTTCTCATGAACAAAATGACAATCAACCTCAATATGTTTTAGACCCTTAATGAAAGACCGGATTTGGAACAATATAAATGGCAGCTTTGTTGTCACAATATAGTCGCATAGATTAAGTGGGTCTAAAAGCCACACCCCATTGAAAAATATGCAATTTCAATGTTATAGGATTGTCTATTAAAAATGATCTATCTATTGAAACGGTAAATAAAGTAAATTGGTCTCGGTCCACACTAATCTAGATTTTAGCAATTGAATTTGAATCTGGTTGGATTTAGTTCACACCATAGGTTAGCTTGCACCTCATATTACAATATTAAGGTACTTTCATATGGATATCATTAATCCAGGTCTAGTAATTTTAAGTGATTCAGTTTCAACCAAAGTTAAAAATTAAGATATCGGCATTGGTATCGGACACCGGTTTCTAGGATCGCAATCGGCCGTATCGAGCTTAAGGGTCAAGGATATTGGGCTTTTTGTATCAATTGAACTAAAAAGGTAAAATTATGGTTAGAATTTTATATAAATGGCAACAACTACACATATTTTGAATAATTTTATACTTTCGTATAATATTAAATTACTTATTTTTGTACATTGGAAACATATTTTCTAATTATTACTATTCATAATTTACATTAAAAAAATTATTTTGGCTTACAACCATCCTAATTTTAGTTTAGTTAAATTATACTTTTTATTATCCTAATTTAGGTTTAATTTTAAATATACTTCTTCAACTAATTAACACTAATTAAATCCCCGATCAGTCTTAACTCGGCCTGACTCGGTTTGGATTGAACCGAGTCAAACCAATCCAAAAATAACTAGGCGATCTTTTGCATTGCTTCGCTACGACCGACTTTTTGTGGGTATATTGTATTGGTTCCTTCAATATCCGAGCCGAACCGGCCGAATCCGGATCGGAATCAGACGAGTTTTGAAACCTTGGTTTCAACCAATTTATTAAACCCAAGTATAAGCATGTTCTATGGTGCGTGAACGTTTCATGATGCAACAATAGAATTGGTCATATTGTGAAATTCTGGTGTGTATAATGTCATGAACATCAGATAAGATGAAGCAATGTGCCATTTCATACATATTTTATCCTAATCCTAAAAAATTCATGACCCAAGTTGCCCTTTTTCCAACCAGCCATGAAAAGGAACACTCAAATATACACAGAAATATGTCCTCCAGAGTCGTTCTTGGTTCCAAAGTTACCTATACTGTAGAACCAACCAAAAAAATTCCAGCTTGTCAAGCCAGTGCATTTAGATTTCCAAAGTTCATGAACTCTACGAAACTATGACCCGAGTAAAATCTATGAATGTGCAATTATTTCTCTCAGTACAACTTACAGATAATTATAGATCGCAGTCAAGCATTTATACTATTATGTACATTGACTAATTCAGGCTTTATTTGTCACAATTATCTAAAACGAAATTGTAAAGCAGATAGTGATTGCGCGTTGTAATCTAAGAACATAAATATGGAATCTGAGTTTACATACCACTTCAGACTTTGGTTGCTGCTGGCGTTCCAACAGACTCATTTCCAGTTCCTGGCATGGGAACAATCAATAAGCCATAACCAGAGGACTATTTCTTATAAATTAGACTGGGGAGAAAAGAAATAGTCAGCGGTTGATACCTTACCTGAACTCTAATCCTCTTAGCTTCTTGGATAGTATCTTCGCTACACCCCTCGACTTGTGTTGCAGGTTCAGCTAAAACCAAAATGCGGTCTAGGTAAACTAAAACTGGTTCCTGACCTAGCCTGCTCCAAGGAACCTGAATGATGAATATAAGTCTCCATTTAGAACTGTTGAACCAAATGGCCATTCAGTTTTATAAAATTAAACAAGTGTCACCTTAAGCCTCACTGATCCAAGAAACCCAGCTTTAACCTTCACTGGCAACTTCAGAGCATTAAGTGCCTCTGGTCTCAGCTGCATGTTGGTTAGTTCGACATCACCTGCAGTAACATTTTAAGCAGAGAAAAGTTATATTTGAAGCTAAAGCATATATAACTTAAATGACAAAACAATAACAATGTATCCACCAATATCATCAAGTGGCTATAAAACAATAACAAGCATATTTAACCTCAATATAAACAGGCATTTTCTATACTAAACCGAAAGAGGCCTATAAAATCACTTGGTGGCTCTAATATTTCTTTGTATCCACCAATACCATCAAATGACCTAGATATCAATTTGAGATTAACTAAGGTTACGTATAGTGATTTTAGCATATAGGTTGTCTACCTTAATACATACAGTAGCTAAGTGTTACGAGTAGTAATTCCAATTATGGATATATACCAAGATATCAGATTCATGTACCATCCAGAGTGACCCAAAAGTTGAATATGTGTTTGTAAGACCATAAGACATTGCTAGAAATTCATATATGTCCCTCGTGAGTTTGAATGCAAAATTCTCCACCTCCTCCCTCGCTACCCTAATTTGATGAATATTGTATTCCCTAGTTTAATAAGAATATGACATTAATCAAGTTTATAAGAATATCTAGGACCATGGAGTTTGTCCAAATAACTCGTCGATGCTATAATTTCTTCTTGAAGAGCTTACCGATCCAGGACTAATAGGTGAAACACATCCTCCAACCCCCATCGGAGGTTCAAATCATGAGTAATCCATGACCGCCCAATAAGAATAAAAATGCAGGTTGGCTTTATGGCACGCAGAACAGATATTTTTATGTTTCTATGACTGACTTTTCGATACCAGACTTCAAATGGTTTTTGTCTGTAAGGCCTAATTAAAACTGTTTTAGTGATTTCTAGCGGTGGGATTACGTGATCAAGTGACAGAGTAGAAGCTCATTGATCGGGCTCTTCAATTACGTCATGGAACTTATTCAGATTTGCTTCCAAGTTCCAATTCTTCCTTAGCCTGCAGATTGTATTGAACCCAAAAGGCGCAACCCACCAAAAGTTACAATTTTGAGTATTAGACCTTTAAAATGGAATAAGTTCGTGATCCGTAGAGCCCATAAGAAAAGTAACTAGTGTCGAAGAGGAACACAAACCATTATTCCAACTTCGGTCTCTAAAGGCCACTTCAAACAATCTCTGCATTAATATTTAACCAGTCGATCAAACCACATTATCGATCAGACGTGGAATATCAAATAACGGCCATTCAACAATAAATACTGCATATTTTACAAAAGAATTCATCCATTGGTTTTTCGTGCCTCGTCATGCTCGGCATAACACACCAGTTCATGTCAAATTTCACATAACCAATGAGCAATAGCTCAGTTGGTATGGAACCACTCCTCCTGGGGATAGTTCTGGGTTTCAAGCAAAATAAGTTGTGCCGATGAACCCAAGGTTAGGAGAGGAGGGATTTTGTTGGCCCAAGCCTTTATTTGTTGAGTCACTGGTCCAATTCGAAGTTATTTTTGGTTGCACGAACCAAAAGGAATGATAATTTTGAGCTCCTACTTCTTCCAAGCATAGGATAACCCCAATGAGGGACGTGATCTTGCTCGTGAAGGTACTGAGATTATCCAAGAAACTTGCAAATGGAGCCCTAATAAAGAATCTATTCCATTATTATGAATCAAGTTATTAACTATTTCAAATCCTTTTGTAGCTAATCATTTATTGAGAAAAATTGAAAAACTCAACATGAGGGAGGAGAAAGAAACAATAGCAATTGATCTTTCCGTTCGAGCTACTCTTTCTCAACTCTCAAACGCGGTTAGAGATCACATTCTCCTCCCACTGCTTGGGACTTTCAAAATTTCATTGGAAATGCAAAATACTCATACAAATGTGGGAACAAAATTCATTTCGACCCCGTAAACGTTCTCAATCATTTCGTGGGGCAGGGACTTCATGTGAACCTTCATCTCTTCCCAAGTTTCAATGATCCCCACGAGGGGAAGTGGCCACGATTTAACGCTTTCGGGGGAAATTCATGGGTCCTCTGGGTGCGTGTGTGCGCTGTGTGCTGTGTGTTGTGTGTGTGGGTTAGGCTTACGAGCCACCTCTGCCACTACCACTACGCAAACACAACGAACACCCACAATTCTAGCTTAATTTCAACAAAATCGCAACCATGAGAAACATTTCCAAATTCCAGAACTCGCCATTCTCAACCTCCCAATCGGTTATCAACCTCTATTATCAATCAACAATTGGTTGCAAAAGTGCAAACCTTCCAATTTAGTACTAAACTGAATCAATCCAAAAACCTAATTTCTCCCAAAATTCACCACACAAACACACAGCAATCAGAAACCAAACCCTGAGGTGATGGAGCAAATGCAAGAAACAGCGATTTACAAACGATGGGTGGATCTAAAAAGGAAGAAGGCCACGAAAACGAACCGCTCCAAACGCTGATCTTGAGAGCCTCCTTGTTGAGGCCTCGAACGTAGTTGCCCAGATACTTTTGTAGAAGAAACGCGACTTGATCTTCCAACATCTTCGATTCACTCTTCGATTTTCGACTCTGATCGCTTTCGCATCGAAATCGGAGAGAGAGGGGGGGTTCTTCTTTCTCTCCCTTGAAGAGCACGACAAAACGAGCGATTAATTAAGGTCTAGATGCCTCATGGAGATTGCGGCCTCACAGTGGAGGAAGGAGACAATAAGGTAATGGCGGAAATACCCTTCTCTCTTCATACCTTTCTTTGTGTTATTAATTAATGGAAAGGATTTATGCATTTTGCTTCATCAACCGAATGGACGGAGTTTGGACAAAAATCTAAGATCTGTCAGATAAACAAACAAACGCGTAGGTTCAAGCTTGGCTCGTGTTCAAGCTTGTGTTGGTTTTCGTCAGTGATAAAAAAAAATGATTAATCATTCATAAATTGAGATCATGCTTTTTAACTTGCTGATGTTAATTTAAGTTTGAGGTCATAATAAATTTTTAGATAAATACTGTGATGATACAATATAGAAAAATTTAGATCATAAGTTTAGTCAGTGAGGGTTCTGAACTACTTTTAAACTTGTTTATTTGATTATAACAAATATATCTAGAAACAACAACTAATTTTCTTTTAAGTTCACATAGTACAGATTATAATATAAGGCTACGGAGCGAAGACCGAGGGGCCCAGGTATGGTTTGAAGGATGTCTTAAAAAGATGAGAGTTTTATGAAAATAATAAATTGTATATGGTTATTTTGAAGAGGGTTGAAGAGGCCACAAATAACGTTTTTATTTTTATTTATTTGGAATAACTGGTCAGAATAGAATCTGATGCGGACAGGAATTAAAGCCTAAGGTATTTTGCTTAAAATTAGAGGCTTTGCCGCTATAGTACATACGGTGGTTAAAGCGCAACAATGCCCTTATACCATGTCAAAATTTAAAATAAAAGATGAGAGACACCGGAACAGTGTCATATTTGCTCCATCATAGCATCTATAAAAACCACCATATCCTCCTTTCATTCCCTTGGAAGTTTTCTCGAGCGCGGTTTTTCTTCTTTCTTTGCTTTCTTCTTCTTCTTCTTCTTCTTTTTCTATTTGACATGGAGATGTTTGTGGAGTTTTTTCCTCCTAAACATAAACTCATTTATTTGTTGAGCATTTTCAATATAGAATTAGGTTTGTTTTTGTGCCCCTGTAGGATTATGCAGTTCGGAAGACTCAAGCTGCTTTGACATTTTATCATGCACAAATCTGTTAGGAATATGTATGCCCTAGAGGCCATTATTGTATATTATAGTGGATGCTTGGACATACATATAGAGGACTTTCTTGCTCGACATGATAGTATGCTATCTAGTTGCTCTTTATCTTAACATGTGTACTTATTTTAGTTTATTATCTCATTCATACATGTTGATAAATCCTTTAGGATGGTGGCTTGATTATCAGGACTATGATGCAGATCATACTAGTAGGGCTTGTGTAGTCCACAAGTACATCCTTTAATAGTTCTTGATCGAGCGAGTATCGAGACAGGCCATCGATATTTCAGAGCAGACTAGTGTATACGTTTCTTGACCTTATATGGGGCGATGGTTGATCCCACAACCATTGGTTGTTGACATCAAAGATTATACACATGTGCTCATTGGAGAATGGGTATACCGAACAGAACTTGCCGAGAACTCCTAGATGGTACCATACCTATCGTCGGATAGCAGTTCTCTGGCGACACTTGTGCAGATTAGTCTGTAGACCCGAAATCGTCATAGAGTCTTGTGTGGTTCTCACTGTGCTTTGATTTCCTCCTTACCATGGCTCAAAGGAGCCGTGCAAAAAGGTGGATTTTGGGTACAGTCCCGAGTCACATGGAGGCAGTGAGCGATGGGAGGGGTTTCGTCTCTCCCGGTATTAGGAGTTGATGTTGCGCTGTGCTCGATTGGCTATAACAGCAAGTCCTTGGTCAGGGCTTATGAGATTTACTAATAAGTGTTATCAGTAGTTTCTCGAAAGGTTATAAGCCACACATCGGCATGACTTATCAAGTTATTGGTGTCTAACGATTCCACCCACATACTGGATATGCGACATATCAGACGAAGAGACCGGACTGTACGGTAAGTGTTGCTTATAGGCTCTACGGGAGTTTGGACAAGTTTGCTTGTTAATCTATTATTCGTTCAATACCTGGGTAGCCATTACGTTCAGATAGTACCGCTGACGGCTTGTGGATATCTGACGTGATCATTACCTACTGTTGGTGTATTGACGAGTCTTTAGAGTCGCACATAGAGCTTTCCTAGCTCAAGCGAAACGAAGTAGGGCACGTATGGAGATATGTGTGAGGGCTTGATTAAATACGAGTATATGATACCATATTCTAATCTAGCGATATTTGATATCAACCGGGTTGTATGTGATATAACCGGATTATTGAATCAAGTGTTGATTCAATGATTTGATTTACATATATGTTTATATATTTGATATTAACCGGATTATTGAATCAAGTGTTGATTCAATAATTTGATTTATATATATGTTTATATATTTGATATTAACCGGATTATTGAATCAAGTATTGATTTAATAATTTGATATATATATATATATATATATATATATATAAACCAATATTGAATATTAGCCGGTTATATGGATATAACCAATATTGAATATTAGCCGGTTATATGGATATAACCGGATTATTGAACCAAGTGTTGATTTAATAATTTGACACACACACACACACACACACATATTTGATATTAGCCGGTTATATATGATATAACCGGATTATTGAATTAAGTGTTAATTTAATAATTTGATATATATTGATATTATATATATATATATATTAACTAATATTAAGCTCACCTAAGATTTTCTTCTCTTTATATGTGTGTGTGTGTGATATGTATATATTGTATCATGGTTGATGATACATAGAAGTAGGATGTATGAGAATCATACATGAGGTGAAGATGAGAAGATAATGATTAATATATATAAGAATTAATGAAAAGAGAAATGAGTCATGGTTTGTAGAAGCATTGAGAAGCCATGACTCACCTATCACTTTTGTTTTATTCATTGATATTTATCATTCTCATCTAATCTCTTGAGTTCATGGTTCACATACAATCCAAATTCATCTCCTTTTTCATCTCTTCACTATTTTTTTAGGGCTGAGAAAAAGAAAAGAGAAAGAAATAATTTTGTGAGCAAAATTCATATTTTATCAAGCTACACTACTCTAGCCCTTTAGTATAGCTTGTTAACTTCACTAATACCTTAATTAGTGAAGTGTGGGCTTGAGTGAGAGTTGCCTCAAGGTGGATCATTTTCGACGACGAAGACAATAAGTGAGCTCGTTCCATTCATCAAGTGGAGTCAAAGAAGAGTTCTAGGGGCTACTACTTGGAGCTTTAGAAATGAAGAACTAGACCACAAAGGTTGTAGACTCTCTTCACTTAGATTAAAACTTGTTTGCTTAACTTTAAAACCCTAATTCTCTAGTTCGATTCTTGTTTAGTATACTCAGACCTCTAATTTTTTAAAATTGCTTACTTCATGCTCATTGTAAAACTCTAGTTCATTTATACCATATTTGAGTTGTGTATTTTCCAATTTTACGACAGTTTCTTGTTTATTGTTTGCTTTTGGGTGTGATGCATTTAGTATCTTTGGTTAGTATCCGACTCGATCCGCATGCTTGAAACCCGTCTTGATTCTAGATTACATCATATATTTGCTAGTACTAAGGATCCGTGCACATTTAGATTTAATACCCACTTGTATGTTTTATTCATCTGCATATCTTCTAAATAATATAAATTATAGTCAGATAATATTTTTAATATCCAGCATGGCATGTATTATACCCCATACCCTATTGTTGCATTCAGACATCGTGTTCACTTCCGGTTTGATAAAACGGACTCGTTTGGATCGCTACGTGTTTTTACGTGTATCCGTTCTTGGGGGTATGCATTTTGTTTAACCGGACATCACATTATAGTTTTAACTGATACGTATATTTTTAATATTTTAAAACTAGAATTTTAGAATTGACCCGGATATTTTTTGGAGTATTTTTGTATTAGCTATATAATCCTAAAAAAATATTTATAATATTTTATGTTTAAACAGTTCATATATATATTAAATATTTTTTTGACTAAATAATATTTCCTCACACCCTCTTTCTCTCTCTCTCTCCCCACGCTATCTTTCTCTCACTCACTCTACTTTGTCTCCCTCTCTCTCATATCTCTCTCTATATATATACTATTTATAACCTAATTATTATACATCACCTTCTCTTTCTCATATTTCTCTTTCTTCCCTTCCCTGCCTTCCTCGCGCGACGAACCTAGAAAACCCACGCCCGAGCCCTAGACCTCGCCTGCGCCGCCACCATCCCAACATCATCACCGCCCTCGTCTTCTCAACCACCGTAACCACCTCCTCTTCTCTTCCTTCACCCCGACGAGATCCTTACACCCAAAACACCCACTGCAACCGATCACCCAAAACCAACACCAGAAACTCCCTCTCACCGCCGACCATCCCAACCTCGTCACCACCACACCCTCACAATCTCAACCACCTTCTTCTCCTCCTCTACCGACGACAACCGCTGCAACCCCATCCCTGCAAACCGACCCTAACAACCTAAGAAACCCAAAAAACCAACACCGCCGGTCACCCTCACCTCGTCGTCGTCTTCATCATCACCTCCCCCCCTCTTCTTCTTCTACCCGAGCTCCCTGCACCCAACGACCCATGACCCGAGAACACCCTGCACCCAAAACCCGACGAGATCCCTGCACTGCTGAAACCCAATCTCATCGCCGAAGATCATGTCGTCGCCAACCACCGTCTCCTCCTCCTTCTCATCACCCCTCTCCTCTCCCCAACAACCATCCTTACAATCCCCGACAAATTTCCAGCAACACAAATCCAACTGCCCATCTTTGTTACCCATCGTCGACGGCTGCCTGTTATCGCCGTCGTCACCTCCTTGTGTTCTCTGTCCCCAGAACCAGGGCCTGACATCCCAATCCTATTCTCCTTCTCCTTTCTCTTCTTCTTTCTTTCATTTCTTTCTTTATCGGTTCTTGACCGTCGCCGGAGCCGCGCACGTCGCTGACGATCCGGAGAAACCAGTCGTCGTCGTCGTCCAGCGTGGTCACGTCTTGGATTAGCCAGGTCCAGTCTTGCACGCGCATATGTTGCATTGCGACGTTTATCCGACGTCGAACGTGACATACATACACCGTCGTGAGATCCGATCAGGTAAGTTTATCTTGCAACATGCTATGTTCTAATATATCTATTTATATATGAATAAAAATAATACATGTATGTTATTATGCATCCAATGTTATATATTTACCGTTTTTCGATATACGTTTGTATCCGTACTGACAATTGCATATTTAGTTGCATGTCGGAACCTCATTATATCATATTACTTCTATATTAGTGCAACATGCTATCTAGTTATATCATACACAGAAATGGATACGTATGCAGGTTATTATAGATAGATGCATATGTATTCTGATATCCTTCGCGCTTACCGTGTTCAGATATTCATTACAGTATTACATTTAGTATCCCTCTGATACATATGCATCACATGACATGTGCACGACGCACTACTTGACTCATTATTTGGATCTAGTTACTAATGCTAACAATCCTGACCTGTTGTCCTGACGGACGTTACTTGTTGTCTACATAGACGAAAACCTGTACCTACTTGATCCTGTATTGGCATTAGATCTACATTGGTAATACCTGACTTGAACACAAACCCGTGGGTAAAGAAAAAATCAAGAATGTAACCGAAACGTAACTCAAAAGGCTATTATTACATGTTTGCCGTTTTTCCGGGCGTCAGGGAATATCATGTTTGCCGTTTTTCCGGACGTTACGGGATAATTACATATTTGCCATTTTTCCGGGCGTTACGGAATATCCTGTGTTGCCGTTTTTCCGGACGTTACGAAATAATCCTATTACCGTGGTCCCGTAGGGAATGAACAGGACATAGACTGATGAGTTACGATGAGGATTATATTAATTGATTTAGAAAACTTTAGAATAGATAACCTAGAAGTCCAGTTTTAGGTTACACATCACATACACACACGTACCTCGCTGTTTATATTTATGTTGTGATTTATATTCATGTTTACACATCTTGTTACATCCTGGTTATTACTGCTATTTCGGTATTATGATGTACTGACGTCTGGGTTTTACATGGCCCAGTTCCTCTATCCTATCGCAGGCTAAACATGAGTACTTTAGCCGTCAAGCCGAGCAGTGAGGAATTGTGTTTAGCGATATTTAGTTTAGTTATTTTCCGCAGCTTTTATTTCTGGATGTGAGCCCATATGGGGACGTATTTTCAGATGTTGTTTATTGGATATTAATATCGTTTCCGCTTATACATTTTCTTGACTCTATTTACTGTAGCAGATGGATATTTATTAGCTATTTTTTTTTATATTTTACTGTTCTTGATATCCTATAGACAGCCGTAATGTGACTGTGGAGGGATGATTCATATTCACATGTAGCATGGTTGGCTCTGTCATGTGCCGTAGTTAGTGCACTCTGGGAAGCGGGGCGTGACACTCATAGAAACATAGTAGAGGTGCTAAGACATATTTTCATGGTATCAGAACCGAGCTAGAGGCTTGGGAATGCATTAAACGACGTTAAAGTATTCGATCGATGTTTTAAACACGAGTTTTTAGTAGTTTCTGTCCATTTTTCAAACGTTGAGATTTTCACAATTAAAAATGCTCAGAAAATCGTGCAGGGTATTCTATGGAGGCACAAGAAAAACGACGGTCTAATTCCTCTAAGTGGCTGCGGAACCGCTGCCTAGACCATGTCTTGGCCGCGGTTCCGCCGCCGCCTTGATGTGTTAGAACCTCATTCTTCTTCTGCTGTTTCATATTGATATTTTGGATTTTCTGGATATTTTTAATGAGGCTCAAGTTGTTGAGATCTCTGTGAATTGCTGTTGTTTGAAACATCGATCGAAATGTTTAAAATCGTCTATATTTCTTTAGATATGTGATACAATTTTTGGAATCCACGTTGATTAGTTTTGCGAAAACTAGTTAATAATTTGTAAATCTCACATTTTAGTCTCAAATGATGGATTATCACGGAGTTTAAATTTGGATCGAAACTCCGTCGTAATCTTGTATCGTACGCGAATACTCGCCGGGAAACACTAGTATATAGCCACGCCCCATTGCCCTGACCAAGTAACTATAGGAGAACCCCATGGCCAAGGGCATCCACTCGGGTGCTCGTGGCCATGGTGTTCCGCCTAAGTCTACTTTGTTGACGAACATTCACTGGTTCTAGGGTACATAATCATAATCAACTGAGCCCATGCGCTCTTTATTGGACTCAATCCCAAATAAGATTATCAAATCTTTGACGAACATTCACTGGTTCAAGGGTATATCCCTCCACACATCTGATACATGTCATTGTAATTCTTCAACGTCTTTAGAGAGGTGGAGGGTCCCAATAACCAATAACTTTTGGTGCATACGCAAACGGTTAAACCAAAACCAGACTACGATGTCTTTAAACCAGACTACGATGTTTTTAAATCTTATGGACTATGAGGTCCTTACACTCATGGACTACGATGTCCTTAAACCCAATGGACCGCAACATCTATAAACTAAGACGATGGAGACCAATACTCTTTCGTTGGATCTAAATGATCCTGACCCCCCCATTGAGTAGATTTTAGTCTAAAATTAGACTAACGTATTCTCAATAAACATTTAAGTTGATCTTAATCTTAAAAGAGATTAACGAGCCTTAAATCAAACCAAACCCCAAATCTAAGAAATACGGATTTGGACTAATCCCCGCCCTACGGGCGACAACATAAATTAGTCTCCGTATACAATCCACGGGCAACCAAAAAATAAAACAAACACACACGATACGAAGTGACCTTCTGGAGCAGGAGAAAATGGTTACTGCGATGCGGTAACGTAATTAACTGCAGAGGCTTGCGCCTGCAGGGAAGAGCATCCCCACAATCAAAAACCCCTCACAATGAGGGGGAATCTGACGAAGTCTGCTACAACGGCCGCATCCGTCCAAACCTCCTATACATGGTGTCATAAATCAACTTGGAATCTTCGGAAATTGGACGGATAAAACCAAATAGCATCTGCCCCCAAATTCAGGAAAGATATTTGTCTTCCCGGTATTCGTCGGTAAACATGGGTATGCGATACTACAACAACTGGCCTTAGTGCAAGTGGAAGATTGTTAGGAATATGTATGACCTAGAGGCAATTATTGTATATTATAGTGGATCCTTGGACATATATATACAGGACTTTCTTGCTCGACATGATAGTATGCAATCTGGTTGCTCTTTATCTTAACATGTGCACTTGTTTTAATTTACTATCTCATTCATACATGTTGATAAAGCCCTTAGGATGTTGGCTTGACTACCAGAACTATGATGCGGATCATACTAGTGGGGCTTGTGTAGTCCACAAGCACATCCTTTAATAGTTCCTAGTCGAGAGAGTATCAAGATAGGGCATCGATATTACAGAGTAAACTAGTGTGTACGTTTCTTGACCCTGTATGGGGCGATGGTTGATCCCACAACCATTGGTGTTTGACATCAAAGATTGTACACGGGTGCTCATTGGAGAATGGGTACACCGAACAGGACTCGCCGAGAACTCCTAGATGGTACCATACATATCGTTAGATAGCGATTCTCTGGTGACAGTTGTACAGGTTAGTCTGTAGACCCTGTCGGGGTCAAAAATTGCACCCCGGTTGACCAAGTCAAAGTCAAAGTCAACCCCAAGCCAAATGGGCCCAATCCCATATCAAGTGGGCTCATGCCCAGGTCGAGTCCAAATATGAAGCGGCCGGCCTCCCCCCATGCCAAAATGAAATCATATAATAAATAATTTTGATATAATTTTTTATGCATGAATGTAAGAAAAATGGGTATAAAGCCAAATTTTTGTAAAACCAATGGCTCATGTGCAAAATAAATGAGCACATGAGGCATGAGATGGGCAAAATGCCATTTTGTAAAGCTCAGGGGGCTATATGTAAATTTATAAGCCTATAAAAGGCAATATGATGATGAAATGAGTGGAGAATTCATTCCCCAAAAAAATTTAGGGTTTCTGTGCCTCCTTCCCCTTTCTCAAGGTTCTAAAACATTTTTCCTTTTTTTGAATTAAATCAAAAGTTTAACTCTTCTTTTTCAAAAAATAAACAGTTTTTCACCATCAAACCCTTGAAGGGGAACGCAGATCTTCCATCAGATCTCAAAAAGGGAAGATTTTTAAATATCGCCCCCTTTCTCTAAGATCCGGCCAACCGAGAGGAAGAAGAAGGAGACCTATCTCCAAAAATCCCATCATGAGAAGATCCAGGGCCAAAGGGGAAAAAATGGCCCCCTTTGATCATTTCCAAAGATTTCAAGGAGTTTAACTCCATTCAAGATCTGTTGTAGTTTAACTCCATAAATTAATCTCTTTGTAGAAGTTTAACTCCAGAAATCAAATCAGGAGCACAGCTCCCGGTGAAGGGACCAAGTCCCTTCTTCTGCGGGCGCTCAACACCCATGCGCTAGGCACGCCAGGCGTAGGCTCCCGTCGCCCACACGCCCGGCACGTGAGGCGCTGGCACCCACACGCCAGGCACGTGAGGCGCTGGCGCCCAGCTCCATGCACGCGTCTTTAAGACGCTTCCCCTTTCATTTTATGTCTACTCCACACTAAATTTACCTCCCCCGCTAGAAAAAAATTTCTAACGGGGCGCTGCCCCGCAAGGGGGTTGCTAGCCCCCTTGATTCTCAACTCGCTATCCGGGTAGCGGGACCCTCGTAAACTCTGCGGGGCCCCTGATTTATCCAAAACCCTTTCAAAATATACATACACTGCGCATTGAGTTCGCATGACCAGTTTGACCCGTCAATCGGAGGTTCACTCGCTCCAAAGGCGAGAGGTAATTAACGGTAGCTTAGTCCGCAGCTGCCGGAGATTCGGATCCCCACAATCAATAAACCCCCGTCTATCCTAAACAGGGGGAATCTATAGTACGCCTGATAAGCGCGCACGTATTCCCATCTCAATGGGGTGACGAAAAACACCCTACAGATTCTGGCACGCCCGGTGGGAAAAATCTCTCCTCCCATATTTTGGGTTAAACGTTCATGCGAACTCAATCAATATACACATCGATTGCTTGTACTGAAATCATGTTTCTATTTGCAGGTTAACAATTTCCAATTACAATCTTCGTACGCAGCAAAAATGTCTCCAAGGACAAGCTCAGCTCTCAACACGGCTCATATCTCCTACACGATGAAGATGGACGCCAGGACGGTCCTCCTGGCCAGTCTCGGGCGACAGTGGAAGGAGCCGCTACTACCATTTGGTTCTATTCTTTTCGTGCCAGCTAGCGCCATCCCAGCTTCTCAAGCTCCAGTAACAGATAGACCGGCCTCGAAAGGCAGAAGGCCAAATGTGGTGATCTCGAGGGCACCACTACCCAAACGAAAGTCGGTGTTTGAACTACTTTCCTTAGCCCCAACTGGGGGCAAGGCCATCAACACCAACAAAGTAACAAGGTATCTCGAGCAAGCACCGGCGGCGCCCCTGATGACTGCTCAATCGAGTATCTTCTCTAAGCTCCCTGTCAATCGACTCACGATGACTTCCTGAATAACGGATGCACGCCAAGCCCTCAAAATCGAGAAGTTAAGACAGAAAAGGCTCAAATACAGAGCCAATAAAAGGGTCAGGGCTCCTGCTAATCTGAACTTTATGGGGTTCCAAGAGCGCGGTCACCCCGCAACAATAGTTGAATCAGCTGTAAGGCTCTCTAACTCTTTCGAACCACTGAAGTTGGTTCAAAGGAATGCCATGACCGCAAGGGTCAAGAAAACTGCAACCCGAATAGCGCCACCCAGGGACCCAGTCAGGCCAAGCGTCTTCAGTCGCCTATCTTTTCCAGAATAGGAAAGGCCACGACGACGGTTCGAAAAATCAGCTGCCAAAGATGAAGAGATGACTGGATATGTGGTTCACACTATCTATATGGTGGGCACACGTAGCAAGAGCAAAGATAGGGCCACCACATCTCAAATCCAATCTCATTTGAATGTGGCTGGCATTTTCCAAGACCGGCCTCTTCTGGAAGATAATGAAAACTATCCCAGTGAGGCTGATAGACAAAGAGATCCCTCAGTTCATGAGGAGCCGGGCTTGGAAAGCGAAGTGGAGCCAATCTTCCATCCCAAGACTGCAGAGCAGCAACTTCTCCAAGAGCTCCAAAAGCAACTCAGAAACAAAGACAGGGAGATGGCCAAGCTCTACTCGAAGAATGACGACTTGACAAACGTCGTATTACAGCTCACGGCCCAAGTTGCCTCTCAGCCGCCTAATCAAGCGCAGGGCTCCGCTCATGAACCGGGAAACAGTGTCCCGAGGCAACCGACGCTTATTCCCTCAAATCCAAAGGTGGGCGAACCGCACGAAAGTCAGTCGCATCCTATCTCGAGAAATGTCTTGTCTACCGATGACAGTAGCTCGCTAACTCAAGATCAAATCAAAGATTTGGTTGCCAACAAAGCTAAAACATTGGTAGCCGAAGCGCAACAACATATCAGCAATAGTGGGAGACCGTATCCTGCTCAGTATGATCTGGTAGAGTTTCCTGGCGGCTATGTCATCCCCAAATTCGGAAGATTTGATGGGACGGGAAATGCGAATCAGCACATCGCCCACTTTAAAGCCTTATGTGGGAATACTGTGGGCAATGATGCGCTTCTCCTCTGCCAGTTCGTTAATAGCTTAACTGATGTCGCCTTCGAATGGTACGCTAGCATACCGGATGGCTTCGTTACTACTTTCATCAAAATGGAATCTCTGTTCCGACAAAGGTTCATGAGTGCCAGCGATAAGATTACCATTGCCGACCTCGTAAGGACCAAGCCAAAGAACAACGAAAGAAACATGGATTTTATAGCCCGATTGTAACAACTCCAATTTTGTATACCAAAAATTTGTTTTAAATATAGTGTACACTTAGAGTATTGATGTTGCTGGAAACAATTTAAGTATCTAATTCCTTACAATAATTACAAGAAAGAGCTTGTAGCTCATTGGTAATACCTTGCACTGCTGAACCAAGCCACCAGAGTTCGAATCCCAAGCCCCACATAATTTTTATATCTTTTTGTTTTAATTTTTTTAGAACTCAAACGGTCAAACAGCCATAACTCACGATTTATTGCGATTTAAGAAAATTAAAGTATGCCAAAATTCCCCCCAGACCGAGCCCGTCCCAACGAGACCGGACTCGGCCGCGACTCGGCCGAATCGGCCGGCGCCGCCGGCCGGACTCGGCCGGTCGGCCGAGTCGTCAACACGAAAAAAATTCGTGTTGACCTAGTCTCTTCACCTGCATACTCTAAATATTTTCTACTGTTACGAAATTTCCAATAAATCTCTTTTAAGACAAAATTTAATGAATTTTTCATGTTTTTTTATATTTTTTTAACCCTAACCCTAACCCTAGCCTAGCCCTATATAAAGACCCCTATACTCTACCTTTTCCCTTCACAACTCTAAGTCCACTCTCCCAAATTCTCGAGAACTCGGTACGAAGAGCGAGAAGCGAAGCGCTGCCGAAATCGACGACGGATTCCGGCGACCGGATCAGGACCTTTGCGACGTTTTCAACGAATCGACAACCATCACGACCTCTAGCTTCCTTAGCTTATCCAAATCGTAAGTCCCACCTTCTTCTATCTCTCTTTTCTTTAAGATAAAAATACGACTTTTTGGAACCCGACGGAAATCGGACAAACCGATTTCCGATTCGGTTTTTCTCTAAATTTCCACTTGTCACCTAATACATATTATCTACCCATATGCTTGTTGACTATTAATCACCCATAAACCAATTTAATCAAACTTTTTCACATGAAATGATAAGTTCTCTGTAAAACCGTACCCCTTTCATAAAAATACCATGAAGTTCATTTTTCTTAGTTTAATTAATTCCCTCACTCCTAATTAGGTATATCATGATCACTAAACTTGTAGAAACCAATTTGAATGAAATTTCACACATAAAATGATAACGTTTTTAAATACCGTATTCTTGCACTTTAATACCTTCAACTTTAACTTGTCATGTTTTACCTTTAAACTTCACCAAAACTTAATATAAGTCACGGGGTAATGGCCTACCCCTACACACACTCAATATAACCCTAATTGATAAATATCAAAATACAGAATACGGAATTACAGGACTTTTTCACTAAAATACCATAACTTTTATTTAAAGTTTTAAGTTGTAACTTTTCTAGATAAAATCTTTTAATAAAATGAAAACACGATTGGTCATGGACATCGATCGTTTATCTAAACTGTCTTGTGGTGCCTAGGCAAGTGTGTCTAAGGCTAGTGGTTTTTAATTAGGCCCACGACCGTGGTTCCTTCCCACTTACCTGGCACTTACCTGGCCGCAATTGACGGTGAAGAGGCGATTTGATGTTTCTAATGATGCATCGTTTAGACCTTAGAAGTAGGCTAGTTGGCTTAGAAAACCCTAACAACTAAAATACAGAAAACTATACTTTTTTGCAAATAAATACCCCATATTTATAAAACCATTTTCCCAAATGAAAAGTATTTGTTAAACCTAAGCAAAGTGCCGCTACAACCCACTTTTGGGGAACCTGTTAGGGATAGTACGGTTCATCGTGCACCCGCAGGCTAGTAGTGCGAGATTCAGACCTCCGCAAGGAGCATTCGGTCTCGAAAGGTTTAGAATACGACATTTAAGGAAAATGAGATTTTTGAAAATAAAATATTTATTTAAAATTATTCATGTGTTAATATATATTTAAATTATCATTTAAACACCTATTTTATCATAATATAAAATTTCCACATTATTCTAAAAATTACAAGATTAAAAGTTACACTAAAATACCATGAATTTCAGATAAGATAATTAATACTTTTATTAGGATATATTCACTAGAATAACACAAATAAAATTCACATTCATTATAACAATAAAGACGATTATTAAATACTTGAGGTGTATTTTAAAAACTATACAAAAGTATTTTTACATAAAACCCCCTCAAGTTTTACAAATTACAATAAGGCCCCCAGCTAATATTGAACTTCAAATTATCTTTTTTAGTCTGACTCGGGTTAGAGTCTGACTATCTCTGACTTGAATATGATTCAAGTCAATCTATATTCTTTTATATTCCAATACAATTTGAATACATGAAACCCTGAATTCAGTTAACAATATATTCATTTTGACTGAATCAAACCATGGATATTCATCCATTATCCTGATATTCCATTTACCTGATTATACAGTTACAACATATTTACTGATATCATGGTTTTGGTCAGTCATCCAACTTACATATTCCAACACTACAATACTGTTAAAACACTACGGGGTTTAAGGGGTAGATTGGTACGGAAGGTGTTAAAGGTGGCACAAGGTGGTCAGATTAAGACACCTAACCTGAATCCTATTGCTGTTGTACCGTGGCATAACAGTTCCTTGTACTTCCTTTTGTCCTGATCTCTAGCATATAGAGATCCCTCTCGTATACACTGGCATCCTTCTGTACCAAGCTACAAACAACAGCGTTACACAACGTTCCATATTATCCACAATATAATACCTTAGAAAATACTGTTACTCTGTCATTCTCATTCTTCTTATCTTTGGGACTTACCGAGCGACCTGTTCGCTGACGACATTCTATCTCTTTCTTCTTTGAATGTCGTCAGGTGCGTTGGACCAAGCTGAGATTGAGCCCACCGGTGAAGATTTGGAGCAGTTCCAGGCAGACCCAGAGCTCTAGATAATTGTACCTTGTTCTTTCCTGTTTATTTCATTTCCTGTTATGCCACTGTTTAGGCATTGCTTTTCATTCCAGTTGTATTTTCTTTTCCTGCATTGTAAAAAGAATGTTATTAATAAAAGTTGCTGTTATTTTTATATTATTCGTCTCTTATGATTTACTTTATATTGCTTAGTTACGCTTAGCGTATATACTTCTGAGTATATACGTAGCGGGCCTCGTCGCATCCACTTCGCCGTACACTGGGAAGCGGGGCGTGACACCGATAGCACAATCTCTCCGTCAAATGTGAACCGCCGATAGAGCAGGACCAATTCGTCAACCACCTCGTCGGAAATCTCAACAATTGGATGTCCCCGTTTCTATGTACCGCGGGTCTCAAAACATTCCAAGAGCTGATGTGACGCCCCGCTTCCCGATGTACGACGAAGGGGACATCGGTGTATCTAAGCGTATCTAAGCAATATAAGTAAAATCCACAAGAGACAACGTCAATGAATATAATTGAATGACAACTTTATTTATTAAACATTCTTTTTACAATACAACTGAAAAGTAAATACATGGAATGGAAAGCAATGCCTAAACAGTGGCATAACAGAAATGGAAAGTATTGAATATAAATGTGTACAAGGAATCTAAAGCTCTGGGTCGAAAGCTAGCTGGTCCAAATCCTCGCTGGTGGGCTCGATCTCCAGTGAGTCCAAATCACCTGACGACATTCCAAAGAAGAAGAAGAAAGAGAATATCGTCAGCGAACAAATCGCTCGGTAAGTCCCAAAGATGAGGGAGAAATAGAATAGACAGAGAAAGAGTGTAACTTTAAAATTGTATTATATTGTTAACGCTGTTGTTTGGAGCTTGGTACAGAAGAGGCCAGTGTATACGAGAGGAGTCTCACTTTCCCCGGAGACCAAGGTATCAGGAGTATAAGAAACCGTTCAGCCACGCTACAACAGCAATTGAATTCAGGTTAGGTGTATTATGGTTGCAGCCTCGTGCCACTTCTAACACCTTCCGTACCAATTTACCCTTTATAAGCCCCGCGATGTCTTATTTGTATTGTTTGTATTGTATTGTCTTGTAAATTGAATTGTATAGATGGATGACTTGCCGAAACCTTGATATCAGTAATGGAACAGATATAATGGATGAACATGTAGATGGAATATATCCATAGTTCGGTTCGATCAAGTTGTATAGATTTGAATAGATTGAATATATGGATTCATGGATTCATGTTGAATTAAATTTTGATACTTGAATCATATTCAAGTCAGATTAATTATATTGAGACTCAGTCCAAGTCAGACAATTTGAAAAGAAATTAAATCCTGAATTATATTTTGGTGCTATCGCTAACCGCTGTACATGGACGACATGATTTGTGTCTTTTTCAAAAACGATTACCGTGTTGATAACACCGTTTGTTAAGTTGTCTACCTTAAATAGGCAAGCATCCATATCTCCGGCTCCCTGAGGCTCAAGAGACTGGTCCCGCTTAAACCTATCTTTACTAGGGTCCTTATTGTAATTTAGTATAACTTGAGGGGGTTTTATGAAAAAATAATTTTGTATAATTTTCAAAATACACCTCAAGTATTTTATTATTGTCTTTAGAGTTTTCATGGATGTATGTTTTATCAATATGACATTTCTAGTGAATAAAGCCTAATTTCATAATATATGGTATTTATTTGTAATATTGGAATTGTATGGTATTTTCTTGTAAATGGAATGTTTTTCTTGAATTTTGGAAATGTGAAATATTATAAATATTAAAAATAAATATTTTGAAATTAATTACATATATATATATTTATTAAAAATATAAATTTTATTTATAATAGAAATCACATTTTTCTAAAGAAAATTGTATTTTAAATTTTTCGAGACCGTATGCTCCTTACGGAGGTCTACATCTCGCACTACTAAGCCCAAGGATGTGCGATAATCTGCACCATCCCGAACGGGTTCCCCAAAATGGGTTGTAGCGGCACATAGCAAAAATTTGTTAAAAATACACATCTTGTACGTAGAAAAAGGTTTTTTTATAAGTCGGAGGTAGTTATAAGTAAAATCGTATTTTCCCCAAAACTATGTTCCTAAATTCCATCGTGCTATGTTACATATGAGTATTGTGAGGGGGTAGGTCATTACCTCGTGAGTTTTCTAAAGCTAGCATGGTTAAAAGGTATAAACATGTTGATATGAAACATAAAGGTATTTACTGTAAAAGTGAAATAAAACTTGCTACGATTATCATTTTAATGTCAAACTTGTTCTATTGTCTTAGTTAATGAGTATTAAACAATATATCAAAATTGTAGGTTTGTTATTAAGAAAAATGTTGTATTTTTGAAAGAAAAGAGAATCGGAAGCCGAATAACTCTGCTACCGACACGTTTTAAGGATTAAGAATTTGAGAATAACAAAAGAGAGAGAGAGAATGGGGACTTATGGGTTTAGGGTCAAGAGAAGAGGAAGAGAAAGATTGGGGAAACACCGGTGTGTTCCCCTCTGAATGGCGGCGCGACTGGGCGTCTCGCCTGAGATTCGGGGCAGATGCTAATTGGTGCTATCCGTCCACCTCTCCGAAAATGCCAAGTTGATTTATGGCACCCTGTATCGAAGGTTTGAATGGATGCGTCCGATATAGCAGACTTCGTCAGATTCCCCCTCGCTTGAGGGGTTTTTGATTGTGGGGACGCTCTTCCCTGCAGGCGCAAGCCCCTGCAGTTAATTACGCTACCGCATTGCGGTAACAATTTTCTCCTTCTCCAGATGGTCACTTCGTGTCGTGTGTGTTTGTTTTGTGTTTTGTTGCCTATGGATTGTATACGGAGACTGAGTTATGTCGTCGCCCGAAGGGCGTGGACTAGTCCAAATCCTTATTATCTTAGATTTGGGTTGAGGGGTTTGGGTTTAAGGATACGTTAGCCTCATTTGAGCCCAAGATCGACTTAAACGTTTGTTAAGGATACGTCAGTCTAGTTTTTAGACTAAGATCAACTTAACGGGATCGTTTAGATCCAACAATAGAGCAATTAAGGGAGCCCTGTTGTTTAGCTTAGTGACATCACGGTCGGTAGGTAGTTTAAGGACATTGCGGTCCATAGGTAGTTTTAAGGACATTGCGGTCCAATGTTAGTTTTAAGACGTTGCGGTCAAGGTTAAGGACCTCATAGTCCGTGGATTTAAGGACTCCACAGTCCAAAGTTAGTTTTAAGACATCTCGGTCAAGGTTAAGGACCTCATAGTCCATGAGTTTAAGGACCCCACACTCCATAGTTAGTTTTAAGACATCTCGGTCAAGGTTAAGGACCTCATAGTCCATGAGTTTAAGGACCCCACAGTCCATAGTTAGTTTTAAGACATCTCGGTCAAGGTTAAGGACCTCATAGTCTATGAGTTTAAGGACCCCACAGTCCATAGTTAGTTTTAAGACATCTCGGTCAAGGTTAAGGACCTCATAGTCCATGAGTTTAAGGACCCCACAGTCCATGTCAATGTGTGGTCATTGGGACCCGTCACCTCTTTGAAGACGTTGAGGAATTACAACGCCAAGTATCAAAGGAGTGAAGAGATGTACCCTTGAGCCGGGGTGGATTAAATAGTCTTTGGCCCAATTTGGGATCAAGACCAATTCATTATGTTATGAGCCCATTAGCCCAGTTAAGTCTGAATTGAGGACTTATGGCCGTCTTGGGCTAAGCCCAATCATGTCTGGAATATTGGCTTCCTGTTGGTCTATTGAAGGAGAGGCTTTGCCTCTGGCCATTTAGCCAATTGGGCCAATGCCTAGTGTTAAACACTAAAGACCAATCAGTGTTGAACACTGGGAATGAGATTGACAAGTTAGTGTTTAACACTAAAAAATAGTTGGTGTTAAACACCAACAACAAGGCTTTCAAATTAGTGTTAAACACTAAAACAGATCGGTGTTAAACACTGGCAACAGAGATCTCAAATTAGTGTTAAACACTAAGGTAATCAGTGTTGAACACTGCAAATAAAGTTCTTTGATTAGTGTTGAACACTAAGGCCCAACAGTGTTTTAACACTGGATTCAGGGGTTCCAATTTAGCGTTAGACGCTAAGGCAAGAGGGGTCACGTGGTAGCACGTGAGGGCGCCCTCCCTTCATTTGTTCTGCTGAGAATATCGCATCTTTTGGAGCATCACGTGCCATCACGTGACGAGTGTTTAAATGGAGTATGTTAAAGCCTCTGCCAAGGGTCACGTGGGTCACGTGAGGCACTGCCTCAAAGGGGCTTTTCTGTAGATCTTTTTGGGGGTCACGTGGTGACACGTGACCCTGCCTCTATGTATGTTTTTTTTAAAAGATCTGTTAATCCCTTTCAGGAATTAAATTCCTCGTAGGGTTGAACCCTGACAATAATTTCAGAGGAATCAAATTTCTACTTCCTTTTGAAGATTTATATTCTGGGATAGAGTTGAACTCTGAATTTTCTGTAGGAATTAAATTCCTCATATATGTGAAGAACTGAATAGGGTTAAACCCTAATAAAAGCTTTAAAGAATTAAACTCCCACTCTCTGTTAGAGGATTATTCTGGGAATGAGATTAAGGGAATTAAATTCCTGTTGTTTTAACAGAACTAAGTTTTTAACTAGGGTTAAACCCTGATTCTGTTCATTCTGAAGGAATTAAATTCCCATAACACAGGGTCAAACCCTAATTTTATTTTGTAGGAATTAAATTCCTATAGTTCTGTGAGAATTAAATTCTCGTGCTTCCATTTCCTCTCTATGCTTTGGATCTGCATGGCAGGATCTCAACCCATTGAGAATTAAATTCTCAACTCAAGGGGAGATGTGCACCTTACAGATCCTCCACCAAAGAGAGAACTATGTTCTTCTGTTTTTATATCAGAGTTAAACTCTGTTGAGAATTAAACTTTCTTTTCCTTTCAAAAGGCCTTCCCCTTCTTACCTAGGGTTTTATTTTGCAGAAGATCCAAATTTCTCCAAAGTATCAAGGCTCTCCTCTTTTTTGTCTCGATTCCTTTCTGCCTCTATCTCTCCTTCTCGCTGTGTCTCTTGGCTCCTATTTATAGGAGAAGCAGCCGAATCAATTAGTTTTGGCGAATCTTTCATTGAGAGATTTGATTTGTATTCACCATTTGTTTTGGACCTTTGGATTATTAGGTGAATTTTATTCACCATTGGATTTTAAGTCCAGAGATTTTCCTTTGTTATTTCGGTTAGATTTAAAGGGGAAATCTTTCCAAATTCGAGATTTTCCCATAGATAGATGGTATTTAATCACCTTTAAATGTTTAATTTAATCGGTTGCTTTGGAAAGATTTACGAGGTCTTTTCTCAGAATTTAATTTCTGTTAACAGATAGGCTTTGAAAGCCGGTCACGTGTGACCACGTGACCCTTGGTCACGTGTGGGCACGTGACCCCCTTGGAACGAGCCCTCTTCTTTCTTTCTGCGCTCTGCTTTCTGGTCGCTGCTTAGCTGTCACGTGCCACCACGTGACCCCTGGTCACGTGTGAGCACGTGACCCTCGTCTGGAGCCTTTTTCTTGATTCAATCAGGGAATTGAGTCTGCCGCTTTTGAGTGTCACGTGCCAACACGTGACCCTGGTCACGTGGGAGCACGTGACCCTTTCTGAAGCCCTTTTCTCTAATGTAGTTGGGAAACTGAATTTGCCTTGCCGATGCTTTTAGATGTCACGTGCCAACACGTGACAGCTGGTGACGTGTAAGCACGTGACCCTTTTCTGAAGCCTTTTCCGTAGGCTTTCCTGATTTTAAATCAGGAAACAAATGCCCCCACAGCGTTGTTCTCACGTATCCGCACGTGAGTGCAACGCTGTCACCTTTTGTGACCGTTGGATTCCTTTAGGGATTTGGGGAGATGAAACGTTTCCATCACTTCCTATAAATACCCATGTTTCTTCAGAAGAGCCTTCACCTTGCTCATCTTTTTCTTTTGAGAACTTTTTCCCTTGAGAATTTAATTCTCGCTTCCAGAGCTTAGTTCTCTGTCTTGAAACAATCTTCAGAGTTTAACTCTGTTCAGGTGACCCTTTTTCCTCAGGTAATGTTCTTGGACAAACAGTAAATTTTCACATTCCTTTGGATTTTAAATCCAAAACAAGGGTTTTTACTCTTTTTCAACAAGGAACCCATTTTTCTTCAAGTTTTTCCATAAGAACAGGAAACCACCTAACCTTCGAACTGTAGATCTCTTAGGGTTTAAATGATCTTTGGGGAGATGATGATGGCGTTTCAACTCCATGTAATTTAATTCCATCCAAAAATGTTTCTGGGAATTTAATTCCCTTCTCTTAATAAGGAATTTAATTCCAATGAAGAACTTAGTTTCTTCACACGGAGGCTTCTTGGGGTCTCTTGACTCGAGGTTGTTCTTCTGCAATTAATGAAACAGGAGCTTTGTAATGATGTCTTCTGTGTGAATTTAATTCCTTTGATCTTGTTGGATCCGTTGTAGAGCCCGAGACAGATCCTGTTGGGGGAATGTGTAGGGTTACCATTCTTTATTTAATGAGAATATTCCCTTTGTTTTATTGTAACTATTTGGTCTCATTATTAATGAGCCGTCATCCTGATTCTGTGGGACCCATGTGTTTTGTAGCCAATGGTCCCAGAAAAATCTGCTGTTGCTTTCTTTAACTAGTCTTCATGTTCATGCATGGATATATATCGCTGACTTTGCTTTTAACGGTCTTCTTTTATTGGATTTCAGGTGCGATGGCTTCTGTTCCGTGCTTTCCCTTTTCTCGGTCGGAGGCTGTTTTTCCTCAGTCACCATCTGATGAGGAAGCGATGGCGATGATCCGGGCCCATGACCCGAACTGCACCAACCTTCTTCAATGGGGATCTTGGTATAGTCAGATTATTCAGGGTCGCCGGAGTTTTCTTTGCATGGTACCGACGGAGCCCACTTTCCCATTCTTACCGATGGACCCTCCGAGAACGGTTTTTGCTGTGGAAATGCCCAACTGGACTCCAACGGGGAGGCTCGAGCCTTCGACGACCGGTATTCCGAACCATCCGATCCCGGCCATAGACATCTTGGGGCGGCGTATTTGCCAGGGTGAGGCCCACCCGTGGGGGCAAATTTATAAGATAGGGCTCACTCCTCGACACCCTACGGGCTACCTTCTCTGGGCTCACTACATCCTTTCTGCCAATCGTGCGCGGCTGCAGAAAGTCGGGCTTTATCAGGCAATATACGCGTCACTCTTCCATTATAAGTCCCCGCATGTCTGGTGGGTTAAGGCGTTTTTGAACCAACGGAATCTTCCCACCAACACTTTCATTCTAGGAGATCGCGAGGTCTCGATCTCTCTAGCAGAATTCTATGACATCTCGGGGTTGCCAATCAGGGGTGTGTGAGGAGTTGCTGCCTTCTGACGAGTACATTTTTGAACCCGAGCCCGCCCCAGTTGACGGCCTATCTGCTGAGAATGCCGTTCGCCACAAGTGTCCCAGTTTAATCAAGGCGCTAGGTATCTTCGACCGATTATTCACCGAATCCGAAGAGCAGGGTGTTACTTTCAAGAGCTTCATTGCTCGTTTCCTTCGCGAGGACGCCTTATCGAAGACAGCTCTGAAGTTTGCCAACATTGGAGACCCCTTTGGGTTCGGTCCGAAGAAACTGCCGACCACTGAATCGGATTTACCTCAGTACTACATCCCTATTATGTCGCCGACATCTTTTGAATCTATTGCTGTTCCAGGCATGGACAAGGAGACGTTCTTCGTGGGGTTTGTTAGTGTCTGGCTCAGTTGGTTCGTTATCCCCATGCATTGCTGCTTCATGAGAGCCTCGGTCATCTACCCGGCTCATCGTATTGCTGAGGGGACACGGTTGGCCATCGGCATCCCGGCCTTGGCGCACCTCTATCATGGATTGGGCACCGCAGCTAATACCTCTACACCCGGCGTGGATGTAGTGAACTTTTCGCTTCATTATTTCACGTCCTGGGTCGAAATGCATGTGCTGGGGGCTTTCGCTATGCATCAGAGGCCCGCGTTTTACGACGCCTATCCCTTCCCGCGACTTATGCGATTGGTGGGTGCTTCTGCCGCTGACCCGACTCAATCTGGGGCTATTCGGGTGCTGATTTCTCCTCACGCCGCCGCTGGCGGGCTGGTTTTTAATGATCGGGTCTTGTCTACTCCCTCGGGTCCGGTTCAACAACTCTGGGACCAGTCGAAAGACAACACACCTTCTTTGAAGCCCCGGGAGGCCGCCCATTTGTATACAATTAGACCGGGCTACTTGGTGTTTCGCCAGGACAGTGCAACTCTTTTCATGCGGCACAATCCGCATCGATTTGCCCGACAGCTTGGATACGACCAGGGTGTTCCTTTCGAGGCTTTTATAGTCGCCCGATCCCTTCGCTTGATGCCGTTCGCGATGCCGCTCATCATTTCATGAGGCTAAACACCGGCTCCCGTTTCATGGTCCCTGAGGCTGAGTACATGCCCCGGTGCGTGGGTGTGTTTACGGGTTGGTATCTTCATCGGATCAGCCCAATTATTCTTGAAGAAAGAAGGGCGCTTCTTGGTCACGATGCCCCTCCTCAGGTTCCGGGGGCTAAGCTGCGACCGAGGGTTCCGGTCTGCTTCCCTCTGAGGGAGATTGGCACCGCGCTTATTACGGGGGAGTCAGACCTTACTCCAACAGCTGGTATGCCCTTGGGTTCCCGATCGTGGGGTAGACGGGTCCCAGTAGTAGCACCCCTGCCGGTGGTGGCACCGCCCCTGTGGCGTCGACAATGGCGATGTCATCCTCGGTTGTGGCACCGAGCGAGAGTAATAGGGATGAGGGCGCCGATGGCGATGTGGGCCGGCGCCGCCCTAAGGCTTCACGAGGGAGAAAGCGGTCATCCTCAGCGACCGGCTCTGGGTCTAAACGGCGGAGGAAAGCGGCCACCAACCTGCTCGATTCTTTGGCGGAGTCTGAGCCTATTCTTGAAGATGAACCATTGGCCCTGCAAAAGTCAGACGCTGGACTTCTCTTCCCGAGTTCGGCTGATAAGGAGGCCGCACAGTTGGTTGAGGCCATACGGCATTCAAAAGACGCGTCTCATAACGCCAAGGTTCCGAAGAAGTCTTATCCCGCTGTAATTTTTTACGAAGACCTTTCGTGGATTCGGCGGCGATTTATCGGTCCTTTGGAGGAATGGGGGGAAAGGGCTTTGAAGCAGGCCGCTTCAGAAGACGCAGAGGACGCACTTTCTTTATGGACCGGCGGTCATGAGTCTACCCTTGAACCCCGGCGAGCCCACCTCCTTGAGAAGGAGCAGCGGCTTGAAGAAGCCATATTGAGGGCTTCTTTGCGTATAGGTACGTTGTGCTTCTTTTGTAGTCTTTCCAATTATTTATGCCTGTGCATATGTATCATTATTCTTATTCGAATCGTGCAGAATCTTCGACGCTGGGGGAGCTCTCTACGGGCCCATTAAAGCTAAAGCCCGCCGAAATTCTCAATGAAGCCTTGCTTGATGTGGAGGGGGCTGATGAGGCTGCTCCTCTCATGGTAGAGCCTCCAGCGGCGGTTCTCGATCAGGGAGCGCTTGCCCCTTTGGGGGAAGCTCCTTTGGAGGTCGCCGCCCCAATGACCCTTACTGAGGGCGGCTCAGAGGCTGGAAGAGAGGTAGTCGGGACTACCCTTCCTTTGTTGAATCCTGATGTTACGGCGGAGACCGTTGAAGCTGCTATCCCCCCGGCTCAGAATGGGAGGAGCGTTGAAGGTAACCCTCTGCGTTTTAATTTAGTAACCCTTTCATAGTCTGAACTCTTTTATCTTTTCCAGAATTGTGCGATCTGGCGGCCACTATCGCTGATCTGTCGCCTCAACAGTCATTTCAGCGTTTATTGGAGATGGCAGCTCCGCAGGCGATCTCCCCTCAGCGTATTGTCCTTTCCTCCAGGCGAGGTTAGTGTCATTCGCCATTTTTTCTTTTACCATAGCATTGTTACTATTTCGCGAAATGACGTTGATGTCTCTTATAGTTTTGGAAGCTGACGATGAGGTCGAGGTCGTTGAAGGGCCAGGGGAACCTTCAGCTCCTACTTGCATGACTGTCGGTGAGTGACATTTTATTATAATCCCGTTCGTTCTGTGCTTAAGAATTTTACTAACATTTGTCAAATTTGAACAGCCCTGCCAGTCTCCATGGCTTTGGAATCGCGCATCGTGATGCCGCCCGGCCCTTACGCTTTGCGGGCTTCAGAACGCTTGTCCCAATTGAGCCTTGTCTCCCTATCATCTTTCGTCGAGGAGCTCCGTGCCGGTAGCGCGACCACAGCCGAAGCGTTTGCCGCTGAAGCTAACGGTTCTCTTCCTTTTCTCGCCAACTATCATAGTGAGGAGGTGGTGCGGGTCTGGGTGGAGTTATGTAGGAAGGTGGAGGCTTGTTTGCACGCTCTTGAATGTTCTCGCCTTTTCTCGGAAGCCGTGGCTGCAAAAGCGGAGTTGTGGGGTCTGATAGCACGATGTGCGGCCAACATGACGTCATGCGAGAAGAGGCTTGGCCGCAAATTCTCGGAGAGGGAATTGGCTTCTAAGGCGCTAAGCGAGCTTTGCGCCACTCTTACCGCCAAGGCCAACAAAGCGTACGAACTCTGCGGGTGCTTCAGGAGTCCATAAAAGAGGTGGTGGCTCTCGATAAAGCTGGCACGTTCACTCATGAGAGGGTCGAGGCTCATAAAGCCACCGAGAAAGAGCTCGAGGCTCGGCTTGCTACGTATCAGGCTCAGCAAGCTCAGGCGGAGGCTCGTCTTCTGGAGATCTTGCGTCATGAACCCGTGGCTCAGCGACAAAACGATGAGCTGGTAAAATTACAACACCGCCCGCCAGCTTGAGGACTTGTATCTTTTCCCCTTTTTTTGTACATACTCATGGATGAGAGTATCTTTCTTTTTTGTTTCTTTCATAGATTGTACTTTGTATCTATTTTGGTTTATGAATAAAAGATACATTTTTCCTCTCAATGGTGTGTCCCCTTTTTATTGAATGTATTCTGCGGATATTCTATCTTGATCTCCTTACAGGACAGCGATGGCTCAGGATTCAGGGTTAAGATCTGCTTCCTAAGACTTTTGCATTTTATGAGCCACGAGGGTCTCATAAAGAGTTTTTCTCCCTACAGGTCGAGAGGATCCCATAGGTGTAAGTTCTTCTTAAGAATCGTGAGGATTCTTAAGCGGGTTTTCCCTTGAGAGTCGTAAGGATCTCACAAGAGAGTTTTTCTTCCTTACAGGTCGTGAGGACTTGTAAGTGCTGGATGTGGTCACCCTTGTCCGTATTTTACGGAGTCAGGGGTTTCTCCAGGTATCGTAGTTTAAAGACATCACGGTCAAGGTTAAGGACCTCATAGTCCGTGGATTTAAGGACTCCACAGTCCGATGTTAGTTTTAAGACATCACGGTCAAGGTTAAGGACTTCATAGTCCGTGGATTTAGGGACTCCACAGTCCGATGTTAGTTTTAAGACATCACGATCAAGATTAAGGACCTCATAGTCCGTGGATTTAAGGACTCCACAGTCCGATGTTAGTTTTAAGACATCACGGTCAAGGTTAAGGACTTCATAGTCCGTGGATTTAGGGACTCCACAGTCCGATGTTAGTTTTAAGACATCACGGTCAAGGTTAAGGACTTCATAGTCCGTGGATTTAGGGACTCCACAGTCCGATGTTAGTTTTAAGACATCACGGTCAAGGTTAAGGACCTCATAGTCCGTGGATTTAAGGACTCCACAGTCCGATGTTAGTTTTAAGACATCACGGTCAAGGTTAAGGACCTCATAGTCCATAGATTTAAGGACTCCACAGTCCGATGTTAGTTTTAAGACATCACGGTCAAGGTTAAGGACCTCATAGTCCATGGATTTAGGGACTCCACAGTCCGATGTTAGTTTTAAGACATCACGGTCAAGGTTAAGGACCTCATAGTCCGTGGATTTAAGGACTCCACAGTTCGATGTTAGTTTTAAGACATCACGGTCAAGGTTAAGGACCTTATAGTCCGTGGATTTAGGGACTCCACAGTCCGATGTTAGGTTGCAGGGACCCGTCACCTCTTTGAAGACGTTGAGGAATTACAGCATCAAGCATCAAAGGAGTGAAGAGATGTACCCTTAAACCAAGGCAGAATCCGTAGGGAATCGGGGTAGTTGATCGTTAGTTTTAAGACATCACGGTCGAGGTTAAGGACATCATAGTCCGTGGATTTTAAGGACTCCACAGTCCGGTATTTGCTCTGGATGCTTCACACGGGTTCACTGCCGTGCTTGGCGAGGACCAGGCTCCGCTCTGGGCGTTTTCCGCCGGGTCAGAGAGTGACGTTATCCGCGTTCCACGTAACCAGGAATTTTGCACTAGATGCTTCACACGGGTTCACTGCCGTGCTCGGCGAGGACTAGGCTCCGCTCTGGATGCTTCACACGGGTTCACTGCCGTGCTCTGCGAGGACCAGGATCCGCTCTGGACATTTTCCACGGGGTCAAAGAGTGACGTTATCCGCGTTCCACGTAACCAGGAATTTTGCACTAGATGCTTCACACGGGTTCACTGCCGTGCTCGGCGAGGACTAGGCTCCGCTCTGGATGCTTCACACGGGTTCACTGCCGTGCTCTGCGAGGACCAGGATTCGCTCTGGACGTTTTCCACGGGGTCAAAGAGTGACGTTATCCGTGTTCCACGTAACCAGGAATTTTGCACTAGATGCTTCACACGGGTTCACTGCCGTGCTCGGCGAGGATTAGGCTCCGCTCTGGATGCTTCACACGGGTTCACTGCCGTGCTCTGCGAGGACCAGGATCCGCTCTGGACGTTTTCCACGGGGTCAAAGAGTGACGTTATCCGCGTTTCACGTAACCAGGAATTTTGCACTAGATGCTTCACACGGGTTCACTGCCGTGCTCGGCGAGGACTAGGCTTCGCTCTGGATGCTTCACACGGGTTCACTGCCGTGCTCTGCGAGGACCAGGATCCGCTCTGGACGTTTTCCACGGGGTCAAAGAGTGACGTTATCCGCGTTCCACGTAACCAGGAATTTTGCTGATTGTATCCGCATTTCACGGGATGGAGGTTTGACTGTTGGCGATATGTATACCACCGAACCATGGAACTGGGAGCTGCCGCTACTCCGCTTTGTTTGAAGTTGTGTCCGTCGTTACGAGACGAGTGTTGGGATGATCTCTAAGACGCTTGTGGCCCGTCGAGATTTAGCTTCTTTCTTTGGTGAAACATGGGGGGGAGGTATGTTCCCTTTTTGTTTACGCCCTTGGATTGTGTACAGGGTGTGATGGAACATCACCTGTAGGGCATAAATTTTATTTTTATTTTATTTCTTTTTCCGCGATGCTCTATCGTTTCAGCTTTTATATCGCGAAGGTCGCGATTGCCCCATCATTTCGGCTATTTTTCGCGGTGCCCAATCATTTCGGCTATTTATTTATTTTCTACTCGCTGCTTTTTATTGCGAGTCGCCCCATCATTTCGGCTATTTTTCATGCATACATTTTTTCTTGCTGCTTTTTATTGCAAGTTGCCCCATCATTTCGGCTATTTCGTATGCATACGTGGCTCGCTAGCTTTTTCGCCGCAAGCTTGGATTTTAGACACCGATTTCAGCATCAGCACCGCTACAACTGGGATGTTGCTAGGAGCGAATCATCATTTGCCTCCGTCGATTTTGAACAAAGGTGGCTTAGCAAACAGGGTTAAGGGTCCTGTCGACCAAGGCTTTTGACTTCATGAGCCGTAAGGGTCTCACAAAGGTATTTCTCCCTACAAGTCATGAGGATCTTGTAGGTGTATTTTCTCCCTAGGGATCGTGAGGATTCCTAAGTGTATGTTCCTCTGCAAGTCGTAAGGATCCTACAAGAGGGTTTTCTCCTTATAAGTCGAGAGGAATTATAAGGGTTGTTCACCATATGGACATGTCCCTAGTCACGGGTATGACTTTGCTGGGGAAATGTTTATTCGCGCCCGTGGATTGTATACAAGGGTCAGTATTGAGCCACTTGTAGGGCAGTATCGAAGGTTGTGGGGGATTTTCTTAAGAACAGGTTTAGGTTTCTGTAACTTAAGACTTTCAAGTCTTATGAGCCGTGAGGGTCCCATAAGAGAATTCTCCTTACGAGTCGTAAGGATCTCGCAAGTGTATTTTCTTCTTAGGAATCGTGAGGATCCCTAAGTGTGTCTTTCCCTTGTGAGTCGTAAGGATCCCACGCGGGTGGTTTCTCCTTACAAGGTCGAGAGGATCTTGTAAGTGTCTTTTAACGAGGTTGCGCTCTTTCGGGTTTTCACAAACACTCGCCGGTAGTCCTGCTGTTTTTACTCACGGAGCCCTTTCGGGTTTTCATCCGTGCCCCTTTTACTTATGGACATACCGTTTTTTTTTTCTTTTTCTCTCTTTCTTTTTTTACAAGGTCGCGCCCTTTCGGGTTTTCACGAACACTTGCCGGTAGCCCTGCTGTTTTTACTCACAGAGCCCTTTCGGGTTTTCATCCGTGCCCATTTTGCTTGTGGACATACCGTTTTTATTTTATTTTATTTTATTTATTTATATATTTTTTCTTTCTATTTTTTTTGTCTCGTCAGCCTAAGGATGCTGCGGTAGTAGTTTAAGAATGTTTCGGTCCGTCGTTAGTTTAAGGACGTTTCGGTCCGTCGTTAGTTTAAGGACGTTTCGGTCCGTCGATAGTTTAAGGACGTTTCGGTCCGTTATTAGTTTAAGGACATTTCGGTCCGTCATTAGTTTAGGGACGTTTTGGTCCGTGAATAGTTTAAGGACGTTTCGGTCCGTTATTAGTTTAAGGACATTTCGGTCCATCATTAGTTTAGGGACGTTTCGGTCCGTCATTAGTTTAGGGACGTTTCGGTCCGTTCAGGGAAAGGCCGGCTACTGCTTATAAAGTCTGAGCTTAGGAAGATAGCGAGCGGACATAGTCATCGTCATCTATCATTGACCTAGGCTGTGGCTCATTAAGCTTAGTATTTCTTTAGGAAGCGGCCGTTTATTGGCCTGAAAGGCCTTTCACCGTGCATGTCCATGAGTAGATAGGCTCCACCCTGGTAGACTTTGTCTATGACGTACGGGCCTTCATAGTTCGGCTCAAATTTTCCCCGCTTGGCACGATTGGGGATCATAGGTCTTTTGACCACTAGTACGAGTTCGCCTTGGCGGAATGTCCTCGGCCTGGTCAATCTTTCGTACGAGCGCGTCATCTTTGCTTTGTAGGCCTTTAGATTTTGTTGCGCTATGAGCCGGGTTTCATTGAGGGCATCGAGCTCCTCAAGCCGAAGGTGAGCATTTTCTTCGTCCGTCAGCTCGTAGTGGACTGCCACTCGTAGAGAGGGTGACTCTATCTCGAGGGGGAGTACTGCTTCCGTCCCAAATACCAACGCGTACGGCGTTGTGTTCGTGGCCGTCTTGAACGTAGTTCGATAGGCCCAAAGGGCCTCTTGCAGCCTCTCATGCCAGTCCTTCTTATTTCGGGACACCGTCTTTTTTATGATCTTTGTCAAGGTCTTATTGAAGGCCTCGGCCAGACCGTTAGCTCGTGGATTGTAGATTGAAGAATATCTCCAGTCTATATTGTGCTGCTGCGCGAAGCGGCTAATCTTATGGCTTCTGTAGGCTGGCCCGTTATCGGAGATAATCCGCCATGGAGTTCCAAACCGATAGATGACGTGCGTCTTGAAGAAGTGAAGGATATTCTCCGTCTTCACTTCCCTCAATGGTACTGCTTCCGCCCATTTGGAGAAGTAATCAGTCGTCGCCAAGATGAAACGATGTCCCCTGGACGATGCTGGTTCAATGGGGCCGACTATGTCAGTCCCCCACATTTCGAATGGCCAGCTAGCTATCGTTGGATGTAGTGGATTCGGATGCTGGTGGATGAAATCCCCGTGGATTTGGCACGAGTGGCACTGCTTCGCATACTCGAGGCAGTCCTGGATCATCGTGGGCCAGTAGTAACCCATCCGTTTAATTTTTAACTTCATCTTCGGGCCTGCTTGATGAGAACCACAGATTCCGTCATGAACCTCTTTAACGACTCTTTCTGCTTCGTCCGGTCCTAAACATCTTAGCCACAGAGAATCAAACGACCTCTTATACAGAGTATCATTGACGAAAGCGAAAAATAGAGCTCGTTTCATGAGCTGATGTCTTGAGGACGCTCCTTCAGGCATTCGGTGGGACTTAAAATAGTCTATGAAGACTTCCCTCCAGTCCTCAGCCTTCTTACGGTCTTTTATTTGTAGGGTCGTCTGCTCAGTCGCTCCCTTTTCTTCGCATGATTCCGGAGATATTTCTGCCGGGGCGAGCACTCGACGGCTTTGCACCATGATTTTGACGTCATCGAGGTTCTCATCAGCTAGTTCTTTAGCGAGCTTAGCTAGCGCGTCTGCTTTGCTATTTTCCGCACGTGGTATACTTTGCAAAGTATAGGAGGGAATTTGGGTCAATAGTTGTTGCACCTTTTCGCCGTACTTCACCAGCTCCGGTTTGCACGTTTGGTTGTCGCCATTTACTTGACTAACGACCAGTTGAGAATCCCCGTATATAAGGAGGTCTTCAATTCCCATGTCAATGGCGATCTCGAGGCCTGCTATCAAAGCTTCGTATTCGGCTTCATTGTTCGTCCTCGATTCCGTTAAGGAGAAAGCAAAGCGCATTATCCCTCCTTGTGGGGTTATGAAGATAAGGCCTACTCCCGATTTGATTATGGGGGGTACATTGTTTGCGCTTCTTCATGGAAGATGCCCCGTCAAAATAGAGTTCCCATCGGGTATCACTGCCGCCGATCGCATCGAATGCATGTTCGTCCGGAAAATCGCAGTTCAGAGGAGAACCGGCAGGTACTGGATGCTCGGCAAGGAAGTCGGCAATGGCCTAGCCTTTCACTGCCTTAAGAGGTCGATACGTTATCGAGAACTCCATCAGGAGTAGAGCCCATTTAGCGAGTCGACCCGTCAATATAGCCTTTGACATCAAATTTTTAAGGGGGTCCACCTTCGAGATGAGACGGACTTCGTGCGCCAACGCATAGTGCCTGAGTTTTGTTATCGCGAAGATTAATGCCAAGCAGTGTTTTTCAATGGGAGAGTAGTTGCTTTCTGCCCCCAGCAGAACTCGACTTAGGTAGTAGAATGCTCTCTCTTTTCCTTGATCGTTCTCTTGTGCCCATAATGCGCCTAAGGAACCTTCGAGGGCGGTTGTATAAAGAATGAGGGGTTTTCCCTTGACCGGCGCAGCCAACACCGGAGGGTTCTGCAGGTACTGCTTGATCTCATCTAGTGCACCTTGGCATTTGTGATCCCAAACGAATGGAGTTCCCTTCTTCATTAGGTGGCTGTAAGGACGGCACTTGCCTGAAAGATTGGCGATAAACCGCCGGATGTATGCGAGCTTCCCTTGGAGAGACCGCAACTGTCTGAGGGTTCTTGGCGGAGGCATTTCCATGATCGCCTTGATCTTAGATGGATCTATTTCGATACCTCGGTGTCGGATGATGAATCCCAGGAATTTACCCGAGGAGACTCCAAACGCGCATTTGAGGGGATTCATCTTCAAATTATATTGCCGAAGGCATTGAAATACAGTCTCCAGATGCTTTAAGTGCTCTTCGTATGACATGCTCTTCACTATGAGGTCATCGATATAGCACTCGACGATGTCATGTATGAGATCGTCGAAGATCTTTGTCATGGCCCTTTGATAGGTAGCGCCGGCGTTCTTTAGACCAAAGGGCATAACCTTGTAGCAGAATATACCCAAAGGGGTCCGGAAAGCGGTGTGCTTCTGGTCTTCGGGATGCTTCTTTATCTGATTGTACCCTGATGAACCGTCCATAAAAGAGAAAACCTCGTGAGTGGACGTGTTATCTATCATTAGCTCGGTTACCGGTACTGGGAAATCGTCCTTCGGGCAAGCTTTATTGAGATCCCTGAAATCCACGCATATGCGTACCGTCCCATTTTTCTTCATTACCGGGACGATGTTGGCGATCCAGTCGGGATATTGGACTTCTTGGATAAATCCAGAATCGATCAGCTTCTTGACTTCGGCGTTGATGCTCATCTCAAGCTCGAGCCGCATCCTTCTCGGCGCCTGCTTGACTGGCTTGATATCCGGGGATATTGCTAATTTATGCACAGCAATCTCCGGATCTAATCCTGGCATCTCGGAATAGTTCCATGCGAAGCAGTCTTTGTGCTGTAGAAGCACGTTCTTTAACGCAGCCACCCTTTCTTCAGATAGCAGCTCGCTGACAAATGTCGGTCGCGGATCATCTGCCGATCCCAACTCAATCTTCTTGAGGTTATCTGCAGTAGTATGTATGCCATCTTCCAGTTCTTTCGGAGCTGGCGGAAATTCTGAGATCACCTCATCATTGCTGTTCTCAAAGCACCAGGGAAGGTCATCCATGTTCTTGGGCTCTTCTTTTAATATCGTAATCATGTAACAGGTGCGAATCCGCTTCCAGGACTGAGGTGGATCCGGTTCTGCTCTTGCGGCTTTGGGTTCGTGCTTTTGTGGCGGCGTTACCCTCCAGCCGTCGGATAAAGCGAATCTGCCCTGTTGGTACTGGTCCTCGACCCAGTTCTTGAAGGTGAAGCAGTCTTTGGTAAGATGTCCTATGGCTCGGTGATAAGAGTAATAGCTTAGATGAGAAGCCTTGTTAGCTTGCTCAGGGTGTCTAGACTCTGGAAGCACGATCATTTGATGTTTTATAGCGAGCTCGAGTAACCTCTCCGTCTTGTCTCGAGGGAAGGAATACGCTCGACTCATCTTCTTCATGAGGGACAAATCCGGAACACGCAACGCCTGATCACATAACTCTCTAATCCTGCGTCATTGTTGTCGGCTCCTCTTTCCGCTTCTTGATTTATTTCTACCTCTGCGTCGGGCTTTTCGTACAACGGGTTGACAGGGATGAGTATCTTCGTCTTTTGCAGCCCGTTGAAATAGACGTTGCGTCCTGGCCTTCTCGTAGATGGCCATCTCGTGGTTGTAGTCTTCCCAAGCTTTTTGACCCGCTTTCCTGATAAGCTTGTCCATCCGTTCTTCAAATGACGGACTCGGTACTTCAATCGCGGGATCTAGTTTTGATGAGGGGTTGGCATTTCCCGACAGGGCGTTCTCTTCTTCATCAAAGGTATATATGGCGTAGTTAATGTGGGCCCGTTCCCGTTTTCTGGCTCTTATGTATCCAAGCCCAAGTGTTTCCATTTTCCCATTGGGCAATTTGCGCTGAGTCCCAGGGACCTCCCAAATCCTGTTGTAGAACCGAGCTTGTCGAACAGTCTGTTTTAAGGGTACTCCTTGGCGCTTCAATAGCCTCTTTAGTCCATTTGTGTAATATCTGGGCAAACGGATGGGTTGGAGCCTGTCGAGTGTAGCATCCGCGCCATGCCAGATCTCTTTCTCTATTTTCGACTCTGAGGATCGGTAGAATAGGATCACCTTCTCACCCTTTTGCCTGGGAGGGACATAAAACGTTTGCAGGTCCTGCACATTGTAAGCTTGAAGTGTGTCGAGATCCTTGTAGTGTTCTCGCGGCACCATGGTGATTTGCAAACTCTGATCATCGCTAGGGGGTGCTTGTATTGACGGCCGATTGGAGAACACGACATTAACCTCATCTTCCGAGTCACTTCCGAAGACCAACATGGGGGCGGACGTCCCCGGGTTGTTGCGTTGAGATGGCCCAGCATAAACTATCTCTTCTTCTCCTTCGGTATCGCTCCCGAAAACAGGGATGGCGGCGGCGGCTTTGTTCTTCGGCTTGCGACACCTTTCTGTATCCTCGAAATCTCGCAAAAAGTACTTCGCATCTTCGTATTTGCGGACTTCGTTCACGGAAAATGGGTTCAGCTCACCTGTTACGGTATACTCGAAACCATCCTTAAAGTACTTTATACACAGATGTTGTGTAGAAGGGATGATGTTGTACTCGTGTAGCCAAGGACGACCGAGCAAGGCGTTGTAGCAGGTCTTGGCATCAATGACATGGAATTTGATGTCTGTGACGAGTAGTTCGAAGCGTAGTGTTAGTATCACGGATCTGAGAGTCCGTGACGATTGTGAATCGAAACCGGAGATGGTAATTTTGTCACGAGCGAGGTGTTGCACGCTTATGCAAATTTCCTTTAACACCCGAATGTTAAGGAGATTGACGGAGGATCCATTATCTACTAGGATCTTGCCTATCTTGATATCATGGCAGTATCCAGAGACATATAGGGGGCGGTTGTGGTCGCACGTCCCGAGAAGGAGGTCTTCGTCACCGAAAGTGATGTCGGCCGTATGCACTTCCTCCAGTTCATCCTTCATCCTTTCAGTGGCGAGGAAGGCAAGGAATTGCTCAGGTTCTTATAATGCCTTAATTAGTGAATCTCGCGCTTCTTTTGATAATAGGAGGGCATTGAGAATGCTAAGTTGAGAAGGTAGCTTTCTTAAGTGCGCCAGGATGTTGTAGTCCACCTTACCCTTCCTGGGAGGGTCTTTGGTAGTCAGCTCTTTCATGACTTGATCATCTAAAGTGATATCCTCAGTGACCTTTTCCTTTCCCTTATCTTTTCTATTTGCGGGCCCGAGATTCTTTTCCGGGAGCGTGCGATTGCGCAGCTGAATGTTTTCGCAGGCCTCCGGTTCCTCCTCTTTCCCTAAAACAGATTCTCTAAAGAGAGGGCCCAGAGCCATTTCTTCATCAGAGTCGCTCCAAAGGTGAGAACTTGTGACCCCCCGGCGTTAGCCATGTAACAGTTGCCAGTAGTTCTGTTGTACCCGTTGGCGGTACTTCTTCGTTCCCGACGAATCTTGCGTTTCATGCGCTTAAAATGTTGCCGACGAGCAACATATCCTTGCCACCATATCCTAAAGGCGTCGCACTCCTCCGTGGGGTGTGAAATTTTCCGATGATATGCGCAATAATCAGGGTGCCTCTCCGCCCCATTGAGCGTGTTTTCTTCCAAGGGTGGTAGCTTCATTCCCATTGACATGGCTTTGGCAAACCTTTTCCTCGTCTTGAGTATCTTCTTATCTGTCTTGGATGCCTTTCGATCTGGCGGGAGTACTTCAACTCTTTCGTTCAGTCGCCTGCATTTGGCTCCTTTCGATGCGGCCATCTCACGCTCCTGATCCGCTTTACTCTTTAGACGAATCTCGTCCAGAAAAGCATCGATCATTTCATCTGTTGGCCACACACGCTCTGGTTCAGGCTCTGTCCCCAGTTTCTTAGTGCCAGGATTTTTCTCATCGTTGGTAAACGAGTGGGAGATTACGTTACAACTCGCCACATATCCCTCGGATTCATCCGACGAGCTCTCTCCATCATCTTCCTCTTGAAAGATGTGGCTGAGGAACTCTTGCAGCATGACAGGAGTTCACGCCTTTTGATTGTACTCTTCCAGCGCGTCGATTTGCTTCTGCAAGTTCGTGCGCTTGTCTCCAGGCGTCACGGGCTCCTTAGATTTCTTCTTCTTTTTCTTCGAAGATTTGGACGGTTGGGCGTGAGTATTTGGGCCATCACCACGAGTCTTCGTAGCTGGGCGCGGCTTCAACATTCCTTCAATAATTCGAGGTTCAAGCGGGTCACTCCATTCGACCGCAGGGCACGCATGAAGGCCCCTCAGCATTCTTTTGGTTTTAGTTGACAGCACGACCTCCCATGGAGCTTCTTCAATAAAAGAACAGGTTGCCCCCGGTGTATCTGCTTTCTTAGGAGTATGCGGCTGTGGTGGGTTCACCTTCCACTTTTCGGACAGTGCAAACTTCCCCTGGAGGTATTGATCTTCAATCCATCATTTGAAGACGAAGCAATCCTCAATCGGATGACTTACCGTGTGATGGTAAGGGCAATAGTTAGGGTTATTCAACTCAGTGGGTTGTGGCGGTCGCCTTGGATTTGGTAGGTTTATAAGTCTGTTGCGTACTGCCAGCTCGAATAACCGTTTCGTCTTGTCTCGTGGGAACGAGTAGGGACGCTTCATCTTCTCATTATAATACCGGCGTCTTTCTTCCAATTGATCCGCCAGCTTCGGGGCGTTGGGTTGCTGCTGGGCATTCGCGACGAAGGTTGCCCTTCCTTTACCCTTGTCATTCCGAGGTTCCGACTTCGGGGGAGGTGGTCTATGACCCATCTGGTCCATCTGAGCCAACTTGTCGATTAAAGCCTAGAATGTGGTTGGCTTAAAGAACATCATAAACTGGGAGATAGTCGCGTGAGGGTCTAGGGTTCCCACGAACATGCCCACTGCGGGCGCTTCTTCAATGCGTTGCTCGCATTTCGACCACAAATTTCGCCAGCGTATAGCATACTGGACCCAAGTTTCGCCTGGTTTCACCCTGGCATTAATCAGCGCCGTTATTGGAGTGCGTTCGCTGGCGCTCGCGAACCGCTGGGTGAATAGCAACTCCATTTCAGTGAACGTCTTGATAGAATCGTTCGGGAGTTCCGAATACCATTCGAACGCTGTTTCTGATAAGCTGCCCACGAACTGGCGAAGCAATAGTTTATCATCACCGTCGGTGTTACCGCAAAGGGCCTTGAACTGGGCAACATGTTGATGGGGATTGCCGGTCCCCTTATACACGTGGAATTTTGGTATTGTATAATCCGGCGGGTATTTGATTTGGTCGTACCAGCTTGGATACGGCCGGCCCGTTTTTACGACTTGACCAGCTGCCTCAGTCGCGTGATGAACCCGATGAACCCGGATTTGCTGGGCTATATAGTCGACCAAATCAGCCTTAGAGATTGTCTCCTTCTTGGCCGTTGAGAGGGCCGGTGGTAGATTTGACGTTTCCCCCTTGTCGTCTTCAAGGACGATCGGGGGATCCTCAGCGGGTGGGTCTTGTTGGATTATCATTCCTATCATCTCTTGGAAGAGAAGGCCCATACGCTGTATGTTGGCTGCTTGTTCAGCAGCCTCTTTGTCCTTCTTCTCCAATATTCGGCGAAGGAACTCAGCGTCGGTTTCTTCCTCCTGGCGTTCGTCCGAGGACGTTTCTGGGTTTTCTTTTGGCCCGGTAAGTGCGGCCATAGCGTTCAGCATTTCCTGGAGCTTTTGCTGTTGCTCCTGAGCTTTGGTCACCGACCGTGTAAGCGGTCTATGACCTGTAGACGCACGACTGTCTTCCTTTCCTGACGCCATGTATACGGTATGGACCATCATGCCCCCAAACTTAGGGCGTCTGGGCTTAGTGCCTTTAGCTGTCGTTGCAGGCTGGGGGATCTTCTCTGGCTTCCTCCTTTTATGAGCAGTGGCAGTTGAGGAGGCCGTTGAGGCGGGCACCCAGACAGTGTTTCGTGATTTAGCCTAGTGACTGGCTTCCTGTTGGATTTTCAGCTTCTTGTGTTGGCGGGAGAAGTTTGGATCGATCATCGAGTCTCGGGCCTGCCGCCAAACCTTATAGATTTTGGAAGACAGCCGTTGTGGGGATCGGGGCTGTTCTGGCTTTATTTCCGCAACCTTTTTTAGTGGAGGAGGAGACCTCTTTAGCATCGCGGTAGGAGAATTCCTACGCACCTTATTTAGCATCTCAAAGCTGTTCCCAGTTGGAACAGCAGCATTAACTTCTGCCATCGAGGCTGGTGGAGTTAGCCCAAAGGGGGAGTTGCCCCAGCCTTCCTTACTCGGCGCCAGTGGCGACGTCGAGCGTGTCGAGCGGACGGCGTTGGTTCAGCGGTGAGAATAGCTTCGTCTTGCCCCCTGTATAGGTAGGGGGTCATTGCTGGTGTTAGCCTGTCAAAGACTGACGTCCTTTGGATAATAGGAGCGGGAGCTGGAGCCGTCAATCTTGTAAAGACCGACTTTGTGGCAGGGGAAGCCACATTGATGACTTCAGGAGCAGGACCGGTCACTTTCTTAGAAGCAGCCTTCTCTGGGATTGTAGGCCTTATTGTGGGTCCACAGGAGTCTTGGCCCAATCTAGAGAAGACCGAGGCGCTGGTGTTGGGCGACCCGTTGAGAGGGGCCGCGGCAGGGGTAAGACGATCAAAGACCGACTTCTTGGGAGCTTCCTCCGTCAGCACCGGCGCGGTGAAGCTTGTCGGTGGGAGCATGGTCCCAAAAAACAATCCTGTGGTGGCTCGAGCGACCTGTTCCACGGGCATTGTGAATAGCGAAGCAGCTTGGGGTCCGTAGGCTATACCTCCTGGCGAGGCAATGCATTGGTTGCAATTGCAGTTCGAGCAGTTGGAGCGTTTCGCAGAAGTAGAAGCCATCGATGCTTTGCTTTCTGCAATAAGCAAGACGCCAGGTCTTAGTATCTTGAAACCCAAGGGCCACCATTAGCGAACCGCGATTGGTTCGCGAATCACGACACACGAAGTGTGGAGTGGAAAGAGGAAAAGGTCCCACCGGGCATGCCAGAATCTGTTCCCCTCCGAATGGCGGCGCGACTGGGCGTCTCGCCTGAGATTCGGGGCAGATACTAATTGGTGCTATCCGTCCACCTCTCCGAAGATGCCAAGTTGATTTATGGCACCCTGTATCGAAAGTTTGAACGGATGCGTCCGATGTAGCAGACTTCGTCAGATTCCCCCTCGCTTGAGGGGTTTTTGATTGTGGGGACGCTCTTCCCTGCAGGCGCAAGCTCCTCCAGTTAATTACGCTACCGCATTACGGTAACAACTTTCTCCTTCTCCAGATGGTCACTTCGTGTCGTGTGTGTTTGTTTTGTGTTTTGTTGCTCGTGGATTGTATACGAAGACTGAGTTATGTCGTCGCCCGTAGGGCGTGGACTAGTCCAAATCCGTATTATCTTAGATTTGGGTTCAGGGGTTTGGGTTTAAGGATACATTAGCCTCATTTGAGCCTAAGATCGACTTAAACGTTTGTTAAGGATACGTCAGTCTAGTTTTTAGACTAAGATCAACTTAACGGGATCGTTTAGATCCAACAATAGAGCAATTAAGGGAGCCCTGTTGTTTAGCTTAGTGACATCACGGTCGGTAGGTAGTTTAAGGACATTGCGGTCCATAGGTAGTTTTAAGGACATTGCGGTCCAATGTTAGTTTTAAGATGTTGCGGTCAAGGTTAAGGACCTCATAGTCCGTGGATTTAACGACTCCACAGTCCAAAGTTAGTTTTAAGGCATCTCGGTCAAGGTTAAGGACCTCATAGTCCATGAGTTTAAGGACCCCACAGTCCATAGTTAGTTTTAAGACATCTCGGTCAAGGTTAAGGACCTCATAGTCCATGAGTTTAAGGACCCCACAGTCCATGAGTTTAAGGACCCCACAGTCCATAGTTAGTTTTAAGACATCTCGGTCAAGGTTAAGAACCTCATAGTCCATGAGTTTAAGGACCCCACAGTCCATGTCAATGTGTGGTCATCGGGACCCGTCACCTCTTTGAAGACGTTGAAGAATTACAACGCCAAGTATCAAAGGAGTGAAGAGATGTACCCTTGAGCCGGGGTGGATTAAATAGTCTTTGGCCCAATTTGGGATCAAGACCAATTAATTATGTTATGAGTCCATTAGCCCAGTTAAGTCTGAATTGAGGACTTATGGCCGTCTTGGGCTAAGCCCAATCATGTCTGGAATATTGGCTTCCTGTTGGTCCATTGAAGGAGAGGCTTTGCCTCTGGCCATTTAGCCAATTGGGCCAATGCCTAGTGTTAAACACTAAAGACCAATCGGTGTTGAACACTGGGAATGAGATTGACAAGTTAGTGTTTAACACTAAAAGATAGTTGGTGTTAAACACCAGCAACAAGGCTTTCAAATTAGTGTTAAACACTAAAACAGATCAGCGTTAAACACTGGCAACAGAGATCTCAAATTAGTGTTAAACACTAAGGTAATCAGTGTTGAACACTGCAAATAAAGTTCTTTGATTAGTGTTGAACACTAAGGCCCAACAATGTTTTAACACTGGATTCAGGGGTTCCAATTTAGCGTTAGACGCTAAGGCAAGAGGGGTCACGTGGTAGCACGTGAGGGCGCCCTCCCTTCATTTGTTCTGCTGAGAATATCGCATCTTTTGGAGCATCACGTGCCATCACGTGACGGGTGTTTAAATGGAGTATGTTAAAGCCTTTGCCAAGGGTCACGTGGGTCACGTGAGGTACTGCCTCAAAGGGGCTTTTCTGTAGATCTTTTTGGGGGTCACGTGGTGACACGTGACCCTGCCTCTATGTATGTTTTTTTTAAAAGATCTGTTAATCCCTTTCAGGAATTAAATTCCTCGTAGGGTTGAACCCTGACAATAATTTCAGAGGAATCAAATTTCTACTTCCTTTTGAAGATTTATATTCTGGGATAGAGTTGAACTCTGAATTTTCTGTAGGAATTAAATTCCTCATATATGTGAAGAACTGAATAGGGTTAAACCCTAATAAAAGCTTTAAAGAATTAAACTCCCACTCTCTGTTAGAGGATTATTCTGGGAATGAGATTAAGGGAATTAAATTCCTGTTGTTTTAACAGAACTAAGTTCTTAACTAGGGTTAAACCCTGATTCTGTTCTTTCTGAAGGAATTAAATTCCCATAACACAGGGTCAAACCCTAATTTTATTTTGAAGGAATTAAATTCCTATAGTTCTGTGAGAATTAAATTCTCGTGCTTCCATTCCCTCTCTATGCTTTGGATCTGCATGGCAGGATCTCAACCCATTAAGAATTAAATTCTCAACTCAAGGGGAGATGTGCACTTTACAGATCCTCCACCAAAGAGAGAACTATGTTCTTCTGTTTTTATATCAGAGTTAAACTCTGTTGAGAATTAAACTTTCTTTTCCTTTCAAAAGGCCTTCCCCTTCTTACCTAGGGTTTTCTTTTGCAGAAGATCCAAATTTCTTCAAAGTATCAAGGCTCTCCTCTTTTTTGTCTCGATTCCTTTCTGCCTCTATCTCTCTCTATCTCTCCCTCTCGCTGTGTCTCTTGGCTCCTATTTATAGGAGAAGCAGCCGAATCAATTAGTTTTGGCGAATCTTCCATTGAGAGATTTGATTTGTATTCACCATTTGTTTTGGACCTTTGGATTATTAGGTGAATTTTATTCACCATTGGATTTTAAATCCAGAGATTCTCCTTTGTTATTTCGGTTAGATTTAAAGGGGAAATCTTTCCAAATTCGAGATTTTCCCATAGATAGATGGTATTTAATCACCTTTAAATCTTTAATTTAATCGGTTGCTTTGGAAAGATTTACGAGGTCTTTTCTCAGAATTTAATTTCTGTTAACAGATAGGCTTTGAAAGCCGGTCACGTGTGACCACGTGACCCTTGGTCACGTGTGGGCATGTGACCCCCTTGGAACGAGCTCTCTTCTTTCTTTCTGCGCTCTGCTTTCTGGTCGATGCTTAGCTGTCACGTGCCACCACGTGACCCCTAGTCACGTGTGAGCACGTGACCCTCGTCTGGAGCCTTTTTCTTGATTCAATCAGGGAATTGAGTCTGCCGTTTTTGAGTGTCACGTGCCAACACGTGACCCTGGTCACGTGTTGGCACGTGACCCTTTCTGAAGCCCTTTTCTCTGATGTAGTTGGGAAACTGGATTTGCCTTGCCGATACTTTTAGATGTCACGTGTAAGCACGTGACCCTTTTCTGAAGCCTTTTCTGTAGGCTTTCCTGATTTTAAATCAGGAAACACGGTGCTTCATTTCGTCGCCGAAAACTTCTCGGATTGCCGTCGGAAGATCATCGGAGCTTCGCCCTTTGCTAACTCCACTTGCACACAAAAGACTTATGAATTTTCGTGAGAGTTTGGGCAAGGATTTGTGAGTGAGGGGGGTGATTTGAGGGGTGGTATTTATAGAAAAAAAATCTAGGGTTTAGGGTAGTGAACGGGTGTGATAAAAATTGTATTTAAAATGGATTAAATGGTTTTTTTTAATTTGCTCTATAAATGTGCAGAGAAATTAAATAATACAGGGGTTATGGAGGAATTCAAGAGTCGCCAGAGAATGGAAGTGTAACAACCCCAAATTTCCAATACAAGTTTTTTTACAAAAAAATTTTAAAATCCATAAAGGGGTATTTATTGCCTGAGCACAAGATAAGTAATTAATTAGCAATTTAATTACAAGAAGAAGCTTGTAGCTCATTGGTAATACCTTGCATTGCTGAACCAAGCCACCAGAGTTCAAATCCCATACCCCACACTATTTTTAATATTATTTTGTTTTGAAGTTTTTAGATTACCAACAGTCAACACGTGATAAATCCTAAACACCCCACTACACCCAATAAAGTAAATGTTTCAGAGGCTACACCAGAAGACTCCCCACCTCCCGACCCATCGACTCGGCCCGACTCGGGCAGGCGCCGCCGGTCGGACTAGGCCTAACGGCCGAGTGCCCAACTGAAAAGTTGGGTCTCTTAGCCTCCCCTACCTCCCTGCACACTCCATTTATTTAGATCGGTTCCAGAGAAGCCATAAAGTCCCTTTTACTCCATTTTTAATGCATTTTAACATTTTTTTTAAAATTAAAACCCTTCATCTACCCTAACCCTATAAATACCAACGCTACACACTACCCCCTCACCCCAAAACTCTGAGGCAACTCTCAAGAAATCACTCGAAACCCTTGTGTGCAATCAAAGTGAGCGAATGGCGAAGATCTGGCGAATTCTCCGGCGGATTTTCTGGCAACGACTTTAGGAGCTCCCAGCGACGAAACGACGCATTGGCGACTCCTCCCGATCCATCTCCCTCTCTTTGTTGTCCTAAACCCGTAAGTCCCCAAATTCTACCTCTCTTTTCTTTTCTGAAATACGGATTTACAAAACCCGACGGAATCGAAACCAATCCGATTTCCGATTTGATTTCTTTATAAAACTTCACTTTTCTTTAATACAATTATGCTTAAACCCTTTCGTGTTGACTATTAAACACTAACTAACCAAATTGATCAAGTTTCATATCATAAAAATAATTGCTATTTTACCGTATTTTTCATTTAAATACCACATAGTTTAAAATTCTACATTTAACATCACAAAACTTGCTATACCTTTAAGTAGATCATGAGGTAATGACCTACCTCCTCACACACCCATATGCAACACAGCACAATACTCTTGAAAATATAGAATACGGGAAAACGTCATCATTGCAATTAAATGCCATTTACTTAATAAAACAATTTTCTAAAAGATTTAGTATTTATACAATTTTTGCAAAGCGCCTCTACAACCCATTTTGGGGAACCCGTTCGGGATGGTGCGGATTATCGCACATCCTCGGGCTTAGTAGTGCGAGATTCAGACCTCCGCAAGGAGCATTCGGTTTCGAAAGATTTAAAATACGAAAATCTAAAGAAAATGAGATTTCTAGAATATTATATATATTAAAAATTATTTTCATATAAATATATGTATATTTATCCTTAAAATATCTATTTTGTAATAATATAAATATTCCACTTTTTCTAAAAATATCACAAGAATCATTTTACACTAAAATACCATGAATTCCATATAAATCAATATTACGAATAAATACTAATTATTATGAAATTAGGATATTTTCGCTAGATATATCACAATATAAAATCTACATTCATTACAACCCTAAAGACGATTAATAAATACTTGGGGTGTATTTTGAAAAGTATATAAAAGTATTTTTATATAAAACCCCCTCAAGTTCTATAATTTAACCCTAAGGACCGTAGTAAATATAGGTTTAAGCGGGACCAATCTCTTGAGCCTCAGGGAGCCGGAGAAGTGGGTGCCTGCCTATCTAAGATAGACAACTTAACAACGGTGTTATCGATACGGTAATCGTCTTTTATATTGCTTAGATACGCTTAGCGTATTTACTTCACAGTAAATACGTAGCGGCCCAGTCGCGTCCCCTTCGCCGTATACCGGGAAGCGGGGCGTGACAGGTTTTGTTGGTGGCCCATGTAGGTCAGAGCTGTATGAAACCCTAAGCAATATAAAACACAAGAATCAGCAACTAAAACATTCTTTACAATTCATACCTCTTAAATCTTATCATTTCATAAACTTTGAATCTGTCCTAACCCAAAATTCACTCGCCTCTTTTACAATCTTACCAAAACTTCCGCATCCTTTCATTCCTTCACACATTTTTCATACACTATCAAGTACTTCTAACACCTTGTAACACCTTAGCAGCCATAAAAGCCAAGACAGTTGACCAAGACAACACTAGTATTTCACTTTCACATTTTTAAAACCCTTGCATCACTTTATTTTTTTGCATACACTATCAGTAATTCAGTCACCACACTTTTCTTAAATTTGTTACACTTTCCTTTTACAAATTTCGAGGACGAAATTTTTATAAGGAGGGTAGAATGTAACAACCCCAAATTTCCAATACAAGTTTTTTTACAAAAAAATTTCAAAATCCATAAAGGGTTATTTATTGCCTGAGCAAAAGATAAGTAATTAATTAGCAATTTAATTATAAGAAGGAGCTTGTAGCTCATTGGTAATACCTTGCACTGCTGAACCAAGCTACCAGAGTTCAAATCCCATACCCCCACATTATTTTTAATATTATTTTGTTTTGAAGTTTTTAGAATACCAACAGTCAACACGTGATAAATCCCAAACATCCCACTACACCCAATAAAGTAAATGTTTCAGAGGCTACACCAGAAGACTCCCCACCTCCCGACCCATCGACTCGGTCCGACTCGGGCCAGCGCCGCAGGCCGGACTTGGCCGGACGGCCGAGTCCCAACTGAAAAGTTGGGTCTCTTGGCTTCGCCTACCCCCCTGCACACTCCATTTATTTAGATCGGTTCCAGAGAAGCCATAAAGTCCCTTTTACTTCATTTTTAATGCATTTTAACATATTTTTACATTTTTTAAAATTAAAACCCTTCATCTACCCTAACCCTAGCATAACCCTATAAATACCAACCCTACACACTACCCTCTCATCCCAAAACTCTGAGCCAACTCTCAAGATATCACTAGAAACCCTTGTGTGCAATCGAAGTGAGCGAAAGGCGAATATCCGGCGAATTCTCCGGCGGATTTTCCGGCAACGACTCTAGAAACTCCCGGCGATGAACCGACGCACCGGCGACTCCTACCGATCCATCTCCCTCTCTTTGTTGTCCTAAACCCATAAGTCCCCAAATTATACCTCTATTTTCTTTTCTAAAATACGGATTTACAAAACCCGACGGAATCGGAACCAATCCGATTTCCGATTCAGTTTCTTTATAAAACTTTACTTTTCTTTAATACAATTATGCTTAAACCCTTTCATGTTTACTATTAAATACTAATCAACCAAAATGATCAAGTTTCATATCATAAAAATAATTGCTATTTTACCGTATTTTTCATTTAAATACCACATAGTTTCAAATTCTACATTTAATATCATAAAAATTGCTATACTTTAAATAGATCACGAGGTAATGACCTACCTCCTCACACACTCATATTCAACATAGCACAATACCCTTGGAAATATATAATACGGGAAAACGACATCATTGCAATTAAATACCATTTACTTAATAAAACCGTTTTCTAAAAAATTTAGTATTTATACAATCTTTGCAAAGCGCCTCCACAGCCCATTTTGGGGAACCCGTTCAGGATGGTGCGGATTATCGCACATCCTCGGGCTTAGTAGTGCGAGATTCAGACCTCCGCAAGGAGCATTCGGTCTCGAAAGATTTAAAATACGAAAATCTAAAGAAAATGAGATTTCTAGAATATTATATATATTAAAAATTATTTTCATATAAATATATGTATATTTATCCTTAAAATATCTATTTTGTAATAATATAAATATTCCACTTTTTCTAAAAATATCACAAGAATCATTTTACACTAAAATACCATGAATTCCATATAAATCAATATTACGAATAAATACCAATTATTATGAAATTAGAATATTTTCACTAGATATATCACAATATAAAATCTACATTCATTACAACCCTAAAGACGATTAATAAATACTTGGGGTGTATTTTGAAAAGTATATAAAAGTATTTTTACATAAACCCCCTCAAGTTCTATAATTTACCCTAAGGACCGTAGTAAATATAGGTTTAAGCGGGACCAATCTCTTGAGCCTCAGGGAGCCAGAGAAGTGGGTGCTTGCCTATCTAAGGTAGACAACTTAACAACGGTGTTATCAATACGGTAATTGTTTTTGAAAAAGACACAAATCCTGCCGCCCATGTGCAGCGGTTACCAATAACATCAAAACAATCAGGACTTCAATTTACTTTGAGTCTCATTATAAACTGACTTGAATATGATTCAAGTACAATCTACAATCTACAATATTCTGATTCAACATGAATCCCTATATTCAATACATTCAATCTACATCGACCGAACCGAACCATGGATATACATCCATTTACATGATTCTACAGTTATTCCATTTACATAATTATACAGTTACATCCATTTACTGATATCATGGTTTTGGTCAGTCATCCAACTATACAATCTATATAATACAATACAATACAACAATACAATCAAAACACTACGGGGTTTAAGGGGTAGATTGGTACGGAAGGTGTTAAAAGTGGCACGAGACAGTAAGATTAAGACACCTAACCTATATTCCGTTGCTGTTGTACCGTGGCTTAATGGTTCCTTGTACATTCCGTTTGCCCTGATCTCTAGCATATAGAGACCCCTCTCGTATACACTGGCATCCTTCTGTACCAAGCTACAAACAACAGCGTTAACACAACATTATAACAATGTAATACAACTTTAAAAGATACCTTCTTATTCTGTCTTTTCTATTTCTCCCTTATCTTTGGGACTTACCGAGCGACCTGTTCACTGACGACATTCTCTTTCTTCCTTCTTTGAATGTCGGCAGGTGATCTGGACACTTCAGAGATCGAGCCCACTGCTGAAGACTTGGACCAATTCAGTGAAGACCCCGAGCTCTAGTCATTGTACACTTTCTATTCAGTACTTTCATTTCTGTTATGCCATTGTTTAGACATTGCTTTATTTCAGTTGTATTTACTTTCCATGCATTGTACAGAAAGAATGTGAATAAATAAAGTTGCTGTTTTTATTATATCTTGTCTCTTGTGCTTTACTTTTATATTGCTTAGATACGCTTAGCGTATCTACTTCGCAGTAAATACGTAGCGGCCTAGTCGCGTCCCCTTCGCCGTATACCGGGAAGCGGGGCGTGACAGGAAGAAATTAGGGTTTTGGGCTGAGTCGGCCGGTGGCGTCGGCCGATTCACGCATCCCGCCGGCCCGAGTCGGGGCTCGCCTTGACGCCACGTGTCACTGACGCTTGGACTTGACTCGTAGACCCGCTTGTTTATTCTGTAAGTTACCCTATTACGTGTAGTGCACGTGTAGCTCTTGGGCTTCTAAAAGATTAAAAGAAATCAAATTAAAAATAATGTGTGGCTGATGGGATTTGAACTCTGGTGCTATGGTTCAGCAGTGCAAGGTCTTACCAATGAGCTACAAGCTCCTTCTTGCTGTTCTAATGCAAAACAAACTTATAATTTGTGCTCAGGCAAAAGTACATCTTTCTGTATTTTTGAAAAAATTTGTACAGAAAGTTTAGGGTTGTTACAGCTGATCAGGAAAGTCCAAATGTTGGAGCGCTCAAAGAAGGAGTCCTCCTTTGAATCCTAAAATAACAATAGATCCTGGAGAAATCGAAAGGATGATAGTCACAAAGGCGGAAATTCCGACGATTCTGAATCTTTTAACACTTCGGCTAACCGAAATAAACGAGAGATGAGCGGGCCTAATGCCAACCAGCCTCGGAAGCCAGTGTTCGGAGAAGGGGGAGAATCTCCACTGAAAGAGAAGCTTGATAAGGTCTATTCCTTCAGAAGGGACAAAGTCCATAAAATAATCAAAGACGCCATAAGAAACGGTCTACAATTGTCAGAATAAAAAAGACCGCAAGAAGCGAATTTGACCGACGACCCCAAATATTGGCCCTATCACAGAGTGATAAGTCATGCTATTGAGGACTGCTTTGTCTTCAAAGATTGGGTTAAAAAGCAATACAGGGCAGGAGAGATAGAACTGTCTAAAGGCGCGTTAACAAACAGTCAAGCTGCGACCGCCAATTTCATACAAACGGAGACCAAAATCCTTCGGGAACCTGATTCTCCCAGACATCTTCCTTTCCATGAAAAGAGATGACCACCACATCGTTAAACTGGGAACAAACGACCACTAAGTCGTTAAACTGGGAATGTAAAAAAAATGTGTAAATAAAAAATGTGTAAATAAAAAATTGAATGAAAAAAGCAGAAATGATGGGGCAACTTGCAATAAAAATCAGCGAGTAGAATAAAAATGAAAATAAAGCCGGAATGATGGGGTAACTCGCAATAAAAATCAGCGAGTAAAATAAAGATGAAAATAAACAGCCGAAATGATTGGGCAACCGCGAATAAATAGCCGAAATGAAAGGGCAATCGCGACCTTCGTGATAAGAAAAGCTGAAATGATAGAGCAATCGCGGTAAAAAAAAGGCGAATGATGAGTCGCTTCTAGTATCATATTCCAGTGCAGTGATGCAGACGTCGACCAAAATCCAAATCCCCAAGTGGCGAATGATGAGCCGATCCTGGTACCATATTCCAGTGCAGCGATGCAGACGCCAACCAAAATTTCAAATATCTGAATGTCCTAACGGCGAATGATGAGCGCTCATGGTACCATATTCCAGTGCAGCGATGCAGACGCCAACCAAAATCTAATTTCCTAAAATTCTCTTAGCCCTACAGTTGGTCCCCAAGTTGACTACCGTATACAATCCACGGGCTCAAATAATTCTCATCACACCCATACCCCACCGCAATCAACAGTTACGCGGCCGGTCTCCGCCCTTGGAATTATGCTCCATTTGGGAAGACCCACTCATATGTCTGTTCCCCTCCGAATACAGAGACGTGACCTGGGCGTCTTGTCTGAGATTTGGGACAGATGCTATTTGGTTTTATCCGTCCACCTCTCCGAAGATGCCAAGTTGATTTATGGCACCGTGTATCGGAGGTTTAGACGGATGCGGCCGATGTAGCAGACTTCGTCAGATTCCCCCTCGCTTGAGGGTTTTTTGATTGTGGGGACGCTCTTCCCTGCAGGCGCAAGCCCCTGCAGTTAATTATGCTACCGCATCGCGGTAACAACTTTCTCCTTCTCCAGAATTTCACTTCGTGTCATGGGTGTTTATTTTGTTTGTGGTTGCCCGTAGATTGTATACGGAGACTAATTTATGTCGTCGTCCGTAGGACGTGGATTAGTCCAAATCCGTATTTTCTTAGATTTGGGTTTGGGGTTTTGGTTTAAGGATACGTTAGCCATATTTGAGGCTAAGATCAACTTAAACGTTTGTTAAGGATACGTTAGTCCAGTTTGAGACTAAGATCAACTTAACGGGATAGTTTAGATCCGACAAAAGAGCGTTTGGGCTCTATTGTTCCAGTTTAGGGACATAGTGGTCCATTGTATGCATGGCCATCGGGACCTGTCACCTTTCTGACGTCGTTGAAGGATTACAACGATAGGTGTCAGAGGAGTTCGGAGATGTACCCTTGAACCAAAGTTGATTGGGGGTCTTATAGTCCAATTTGGGACTAAAGTCTGTTTGGATGTTTAAGGATACGTTAGCCATATTTGAGACTAAGATCAACTTAAACGGGATCGTTTAGATCCAACAAAAGAGCATTTGGGAGCTCTATTGTTCCAGTTTAGGGACGTAGTAGTCCATAGGTAGTTTAAGGACATTTCGGTCTATTGCCAGTTTAGGGACATGGGGGTCCATATTCCAGTTTAGGGACGTGGTGGTCCATATTCCAGTTTAGGGACGTGGTGGTCCATAGGTAGTTTAAGGACATTGCGGTCCATTGGTAGTTTAAGGACGCATAAGTCCATGGGTTTAAGGACCCCACAGTCCGTCTTTTGGTTTAAGAACGCTTAAATCCGTGTGTTTAAGGACCCCACAGTCCGTGTTGATGTGTGGTTGTCAGGACCCGTCACCTCTCTAACATCGTTGAAGGATTACAATGATAGCAGTCAAAGGAGTTCTGAGATGTACCCTTGAACCGGTTATAAATTGATTTAAGGGAGCAGTCGTGCTCGGTCAATTTAATTTGAGGACTTATAGCCATGATTGGGTTAAGTCTAGTTGAAAAAGTTCAACATTTTTATTTATTTTTGGTCTATCAGACCTATGCTAGGGCTTTGCCCACATTTAAACAATGCATTGCATCATTTTTATCTTGTTTGGGCTCTGCCCAGAAAGATGTAGAGCATCAATTTTACTTGGGTTTTGCCCTTTATAAATGATGCAGAGCTTCGGTTTTATTTAGGCTCTGCCCATTTATAAATAATGCAGAGCATCAATTTGACTTGGGCTCTGCCCTTTTATTGCTTTGCAATTTATTTTGACCTGCTAGGGCTTTTTGATTTGGGCCTGGCCCTTTAGCAACAGAAATGCATCGCATTTGTCAGGCGCTTTGCGCCAATCAAAGAGCGCATGCGCTTGTGGTGATGACACGTGTCATGCAAGCGCAGTGCGCTGCGCCAGTGCGCCGCGCTTGCGCTGCCAACACGTGGCGCGCTGTGGTGAGTTGCGCCAGTTTCAGAGAGCAAGGCTCTATTTCAAAAGCGCATAGCGCAAATGGTCCAGATGCTGACACGTGGCACTCTCTGGTGGTTTGCGCCAACCCAAGAGCGCAACAGCGCAGTTTTGCAAGTGCAAGGCACTGTTAATCTCGAGAATCTTTTAGATTCAGAACCAATGGTTCATAAAAGAAGTGCAAAGCACTGTTTGTTTTCTTAATCTAATTTAGATCAAAGAAAACAAGTTCTTCTTGTTTTTCTTATCTCAGAGAACCAATGGTTCATAGAAAAGTGCAAGGCACTTATTATTATTTATTTATTTAATTTTTTTTATTGGAGATCCTTGATCTTGTTCTCAGATCAATGATCTGTTCATAAGAGAATTTTCACTTTTTTCTGAAGGTTTTTACCTTTTTTGTTCTTGAGGAATTCTCTCCAATTCTTCAGAGTTCTCTCTGCTTGAAGTTTTTAATTTCTCACAAAATGTTGATACCTTTGAATTGAGGTCTAGGGGCCTTTATATAGTGCCCATAAATTTGTTAAAGAGATCTTTCTCTGAGTGATTTGGGGAATTTTCCCCACCGTTGGATCTTTGATCCAAGGGCTTCTGTTTTACAGAAGACAATCTTCTTGTTTTAACAAGAACAGAAAAATCTTACTCGAATTTAATTCTGTTTGGCGCAATCGCCCCAGCGCGTGACACGTGTCAAGCAGCGCACAGCGCAGCGCAACTGCGCTAGCGCATCTGCGCTGACACGTGTCGCGCAGCGCAAAACGCAGCGCAACTGCGCTAGCGCATCTGCGCTGACACGTGTCGCGCAGCGCAGTGCTTGCGCAACTGAAGTATTGCTTCCTTTAATTTTGTTTTAAATAGAGCTTTGCTCTGATTGGGCGCGCTGCCTCGGGCGCTGCGTTGATGTATCAGCTTTTGACACGTGGCGCGTTGCGCGCAGCACAAAGAATCTGAAGCGTTGCTTCATTTATTAAAGTTTAAATTTTCAAAGCAAAACTTTGCTCCGATTGGGAGAAGTTGAAGCGTTGCTTCATCTCCCGCCTTGGAATTTGAACAGAGCTTTGCTCTGATTGGGGTAAACAAATGCCCCCCCACCGTTGCGCTTACGTGGCCCTAAACGCGAGCGCAACGGTGGCAGAATTCTAACCGCTGCGGCAACTTTTAGAAGTTGAAAGGTCATTTGATGTCTATAAATAGGACCTTTGGTCCTCAACAGATGATTATCATCTTTAAAATTTCATTTTCAGAACTCAGAGCCCTGCTCTCTATTTCAAGAACTTCAAGAGTTAAACTCTTAAAACTTTTTAGGTAAAAATTTGAATTTGAATTAAATTAAATTAAATTAGATTAATTTTCATTGACAGAGCTTTGCTCTCAATAGATCCCTGATCTAAAGAAGACCCATTTAGGGTTTCATTTAGCAGAGCTTCGCTCTAAAGGGGTCTAAAGTGGACTAAGGAGAACCCTGTTAGGGTTCCATTAATAGAGCTCTGCTCTCTTAAAAGATTTCCCTTGGATTTTCTCGATTCATTAATGGAGTTTTGCTCCTTCCAAATCATATAGAAGAACTCTTAAGAATTCTTCATGGATCTTGGAAGTTAAAGATGGCATTTTATATTATTATTATAATTATATCATCTTTTCAGAGCAAAGCTCTCAATGTTCTTAGGGGATTTTCTTCAAATTCTCTTCATTATTGATTTTGATAGGTGTTACTCCTGTCTGCAGAGCGTTGCTCTCGAGGAGTTTTAACTCTCCGTGCTCTTTTTTTTTAACAAGAATTCGCTTAATCAGTCGGTCTGCTAATTCTGTTGATCTTCGTTTACAGGAACAATGGACGCCCACATGTATGCTCTTAACGAGATCATCTCTTATGGGGACATCCGCCGGCTTGGCCGCTCTCAAAATCGAGAGTTCACAAACGCGGAGTGTGCTGAAATCATGAGCCGCTTCGACGCATACAACGGTCCACTGCTTCCCCGACGTTCCACTCTCCTTAAGCTTATCGTGGGAGCCATCTGGGAAGCGCTTCCCCTATTCTGTTCCGGTGTGCCACTTAGGGCGTTGGATGCTGCCGAGGATAAGGTGCACTCGGTGTACCTGATGAACTTTATCTCGAAGAGACGGCGAGACAGTATTGTCGATCTCTTGCACGAGGTCTTTCAACAGTCTTCCATACTCGCTGCTTATCGGAGGGTGGAAGACATCAGGGGGGACCCTAACGCTTGTGCTCGCGAAAGACAGCACACCAGGATGGTCCGTGAGGCTTGGAAAGTCATAGATAGGGTCACTTTCGAGTTCCTCAATCCATGTCCTGGGTTTGAGGTTATACCTTTGTAAACATTTTAATAATGTTATTATCTATTTCTCTATGATTGTAAGGACCCCTTTTTATGATATGAATAGAAAATTTCCATTTCAGTTTATCTTATTTCTCGTTCTGAGTCTTTCGCCTATGCATAAATGAGTGTGTCTCGAATGCTTGTAAATCGCATGTTTTTTCTGTCGCTTCTTCTTTCTTTTATTATCCATATGCTGCTTCAGTAAACATGATTGGCAGATAACTTAGTTTCTTTCCAAGAGATAGCGATGGCTTAGACCGCAGGTTCAGATCCGCCGCCTAAGACTTTTCAACTTTATGAGCCGTGAGGGTCTCATAGAGATTTTCTCCCTACGGATCGAGAGGATCTCGTAGGTGTATTTTCTCCTTAGGAATCGTGAGGATTTCTAAGTGTGTTTTCTCTTATAAGTCGTAAGGATCTTATAAGAGAATTTTTTCCCTCTTACGAGTTGAGAGGACCCGTAAGCGGTTGTTTCCTTCCTTGTCGAAATTCGACTCTGGAGAGTGAGACCCGTGAATAGTATGCAAGAGACCGTTTTAGACTGACTTGCAGGGTCCCATTGTTCAGGAAACAAGTTTTTAATCTCTGCTGCCTGAGGCTTCATCTTGCAAGTTGAGACGAATCGGGAATTTACCGCGGAGATACTGGTTTCTCCGCGAGCCGACGCGAATCAGGAGGCTCTCATCAAGGATGTTTGTTTCCCTGAATTGAGGTATTTGCTAAGGATTATTTGTTTCCCTGGTGTTGAAACGGATCGAGAATTTCCCACGGAGACACTAATTTCTCTGCGAGTCGACGCGAATCAGGAGGCCCTCATCAAGGATATTTGTTTCCCTGAATTGAGGTATTTGCCAAGGATTATTTGTTTCCCTGGTGTTTAAACGGATCGAGAATTTCCCACGGAGACACTGGTTTCTCTGCGAGTCGACGCGAATCAGGAGGCTCTCATCAAGGATGTTTGTTTCCCTGAATTGAGGTATTTGCCAAGGATTATTTGTTTCCCTGGTGTTGAAACGGATCGAGAATTTCCCACGGAGACACTGGTTTCTCTGCGAGTCGACGCGAATCAGGAGGCTCTCATCAAGGATGTTTGTTTCCCTGAATTGAGGTATTTGCCAAGGATTATTTGTTTCCCTGGTGTTGAAACGGATCGAGAATTTCCCACGGAGACACTGGTTTCTCTGCGAGTCGACGCGAATCAGGAGGCTCTCATCAAGGATGTTTGTTTCCCTGAATTGAGGTATTTGCCAAGGATTATTTGTTTCCCTGGTGTTGAAACGGATCGAGAATTTCCCACGGAGACACTGGTTTCTCTGCGAGTCGACGCGAATCAGGAGGCTCTCATCAAGGATGTTTGTTTCCCTGAATTGAGGTATTTGCCAAGGATTATTTGTTTCCCTGGTGTTGAAACGGATTGAGAATTTCCCACGGAGACACTGGTTTCTCTGCGAGTTGACGCGAATCAGGAGGCTCTCATCAAGGATGTTTGTTTCCCTGAATTGAGGTATTTGCCAAGGATTATTTGTTTCCTTGGTGTTGAAACGGATCGAGAATTTCCCACGGAGACACTGGTTTCTCTGCGAGTCGATGCGAATCAGGAGGCTCTCATCAAGGATGTTTGTTTCCCTGAATTGAGGTATTTGCCAAGGATTATTTGTTTCCCTGGTGTTGAAACAGATCGAGAATTTCCCACGGAGACACTGGTTTCTCTGCGAGTCGACGCGAATCAGGAGGCTCTCATCAAGGTTATTTGTTTCCCTGAACTGAGGTATTTGCCAAGAATTATTTGTTTCCTTGGTGTTGAAACGGATCGAGAATTTCCCACGGAGACACTGGTTTCTCTGCGAGTCGACGCAAATCAGGATTTTCTTCGTCAAGGACACTTGTTTCCTCGAGTCAAAGGATCTGCCGAAGACACTGGTTTCTTCGGGGTTGGGATGAACCGTCGAAATTTGGCTTCATTTTCTGGCGGAGCCTGTTGGGAAAATATGGTTCCCTCTTTGTTTGCGCCCTTGGATTGTGTACAGGGATCGATGTGATCTCAGCTGTAGGGCTAAAGTTTTATCATCTTTTTTTTATTTCCGCGATGCTCTATCATTTCAGCTTTTATATCGCGAAGGTCGCGATTGCCCAATCATTTCGGCTATTTTTCGCGGTGCTCAATCATTTCGGCTATTTATTTTATTTTTACTCGCTGCTTTTTATTGCGAGTTGCCCAATCATTTCGGCTATTTTGTATGCATACGTTTTTACTTGCTACTTTTTCATTGCAAGTTGCCCCATCATTTCAGCTATTTTGTATGCATGTGCGGCCTACCGGCTTCTCACCGTAAACTTGAAATTAGACACCGATTTTGGCATCAGCACCGCTACAACTGGGATATTGCCAGGAGCGAATCATCATTTGCTTCCGTCGATGTCGAACAAAGGTGGCTTAGCGAACAGGGTTAAGGTCCTGTCGACTAAGGCTTTTAACTTCATGAGCCGTAAGGGTCTCACAAAGGTATTTCTCCCTACAAGTCGTAGGGATCTTGTAGGTGTATTTTCTCCTTAGGAATCGTGAGGATTCCTAAGTGTATGTTCCTCTGTAAGTCGTAAGGATCCTACAAGAGAGTTTTCTCCTTGCAGGTCGAGAGGACTTATAAGGGTTGTTCATCATGCGTACACATCCCCAATCACGGATGAAATTTGGTTAGGGAAATGTTTATTCGCGCCCGTGGATTGTATACAAGAGTCAGTATTGAGCCACTTGTAGGGCAAAATCGAAGGTTGTGGAGGTTGCTTAAGCACAGGTTTAGGTCTCTGTAACTTAAGATTTTCAAATCTTATGAGCCGTGAGGGTCTCATAAGAGAGTTCTCCTTACGAGTTGTGAGGATCTCGCAAGTGTAATTTCTCCCTAGGAATCGTGGGGATCTCTAAGTGTGTTGCTCGCTTGTGAGTCGTAAGGATCTCACGCGGGTGGTTTCTCCTTACAAGGTCGAGAGGATCTTGTAAGTGTCTTTTAACGAGATTGCGCCTTTTCGGGTTTTCGCAAACACTCGCCGGTAGTCCTGCTGTTTTTACTCACGGAGCCTTTTCGGGTTTTCATCCGTGCCCTTTTGCTTATGGACATACCCTTTTTTTTATTCTTTATATATATATATATATATATATATATATATATATATATATATATACGAGGTCGCGCCCTTTCGGGTTTTCACGAACACTCGCCGGTAGCCCTGCTGTTTTTACTCACGGAGCCCTTTCGGGTTTTCATCCGTGCCCTTTTTGCTTATGGACATACCGTTTTTATATATTTTTTATTTTATATATTTTTTTATTCTTCTCGTCAGCTTAAAGATGCCGTGGTAGTAGTTTAAGGACGTTTCGGTCCGGTATTAGTTTAAGGACGTTTCGGTCCGTCATTAGTTTAAGGACGTTTCGGTCCGTTCCCTGGAGAAGGCTGGCTACTGCTTATAAAGTTTAAGCCTAGGAAGATAGCGAGCGGACTTGGTCGTCGTCATCTACCATTGACCTAGGCGGTAACTCGCTAAGCGTAGTATTTCTTTATGAATCGACCATTTATTGGCCTGTAAGGTCTTTCACCGTGCATATCCATGAGTAGATAGGCTCCACCCTGGTAGACCTTGTCTATGATGTACGGGCCTTCATAGTTTGGTTCAAATTTTCCCCGTTTGGCGCGATTGGGGATCATAGGCCTTTTGACCACTAGCACGAGTTCGCCTTGGCGGAATGTCCTTGGCCGGTTCAATATTTCATATGAGCGCGTCATCTTTGCTTTATAGGCCTCCAGATTTTATTGCGCTATGAGCCGGGTCTCATCAAGGGCATCGAGCTCCGCAAGCCGAAGGTGAGCATTTTCTTCATCTGTTAGCTTGTAGTGGACTGCCACTCGTAGAGAGGGTAACTCTATCTCGAGGGGGAGTACTGGTTCTATACCGAATACCAGCGCATATGGCGTTGTGTTTGTGGCTGTCTTGAACGTAGTTCGATACACCTAAAGAGCTTCTTGCAGTCTTTCATGCCAGTCCTTCTTATTTCGGGACACTGTCTTCTTCATAATCTTTGTTAAGGTTTTATTGAAGGCCTCAGCTAGACCGTTAGCTCGTGGATTATAAACCGAGGAATATCTCCAGTCTATATTGTGTTATTGCGCGAAGCGACTGATCTTGTGGCTTCTGTAAGCTGGCCCGTTATAGGAGATGATCTGTCGTGGAGTTCCAAACTGATATAGGACGTGCGTCTTGAAGAAATGGAGGATATTCTCCGTCTTAAATTCCTTCAGCGGTACTGCCTCTGCCCATTTGGTGAAGTAGTCAGTCGTCGCCAGGATGAAACGATGTCCCCTGGATGATGCTGGTTCGATGGGGCCGACTATGTCAGTTCCCCACATTTCGAATGGCCAGCTAGCCACCGTTGGATGGAGTGGATTTGGATGTTGATGGATGAACTCCCCATGAATTTGGCATGAGTGGCATTGCTTCGCATATTCGAGGCAGTCCCGAATCATCGTGGGCCAGTAGTAGCCCATCCGTTTGATCTTCAACTTCATATTTAGGCCCGCTTGGTGAGAACCGCAGAGTCCGTCATGAACTTCCTGGACGACTCTTTTCGCTTTGTCAGGTCCCAGTCATCTCAACCACAAAGAATCGAACGGCCTCTTGTACAGAGTATTATTGACGAAGGCGAAAGACAGAGCTCGTTTCATAAGCTGATGTCTTGAGGACGCATCTTCGGGCGTTTGGCGGTATTTGAAGTAGTCTATAAAGACTTCTCTCCAATCCTCGGTATTTTCCCGATCTTTTATTTGTAGGGTCGTCTTCTCAGTCGCTCCCTTCTCTTCGGGTGATTCCGGAGATATTTCCGCTGGGGCGAGCACCCGACGGCTTTGTACCACAATTCTGACGTCATCGAGGTTCTTGTCAGCCAGTTCCTTGGCGAGCTTGACCAATGCGTCCGCTTTGCTGTTTTCCGCACGCGGTATGTTTTCCAAAGTATAGGAAGGAATTTGGGTCAACAATTGTTGCACTTTTTCACCATACTTCACTAATTCTGGTTTGCATGTTTGGTAGTCGCCATTTACTTGACTAACAACCAGTTGGGAATCTCCATATATGAGGAGGTTTTCAATTCCCATGTCGATGGCGATCTCGAGGCCTGCTATCAGAGCTTCGTATTCGGCTTCATTGTTTGTCCTTGGCTCTGTTAGGGAGAAGGCAAAATGCATTATCCCACCTTGTGGAGTTACAAAGATGAGTCCTACCCCTGATTTGATTATAGGGGCACTTTGTTTGCGTTTCTTCATGGAAGATGCTCCATCGAAATAAAGTTCCCATCGGGGATCACCACCGTCGATCGCATCAAATGCATGTTTGTCTGGAAGATCGCAATTTAAAGGAGAATCGGAGGGTATCGGATGTTCAGCGAGGAAGTCGGCGATGGCCTGGCCTTTCACTGCCTTGAGAGGTTGATACGTTATCGAGAACTCCATCAAGAGCAGGGCCTATTTAGCGAGTCGCTCCGTCAATATGGCCTTCGACATCAAATATTTAAGAGGGTCCACCTTCGAAATGAGACGGACTTCATGTGCCAATGCATAGTGTCTAAGCTTTGTTACCGCAAAGATCAACGCCAGGCAGTGTTTTTCAATGGGGAGTAGTTGCTTTCTGCCCCCAGTAGAACTCGACTTAAGTAGTAGAGTGCTCTTTCTTTCCCTTGATCGTTCTCTTGTGCCCATAATGCGCCTAAGGAGCCTTCGAGAGCAGTTGTATAAAGAATGAGGGGCTTTCCCTTGACCGGAGCAGCCAACACTGGTGGGTTCTGCAGGTATTGTTTGATCTTGTCTAGCGCGCTTTGGCATTTTGGTCCCAGACGAACGGGGTTCCCTTCTTCATCAGGTGGCTGTAAGGATGGCACTTGCCTGAAAGGTTAGCTATAAATCGCCGTATATACGGGAGATTCCCTTGGAGAGACCGCAGCTGTTTGAGGGTCCTTGGCATAGGCATTTCCATGATCGCCTTGATCTTTGACGGATCTATTTCAATACCTCGGTGTCGGACGATGAATCCTAGGAATTTTCCCGAGGAAACTCCGAATGCACACTTGAGAGGGTTCATCTTCAAGTTGTATTGTCGAAGGCGTTGAAGTACGGTCTTCAAATGCTCGAGATGTTCCTCGTATGATTTGCTTTTAACCACGAGATCGTCGATATAGCATTGGACGATTTCGTGTATAAGGTCATCGGAGATCTTCGTCATGGCCCTTTGGTAGGTGGCACCGGCATTCTTTAAACTGAATGGCATCACCTTGTAGCAGAATATACCCAAAGGAGTCCGAAAAGCGGTTTGCTTTTGGTCTTCAGGATGCATCTTGATCTGATTATACCTTGATGGGCCGTCCATGAAGGAGAAAACCTCATGAGTGAATGTATTGTCTATCATCAGTTCGTTGACTGGCACTGGGAAATCGTCTTTCGGGCAGGCTTTATTGAGATCCCGGAAGTCCACGCATATGCGCACTGTCCCATTTTTCTTCATCACCGGGACGATGTTGGCGATCCATTCAGGATATTGAACTTCCTGGATGAAGCCAGAGTCGATCAGCTTCTTGACCTCAGCATTGATACTCATCTCAAGCTCGAGCCGCATTCTTCTCGGCGCCTGTTTGATTGGCTTGACATCAGGGGATATTGCCAACCTGTGCACATTAATTTCTGGATCTAATCCCGGCATTTCGGAATAGTTCCATGCGAAGTAATCTTTATGCTGCATAAGCAGGTCTTTTAATGAAGCCACCTTCTCTTCAGACGGCAGCTCACTAATGAATGTCGGTCGCGGGTCGTTCGCCGTTCCCAATTCAATTTTCTTGAGGCTATCTGCAGTGGTCTGGATTCCATCTTCCAGCTCTTTTGGTGATGGTGGGAATTCTGAGATTACCTCGTTGTTGCTGTTTTCGAAGCACCAGGGAAGGTCATCCATGTTCTCGGGCTCTTCTTTTGATATCGTTATCACGTGACAAGTACGAATTCGCTTCCAATCCTAATGTGGAACCGGTTCTTCTTCCGTGGCCTTGGGTTCGTGCTTCTGTGGCGGCGCTACCCTCCAGTTGTCGGACAGAGCGAACTTGCCAAGCTGATACTGATCTTCAACCCAATTCTTGAAGGTGAAGCAGTCCTCGAGAGGATGCCCTATCTGTAACAACCGAGTCCAGTTCTACTAATTTCAGTTACCGTATGAACGGAGTGTGTCACTTATTTCATTTATCTTGCTTGATTGTGACTTATTGTAATTTTACCCTGTCAATTCAATTCTGCATATAACAATTTAAGGCATCTAAAATAAAATTAAAATACTGGTCATAGCCTGCTCGACACCCCTAACCCCGTGGTAGCGTCCCTGCATCGTGTTCTCGTCCCGTTCAGTGAAACGGACGTGTTTGGACGGCTACGCGCACGTACGTGTGTTCGTTTTGGGGGTATGCTTTTTGATTGTAAAATACTTCATTTCAAATTTTGGATCCCTCCTAAAATTTTCTTATTTCAATTTCAAATTTTTGGACCCGACCCGGGCGCAATTTGGAAATATTTTTGCATTGGCGCCAAATCCTATTTTCTAATAATTTTAAAACCAACGAAAATAATTTTACACCAGAAAATATTTTTCTATCTCTTCTGTAAAATCTTTTAAATTTTTTCCCCTAACTGTTTAACCCATGAATCTTTCTCTCTCTTTTCCTCTGTTGGCTATGAACCAATCATCTTCTTTTTAAAACCCCTGGGCCCCACCTTTTCCCGTTCTCTCTCTCCCTTTCTCGTTCTCTTTCTCTTTATTCTCTCTTCCTCTCTCCTCTGCAGCCCTCTCTCTCTCTCCCCTTCTCCTTTCTCTCTCCTCTCGCTCTCTCTCTCTCTCCTCTCGTTAACACTGTTCGCTTCTCGGTTCTCGTCACCGCCTTCGCGTTGTGGTCACCTCCCTCTTAAAATCCCTCGTCTCCTGCTTCTTCTCTCCTTTTATATATTTTTCCCCCGAGCTTCTTTAAACCCATCGCAGTAAACCCTAACCATAGCCGCTCCTCTCCCTACCCGAGCCGACCTCGTCTACACCTCAAGCTCATCCTCTTTCTCCTTCCTCTTTCATTCTTCTCCCTCTCCCTCTCCTGAGACCCTGCATACCCGCTGCACCCAGAACCCATCGCCAACACCGTCTCCCATCGCCTCCGACCATCCTCATCGCCATCGCCATTCCCTTCTTCTCCTTTGCTCTCCACCCAGCATCCAAAACCCTGCACCCAAAGCCCCGACGACTCCTAACCCGAGCACCCTGCACGAGAGGCTGCGCACCCCCTTGCACACGTCTGCACCTCGTGGGATCGCCGCCGGCGATCTCGATCCGTCCCCCGGCCTCGTGCATCCCTCGGTGAGTGGTCTCCTTCTTCTTCTTCTTCCTTTTCTTCTTCTTTCTCTCTTTTCATCTTAAAACTTTTTCTCTCTCTGTTAAGGATCTGAACCTTCTGTGGATCGCCGGAACCCCGTCGACGTCACGCCAACGACGCAGCCATCCCTCTACAATCCAGTGGGTGAGTTACTTCCTCTATATCCTTCGATCTCCGTTGATTTGCTTTGCATTTCTTGTAGTATCTTTAATGTTCACTGTTTTGTGTCTCGCCGGAATCCGGTCGTGCCGGCGATGTGTCTCGACGATCCAGCGAGGTATCCTGACCTGTGTGGTTCCACTGTTCGTCGTTTGGGTCCATTCCGTTAACCGTGCGCACGTCGCGAGATTTCCCCGCCGACGTTTAACGTTCCGTTTTCCCGATTCGCAACCCGTCGAGGCAAGTACACCTTGCTACATGCTAAATAATATATATACATATACATTGATAGCACCCTAAACCTGTAGGTTAACTTTAGTACCATAATTTCCCTTTTTCGTGCTCATTGTCGTTTTATATCATTTTTGCTTCCAAGCTTGAAACCTAATGTTTGCATTTACTTTATTAAACCTAATAATCACATTTATGTGTTTTAGTCACACTTTCACTACTGACATAACCTATGGCATTCTCTCTATAGTTTTTTCCATTCGGACACTCGTGTGCATTTAACCTGTATTAGCTGTGATTTCATCCATTGAACCTATATATAAATCATTGCACCCCTAAAATTCTTAAACTTGTAAACATGATTTAACGGCCATAACTGTCATACTGTATTCTTATAATGTTGAAATCATCTCTGTGACACAACTGATAACTGTACTGCTAATTAAGTGAATCTGCTTATTGCTTAGTTCATTGCTTAGATCATGTTGTTGATAACCATGCTTGATTATGTAACTGATTATGAGCACACCTATAATATCGTTTACATCTTGACATGACTTGCTTCAACATATTGATTGACCCAACATGGTACCGTATACTGCTTGACTTGACCTGATGTACCATGACTTGACTCGTTACCTGATCTTGTGTCTAATGCCAACAAACCTGACATGTAGTCCTCATGGACCGTTCCTGTTGTCTATCCAGACAAACCTGCTTACCTGATCCTGTGTTGGCATTAGTTCTTGATTACTGAATACTTGACTTGACATACACATATAACATGGGGGTATGGGGAAATCAAAGGTGAAACCTGACTTGTAACTCAACAGTTCGCTACTTGTTCTGATCAGTTTAGAGGATACGCCCGCCTTGGGATGCTGCTGCTGACATCATTCATCTGTACATATTCCTGTTTAGTGCCTAACGGCATATCTCGGTTTCAGCCCAAGAATCTGGACCGTGGTCCCGGGTATGCACGGGATACTATTGAGTTACATCGATAATTCATCAATTTGATTTCAAAGTCTTAGAATAGAAAACCCGATAGAACAGTTTAGTTTACTCACTGCACACTACCCTGCACTGCCCTAATTTACATTACTGTTACATCTGCTTTTCATTCATGATTATATTTGCATTGCTTGTTACCATGTTTATATTTTATTGCTTGATGACATGACGCGCTGACGTCTGGGTTTTGCATGGCCCAGATTCCGTACCGCTATTGCAGTCCGAGCAGGAGTACTTCAGCCAACAGGCTGAGCTGTGAGTGTCAGCAGTAGTTAGTTTTTCTTTCCTGCATTTTATTCCTGATGTGAGCCCGCATTATGGGACATACATTCCAGTTATTTTGTATTGGATCTTTCGCTTCCGCATTTTTATTATTCTTGACTCATGTTATCTTGGATTATGGACATGTTTTAGATAGTTTTATTTTGTTCTTGATATCTCTACAGCCGTAATATGACTGTGGATGGATACTTCCTACCCACAGGTAGCATGGTTGGCTATGTCACGTGCCCATTTTAGCGTACTCTGGGAAGCGGGGCGTGACACTATCACTCGGTGATAAGGGCAATAGTCCGGGTGAGAGACTTCGCCTGCTTGTTCGGGGTGTTTAGACTCCGGCAGTGTAAGCATCTGATGTTTTAAAACGAGGTCAAGTATTTTCTTCGTCTTGTCCCGAGGAAAAGAGTATGCTCGACCCATTTTTCTCATGAGGGATAGATCGGAACCGCTTGGTTCCTGCTTGCGTGGCCTTTTAGCCCCGCTTCGTTGCTGTTGAGCGCCTTTTCGCGTTTCGACTTGTTTCTGCCTCTGCGTCGGGCCTTCTTTATAATAGGTTAACAAGGAGTGGCATTTTCATCTTTCACGGTCTGTTGGAGGAGGCGTTTCGTTTTGGCTTTCTCATAAATGGCCATCTCACGGTTGTGGTCGTCTCGGACTTTTTGACCCGCTTCCTTTATAAACTTGTACATTTGTTCTTCGAACGACGGACTGGGTTCTTTTGCATCTGGAACTTTCACTGGCTCAGGATTATCGTCCTCCCATTGAGCATCCTCTTCTTCATCGAAGTCATACATGACATAGCAGCTGTTTAGTAGCTCTCGTTTGTTTGACCAGATGTATCCAAGTCCTTTTGTCTCCATTCTCCCATTAGGCAGTTTGCGTTGAGTCCCGGGAACGTTCCAGACTTTGTCATAGAATTTGGCTTTTCGAACGGTCTGCTTGAAGGATATCCCCTGGCGTTTCAGCAGTTTTTTCAAACCTTCCGTATAATATCTGGGAAGACGAATAGGCTGAAGCCTGTCGAGCGTAGGATCCGCGCCATACCAGATCTCTTTCTTCACTTTGGTTTCTTCAGAGCGGTAGAATAGAATTGCTTTTTCCCTTTCTCGCCTGGGAGGGATATAGAACGTTTGTATCTCTTCTACATTGTAAATATCAAGTGCATCCAATTCTTTACGATGTTTAAGCGGCACCATGGCGACTTGTAGACTTTGCTCTTCGTCAGCGGGCGTTTGTATTAAAGGTTGAGCAGGGAATACAGCATGGACTTCATCTTCCAAGTCGCTACCAAAGATTAACGTTGGAGTAGATGGCCCTGGCTTGTTGTGTTGGGGCAGACCTGAATAAACTATCTCCTCTTCCTCCTCGGTATCACCGCCGAAGACAGGGATGGTGGCGTTAGCTTTGTTTTCCGGCTTATGACACCTTTCCGTGTCTTCGAAATCCGGTAAGAAGTACTTGGCATCTTCATATTTGCGGACTTCGTTCATGGAAAACGGATTCTGTTCTCTATCCACGGTATACTCGAGACCATCCTTAGCGTATTTCATACACTGATGTTGCGTAGAAGGGATGACGTTGTACTCGTGTAACCATGGTCGGCCGAGCAAAGCGTTGTAGCATGTCTTGGCGTCTATGACATGGAACTTAATGTCCGTGACGAGTATCCCAAAGCGTAGCGTCAGTATCACAGACCCAAGAGTTCTTGATGATTGGGAGTCGAACCCGGAGATGGTGATCTTGTCTCGAGCAAGGTGCTGGACGCTCATGCAGATTTCTTTTAACACCCGCACATTGAGGAGATTAACGGAGGATCCATAGTCGATCAGGATTTTGCCTATCTTTATATCGTGGCAGTATCCTGAGACATAAAGGGGGCGATTGTGTTCGCACGTCCCAAGGAGAAGGTCTTCATCACCAAAAGCGACATCGGCTGTGTGCACTTCCTCCAATTCATCCTTCATCCTTTCTTCTGCCAGGAAAGCTTGGAATTGCTCCGGATCTTATAATGCCTTGATTAACGAATCTCTCGCCTCCTTTGATAGCAAAAGGGCGTCAAGAATGCTGAGCTGTGAGGGTAGCTTCCTCAGATGCGCTAAGACGTTATAATCCACCTTATTCCTCTTCGGTGGGTCCTTGGCATTTAGCTCCTCCACCACTTGGTCATCTAAGACGATATCTTCAGAGATATTTTCTTTCCTTTTATCTTTTCTGTCTGAGGGTCCGAGGTTCTTTTCAAGCAGCGTCCGGTTACGCAGCCGTATATTTTCGCAAACCTTCGGCTCTTCTTCTTTTCCCGAAGTGGACTCTTTAAAGAGAGGGGAAAGTTTCAGCTCCTCATCAGAATCGCTTCCGAATGTAGGCACTTGTGACCCGCTGGTGTTAACCATGCGACAATCGCCGGTAGTTCTTTTAAGCCCTTTGGTCGTATTTCTTTGCTCCCGACGAGTTTTGCGCTTTTCCCGCTTAAAGCGTTGTCGATGAGCAACATATCTTTGCCACCATCTATTGAAAGCTTTGCATTCTTCGGTGGGGTGCAAAATCTTCCGATGATATAAGCAATAAGAGGGGTGCATTTCTATTTCACCAGTAATTTTTCTTTCGGAGGATGGTAGCTTCATGCCCATTGATATGGCCTTAGCAAACCTTTTCCTCATCCTGAATTGGCTTTTGTCGGTAGTGGAGGTATTTTGCTCCAGCGGGATCATCTCAGCTCTTTCATCAAGTCGCTGGCGCTTGGCCCTTTCAAGTACAGTGTCTCGCGTTCTCGATCAGCTTTACTTTTCAATCGAGCTTCGTTAAGGAATGAGTCAATTACTTCATCTGATGGCCCCAGAATTTTTGATTCGGTATCTGCCCCCAGCTTTTCAGTACAAGGAGTCTCCTCATCGTCCATGAACGAATGGGAAATCACATGGCAGCTCGCCACATATTCTTCAGATTCATCAGATGAACTTTCTTCCTCATCTTCCTCTTGAAAGACATGATTGAGGAACTCTTGGAATGTAATGGGAGTCCGTGCCTTCTGGTTGTATTCCTCCAGCGCGTCAATTTGTTTTTGCAAGTCCGTGCGCTTGTCGCCAGGCTTTACGGGCTTCTTTGATTTCTTTTTCTTTTTCTTCTTCTTCGAAGATTTTGATGGCTGGTTGCGAGTGCTTGGGCCACCACCATCAGTCTTTGGAGTTGGATGTGGCTTCAACATCCCTTCAATGACCTGCAGTTCCAACGGGTTCTTCCACTTGATCGTTGGGCACATTTGAAGATCGTTTAGCATCCTCTTTGTCTTGGCTGATAATACAACCTCCCAAGGAGCTTCTTCAACGACAGAGCATGTTGCCCCGGCGTACTCATTCCTTTAGAGGCATGGGGCTGCGGGGAATTCACCTTCCATTTGTCAGATAATGCGAACTTGCCCTGTCGGTACTGGTTTTCAAGCCAATTTTTGAAGACGTAGCAATCTTCGATCGGATGGCCCAGTACTTGATGATTAGGACAGTAGTTGGGATCATTGATATCATTTGGTTGCGACGGACGTTTTGGATCCGGCAGATTTATGAGTCGATTGCGCAACGCTAGCTCGAATAACCTTCTCGTTTTATCTCGAGGAAACGAGTAAGAACGTCCTAGCCTTTCCTCAAGGGCTACGTACGAGCGCGTATTATTTTGACGAACAACCGGCTTCGAGTTGCTCGGTTGTTGTTGAGCATTAGCGACAATGATCGGAAGTCCGTCTTTGGAAGAGGGGGTTTATGGCCCATCTGATCCATTTGCGCTAGCTTGTCAATCAAAACCTGGAAGGTAGTCGGCTTGAAAAACATCATAAATTGCGAGATGGTTGCTTGCGGATCAAGAGTGCCCACGAACATGATTACCGCAGGTGCCTCTTCTATACATTGTTCGCATTTTGACCATAGGTTCCGCCATCGTGTTGCGTATTGGACCCATGTTTAGCCGAGCCTTATCCTGGCATTTATCAGTGCTGTTATCGGGGTGTGTTCACTAGCACTCGCGAATCTTTGTGTAAATAGTAGCTCCATCTCCGCAAATATTTTGACAGAGTCGTTAGGTAGCTCCGAATACCATTCAAAGGCTGTTTCTGCTAAGCTGCCAACGAATTGGCAAAGCAACAATTTGTCATCGGCTCCAGTATTGCCGCATAAGGCCCTGAATTGAGCGACATGCTGATGCGGATTCCCTGTCCCTTTATATATGTGGAACTTAGGGATCGTATATCCCGGCAGGTAACTGATTTGGTCATACCAGCTTGGATATGATCGTCCGGTTCTAGCAATTTGGCCAGCCACCTCATTCGCCTGATGAGCTCGTATTTGCTGAGCTATATAGTCATCCAGCGCGGCCTTGGAAATGGTTTCATCTTTGGCTGCTGAAAGAGCCGGCGGAGGATTAGACGTTTCCCTTCTATCGTCTTCAACAATGATTGGAGGGTCATCAGCTAGACGGTCCGGCTGTAACATTATCCCTACCATATCTTGGAAGAGAAGCGCCATCTGTCTTATGTTAGCCGCTTGTTCTGCGGCTTCTCTGTCCTTCTTTTCGAGGATTCTACGTAAGAAGTCAGCATCAGTTTCTTGTTCGTGACGCTGCTCTGATGATACTTCCGAACTTTCTTTCGGTTCGGTAAGTGTAGCCATCATAGTCATCATTTCCTGAAGCTTCTGTTGCTGCTCCTAGGCTTTTGTCACGGATCGGGTGAGTGGTGACCCGTCAAAGCACGGCTTTCCTCCTTTCTGGAAGCCATATAAACAGTGTGCACCACCATGCCCTCAGACTTGGGGCATTTGTACTCAGCGCTTTTACGGTTCGCCATATTCACATGGTCTTTTTGCGGCCTCCTTTTCTTCTGAGTGATTGACATTGAGGGAGCCGTTGCAGCGGGCACCCATCCAGCTGTTGCTTTTTGTGGCTTGACGGAGTAATCCTTCTCCTGCCGAACCTTCATCTTTTTCTGTCGGCGGAGGTAGTCCTGATCGATCACTGACTCTTGGACTTGACGTCAGACCTTGTAGATTTTAGAGGACAACCGTTGAGGGGGCTGCCCTAGTTTTTTCTCTGGACCATTCTCCACAGGTGAAGGAGTTCGTTTCAATACAGCAGTAGGAGAGTTCCTGCGCACCGTGTTCAGCAGTTCAAAGCTGTTCCCGGTTGGAACAGCAGCATCGATCCCCACCGTTAGAGCTGGCGGAGTTATCCCAGAGGGGGAGTTGCCCCCAGCCTTCTTTACTCGGCGCCAGTGGCGACGTCGAGCGTGTCGTGCGGATGGAGTTGGTTCGGCAATGGGTTTTTCTTTGTCATGCCCCCTATTCTGGTGAGGCGCTGCTGGTACCAGCCTCTTGAAGACCGACGTCCGTTGAATGGGGATAGCCAACCTATCGAAAGCAGACTTCCGAGCAGGTGTAGCAGCCTTGACGATTTCATGAGCAGGAATGGCTATCCGCTTAGAGATAACACCTTCTGGTATTGTGGGCTTCTTCACGGGCCCATTGGAGTTTTGATCCAGTTTATTGAAAACCGATGCACTGGATTTGGGCGACCCGTTGAGAGGGGTCGCAGCAGTTGCAAGCCGATCAAAGACCGACTTCTTCGGAGTTTCTTCCAACGGCAAAGGGGCATTAAAGCTCATCGATGGGAGCATGGTCCCGAAGAATAGTCCAGTGGTGGCTTGAGTTACCTGCTCTACTGGCATCCTGAAAAGAGAGGCCGCTTGGGGCCCGTAAGTCACTCCTCCAGTAGAGACCGAGCGAGAGTTGCAGTTGCAGGCAGTGCGGTTTAAAGCCATTGATCTTCTGTTTTCTGCACGGAGCAAGACACCAAATCTTAGTACCTCAAATCCACAGGAAACCACAGCAAACCGCGATTCGCTCGCGAACACGACACACGAAGTGTGGAGTGGAAAGAGGAAAAGGTCCCACCGGACGTGCCAGAATCTGTTCCCCTCCGAATATAGAGATGCGACCTGGGCGTTTTGCCTGAGATTTGGGGCAGATGCTATTTGGTTTTATCCGTCCACCTCTCCGAAGATGCCAAGTTGATTTATGGCACCGTGTATCGGAGGTTTAGACGGATGCGGCCGATGTAGCAGACTTCGTCAGATTCCCCCTCGCTTGAGTGGTTTTTGATTATGGGGACGCTCTTCCCTGCAGGCGCAAGCCCCTGCAGTTAATTACGCTACCGCATCGCGGTAACAACTTTCTCCTTCTCCAGAATTTCACTTCGTGTCGTGGGTGTTTATTTTGTTTGTAGTTGCCCGTGGATTGTATACGGAGACTAATTTATGTCGTCGCCCGTAGGACGTGGATTAGTCCAAATCCGTATTTTCTTAGATTTGGGTTTAGGGTTTTGGTTTAAGGATACGTTAGCCGTATTTGAGGCTAAGATCAACTTAAACGTTTGTTAAGGATACGTTAGTCCCGTTTGAGACTAAGATCAACTTAACGGGATCGTTTAGATCCGACAAAAGAGCGTTTGGGCTCTATTGTTCCTGTTTAGGGACATAGTAGTCCATTATATGCATGGCCATCGGGACCCATCACCTCTCTGACGTCGTTGAAGGATTACAACGATAGGTTTCAGAGAAGTTCGGAGATGTACCCTTGAACCAAAGTTGATTGGGGGTCTTATAGTCCAATTTGGGACTAAAGTCTGTTTGGATGTTTAAGGATACGTTAGCCATATTTGAGACCAAGATCAACTTAAACGGGATCGTTTAGATCCGACAAAAGAGCATTTGGGAGCTCTATTGTCCCAGTTTGGGGACGTAGTGGTCCATAGGTAGTTTAAGGTCATTGCGGTCCATTGCCAGTTTAGGGACATGGGGGTCCATATTCCAGTTTAGGGACGTGGTGGTCCATAGGTAGTTTAAGGACATTGCGGTCCATTGGTAGTTTAAGGACGCATAAGTCCGTGGGTTTAAGGACCCCACAGTCCGTCTTTTGGTTTAAGGACGCTTAAGTCCGTGGGTTTAAGGACCCCACAGTCCGTGTTCTTGTGTGGTTGTCGGGACCCGTCACCTCTCTAACATCGTTGAAGGATTACAACGATAGGAGTCAAAGGAGTTCGGAGATGTGCCCTTGAACCGGTTATAAATTGATTTAAGGGAGCAGTCGTGCTCGGTCAATTTAATTTGAGGACTTATGCCATGATTGGGTTAAGTCCAGTTGAAAAAGTTCAACATTTTTATTTATTTTTGGTCTATCAGACCTATGCTAGGGCTTTGCCCACATTTAAATAATTCATTGCATCACATCATTTTTATCTTGTTTGGGCTCTGCCCAGAAAGATGCAGAGCATCAATTTTACTTGGGCTTTACCCTTTATAAATGATGCAGAGCATCGGTTTTATTTGGGCTCTGCCCATTTATAAATGATGCAGAGCATCAATTTGACTTGGGCTCTGCCCTTTTATTGCTTTGCAATTTATTTTGACCTGCTAGGTCTTTTTGATTTGGGCCTGGCCCTTTAGCAACAGAAATGCATCGCATTTGTCAGGCGCTTTGCGCCAATCAAAGAGCGTATGCGCTTGTGGTGATGACACGTGTCATGCAAGCGCAGTGCGCCGCGCTTGCGCTGCCGACACGTGGCGCGCTGTGGTGAGTTGCGCCAGTTTCAGAGAGCAAGGCTCTATTTCAAAAGCGCATAGCGCAAATGGTCCAGATGCTGACACGTGGCACTCTCTGGTGGCTTACGCCAACCCAAGAGCGCAACAGCACAGTTTTGCAAGTGCAAGGCACTGTTAATCTCGAGAATCTTTTAGATTCAGAACCAATGGTTCATAAAAGAAGTACAAAGCACTGTTTGTTTTCTTAATCTAATTTAGATCAAAGAAAACAAGTTCTTCTTGTTTTTCTTATCTCAGAGAACCAATGGTTCATAGAAAAGTGCAAGGCACTTATTATTATTTATTTTTTTTATTTTTTTATTGAAGTTCCTTGATCTTGTTCTCAGATCAATGATCTGTTCATAAGAGAATTTTCTCTTTTTTCTAAAGGTTTTTACCTTTTTTGTTCTTGAGCAATTCTCTCCAATTCTTCAGAGTTCTTTCTGTTTGAAGCTTTTAATTTCTCACAAAATGTTGATGCCTTTGAATTGAGGTCTAGGGGCCTTTATATAGTGCCCATAAATTTATTAAAGAGATCTTTCTCTGAGTGATTTGGGGAATTTTCCCCACCGTTGGATCTTTGATACAAGCGCTTCTGTTTTACAGAAGGCAATCTTCTTGTTTTAACAAGAACAGAAAAATCTTACTCGAATTTAATTCTGTTTGGCGCAATCGTCCCAGCGCGTGACACGCGTCAAGCAGCGCACAGCGCAGCGCAACTGCGCTTGCGCAACTGCGCTGACACGTGTCGCGCAGTGCAACTGCGCTAGCGCATCTGCGCTGACACGTGTCGCGCAGTGCAGAGCGCAGCGCAACTGCGCTGACACGTGTCACGCGGCGCAGTGCTTGCGCAACTGAAGCGTTACTTCCTTTAATTTTGTTTTAAATAGAGCTTTGCTCTGATTTGGCGTGCTGCCTCGGGCGCTGCGCTGATATATCAGCTTTTGACACATGGCGTGTTGCGCTCAGCGCAAAGAATCTGAAGCGTTGCTTCATCTATTAAAGTTTAAATTTTCAAAGCAAAGCTTTGCTCCGATTGGGGGAAGATGAAGCGTTGTTTCATCTCCCGCCTTGGAATTTGAACAGAGCTTTGCTCTGATTGGGGTAAACAGTGTCCTCACGGTACATGACGAGAACAAAACTTAAAAGATCTTCTCGACTCGTAAGAAAACACCTTCGTGGGATCCTTACGACTCCAAAGGAAAAACATACTTGGGAGTCCCCACGACTCCTAAGGAGAAAATACACCTGCGGGATCCTTTCGACTCGTAGAGAGAAAATGCTTTTATGGAACCCTTACGACTCATAAAATTGAAAAGTCTTAGGTGATAAGGGGACCTAAACCTGTCTTCGAAGCCATCGCTCCCCAACAGGAAAAGGCAAATGATGAATTGCTTCTGACACATGTGCTTCAGTGTTAGCAACGCTGATGCCGATCCAACCCCAAAAATTCCAAACCTCCAATTCAGTAAACCCCTAAGTCTTTAAACTGGGAACAGATTACCTCTAAATCGTTAAACTGGAGACAGAAGACTCCTATGTCTTTAAACTGGGAACAGATGTCCTCTAAGTCGTTAAATTAGAAATATATAACCCCTAAGTTGTTAAACTGGGAACGAAGGAAATCTTCTCATGGAAAATGATGATTCACTCCTGGTACCATATTCCAGTGTAGCGATGCTGATGTCAACCCAAATCAAATCAAACCAACAACCTCTGCGGCGGAATTATGTTTCGTCTCAGAATGTACCCCGTGTCGAAATTATGCTTCGCCTCGGAGTATCTACTTTCCCTGTCGGAATTATGCTTCTCCTGGGAATCAGCCTCCACATCAAAACCAGTGACACTCCGTGTCGGGGAAACGTCAACCGCAGACATTCCGTGCCAGGGACAAGTCAACCAGTGACCTCCTAGTTGGAATTATGCTCCGTCCTGGAATCAAATCAACAAGCAAGATTCTCGTCAAAATTATGCTCCGCCCTGGAATCAAATCAACAAGCAACCTCCTCATCAGAATTATGCTCCATCTTGGAATCAATTCAACCAGCGACCTCCTCGTCGGAACTATGCTCCACCCTGAAATCAAATCAACAAGCGACCACCTCGTCGGAATTATGCCCTGCCCTGGAATCAAGTCAACAAGCGACCTCATCGTCGGAAGTATGCTCCGTCCTGGAATCAAGTCAACAAGCGACCTCCCCGTCAGAACTATGCTCCATCTTGGAATCAAGTCAACAAGCGACCTCCCTGCCGGAATTATGCTCCGCCTTGGAATCAAGTCAACCAATGACCTCCTCATCGGAATTATGCTCCTCCTAGGAATCAACTAACAACATCTACGTCGGAATCATGCTTCGTCTCATAATGTACCCCGTGCCGAAATTATGCTTCGCTTCGAAGTATCCACTTTCCCTGTCGGAATTTTGATTCGCCTGGGAATCGACCTCTACATCGGAACTATGTTTCGTTCAGAATACCAACCTCTGCGGCAGAATCATACTTTGTCTCAGAGTGTACCCCTTGTCGAAATCATGCTTCGGCTCGGAGTACCTGCTTTCCCCGTCGGAATTATGCTTCGCCAAGGAATTGACCTCTGCGTCGAAATTATGCTTCGTCTCAAAGTGTACCCCGTGTTGAAATCATGTTTCGCCTCGGAGTATCCGCATTCACTGTTGGAATCATGCTTCGCCTGGGAATCAACCTCTGTATCGAAATTATGCTTCGGTCAGAATATCTGCCATGTGCCGGAACTAAGCTTCATCTCAGGATACACCTGTCCCGTTTCGGAATTATGCTCCGATCCCTGGAATCATACTCCGATCCTCGAAATTTTGCTCCGATCCCTGGAATTATGCCCCCGGAATGATGTTCCACCTCGAAGTCCAACTCCAAGATCCATCAATTTCATGCACACAACTTATACATATGATGTGCATTTATTGATGGGGGGCACTTTGCTGGGGTCAAAAATTGCACCCCGGTTGACCAAGTCAAAGTCAACCTAAGCCAAGTGGGCCCAAGCCCAGATCAAGTGTGTCCATGCCCAGGTCGAGTCCAAACATGAAGCGGCCGGCCTCCCCCATGCCAAAATGAAATTATGTAATAAATAATTTTAATATAATTTTTTATGCATGAATGTAAGAAAAATGGGCATAAAGCCAAATTTTTGTAAAGTCCATGGCTCATATGCAAAACAAATGAGCACATGAGGTATGAGATGGGCAAAATACCATTTTGTAAAGCCCAGGGGGCTATATGTAAATTTGTAAGCCTATAAAAGGCAACATGATAATGAAATGAGAGGAGAATTCATTCCCCAAATGTTTCTGTGCCTCCTTCTCCTTCCTCAAGGTTCTAAAACCTTCTCCCCCTTTTTTGAATTAAATCAAGAGCTTAACTCTTTCTTTTCCAAAAACAAACAGTTTTTCAACATCAAACCCTTGAAGGGGAAAGCGAATCTTCCATCAGATCTCAAAAATGGGAGATTTTTAAATATCACTCTCTTTCTCCAAGATCCGGTAAATCGAGAGGAAGAAAAGGAGTCCCGTCTCCAAAAATCCCATCTTGAGAAGATTCAGGGCCAAAGGGGGAAAAAGGCCCCCTTTGATCATTTCCAAAGATTTCTAGGAGTTTAGCTCCATAAATTAATCTCTTTGTAGGAGTTTAACTCCAGAAATCAAATCAGGAGCATAGCTCCCAGTGCAGGGACCGAGTCCCCTCTTCTGCGGGCACTCAGCGCCCACGCGCCAGGCATGTGAGGCGCCGGCGCCCTGCGCCCACGCGCCCGGCACATGAGGCGCTGGCGCCCAGCTCCATGCATGAGTCTATTTCCCCAATCAGAGCAAAGCTCTGTTCAAATTTCAAAATTTGAAATAAAGCAGCGATTCATAGCAGCGCCAAGTGCGCTGCACTTTAAGTAGCGTGCTACATGCAAAGCACGTGAGCGCTGCACTCTAAGCGGCGCACCACGCGCAAAGCACGTGAGCGCTGGCGCTAAGAGCGCTGCACTCTAAGCGGCGCACCACGTGCAAAGCACGTGAGCGATGGCGATAGAACGAAATATTCTCGGCCCTTGGATCAAAGATCCAACGAACATGATTAAAAAATCATCAATTAACCAGAATAAAATCATGTTAAGGAAACATTCCTCAGAATCTTTCCAAACAGGAAAGATTATGCTCTGAAAATTAGAGCACCGTTGGATCAATGATCCAACGGTGATTAAAAATCACCAAAATACAGAATAAATTCTGTATGGGAAAAGATTTCCTAATTTTGTTAAAAACAAGAAGATTGGCTTCTGTAAATCAGAAGCTCTTGGATCAAAAATCCAACGGGGGAACATTCCCAAATCAATTAGAGAAAAGATCTCTTTAACTGATTCAACAAATCAACCTGCTCTATATAAAGGCCCCAAGACTTCAAGTCTCATATAGAGGAACCCCCCATAAACTTTGAGAAAGTTCAAAGACAAAGAGCAAGCTCTCAGAAGAAGAAGATTTTCTTCAAGAAAAAAAAAGAACAGAGAGATGGAATCATATCATATAAAAAGAAGAATTTACTTCCTTTTCTATGATCATAGATCTATAAGACCAAGATCTTTCACAAAAAGATATCAAAGTATCTCATCATAAAAAATAAGGGGAAGAACTTAATCTTCTTCGGATCATAGATCTATAAGACAAATTGTCTTTCACAAAAGAGATCATAGTATCTCATTATAAAAAGGGGGGAGAATAATTTAATTCTCTTAGGATCATAGATCCATAAAGGCAGAGCCTTTCACAAAAAAACATAAGAGATTGAAACATCTCCTATAAAAAATAAGAACTTTGTTCTTAGATCCATGAGACAAAGTCTCTTATAAGAGAGAGAATTTAATTCTCAGGGCGAAAAGTCGCCTAAAAAGAGCCCTAGCGCTCAAATCAAAAGAAGCGCTTCAGCGCTCCAAAACTAACGCATAGCGTTGCAGGGCCTTAGCGCTACAAATTTCACAGAAGCGCTCTGCGTTCATTGTCTGGCGCACAGCGCCAAGCACGCCACGTGCTCCTCACGTGTGCGCTACTTAACAGAAGCGCGCTGAGCTCATTGAATGGCGATCAACGCCAAGCGCGCCACGTGCTCCTCACATGTACGCTATTTCACAAGAAGAGCTATGCGCTCATTGTCAGGCTGCGCCAAGCGCGCCACGTGCTCCTCACATGTGCGCTACTTAACAGAAGCGCTCTGCGCTCACCAACTGGCGCACAACGCCAAGCGCACCACGTGCTCCTCATGCGCGCGCTAAGAGAACATAAATTGTTCTTTAAATAAAGGCCCCAGAGCTATAATGAGTGTTCAGCACTTAATAAAAGACAAAAACAATTGTCAGAAACCAAACCAATGCTCAACATTGTTAAATGTTTAACATTTTAACTGAATGGGCCGAGCCCAAAGTGGCCACATAACCCTAATTCAGATTGATTGAGCCCATATGCTCATAAATCTTTGATCTTAGTCCCAAATTGGATTACAGATCTCCTAACCAATATTGGTTCAAGGGTACATCTCTTCACTCCTCTGATATTTGTCGTTGTAATCCTTCAACGTCTTCAGAGAGGTGACGGGTCTCGACAACCAGACATTCCACGAGCTGTGGGGTCCTTAAACTCATGGACCATGATGTCCTTAAACTTTACGGACTGTGGGGTCCTTAAACTCATGGACTATGATGTCCTTAAACTTTACAGACTATGACGTCTTTAAACTATGGACTATGATGTCCTTAATCTCCATGGACTATGATGTCCTTAAAATCCATGGACTATGATGTCCTTAAACTTCTGGACAACAAAGTCCCTAAACTAAAACAATAGAGCCCAAATGCTCTTTTGTTGGATCTAAATGATCCTGTTAAGTAGATCTTAGTCTAAAATTAGACTAACGTATCCTTAACATACGTTTAAATTGATCTTAGTCTCAAATGGGATTAACGATCCTTAAACCCAACCCAAACTCAAATCTAAGAAAATACAGATTTGGAATAATCCTCGCCCTATGGGCGACAACATAAATTAGTCTCCGTATACAATCCAAGGGCAACCAAAAACAAAACCAACACACACGACACGAAGTAACCATCTGGAGAAGGAGAAAGTGGTTACCGCAATGTGGTAGCGTAATTAACTGTAGGGGCTTGCGCCTGCAGGGAAGAGCGTTCCCACAATAAAAAACCCCTCAATGAAGGGGAATCTGACGAAGTCAGCTATATCGGCCGCATCCGTTTAAACTTTCGATACATGGTGTCATAAATCAACTTGGCATCTTCGGAGAGGTGGACGGATAGCACCAAATAGCATCTGCGCCTAAAATTCAGGCCGGACGTCCCAACGTCCTGGTCGCATCTTTTCGGCGGAGAACAGATTCTGGCACGCCCGGTGGGACCTCTTCCTCTTTCCACTCCACACTTCGTGTGTCATGTTTCATGAAACGAATCGCGGTTTGACATAGTTGCCTTTGGATGTAAAATACTAAGATTTGGTATCTTGCTCCGTGCAAAAAAAAAACAGAAGATCAATGGTTTCAAACTGCACTAACTGCAACTGCAACTCTCACTCCGTCATGTCCGGAGGAGTGACTTACGGGCCCCAAGAGGCCTCCATCTTCGCCATGCAAGTGGAACAGGTGACTCAGGCCACCACTGGACTGTTCTTCGGGACCATGCTCCCGCCAACGAGCTTCAGCGCTCCTGTACCATCGCATGAAGCTCCGAAGAAGTCGATCTTTGATCGGCTTGCAACTACCGCGACCCCTCTCAACGGGTCGCCCAAATCCAATGCCTCGGTTTTCAATAGACTGGGCCAAAGATCCAACGGGTCAATGAAGAAGCCCGTAATACCAGAAGGTGTTATCCCTAAGCGGACAGCCATTCCTGCTCCTGAAGTCGTCAAGGGGTCGGTCTTCACAAGACTAGCCATTTCAGCTCCCGTTCCAGGCAAAGTCATGAAGGCTGTTTCCCCTGTTCGAAAGTCGGCCTTCGCAAGACTGACTATCCCTTCTCAACGGACGTTAGTCTTCGACAGGCTAGCGCCAATAACAGCCTCTCCTCAAAGCAGGGGGCATGAGGAAGCTCATCCAACAGCGGAGGTGATCCCGGCCGCACGACATGCTCGATGTCGCTGTAACGTTGTGAAAATCGTTTTGGTGAAATTTCGGAAAATCGGTAAAATAAGGGGGTTTTCTGTAAAAAAAGTCAAAATACAAATATCTTTATTTTAAAATTAAATATAAATATTCTAGTTATGTAATTGCTAGTATTTGGTGTTTATTGAGCCACTGGTGAGATTTCAAAATTTCTGAAAAATTTTCCGAAATTTTTGACAAAATTGGATGATGCTTTTAAACTTGTTTTCTACATGTTTTCCTTTACTTCTTCTTCTTTTATATGGTTTAGATTTCTGGGCTTCGGCTTACTTAGGTTACGTCGCGCCTCTAGACGTTTCGTAATCTAAGTGCCAGTCATGTTCCGTACTTTCGGGTCGTGACAAAGTTGGTATCAGAGTGCTAGGTTTAACCTTGTATAAGTCTAGGTGACCCTTGGTTGATGGAGTAGACGACTTAGGTTGAGTGACGTACAGTGGGTATGGTCCGCGGCATACTTACGATACGCTACTCTTCTTAAGAAGCCTTAGGATGTACATTTCTTTGCACAGTATTTTATTCGTTCCTTTGATCTATTTTCGTCGATATCGGATGGTGGTTTCTGTTACCACGGGCGCACTGGTAGAGGGAGCTACGGCTCGAATGCGATAACCATTAGGGTATCGTTTATTCTTGAGGATTGGAGCATGGTTTAGCGTACGGACGAAAGGTATTCACATGCCGTCCAGACGAAGTTAAAGGATTCGAACGATTGTCAGAAACCCATTTTCCCAAGTTTAAAGTATTCGGAAGAACATGCAGGTATTTCTATGGACCCTCTAGAAGAATGAAACCCTAACTCGACATAATGACCACGAGAACGCCCTTGAACCTTAGGGTTTACGGCAGTTCCGCGGTGCCATTAGTGAGGCTTGGGTTTGCCCTTCTACGGCTGGACCATCGATTCTGGGGTATGTACCGGATATTTTAAAACCGTACTTGAGTGTTGAGCTCTCGGGGAATTATGGGATTTTGATGGATCGATCGAAAAGTTTAATGTAGTCCGGATATCAGGTGAAGGGATCGACTACGTGGGAGACTCTAGATATGAGTATTGCCGTTGGTAGCGCAGTCAGCACACCTATGAAGAGACGAGTTCGAAGCAGTCGACACCAAAGGAAAGGGGGAAAGAGGCGCACATTGACGATAGTGTTTACGATTGTGATTTGGTGATCTGAATTTCATATTTTCGTTGATTGGATTTTGGTATTTTGAGGACTTTGTTCTACGATTGGTATTTCTTATGTGTACCTTCATTACATTTTATTTGTGTTTTATATATCAGTTGTATTGATGTTGTTTAGTACATACCCAGTGCACTTGATTTGGTTTTAATAAATTTTGAGATTTTGATTTGATTTCGTGCATATGGTTACACATGATTTTGACATATGCTTCGACCTAGTTTTCATGCATTTTCGTACTGTGATTTCGATTTTGATATTCGGTGTATGTTTTCGTGCACCATGTGCACATGATTGAGATTCTTGCGCACATTCGGTGCACTTGATGCGATTTTGTGCATACCAGATGCACTAAATCGGGGTTTTGTGCAGATTAGATGCACCTGATATTGAGTCGTGCACGCCCGTTGCACTTGACAGATGTTTTTGGTGCACACATGTTGCACTTAGTTTGGTTTTTGTGTATTCGTGACATCTGTATTTGGTTTCGATTTCAGTGCGCATTGGACGCACATGACATTTTTATGATGAAATTGGAATTGCTTTCAGTTTAAGCAGTATGTTTTTATAATCATTACTATTGATTTGATAACCAGGCAGGACGTGTATGTTAAATAAAAGATATATATATATATATATATATATATATATATATATATATATATATATATATATATATATATATAGCTATTTTTTTAAAAATAAACGTCCGCTACTTATGCCGTGACACGTGCATCACACGGCGATTTTCAAAAGGGGTTCTTGTATGCTTCTTTATCCAGATATTGTGACGATTTTACTATGATGCACACTATAGATAAGTTGTAGTTTTGATGTATATTATGTTGGTTTTCGTATTGGGTTTTGATATTTTATTTTCGCCATAACTCCGATGATTGCGTTATACTTGATGGAGTTGATTTTAGTTATGTATTGGTGATTTCGGAGCCCCGACGATTTGTGTGTTTTGCTAAATATTTTAGTATTTGGAGGGGGAGTTTTAATTTAAATTCGGGGACCGAATTTCTTTAAGGGGGGGGGGGAAGATTGTAACGTTGTGAAAATCGTTTTGGTGAAATTTCAGAAAATCGGTAAAATAAGGGGGTTTTCTGTAAAAAAGTCAAAATACAAATATCTTTATTTTAAAATTAAATATAAATATTCTAGTTATGTAATTGCTAGTATTTGGTGTTTATTGAGCCACTGGTGAGATTTCAAAATTTCTGAAAAATTTTCCGAAATTTTTGACAAAATTGGATGATGCTTTTAAACTTGTTTTCTACATGTTTTCCTTTACTTCTTCTTCTTTTATATGGTTTAGATTTCTGGGCTTCGGCTTACTTAGGTTACGTCGCGCCTCTAGACGTTTCGTAATCTAAGTGCCGGTCATATTCCGTACTTTCGGGTCGTGACAGTCGCCACTGGCGCCGAGTGAGGAAATCTGGGGGCAATTCCCCATCTGGATTGACTCCGCCAGCTCCAATGGTGGAAGTCGACGCTGCTGTTCCAACTGGGAACAGCTTTGAAGCACTCAGGAGTGTGTGCAAGAACTCTCCGACGGCCGTGCTGAAAAGGTCTCCTCCACCTGCGGAGAATGCTATAAAGGCGAAGCTGGAGCAGCCCCCTCAGCGGATGTCCTCTAAAATTTACAAGGTCTGGCGTCAAGTTCAATACTCGGTGATTGATCAAGATTACTCCTGCCGACCGAAGAAGATGAAAGTTCGGCGAGAAGAGGATCACCTTGTCAAGCCACAGAAGGCGTCATCTACTTTGGTGCCTGCTGCAACTGCTTCCTCAACTTCGACCGCCCACAAAAGAAGGAGGGCGGAGAAGGTCCCCGTGTTCGCGACGAATCTCAAGAACACTGAATCTAAACGCCTTAAGTCTGGGGGCATGGTGGTGCATACTGCTTATATGGCTTCCGGAAAAGAGGAAAACCGTACTTCTACGGGTCACCGACCACTTACACGGTCTGTGACTAAGGCTCAGGAGCAGCAGCAACAAAAGCTCCAAGAAATGCTAACAGCCATGGCTGCACTCACTGGACCAAAAGCTAGCCTAAAGAAATCCTCGGAGCAGCATCGTGAGCAGGAAACAGATGCCGAATTCCTTCGGAGAATGCTTGAGAAGAAGGACAAAGAGACCGCAGAACAAGCGTCCAACATAAAACAAATGGCCATTCTATTCCATGATATGGTGGGCATGATGATCCAACCGGACCCTCCAGCTGAAGATCCTCCAGTAATAATTGAAGATGATAAAGGAGAGACATCAAATCCTCTGCCGGCTTTGTCAGCAGCCAAGGAGGAGACCATCTCCAAAGTCACGCTCGATGATTATATAGCCCAACAAATACGAGCTCATCAAGCGAATGAAGCGGCTTGCCAAGTCGTCAGAACTGGACGGCCCTATCCGGGTTGGTACGATCAAATAAAGTACCCGCCAGGATATACGATTCCTAAATTCCATGTGTACAAGGGGACAGGCAATCCTTATCAACATGTCATTCAGTTCAGGGCTCTCTGCGGCAACACTAGAGGGGATGATAAGCTACTGCTTTGCCAATTTGTCGGCAGCTTGGCAGAGATGGTGTTCAAATGGTACTCAGAGCTTCCCAATGATTCCGTCAAAACTTTTACGGAGATGGAATTGCTGTTCACCCAACGTTTTGCAAGCGCTAGCGAGCGCACCCCGATCACTACGTTAATTAACGCCAGAGTGAGGCCAGGCGAAACATGGGTGCAGTATGCAATACGGTGGCAGAATCTATGGTCTAATTGCGAGCAGCGCATCGAAGAAGCGCCTGCGGTAGGCATGTTCGTAGGGACCCTCGACCTTCAGGCGACCATTTCACAATTCATGATGTTCTTCAAGCCAACTACTTTCCAGGCCTTGATTGACAAGCTGGCCCAAATGGATCAGATGGATCATAGACCATCTTCTTCGAAGTTGGAATCTCGAAACGAGAAAGGGAAAGGGAAAGCGACCTTCGTCGCCAATACTCAGAAGCAGCGCAGTGGTCCAAAGCCAACTGATCGCCAAGATGAAAGATGACGATTCTTCAATAAGAAACTGAAGCGCCCCTATTCGTTTTCCCGGGATAAAACGAGGAGACTGTTCGAGCTGGCGGTGCGCAACAGGCTCATCACCTTGCCGGATCCAAAATGCCCATTGCAACTCGGTGAGGCCAATAATCCTAATTATTGCCCCTATCACCAAGTGGTAGGCCATCCAATCGAAAATTGCTTCATCTTCAAAGGCTGGATTGAGGACCGGTACCAACAGGGAAAATTTGCACTATCCGAGAATTGGAAACTAAGCCCGCCTCAGCCGCACGCTCTTAAAAGGGGGGAAACACTGGGGGCATTGTGCTCTTTTGTAGAAGAAGCTCCATGGGAGGTCGCTCTTTCAGCCAAGATGAAAAGAATGCTGAAAGATCTCCAAATATACCCGCGATCAGGTGGAAAAATCCGCTAGAACCCGAGGTCATCGAGGGAATGCTGAAGCCGCGTTTGACTCCAAGAATTGGTAGCGATAATCAAAACGCTCAGGCCCAGCCGTCAAAGTCTTCGAAAAAGAAGAAGAAGACCAAAAAGCTCATGAGGCATGGTGACAAGCGCACGGACCTGTAAAAACACATTGACGCGTTGGAAGAATATAATCAGAAGGCGCGAACTCCGGTCACAAGAATTCCTCAACCACACACTTGAAGATGGAGGTGGCGACGAAGATGAGGGAGAAAACTCATCAGATGAACCTGAGGATTATATGGCAAGCTGCCACGTGATCTCTCACTCGTTAATAAACGCTGAAGAAGCTCCGGATGTAGAGAAACTGAGGGCAGATCCCGAGCCTGAACTCCTACAACCGTATGACGAGATGATTGACGTATTCCTGAATGAAGCCCATCAGAAAAGCAAAGCTGATCGAGAGCGCGAACTGGCCATATTCGAAAAAGCCAAATGCTGGCGACTAGACAAAAGGGTTAAAACACTCCCACCAGATCAAAGCACATCCGCCGCAAATAAAAGTAGGTTCAAGACAAAGAAAATGTTTGCCAAAGCCATATCGATGGGAATGAAGCTGCCACCCTCCGAAGGAAACACTCCTGATAGGATACACCTTAATGAAGAGGACCTAACTTCTGCTTATATCATCAGAGTATTGCACACCCTACTGAAGAATGCAACGCCTTTAAGAATTGGTGGCAAGGGTATGTCGCTCACAGGCAACACTTCAAGAGAATGAAGCGTGAAGCTCGTCGACAGCGGAAAAATGCGACAGACGAACGAGGAAGAGCTGCCGGCAACTGTCACATGGTTGATAGCAGGGGATCGCAAGTTCTCACCTTCGGGAGCGATTTTGAAGAAGAAATGGCTCTTAGCCCTCTCTTCAAAGAAACCACCTCAGGAAAAGAGGAAGAAACGAAGAACCGCGAGAACATTCAGTTGCGCAATCGCACGCTACCTGAAAGGAATCTCGGACCCGCAAACAAGGGATCAAACAAAAAAGATAAAGGGAAAGAAAAAGTCCCTGAAGATATCGCCCTCAATGACCGAGTCGTCGAAGAGCTGGCAGCCAAGGACCTGCCAAAGAAAAACAAGGTGGATTACAACGTTCTGGCACATCTAAGGAAGATACCCTCGCAGCTAAGCATTCTCGATGCCCTTCTGCTATCTAAAGAGGCAAGAGATTCTCTGATCAAGGCATTACAAGAGCTTGACCAGTTTCAAGCTTTCCTCGCCGAAGAAAAGATGAAGAACGAGCTGGAAGAAATTCATACAGCTGACATCATTTTCGGCGACGAAGATCTCCTCCTCGGAACGTGTGAGCACAACCGTCCCCTACATGTCTCCGGGTATTGCTATGACATTAAGATAGAGAAAATCCTAGTTGACAATGGGTCCTCTGTCAATCTCCTAAATGTGAGGGTGCTACAAGAAATCTGCATGAGCGTTCAACACCTCGCTCGGGACAAAATCACTATCTCCGGGTTCGACTCCCAGTCATCACGGACGCCCGGGTCTGTGATACTGATGTTACGCTTTGGGCTGCTCGTCACTGGTATCAAGTTCTACATCATTGACGCCAAGACTTGCTACAACGTTTTGCTCGGCCGGCCTTGGTTACACGAGTACAACATTATTCCTTCTACACAGCATCAGTGTATGAAGTACTTCAAAGGTGGGCTCGAATACACTGTGACAGGGGAGCTGAACCCATTCTCCGTAAACGAAGTTCGAAAGTACGAAGATGCAAAGTACTTCTTACAAGACTTTGAAGACACGGAAAGATGCCATAAACCTGAGGATAAGCAAAAAGCTATCACCACCATTCCGGTCTTCGGGAGCGATACCGAGGAGGAATAAGAGATAGTCTATTCGGGACCTCCCCGATACAACAAACTGGGATCGTTTACCCCTATTCTGGTCTTTAGCAGTGATTCTGAAGACGAGGTTAATGCAGTATTCTCAACTCGTCTATCAGTGCAAGCCTTCATTGGAGATGATCAAAATTTGCAAATCGCCATGGTTCCGCAAGAGCATTACAAAGAGCTCGACGCACTTGATATCTATAGTGTGCAGGAACTGCAGACATTCTACCTCCCTCCCAGGCGAAAAGATGAAAAACCGATCCCCTTTTATTGATCCGCGGAAACCAAAGTGGAGAAAGAAATTTGGCATGGTGCCGATTCTACACTTGACCGGCTCCAGCCCATCCGTCTGCCCAGATACTACACAGAAGGATTAAAAAGGCTGTTGAGGCGCCAAGGCGTACCCTTCAAACAGACTGCTCGAAAAGCTCAGTTCTACAACAGGATCTGGAACGTCCCCGGCGAAAACTGCCAAACGGGAGAATGAAAACGATCGGGCTTGGATATGTTCAATCCAAGAAACGGGAGCGATTCCATGGCTGCCACGTTATACATGACTTTGATGAGGAAGGTGATGCTCTGTTAGAAAATGCTAACCTTGAACCAAAACGAGGTCTCGCCGTGAAAATGCCAAGTCCTTCATTCGAATAACAGATGGAAAAACTAATAAGGGTGGCGGGTCAAAAGGTTCGGGATGACCACAGCCGCGAAATGGCCATTTACGAGAAAGCCAGGACGCAGCGCCTCCTTCAGCAGGCTGCGGAGAATGACGATGCTCTTCGTCGTCAGCCCGTCATACAAAAGATCCGACGCCGAGGTAGAAACAAGCTAAAGAACGGAAAAAATGTTCGACAGCGGCAAAGCGGGTCCAAGAAGCCATTCGATCGAGAATTGAGCAGCCAGGATTCGTCTCTTATAAAGAAGATGGGTCGAGCATATTCTTTTCCCCATGACAAGACAAGGAAGATATTCGATCTTGCCATAAAACATCAGATGATGACACTCCCGGAGTCCAAGTACCCCGAGCAAGTAAGTGAGGTCTCTCACCCAGACTATTGCTCCTATTACCGAGCAATAGGACATCCTGTTGAAAACTACTTCACTTTCAAAGACTGCGTAGAAGACCAGTATCAGCAAGGCATGTTCGCTTTATGCAGCAGTTGGAGGGTAACCCCACCACAGAAGCATGAACCAAAAGCAACGTATGCAGCGAGAGTAAAGCCGGATCAACATTGGTCTTGGAAGCGATCTCGTACCTATCACGCGACCTGTCACGCGATAACGCTGTCAGGAGAAGGAGTACGCGAGGATATAGACGACCTCCCCCGGTGTTTTGAAAACGAGGATGAAGATGAGTTGATCTCAGAATTTCCACCAGCGCCAAAAGGGCTGGAAGATGGGATACATACTACTGCAGATAACCTCAGGAAAATTGACTTGGGGACGGCAAACGACTCACGGCCGACGTTCGTCAGTGAGCTGTTGTCTGAAGAGTAGGTGGCTACGCTCAAAGACGTGCTTATGCAGTATAAAGATTGCTTCGCATGGAACTACTCCGAGATGCCGGGACTAGATTCAGAAATAGCCGTGCATAGATTGGCGATATCTCCGGACATCAAGTCAGTCAAACAAGCGCCGAGAAGAATGCGGCTCGAACTTGAAATGAGCATCAACGCCGAGGTCAAGAAGCTAATCAACTCCGGCTTCATCCAAGAGGTTCAGTATCCTGACTGGATCGCCAACATTGTCCCAGCGATGAAGAAAATTGGACAGTGCGCATCTGCGTGGACTTTCGAGACCTCAACAAAGCTTGCCCAAAGGATGATTTTCCTGTACCGGTTACCGAGCTGATGATAGATAACACGTCCACTCATGAAGTCTTCTCCTTCATGGACGGCTCATCAGGGTACAATCAAATAAAGATGCATCCCGAAGACCAGAAGCATACCACTTTTCGGACCCCTTTGGGCATATTCTGCTACCAAGTGATGCCTTTCGGTCTGAAGAATGCTGGCGCTACCTATCAGAGGGCCATGACGAAGATTTTTGATGACCTCATACACGAAATCATCGAGTGCTATATTGACGACCTCATGGTAAAAAGCAAATCGCACGAGGAGCATTAGGAGCATCTGAAGATAATGTTTTAACGCCTTCGGAAATACAACTTGAAGATGAACCCTATGAAATGCGCGTTCGGAGTTTCCTCGGGCAAATTCCTAGGATTCATCATACGACACCGGGGCATCGAAATAGACCCATCAAAAATCAAGGCAATTATGGAAATGCCTCCACCAAGGACTCTGAAACAACTGCGGTCTTTCCAAGGAAAGCTCGCGTATATTCGACGGTTCATAGCCAACCTCTCCGGCAAATGTCGTTCCTACAGTCACTTGATGAAGAAGGGAACCCCGTTCGTTTGGGATCGCACATGCCAAAGCGCACTAGACGAAATCAAGCAATACCTGCAGAATCTGCCAGTACTGACCGCTCCGGTCAAGGGAAAGCCTCTCATTCTGTATACAACCGCCCTTGAGGGTTCTCTAGGCGCATTATGGGCACAAGAAAGCGACCAAGGGAAGGAGAAAGCCCTCTACTTCTTGAGTCGAGTGCTCCTGGGGGCAGAAAACAACCACTCCCCCATTGAAAAGCACTGCCTGGTGTTAATCTTCGCAATAACGAAGCTCAGACACTATACTTTGGCTCATGAGGTCCATCTCACATCAAGGGTGGATCCTCTCAAGTATTTGATGTCAAAATCCATTCTAACGGGACGACTAGCTAAATGGGCCCTACTCTTAATGGAATTCTCGATGACATACCGACCTCTCAAGGCAGTGAAAGGCTAGGCCATCGTCGACTTCCTTGCTGAGCATCCAATACCTACCGACTCTCCCTTGAATTGTGAATTGCCAGACGAGCACGCGTTTGATACGATCGACAGGGAGAAAGGAGGGAGTGATACCCGATGGGAACTCTACTTCGACGGAGCATCTTCTATGAAGAAGCGAAAGTACAACTCTCCCATAATCAAATCTGGGGTAGGCTTCATCTTCGTGACTCCACAAGGAGGGATAATGCGCTTCGCCTTCTCCTTAACAGAGCCAATGACGTACAATGAAGCCGAATATGAAGCTTTGATAGCAGGTCTTGAGATCGCTGTCGACATGGGAATTGAAAACCTCCTCATATACGGAGACTCCCAACTGGTCGTTAGCCAAGTAAACGGCGACTATCAGACATGTAAACCGGAGTTGGTAAAGTACGGTGAGAGAGTACAACAATTGCTGACTCAAATCCCTGCCTACGCCCTGGAAAGCATACCGTGCACAGAAAATAGCAAAGCGGACGCACTCGCTAAAGAGATGGCTGATGAAAACCTCGATGATGTGAGGATCGTTGTGCAAAGCCGTCGGGTTATTGCACCGGCAGAAATATCTCCAGAATCGTCTGAAGAAAAGGGAATGACCGAGCAAACGGCCCTACAAATAAAAGACCAGGAAAAGACTAAGCATTGGAGATAAGTCTTTATAGACTACTTCAAATCACGTTGAACACCTGAAGATGCGTCGTTAAGACATCAACTCATGAAACGAGCTCTATCCTTCGCCTTTGTCAATGATACTCTGTATAAGAGATCGTTCGACTCTCTATGGCTGAGATGCCTGGGGCCATAAGAAGCGAGGAAAGTCGTACAAGAAACTCACGACGGACTCTGCGGTTCTCACTAAACCGGGCCAAAGATGAAGCTGAAGATCAAAAGGATGGGCTACTATTGGCCCACAATGATTCAAGACTGCCTCGAATACGCGAAGCAGTGCCACTCGTGCCAAATTCATGGAGACTTCATCCACCAGCTTCCAAATCCGCTACATCCAACGGTGGCTAGCTGGCCGTTCCAAATGTGGGGAACTGACATAATCGGGCCCATCGAACCAGCGTCGTCCAGAGGACATCGGTTCATATTGGCGACAACCGATTACTTCTCCAAATGGGCTGAGGCTATACCGCAAAGAGAAGTGAAGACGGAGAATATCCTCCACTTCTTCAAGACACACGTCATCTATTGGTTCGGCACTCCGTGATGGATTATCTCCGATAACGGGCCGGCCTACAGAAGTCACAAAATCATCCGCTTTGTGCGGCAACATAATATAGACTGGAGATACTCTTCGGTCTATAATCCCCGAGCTAACGGCCTGGCTGAGGCTTTCAACAAGACCTTGTCGAAGATCGTGAAAAAGACGGTGTCCAAAAATAAAAAGGACTGGTACAAGAGACTGCATGAAGCTCTCTGGGCGTATCGAACTACGTTCAAAACGGCTACAAACACAACGCCGTATGCATTGGTATTCGGCACTGAAACAGTACTCCTCTTGGAGATATAGCTACCCTTTCTGTGAGTGGTGGTTCATTACGAACTAACGGACGAAGACAATGCTCATCTTCGGCTTGAGGAGCTCGACGCCCTTGACGAAACCCGGCTCATGGCGCAGCAAAACTTGGTAGCTTACAAAGAAAAAATGACGCGCTCGTGCGAAGGATTGACTAGGCCGAGAACATTCCATCAAGGCGAACTCGTGCTAGTTGTAAAAAGACCTATGATCCCCAATCGTGCCAAACGGGGGAAATTCGACCCGAACTATGAAGGCCCGTACTTTATAGACAAAGTCTACCAGGGTGGGGCTTACTTGCTCATGGATATGCATGGCGAAAGACCCTTCAGGCCAATAAACGGCCGGTTCCTGAAAAAATACTACGCCTGACGAGTCACGGACTAGGTCAACGATAAATGACGACGCCTATGTCCGCTCGCTATCTTCCAAAGCCCAAACTCTATAAGTAGTATCCATGTGACAGACCGAGATGTCCTAAAACTAACAACGGACAAAAATGTCCATAAACTAACGACTGACCGAGACGTCGTTAAACTACTACAAACCCGACGGCGTCCCTAGGCTGACATGGTAAAAAGAATGGTACGTCCACAAGCGAGATGGGCACGGATGAAAACCCGAAAGGGTTCCGTGAGTAAAAACAGCTGGGTTGCCGGCGAGTTTGTGAAAACCCGAAAGGGCGCAATCTCGTTAAAAGACACTTGCAAGGTCCTCTCGACCTTGTAAGGAGAAAACTACCTGCGTGAGATCCTTATGACTCGCAGGGGAACAGCACACTTCGGAATCCTTACTATTCCTGAGGAGAATTTACACTTATGAGATCCTCATGACTCGTAAGGAGAACCCTCTTATGAGACACTCACGGCTCATAAGATTCAAAAGCCTTAAGCTACAGAGATCTGAACCTATTCTTAAGCCATCAGGCCTCCCAGATTGCCCTACAAGCAGTTCAATGCTGACACTTGTATAAAATCCACGGGCACGAATAAACATTTCTCTAACAAAGTCCCACCCGCGACTAGGGATATGCTCACACGGTAAACGACCCTTATAAGTCCTCTCGACTTATAAGGAGAAAACACTCTTGTAAGATCCTTATGACTTATAAGAGATCATACACTTAAGACTCCGCACGATTCTTAAGGAGAAAACTCACCTACGAGATCCTCACGACTTGTAGGGAGAAATACCTTTATAAGACCCTTACGGCTCATGAAGTAAAAAACCTTAGTCACAGGATCTTAACCCGGTTTGCTAAGCCACCTTTGTTCGACATCGACAATGACAAATGATGATTCGCTTCTGGCAATATTCCAGTCGTAGCGATGATGATGCTAAGACTGGCACCAGATTCCAAGTTTCATACTCGCGATAAAAAATCAGCGAGCCAAAAATGTATATGAAATAGCCGAAATGATGGGGCAACTTGCAACAAAATCAGCAAGTAAAAATGTATGCATACAAAAACAGCCGAAATGATTGGGCAACTCGCAACAAAAAAGCAGCGAGTAAAAAAAATAACCGAAATGATTGGGCAACTCGCAATAAAAACTAGTGAGTATAAACAAAAAATAGCCGAAATGATTAGGCAACTTGCAATAAAAAGCAGCGAGTAAAAAAAAAAATAGCCGAAATGATTGGGCACCGCGAAAAAATAGCAGAAATGATTGGGCAATCGCGACATTCGCGATATAAAAGCTGAAATGATAGAGCATCGCGGAAAGAAAATAAAAAAAATACATATGGAATGAAATTTTTGCCCTACAGGTGAGATCACATCGATCCCTGTATATAATCCAGGGGCACAAACAAAGAGGCAACCATATTATCCCATCAGGCTCCATCAGAAAGGAGAGCCAAGTCTCGACGGCCAAGTCTACACTGGAGACCCATAACAACATTCCTCCTCATTCCAGCAGGATTCGGATGCGACAATCAATCATGGAGCCATGTCAGAGTCCCTAGTTCCACGTCTCGATGGTTCACAAACAACCTAGAGACCACCTCGACACTCGTCTCGTTACAGCAGATGCAGTGTCAACAGTGGCGTTCCTTCTCAACTCCAGCAGGATGCAGATGCAACGTCAACAACTGACCCCATGGTCAAAACAACGGAGCCATGGCAAAGTCCCGAGTTCCAGGTCCCGACGTTTCACCAACAACCTAGAGACTAGCTCGACATTCGTCTCGATACAGCAGACGCGATGTCACCCCAGCGTTCTCCTCCCAGCAGGATGCAGACGCAACACAAAACAACGGAGCCATGGCAGAGTCCCTAGTTCCAGCTCCCGGCGGTTCACCAACAACCTAGAGACCACCTCGACATTCGTCTCGATACAGCAGACGCGATGTCATCCCAGCGTTCTTCCTCCAACAGGATGCAGACGCGACACCAACAACGGAGCCATGGCAAATTCCCTAGTTCCAAGCCTCGACGGTTCACCAACAATCTAGAGACAACCGCGACATTCGTCTCGATACAGAAGATGCAATGCCAGGAAACAAAGCGAAGGCAATATTCCTAGCAGCAAGGTCTTGACGGCAACTCATATAAAACCTGAATGACTATCGGAGATCATCCCACACTAGCGCGGAGTGGTTATGACTCATCGGGGCTCCCAAACTGAACCTAACCTCAAATAAAAAGCGACATGGAATATCCCTAACGCTTGCTCTTTCGACGGTAATACTACCTGGAAGATTGCTTGAAGACGTCTTGTCCAGCCCCCGAAGGGATCAGAGACACGACAGTCGCAAGGCTACACGAACAACAAGATTGCCTATCGAGGAATACATCAGCTGACACGACGGTACGACGGGCAAAACCCTAGTACCAAAGACCCTAACGGAACTCTGTCATAAAGAGCAGAGGTTAACTATGACGTTAGGACATCCTTGCGAGAACTTCTCGATTCGTCTCGACTAGTAAGGAAATTAGTGTCCTTGCGGGAACTTCTCGATTCGTCTCGACTCGTAGGGAAAAGCCTTAGGCAATGGGGATAAGAACCTGTTTCCTAAGCACTGGGGCCCTCCAAGTTGGTCCAAAATGGACTCTTGCACACTATTCATGGGCTACGCTCTCTGAAGTTGAACATCGACAAGAAGGGAAACAACCACTTATGAGTCCTCTCGACTTATAAGCGGGAAAATTCTCTTGGGAGATCCTTACAACTCTTAAGAGAAAAACACACTTAGGAATCCTTACGATTGCTAAGGAGAAAATACACCTACGAGATCCTCTCGACCTATAGGGAGAAAATTCTTTATGAGACCCTCATGGTTCATAAAGTTGAAAAGTCTTAGATGGCGGATCCTAACCCTGTCTCTTAAACCATCGCTACCCTGCAAAGAGTCCAAGATGGACAGCTACCTACTATCTACAAGCCACACTTTCTAAAATCACATGGCAACAACACAGCAAAGAGAAGAAAGCAACAGTAAAAAAAATGTGTATCTTTTATTCATAAATTCAATTGAGTACAAGAAGAATCATATAAAAGAATAAAAAATGGATACATGTTATTCAAAGATTACAAGTGTTTAATTGATACAAAGGCAGCTATTGAGAAGGAGGCTGTTCCCGCCAAAAAAAAATTTCTGCGCAAAAGAGCCCAAGATATCAAATGGCAGCGATACGTTTAAGAAAATGCGAACCAGTATTTTTCGGGCTACATTTTGACAAACTCTCGAATGTGAAACGGCTAAATTCTAATGGTATCGAAAGCGTCTCGAAAAAGCCTTCGATTTGATATATTATGGGCCTCATAATTCATCCGGGATCAAAAGTTATGAGGCATCACGTGCGCACACGTGATTGGGGATCACGTGCCGACACATGATGGCTTCCTAAAGGCTCTGAAATGATAAGAATTGAATCTTAATCAAATGGGTCACGTGCCCACACGTGATGGGCCTTTAAACCCACTGAAAAGAATTAAAGGTATAATAAAACACTAAGGAAAAACCTCAATGGGGCATCACGTGCTCACACGTGACCAAGGGTCACGTGCTGACACGTGATGATTCCTTAGCTCTGTTAAAAGGCATAATTAGATTCCGAATAAAATGTTTAATCAAGAGGGTAACGTGCCAACACGTGACAAGTTCCTAAACTCTTTAATTGATAGAATTAAATTCTAATTAAAAGGGAATCAAAAACCCTAATTGGAAAAATATTTCTTTAAATCTTTCCAAACAAAAAGATTGTGCTCTGTAAAGTGGAGCACCGTGGGATTAAAAATCCAATGGTGATTAAAAATCACCAATTTATAGAAATATTCTATACAAAGAAAGATTTCCCTAAAATTCATCAAGAATAACAGAAAAATATCTTTTGGATTAATAATCCAATGGTGAATAAAATTCACTGAGTGATCTAAAAGATCACATTAGTTACAAAATCAATTAAAATCTTTCAATGAAAGATTGACAAAACAAATTGATTCTTTTCTTTCTCCTATAAATAGGAGCCAAGAAGAGAAGAGAAAAGAGCTACTTTTCTTGGGAGATAACAACAACAGAGAGAAAAAAAGAGAGGAGAATTTAATTCTCAACAAAGAAAACCCTAGGTGAGAAAAGAAAGGGGATCAAAACTTCAAAAAAAAGAGAATTTAATTCTCAAATCTAAGAGTTTAACTCTTCTTCACAAAAGAATGTAGTTCTTCCTCTAGTTGAAGATCTGCAGAAGCACATCTCCCCATAGGTTGAGAATTTAATTCTCATCGGGTTGAGATCTTGCCATGCAGATCCAAAACTTAGAGGGGGAATTGAGTTTAGAGAATTTAATTCTCTCAAAGATAAAACTAGGGTTTAACCCTATATGAGAATTTAATTCTCCCAAAGTTATAGGAATTTAATTCCTCCAAATAAAATTAGGGTTTAACCCTATATGAGAATTCAATTCTCCCAAAATCATAGGAATTTAATTCCTTCAAGACAGAACTAGGGTTTAACCCTATATAAGAATTTAATTCTTTCATATACACGGGAATTTAATTACTCTAAAACATAATTAGGGTTTAACCCTACAAGAAATAAAGAGACTTGAAAGATCTCCATGCTTGCAAAAGACTAAGGTCACGTGTCCCCACGTGACCTCTAAACAGATCCCCCAAAAAGTGAAAAGAAAATGCTTTGAGGCAATGCCTCACGTGCTCCCACGTGACCTCCAAAATAGAGAGAATAAAAGCAAAGGAAATGTTGGCTTTGGGCGCTCTCATGTGTTACCACGTGACCCCTTGATAAATGCTTTAATAACCAGTGAACAAATCTCCATCATGCGCCAACACGTGATGGCCAGAGAATCAAAAGTGTTTAACACTTATTTGCAGAACAAAATAAAAGAGGATCTGGCCCCACATTTTGGACGCCCTCACGTGTCCCCACGTGACCCCTTAATAAAAACTTCAGTAATCAATACATGGCTACCCATCACGTGCCAACACGTGATGGCCTGAAGACTAAAAGTGTTTAACACTTATTTGAATATTCTGATAATAAAATAAAGAAGGTCTGGCCCCATCTTCAGGCGCCTCACGTGACCCCTTCCTTTCTAGTGTTTAACACTATTTTGAGCAATTTGTCTCTAGTGTTTAACACTGTTTTAAATACATCACATGAGGACACGTGACCGCCAGATGTCCTCCAGTGTTTAACACTATTTTTCAAATCAGCTTAGCCCAAATTGGCTAAGTTTTCCAAAGGCAAATCTCCCCTTCAAATGAGCCTTAAAATCCAGAACTATAATGTTTAATTGCTCGGCCAAAGACAAAATGTTATCAAAGCCCTCAAAATCTTGTTTAGCATTGCTAAATAAAGTGGGCTTGAACCCAGACAAGTGTTTAATGGTCCAACAAAGGGCCAATATTTCAAACTTAATTGGACCTAGCCCAAGTTGGCCATAAGTTCTCAATTCAGACTTAACTGAGCCAATGTGCTCATAATGTAATTAATTGATCTTAGTTCCAAATTGGATTATAGATCACTTAATCCACCTTAGTTTGAGGGTACATCTCTTCACTCCTTTGATATTTGTCGTTGTAATTCTTCAACGTCTTCAAAGAGGTGACGGGTCCCGACAATCACACATCTCACAGACTATGACGTCTCTAAACAACGGACTGTGGGGTCCTTAAGCTCACGGACTATGATGTCCTTAACCTTGACCGTGATGTCTTTAAACTAATATTGGACCGTGGGGTCCTTAAGCCCATGGACTATGATGTCCTTAACCTCGACCGTGTTGTCTTAAAACTAACAACGGACTATGATGTCCTTAACCTCGACCGTGATGTCTTAAAACTAACAACGGACTATGATGTCCTTAACCTCGACCGTGATGTCTTTAAACTAATATTGGACTGTGGGATCCTTAAACTCATGGACTATGATGTACTTAACCTCGACCGTGATGTCTTTAAACTAACATTAGGCTGTGGGGTCCTTAAACTCATGGACTATGATGTCCTTAACCTCGACCGTGATGTCTTAAAACTAACAACGGACTATGATGTCCTTAACCTCGACCGTGATGTCTTAAAACTAACAACGGACTATGATGTCCTTAACCTCGACCGTGATGTCTTTGAACTAATATCGGACTGTGAGGTCCTTAAACTCACGGACTATGATGTCCTTAACCTTAACTGTGAGGTCTTTAAACTCATGGACTATGTTGTCCTTAACCTCGACCGTGATGTCTTTAAACTAACATTGGACTGTGGGGTCCTTAAACTCATAGACAATGATGTCCTTAACCTTGACTGTGAGGTCTTTAAACTCATGGACTATGATATCCTTAACCTCGACCGTGATGTCTTTAAACTAACATTGGACTGTGGGGTCCTTAAACTCATAGACTATGATGTCCTTAATCTCGACCGTGATGTCTTTAAACTAACATTTGACTGTGGGGTCTTTAAACTCACGGACTATGATATCCTTAACCTCGACCGTGATGTCTTTAAACTAACCATGGACCACCATATCCTTAAACTGGCAATTGACCGCAAAGTCCCTAAACTAGAACAATAGAGCCCAAATGCTCTTTTGTTGGATCTAAATGATCCCGTTAAGTAGATCTTAGTCTAAAATTAGACTAACGTATCTTTAACAAATGGTTAAGTTGACCTTAGTTTAAAATTAGACTAACGTGTCATTAACAAACGTTTAAGTTGATCTTAGTCTCAAATGACACTAACGTATCCTTAAACCCAACCCCCAAACCCAAATCTAAGAAGATATGGATTTGGACTAATCCACGCCCTACGGGCGACAACATAAATTAGTCTCCGTATACAATCCACGGGCAACCAAAAACAAAACAAACACACACGACACGAAGTGACCATATTGAGAAGGAGAAAGTTGTTACCGTGATTCGGTAGCGTAATTAACTGTAGGGGCTTGCGCCTGCAGGGAAGAGCGTCCCCACAATCAAAAACCCCTCAAACGAGGGGGAATCTGACAAAGTCTGCTACATCGGCCGCATCCGTCTGAACCTTCGATACATGGTGCCATAAATCAACTTGGCATCTTCGGAGAGGTGGACGGATAGCACCAATTAGCATCTTTCCCGAATTTCAGGCAAGGCGGACCTGCGCGGTCGCGTCCCGGTTTTTGGCGGTGAACAGATTCTGTGAAATGGTGCTCTGTAAAATGGAGCACCGTTGGATTAAAAATCCAATGGTGATTAAAAATCACCAATTTATGGAAAGATTCTATACAAGGAAAGATTTCCCTGAAATTTGAATAACAGATAAAAGATCTTTTGGATTAAAAATCCAATGGTGAATAAAATTCACTGAGTGATCTAAAAGATTATGTTGGTTACAAAATCAATTAAAATCTTTCAATGAAAGATTGACAAAACAAATTGCTTCTTTTCTTTCTCCTATAAATAGGAGCCAAGAAGAGAAGAGAAAAGATCTACTTTTTTGGGAGATAAGAACAACAGAAAGAAAAGAGAGAGGAGAATTTAATTCTCAAGAAAGAAAACCCTAGGTGAGAAAAGAAAGGGGATCAAAACTTCAAACAGAGAATTTAATTCTCAACATCTAAGAGTTTAACTCTTCTGCATAAAAGAACTTAGTTCTTCCTCTGGTTGAAGATCTGCAGGAGCACATCTCCCCATAAGTTGAGAATTTAATTCTCATCGGGTTGAGATCCTGCCATGCAAATCCAAAACTTAGAGGGGGAATTGAGTTTAGAGAATTTAATTCTCCCAAAACAAAATTAGGGTTTAACCCTATATGAGAATTTAATTCTCCCAAACTCACAGGAATTTAATTCCTTCATGATGAAACCAGGGTTTAACCCTATCTGAGAATTTAATTCTCTTAGAACTATAGGAATTTAATTCCTTCAAGATGGACAGAACTAAGGTTTAACCCTAATTGAGAATTTAATTCTCTCAAAATTACATGAATTTAATTCCTCTTAAAATGAAATTAGGGTTTCACCCCGTATAAGAATTCAATTCTTTAACATATATAGGAATTTAATTCCTCTAAAGAAAATTAGGGTTTAAACCTACATAAGAATTTAATTCTTTCATAATAGGAATTTAATTCCTCCAAAATCATAATCAGGGTTTAACTACAGAGAATTTAATTCTTAAAGATAAAGAGAATTGAAGCATGCAAAGAACCAAGGTCACGTGGCCCCACATGACCCCTAAACAGATCCCCAAAAAAATGAGAAGAAAAAGCTTTGAGGCAATGCCTCACGTGCTCCCACGTGACCCTCATTATATAGGGAGCAAAAGCAAAGGTAGATTCTAACTTGGGCGCTCTCACATGTTACCACGTGACCCCTAATAAATGTTCTAATGAATCAGGGCATGAGTACACATCATGTGCCCACACGTGATGGCTATGAAAATTAAAAGCGCTTAACACTTGTTTGGAGCATAAAGTAAAGGAGATCTGGCCCCACCTTTGGATGCCCTCACGTGTCCCCACGTGATCCCTTCCTCTTTAGTGTTTAACACTAATTCGAGAGTTTTATTTCCAGTGTTTAACACTGTTGTCTTTTAGTGTTTAACACTAATTTGAGAATCTTATTTCTAGTGTTTAACACTAATTGAGAGTTTTATTGCCAGTGTTTAACACTGTTGTTGTCTAGTGTTTAACACTATTTTTAACCAAATTGGTTAATTTTCCAGAGGCAAAGCCTCCCCCTCAATTGAATCTCAAAATTGAGTAAAAACTCAGAGCTATAATGTTTAATGCTCCGCCAAAGACAAAACGTTATCAGAGCCTTCAAACTCTTGTTTAGCATTGCTAAATAATGAGGGGCTGAACCCAGGCAAATGTTCAATAGCCCAACAAGGGACCGACATTTCAAACCTAATTGGACTTAGCCCAAGTTGACCATAAGTCCTCAATTCAGATTTAACTGAGCCAATGTGCTCATAATCTAATTAATTGATCTTAGTTCCAAAATTGAACTACAGATTTCCCAATCAACTTTGGTTCAAGGGTACATCTCTTCACTCCTCTGATATTTGTCGTTGTAATCCTTCAACGTCTTTAGAGAGGTGACGGGTCCCGATAACCAATCATTCCATGGACTGTGGGGTCCTTAAACTCATGGACTATGATGTCCTTAATCTCGGACTGTGGGGTCCCTTTAAACCCATGGACTATGATGTCCTTAACCTCGACTGTGATATCTTTAAACTAACATTGGACCGTGGGGTCCTTAAACCCATGGACTATGATGTCCTTAACCTTGACCGTGATGTCTTTAAACTAATATTGGACTGTGGGGTCCTTAAACTCATGGACTATGATGTCCTTAACCTCGGACTGTGGGGTTCCTTTAAACCCATCGACTATGATGTCCTTAACCTTGACCGTGATGTCTTTAAACTCACGGACTATGACGTCCTTAACCTCGACTGCGATATCTTTAAACCTCGACCGCGATGTCTTTAAACTAACATTGGACCACCATGTCCTTAAACTGGCAATTGACCGCAAAGTCCCTAAACTAAAACAATAGAGCCCAAATGCTCTTTTGTCGGATCTAAATGATCCCATTAAGTTGATCTTAGTCTAAAATTAGACTAACGTATCCTTAACTAATGTTTAAGTTGATCTTAGTTTTAAATGAGACTAACGTATCCTTAAACCCAACCCCCAAACCCAAAACTAAGAAAATATGGATTTGGACTAATCCACGTCCTACGGGCGACAACATAAATTAGTCTCCGTATACAATCCACGGGCAACCAAAAATAAAACAAACATACACGACACGAAATGACCATCTGGAGAAGGAGAAAGTGGTTACCGTGATGCGGTAGCGTAATTAACTGCAGGGGCTTGCGCCTGCAGGGAAGAGCGTCTCCACAATCAAACCCCCCTCGAACGAGGGGGAATCTGACGAAGTCTGCTATATCGTCCGCATCCGTTTAAACCTTCGATACATGGTGCCATAAATCAACTTGGCGTCTTCGGAGAGGTGGACGGATAGCACCAATTAGCATCTGCCCCGAAATTCAGGCAAAACGGACCTGCGCGGTCGCGTCTCCGTCTTTCGGAGGGGAATAGATTCTGGCACGCCCGGTGGGACCTTTTCCTCTTTCCACTCCACACTTTGTATGTCGTGTTCGCGAACGAATTGCGGTTTGCTATGGTTGCCTGTGGATTCGAGGTACTTAGATTTGGTGTCTTTCTGCGTGCAGAAAACAGAAAATCAATGGCTTCAAACTGCACGAACTGCAACTGTAACTCTCGCACCGTCCCGTCCGGAGGAGTGACTTACGGGCCCCAAGCGGCCTCCATCTTCGCTATGCCGGTGGAACAGGTGACTCAGGCCACCACTGGGCTATTCTTCGGGACTATGCCCCCACCGATGAGCTTCAATGCCCCAATGTCGTCGCAAGATGCTCCAAAGAAGTCGGTCTTTGATCGGCTTACAACTACCGCGGCCCCTCTCAACGGGTAACCCAAGTCTAATGCCTCAGTTTTCAGCAAACTGGGCCAGAGCTCAAGTGGGCCCATGAAGAAGCCCGCGATACCTGAAGCAGCCATCCCAAAGCGGATAGCCATTCCTGCTCCTGAAGTCGTCAAGACAGTTTCTCCTGCTAAAGGGTCGGTCTTCACAAGACTGGATGTTTCAGCTACTACTCCACACGAAGTCATGAAGGCTGATTCCCCTGTTCGAAAGTCGGCCTTCACAAGACTGACTGTCCCCTCTCAACGGACGTTAGTCTTCGACCGGCTAGTGCCAATAACAGCCTCTCCTCAAAGCAGGGGGCATGAGGAAGTCACTCCTACAGCTGAGATAATCCCAACGGCTCGACACGCTCGACGTCGCCACTGGCACCGAGTAAGGAAGGCTGGGGGCAACTCTCCTTCTGGACTAACTCCGCCGGCTCCAACGGTGGAAATCGATGCCGCTGTTCCAACTGGGAACATGTTTGAACTGCTTAGGTGGGTTCGCAAGAACGCTCCTACTGCCGTGCTAAAGAAATCTCCTCCACCTATAAAGATTACCACAGAAAAGAAGCCGGAGCAGCCCCCTCAGCGGCTGTCCTCCAAAATTTATAAAGTCTGGCGACAGGTCCAGGATTCAGTGATTGACCAGGACTACTCTCGCCGATCAAATAAGATTAAAGCTCGACAAGGAGAAAACCATCCAGTCAAGCCACAAAAGGCGACAGCCGTTTGGGTGCCCGCTGCAACGGCTCCCTCCACTTCAACTGCTCACAAGAGAAGGAAGCCAGAGAAAGCCACCGTGAATGCGGCAAGCCGCAAGGATGTCGAATCTAAAAGCCCCAAGTCTGGGGTCATGATGGTGCATACTGTTTATATGGCTTCTGAAAAAGAGGATAGCCGTATCCCCATGGGTCACCGACTGCTCACCCGATCCGTGACAAAAGCCCATGAACAACAGCAGCAGAAACTTTAGGAGATGCTGACTGCGATGGCCGCACTCACTGGGCCAAAAGAAAACCCAGAGACCTCGAAGCAGCGTCGGGAACAAGAAACTGATACCGAGTTCCTCCGAAGAATGCTCGAGAGGAAAGAAAAAGAGGCTGCGGAGCAGGCAGCCAATATAAAATGAATGGCTCTTTTGCTCCAAGACATGGCTGGGATGATGTTACAGCCGGAACCTCCAGCTAAAGACCCCCCGATCATCATTGTAGACGACAGAGGGGAGAAATCGAACCCACCTCCGGCTCTTTCAGCAGCCAAAGAGGAAACCATCTCCAAGGCCGTCCTGGATGATTATATCGCTCAACAGATACGAGCTCACCAGGCGAACGAGGCGGCCAGTCAGATTGTTAAAACTGGACAACCCTATCCGGGTTGGTATGACCAAATAAAGTACCCGCCGGGATACACGATCCCCAAATTCCACGTATATGAGGGGACGGGAAATCCGCATCAGCATGTCGCTCAATTCAGAGCCTTGTGCGGCAACACCGGAGGGGATGATAAGTTACTGCTTCGCCAATTCGTCGGCAGTTTGGCAGAGACGGCGTTTGAGTGGTATTCAGAGCTGCCCAATGACTCCGTCAAAACTTTTACAGAGATGGAATTACTGTTCACCCAACGTTTTGCGAGTGCTAGTGAACGTACCCCAATCACGGCATTGATCAATGCCAGAGTGAAGTCTGGAGAAACATGGGTCCAGTATGCAATACGATGGCGGAATCTATGGTCGAAGTGCGAGCAGCGCATCGAAGAAGCGCCTGCGATAGGCATGTTCGTGGGTACTCTTGACCCTCAAGCGACCATATCCCAATTCATGATGTTCTTCAAGCCGACCACCTTCCAGGTCTTGATTGACAAGCTGGCTCAAATGGACCAGATGGGCCATGGGCCATAGGCCTTCCTCTTCAAAGACGGAGCCTTGGAATGAAAAGGGCAAAGGGAAAGCAACCTTCGTCGCCAACGCTCGACAACAACCGAGTGGCCCGAGACGGGTTGTTTGCCAAAGCAACAAGCGGCAGTCCCTCGATGAGAAGTTGAGACGTCCTTACTCATTTCCTCAGGATAAAACAAGGAAACTGTTTGAACTGGCAGTGCGCAATGGGTTCATTACTCTACCGGAGTTGAGACACCCACCGCAACCGAACAACGTCAACGATCCTAATTACTGCCCCTACCACCAAGTATTGGGCCATCTGATCGAAGACTGCTACGTGTTCAAAAATTGGGTTGAAGACCAGTATCAACAGGGCAAGTTCGCGCTGTCCGAAACTGGAAGGTAAATCCGCCACAACAACATGCTCCGAAAAAGATGGACATGCCGGGGGCATCGTGCTCATTCATAAAGGAAGCTCTATGGGAAGTTGTTCTTTCAGAAAAAACTAAAAATATGCTGAAAGATCTTCAAATATGTCCGGCGATCAGGTGGAAAAGCCCGCAAGAGCCGGAGATCATCGACGGGATGCTGAAACCATGCCCAACATCGGGAATTAATAGCAATGGGCAAAGCACCCAGGAACGGCCGTCATAGTCTTCGAAGAAAAAGAAGAAGACCAAAAAGCCCGCGTTGTCTAACGACAAGCGCACGGATCTGCAAAAGCATATTGACGCGCTGAAAGAATATAACCAGAGAGCGTGAACCCCAGTCACGCTTCAAGAGTTCCTCGGTCATATCCTTGAGAATGAAGATAACGACAATGATGAGGGAGACGATTTGTCAGAAGAATCTGAAGATTATGTGGCAAGTTGCCACATGATTGCTCATTTGTTGTTAAGTAACAAAACAGCTCACTCGGTGTTAGGAGATAACGTAGAGGAGCTGGGGGCAGGAACAGTGCCAAAACCCTTGGATTATGTGACGAGGTCTATCAAGGAGAAACCTACTTATTCATAAAGCATCCGGCGAAACTTCACCTCAAAGCTACAGCGGACCGAAACGTCCCTAAACTAACGATGGAACGCAATGTCCTAAAACTTGCAACTGACCGAAACGTCTTTAAACTACTACAAACCCGCGGCATCCCCAGGCCGACGTGGTAAAAAAATAAATTAAAAAAAACAAAAAAACGCTATGTCCATAAGCGAGATGGGCACGAATGAAAACCCAAAAGGGCTCCGTGAGTAAAAACAGCAGGGCTACCGGCGATATTTATGAAAATCCGAAAGGGCGCAGACTCGTTAAAAAAAATGGTACGTCCGTAAGCAAAATGGGCACGGATGAAAACCCGAAAGGGCTCCGTGCGTAAAAACAGCAGGACTACCGGCAATGTTTGTGAAAATCCGAAAGGGCGCAGACTCGTTAAAAAAAAAAGAACGGTACGTCCGTAAGCAAAATAGGCACGGATGAAAACCCGAAAGGGTTCCGTGAGTAAAAACAGCAGGACTACTGGCGAGTTTTGTGAAAACCCGAAAGGGCCCAATCTCTTTAAAAGACACTTGCAAGGTCCTCTCGACCCTGTAAGGAGAAACCACCTGTGTGAGATCCTTACGACTCACAAAGGAGAAATACACTTAGGAATCCTCACGATTCCTAAAGAGAAATTACACTTGCGAGATCCTCACGACTCGTAAGGAGAATTCCCCTTTGAGACCCTCACGGCCCATAAGGTTCAAAAGCCTTAAGTTACAGGGATCTGAACCTGTTCTTAAGCCATCACAAGCCCCAGATTGCCCTACAAGCGGTTCAATATTGACCCTTGTATACAATCCACGGGCACAAATGAACATTTCCCTAACAGATTCCTACCAGCGACTAGGGATATGCTCACACGATGAGCAAACACTTGTAGGTCCTCTCGACTTGCAAGGAGAAAACACTCTTGTAAGATCCTTACGACTTATAAGAGAACACACACTTAGGAATACTCACGATTCCTAAGGAGAAAAAGCACCTACGAGATCCTCACGACTCGTAGGAAGAAACACCTTTTTGAGACCCTTACGGCTCATGAAGTCAAAAGCCTTAGTCGATGGGATCTTAACCCTGTTTGCTAAGCCACCTTTGTTCGACATCGACAGAGGCAAATGATGATTCGCTCCTGACAATATCCCAGTTGTAACGATGCTGATGCCTAAATCGGTATCAAATTCCAAGTCCTTTCATGGCAAATGATGATTCGCTCCTGGCAATATTCCAGTCGCAGCGATGCTGATGCTAAAATTGGCATCAGATTTCAAGTTCCACACTCGCGATAAAAAAATCAGCGAGCGAAAAATGCATATGAAATAGCCGAAATGATGGGGCAACTTGCAACGAAATCAGCAAGTAAAAATGTATGCATACAAAAACAGCCGAAATGATTGGGCAACTCGCAATAAAAAGCAACGAGTAAATAAAACAAATAACCGAAATGATTGGACACCGCGAAAAATAGCCGAAATGATTGGGCAATCGCGACTTGCGCGATACAAAAAGCTGAAATGATAGAGAATCGCGGAAAAAAATATACATATGAAATGAAACTTTTGCCCTGCAGATGAGGTTTCATTGACCCCTGTATACAATCCATGGGCAAAAACAAGAAAGGAACCATATCTTCCCACCGGGCTTCGTTGAAGCGAAGCCAAATCTCGACGGTTCATAAACAACCTAGAGACAATCTCGACATTCGTCGCAATATTGCAGACACAATGTCAACAAACGAAGCGAAGGAAGATCCCTAGCTTCAGGGTCTCGACGTCAACATCGACAACTTAGAGATCAACAACGGCGTTTCTTCTTACTCCAGCAGGATGCAGATGCGACGTCAACAAACGACCCCAGGGTTAAAACAACGGAACCAAAGAAAATCCCCTAGTTCAAAATCTCGACAGTTCACAGACAGCCTAGAGATCACCAACAGTGATCCTCCTCATTCCAACAGGATTCAGACGCAGCATCACCAAACGGAGCCACTGCAAAGTCCCTAGTTCTAAGACTTTACGGTCCACAGACAACCTAGAGTTAACCAATGACCTCCCTGCGCGGTCGCGTCTCCGTCTTTCGGAGGGGGCGTTTTTAATAAGTCAGCTAGTTGCTCGCGCGCTCCTCTCAACTCCTTTTCAAGGTAAGCCGCTGCGGCCAGCTCCGCTTCGACTTGGGCCCGTTGCTGTAAGCAGGATGAAAGCTTCTCAACGATTTTCCGCTGAGCAGTTTCCTGACTCTGCGTAACCTACTCAGTGAAGTCAAGCTTTTTCCTCAGCACCAGCCCGCCAGAAATACATCGTTGAAGGTTCTCAAAGATGGTGTTCAGCCGCGCAACATTCGCTTCAACCTGGGCACGCAATTGGATAGACTCAGGGGAAGTCACCTCACGTTCCTTTCGCTTGAGGATCGCCTCTTGATCGTAATGAAGAAGGAAAAGGCCACTTTGCTCAACCCACTCAGCCCGCTGGGAGTTCAGAGCCAGAGTCTCAGGAGCAGGACGCCTAAGCTCAAGCTCATGCATGCAGGCCTCAATCTTCCTGTAGTGATTAACCCAAGACTCAACGAAGCCTTCGTTATGGAAGTTCACAAGCATCGCCAGCATCGGATTAACCTCAGCAGCAAAATCTGCAGTGAATGTAGGGGCCTCCGCGTCAAGCTCCTCGACGTATTCGCTCAACATACGCAGGCTGGTCACAGCGCGTTTGGAAGATGGACGTCTAGAAAAGGGCCCTGCCGGCATTATGATGCGAGACACGAATGGAGCAGGAACCTGTGCAATTGCTGCAAAACAAATCATAGTCAGATGTCGGCTCAAGAAATAAAGAAAATACACGAACAATAGAGGCTACTATACCGGCTGCAACAGGGGGCAGAGCCGGGAGTACTGGTGGCGCGACGATACCCTCGTCCCCTCCTTCAATTTGTAAGGCTACAAGTAATACAAAGAAGAATTAGCAATGACATGGCTGCCCGTAGAAGAAAGGAAAAGACATCGTTTTAAAAAAAGGGATTATACTCACCCCCACTGGTAGGCAAAACGACTTCCGACTGGAAGGATAAGTGCCAGTTCAGCACTTAATACAGATGATCAAAGAGAACTCCTGCAAGATTACGATGATACATGGTCAGTACACGAAAGATGCTGTCCCCGATTTAAATTAATCGCAAACCCATACCTTCCAGCATTTGAGAGGATATAAGAGGAGACGAAGGGGCAGCGACCGTCAGAGCGGCAGATGGCGGTGCTTCTTCAGGTGGCACATCCTCAGCGCTCACCCCACCTACATTCGAAAGGAACAAAATGTCATCAGAAGGGATTGCAAAACGAAAAGAATGCAGCGACCCAAGACCTACCAGACAGGTCATCAGCCAAAACTGTGACGGAAGCATCACCAAGCATCACTACTTCTTCGATCTCATTCGGGGGGATGGTTTCGCCTCCCATGGCTTCGTCCCCTGATTCCACGAGAGCCGTCGTGACACTTGCAATGCCAGGTGATGGCAGGGAACCGCAGGGGGAAAGAGCGGCAATTGGGGTAGTCCTGGACTCCTGAGAAAAAGTAGCCGCTTCGGGCTCGGTGGTTGCCGTCATCTCACCTGCCACCTCCTCACCAAGACTTAGCCTTGCAAGGTAGGATATATGAGAATCTGAAGATCAAACTCTGACAAAAGGACCCGGGGTTACGTTACCTTGGGACGGCTTTTCAATTGCTTCCCGAGCCGCGCGTACTACCTGTCTATGAGCGGTAGACAGGGCGGCCGGAGCACCCTCTGAAGAAGCAGGGACAGGGGAAGCAGCGCTCGAGCCTGCACCTACAGCCAAGGAGGCGTTACGTTCTCTTGCTGCACGCCTCCTGCGCTTCCTTTCTGCTTGGGCCGTGAGAGCTGACCTTCTTAAGACCTCCGCCAAGGAGACGTCATCGTCCAAGCCAGGAGCTACCTCTGGAGCCGCTATGGCGTCCGTGATCGGTTGCTTAAGTGAAGCCTCTTTTGGAAATACTGGGGAAGCTGGGACTTCGGTAGCCGGCCTTGGAAGCATCTCCGCACCACCCTACGAAATCGGCACTACACTCGGGATAACTCGGGTTGAAGTAGTCCCTGCGATAAGTTGAAAAAGGAGGGTCAGTCTACCCATAAAAAAGGGAGGGAAAGAAGGCATAATGAGCTGAAATATACCGAGGCCTAAGGAAACGCGAAGCCTCTCTTCTTCTTCAAAAGTCTTGAGAGAAGCCACGAGAGCCTCTTCGATGGAGACGCCTGTTGAAAAAGAAGTGTCAGTCAAAGCATGATAATAAAAAAAATGTGTGATGTAACCACGCAAAGATACGACAGAAGTATACCTGACTGTGCGAGGATGATCGGTCATGCTTTGTTGCTAGCTAATCACTCGGAAGCTGCGATGGCAGCCTCCAGATCAGTATCATCCGGCGCCATGAATAAACCCTCGTTGGTCCCGTATTCGCTTAAGCCTTTGCGTAAGGAGCATGGGGCTCCTGGCCGAATACGACGTCTGCAGAAAAAAAAGACTTCTTCTTCTTCTGCGAGCGAGCACCGGCCGTCGGTAACACGAGCTTGCGTTTAGCGGGCAACTTCGGGCGGCGAGTCTCGATCTCCGCACCCAAGCCGGACTTAAGAGACGCCACAGCTACCTCTTCGACGGGAGCACGGGGTAGCAGCAGCTTAGGCATCACACATGGTACCGCAACCGCAGTAACCTCTCTCAAAGGAGGACGAACAACGGTCCGTTGCTTCAAAGGAATAGCTGGTTTACCAGCAGGGGCTGCACCCTTACGATCAAACGACAACTTCTTTTCCTCCCTAATAACGGCGCCCATCGAATGTTGATACCACGCCACATATACGTTCAAGATTCGCGGGACACAACTTCGCTCACTGATAAAGAAACTGGAGCCGGTGTTTAATCGCATAAAATGGTGCAATGCATTTCGAATGTCTTCTTCTGTGGCAGCTGGCTCAACTAGAAAGGCTTCGAGCAGGACACCCTGATTATAACTTGATTGCTGGGCGAAACGGTGGGGGTTATATCTCATGAATAAAGCCGATCCATTCTGCCTGAACTCCAAGTAGCTCGGCCTGATCGAATATAAATAGAGAATCTCCCGAGCTTTCAAGGTAGAAGCTCCGTCCTTAAAGGTGTCCCGCAGCGGCTGCACCATCTTAGCGGATTCCTTACCGATGGTCATGACCTTATCAACAAAGTTCATGCCGTTCCCGGACTGTACGCGGATGAAGAATCACACCCCGAGCCTCTCGCTGACTTGGCTCCACAGTGGAAGCATTGACCAGCCGCATGATCCGTGGAAAATTGCAAGTTTCATAGAAATGGGGCCGTTTGTGCATTCCAAAAGCACCGAGCACATGCAGCTTGAGCCGTGAAGTAAAATAATGCATCGAGAAGTTCACGGGCTGCACCCCCGGTTGAGTAGTGTCGTCCGCCAAGCTAAGGCCGCGATACAAATGAGCCAGCCCGGCAATTCCAATAGCAACTTGTCTCCCTTTAACCATCCGATGAGCCGGGTAGAAGACAGATGACCTCAAGTAGCGAGGGTGCATGGGAACCGTGAACCAGCTTAACCACAAACCGAAGAACCCTAGAAAGAACGCTTCTTCATCGATGTCCTGAGCGGCGATTTCTGAAATGGGGACGACCGCGACGTTTGGAAGGAAGAAACTCTTTTGATCGGCTTCCATTATCGACTGGATATCCAAACCAAAACCGAAAGGATCATCAAGTTTGGCAAACCTTTCACCTTGTTGCGATAAAGCTTCTGGGCGGAGAAAACGGGCGATGAAGTCCGCAAAGCTAACCCCATGGCTTCCAGATTCAAGAAATAGGCCATCGTAAATGTTTAGCACCCTAATCAAGCTGGGGAATCGGTGCTGAATGGCATTCTCTGGGGTTCGACCCGTCATCACCGGTCGGGTAGTGAAAATATACTCGTCAGGGGGCAAGATCTCCTCATAATGCTCCCCTCTGACAGGCAAGCATGAGATATCCGCAAACTCCTCCAAAGAGATGGAAACTTCCCGATCTAGCATAAGGAAGGTGTGAGTGGGAACGTTCCATTGTTCTAAAAAGGCCTTGAACCACCATGCTGGAGGTGTGGAATACTGGAACAGAGAAGTATAGATCGCGGGGTACAACCCGAGCCTCAGCAGCTCTGACTTCTTTGCCGATGAGATGTATTGGGCTCACTGCAGATATCTAGCTGAGTGACGAGGAGTCAAGCCTATGTTATATGGCTGTCCCCAAGGGCGCGACTCACCCTGGCATATACGCTGCCCTAAAATGTCCAAAGCCATCGGCGGTTGTACAGGTATTGCAGCCATAGAGGACTGAAGGCAACCCTCTGAAGTCTAATTAACCACCTCCACGGCATAGTTCACCGGGGGTACGTCAGCATAATGAATCGCTGTAACACCCGAGCCCAATACTACTATTTTTAGTTACTGTTTGAGAATAATGTGGTACTCATTTCATTTGTCTTGCTTGTTTGTGGCTTACTGTAAATTTTTACCCGGTAAAGTCATTTCTGCATATAAAAATTTTTGGTATCTAAAATAAAATTTAAAATATCCATCTTGGCCTACTAGACACCCCTAGCCTTGTGGTAGCGTCCGTATATTGTGTTCTCGTCCCGTTCAGTGAAACGGGCGAGTTTGGACGGCTACGCGCGCGTACATGTGTCCGTCTTGGGGGTATGCTTTTTAATCATAAGACACTTAATTTTAAAGTTTGGATCCCGCTTAAAATCCTATTATTTCAATTTCAAATTTTTGGACCCGACCCGGGCGCGATTTGGAAATGTTTTATTTGGCGCCAAAATCCCAAATTTTAATAATCTTTAAACCATAATATATTCCGTAACTTATATATATTTTACTGTTTACATTAAATCTTTTAAATACTTTTTCCTAAACCTCTAAATCTTTCATCAGCCAATCCCTTCTTCTCATTTCTCCACGCGGGCCCCACCCTTCATATCTCTGTCTCTCTCTCTTTCTCTACCCCTCAAATCTCTCTCTCTCTCTCTAACTTTTTTCTCTCTCTCCCTCTTATATTATCTTCCCTCTTCCTTCATTTTTTTTAAAAAAAAAGAGAACACAGAACCCATCCGAGCCCAGCGAACCCCGGCCGCCTCGTCCCCCGTCGCCGCCGCAACCCCGTCGCCGGCACCACCGTCGCCTGCGCCCGCACCTCCTCATCTCAACCACAGCCCCTCTTCCTCCTTCCCGTGCGCCTGCACCCTCACCGCGACTTTGCCCTCACCGCTGCAGCCACCTTCTCACCACCCGTGACCACCTGCGCCGCCCCTGGTCGTCGCCGACGATCACCGGACCACCTGTGATCGCCTCTGTAAGTCTTCCTCTTCTCCTTCTTCCCTTCTTCTCCCTTTTCTGTTCTGTCCCGATTCTTGATGGCCGTAGTTCCTCGCAGGCAAACCACCGGAGCTCCGTCGACGTGGTCGGCAATCACCATCCCTCCACAGATCCTCGTGAGCCCCCTCGTCTCTATCCTTCTTCTCTTCCCTCTTCTTGATTCTCCATTTGGTCGTTCATGAATTCTTGAAATTGTAGTTTCGCTGTTTGCCGGAATCCGGCCGTGCCGGTGACGTGTCCCGACGATCCAGCGAGGTACCCCGACCCGCGTGGTTCCTTTGTTCGTTGTTTGGGTTCAATCCGTGAACCGAACGGCCGTCGCGAGTTTCCCCGCCGTCATTTACGTCCCGTTTTTTCCGGTTCGCGACCCGTCGAGGCAAGTACCCCTTGCTACATGCTATACAATATTTACATATATATTGTGACACCCTAAATCTGTAAATTTAGTTTTGGTACAATCATTTCTCATTTTTCGTATACAGTATTACATTATATCATTTTACTGTTAGACTTGGAACCTACAGTTGCAAATTGAACCTGATAACCATATTTACCTGTTTAATCACATTTTAATGTTAACGTAGCTTATGGCATTTATCTCTGTAGTTCTGTTCCATCCGGACACATGTATGCATTTAACCTGAAATAGCTGTACTGAACCGTTACATAAATCATTGCACCTCTAAGGGTTCTTAAACCTGTTAACATGACTAAATGGCCATACTTGTCTTACTGCACTCCTATAATCATCTCTGTAACAAATTGATAACTGTATTGCAAATTGAATGAAACTGCATATTACTTAATTCATTGCTTATCTCATGTTGTTGATACCTGTGCTAGATTATATAACTGATTGTGAGCACACCCACGATATTGTTTACATCTTGACCTGACATTGCTACATATGTATATATTGATATATCTGACATGGTACCGTATACTGTTGACTTGACCTGATGTACCATGACCTGACCGTTACCTGATCTTGTGTCTAGTGCCAACAAACCTGACATGTAGTCCTCATGGACCGTTTCTGTTGTCTATCCAGACAAACCTGCTTTTACCTGATCCTGTATTGGCATTAGTTCTTGATTACTGAATACCTGACTTGACATACATAACTTGGGGGCATGGGGAAATCAAAGGTGAAATCTGACTTGTAACTCAATAGTTCGATACCTGTTCTGATCAGTCTTACGGGCTAGGCCAGCCCCGGAGTGATGATGCTGACATCATTCGCCCATCCTGCTACCTGTTACTGCCTAGCGGCACGTCTCGGATTCATCCCCGAGGGTCTTGACCGTGGTCCCGGGCATGCACGGGATACTATTGAGTTACATCGATGATTCATCAATTTGGTTTCAAAGACTTTAGAATAGAAAACCTGATAGAACAGTTTAGCTTACCCACTGCACACTACCCTGTACTGATCTGATTCATATTATTGTTATTCTTGCTGTATTCATGGTTATATTACATTGCCTACTACACTGTTCATATTATATTACTTGATTACATGACGCGCTGACGTCTGGGTTTTTCATGGCCCAGATTCTGTACCGCTGTCGCAGTCCGAGCAGGAGTATTTCAGCCAGCAGGCTGAGCTGTGAGTTCAGTAGTAGTTAGTTTTATTTCCTGCATTTATGTCCTGATGTGAGCCCGCATTATGGGACATACTTTTCAGTTATTTGTATTGGATCATTTGCTTCCGCATTTATTTATTATTGACTCCTGTTATTCTGGATTATGGACATGTTTTACATAGTTTTATCTTGTTCTTGATATCTCTACAGCCGTAATGTGACTGTGGATGGATACTTCCTACCCACAGGTAGCATGGTTGGCTATGTCACGTGCCCAATCTAGCGTACTCTGGGAAGCAGGGCGTGACATGGTTCTTTTGGTATCAGAGCCACAGGTTAGTTGGGTTGATTCTTTTGTAGTTGGGTATTGTACCCAATACGCGAATCAGAATGCCCGTGTTTAGGAAACATGTCCTACCACTTGTCGTTTACCATTCTTGAATCACATTCTTCCTGATTATATCTTTTACGATGTGCAAACTTCCTTTGCATGTCGACTCGAAAAACCTGATTTCTTGTTATCTCTAGGACTTAGGCGACTTGGGTGGAGTTAAGTAATTGTGGCTATGATACCGCGGCATAGTTACAATACGGTACTCTATTTAAGTATCTTGGAGTTCTAGCCTTGATATATATATTGAATCTATCATCATGCTAATGTTGGGTGTTTTTGATTTCAGGAATATGGCAGACAAGAATTTCAAGACGTACCAGAGGCGTGTGGACGAAGCCGCCATGCTTGGAGTGATAAGAGGAATGCTGGAAAATCAAAAGAGACAGACCGAGCTGATCCAGCAGCATGTAGACTCGTTTCAGGAAGGTTTGCAGATCGTTCAGCAGTCTATAAACAAGGTTGAAGCTAAACCAGTCGACCGAGTAGGGACCGTGGCAGATTTCAGGCGATTGGGTCCGTTTACATTTACTGGTTTGGAGGAGCCGTTGCCAGCAGAGCAGTGGCTAGTTGACACGGAGAATTTGCTTATCGCGGCACAGATTCCAGATGACAAAAGAGTTGATATGGTACGCATTCAGCTAGTGGACTACGCCCGAGAATGGTGGCTTGTTGAGGAGACCCGCTTGCCCAAGCCGATCAAGTGGGCGGATTTTTCTAAGAGTTTCCTGGAGAAGTTCTTCCCGCGGACTGCACGGGAGGAAATGGAAGAGAAGTTTATTGGGCTAAGGCAGAATGGAGCATCCATGGATGTGCATGAAGCAGAATGGACGAGACTCGGCAGATTCGCTGGACCTTTAGTTGGCAACGATGCAGACAGGGCACGAAAGTTCATGCGCAGCTTGAATGTGGACATCCGGAGGCGGATTGTCTCCCTGGGTTTGACCACTTTCTCACAGGTTCTTACGGCAGCCTGGGAACAGCAGAGTTTATCTGGGATGAAAGGGAGCTTGCAGCAGACAGCAGTTACGGCAAGGAAGCCTGCATTTGTACCTAACCGAGCTCTTGATCGCAGAGGTATTCCAGTGGACCGTCGAGGTGTAGCACCCATGAAGAAGCCTGTGATTGTTGATCGAAGAAAGAGCGTGATTTGTGACTACTGCCGTTTACCTGGGCACATGCAGAAGGAGTGTCGTAGGAGGCTGGGACTTTGTTTGGTTTGTGGAGCGGCTGATCACGCAGTTGGTGCTTGTCCGTCGAAGCTTCGTACGAGGGATGATATTCAGAAGCCTCCGCAGAAACCGTTCCAAGGGCAGAAACAGCTGACTCAAGGACCTAATCAGGCTCGAGCTTTTACCTTGACAGCTGAGGAAGCTAAGGCATCAGGAGAAGTCGTTTCAGGTATTCTACTCGTTCATGGTTTTCCCGCATTGGCAGTATTTGATTCTGGTGCATCCCACTGTTTTATGTCATCCAAGTTTATGACTACACACTCGATTGCTTGCACGACCCTGTCTAGTTTCTGGGACATACACACTGGGAATGGGAAAATCATATCTAGTAGGGAAAGTAAAGATTGTATAGTTGTTGTGTGCGGACGGGAGCTTTTTCTTGGTGATTGATACAGGCAGCTATGAAGTTATCTTGGGAATGGATTTTCTTGGCACTTTCCACGCTCACATTGACTGTAGGGCAAAGAAAGTAATTTTCCAGATTCCCGGACATCCCGAGTTTACCTTCACTGGAGGAAGCAGTTCTGTCGGGCCAGTCGAGTTTAGGGCTAGGCCAACAAACAATATTCTTGCAGCAATGGAAGTTGATAATGGTGAAGAGCCGGCGGTTGTTCGCGATTTTATGGACGTATTTGAAGATATATCGGGTTTACCGCCGAAGCGAGACGTGGAGTTCGCAATTGATCTTATTCCTGGTGCAGCGCCAGTATCCAAAGCGTATTATCCAATGGCACCAGTAGAGTTGGAAGAAGTCAAAAAACAGGTTGCTGAATTGCTTGAAAAGGGTTGGATTCGAAGCAGTAACTCGCCTTGGGGAGCTCCAGTTCTTCTAGTAAAGAAGAAGGAGGGCATGAGAAGGATGTGCATCGACTATCGAGAATTAAACCGGGTGACTATTAAGAATAAGTACCCGATCCCTCGCATTGGAGAACTTTTTGAGCAGCTTAGTGGCGCGAGGGTATTCTCGAAGCTGGATTTACGATCCAGATATCATCAGGTTCGAGTGAAGGCAGAAGATATTTGCAAGACGGTGTTTCGAACTCGGTAAGGACATTACGAATACTTAGTGATGCCCTTCGGAGTAACGAATACGCTGGCAGTATTCATGGACTTGATGAACCGAATCTTTTCACCGTTCTTGGATCAGTTCATTGTGGTATTCATTGACGATATTCTGGTTTACTCGAAGAGTTTTGAGGAGCATGCTGAGCATTTGAAGATCGCACTGCAGACGTTGAGACAGGAGAAATTGTATGCGAAGATGAGTAAGTGCGAGTTTTGGCTGGAGGAAGTGAAGTTTTTGGGGCATGTTGTGTCTGGCAATGGCATTGCCGTTGATCCAGAAAAGATTGCAGCAGTTCGAGATTGGCCTATTCCAAAGAATGTTGCTGAGATAAGAAGTTTTCTTGGATTAGCCGGATACTACAGAAGATTTGTGGAGAACTTTGCTCGTCTGGCAGAGCCGTTAACCAAGCTTACGCGCAAGGAAGTACCTTTTGTATGGACGGATAAGTGTGCGTTAGCTTTTGAGACGTTGAAGCAGAAGTTGATAACCGCCCCTATTCTGACCGTGCCAGACAATTCCGGAGGATTGGTGATTCACAGCGACGCATCTAGGAAAGGATTGGGATGTGTTTTGATGCAGCATGGGAAAGTTGTAGCGTACGCATCGAGACAATTGAAGACCCATGAGAAGAATTATCCAACTCATGACTTGGAGCTTGCGGCTGTGATTTTCGCTTTGAAGATTTGGAGACACTACCTTTTGGGCGAAAGAGTCGAAGTTTTTACTGATCATAAGAGCTTGAAGTATGTGTTCACACAGAAGGAGCTTAACATGAGGCAGCGTAGATGGTTGGAGCTGATGGCTGACTACGATCTTGATCTTAAGTACCATCCGGGGAAGGTTAATATTGTGCCGGATGCGCTTAGTCGGTTACTAGCAATTCAGGTGCTAACCACGCAGAAGGAGATCGTCGCAGATTTTCGAAGATTTGACTTGGAGGTTGTGCTACCGCGTTCTACGGGACAGTTGATGCAGCTGCAAGTACATTCGTCATTAATCGAGAATATTAAAGCAGCACAATCGCAGGATCCTAGACTGCAAAAGTTTCGAGAGCAGGTTGAAGCCGGACTACGAACAGATTTACTGGTCCACGAAGATGGTTCATTGAGGTATGGTAGCCGTTTATGTATACCAAAGGGAGATGTTCGTGAAGAGCTTATGAAGGAGGCACACAGTTCAGCTTATTCTGTACATCCAGGAGGCACAAAGATGTACCGAGATATTAGACAGCATTTCCGGTGGGAAGGCATGAAACGGGAGATTGCTCGCTTTGTGGCTAAGTGCTTGGTGTGTCAGCAAGTTAAAGCTGAACATCAAAGGGTTGCCGGTTTATTGCAACCACTTCCGATTCCTTAGTGGAAGTGGGAACATATAACCATGGATTTCATGACGGCTTTACCGCGGAGTCCAAAAGGCAACAATGCAGTATGTGTGATTGTTGATCGGTTGACCAAGGCTGCTCACTTTATTCCTTTCCGGGTTGGTCAATCAACAGAGACTTTGGCAGAGCGGTACATGCAGGAGATTGTAAGATTGCATGGAGTACCGGTGAGCATCGTGTCCGATCGGGACACTTGGTTCTTATCACACTTCTGGAGGAGTTTACAGAAAAGTTTGGGGACTCGATTGAAGTTTAGCACAACTTATCATCCTCAAACTGATGGCCAGTCGGAGAGAACGATCCAAACTCTTGAAGATATGTTGAGAGCATGTATGTTGGACTTCAAGGGTTCGTGGGAGGATCATCTACATTTGGTAGAGTTTTCTTACAACAACAGTTTTCAGGAAACTATCCAGATGGCTCCGTTTGAAGCTTTGTATGGTCGTAAATTCCGTTCACCTGTGTGTTAGGACGATGTCGGTGAACGAAGATTATTGGGACCAGATTTGGTTGTGCAGACAGTTGAGAAGATTAACACTATCAGAAATCATATGAAGGCAGCTCAAGACAGACAGAAGAGTTGGGCTGACACGTCAAGAAGACCTCTAGAGTTCGCCGTGGGTGATTTGGTATTCTTAAAGATATCACCGACTAGAGGGGTGATTCGTTTAGGGAGTCGAGGAAAGCTTAGTCCTCGATTAATTGGACCCTTTGAGATCTTGGAGTGTATTGGTGAGGTAGCGTACCGTTTGGCGTTACCACAGACCTTGGCAAGTGTGCACGATGTGTTTCACGTATCTCAACTACGAAGGTATGTTCGAGATGAAACGCACGTATTGGATCATTCGGAGTTAGCAGTACGGGAAGACTTGACTTTTGAGGAGCGACCGGTTGAAATTGTAGATCGAAGGGAAAAGCTTCTTAAGAACAAGGTTATCCCCCTTGTGCTTTTCTCTTGGGGTAATCGCTCGCATGGAGAGTCCACTTGGGAACGAGAAGATGAAATCCGACAGAAGTTTCCTCACCTTTTCTTGTAGTTATCTATCTTTGTATTCTTGGAATTTCGAGGACGAAATTCTTTTTGTTGTTGGGTATAATGTAACACCCGAGCCCAATACTACTATTTTCAGTTACTGTTTGAGCATAATGTGGTACTCATTTCATTTGTCTTGCTTGTTTGTGGTTTACTGTAAATTTTTACCCGGTAAAGTCATTTCTGCATATAACAATTTTTGGCATCTAAAATTAAATTAAAAATATCCATCTTGGCCTACTAGATACCCCTAGCCTTGTGGTAGCGTCCGTGTATTGTGTTCTCGTCCCGTTCAGTGAAACGGGCGAGTTTGGACGGCTACGCGCGCGTACATGTGTTCGTCTTGGGGGTATACTTTTTAATCATAAGACACTTAATTTTAAAGTTTGGATCTCGCTTAAAATCCTATTATTTCAATTTCAAATTTTTGGACCCGACCCGGGCGCGATTTGGAAATGTTTTATTTGGCGCCAAAATCCCAAATTTTAATAATCTTTAAACCATAATATATTCCGTAACTTCTATATATTCTACTGTTTACACTAAATCTTTTAAATACTTTTTCCTAAACCTCTAATCTTTCATCAGCCAATCCCTTCTTCTCATTTCTCCCCGCGGGCCCCACCCATCATATCTCTGTCTCTCTCTCTACCCCTCAAATCTCTCTCTCTCTAACTTTATTCTCTCTCTCCCTCTTATATTATCTTCTCTCTTCCTTCATTTTTTTTTAAAAAAGAAGAGAACACAGAACCCATCCGAGCCCAGCGAACCCCGGCCGCCTCGTCCCCCGTCGCCGCCGCAACCCCATCGCCGGCACCACCGTCGCCTGCGCCCGCACCTCCTCGTCTCAACCACAGCCCCTCTTACTCCTTCCCGTGCGCCTGCACCCTCACCGCGACTTTTCCCTCGCCGCTGCAGCCACCTGCTCACCACCCGCGACCACCTGCGCCGCCTCTGGTCGTCGCTGACGATCACCGGATCACCTGTGATCGCTTCTATAAGTCTTCCTCTCCTCTCCTCCTCTCCTTCTTCCCTTCTTCTCCCTTTTCTGTTCTGTCCCGATTCTTGATGGCCGTAGTTCCTCCCAGACAAAGCACCGGAGCTCCGTCGACGTGGTCGGCAATCACCATCCCTCCACAGATCTTCGTGAGCCCCCTCGTCTCTATCCTTCTTCTCTTCCCTCTTCTTGATTCTCCATTTGGTCGTTCATGAATTCTTGAAATTGTAGTTTCGCTGTTCGCTGGAATCCGGCCGTGCCGATGACGTGTCCCGATGATCCAGCGAGGTACCCCGACCCGCGTGGTTCCTTTGTTCGTTGTTTGGGTTCAATCCATGAACTGAACGTCCGTCGCGAGTTTCCCCGCCGACATTTACGTCCCGTTTTTCCGGGTTCGCGACCCGTCGAGGCAAGTACCCCTTGCTACATGCTATACAATATTTACATATATATTGTGACACCCTAAATCTGTAAATTTAGTTTTGGTACAATCATTTCTCATTTTTCGTGTACAGTATTACATTATATCATTTTACCGTTAGACTTGGAACCTACAGTTGCAAATTGAACCTGATAACCATATTTACCTGTTTAATCACATTTTAATGTTAACGTAGCTTATGGCATTTATCTCTGTAGTTCTGTTCCATCCGGACACATGTATGCATTTAACCTGAAATAGCTGTACTGAACCGTTACATAAATCATTGCACCTCTAAGGGTTCTTAAACCTGTTAACATGACTAAATGGCCATACTTGTCTTACTGCACTCATATAATCATCTCTGTAACAAATTGATAACTGTATTGCAAATTGAATGAAACTGCCTATTACTTAATTCATTGCTTATCTCATGTTGTTGATACCCGTGCTAGATTATATAACTGATTGTGAGCACACCGACGATATTGTTTACATCTTGACCGGACATTGCTACACATGTATATATTGATATACCTGACATGGTACCGTATATTGTTGACTTGACCTGATATACCATGACCTGACCGTTACCTGATCTTGTGTCTAAAGCCAACAAACCTGACATGTAGTCCTCATGGACCATTCCTGTTGTCTATCCAGACAAACCTGCTTTTACCTGATCCTGTGTTGGCATTAGTTCTTGCTTACTGAATACCTGACTTGACATACATAACTTGGGGGCATGGGAAAATCAAAGGTGAAACCTGACTTGTAACTCAACAGTTCGTGTAAGTGCACGGCGGCGCCCCGGCCTCCATCCCGAGGCCAAAATGCGGAAGCGGTGATATACTTAAATTTTTCATGAACTGGCACCACCGCGCACTAATACCCGGATCGAACCATTAACTAGTCCTAGCTAACTACAAGATTGGGAAGAGAGATATACCGACTGATCCAAGTCCTCCGGTCTTCTCGTCGTCGTCCCGATCTCCCGCGGAATGTCCTGTCTCCACCTCGTCGCCGGAAGTGCACCACATCGCCTACTTCTTTTACGGGCTCCCACCTCAATGCCGAGGCAACTCGGGCATGAAGCTGGCTAGTCGACGTGCCCAAGGTTTGCTGTAGAATGTGTAGTGAAGAACCATGTCTTATTTGGGGTTATGGAGTTTGCCGTTTTGGTGGAGGAATGATACAAGAGTTATGTGGAGGAACTTGGGGATTTTTGGAGCATGAAATGAAGCAAAAACCCACACATACAAAATTGGGCAGCCCTCCCCTCAAGAGGTCGGCCATTTCAATTGCAAGAGAGTGAGAGAGAGTGTGTATCAATCAAAGAAAATAAGCCCACCATTATCCAAGAGAGAGAGAGAAGGTTGCAATGATGAACAATGATCACACAAGGAGAACCTCACTCTACCAACCTCATCATTTCCAAAAGTCAAGTAATTATGAAGATGGAAGTCAAGCAATGATGGAGCGAACAAGTCAAATGGTGGAGGAATGGTTCACCATCATGACACAAAGAAATATGCAAAGACCCCCTCCACAAAAGCTTATTTGCACAATTGCAAATAAGCCCTCCTCCACCAATCTTCGGCCAATGAACGATACAAAGGAAATCGGCTGAAACGGAAAGCAAACTGGCAACTCCAGAAAACTGGTCCCATAATAAATTACAGGAAAACCCCGATACTGTGTATACACACCCGCATTTGTATTCCGACCGAAATACAAATGCAATGAGACAAAATCTACACTGTACTATACTAGGATCCGGCTTAAACCAAAGCCGGCTAGTAATATCCGTTCGATCCTGATCCGTGCAATACCGCACGTATCTGATCGAACCCTGCCATATAACCATACGACCTCTAGTACAAACTGTCCGATCCTGATCCGTGCAATACCGCACGTATCTGATCGAACCCTGCCATATAACCATACGACCTCTAGTACAAACTGTCCGATCCTGATCCGTGCAATACCGCACGTATCTGATCGGACCTTGCCATATCTCCATACGGCCTCTACAACCTTTCGCCCGAAAGCTGAGTAACTAAATGTGGGGGACTCTAAAGACTCGTCAACACCATGGTTGTGGATTTAACCACTAGCACGTCAGAGGTATAAGCCAATACGTAACGGGCTACCAGGTATTGACTAAAAGGGACGTCTGTGAGCGAACTCAGCCAGACAACCCTACTGAGCCTGTCAATGACAATATCCGTACAGTCCGGTCCGTTCGTCTATGAGCATCGCATGGCGGGCCTAGGGGGTTGGTAAAAGTCAGACCCCCAAAAGCGGTACAAGTCGTGTCGGAGTGTAGCCCAGAACACCCTGAGATACTACTGGAATACCTACCAGTAAATCTCCTTGCCTCGGCCGAGGGCTTCGTGTAATGGCTCTCCTAGACACAACGCGACCTCACCCCCAATACTGGGAGAGACGAACCCCTGAAGATACGCTCACTGCCTCCATGTGGCTCGGGACTGTACCCAACTAAAACCTGTTTGCACGACTCCTTTGAGCCGTGGTAGGGTAGTAATCAAAGTACAGTGGGAACTCACACAAGACAAATGACGATCCCCAGGTCGATGAACTAACCTGTACACATGTCACCAGGGAACTGCCATCTGACGTCTGGTATATGACCAACTAGCATGTTCCCGGCGAGTCCTGTCCGGTGTACTCATTACCCAATGAGCACCTGTATACATCTCAGGTGATCCAACTGACACCAGTGGCTTGTGAGACCGACCACCGCCCCTCGTCGGGGTCTCGACTGTATACACTAGTCTACTCTGGAGAATCGATGCCCTGTCTCGAAACTCTCACGACTAGGGACCATTTAAGGATGTGCTTATAGACCCCCAGCTCCCACTTATATGATCGCCCTCATACTGCTGGTGGTCAAGCAAGAATCCTAGGGGCTCTACCAACGTGTAATAGCGACCTGTAAGGTCACCTAAAGCAGTACACGATGATAAAGGTAAACCAGATAGCATACTATCATCTCGAGTAAGACTGTCCTACCGGGATAGGTCCTCCCTCAATCATTGCAATCACGTACCTGTGACCTAATAATTGACTCTGAGGGCACTATCTCCAACAATCTCCCACTTGCACTCAAGGCTAATTATTGCGATGTCGCATACTCACAGCCCGTGTGATACCGAACACCCAACTCCTCTACTAGTCAGTCTCACAAAGCCTGTTTGAGAAACTATTGCGTTCGAGGAATAGCCTCAGTGAGTGGATCCGCCTTGATGTTTCTTTCTATGTCTCTCTATATCTCATGTTCGCGGAGAAAGCCATCTCCCGAAATGAGCAATACCTGTCTTAGAATGTGTCTAGATGTCTGATGGGACATAGCTCATAAATGAACTCCAAATCCAAACTTCTTAGACTGTATCGTTAACTGAACTTAATCAGTATCCTGCGCCATGCCTCCCTCAGTATTGCCTTGGACCACCTGTCCAAAATACTGCCCCTCATCAGAAGGAAAAACTATAACTCTGACAACCTCCCTGTCGTCCAGGTCACCTTGGAAGCCTGGAATGATAACTGTCTCCCGAATAAGGCTGTCGTTATCATATCCCTAGAACATCCACTTATGTTCTAAAACTGCTTCCGACTGCTTCTCCAGGATTGGATCAATATCAACTTATTGCATCTAGTGCAAGAACAATATCTGGTGTGGTACTTGACATCTCATGATTGACTCAATTGCCTGAGCAAGTGATCTGCCAATCATGCACATCCCTCTCCCCTTTAGTCTGTAAGACACCTTTAGAGAGGGTGACTCCATCACCTGCAGGTACACTACCGTGCCAGGAGTCGTCCATTCTAAATACTCTTAGAATGTTGTCTGAGTACCCAGATTAGGAAACCACCCAAATCTAGATCTAAAACCATAGATCCAGTAACCAGAATGTCTGATATAATGTCCAAGTCCCATGTGGAGAAACCACTGTGTGACGACCAAAGTATAACCGATCGTAGTATAGGAATATCACTTCCTACTCTGTGTATGTCATCTAAATACTAGGACATCACACCCTACTACCTTCTCAACAGATCTATCCCTTATTCTGATGAAGTCAAACCTATGACTGTCACGTCAGAAATAGATGATCTATCTCCGCTATATCTGCTTTAGTCTATAAATAGACATAAGCTACCTGTCCACCAATGCTTCCACTGCTCCCACTGACTGCGACAACCCTTTGGCAGAGTCATATACACGTACACTTCTAAAGCTAGTTTAGAACGACGCTATACTCATCCTCCCGTCGGGTCTCGCAACCTGGAACAACAGCAATGGCAAGTGTGGGTAAACAAGAACCTCCCTGTCACCGTCCTTGAGGCTACCGGAGTACCCCTCGGGTGCCTAAGGTTACCCACCGTATCTGCGGAGTGGCCAATGGAATGTCAAACCGGATTGAATCTTTAGGTTCCTTATCAAATCTTCAGTAATCGTTTGTGGTTCTGGAATCACTTCCAGTTCTACCATACTCCTACTACTGTTTTCTAAAAAAAATCAATTTTTATTAAAACTGTGGCGAGTCTAGAACAATATTTCTATTGATCTGCCAGATGGTAGAAAGTCAACCCTCGTCATAGCCTGGGTCAACCCACAAACAGCCATTACAGAAACGTGCCTTGAGTTGTCCAGTGTCTGGTTTTAAGCATAAACCGGACAACTCCCCGTACCTTAACATCGTTAAGATATGAACTGTTCTATATCCAATATAGAAACAGAGGCACTGATTTAATTGAACCAGATCCAAATCATGCAGCTGTCTCCAGTGCATGTCAACTAAATGGAAGGAGGCCGATCAGCGTTACTCAACTTAGGAATGCTTCCAATTATGAGTAACCTGAAAAAGAAGAAAGATCTCTTTATCATTACTATCAACTGAATACCATACACAAGCATCTACATCTTCGATCGCTTTGAAGAATCCCGATACTTGCTACACCTGGTTCTCTACTCTATTCAAATACCTATAACTTCTCAAAATTCGGACCCTGTGTTTCCACGAAACATCTGTCTAAAAACTAGAGAAGTCATAAGTAAACCGAATATAGTACAAGGACCAACCCTTCTGTCCTGATGGACCCTGGACAACATACAATACTCTGTATAAGTCCCTTGAGTCTGATAACTCATTCACTGCGTGTCGTAGGTTGAAAACTGTACTTATGGTTAAGAAGAATTACACCGCTATTTAATGCTCCTTACCTAATCATCCACTGATATAGGTAAATGTCATAGACATAATTTCAAAAAGGTATATCTCACTCTATCAAAATAGACGTACAGATATATCAATTTGAAATTGGTGCACAACAGCGGATATTCAAAACCAAATATTTGCCGACCGGCAAACAGCCCAGGTGATCTCCTCAAATATCACCGATTACAACGAATCCCAATATAATGAGGACGATCACCCAATTCCCAATAACTTACTCCCACTCATCATCTGTAAAACCATACAGATGTGAGAATCATACCTGGTAAATACATATCCTGGAGTAAGTATCTAATCGGGAAATCAGTTTTCTTTTAACATTACACAGTGAAACTGAAACATTGAAATGTTTCGATGGGGTATCCCGGTATTCTTAGTAATGCCTCTTCCAGATTCACGACTGTAACCGTATAGTTCTTTGCCACCTCTCCAAATCCCTTTATATGTCTTTAGTCATTACCTTCTGCACACCCCTTAGGCCAAATGGTTTTCTTCCTTCCCCACCGTTCGGCACCAGCCTATGGTTTGGAAGAAGACTATCCAATAAGCATAATGGGTGTACTGTCCTAATCCTAGGAACACTCGCAAAGAGAGAAGGTGAAGATAAAAGACAACCGAATAAACCTTATTCCTATTTCTCCTGGACCAGAATCCATCCCCGAACTAGAACAAGTTCCTTTCGAGTTCGTATATAACCATACGATGGAGTATCCAAATAAACTGTGGATCTTCGTAGTGATACGGAGTGACCTGGAGAAATACAAAGGTGATTTAGGATTGGCGAAGGAATACTTGGTTTGGTCGTGAATAGCAGTCGCAATTTACTTTGCCCTCTTACTAATCCCTTGCTTTTTCTTAACTTAATACCTTCTGCACACCATCGTTAGGCTAATTGGTTTTCTTCATTCCCTACCGGTCGGCACCAGCCTAAGGTTTGGAAGAAGACTATCCAATTTGCGTAATAGGTGTACTATCCCCTAATCCAAGGGGTACTCGCAACCTGAGAGAAGGTAAAAGGAAAAGACAACTGAATAATCCTATCCGTTTTCTCCAGAACCGGAAACCATCCTCGAATAAATCCCGTCGAGTTCGTATATAACCATACGATGGTTTTGTCCAATGGAAGTGGACGTTCGTAGTAATACGGGGTGTCCTGGAGAAAAGGGTAAAAGTAGGAGTGGCAATGAGGTTTGTAACTCTGACAATCCAAAAGCCAGTGTTAAGAAGGTTCGGTGAACTTGGTCACTGAGTCATAGTCTTAGGGTCAGGTCAATGGTCGCTGCCAAAGAGAGAGAGAGAAAAGAAATACTCAGCGTGCACTCTAACCTAGATCAGAATGGTTACCAATTTATCTAATCAGGAAACCTCCCACTGTACCTCAAATTCTCCTCCAAACCTGAAAGAAGAATTAGTCGGGGTCACCCGAGGAGTAAACTAACTCATCAGTGAGAATCGGGATCCAACTATCATCGCATGATAACGTGACGGAATCCGCTCACGCTATCACACTCCAGAAGGTATGCGCATATCTGGCAAGTTTCAGTTCTTTTGAAACTCCCGATGTGATTTTTGCCCCATGCTCTTATGGCCTTGACGAAGGCCAACAAATCATAAGTCACATGTCAAGTTCTACCCGTCATTCTCCAGGTTGATTTGAACCCACCCGCACAAGCCCTTGACGAAGGCCAACAAGGCTATACGACTGTCCCAAATCAACGCATCTATCTATGCTGCAGAAAGGCAACAAGCAGCTACCATACACTATGCCTTGACGAAGGCCAACAAACATAGCATGAATACTACGTGCTACCCGTCTGAAACGACGGAGGGCTACAAATGGTTTCTGGCGAAAACCTTTAACGTAAAGAACTTGATATCGTTGAAGGAACGTATAGCTTTTTTAAAAATATAGTGACGAAAACCGTTGCTAAAGAGGTCACTCCCGGTGAAGGGATCTCGGCTCTTTCCCCGTAGAATGAGGTGCAGGATATTCCAACTGAATACCACGATGCAAAGCAAAAGTAATCGGCTATAGTGAAGTCATTGCCCTGACACAAACTTTTTGTCCAAGGGGTCACTCCCGGTGAAGGGATCTCGGCCCTTGCCTCGTCGACTGAGGAGCAGGATATTCCAACTGAATACCACGATGCAAAACAAAAGTGAACGTCCTTGCAATAACAGCTTTTGAAAAGTTGTTCCAACAACATCAGATTAGGTTTGTTTTTATCTTGCATTGATCCGAATCAACGCAGTCCCATCAATTGATCACACCACAAAGAACGAAAATATACTGATGTACGTATATGCCATCCGCATTCGCCACTGGGTCCCGTCATTACCCGTTAGGTTAGCTAACTAACGACAGAGCGGGGACTGGACTAGCGCGGATGTAAAACATATACAACATCTACTAATATATATACCAATATATTATATTCGCTCAAGGCGTGATAAAAAATGCAACATCACAGAAATGTACAGCATCACAGAAACAATACAGATATCTGGGATCCCCGGGTTTCACAGAGCCACTACTGAAACCCGACGTTCCCCTGGTCGTGTGGATAGCCTGTGCAATGAAATCCTAGCCCCTACGGGCGCGGCAAGTCACCCGTCAAAACCTGAAGCGAGGCAGCCCCCTTCAGCAACGTGAATGGACCACCCAGCACTTCACGGAATCCGGTAACTTAGGCACCCCTCCTGGGTCAACCTGTACCCCCTACGAGTGCGGCGAATAGCCTGCCAATCCTAGAGTGAAGCCCCCTCCGTCTCAATGCCATGAGATGCGGGCTTGTTGCCCTCTAGAACCCGGCTATCTGTGCACCCCTCCGCGGGGTAATCCTAGTACAGAAAGTAAAACATACATACAACGGGTACATCGACCGCAACTTGGTCGTGCTCCAAAATAATAATACAAACAGGTAGTGACGGCAGTCCACATGTCGGACGCTCGCCCCGCAATATCAAATGTACATAATACAACAAAACACTGTACTAGCATTGCACCCAAGCTATCCCCACGACCGATCCGCAACATCACAGCAATACACAGAACATCAACGTGAAAGTCACGTTCGCAAATCCGTCTAACCGGGCTATAGCAGTTAGACGGGATTTACCGATCGAGTGACATTCACGGTCACAGATATAATGTAAATACTGTGAAATAATGTGTTTAAAATATCCGATCGATCAAATTTTAACAAGTGGGCCCCCAGTACTACTGTAGCACATTAAGAAATTCTGGGCCCAATATTAATATTCCAAAACCCCTATTTTTAACCCAGAAAGATACTGCAGAAATTTAATGCAGCGACCCCAAAATAGTGCGGCGGAACCGCGGCCCAAAGGGGTGTTTGGCCGCGGTTCCGCGCTCCTACAGTGGAGTTAGTGCATCGAATTTTCACAGAACTCTTATTTCTTCTAGTACATCACTTTTCTGCAACCTGAAAAATTTTTCGACTCCAAAAAATTTCAACAGAAAACTGATGTGAACAAAAACGCGGATTTTGGAATTTTGGTCGATCGGAAATGTAAACACATTAAACAAAGCTAGACTAAGTTAATGGCGAGGCTCTGATACCACTGTAAGTGCACGGCGGCACCCCGGCCTCCATCCCGAGGCCAAAATGCGGAAGCGGTGATATACTTAAATTTTTCATGAACTGGCACCACCGCGCACTAATACCCGGATCGAACCATTAACTAGTCCTAACTAATTACAAGATGGGGAAGAGAGATATACCGACTGATCCAAGTCCTCCGGTCTTCTCGTCGTCGTCCCGATCTCCCGCGGAATGTCCTGTCTCCACCTCATCGCCGGAAGTGCACCACATCGCCTACTTCTTTTACGGGCTCCCACCTCAATGCCGAGGCAACTCGGGCACGAAGCTGGTTAGTCGACGTGCCCAAGGTTTGCTGTAGAATGTGTAGTGAAGAACCATGTCTCATTTGGGGTTATGGAGTTTGCCGTTTTGGTGGAGGAATGATACAAGAGTTATGTGGAGGAACTTGGGGATTTTTGGAGCATGAAATGAAGCAAAAACCCACACATACAAAATTGGGCAGCCCTCCCCTCAAGAGGCCGGCCATTTCAATTGCAAGAGAGTGAGAGAGAGTGTGTATCAATCAAAGAAAATAAGCCCACCATTATCCAAGAGAGAGAGAGAAGGTTGCAATGATGAACAATGATCACACAAGGAGAACCTCACTCTACCAACCTCATCATTTCCAAAAGTCAAGTAATCATGAAGATGGAAGTCAAGCAATGATGGAGGGAACAATTCAAATGGTGGAGGAATGGTTCACCATCATGACACAAAGAAATATGCAAAGACCCCCTCCACAAAAGCTTATTTGCACAATTGCAAATAAGCCCTCCTCCACCAATCTTCGGCCAATGAACGATACAAAGGAAATCGGCCGAAACGGAAAGCAAACTGGCAACTCCAGAAAACTGGTCCCATAATAAATTACAGGAAAACCCCGATACTGTGTATACACACCCGCATTTGTATTCCGACCGAAATACAAATGCAATGAGACAAAATCTACACTGTACTATACTAGGATCCGGCTTAAACCAAAGCCGGCTAGTAATATCCGTTCGATCCTGATCCGTGCAATACCGCACGTATCTGATCGAACCCTGCCATATAACCATACGGCCTCTAGTACAAACTGTCCGATCCTGATCCGTGCAATACCGCACGTATCTGATCGGACCTTGCCATATCTCCATACGGCCTCTACAACCTTTCGCCCGAAAGCTGAGTAACTGAATGTGGGGGACTCTAAAGACTCGTCAACACCATGGTTGTGGATTTAACCACTAGCACGTCAGAGGTATAAGCCAATACGTAACGGGCTACCAGGTATTGACTAAAAGGGACGTCTGTGAGCGAACTCAGCCAGACAACCCTACTGAGCCTGTCAGTGACAATATCCGTACAGTCCGGTCCGTTCGTCTATGAGCATCGCATGGCGGGCCTAGGGGGTTGGTAAAAGTCAGACCCCCAAAAGCGGTACAAGTCGTGTCGGAGTGTAGCCCAGAACACCCTGAGATACTACTGGAATACCTACCAGTAAATCTCCTTGCCTCGGCCGAGGGCTTCGTGTAATGGCTCTCCTAGACACAGCGCGACCTCACCCCCAATACCGGGAGAGACGAACCCCTGAAGATACGCTCACTGCCTCCATGTGGCTCGGGACTGTACCCAACTAAAACCTGTTTGCACGACTCCTTTGAGCCGTGGTAGGGTAGTAATCAAAGTACAGTGGGAACTCACACAAGACAAATGACGATCCCCAGGTCGATGAACTAACCTGTACACATGTCACCAGGGAACTGCCATCTGACGTCTGGTATATGACCAACTAGCATGTTCCCGGCGAGTCCTGTCCGGTGTACTCATAACCCAATGAGCACTTGTATACATCTTAGGTGATCCAACTGACACCAGTGGCTTGTGAGACCGGCCATCGCCCCTCGTCGGGGTCTCGACTGTATACACTAGTCTACTCTGGAGAATCGATGCCCTGTCTCGAAACTCTCACGACTAGGGACCATTTAAGGATGTGCTTATAGACCCCCAGCTCCCACTTATATGATCGCCCTCATACTGCTGGTGGTCAAGCAAGAATCCTAGGGGCTCTACCAACGTGTAATAGCGACCTGTAAGGTCACCTAAAGCAGTACACGATGATAAAGGTAAACCAGATAGCATACTATCATCTCGAGTAAGACTGTCCTACCGGGATAGGTTCTCCCTCAATCATTGCAATCACGTACCTGTGACCTAATAATTGACTCTGAGGGCACTATTTCCAATAGTTCGATACCTGTTCTGATCAGTCTTACGGGCTAGGCCAGCTCCGGAGTGATGATGCTGACATCACTCGCCCATTCTGCTACCTGTTACTGCCTAGCGGCACGTCTCGGATTCAGCCCCGAAGGTCTTGACTGTGGTCCCGGGCATGCACGGGATACTATTGAGTTACATCGATAATTCATTAATTTGGTTTCAAAGACTTTAGAATAGGAAATCTGATAGAACAGTTTAGCTTACCCACTGCACACTACCCTGTACTGATCTGATTCATATTATTGTTATTCTTGCTGTATTCATGGTTATATTACATTGCCTGCTACACTGTTCATATTATATTACTTGATGACATGACGCGCTGACGTCTGGGTTTTGCATGGCCCAGATTCTGTACCGCTGTCGCAGTCCGAGCAGGAGTATTTCAGCCAGCAGGCTGAGCTGTGAGTTCAGTAGTAGTTAGTTTTATTTCCTGCATTTATTTCCTGATGTGAGCCCGCATTATGGGAAATACTTTTCAGTTATTTGTATTGGATCATTTGCTTCTGCATTTATTTATTATTGACTCCTGTTATTCTGGATTATGGACATGTTTTACATAGTTTTATCTTGTCTTGATATCTCTACAGCCGTAATGTGACTGTGGATGGATACTTCCTACCCACAGGTAGCATGGTTGGCTATGTCACGTGTCCAATCTAGCGTACTCTGGGAAGCAGGGCGTGACAATCGCCGAAATGGGCTCTGAAAGTGTTGCGCAAGAGAAGCTGCGCCGACCTATGATGATCTGGTTGTACCATGTTCCCTATAAATGGAGATTCTTCCGCTCTGGGTCGTGATCCTTGATCAGTGCGAAAACTTCTCGGTCTACTTGCGCTGCAGGGAACCCTCTTTCTGAACGGACAAAGGGAAACGAAGTATCGAAAGACATGGTACCTGCGCGAAAGAAAACAAAGATAGCCGTCAATACTACAGGTCAAGTTCGGTACTTGGTACTTTAAATCTGTACCATACTGCAATGCAGTAAAAAGGGGCCAAAGAGGACCCACACAATCTAGATGATTCTCACTATTAATAAAACAATCTCATCATTTGATGAGACTGTCATTAAATGAGGAAATCCTCAAAGGATTCTCATTTAATTAGGGCCCCTCGGGCCAAGGAGTAAATGTCCCATTGAGAGCAGTGCTCTGCAACAGATAGACATCTGTCATAATTAATCACCAGGGGAATAAAATTCCCCCCAAAATTTCTAAAGAGCAATACTCTGTAAGGAAGATGAAACAATCCATCAAGAAATCCTAAAAACCAAAGCTTCTACAGAGTAAAAACTCCAAGATCTTCAAGATCTGTGAATAAACCCTTAAGTTCTTCATGAACAATATTCTAGTTCATGGGTTAAAATCACCCTAAAAAGATTATATCTTGGAGATGAGCATAGCTCTGTTAATGGGTAAAACCCTAAAGATATATTTTTAGATCTATGATCTAAGGAGAGTAAAGCTCTACTAATAGGTGAAACCCTAGATTATAAAATAATCTCTTCAAAAGATTTAATCTTTTACCTAAAAATTTGATAGAGTTCTGTCTCTAAAAGAGTTCTTAAAACAGAGAGCTATGCTCTAAAAGAGAATTAATTCTCAGAAAAAACAAGGAAGGAGATGAACAATGGTCATCTTAAGGGCCAAGGGTCCTATTAATAGGCACTGAGATGCCGTTTCAACTTCTGAGTTGATCCAATGGTATAGATGATGCCACCGCAGCACTCACGTGTGGGCCACGTGAGCGCAACGGTGGGGGGTCATTTGTTTCCCCAATCAGAGCAAAGCTCTGTTCAAATTTCAAAATTTAAAATGAAGCAGCGCTTCATAGCAGCGCCAAGTGCGCTGCACTCTAAGGAGCGCACCACGTGCAAAGCACGTGAGCGCTGGCGCTAAGAGCGCTGCACTCTAAGAGGCGCACCACGTGAAAACCACGTGAGCGCTGGCGCTAAGAGCGCTGCACTCTAAGCGGCGCACCACGTGCAAAGCACGTGAGCGCTGGCGCTATAACGAAATGTTCTCGGCCCTTGGATCAAAGATCCAACGAACATGATTAAAAAATCATTAATTAACCAGAATAAAATTCTGTTTAGGAAAAATTCCTCAGAATCTTTCTAAACAGGAAAAATTATGCTCTGAAAATCAGAGCACCGTTGGATCAATGATCCAACGGTGATTAAAAATCACCAAAATACAGAATAAATTCTGTATGGGAAAAGATTTCCCAATCTTGTTAAAAACAAGAAGATTGCCTTTTGTAAATCAGAAGCTCTTGGATCAAAGATCCAACGGGGGAAACATCCCCAATCAATTAGAGAAAAGTTCTCTTCAACCGATTCAACAAATCAACCTGCCCTATATAAAGGCCCTAAGACTTCAAGTCTTGTATAGAGGAATCCCCCCATAAACTTTGAGAAATTTCAAAGACAAAGAGCAGGCTCTCAGAAGAAGAAGATTTTCTTCAAGGTAAAAAAAAAGAACAGAGAGATGAAATCATCTCATATAAAAAGAAGAATTTACTTCTTTTTCTAAGATCATAGATCTATAAGACCAAGATCTTTCACAAAAAGAGATCAAAATATTTTATCATAAAAAATAAGGGGAAAAACTTAATCTTCTTCAGATCATAAATCTATAAGACAAATTGTCTTTCACAAAAGAGATCATAGTATCTCATTATAAAAAGGGGGTAGAATAATTCAATTCTCTTAGGATCATAGATCTATAAAGGCAGAGCCTTTCACCAAAAACATAAGAGATTGAAACATCTCCTATAAAAAATAATAACTTTGTTCTTAGATCCATGAGACAAAGTCTCTTATAAGAGAGAGAATTTAATTCTCATGGCGCAAAACTGCCTAAAAAGAGCCCTAGCGCTCCAATCAAAAGAAGCGCTTCAGCGCTCCAAAACTAACTCATAGCGTTGCAGAGCCTTAGAGCTCCAAATTTCACAGAAGCGCTCTGCGCTCATTGTCTGGCCCATAGCGCCAAGCGCACCACGTGCTCCTCATGTGCGCACTACTTAACAGAAGTGCGCTGCGCTCATTGACTGGCGATCAGCGCCAAGCGTGCTACGTGCTCCTCACGTGTGCGCTATTTCATGAGAAGAGCTCTGCGCTCATTGTCAGGTTGCGCCAAGCGCGCCACATGCTCCTCAGGTGTGCGCTACTTAACAGAAGCGCTCTGCGCTCACCAACTGGCACACAGCGCCAAGCGCACCACGTGCTCCTCACGTGTGCGCTCAAAGAACATAAATTGTTCTTTAAATAAAGGCCCCAGAGCTATAATGAGTGCTCAACACTCAATAAAAGAAAAAAAAACAATTGTCAGAAACCAAATCAATGCTCAGTATTGTTAAATGTTTAACATTTTAACTCAATGGGCCGAGCCCAAAGTGGCCACATAACCCTAATTCAGATTGATTGAGCCCATATGCTCATAAATCTTTGATCTTAGTCCCAAATTGGACAACAGATCTCCCAACCAATATTGATTCAAGGGGACATCTCTTCACTCCTCTGATATTTGTCGTTGTAATCTTTCAACGTCTTCAGAGAGGTGATGAGTCCCGACAACCAGACATTCCACGGGCTGTGGGATCCTTAAACTCATGGACTCTTATGTTCTTAAACTTTACGGACCGTGTGGTCCTTAAACTCATAGACTATGATTTCCTTAAACTTTACAGACTATGACGTTTTTAAACTATGGACTATGATATCCTTAAACTCCACGGACTATGATGTCCTTAAGTGTCTGGACCGCAAAGTCCCTAAACTAAAACAATAGAGCCCAAATGCTCTTTTGTTGGATCTAAATGATCCTGTTAAGTAGATCTTAGTCTAAAATTAGACTAACGTATCCTTAACAAACATTTAAATTGATCTTAGTCTCAAATGAGATTAACGATCCTTAAACCCACCCCAAACCCAAATGTAAGAAAATACGGATTTGGACTAATCCACGCCCTACGGGCGACAATATAAATTAGTCTCCGTATACAATCAACGGGCAACCAAAAACAAAATAAACACACACGACACGAAGTGACCATCTGGAGAAGGAGAAAGTGGTTACCTCGATGCGGTAGCGTAATTAACTGCATGGGCTTGCGCCTGCAGGGAAGAGCGTCCCCACAATCAAAAACCCCTTAATGAGGGGGGATGTGACGAAGTCTGCTACATCGGCCACATCTGTTTAAACCTTCGATACATGGTGTCATAAATCAACTTGGCATCTTCGGAGAGGTGGACGGATAGAACCAAATAGCATCTGCCCCCAAAATTCAGGCCTGGCGTCCCAACGTCCCGGTCGCGTCTTTTTGGCGGAGAACAACGTCTTTAAGACGCTTCCCCCCTCATTTTATATACACTCAACACTAAATTTACCTCCCCCGCCAGAAATTTTTTTCTAATGGAGCACTGCCCCACACCCCGCAAGGGGGTTTCTAGCTTCCTTGACCTCCAGCCCGCTATCCGGGTAGCGCGACCCCCGTAAACTCTGCGGGGCCCCCGATTTATCCAAAACCCTTTCAAAACATACGTACACTGCACATTGATTCGCATGACCAGTTTGACCCGTCAATCGGAGGTTCCCTCGCTCCAAAAGCGAGAGGTAATTAACGGCAGCTTAGTCCGCGGCTGCCGGAGATTCGGATTCCCACAATCAATAAACTCCCGCCTACCCTAGGCAGGAGGAATCTGTAGTACGCCTGATAAGCGCGCCCGTATTCCCATCTCAATGGGGTGACGAAAAACACCCCAAAGACCCACGATCGTCATAGTGCCTTGTGTGATTCCCACCGTGCTTTGATTTCCTCCCTACCACGGGTTTAAAGGAGTCGTGTAAACAGGTGGATTTTGGGTACAGTCCCGATTCACATGGAGGCAGTGAGCGATAGGAAGTGTTTTGTCTCTCCCGGTATTGGGAGCTGATGCTGCGCTATACTCGATTGGCTATAATAGCAAGTCCTTAGTCAGGGCTGACGAGATTTACCGATAAGTGTTATCAGTAGTTTCTCGAAAGATTATAAGCCACACATCGGCATGACTTATCAAGTTATTGGGATCTGACGATTCCACCCCAGACTCGATATGCGACATATCAAACGAAGATACCGGACTATACGGTAAGTGTTGCTTTTAGGCTCTACGGGAGTTTAGACAAGTTTGCATGTTAATCTACTATTCGTTGAATACCTAGATAGTCGTTACGTCCAGCTAGTACCGCTGACAGCTTATGGATATCTGATGTGATCATTACCTACTGCTGGTGTATTGACGAGTCTTTGGAATCCCATATAGAGCTTTCCTAGTTTAAGAGAAACGAAGTAGGGCACGTATGGAGATATGTGCGGGAGCTTGATTAAATACGAGTATATGATACCATATTCTAATCTAGCTATATTTGATATCAGCCGGGTTATATGTGATATAACCGGATTATTGAATCAAGTATTGATTCAATGATTTGATATATATATATATATATATGTATGTTTATTGTAACGACTCTGAAATCTCTGTACGGAAATTCTTCTGTTAATATACAGAAAAGAGTTTGACAGCTTGTGTATGAGTTATAAATTACTTCTATTAAATAAAAGTAAGAAGCAACTTGTAGTTCACTAGTAAAACCCTTGCACTACTGTGACATAGCCCCTATGTTCGATTCCAATCAGACACAATTATTTTTTCTGATTTTTCTTTTTAACTTTTTGGAAGCCCAAAAGATTGCACGTGCAATACATGGGGAAATGAAAAGTTCAAAAAAATCAAACAAGTGGAAAATGGTGTGAACTCTGAATATTCCACGTGGCATGAATCTCGAGACCTAAAACCCTAGATCGACCGGCGGAAATAGGCTTGGGGCCGGCGGGGACGGTCGAATGGTGGCCATTGTACTCCGTGCTTTGCACACACACCACTTTAGCTACCCTTAACTCCTCTGCACCGTTTGATTTCCCTGCAATCAAACAGATACCTTTCAATTCACAATTTAACATCATTTTTAATGCTTTTTAATCCAAATTTTAATTCCCAAACCCTAATTCTCCGCTATAAAACCACCCCATGCCCTACCTCTTCATCATTTTGAAAATTCTAGAAAAATTGTCTCAAAGAGTTCCTAGGTGCAAGTGGAGTAAAATGGAGTTAGCGAGCAAGCTTCTTTCGGCGAAGATCGAAGCCAATTCCGAAAATCCCGCGACGCCCCTGTTCCCGCTAAAATCTTCGGCCAAGAGCTATTTGTGCCTGTTTATACTGGTTTAAGCTTCGTTTACAGAAATGTGTGAAATCAGGCTCATTCATATACGCACATGCACACATCAGAGGAAGAACAGGAGTTAGAAAGGGAGCACTTGGTGGTCAACGACAAAAAAAAGCATTTAACTGAACATTTTATTCTACAGGAAATAGATCACCAAACATGAGATCAAAAGTACAGGGATTCACAAAACTATAGATAAAGTTCTCTAACTTCCTCGCTGCCTTCTCCACCATGTCAAAGCGGCGATCTTCACGAGGAGTTGCTTCCCATCGGTTAGCGCCGTGCCCATTAGCGAAGGCAGACATGATGGCTCGCTGAGCCCGTATCTGGCTTAGCAGCTGAACAGAGCGATCCCTCAGAGCCGTGGTAATCAAAAGCGCCTCATGAAAGCACTCGATTTTGTCTTCCCCTGCGTCGAGTATTGCTGGATTCATCTCCGCCGGATGAGGTGTAATATCATCAATCACGGACAAGAAGACCATCCGGAGCCAAAGGGAGCCGATGGGGAAAGGAGATCCTCTACGAGTCAAGAGCTTGTGCAGCACCGTATCGCACTGGTCATCCGTAAGAGTAGGGTTCACCAAGCGCGCGGCAAAATGAGGAACAATTTCCTCGATAAGCACCTCCCATGGCTGTCGGCGAGCATGTAGACGATTGCAAGCTATAGCTCTTCTCTGTTAAGATGATTCTCTGAAAATGAGAGAGAAGAGAAGCATTGCTTCAGATTATAAAGGGAGACATTTAAGTCTAAACACAGAAAATTTTGTGCATGATGGAACTGTTTCCAAGCCCTGTTAAGAGAAAGCATTGGGAAAGAGAAGTTTGACTCAGGAAAAGCAGAAAAAGAAGACGAAAAGACACCTTCAGTAAAGAGGCAGCGCCTCACGTGCAAAGCACGAGAGCGCTCGCGCTAAGAGAGCCAGCGCTATGAGTCGAAAACTCTGAGGCAGTGCCTCACTTGCAAAACACGAGAGCGTCGGTGCCATGAGTGAAAGACTCTGAGGCAGCGCCTCACGTGTAAAGCACGAGAGCGCCAGCGCCAAAAGCGCCAGCGCCAAGAGTCAAAGACTCTGAGGAAGCGCCTCACTTGCAAAGCTCGAGAGTGCCAGCGCTAGAACTAAATGTTCTCCACACTTGGATCAAAGATCCAACAAAGATGATAAAATCATCAAACTACAGAATTAAATTCTGTTGAGGAAATACTCCTCAAATCTTTCCAAACAAGAAAGATGGTGCTCTGTAAATCAGAGCATCGTTGGATCAAAGATCCAATGATGATTAAAAATCACCAAGATACAAAATAATCTTTGTATGGGAAAGTATTTTCCCAATCTTATTAATAACAAGAGGAAAATCTTCTGTAAAACAGAAGGCCTAGGATCAAAGATCCAACGGTGGGAAATATCCCCAAATCAATCAAAGATCTCTCAATGAGTGATTTCCTTAACTGATTCAATAAATTAGCCTCCCCTATATAAAGGACCCAAGACTTCAAGTCTTACACAGAGAAAAACCTCCCTATAAGTTTCAAATTCTCAGAAAAGAAAAGAGAGAAGAGCAAGCTCTAAGAAGAAGAATTTTCTTCAAGGTAAATAAAAATAGAGATCAGAGCATCTCAAGGGTTTAACCCTCATAAAAAGAACATAGTTCTTTATTCGGATCTGAGATCCATGAGACAAGTCTCCCACAAATAAGAATTTAATTCTTACGGGGATGAATTTGTTTTTCTTTTAGGGATCAAAGATCCAGGGAAGAACAAAGAATTGAACTTTGCAGAATATAATACACAAAGGGAAACCCAGCGCCAAGCACTACTAAATAAAAAGCGCTCTGCACTCATTGGTTGGCGCCAAGCGGCAAGAGCGCCACGTGCTCCTCACGTAGGCGTTGTTTTTATAAAGAGTGCTCTGCACTCATTAATTGGCGCCAAGCGCTCCACGTGACCCTCACGTGGGCGCTCCTTGACATAAAGTGCTCTACACTCCTTACACAGAACCCAGCGCAATGAAGAGTGTTCAACACTCATAAAAAACAAAAGAAAAGGAAGTGAAGTGTGAGTGTTAGAACCCACATAAATGCTTAGCATTGTGTCCACGGAGAAGGGACTGTGCCCTAGCGAGTGTCTAACACTTTATTCAAAAGAAAAGAGAAATGACAAAGACTAAATGGGCTAAGCCCAAGTTGGCCAAATTCATAATCAACCGAGCCCATATGCTCTTTATTGGACTTGGTCCCAAACAAAATCATCAAATCTTTGATGAACATTTATTGGTTCAAGGGTACATCTCTTCATACCTCTGTTACATGTCGTTGTAATTTTTCAACGTCTTCAGAGAGATGGAGGGTCCTAATAACCAATAACTTTTGGTGCATCCCTAAATGGTTAAACCAAAACCTTACAGACTACGATGTCTTTAAACCAGGCTATGACGTCTTTAAATAGAACTATGATGCCTTTAAACCATATAGACTACGATGTCTTTAAACCCCACGGACTATGGGGTTCTTAAACTCATGGACTACGATGTCCTTAAACCCAATGGACCGCAACGTCGCTAAACTAAGACGATAGAGCCCAAATACTCTTTCGTTGGATCTAAATGATCCTGAAATCCCGTTGAGTAGATCTTAGTCTAAAATTAGACTAACGTATCTTCAGCAAACATTTAAGTCGATCTTAACCTCAATCAAGGTTAACGATCCTTAAAATCAAACCAAACCCAAATCTAAGAAAATATGGATTTGGACTAATCCCCGCCCTACGGGCGACAACATAAATTAGTCTCCGTATACAATCCACGGGCAACCAAAAAATAAAACAAAAACACATGACACGAACTGACCTTCTGGAGCAGGAGAAAGTGGTTACCGCAATGCGGTAGCGTAATTAACTGTAGGGGCTTGCGCCTGCAGGGAAGAGCGTCCCCACAATCAAAAACCCCTCGTAAACGAGAGAGAATCTGACGAAATCTTCTACAACGACCGCATCCGTCCAAACCTCCGATGCACGGTGCCATAAATCAACTTGGCATCTTCGGAAAGGTGGATGGATAAAACCAAATAGCATCTGCCCCCAAAATTCAGGCCCGACGTCCCAACGTCCTGGTCGCGTCTTTCGGCGGTGAACAGCCCTGAAGCATCCCTCTTTTTCTTTAACCTCTTCTTGACATTTCCAAATGGTAAGTCTCTCCTAAACTCTCTTCTTCTTCGTTAAAATTCAATCTTAATACTTATATCGGTAAGTGGAGTTATTACCGATATTCTTTTTCTAAACTCTAGAAACTCCTTCTCCTTTATACTTTGTTCAATCTAATTTTTACACAATACTTGTAACCCTAAATACCAATATTTAGAATCAATTTTAACCAAGAATCTCATGTGTAACATCCATAATTGAATTTTTTCACTAAAATATCTTGAATTTTAATATCACTCTTTTCGTTTACATTAAAACAATACCTTTAGGAATACTTCACGGGGTAACGACTGTTGCGCCACGGCAGCGCCCCGGCCGTCTTACTCGAGGCCAAATTGCGGAATCAAAAATTTTCCTTACTCGGAAACCGGCGCTACCGCGGACAAAGAAAACCCGGATCGTTAACCATTAACCTAACTAGCAAACAAGAGATGGGAAAAGAAGTATACCGAGTGATCCGAGTCCTCCGGTCTTCTCTTCATCATCCCGATCTCCCGCGGAAAGTCTTTGCTCTACATCGTCGCCTCCTTGCCGGAAAGGGCACCACATCGCCTTCGTCTTTTACGGGCTCCCGCCTCAATACCGAGGCAACTCGAGCATGAAGCCGGCAACTCGACATGCCCAAGAAGTGCTGTAGAATGTAGTGTAGATGATGCTAGTCTCATTTGGGGTTTGTAGTTGCCATGATGGAGGATTGGGGTTAAGAAAAATGGTGCTTTCATTTTTCTAAAACAAGAAGAAGAAGGAGATGAAGAATTCCTCACATAATCAAGATGAACTCTCTCATTCTTTTTCTTTCTCTCTTTCTTTTTCTTCTTCTCTCTTTTTTTTTTCTCTCAACCATGAATAATTTTTTTACCTCAAAAAGAGAATGGTGGAGGAGGTAATATCAAGCAAGGAGGGAGGTGAGTGTAGGAGCAAGGAAGTGGTGACCACATCAAGAGACAAAAAAACATACAACCATGCTTAAACACTATGCACTCCATAACCTTTCATCTCACCATAAAAGCAAGCATGGATGAAAGAAAATGAAATCTATCATAATCAAACTTTATGCAAGAAACCCCCCCACAAAGTGTAATTTGCAAAACTGCAAATTACCCCCTCCATCGGAAAAGTCCGGCCGGGAAAGAACAAAGGAAAACCGGCCGGAACGGAATGCAAACTGGCAACTCCAGAAAACTGGTCCCGTAATAAATTACAGGAAAACCCCGACACTGTGCATACACACCCGCATCTGTATTCCGACCGGATACAGATGCAATGAGACAAAATCTACACTGTACTAGACTAGGACCGGCTTAAGCCAAAGCCGGCTAGTAAAATCCGTTCGATCCTGATCCGTGCAATACCGCACGTATCAGATCAAACCCTGCCATATAACTATACGGCCACTAGTACAAAACTGTCCGATCCTGATCCGTGCAATACCGCACGTATCTGATCGGACCCTGCCATATCTCCATACGGCCTCTACAGCGTTTCGCCCGAAAGCTGAGTAACTGAAAATGTGGTGGACTCTAAAGACTCGTCAATACTATGGCTGTGGATTTAACCACTAGCACGTCAGAGGTATAAGCCAATACGTGACGAGCCACCAGCTATTGACCAAAAGGGACGTCGATGAGGAAGCTCACCCCGACACCCAACTGAGCCTGTCAGTGACAATATCCGTACAGTCCGGTCCGTTCGTCTATGAGTATCGCATGGCGGGCCTAGGGGGTTGGTAAAAGTCAGACCCCCAAAAGCGGTACAAGTCGTGTCGGAGCGTAGCCCAGAACGCCCTGAGATACTACTGGAATACCTACCAGTAAATCTCCTGCCTCGGCCGAGGGCTTTGCGTAATGGCTCTCCTAGACACAGCGCGACCTCACCCCCAATACCGGGAGAGACGAACCCCTGCAGATCCGCTCACTGCCTCCATGTGGCTCGGGACTGTACCCAACTAAAACCTGTTTGCACGACTCCTTTGAGCCGTGGTAGGGTAGTAATCAAAGCACAGTGGGAACTCACACGAGACAAATGACGATCTCAGGTCGATGAACTAACCTGTACACATGTCACCTGGGAACTGCTATCTGACATCTGGTACAAGACCAACTAGCAGGTTCCCGGCGAGTCCTGTCCGGTGTACTCATAACCCAATGAGCATCTGTATACATCTTAGGTGAACCAACTGACACCAGTGGCTTGTGAGACCGGCCACCGCCCCTCGTCGGGGTCTCGACTGTATACACTAGTCTACTAATGGAGTATCGATGCCCTGTCTCGAAACTCCTACGACTAGGGACCTTTTAAGGATGTGCTTATAGACTACCAGCTCCCACGTATATGATCGCCATCATATTGCTGGCCGTCAAGCGAGAATCCTATGGGCTCTATCAACGTGTAATAGCGACATGTCAGGTCACCTAAAGCAGTACACGATGATAAAGATAAACCAGATAGCATACTATCATCTCGAGTAAGACTGTCCTACCGGGATAGGTCCTCCCTCAATCATTGCAATCACGTGCCTGTGATCCAATAATTGAGTCTGAGGGCACTAACTCCAACAATCTCCCACTTGCACTCAAGGCTAATTATTGCGATGTCGCATACTCACAGCCCGTGTGATACCGAACACCCAACTCCTCTACTAGTCAGTCTCACAAAACCCGTTTGCGAAACTATTGCGTTCGAGGAATAGCCTCAGTGAGTGGATCCGCTATGATGTTTCTTTCTATGTCTCTCTATATCTCAAGTTCGCGGAGAAAGCCATCTCCCGAAATGAGCAATACCTGTCTTAGAACGTCTGGATGTCTGATGGGACCTAGCTCATAAATGAACTTCAAATCCAAACTTCTTAGACTGTATCGTCAACTGAACTTAATCAGTATCCTGCGCCATGCCTCCCTCAGTATTGCCTTGGAGCACCTGTTCAAAATACTGCCCCTCGTCAGAGGGAGAACTATAACTCTGACAACCTCCTTGTCGTCCATGTCACCTTGGAAGCCTGGAGTGATAACCGTCTCCTAAAGGAGACAGCCGTTATCATATCCCTAGAACATTCACTTATGTTCTAAAACTGCTTCCTACTGTTTTTCCAGGATTGGATTAATATCAACTTATTGCATCTAGTGCAAGAACAACATCTGGTGTGGTACTTGACATCTCATGATTGACTCAATTGCCTAAGCAAGTGATCTGTCAATCATGCGTATCCCTCTCCCCTTTAGTCTGTAAGACACCTTTAGAAAGGGTGACTCCATTACCTGCAGGTACACTACCGTGCCAGGAGTCGTCCATTCTAAATACTCTTAGAATGCTGTCAAAGTACCCTGATTAGGAAACCACCCAAATCTAGATCTAAAACCATAGATCTAGTAACCAGTATGTCTGATATAATGTCCAAGTCCCTTGTGGAGAAAACACTGTGTGACGACCAAAGTATAACCGATCGTAGTATAGGAATATCACTTCCTACTACCTTCTCAACAGATCCATCCTCTATTCTGATGACGTCAAACCCATGACTGTCACATCAGAAACAGATGATCTTACTCCGCTATATCTGCTTTAGTCTATAAATAGACATAAGCACAAAGTCCACCAATGCTTCCGCTGCTCCCACTGACTACGACAACCCTCTGCCAGAGTCATATAGACGTGCACTTCTAAAGCTAGTTTAGAACGACGCTATACTCATCCTCCTGCCGGGTCTCACAGCCTGGAACAACAACAATGGCAAGTGTGGGTAAACAAGAACTTCTTTGTCACCGTCCTTGAGGCTACCGGAGTACCTCTCGGGTGCCTGAAGTTACCCACCTTATCTGCGGAGTGGCCAATGGAATGTCAAATCAGATTGAATCTTTAGGTTCCTTATTAAATCTTCAGTAATCGTTTGCGGTTCTGGAATCACTTCCAGTTCTACCATACTCCCACTGCTGTTTTTGAAAAAATCCATTTTTAATAAAACTGTGGCGAGTCTAGAACAATATTTCTATTGATCTGCCAGATGGTAGAAAATCAACCCTCGTCATAGCCTGGGTCAACCCACAAACAGCCATTACAGAAACGTGCCTTGAGTTATCCGGAGTCTGGTTTTAAGCATAACCCGGACAACTCCCCGTACCTTAACATCGTTAAGATATGAACTGTTCTATATCCAATATAGAACCAGAGGCACTGATTTATTTGAACCAGATTCAAATCATGCAGCTGTCTCCAGTGCATGTCAACTAAATGGAGAGAGGCCGATCAGCGTTACTCAACTTAGGAATGCTTCCAATTATGAGTAACCTGAAAGAGAAGCAAGTTCTCATTACTATCAACTGAATACCATACACAAGTATCTACATCTTCGATCTCTTTGAAGAATCCCGATGCTTGCTACACCTGGTACTCTACTCTATTCAAATACCTATAACTCCTCAAAACTTAGACCCTGTGTTTCCACGAAACAGCTGTCTAAAATCTAGAGAAGCCATAAGTAAACCGAATATAGTACGAGCACCAACCCCTCTGTCCTAATGGACACTGGACAACATACAATACTCTGTATAAGTCCGCTGAGTCTAACAACTCTTTCACTGTGCGTCGTAGGTTGAAAACTGTACTTATGGTTAAGAAGAATTACACCGCTGTTTAATGCTCCTTACCTAACCATCCACTGATATAGGTAAATGTCATAGACATAATATCAAAAGGTATATCTCACTCTATGAAAATAGACGTACAGATATATCAATTTGAAATTGGTGCACAACAGCGGATATTCATAACCAAATATTTGCCGACCGGCAAACAACCCAGGTGACTTCCTCAAATATCACCGATTACAACGAATCCCGATATAATGAGGATGATCACCCAATTCCCAATAACTTACTCCCACTCATCATCTGTAAAACCATACAGATGTGAGAATCATACCTGGTAAATACATACCCTGGAGTAAGTATCTAATCGGGAAATCAGTTTTCTTTTAACATTACACAGTGAAGCTGAAACATTGAAATGTTTCGTCGGGGTATCCTGGTATTCCTAGTAATGCCTCTACCATTATCCAGATTCACAACTATAACCGTATAATTCTTTGCCACCTGTCCAAATCCCTTTATATGTCTTTAGTCATTACCGTCTGCACACCCCTTTATGCCAATTGGTTTTCTTCCTTCCCTACCGTTCGGCACCAGCCTATGGTTTGGAAGAAGACTATCCAATAAGCATAAAGGGTGTACTGTCCTAATCCTAGGAGCACTCGCAATGCGAGAGAAGGTGAAGATAAAAGACACCTGAATGTACTTTATTCCTATTTCTCCTGAACCAGAATCCATCCCCGAACTGGAACAAGTTCCTTTCGAGTTCGTATATAACCATACGATGGAATATCCAATAAACTGTAGATCTTCGTAGTGATACGGAGTGTCCTGGAGAAATACAAAGGTGATTTAGGATTGGCGAAGAAATACTTGGTTTGGTCGTGAATATCAGTCGCAATTTACTTTGCCCTCCTACTAATCCCTTTCTTTGTCTGAACTTAATACCTTCTGTACACCGTTTAGGTTAACTGGTTTTCTTCATTCCCTACCGGTCGGCACCAGCCTATGGTTTGGAAGAAGACTATCCAATTTGCGTAATAGGTGTACTACTCCTAAACCAAGGAGTACTCGCAATGAGAGAAGGTGAAAAGAAAAAACAACTGAATAATCCTATCCGTTTTCTCCAGAACCAGAAACCATCCTCGAAGTCCTTCGAGTTCGTATCTAACCATACGATGGTTTTGTCCAATGGAAGTGGACGTTCGTAGTAATACGGGGTGTCCTGGAGAAAAGGGTAAAAGCAGGAGTGGCAATGAGGTCTGCAACTCTGACAATCCAAAAACCAGTGTTAAGAAGGTTCGGTCAACTTGGTCACTGAGTCAAAGTCCAGGGTCGGGTCAATGGTCGCTGCCAGAGAGAGAGAAAAGAAACACTCAGCGTGCACTCTAACCTAGATCAGAATGGTTACCAATTTATCTAATCAGGAAACCTCCCACTGTTCCTCAAATTCTCCTCCAAACCTGAGAGAAGAATTAGTCGGGGCCACCCGAGGAGTAAACTAATTCATCAGTGGGAATCGGGATCCAACTATCATCGCATGATAACTTGACGGAATCCACTCAAGTCACCACACTCCAGAAGGTATGCGCATGCCTGGCAAGTTTCAGTTCTTTTGAAACTCCCGATGTGATCTTTACCCCAAGCGGTTTATGACCTTGACTAGGTCAACAAACCATAAACCGCCAGTCAAGTTCAACCCGTCATTATTCTGGATTGCATTAAACCCACCCGTACGTGCCCTTGACTAGGTCAACAAGGCCGCACGACTGTCTTAACCAATCCTACTTATGCAACAAATAAGTACCACTTAGCTACCGAACACTACGTCTTGACTAGGTCAACAAACGCAGCACGAATACCAAATAATACCTGTAGGAAATGACGGAGGGCTACGGCTGGTTTTTGGCGAAAAACCTTTAACGTAATGAACTTGATATCGTCGAAGGAACTGCATAGCCTTTTATAAAAATATAGTGACGAAAACCTTTACTAAAGAGGTCACTCCCGGTGAAGGGATCTCGGCTCTTTCCCCGTAGAATGAGGTGCAGGATATTCCAACTGAATACCACGATGCAAAGCAAAAGTAATCGGCTATAGTGAAGTTAATGCCCTGACGCAAACTTCTGTCCAAGGGGTCACTCCCGGTGAAGGGATCTCGGCCCTTGCCTCGTCGACTGAGGAGCAGGATATTCCAAATGAATACCACGATGCAAAACAAAAGTGAACGTCCTTGCAATAACAGCTTTTTGAAAAGTGTTCCAACAACATCAGAATTAGGTTTGTTTAAACTTGCATTGATCCGAATCAATGCAGTCCCATCAATTGATCACACCACAAAGAACGAAAATATACTGACGTACGTATATGCCATCCGCATTCGCCACTGGGTCCCGTCATCACCCGTTAGGTTAGCTAACTAACGGCAGAGCGGGGACTGGACTAGCGCGGGTGTAAAACATATACAACATCTACTAATATATATACCAATATATAGTATTTCGCTCAAGGCGTGAATAAAATGCAACATCACAGAAATGTACAGCATCACAGAACAATACAGATATCTGGAAGCCCCGGGTTTCACAGAGCCGCTGCTGAAACCCGACGTTCCCCTGGTCGTGTGGATAGCCTGTGCAATGAAATCCTAGACCCCTACGGGCGCGGCAAGTCACCCGCCAAAACCTGAAGCGAGGCAGCCCCCTCCAGCACCGTGAATGGACCACCCAGCACTTCACGGAATCCGGTAACTTGGGCACCCCTCCTGGGTCAACCTGTACCCCCTACGAGTGCGGCGAATAGCCCGCCAATCCTGGACTGAAGCCCCTCCGTCTCAATGCCCTGAGATGCGGGCCCGTTGCCCTCCAGAACCCGGCTATCCGTGCACCCCACCGCGGGGCAACCCTAGTACAGAAAATAAAATATACATACACCGGGTACATCGACCGCAACCAGGTCGTGCCCCAAAAGAATAATACAAACAGGCAGTGACGGCAGTCCACATGTCGGACGCTCGCCCCGCAATTACAAATGTACATAATACAACAAAACTGTACTAGCATTGCATCCAGGCTATCCCCCACGACCGATCCGCAACATCACAGCATGAACATAGAACATCAACGTGAAAGTCACGTTCGCAAATCCGTCTAACCGGGCTATAGCAGTTAGACCGGATTTACCGATCGAGTGACATTCACGGTCGCAGATATAATGTAAATACTGTGAAATAATGTGTTTAAAAATATCCGATCGATCAAACAATTAACAAGTGGGCCCCAAAGAAAACTGTAGCACTCACAGAAATAATTGGCCCAATTTTAATATCCCAAAAGCCCTAGTTTAATCCCATAAGGCAACTGAAGAAAAATGACAAACTGGTCCCACCATAGTGCGGCGGAAGCGCGGCATAAAGAGGGTAATTGCCGCTCTTCCGCGGTCTAATTGAGGGATCAATTTGTCGTTTTTTCCCAGAGTTCTTAGAACTCCCTGCACATCTTTCTGAGACCACCTGAAAAATTTTTAGACACCAAAAAATTTCAACAGAAACTGATGTGAACTAAAATACGGTTTTTGAGATTTTGGTCGATCGGATAAGTAAAACGCATTAGAACAAGCTAGGTAAGGTTAATGGCGTGGCTCTGATACCATGTTGCGCCACGGCAGCGCCCCGGCCGTCTTACTCGAGGCCAAATTGCGGAATCAAAAATTTTCCTTACTCGGAAACCGGCGCTACCGCGGACAAAGAAAACCCGGATCGTTAACCATTAACCTAACTAGCAAACAAGAGATGGGAAAAGAAGTATACCGAGTGATCCGAGTCCTCCGGTCTTCTCTTCATCATCCCGATCTCCCGCGGAAAGTCTTTGCTCTACATCGTCGCCTCCTTGCCGGAAAGGGCACCACATCGCCTTTGTCTTTTACGGGCTCCCGCCTCAATACCGAGGCAACTCGAGCATGAAGCCGGCAACTCGACATGCCCAAGAAGTGCTGTAGAATGTAGTGTAGATGATGCTAGTCTCATTTGGGGTTTGTAGTTGCCATGATGGAGGATTGGGGTTAAGAAAAATGGTGCTTTCATTTTTCTAAAACAAGAAGAAGAAGGAGATGAAGAATTCCTCACATAATCAAGATGAACTCTCTCATTCTTTTTCTTTCTCTCTTTCTTTTTCTTCTTCTCTCTTTTTTTTTTCTCTCAACCATGAATAATTTTTTTACCTCAAAAAGAGAATGGTGGAGGAGGTAATATCAAGCAAGGAGGGAGGTGAGTGTAGGAGCAAGGAAGTGGTGACCACATCAAGAGACAAAAAAACATACAACCATGCTTAAACACTATGCACTCCATAACCTTTCATCTCACCATAAAAGCAAGCATGGATGAAAGAAAATGAAATCTATCATAATCAAACTTTATGCAAGAAACCCCCCCACAAAGTGTAATTTGCAAAACTGCAAATTACCCCCTCCATCGGAAAAGTCCGGCCGGGAAAGAACAAAGGAAAACCGGCCGGAACGGAATGCAAACTGGCAACTCCAGAAAACTGGTCCCGTAATAAATTACAGGAAAACCCCGACACTGTGCATACACACCCGCATCTGTATTCCGACCGGATACAGATGCAATGAGACAAAATCTACACTGTACTAGACTAGGACCGGCTTAAGCCAAAGCCGGCTAGTAAAATCCGTTCGATCCTGATCCGTGCAATACCGCACGTATCAGATCAAACCCTGCCATATAACTATACGGCCACTAGTACAAAACTGTCCGATCCTGATCCGTGCAATACCGCACGTATCTGATCGGACCCTGCCATATCTCCATACGGCCTCTACAGCGTTTCGCCCGAAAGCTGAGTAACTGAAAATGTGGTGGACTCTAAAGACTCGTCAATACTATGGCTGTGGATTTAACCACTAGCACGTCAGAGGTATAAGCCAATACGTGACGAGCCACCAGCTATTGACCAAAAGGGACGTCGATGAGGAAGCTCACCCCGACACCCAACTGAGCCTGTCAGTGACAATATCCGTACAGTCCGGTCCGTTCGTCTATGAGTATCGCATGGCGGGCCTAGGGGGTTGGTAAAAGTCAGACCCCCAAAAGCGGTACAAGTCGTGTCGGAGCGTAGCCCAGAACGCCCTGAGATACTACTGGAATACCTACCAGTAAATCTCCTGCCTCGGCCGAGGGCTTTGCGTAATGGCTCTCCTAGACACAGCGCGACCTCACCCCCAATACCGGGAGAGACGAACCCCTGCAGATCCGCTCACTGCCTCCATGTGGCTCGGGACTGTACCCAACTAAAACCTGTTTGCACGACTCCTTTGAGCCGTGGTAGGGTAGTAATCAAAGCACAGTGGGAACTCACACGAGACAAATGACGATCTCAGGTCGATGAACTAACCTGTACACATGTCACCTGGGAACTGCTATCTGACATCTGGTACAAGACCAACTAGCAGGTTCCCGGCGAGTCCTGTCCGGTGTACTCATAACCCAATGAGCATCTGTATACATCTTAGGTGAACCAACTGACACCAGTGGCTTGTGAGACCGGCCACCGCCCCTCGTCGGGGTCTCGACTGTATACACTAGTTTACTAATGGAGTATCGATGCCCTGTCTCGAAACTCCTACGACTAGGGACCTTTTAAGGATGTGCTTATAGACTACCAGCTCCCACGTATATGATCGCCATCATATTGCTGGCTGTCAAGCGAGAATCCTATGGGCTCTATCAACGTGTAATAGCGACATGTCAGGTCACCTAAAGCAGTACACGATGATAAAGATAAACCAGATAGCATACTATCATCTCGAGTAAGACTGTCCTACCGGGATAGGTCCTCCCTCAATCATTGCAATCACGTGCCTGTGATCCAATAATTGAGTCTGAGGGCACTAACTCCAACAACGACCTACCCCACAAGCACACTTGGTTTCATAGCACGATACTCATTGTATGTATTTTTGTTTCGAAGAATAATATTATAATAAAATACCATATAATTCTAAAACCGGATTTCTTTTAAAGCGCTATTTCATTTCCTTTGTGATTATGCATCTACAGCCCTCTTTAGGGGACCCGCTAACGGATGGTGCGGATTATCGCACATTCTTGGGCTAGTAGAGCGAGATGCATACCTCTTCATGGAGCATTTAATCTCGAAAGGATTCAAATACGTTTTTAAGAAATACAATTTTTTTAAATAAAATAAAATTATTTTTAAAATTAAAATTATATAAAATTATAAATCCATATTTTTAAAATATAAAAAATCTATATTTTTCTAAAAAATGAAAGATTAACAAATGCCAATAAAATGCCATCAAGATACCAAAAAGGACGAGTTTTTCAGTAAAATACCATGAGCTTTCAAATGCTAAGTGTTTATCATTAAAATAACACAATACTTAAAATCCATGCTCATGAAAACTCTAAGTAATACTAATCACCCTCGAACTTTATTTTTAATCTATATTAATTTAATTTTTCATAAGACTCCCTCGAGTTATATAAAAACAATATCTTAAGGACTTTAGTTAATATAAGTTTAAGCGGGATCAATTCTCTTGAGCCCCAGGGAGCCGGAGAAAGTGAGTGCTTGCCTATTTAAGGTAGACAATTTAACGGTGTTATCAATGGCAATTGTCTTGGAAAAAGAGACAAATCCCGTCGTCCATGTGCAGCAGTTGCCGATGACTCCCGAACCTAAGAATTCCAGAGTTAAAATTAGTATAAGTGTCTTACTCAGTCTGAGTCCAATTCAAAGCTGAATCTAAATTCAAACAAGAATACCTAATCATGAACTTGAACACTCGAAATTAACATCAAACTCAAACATGTATACTTGACTTAACTTGACCAAACCCTGGTCATAATTTGACAAGAACTTAACATGACTACCAGAACACAATAGTTTCTATTGAAACTGACTTGACTCGAACCATGAATACAATTTGACATGAATACATGAACTATAACGACTCTATTTTAATGTTCAGAAAATTTGTTTAAAAGTTAATGTCACCATGGACTTCGTGACTGCTCTTCCTCACAGCACGAAAGGTAACGATGCGGTATGGGTTATTGTGGATCGACTCACAAAGTCGGCTCGCTTTATTCTCTTTCGAGTTGACCAATCTACCGAGACACTAGCAAAGAAGTACATGGAGGTTTGTTTGAATCTAAGTAAGATTTAACTCTTTAATATGTACTATCTCTGATACTCATCAACTCATGCAGGAGATCGTGAGATTACATGGAGTACCGGTTTGCATTGTCTCCGATCGTGACACCAGATTCCGATCGCAATTTTGGCAGAGTCTGCAAGCTAGCTTGGGAACAAGTCTGAACTTCAGCACAGCTTACCATCCACAAACAGATAGACAGTCTGAGCGAACGATTCAAATCCTTGAAGATATGCTAAGAGATTGTATGCTAGACTTCGGAGGATCATTGGAAGATCACCTACATCTTGTGGAATTTTCATACAACAACAGCTACTAAGCAAGTATTAGAATGACACCCTTTTCAACTCTATATGGAAGGAAGTGTCGTTCACCATTAAGTTTGGACGACATCAGAGATAGAGAACTCATTGGACCTGAGATGATAGTAGCAACAGTGGATGTAGTTCGCACTATCAGGGAAAGAATGCGCATAGCCCAAGATCGACAGAAGCACTGGGCTGATGCAAAGCGCCGTCACTTGGAGTTCCAACAGAGAGATCATGTATTTTTAAAGATCTCACCAAACCGTGGAGTGATTCACTTTGGAAGATGGGGTAAGCTAAGTCCGAGGTACATTAGACCGTTCGACATACTAGAACGAGTCGGAGAAGTGGCTTATCGCTTGGCACTTCCACCCTCATTGGAAGGAGTGCATAATGTATTCCACATATCCCAACTCAGAAGGTTTGTAAGTGACCCCAGTCATATTCTTGGTCACTACGAGCTCACTGTACAGACGGATCTATCTTGTGAGCAACAATCCGTTGAAATCTTGGACAGAAAGGTGAAGTCACTTCGGAACAAGGAAGTAAACTTGGTCCGGGTGATGTGGAGAAAAGACAGACCAGGAGAATCAACGTGAGAAAGAGAAGACGATATGCGTGCAAGATACCCTCATTTGTTTATAAATTAGTCCTTAATAATTGTAAATTTCGAGAACGAAATTTTTGTAAGGAGGGTAGAATGTAACGACTCCGTTTTAATGTACAGAAAAATCGTTTAAAAGTTAATGTACAAATGGCGTATTTGCATCCTGTGTATGCTATAAGTATTTAATTTGCTTTTGAACCGCAAGAAAGCACTTGTAGCTCATTAGTAAAGCCTTGCACTGTTGTGACATAGCCCCTGTGTTCGAATCCCCTCAGTCACATATTATTTTTATTCATTTTTCTTTTAAACTTTTGGAAGCTCAAAAGTTTATACATGCAAAACACGTAAAAATGAAAAGTCTCATAAAACAAACATGTGGAAATTGTTATTTAAGCAGCCGATGACACGTGGCCAAGATCCAAGCCCCATCCCCTAGGATACGGCCGACGAGATGAAGGAAAGGACCGGCACCGCCGGGTAAGTCCGTAGGGAATGACCCCAAAATTTAACCCTACCACCCCTTGGCCTACCCCACTACCCCATGCTGTTTGATTTCTCTGCATTTATCCAGAGAATGATAAATCCCCTCTTTAATCCATTTTAATGCATATTTTTAATTCATTCTTCAGTCATCAAAACCCTAATTTCTCCTATAAATACAAACATCACACCCTAGCCTCCTCATTCAGAAATCCATTGCCAAAACTCTCTAAATTTTCCAAGTCCAAAAGTTGTACAAGTGGAATTAGCTCAAATCAAAGTCCCGGCGACATTTCGGGACAAATCCGGCGACGAAAAGACTCCACGACGCTTTTGAAAGTTCCCTCTATCTCTTCCCTCTTCTTTCAATCAATAAGTCCCTTCACTTCTCACCTCTTTCTAGTCTAAAACAATAATCTATTAAAACTCGTCGCAAGCGGAGTTAATCCGACTTCCGATTCTAAGTTCATCAAAAACGCAATTTTTCTTAATAACAAATTTACCATCTTTTTACATATTGTTTATTAACCATTAAATAACATTTGGAATAAGTTTTGATTCAAAATATAATGTTAAAAAACTTTTATTTAACTTTTACGGTAAAATACCATCTAGTTTAAATACGACATTACTTTATAGTTTGACTCATATTACCTTTAGAAAAATCACGAGGTAATGACTTACCTTATCACAACACTCATCTTGATATAGCACGATGACTTTTGTAACAATTTTTGTGGGACAAAACACAATTTACATTAAAATACCTTAAACTATCAAAACCCGTATTCTTTAAATTGTTTTAATTAATTCCTTGCAAATAATCCTCTACAACCCATTTTGGGGAATCCGATCGGGATGGTGCGGGTTATCGCACGTCCTCGAAACTAGTAGAGCGAGATGCAGACCTCCTCACAGAGCATTCGATCTTGATGGAATTTTTAATATAATTTTTAAGAAAACGTTATTTCTATTTAATAAATAAATTCTATTTTTTATAATTATATATACATATATATATATATATATATATATTATCAAAATATATATTTTAAATATATAATATATTCCATGTTTTCTAATCAAAAGAAAAGAATCACAAAAAATCATGAAAATACCATCACATTTCAATACAAGTCAAATTACAAGAAAATACCATATACTATTCAAAATTAAGTTTATATCCACTAGAATATTTTATTTTATAAAAATTACAACTATGAAAACCCTAAAGACGACAATTAAATACTTGAGGTGTATTTTGAAAATATATCATAACTATTTTTCATAAAAACCCTTCAAGTTATATTAAATTACAATAAGGACCCTAGTAAATATAGGTTTAAGCGGGACCTGTTCTCTTGAGCCTCAGGGAGCCGGAGAATATGGGTGCTTGCCTATCTAAGGTAGACAACCTAAAAATAGTGTTATCAATACGGTAATTGTCTTGGAAAAAAACACAAATCCTGCCGTCTATATGCAGCAGTTACTGATAACTCTAAAACTAATTCAGGACTTCAATTATGTTTTAGTGTCTGACTCAGGCAGAGTCTCAGTCTAATCTGAAATCAATCAATCAATCTATCCTTGAATATGATTCAAGTATATCTCCTATTCAATATGAATCCATTTATACCAGAATTCAATCTATATCAACATGACTCGACTAAACCGAACCATGGATATACTCTGATTACACGACTATCCATTTATATCCTTTCCGTTTACATGATATTATGGTTTCGGCAAGTCGTACATCTATTAAACAAAACAATACAAATTATTACAAAATACATTACGGGATTTTAAAGGGGTAGACTGGTACGGAATGTGTTAGAAGTGGCACGAGACGGTCACTTTAATACACCTAACCTGAATATCCATTGCTGTTGTTCCGTGGATTAACGGTTCCTTGTACTCCGTATACCTTAGTCCACGGAATAGTTGGACTCCTCTCGTATACACTGGCATATTCTATACCAAGGTACAAACAACCGCGTTAAGATAACAATCAAATAGTATACAGTTATATTTTGTTTGTCTATTCTATTTCTATCTTTCTTTGGGACTTACCGAGCGATTGTTCGCTGACGACATTCCTTCTCTCTCCTTTCTTTGGAATGTTGTCAGGTGGATCCGACTCACTGGAGATAGAGCCTGGTTTAGAGGACTTGGATCAGTTCAGCGAGGACCCCGAGCTTTAGACTCTTGTATATACTTTATTTTCATGTTCATGTGATTGTTTAGGCATTGCTTTCATCACTGTATTTACTTTTCAGCTGTATTGTAAAGAAATGTTTAATAGATAAAAGTTGTTGTTCATTTACATTTTATGTCTTCTTGTGTATATTTACATTATATTGCTTAGTTACACTTAGCGTGTTTACTTCTGAGTAAATACGTAGCGGGCCTCGTCGCGTCTTTTTACCCGTACCCTGGGAAGCGGGGCGTGACATGAACACTTGACATGAATACTTGATTTTGACATGAACTCAATCTTGCCACTTGATGTATTCATGAATTCGTGCAAGGCTGGTAATTTTAACTGTAACGTAGAATATACGAGGTGTTTGGGTAGTTCATGTGTGAATCCAACAAAATCTCAGGAGTCCCCTAGATCGTGAATCCATGTCTACTAACATAAGCAAGCTATCATGAGGGCCCGTATTTCCTTGCTCCTGAGTTATAGCCTGTTGAGTTTGGAATATTTCAACACTAGGTTGAAGTCCCGTTACTAATACTTGATTCGGGCTCATGGTTCCTTACCCCTGGATTACAGTCTGTTGGGTTCGAAAACGCTCTTGAGATTGGTTGATATTCACCCTTGAACTTACGTTATATTAGTTGACCCATGTAAAGACCTTTTAGGACACTTACATTCACTTCAAGTCCACTATACCTGCACTACACGGTCATGCTATACCATATTCATGTTATTTTGCCATGGTATATATAGAGAACTGCATGTTAAATAGAAATGTCATGCTTACAGTAAATGACATATTTAAATAACATATCTCCCAGTCCATTATTTCATGGTATACATTTTTATTATTATACTTTATACTTCATACCTATTTCTCGGGGACTTACCGAGCGAAAGTTCGCTGACGGGCATTCCACCCATTTTTGTTTCTTGAATGTTCGTAAGATACTGTGGAGACTGAGAATGTGGACATCACCATGGAGGAGCAAAACCAGATCACAACTCAGAGCTAGACTAGCTTTTTTTCTCGATTTATGTATGAAACATGTTTAGGCATTACTCTTCTTGTATTGTATTTCCTTTCAGTTGAACTCATGTATTGTAAATACTTCAAGTTGAATGTAAATAAAGTTGTTGAAGTTTAAATCTCATATTTATTTTTTGTCATTTTATATTGCGTGTTTTACGCTTAGCGTATTTATTCCGGGAAATGACCTTCTCGAAATAAATACGTCGCTGGTTGCCACGTCACCGTTCCGTATATTGGAAAGCGGGGCGTGACATTTATATATTTAATATTAACTGGATTATTGAATCAAATGTTGATTTAATAATTTGATATATATATATATATATTCACTAATATTGAATATTATTCGGTTATATGTGATATAACCGGATTATTGAATCAAGTGTTGATTTAATAATTTGATATATATATATATATATATATTTGATATTAGCCGGTTATATATGATATAACCGGATTATTGAATCAAGTGTTGATTTAATAATTTGATATATATTTATATATATATATTATATATATATATATATTAACTAATATTAAGCTCACTTAAGATTTTCTTCTCTTTATATATATTTATATATATGTGATATATATATATATATATATATATATATATATATATATATATATATATATATATAGTATCATGGTTGATGATACATAGAACTAGGATGTATGAAAATCACGCATGAGGTGAAGATGAGAAGATAATGATTAATATATATGAATTAATGAAATGAGAAATGAGTCATGATTTGTAGAAGCATTGAGAAGCCATGACTCATCTGTTCTCTTTTGTTTTATTCATTGATATTTTTCATTCTCTTTCTCATCTAATCTCTTGAGTTCATGGTTCACACACAATCCAAATTCATCTCATTTTTCATCTTATCACTAATTTTCTATGGTTGAGAAAAAGAAAAGAGAAAGAAATAATTTTGGGAGCAAAATTTCTACTTCATTAGCCCACAATACTCTGGTCCTTTAGTATAAGTTGTAAACTTCATTGATATCTTAATTAGTAAAGTGTGAGCTTGAGTAAGAGTTGCCTCAAGGTGGATCATTTTTGACGACGAAAACAACAAGTAAGCTTGTTCCATTCATCAACTGGAGTCAAAGAAGAGTTCTAGGGACTACTACTTGGAGGTTTAGAAGTGAAGGACAAGACTACAAATGTTGTAAACTTTCTTCACTTAAATTAAAACTTTTTTGTTTAATTTTAAAACCCTAATTCTCTAATTCGATTCTTGTTTAGTATACTTAGACCTCTAATTTTTTAAAATTGTATACTTGATACTTATAGAAATATAGTAAATGTGCTAAGGCATACTTTCAAGATCTACACCATGTCCGTGACATGTTCGCTTAGAATTTTCATATCTTAAATCAGCAAACGGTTTAGCTGGCAAAAAAGGAAAATCTAGCTATGAAAGTTGCACCTAAAAAGACAATTTAACTGTAAACGAATAATACAGCCAAAAGATAGTCAAATTGCTAATGGCGGAAATATTGCTGGTTTTTGCAATAAATGAACCATGACCTTTCACCTTTTTAAGAAGCATTTATAAATATCTTAATGTTTCTTTTCTTCCTAAAAATAAGTTTCAAAGCTTATATGAAAATTCTCACCTCGTAAAAGCAAAAAGACCATCTTAATCACTTCTTGTATATTATCATATACCCTTGCTTTTATCTAAATTTGGATTCATGCAAAACAATGCAGATCGAATAACCTATCTATCTAATTAACTAATATAAAGTTAGGTCATGGGAATGGAATCTTTTGCCAAAAACACTAATTTTAGCAAGTTTTTCCCAAAATGCCCTTATAGATCTGAATGTAACAATATTTCTTGACTTTGGCTGAGCAAGGGTATTTTTGGAAAACTAAATTCTTGGTGAAACATATTTGCAAAGCCGTTCTCATAAAGGATCTGTAAAATCCTTAGAAAAGTCATAAAGGATTTTGGCTTAGAAAGGGTATATTTGAAAAAAAAGATCTCAATAATTCTCATGTTATCCATGTAAACGATTTGCAAAATACTTAGGAAAAACTTGCTCTTTGTCTAACACGGCTTTCTTCTCTTGGGTATAATTTATGGCCATCATCACTATAGTATGAGTACAATGGAATCTTTCCTTTTATTATACTTTGGTTTTATAATTTATAGTATTTGATACGGATTAACAAAAAAAAATTAGAAAAAGATAAATAATAATATTTGCATCTAAATAGTCACAAAAAATCTCTTATATTCTTTTTTTTCAAATTTGGTGATATAATAAAATTTCAAATAACAAAAATTATTTTACATTTATTTATGGAAATTATAATTGCCTTAAAGTTTATACTGAAGCTTCACGACTCAAATAACTATCGCTATTTAAAAATTTACTACGTAATGAATTTATTGAAAAATAATTTATTTTTTAGCTAAAATATTGACATAATTTATTATTTACATTGGTTTATAACCACGTTACATAACATAAAACGTTCGTATTTGTAAATTGTGAATTGAAAAAACCAAAACAGGGTATTTATTTATATATGATGATTATTCTTGGTATCTACTCACAAGTCACAAGTATATCGTGTTTATATTAAAAAATTACCAGAAGTCTTTAGTGTTTAAGTGAAATTTAGCATTTATACAATTTTGAAATATTAAATTAAGATCTAAGTTGTCATATGATATTTCTTATTGAAAAGAAATCAAGTACTATCTTCATAATTAAATAAAGAGACAGACTATTTAGAAAATTATTAAAATTATATTTAATAATTAGATTATTTATCATGCATAATATAAAGCTTATAATTATCTTTTTTAATACATTACAATCAATAATTATAGTTCCATTACAACTAATAATGCATTACGGGAATATAATTCATACAAAATTAAAAATAAATAATAACTCTATTTATTTATCACTGCTACAATAAGGGGTTGCCCCTACGGATAACGTTATCCGTAGGGGAAAAAAAAGGTTGCCCCTACGGATTACTCCGTAGGTCCATTTAGTTGTCCCTACGGTGCTATACGAATTAATTTAAAAATATTAAAACGTAATTGGTTATTTGGCCCTACGGAATCGCAAAATAAGGACCTACGGCTTAATCCGTAGGGGCATATATATGGGTTATTAATAAAAATAAAGCACAGAAAACGTAATTTGTTATTTGGCCTTACGGAGCCGCAAAAGAAAGACCTACGGTTTAATCCGTAGGGGCAGATATATGGGTTATTAATAAAAAATAAAGCACAGAAAAGTCCTCGATCCAAAAAAAATTATGCTCATCTCTCTCCCGCGCGCGCCTCTCGTCGCCCCGCCCGCGTCTCGTCGCCACTGCCCTCCCGCGCGCGCCTCTTCGTCCCCGACATCACCGTCGACTTCCTCTTCGCCACCGCCCGCGCCTTGTCACCGATTGTGCCTCGTCGCCATCGCCTCGTCTTCGCTACAGGTTAGTAAAATTATTAGTTTTACTTCTAATTATTCGGTTGAAACTGTTTTTGTTGATTAGGGTAAGGGTTAGTGTTAGTGTTAGGGTTCAGTTAGTGTTAGGGTTAGGGTTAGGTTTCGGGTCAGTTATAGGGTAAGGGTTAGGGTTAATTAGTTGTGGTTAGGGTTAGGGTTAGGGTTGTGGTTAGGGTTAGGATTAGGGTTAGTGTTAGGGTTCATCGGAAAATTTTGAGTTACTAGAGCTTGGGACATCAATAGGGTGTTCTATAGACAATTTGGCTTCAGAATTTATGGGGCTGCACTCCTCTGCTAAGAATTTGAGCTGGGATTTCATGGAACAATCCTTTGAGTTTAATGATATATATGGTTTAATTTGAGCTTGGTGGGTTCTTGCTATAGAAAATCCAAGCAATTAAGTTATTAGTTTTGATGCCATTTGGACTTTTTTAATCTTCTTTTCTTCGCATATCTATTTGTGGATTCTCGGGCTGATGTGATCATATCAATTGCTTTAGGAAAAGGCTTCCCTTGATCTCCCTTCAGGGCAACTTTTCTTAGGATGAAAATAATCGAGTTAATTTAATTCTCACATAGCTAGAGTGCTTCTATTGATGATGCACTGTATCCTACAAACTAGTATTGTAATCTAATTTATGTGTTTCATTATGTTTTCTTGACGAAACGTAAACCAATATAATTAAAGCGCCACTTAGTCCTGTGTGGACAAGTTAAATGTTTAAGTTAACGAAACGTAAACGTAAACGTAAAACCTATTCAAGTTAAATGTTCAAGTTAAAACCAATATATGATACTCGATGATAATATGAAACTTTCATATTCTCATCGATACTCATATATGAAAATCAAAGCGCCACTTAATCCCCGTCTATCAATTAACATACGTTCAATTTTCGTCGTGACATAGAACTATACGAAGGTTGTTAAATATCGGACGGTATAGTTCGGTACGAACAACCGTCGTGTAGTATATGTGACGAGAAGATTCAATCGTATGATAACCGATAGATTTGTCCAGTGTGGACAAGTTAGGAATGTATAAAGCAAACACCTGCATTCACTTGTGTTATTTCGTCGGTACTTTTCCGCTGGTTCTCCATGTTCAAAGATAGATTAGATGTTCATTTCAACGTTGTTTCACAGCTTTGAAATGATTATCTATTCTATTACAGTGTACTCGGAGAACGGCGGGGAGGCGCTGCCGAAATTTACTCGAAACGGTTGAAAGCACAAGCGAATGGGTGTTTGCTCTATAGATTCTTAATGGGATAGAAGCCTTACCCCCGATAGCCGAAACACACACATACAATAAGAATACACAACAAACACACACACACAGCATATACATACTAATAACCCTACACTTAAGCGAAATCATAAATTGAAACACACATATATAGAATACAACTCATACATGGGTATCCTCAAATCTAACTTTGATTATCGATAATTTATTATTTTCAACGACAAACGCACACACAAAGCATATATACGGATTTTCTCCTTTGTTAGTAACTATCCCTTTCTTAGATTTCTCAATATAGTCATCATAACCTACAATTTATATGTTATACAGTCTAACATGGCCGATGAGTACATCAGAGTTAAGGATTGGATATATGCGGATTGGCAACAATGTATGCAACCTAACTTTGTCGCAGGAGTTGCTGTTTTTATTGAATTTGCACGCGCACATAATAAGATCGTAATAGGGAAGATTCTCTACCCGTGCGATGATGTAGGAATAAGTACTGGCAGAAGGTAGAATTTGCAGAGCTTCATATCGTTAAATATGGTTTTACTAGACTTTATACAACTTGGTTATATCACGGGGAAGGAGAAGAACACGATAATGCGGCAGAAGAAGAAGGAGAAGATGGTAATGCGGCAGAAAAAGAAGGAGAAGACGATAATACGGCAGAAGAAGAAGAAGGTAATTTCTTTTCTGGAGAAGAAATGGAGGATATGGTAGAGGCTGCCCAAGGTGAATCTATTCGTACCGAAGATGACATTCCTTCCAGTCAAGGACCACGTGCGGATAAGTATGAAAATTTCATGAATGATGCTAGAGAACCAATTTATGAGAATGCAAAGTATTCCACCCTCTCATGGTTCGTCCAACTTTTTCAGATTAAGTGCCTCAATGGATGGAGCAACAAGTCATTCACAATGCTTTTTTCGTTCTTAAAATATTCTATGCCCCCGGAAAACAACGTGCCCGACAGCTGGTACGGAGCCCAGAAGATGATGTCTGATTTGGGTATGAAGTGTGAGAAGATTCAAGCATGTCCTAAAAATTGCGTGTTGTACCGGAAAGAGAATTCAGATTTGAAAGAGTGTCCAACATGCGGAGAGGCCAGGTATAAACCGAAAGATTCTGATAAGAAGCCCGATATACATGTCAAGATAGCACGATACTTTCCCATAACACAGAGACTGCAGAGACTATTCAGGTGCAAGAAAACAGCCGAGGCAATGATTTGGCATCACCGTGCTCCTCCAAGTGAAGATGGAAAAATGAGTCATCCAAGAGATTCACCGGCATGGAAGGATTTCGATAGGAGGCATGAAATATTCAGTAGCAATCCTCGCAATGTAAGGCTCGGACTCGCTAGTGATGGCTTCTACCCATTCAACTATATAGCTGGAAGCCACAGCACATGGCCCATTGTAATGGTACTTTATAATCTGTCGCTTTGGTTGGATATGGGCCAATCATACTTTATGATGCCGCTTCATATCGACGGACCAAACTCACCGGGAAACAATATCGACGTCTATTACAGTGTACTCGGAGAACAGATTAGATGTTCATTTCAACGTTGTTGCATAGCTTTGAAATGATTATCTATTCTATTACAGTGTACTCGGAGAACAGCGGGGAGGTGCTGCCGAAATTTACTCGAAACGGTTGAAAGTACAAGCGAATGGGTGTCTGCTCTATACATTCTTAATGGGATAGAATACTTACCCCTGATAGCCGAAACAGACACATACAACACGAATACACAACAAATGCACACACAACACATACACACTAACAACCCTACACGAAATCATAAATTGAAACACACATATATAGAATACAACTCATACATTGGTATCTTCAAATCTAACTTTGATTATCGATAATTTATTCTTTTCAACGACAAACGCACACACAAAGCATATACACAGATTTTCTCCTTTGTTAGTAACCATCCCGTTCTTAGATTTATCAATATAGTCATCATAACCTATAATTTATATGTTATACAGTCTAACATGGCCCATGAGTACGTCAGAGTTAAGGACTGGATGTATGTAGATTGGCAACAACGTATGCAACCTAAGTTTGTCGCAGGAGTTGCTGCTTTTATTGAATTTGCACGCGCACATAATAAGATCGTGATAGAGAAGATTCTCTGCCCGTGCGATAGATGTGGGAATAAGTACCGGCAGAAGATAGAATTTGCAGCGCTTCATATCATTAAACATGGTTTTACTAGACTTTATACAACTTGGCTATATCACGGGGAAGGAGAAGAACACAGTAATGTGGTAGAAAAAGAAGGAGAAGACGGTAATGCGGCAGAAGAAGAAGACGGTAATTTCTTTTCAGGAGAAGAAATGGAGGATATGGTAGAGGCTGCCCAAGGTGAATCTATTCGTACCGAAGATGACATTCCTTCCGGTCAAGGACCGTGTGTGGATAAGTATGAAAATTTCATGAATGATGCTAGAAAACCAATTTATGAGAATGCAAAGTATTCTACCCTCTCATGCTTCGTCCAACTTTTCCAGATTAAGTGCCTAAATGGATGGAGTAACAAGTCATTTACAATGTTTCTTTCGTTCTTGAAAGATTCTATGCCTCCGGGAAATAACGTGCCCGACAGCTGGTACGGAGCCCAGAAGATGATGTCTGATTTGGGTCTGAAGTGTGAGAAGATTCAAGTATGTACTAAAAATTGCGTGTTGTACCAGAAAGAGAATTCAGATTTGAAAGAGTGTTCAACATGCGGAGAGGTCAGGTATAAGCCGAAAGATTCTGATAAGAAGCCCGATATACCTGTCAAGATAGCACGATACTTTCCCATAACACAGAGGCTGCAGAGGCTATTCAGGTGCAAGAAAATAGCTGAGGCAATGATTTGGTATCACCGTGTTCCTCCAAGTGAAGATGGAAAAATGAGTCATCCAAGATATTCACTGGCATGGAAGGATTTTGATAGGAGGCACGAAATATTCAGTAGCGATCCTCGCAATGTCAGGCTCGGACTCGCTAGTGATGGCTTCTGCCCATTCAACTATATGGCTGGAACCCACAGCACATAGCCCATTGTAATGATAGTTTATAATCTGTCGTCTTGGTTGGATATGGACCAATCATACTTTATGATACCTCTTCATATCGACAGACCAAACTCACCGGGAAATAATATCGACGTCTATCGCCGACCTCTGATCGAGGAGTTAAAATCTTTATTCATTGATGGTGTAAAGACATACGATGCAAACACAAATACAACCTTCATACTGCGTGCGGCTTTAATGTGGACAATTAATGACTTTCCTGCGTATGAAATGCTATCAGGTTGGTCCGTACATGGTCACAAAGCATGTCCTTATTACCATCAACATACAACATCGAGATTCTTGAATTTTAGCTGGAAGGTTTGTTATTGCGGCCATCGACGTTTCCTGCCTCTAGACCACCCCTACAGGTTAGACGCTGTTCACTTTGATGGTCATCAGGAGCTTCTTGGACCTCCAGCCCCATTGTCTAGAGAGGACATGACTGCTCAGTATGTTGGTTACAATAATGTGACCTTCGGGATGGATCCGACAAAATAGGTCAAACCACCATTCTGGAACAAGTTAAGCATTTTCTTCGAGCTTCCGTACTGGTCAACAAATTTAGTGCGTCATTGTCTGGACGTCATGCATGTTCCCTCCTGAAATATCAGGAAAAACCCCAATGGGGTATCACGTGCTCACACATGACCAAGAGTCACTTGCTGACACGTGATGGCTTCCTGAGGGCTTTGTTATAATAGAATTGAATTCTAATCAACAGGAGTCACGTGCCCACACATGATGGGCCTCTTAAAGTCACTAAAAGGGATTAAAAAATATAATAAAACAACAGGGAATGCCCCAATGGGGCATCACGTGCCCACACGTGACCACAAGTCACATGCAGACACGTGATGGGTTCCCAAGTTCTCTGGCTAATAAGAATTAAATTCTAACAATGGGGTCACGTGCCAACACGTGGTAGGCCTTTAAACTCACATAAAAGAATTAAAAGTATAATAAAACAGCAAGGAAAAATCCCAATGGGGAATCACGTGCCCACACGTGACCACAAGTCACGTGCAGACACATGATGGGTTCCCAAGTTCTTTAAACAACAGAATTAAATTCTGGTTAAATGTTTAATTGGGGAGTCACGTGTCAACACGTGATGGGATCCTAAGATCTTTGAGATAATAGAATTAAATTCTAATTAAGGGAAATCAAAAGCCTTAAAATTTTCCTAGATCTTTTCAAACAAAAGGATTGTGCTCTGTAAAGTGGAGCACCGTTGGATTAAAAATCCAATGGTGATTAAAAATCACCAGTTTATAGAAAGATTTTATATAAGGAAAGATTTCCCAGAAATTCACCAAGAATAACAAACAGAGTATCTTTTGGATTAAAAATCCAATGGTGAATAAAATTCACTGAGTGATCTAAAAGATCATATTGGTTACAAAATCAATTAAAATATTTCAATGAAAGATTGACTAAACAAATTGATTCTTTTCTTTCTCTTATAAATAGGAGCGAAAAAGCGAAGAGAAGGGATCCTTAGAACTTTTTTTTGGAGAGATACAACAACAGAGAAAAAAGAGAGAGAAAAGAAGATTTCTTCAGAAGAGAAAAAAAACCTAGGTGAGAAAGGGGAAAGAGATCTAAGTTCCATAAAATAAAGAGAATTTAATTCTCAATTTAAGAGTTTAACTCTTCTGAATAAGAACTTAGTTCTTCCTTTGGTTGAAGATCTGCAGAAGCAGATCTCCCCACAAGTTGAGAATTTAATTCTCATCGGGGAGATTCTGCCATGCAGATCCAAAATTTAGAGGGAGAATTGAGTTTAAGGAATTTAATTCCTCCAAATTCATAGGAATTTAATTCCTCCTAGGGTTTAACCCTATATGAGAATTTAATTCTCCCAAATTCATAGGAATTCAATTCCTCCAAATAAAACTAGGGTTTAACCCTACATAAGAATTTAATTCTTCTATATACATAGGAATTTAATTTCTCAAAACAGAATTAGGGTTTAACCCTACCAAAGAATTTAATCCTCAAACAAAGGATTTAAATTATCCATGCATGTAAACGTGGTCACGTGGCAACACGTGACCCTTCCTTTAATGATTAGAAAAGAATGAATGAGACATGATCACGTGCCCCCACGTGACCCTCAAACAGACTCCTCAAAATGAGAAAGAAAAAGCTTGGAAGCAATGCCTCACGTGCTCACACGTGACCCTCAAAACTAAAGGGAATAAAGCCAAAGGCAAAACTGATTTAGGGCGCCTCACGTGTCCCCACGTGACCCCTGACTAACACCTTTTTTTAAAAAGGGTAAATGAGGGAAAACAGAGGAATTAATACCCAATACATGGGCACTATCACGTGCCCACACGTAATGATTACAAAGATTAAGTGTTTAACACTTATTTGAATATTATGGGAAGAAAATAAAGGAAGTCTGGCCCCCATCTTCAGACGCCTCACGTGACCCCACGTGACCAGTTCAACTTTAGTGTTTAACACTACTTTAAGCGCTTCGTCCTTAGTGTTTAATACTATTTTTAGCACATCACGTGGGGGCACGTGATCGCCAAATATCCTCTAGTGTTTAACACTATTCTAAAGCCAAGTTTAGCCCAAATTGACTAAATTTTCCAGAGGCAAGACTCCCCTTTGACTGAGCCTCAAATATACCCTTGTCTTCTAAGATTGATCATCTCATATGGCATATGAGTGCTCAGCACTCAATAAAAGATAAAAATGTTGTCAGAGCCACAAACCCCTGTTTAGCATTGCTAAATAATGTGGGGCTGAACCCAGACAAATGTTCAACAGTCCAACAAAGGGCCAACATTTCAAACTTAATTGGACTTGACCCAAGTTGGCCATAAGTCCTAAATTCAGATTTAACTGAGCCAATGTGCTCTCAATCTAATTAATTGATCTTAGCCCCAAATTGGACTACAGATTTCCTAATTAACTTTGGTTCAAGGGTACATCTCTTCACTACTTTGATATTTGTCGTTGTAATCATTCAACGTCTTCAAAGAGGTGACGGGTCCCGATAACCAATCATTCCACGGATTGTGGGGTCCCTAAACCCATGGACTATGATGTCCTTAACCTCGGACTGTGGGGTCCTTTAAAATCCACGGACTATGATGTCCTTAACCTCGGACCGAGATGTCCTTAAACTAACATTAGACCACTATGTCCTTAAACTGGTAATGGACCGCAAAGTCCCTAAACTAAAACAATAGAGTCCAAATGATCTCTTGTTGGATCTAAACGATCCCGTTAAGTTGATCTTAGTCTAAAATTAGACTAATGTGTCCTTAACAAACGTTAAGTCGATCTTAGTCTAAAATTAGACTAATGTATCCTTAGTAAACGTTTAAGTTGATCTTAGTCTCAAATGAGATTAACGATCCTTAAACCCAACCCAAACCCAAATCTAAGAAAATACGGATTTGGAATAATCCACGCCCTATAGGCGACAACATAAATTAGTCTCCGTATACAATCCACGGGCAACCAAAAACAATACAAACACCTACGACGTGAAGTGACCATCTGGAGAAGGAAAAAGTTGTTACCGTGATGTGATACCGTAATTAACTGCAGGCGCTTGTGCTTGCAGGGAAGAGCATCCCCACAATCAAAAACCCCTCACAATGAGGGGGAATCAGACGAAGTTTGCTACATCGGCCGCATCCGTCTAAACCTTCGATACATGGTGTCATAAATCAACTTGGCATCTTCGGAGAGGTGGACGGATAGCACCAAATAGGATCTGCCCTCGAAATTCAGGCAAGACGGATCTACGCGATCGCGTCTCCGTGTTTCGGAAGTGAACAGATTCTGGCACGTCCGGTGGGACCTTTTCCTCTTTCTACTCCACACTTTGTGTGTCGTGTTCGCGAACGAATCGCGGTTTGATACGGTTGCCCTTGGGTTCGAGGTACTAAGATTTGGTTTTGCTCTCGTGCAGAAAAAAGAAATGGCCTCTAACTGCTTCAGCTGCAACTGCAACTCCCGTTCCACCTCATCTGGAGGTGTAACCTACGGGCCCCAAGCTGTCTCCTTTTTCACAATGCCAGTGGAGCAGGTAACTCAAGCCACCACTGGGCTATTCTTCGGGACCATCCTCCCACCGATGAGCTTCAATGCCCCTGTACCATTGCAAGAAGCTCCGAAGAAGTCGGTTTTTGATCGACTTACCACTACTGCGGCCCCTCTCAACGGGTCGTCCAGCTCCAACGCCTCAGTCTTTGACAGACTGGGCCAAAGCTCCAACGGGCCCATGAAGAAGCCTGCGATACCAGAAAGGGTTATCCCAAAAAGGATAGCCATTCCTGCTCTCGAAGTCGTCAAAGCGGCTTCTCCTGCCAAAGGGTCGGTTTTAACAAGACTGACTGTGCCAGTTCCCACTCCAGGCGAAGTCCTCAAAGCTACTTCCCCTACCCAGAGGTCTGTCTTTGACAAATTGGACATTGCTTCTCAACGGACATCGGTCTTCAAGAGGCTGACGCCAGCGAAAACCCTTCGCCAACACAGGGGGCATGAGGAAGCCACCCCTACAGCTGAGACAATACCAACTGCTCAACATGCTCGACGTCGCCACTGGCGCCGAGTAAGGAAGGCTGGGGGCAGCTCCCCTTCTGCACTGACTCCGCCAGCTCCCATGATGGAAATCGCTACTGCTGTTCCGACTGGGAACAGTTTTGAACCTCTTAGGAGGGTCCGCAAGAACTCTCCGACCGCCGTGCTAAAGAGATCTCCTCCACCCGTGAAGAACACTATTAAGGTGAAGCTAGAGCAGTCCCCTCAGCGGCTGTCCTCTAAAATTTACAAAGTTTGGCGACAGGTCCAAGGCTCGGTTATTGATCAAGACTATCCCCGCCGACAGAAATAGATGAAGGTTAGGCAAGAAGAGAACCACCCTGTTAAGCCACAGAAGACGACTGCTACTTGGGTGCCCACTGCAACGGCCCCCTCAACTTCAACCTCCCATAAGAGGAGAAGGCCAGAGAAAACTTCCATGTCTGCGACAAATGTCAAGGGCACTGAGCCTAAAACACCTTAAGTCTGGGGGCATGGTGGTGCATACCGTCTATATGGCATCCGGAGAAGAGGATAGTCGTATCTCCACAGGTCATCGACCGCTTACGCGATCAGTGACTAAGGCTCAGGAGCAGCAACAACAAAAGCTCCAAGAGATAGTAACAGACATGGCCGCACTAACAGGACCAAAAGCAAGCTCGGAGACATCCTCGGAGCAGCGCCGTGAGTAGAAAACTGATGCCAAATTCCTTCGAAGAATTCTTGAGAAGAAGGACAAAGAGGCCGCGGAACAAGCGTCCAATATAAAACAAATGGCCCTTCTATTCCAAGATATGATAGGCATGATGATCCAGCCGGACATTCCAGCCGAAGATCCTCCTGCTGAAGATCCTCCGATTATCCTCGAAGATGACCGAGCGGAGACGTCAAATCCCCTTCCAGCTTGTTCAGCAGCCAAAGAGGAGACCCTCTCAAAAGCTGCCCTGGATGATTATATAGCTCGGCAAATACGGGATCATCAAGCAAATGAAGAAACTAGCCAAGTCGTCAGAACTGGGCGACCATATCCAGGATGGTACGATCAGATCAAGTATCCGCCAGGATACACGATTCCTAAGTTCCATGTAAATAAAGGGATGGGCAATCCCCACCAGCATGTCGCCCAATTCAGGGCTCTATGTGGCAACACTGGGGGTGACGATAAACTGCTATTTCGCCAGTTCGTCGGCAGCTTGTCAGAGACAGCGTTCGAATGGTACTCTGAACTCCCGAATGACTCTGTCAAGACATTTGCAGAAATAGAGCTGTTGTTCACATAAAGATTCGCAAGCGCTAGCGAGCGTACTCCGATTACCGCACTAATTAATGCCAGGGTGAAACCTGGAGAAACATGGGTTTAGTACGCGATACGGTGGCGGAACTTATGGTCAAAATGAGAGCAGTGCATCGAAGAGGCTCCCGCGGTATGCATGTTCGTGGGTACTCTCGACCCTCAGGCGACCATTTCCCAAATCATGATGTTTTTCAAGCCGACCACTTTCCAGGCCTTGATTGAAAAGCTGGCCCAAATGGACAAGATGGGCCACAGGCCTTCCTCTTCGAAGTCGGAGCCTCGAAACGAAAAAAGGAAAGGGAAAGCAACCTTCGTCACTAACACTCAACAACAGCCGAGCAACTTAAACCCGGTTGTTCACCAAAACAACGTGCGTCCACGCCCATCCCTCGAGGAGAGACTGGGACGTCCTTACTCGTTTCCCCGGGATAAAATGAGGAGACTGTTCGAGCTGGCAGTGCGCAATGGACTCATCAATCTGCCGGATCCAAAACGTCCATTGCAGCCAGGCGATGTCAACAATCCTAATTACTGCCCTTACCATCAAGCAGTAAGCCATCCAATCGAAGATTGCTTCATCTTCAAAGACTGGATTGAGGACCAATTCCAACAAGGAAAGTTCGCATTATCCGAAAACTGGAAGGTGAACCCGCCACAACCTCCCGCCCCTAAAAAAGTGGACATGTCGGGGGCATCGTGCTCATTCATAAGGGAAGCCCCATGGCAAGTTGTTCTTTCGGCAAAAATGAAAAGAATGCTGAAGGATCTCCAAACATGTCCGGCAATCAGGTGGAAAAATCTACTGGAACCCGAGATCGTCGAGGGAATGCTGAAATTGCACCCAACTACAAAAATTGGTGGTGATAGTCAAAGCGCTCGCACCCAGCCGTCAAAGTCTTCGAAGAAGAAGAAGAAGACCAAAAAGCCCGTGAAGCTTGATGACAAGCGCACAGACCTGCAAAAATAGATTAACGTGCTAGAAGAATATAACCAGAAGGCGCGGACCACAATCACACTCCAAGAATTTCTCAGCCACGTCCTTGAGGACAGAGATGACGACAATGGAGAAGACTCGTCGGATGAACCTGAGGATTATGTGGCAAGCTGCCATGTGATCTCTCATTCGTTGATAAACGGTGAAGAAGATCCTGACGCAAAGAAATTGGGGGCAGATCCTGAGCCGAAACTTCTAGGGCCATCAGACGAAATGATTGATGCATTCCTGAACGAAGCTCTTCTGAAAAGCAAAGCTGATCGAGAGCGCGAAATGGCCATATTTGAAAGAGCCAAACGCCGGCGACTGGACGAAAAGGTTAAAACACCCCAACCAGACCGAGGCATGCCCGCGACAAATAAAAGCAGGTTCAAGACAAGGAAAAGGTTCGCCAAAGCCATATCGATGGGAATGAAGTTGCCCTCTTTCAGAGGAAATTCTCCTGGAGGTATACATCTTGATGAAGCGGACATACATCCTAACTTCTGCTTATACCATCAGAGGATTGCACACCTTACCGGGGAGTGCATAGCCTTTAAAAACTGGTGGCAGAGATATGTTGCCCACCGACAACACGTTCAACGAGTGAAGCGCAAAGCTCGTCGGGAACAGAAAAGTACGACAGATGAGCGTAAAAGAGCCGCTGGCAACTGTCACATAGTCAACACCAAGGAATTGCAAGTTATCACCTTTGGAAGCGACTCTGACGAAGAAATCGCTCTCAGCCCTCTCTTCAAGGAGTCCACCTCCGACACAAAAGATGCGAAGATTTGCGAGAAAATCTAGTTGTGTAATCGTACGTTGCCCGAAAAATCTCGGACCTATGACCGAAACTTCGTTAAACTACTACCAACCCTCGCCATCCCCAGGCTGATGTGGTGTTAAAAAAACGGTATGTCCATAAGCAATATGGGCACAGATGAAAACCCAAAAGAGCTCCGTGAGTAAAAACAGCGGGACTACCGGCGAGTTTTGTGAAAACCCGAAAGGGCGCAATCTCGTCAAAAGACACTTGCAAGATCCTCTTGACCCTATAAGGAGAAACCACCTGCGTGAGATCCTTATGATTCACAAAGGACCAACACACTTAGGTATCCCCACGATTCCTAAGGAGAAATTACACTTACGAGATCCTCATGACTCGTAAGGAGAATTCTCCTTTGAGACCCTCATGGCTCACAGGATTCAAAAGCCTTAAGCTACAGGGATCTGAACCTGTTTTTAAGCCATCACAACCTCCAGTGTTTCCCTATAAGCGGTTCAATATCGACCCTTGTATACAATCCACGGGCGCGAATAAACATTTCCCTAACAAAGTCCCACCAGAGACTGGGGATATGCTCGCACAGTAGACAACCCTTGTAAGTCCTCTCGACTTATAAGGAGAAAACACTCTTGTAAGATCCTTACGACTTACGAGAAGCCATACACATGGGAATCCTCACGATTCCTAAGGAGAAAACGCACCTATGAAATCCTCACGAATCGTAGGGAGAAACACCTTTATGAGACCCTTACGGCTCATGATGTCAAAAGCCTTAGTCGACGGGATCCTAACCTTGTTCGCTAAGCTACATTTGTTCGACATCAACAGAGGCAAATGATGATTCACTCCTGGCAATATCCCAGTTGTAGCGATGTTGATACCTAAATCGGTATCAAATTCCAAGTCCTTTCATGGCAAATGATGATTCGCTCCTGACAATATTCCAGTCGCAGCAATGCTAATGCTAAGATTGGCACCAGATTCCAAGTTCCATACTCATGGAAAAAAGTCAACGAGCCAAAAATGCATATGAAATAGCCGAAATGATGGGGCAACTTGTAACGAAATCAGCAAGTAAAAATGTATGCATACAAAATAGCCAAAATGGTTGGGCAACTCGCAATAAAAAAACAGTGGGTAAATAAAACAAATAGCCGAAATGATTGGGCAATCGCGACTTTCGCGATATAAAAAGCTGAAATGATAGAGCATCGTGGAAAGAATCAAAAAAAATGAAAGAATGAAACTTTTTGCCCTACAGGTGAGATCACATCAATCCCTGTATACAATCCAGGGGCGCAAACAAAGAAGGAATCACACCATCTCTCCTAGGCTCCATCCGGAAAAGAGCCAAGTCTCGACGGTTCACAGACAGCCTGGAGATCATCTCAACATTCGCTTCATTACAACAGACGCAACATCAACAAATCGGAGCTGCGGCGAAGTTCCCAGTTCCATGACTCGACGATGCACAGACAACCGAGAGTCAACCCATCCTGGTTTCGTGGAACACGGCTTATGTCAATCCTGACCCCGTGGGAAGCGTCCAGAGCGGATCCTGGTCCTTGCGAAACACGGCTTGTCAATCCTGACCCGTGAGAAGCGTCCAGAGCGGATCCTGGTACTTGTGGAAAACAGCTATGTCAATCCTGACCCCGTGGGAAGTGTCCAGAGAAAATCCTGGTTTCTTGGAACACGGCTTATGTCAATACTCTAACCCCAAGCTGGCTGCTAAGCGCAAGCTGGTGTTGGCTGCGACCGGAGCTCGCGCACAGAAGAAGAAGAAATCGGTCCTCTCTCTTGATGCCGTACATGGCCTAGAGCCTGAGGCTCCTTATAACACGGGCATAAGTGAATATGGGACCAATGAGGGTTTCATCATAGCGCCAGAAGACACTGATCTCGAGGCCGCTATCGCAGCTTCTGTGCGCTCTGCCACTCTTCAAACAGAAATAGCCGCCTTCGTGCAATCAAGTAAACGTTAGTCGCTTCTTGTTATTGCATTATACTTTCCTTCTTATTATCATGTTTTGATAGACATTTCTCTTTTTGTAGCAGGCTTTACCACTGAGGAGATTCTGGCGACTTCCCTCAGGTCCTTCGAAGAGGAGGAGAGGAATCGCGCTCTATTGGGAATTGGTATGTCTCGGCTCATTGAGTCTTCATTCTCTTTTTTATGAACAATCTAACCCTTTCTTTATCTCATCGCAGGGACCACAATGCCGGTCCCGCAAGGTGATGCGGAGACTCTTCCCGGGCCAGCCACCGAAGTCCCGGCCTCTTCGGTATTACCGAAAGAGGCTTTACTCAAACAATCGATGACGGAAGCCTTGACGGCTCCGGAGATAACCCTGGGTGTGGATGATGACGCTCTGTTGAGGGGGGCTTCTAGAAGGTCTGCTTTGACAGCCCGGGAGGAAAGGAAGCGCCAGAGGCGCGCAGCAAGGGAGCGTAATGCTGCTCTAGCTGTGGGTGCGGGTTCGAGTGCCCCTGCCCCTGCTGCTACTCCTTCAGAGGAGTCTCCGGTCGCCTTGTCTACTGCTTATAGACGGGTGACACGTGCAGCTCGGGAAGCGAACGGTAAATCAACTCCAGGTAATGTTCCATGAGGTTCCGTTGTCAAAGTTTTAAGCTATCAGTCCTCATATACCTTATCTTGCAAGGCCGAGCCTTCCCGAAAAAACGGCGGCGACCGCTGAGCCTGAGGGAGCGATGGAGGAGGTGGCTGCTATTCCCGAACCCGGGGCGGCGGTAGGTGATGTGGCCGCAATTGCTGGGCCCGAAGTAGTGGCTAACGAGACAGTCACGATTGCTATGCCCGAGATAGCCACCACTGCCGAGCCTGAGGTGGCGACGGGTGAGACGACTACCACGGCCGAGCCTAAGGCAGCGGTGGATGAGACGGCTGCAATCGCTGAGCCCGAGGTGGTGGCGAGCGAAACGGGTACAATTGCTGGGCCCGAGATGGCCGCTCTTTCTCAAGAGTCGGGCACCGCTCCGATCATCGCCCTTCCCGCCTTCGGTTCTTTGTCGTCTCCCGGCGTCGCAAGTGTGACGACGGCTCTCGTGGAGTCAGGGGACGAGGCGACGGGAGGTGAGACCACTCCGATGGAGGAGGGAGACGCCGCTGTTGTATCGAGTGACGCCCTAGTCACGGCTCTGACCGGCGACTCATCAGGTAGATTTTAAGTCACCGCCCTTCTTTTTATTTGGCAATCTCTTTTCAATTTTTCCTGACAGGGTTTATCTTGTTTCTAATGCAGGTGCGGCTAGCGCTGATGTCGCGCTACTCGAGACAGCGCCGTCAGTTACCGCCCTGACGGTGATCACCTCTCTACCTTCTCTCGCACCGTCGCAAATGCTGGAAGGTATGGATTTGTGACCTATCAGTCTTATCTCTCGGCTGTATAATTCATGTACTGACGTTGCGTTATCGCGTTTTTATAGGAGTCCTTTTTGACCACCTGTACGATGCGCTGCATCCCCACTTCTCCTTCTCGTCGGAGGTTGCTTCATCCAGTGGCGCTGGTGAATACAGCTTTCAATTAATGCTCTTTCTTTTACCGACAATGAAATCATTTCTGATTCTTCTTTGCCTTGATTGTAGTACTACAGATTGAAGGAGAAGAAGAGGGATCAGTTGCGCCGCTGGTCCTCCCGGCTTTGCCACCTGTTGCAGCTGGTACAGTAAATCCCATTTTTCATGAATCTCTTATATTTCATGATCCGTCATCTGATTGTGATTTGTTTTGCAGCGGTCGCTTCAACTCCGGCCTCTTTCGAATCTCGCATTATGATGCCGGTAGGCCCCTTCTCCAGGCGTCCATCCTCAAAGGATGCTGTGACGAGTCTGCGTATGCTGAGCGAATATGTCGAGGAGCTTGGTGCGGAGGCTCCTACATCTGCCGCAGATTTCGTGCTGAGGTCAATCCGATGCTGGCGATGCTTGTAAATTTCCATGATGAAGGCGTCATCGAGTCTTGGGTTGATCATTGCAGGAAGATCGAGACCTGTCTGCATCAGCTTGAACTTATGCGTCTTGCCCCTGAGACTCAGGCTTTGAACTCCCAGCAGGCCGCATGGGTCGAGCAGAGTGCGTCCTTCCTCCTCTATTTCGAACAAGAAGCGACCTTGAGGCGGAAGGAATGCAAGGAGGATTCTGCTGAGTCTGTCCAATTGCGTGCCCAGGTCGAAGCGAACGCCGTACAACTGAGAGCTGTCTTTGACACTTTGCAGCGATGTATCTCAGACGGGCTTGTATTGAGACGGAAGCTCGACTCTATCGAGCGGGTTACGCAGAGTCGCGAAGCTTCCCAACGGGAAATCGATGAGAAGATTTCATCCTGCTTGCAACAAAGGACTTGAATCGAAGCGGAGCTGGCCGCGGCGGCTGATCATGAGAAGGCACTGAAAGAAGTGCGAGAGCAGCTTACGGACTTATTGAAAATGCTTCCTTCTCAGTAGCTGCCTTTGTATCAATTATACACTTGTAATCTTTGAATAATATGTATCCATTTTTTATTCTTTTATATGATGTATCTTGTATTCAATTGAGTTCATGAACAAAAGATACACGTTCTTCGTAATGTCTTGTGTCATCTCTCTGCTTTCTTCTTTCTTGCTGTGTTATTGGCCATGTGATTTTAGCAAGTGCGGTCTGTAGATAGTATATAACTGTCAATCTTGTGCTCTTTGTAAGGTAGTGATGGCTTAGAAAACAGGGTTAGAATCTGTCATCTAAGAATTTTCAACTTTATGAGCTGTGAGGGTCTCATAAAGAATTTTCTCCCTACCGGTCGAGAGGATCCCGTAGGTGTAATTTCTTCTTAGGAATCGTGGGGATTCCTAAGTGTGTTTTCTCTTGAAAGTCATAAGGATCTCACAAGAGAATTTACTCCCTTACGAGTCGTGAGGACCCGCAAGTGATGGATGAAGTTGTCCTTATCCGCATTTCACGGAGCTAGGGGTTGCTCTAGATGCTTGCCACGGGTTCACTGCCGTGTTCTGCGAGGACCAGGCTCCGCTCTGGACGTTTTCCAGGATACCGTAGTTTAAAGACATCACGGTCGAGGTTAAAGACATCATAGTCCGTGGATTTAAGGACTCCACAGTCCGATGTTAGTTTAAAGACATTACGGTCGAGGTTAAGGATATCATAGTCCGTGGATTTAAGGACTCCACAGTCCGTTGTTTAGTTTTAAGACATCACGGTCGAGGTTAAGGACATCATAGTCCATGAGTTTAAGGACCTCACATTCCAATGCTAGTTTTAAGACATCACGGTCGAGGTTAAGGTCATCATAGTCCATGGGTTTAAGGACCCCACAGTCCGATGCTAGTTTTAAGACATCACGGTCGAGGTTAAGGACATCATAGTCTATGGGTTTAAGGACCGCACAGTCCGATGTTAGTTTTAAGACATCACGGTCGAGGTTAAGGACATCATAGTCCATGAGTTTAAGGACCTCACAGTCCAATGTTAGTTTTAAGACATCACGGTCGAGGTTAAGGACACCATAGTCCATGGGTTTAAGGACCCCATAGTCCAATGTTAGTTTTAAGACATCACGGTCGAGGTTAAGGACATCATAGTCCATGAGTTTATGGACCTCACAGTCCAATATTAGTTTTAAGACATCACGGTCGAGGTTAAGGACATCATAGTCCATGGGTTTAAGGACCCCACAGTCCAATATTAGTTTTAAGACATCACGGTCGAGGTTAAGGACATCATAGTCCATGAGTTTAAGGACCTCACAGTCCAATGTTTGCTCTGGATGCTTCCCACGGGTTCACTGCCGTGTTCGGCGAGGACCAGGCTCCGCTCTGGATGCTTCATACGGGTTCACTGCCGTGCTCTGCGAGGACCAGGATCCAATCTCGACGTTTTCCACGGGGTCAGAAATGACATAATCCGCGTTCCACGTAGCCGGGAATTTTGCTCTGGATGCTTCCGATGGGTTCACTGTCGTGTTCGGGGAGGACCAGGCTCCGCTCTGGACGTTTTCCACGGGGTCAGGAGTGTCATAATCTGCGTTCCACGTGACCAGGAATTTTGCTCTGGATGTTTTCTACGGGTTCACTGCCGTGCTCAGCGAGGACCAGGCTTCGCTCTGGATGCTTCACACAGGGTCATTGCCGTGCTCTGTGAGGACCAGGATCCACTCTGGACGTTTCCTACGGGGTCAGGAGTGACATAATCCGCGTTCCACGTAGCCAGGAATTTTGCTCTGGATGCTTTCCACGGGTTCACTGCCGTGTTCAGCGAGGACCAAGCTCCGCTCTGAATGCTTCACACGGGGTCATTGTCGTGCTCTGCGAGGACCATGATCCGCTCTGGACATTTTCCACGGGGTCAGGAGTGACATAATCTGCGTTCCACGTAGCCAGGAATTTTTTGACTTTATCCGCATTTCGCGGAGTTGGGGTTTGACTCTTCGGTCTTTTGTTCACCGCCGAGTCATGGAACTGGGAGTTTCCGCTGTTCTATTTTGCTTGATGTTGTGTCCGTTGTAATAAGACGAATGTTGAGATGATCTCTAGGCTGTCTATGAACCATTGAGATTTGGCCTCTCCTTCTGATGAAGCTTGGGGAGGAAGGGTGTGATTCCCTTTTTGTTTGCGCCCCTGGATTGTATACAGGGATTGACATGATATCACCTGTAGGGCATAAATTTCATTTTTTTTATTTCTTTCCGCGATGCTCTATCATTTCAGCTTTTATGTCGCTAAGGTCGCGATTGCCCAATCATTTCGGCTATTTTTCGCGGTGCCCAATCATTTCGGCTATTTGTTTTATTTTTACTCGCTGCTTTTTATTGCGAGTTGTCCAATCATTTCGGCTATTTTGCATGCATACATTTTTACTTGCTGATTTTGTCTGCAAGTTGCCCCATCATTTCGGCTATTTCGTATGCATGTGTGGCTTGCTGGCTTTTCGCTGCAAGCTCGGAATTAGACACCGATTTCAGCATCAGCACCGCTACTACTGGGATATTGCAAGGAACGAATCATCATTTTCCTCTGTCGATGTCAAACAAAGGTGGCTTAGTAAACAGTATTAGGATCCTGTTGACTAAGGCTTTTGACTTCATGAGCCGTAAGGGTCTCATAAAGGTATTTCTCCCTACGAGTCGTGAGGATCTCGTAGGTGTGATTTCTCCTTAGGAGTCGTGAGGACTCCTAAGTGTATGATCTCTTATAAGTCGTAAGGATCTTACAAGAGTATTTTCTCCTTCTGAGTCGAGAGGACTTACAAAGACTGTTCACCGTATCGACATATCCCTAGCCACGGATGGGAAATGTTTATTCGCGCCCGTGGATTGTGTACAAGGGTCCGCATTGAGCCGCTTGTAGGGCAATATTGGAGGTTGTGGGGCTGCTTAAGAACAGGTTCAGATCCTTGTATCTTAAGACTTTCAAATCTTATGAGCTATGAGGGTCCCATAAGAGAGTTCTCCTTATGAGTCGTGGGGATCTTGTAAGTGTAATTTCTCCTTAGGAATCATGTGGATCCCTAAGTGTGTTGCTCCCTTGTGAGTCGTAAGGATCTCACACAGGTGATTTCTCCTTACAAAGTCGAGAGGACCTTGCAAGTGTCTTTTAACGAGGTTGCGCCCTTTCGGGTTTTCACAAAACTCGCCAGTAGCCCTGCTTTTTTTACTCATGGAGCCCTTTCGGGTTTTCATCCGTGCCCTTTTCGCTTATAGACATACCGTTTTCTTTTTCTTTTCTTTTTTTTTATTCTTTTAACAAAGCTGCGCCTTTTCGGGTTTTCACAAAACTCGCCGGTAGCCCTGCTGTTTTTACTCACGGAGCCCTTTCGGGTTTTCATCCGTGCCCATCTTGCTTATGGACATACCGTTTTCCTTTTTTTCTCTTTTTTTTTATTCTTTTTTTTATCAGCTTTAGGATGCTGCAATCCATCGTAGTTTATCGACATCTTGGTCATTTGCAAGTTTTAGGACATTGCGGTCCGTTGTTAGTTTAAGGACGTTTCGGTCCGTCGTTAGTTTAAGGACGTTTCGGTCCGTTGTTAGTTTAAGAACGTTTTGGTCCGTCGTTAGTTTAAGGACGTTTCGGTCCATAAGCCGGCTACTACTTATAGAGTTTGGGCTTAGGAAGATAGCGAGCGGACATAGTCGTCGTCATCTATCATTGAACTAGGCCGTGACTCGTCAGGCGTAGTATTTCTTCAGGAAGCGACCATTTATTGGCCTGAAAGGTCTTTCGCCATGCATGTCCATGAGTAGATAGGCTCCACCCTGGTAGACCTTGTCTATGATATACGGACCTTCATAGTTTGGCTCGAATTTCCCCCGCTTGGCGCGATTAGGGATTATAGGTCTTTTGACCACTAGCACGAGTTCGCCTTGGCGGAATGTTCTCGGCCTAGTCAATCTTTCGTATGAGCGCGTCATCTTTGCTTTATAAGCTTCCAGATTTTGTTGCGCTATGAGCTGGGTTTCATCAAGGGCATCGAGCTCCTCAAGCCGAAGGTGAGCATTCTCTTCGTCTGTTAGCTCGTAATGAACTGCCACTCGTAGAGAGGGTAGCTCTATCTCGAGAGGGAGTACCGCCTCTATACCGAATACCAATGCGTACGGCGTTGTGTTCGTGGCCGTCTTGAACATGGTCTGATACGCCCAGAGAGCTTCATGCAGTCTCTCGTGCCAGTCATTTTTATTTCGAGACACCGTATTCTTTACAATCTTCGTCAATGTCTTGTTAAAAGCCTCAGCCAGACCGTTAACTCGAGGATTATAGACTGAGGAGTATCTCCAGTCTATGTTATGCCGTTGTGCGAAGCGGCTGATCTTTTGGCTTCTGTAGGCTGGTCCATTATCGGAGATAATCCGTCGCGGAGTGCCAAACCGATAAATGACGTGTGTCTTGAAGAAACGGAGGATATTCCCTGTCTTCACCTCCCTTAGCGGTACTGCTTCTGCCCATTTGGAGAAGTAATCAGTTGTCGCCAAAATGAACTGGATGATGCTGGTTCGATGGGGCCGATTATGTCAGTTCCCCACATTTCGAACGGCCAGCTAGCCACTGTTGGATGTAGTGGATTTGGATGTTGATGGATAACATCTCCGTGAATCTGGCACGAGTGGCATTGTTCTGCGTATTCGAGGCTGTCCTGGATCATCGTGGGCCAATAATAACCCATCCTTTTAATCTTCAGTTTCATCTTCGGCCCAGCTTGGTGAGAACCGCAGAGTCCGTCATGAGTTTCTTGGACGACTCTCTTTGCCTCTTCAGGTCCCAGGCATCTTAACCACAGAGAATCAAATGACCTCTTGTACAGAGTATCATTGACGAAAGCGAAAGATAGGGCTCGCTTCATGAGCTGATATTTTGAGGACGCATCTTCAGGTGTTCGACGGGATTTGAAGTAGTCTATGAAGACTTCTCTCTAATCTTCAACCTTCTTTTTGTCTTTTATTTGTAGAGTCATTTGCTCGGTCGCTCCCTTTTCCTTGGACGGCTCCGGAGATATTTCTGCTGGTGCAAGAACCCGACGGCTTTGAACAACGATCCTCACGTCATCGAGGTTCTCATCGGCCAATTCTTTAGTGAGCTTGGCTAATGCATCTGCCTTGCTATTTTCTGCACGTGGTATGCTTTCCAAGGTGTAGGAAGATATTTGGGTCAGCAGTTGCCGTACCCTCTCGCCGTACTTCACCTGTTCTGGTTTGCACGTTTGATAGTCGCCATTTACTTGACTAACGACCAGTTGGGAGTCTCCATATATGAGGAGGTTCTCAATCCCTATGTCGATGGCGATCTCGAGACCTGCTATCAAAGCTTCATACTCGGTTTCATTGTTCATCCTCAGCTCTGTTAAGGAGAAGGCAAAGCGCATTATCCCCCCTTGGGGAGTTACGAAGATGAGGCCTACCCCTGATTTGATTATGGGGTGTTTTGTTTTCGCTTCTTCATGGAGGATGCCCCATCGAAGTAAAGTTCCCATCGGGTATCACTCCCGTTAATCGTGTCAAACGCATGCTCGTCTGGTAGTTCGTAATTCAGGGGAGAATCGGCGGGTATCAGATGCTCAGCGAGGAAGTCGGTGATGGCCTGGCCTTTCACTGCCTTAAGAGGCTGATAAGTTATTGAGAACTCCATCAAGAGCAAGGCCCATTTAGCGAGCAGTCCCGTCAATATGGCCTTTGATATCAAATACTTGAGGGGGTCCACCTTCGATATGAGACGGACTTCATGCGCCAATGCATAATGTCACGCCCCGCTTCCCAGAGTACGCAAAATTGGGCACGTGACATAGCCAACCATGCTACCTGTGGGTAGGACGCATCCGTCCACAGTCACATTACGGTTGTAGAGATATCAAGAACAGTAAAATAAACTAAACTAATACATGTCCAAATCCATAATAACAAGAATCAATAAACAATAAGTGCGGAAGCTAATGATCCAATACAATGAATAAACAGTATGTCCCATAATGCGGGCTCACATCTGGAAATGAAATGAAATAAATAAACTAAACCCTAAGGAACTCACAGTTCAGCCTGCTGGCTGAAGTACTCCTGCTCGGTCGTAGACAGTGGTACGGAATCTGGGCCATGCAAAACCCAGACGTCAGCGCGTCATGATATCAAGTATATGGTAAAACATGGTAATAAGCAATGCAAGTATGAACATGAAATAAGCAATAATAAGAGATAACAAGCAGGGTAATGTGCAATGGTGTCCAAACTGTCCTATCAGGTTTTCTACTCTATAGTCTTTGAAACCAATTGATGAATCGTCGATGTAACTCAATAGTATCCCGTGCGTGCCCGGGACCACGGTCATGACCCTCGGGGCTGAATCCGAGACGTGCCGCTAAGCAGTAAAAGGTAGCAAGATGGACGAGTAGTGTCAACATCACCACTCCGGAGCTGGCCAAGCCCGTAAGACTGATCAGAACAAGTATCGAACTGTTGAGTTACAAGTCGGTTTCACCTTTGATTTCCCCATACCCCCAAGCTATGTATGTCAAGTCAGGTATTCAGTAGTCAAGGACTAATGCCAACGCAAAGTCAAGTAAAAGTAGGTCTGTCTGGATCGACAGCAGGAATGGTTAGGTTTGTCGGCATTAGGCACGAGATCAGGAAACAAGTAATGTCATGGTACCACAGGATGAGTCGGTATGTATGTATATGTCAGGTGTAGCAGGGTCAGGCCAATATGTCGTGCAATCGGGTAAGTGCTCACAACAGGTATACAATCAATAATGAACAACAGCAGGAAACAGTAATTAACCACAATATTCCATATAACCACAGTGATGTTTGTATTCTCTTATTAACAGGTTCAATCATCTTTAGGGTGCAAAAGCCACAAGGTAAAGCAATATCCACAATTATAAATTAAGGAACTACATGAAATTATAATAATTGTCTCATGAATGGTTTAACAGTTTAAGCAGATATGATTCAGTCGTCTTATATAGTTGAAATATGGGTTGATGTGGGTTGATTAATTACGAGGAACTGTTGTAACGATTCCATTATAAAGATACTGCAATAATATGATATCAAATGCCATCATAAAGTTGTGGTATTAAATAGTATGAGTTCAAATGCGTGGCAAGACTAGATCTCGCACGCTAGCATGTTAGAGCAAGTATTCGGATACTTGCCTCGACGATTCGCAAACTGGAACACGGATGCGATGTCGGCAGAAAAATGCGATATGATAGCACGGGCCACGGATCGAGTCCCAACAGAGAACAACGGGATCACACGGACCAGGGGGCTTCGCTGGAGCGTCGGGTTCGCCAAGACGGCACGGTCGGATTCCGGCAAAACGCGACAGCAAGTTAGAAACAGACAAAAGATTCAATGCGATCAGCGGGGGGGTTTATACTGCACAAAGGAAAGATAGGGATGCTCACCGAGAGATACCAGGGACGGCCACGACGGGCTCGACGGCGATGGGACGCCGGCGAGGCAACGGCGGCGGCGGCTGCAAGGGCTGAAGGCCTCGGGTGTGCGGGCGAGGGTGCTGCGGCGAGCTAGAGGAAAGGGTGGTCGGCTCTGGTGGTCGAGGGGAGAAGGAGGTGGCCCTGGTGACGGCGGTGAGGTCGCCGGCGCGTTCTCCGGCGAACAGTGGAGGGTAGGCGATGGGTTAGGGCTCATGTTGGGTGTTCCGGCGAGGGGAGGAGGGCAGCGACGACGAGGTCGGGACGAGGAGGGTGAGAGGGAGTCGCGGGAGTCGTCGACGACGAGAGGTGGCGTCGACGGCGAGGTCTGCGAGGTTGGAGGCGAGGTCGGGGTTGGGTGCAGGCGCGGGAATCGTCGGGAGAACGGGAGGAGGAAGGTGCGGCTAGGTCGAGGAGGCGTTGCTGGCGGCGACGGGGTCACGGGAAGGTCGGCGGTGAGGTCGCGAGGGCTAGGTTAGGGTTTCGTGTGGGTTTCGTGATGGAGGAAGATGGGTTGAGGGAGGCTGCATGGGAAATTAATAGAGGAAGAGAGAGAGAGAGATTGGAGAGAGATTGAGGGAGGAGAGAGAGAGAGATAGGGAAAAGGAGCGGGGCCCACGCGGGTATAATCCCACGCTGGGATTGGCCACGAGAAAGATTTGAATGAGATTGAAATTAAGATTGAAGGAGCTGGGTAAGTAAAACAGTTGAGGAAAAATATATTTTCGTATATATTAAAGTTAAGGTATTAAATTGAAACGGGCCCTTTTTGGCGCGAAATGAAACATTTCCAAATCGCGTCCGGGTTGCGCCCAAATGCTCTAAATTCAAATTATAGGATTTTAAGCGGGTTCCAAATTTTGAAAAGAGGTGTTTAATGATTAAAATGCATGCCCCCAAGTCGGACACTTGCACGCGCGCGTAGTCGCCCAAACTGGCCCGTTTAGCCAAACGGAACGGAATCTCGACACGCGGACGCTACCACGCGACTAGTGGCGACGAGTAGGCCAACATGGATATCTTTAATTTCATTTTAGGAGTTAAAATTTGTTATGTGCCAAAATGACTTAACCGGTTAAATTTTTAGCAAAAAGCACCAAACACTCAGGATAATAGGAAAGAGCAGTATATAGCCCTCAACTAGTAATATAAATAGTATTATTGGGCTCGGGTGTTACATCATACCCAACTACAAAAAGAATTTCGTCCTCGAAATTCCAAGAATACAAGATAGCTAACTACTGGAAAAGATGAGGGAATTTCTGCCGGATCTCGTCTTCTCGCTCCCAAGTGGATTCTCCATGCAATCGATTACCCCAAGAAACAAGCACAAGAGGGATAACCTTGTTCTTAAGAACCTTTTCTCTTCGACCCTTGATTTCAACTGGTCGCTCCTCAAAAGTTAGGTCCTCCCGTACGGTCAACTCCGAATGATCCAATACATGAGCATCATCACGAACATACCTCCGTAGTTGAGACACATGAAACACATCGTGCACTCCTACCAATGACTGCGGTAACGCCAACCGGTACGCTACCTCTCCAACACGCTCCAATATCTCGAAGGGTCCAACGAAACGAGGACTAAGCTTTCCCCGACTTCCAAAGCGAATCACCCCTCTAGTCGGTGATATCTTCAGGAATACCAAATCACCCACGGCGAACTCTAGAGGTCTTCTTGACGTGTCGGCCCAACTCTTCTGTCTGTCTTGAGCTGCCTTCATATGCTTCCTGATTGTATTCACCTTCTCGACTGTCTGTACCACCAAATCTGGTCCTAGTAACCTTCGTTCACCAACATCATCCCAACAAACAGGTGAACGGCACTTACGACCATACAGTGCTTCAAACGGGGCCATCTGAATAGTTGCTTGGAAGCTGTTGTTGTACGAAAACTCCACCAGGTGTAGATGATCTTCCCAAGAACCTTTGAAGTCCAACATGCAAGCCCTCAACATATCTTCAAGGGTCTGGATCGTTCTCTCTGATTGTCCATCAGTTTGAGGATGATAAGCCGTGCTAAACTTCAATCGAGTCCCCAAACTTTCTTGTAAGCTCCTCCAAAAGTGCGACAAGAATCGAGTGTCCCGATCGGACACGATGCTTACCGGTACTCCATGCAATCTGACAATCTCCTGCATGTATCGCTCTGCCAAAGTCTCTGTCGATTGACCAACCCGAAAAGGAATAAAGTGAGCTGCCTTGGTCAACCGATCGACAATCACCCATACAGCATTGTTGCCCTTTGGACTCCGCGGTAAAGCCGTCACGAAATTCATGGTTATATGTTCCCACTTCCACTGAGGAATCGGAAGTGGTTGCAACAAACCAGCAACCCTTTGGTGTTCAGCCTTGACTTGCTGACACACCAAGCACTTAGCCATGAAGTGAGCAATTTCCCGTTTCATACCTTCCCACCAGAAGTGCTGTCGAATATCTCGGTACATCTTTGTCCCTCCTGGATGTACAGAGCAGGCTGAACTGTGTGCCTCCCTCAAAAGCTCTTCACGCACATCTCCTTTTGGCACACACACACGGCTACCATATTTCAACGATCCGTCTTCGTGGATCAGTAAATCGGTTCGCAGTCCGGCTTCAACCTGCTCCCGAAACCTTTGCAGTCTAGCATCCTGCGATTGTGTCGCTTTAATCTTCTCAACTAAGGACGACTGTACTTGCAACTGCATAAACTGTCCTGTAGCATGTGGTAGCACAACCTCCAAGTCAAATCTCCGAAAATCCTCAATGATCTCTCTCTGTGCAGTCAATATCTGAATTGCTGGTAACCGGCTCAGCGCATCCGGCACAACGTTGACCTTTCCCGGATGGTACTTAAGATCGAGGTCATAGTCGGCCATCAGCTCCAACCATCTGCGTTGTCTCATGTTCAACTCCTTCTGAGTGAACACATATTTCAAACTCTTGTGATCTGTAAAGACTTCAACTCTCTCGCCCAAAAGGTAGTGCCTCCAAATCTTCAGGGCGAAGATCACGGCTGCAAGCTCTAAGTCATGAGTTGGATAGTTCTTCTCATGAGTCTTCAGTTGTCTCGATGCGTAAGCGACGACTTTCCCATTCTGCATTAAAACACATCCCAATCCCTTTCCAGATGCGTCGCTGTGAATTACCAGTCCTCCTGAATTATCCGGTACGGTCATGATCGGGGCGGTTATCAACTTCTGCTTCAACGTCTCGAAGGCCAATGCACATCCATCCGTCCAAACAAACGGTACCTCCTTACGCGTGAGCTTGGTTAACGGCTCAGCTACGCGAGCGAAGTTCTCCACAAACCTTCTGTAGTATCCGGCGAGTCCAAGAAAACTCCTTATCTCCGCAACATTCTTCGGAATAGGCCAATCTCGAACTGCTGTAATCTTCTCGGGATCAACGGCGACTCCATCGCCCGACACGACATGTCCCAGAAACTTCACTTCTTCCAGCCAGAATTCGCACTTACTCATCTTCGCAATAACTTCTCTTGTCTCAGCGTCTGCAGTGCGATCCTCAAGTGCTCAGCATGCTCCTCCGGACTCTTCGAGTACACCAGAATATCGTCAATGAATACCACAATAAACTGGTCCAAGAACGGTGAAAAGATCCTGTTCATCAAATCCATGAATATTGCCGGCGCATTAGTCACTCCGAAGGGCATCACTAGGTACTCGAAATGTCCATACCGAGTTCGAAACGCCGTCTTGCAAATGTCTTCTGCCTTCACTCGGACCTGATGACATCCTGATCGCAAGTCCAGTTTCGAGAATACCCTCGCGCCACTAAGCTGCTCAAAAAGTTCTCCAATGCGAGGGATCGGGTATTTATTCTTAATAGTCACCCGGTTCAATTCTCGGTAATCCATGCACATCCTTCTCGTGCCATCCTTCTTCTTTACTAAAGAACCGGAGCTCCCAAGGCGAGTTGCTGCTTCGAATCCAACCCTTCTCAAGTAATTCACCAACTTGCTTCTTAACTCCTTCCAATTCCACTCGTGCCATTGGATAGTAAGCTTTAGACACTGGCGCTGCACCAGGACTAAGGTCAATCGGAACTCCACGTCTCGCTTCGGCGGCAAGCTCGATATATCTTCAAACACATCCATAAAGTCGCGAACAACTGCCGGCTCTTCATTACTATTAACTTCCATAGCTGCAAGAACACTGTTTGTCGGCCTAGTCCTAAACTCGACTGGCCCGACAGAACTGCTTCCTTACCGCAACTGCTGTCTACATCGTTGGCCGCGAAAGGTCCAGCGAGACTACTGAGTCTCGTCCACTCTGCTGCATGCGCGTCCACGGCTGCTCCATTCTGCCTCAGCCCAATAAATTTCTCTTCCATTTCCTCCCGTGCAGTCCTGCGGAAAGAACTTCTCTAGGAAACTCTTAGAGAAATCTGCCTAACTGCTTCGCTTGGGCAAACGGTCTCCTCCACAAGCCACCACTCTCGGCGCAATCCACCAACTGAATGCGCACCACCTCGACACTCTTGTCTTCTGGGATCTGCGTCGCAATCAGCAATTTCTCCGTGTTACTAGCCACTGCTTGGCTGGCAACAGCTCCTCCCGACCAGTGAAAGTAGTAGGACCCAACCGTCTGAAATCTACTACGGTCCTTACTCGGTCGACTGGTCTAGTTCCAACTTCGTTTACAGACTGCAGAACGATCTGCAAACCTTCCTGAAACAAGTCCGCGTGCTGCTGGATCAGCTCGGTCTGTTTCTTTGATTTCCAGTATTTCTCTTATCACTCCAAGCACGGCGGCTTCGTTCACACACCTCCGGTACGTCTTCAACTTCTTACCTGTCATAATCCTGAACTCAAAACACCCAATATTAGCATGAGATAGATTCTGAATATCGATCGAGGCTAGAACTCCAAGATACTTAAATAGAGTACCGCATTGTAGCTATGCCGCGGTATCATAGCCGCAATTACTTAACTCCACCCAAGTCGCCCAAGTCCTAGGGATAACAAGAAATCAGGTTTTCGAGTTGACAATGCAAAGTAAGTTTGCATGTCGACATGATCCGGAAGAATGATTCAAGGATGGTAAAACGGTCAAGGTGGCTGGACATGTTTCCTAATCACGGGTACTATGATTCGTGTATCGGGTGCAATACCCAACTACAAAGAATCAACCCAATTAACCTATGGCTTTGATACCAAAAGAACCATGTCACGCCCCGCTTCCCAGAGTACGCAAAATTGGGCACGTGACATAGCCAACCATGCTACCTGTGGGTAGGACGCATCCGTCCACAGTCACATTACGGTTGTAGAGATATCAAGAACAGTAAAATAAACTAAACTAATACATGTCCAAATCCATAATAACAAGAATCAATAAACAATAAATGCGGAAGCTAATGATCCAATACAATGAATAAACAGTATGTCCCATAATGCGGGCTCACATCTGGAAATGAAATGAAATAAATAAACTAAACCCTAAGGAACTCACAGTTCAGCCTGCTGGCTGAAGTACTCCTGCTCGGTCGTAGACAGTGGTACGGAATCTGGGCCATGCAAAACCCAGACGTCAGCGCGTCATGATATCAAGTATATGGTAAAACATGGTAATAAGCAATGCAAGTATGAACATGAAATAAGCAATAATAAGAGATAACAAGCAGGGTAATGTGCAATGGTGTCCAAACTGTCCTATCAGTTTTTCTACTCTATAGTCTTTGAAACCAATTGATGAATCGTCGATGTAACTCAATAGTATCCCGTGCGTGCCCGGGACCACGGTCATGACCCTCGGGGCTGAATCCGAGACGTGCCGCTAAGCAGTAAAAGGTAGCAAGATGGACGAGTAGTGTCAGCATCACCACTCCGGAGCTGGCCAAGCCCGTAAGACTGATCAGAACAAGTATCGAACTGTTGAGTTACAAGTCGGTTTCACCTTTGATTTCCCCATACCCCCAAGCTATGTATGTCAAGTCAGGTATTCAGTAGTCAAGGACTAATGCCAACGCAAAGTCAAGTAAAAGTAGGTCTGTCTGGATCGACAGCAGGAATGGTTAGGTTTATCGGCATTAGGCACGAGATCAGGAAACAAGTAATGTCATGGTACCACAGGATGAGTCGGTATGTATGTATATGTCAGGTGTAGCAGGGTCAGGCCAATATGTCGTGCAATCGGGTAAGTGCTCACAACAGGTATACAATCAATAATGAACAACAGCAGGAAACAGTAATTAACCACAATATTCCATATAACCACAGTGATGTTTGTATTCTCTTATTAACAGGTTCAATCATCTTTAGGGTGCAAAAGCCACAAGGTAAAGCAATATCCACAATTATAAATTAAGGAACTACATGAAATTATAATAATTGTCTCATGAATGGTTTAACAGTTTAAGCAGATATGATTCAGTCGTCTTATATAGTTGAAATATGGGTTGATGTGGGTTGATTAATTACGAGGAACTGTTGTAACGATTCCATTATAAAGATACTGCAATAATATGATATCAAATGCCATCATTAAGTTGTGGTATTAAATAGTATGAGTTCAAATGCGTGGCAAGACTAGATCTCGCACGCTAGCATGTTAGAGCAAGTATTCGGATACTTGCCTCGACGGTTCGCAAACTGGAACACGGATGCGATGTCGGCAGAAAAATGCGATATGATAGCACGGGCCACGGATCGAGTCCCAACAGAGAACAACGGGATCACACGGACCAGGGGGCTTCGCTGGAGCGTCGGGTTCGCCAAGACGGCACGGTCGGATTCCGGCAAAACGCGACAGCAAGTTAGAAACAGACAAAAGATTCAATGCGATCAGCGGGGGGGTTTATACTGCACAAAGGAAAGATAGGGATGCTCACCGAGAGATACCAGGGACGGCCACGACGGGCTCGACGGCGATGGGACGCCGGCGAGGCAACGGCGGCGGCGGCTGCAAGGGCTGAAGGCCTCGGGTGTGCGGGCGAGGGTGCTGCGGCGAGCTAGAGGAAAGGGTGGTCGGCTCTGGTGGTCGAGGGGAGAAGGAGGTGGCCCTGGTGACGGCGGCGAGGTCGCCGGCGCGTTCTCCGGCGAACAGTGGAGGGTAGGCGATGGGTTAGGGCTCGTGTTGGGTGTTCCGGCGAGGGGAGGAGGGCAGCGACGACGAGGTCGGGACGAGGAGGGTGAGAGGGAGTCGCGGGAGTCGTCGACGACGAGAGGTGGCGTCGACGGCGAGGTCTGTGAGGGTGGAGGCGAGGTCGGGGTTGGGTGCAGGCGCGGGAATCGTCGGGAGAACGGGAGGAGGAAGGTGCGGCTAGGTCGAGGAGGCGTTGCTGGCGGCGACGGGGTCACGGGAAGGTCGGCGGTGAGGTCGCGAGGGCTAGGTTAGGGTTTCGTGTGGGTTTCGTGATGGAGGAAGATGGGTTGAGGGAGGCTGCATGGGAAATTAATAGAGGAAGAGAGAGAGAGAGATTGGAGAGAGATTGAGGGAGGAGAGAGAGAGATAGGGAAAAGGAGCGGGGCCCACGCGGGTATAATCCCACGCTGGGATTGGCCACGAGAAAGATTTGAATGAGATTGAAATTAAGATTGAAGGAGCTGGGTAAGTAAAACAGTTGAGAAAAAATATATTTTCGTATATATTAAAGTTAAGGTATTAAATTGAAACGGGCCCTTTTTGGCGCGAAATAAAACATTTCCAAATCGCGCCCGGGTTGCGCCCAAATGCTCTAAATTCAAATTATAGGATTTTAAGCGGGTTCCAAATTTTGAAAAGAGGTGTTTAATGATTAAAATGTATGCCCCCAAGTCGGACACTTGCACGCGCGCGTAGTCGCCCAAACTGGCCCGTTTAGCTAAACGGAACGGAATCTCGACACGCGGACGCTACCACACGACTAGTGGCGACGAGTAGGCCAACATGGACATCTTTAATTTCATTTTAGGAGTTAAAATTTGTTATGTGCTAAAATGACTTAACCGGTTAAATTTTTAGCAAAAAGCACCAAACACTCAGGATAATAGGAAAGAGCAGTATATAGCCCTCAACTAGTAATATAAATAGTATTATTGGGCTCGGGTGTTACACATAATGTCTGAGCTTTGTTATCGCGTAGATTAATGGCAGGCAGTGTTTTTCGATGGGGGGGAGGGGTAATTGCTTTCTGCCTCCAGTAGGACTCGACTTAAATAGTAGAGGGCTCTCTCCTTCCGTTGGTCGTTCTCTTGTGCCCATAATGCGTCTAAGGAACCTTCAAGGGCGGTTGTATACAGAATGAGAGGCTTTCCCTTGACCGGAGCGACCAGCATTGGCGGGTTCTGCAGGTATTGCTTGATTTCGTCCAGCGCGCTTTGGCATTTGCGGTCCCAGACGAAAGGGGTTCCTTTCTTCATCAGGTGGCTGTAAGGACGACATTTGCCTGAGAGATTGGCTATAAATCGCCGGATATACGTGAGCTTCCTTTGGAGAGACCGCAATCGCTTGAGAGTCTTCGGTGGGGGCATCTCCATAATTGCCTTGATTTTTGACGGATCTATCTCGATGCCTCGGTGTCTGACGATGAATCTCAGGAATTTGCCCGAGGAAACTCCAAACGCGCACTTGAGAGTGTTCATCTTCAAGTTGTATTGCCGGAGGCGTTGAAATACGGTCTTCAGATGCTCTAAATGCTCCTCGTATGATTTACTTTTTACCACGAGGTCGTCGATATAGCATTCGACGATTTTATGGATGAGGTCATCGAAGATCTTCGTCATGGCCCTCTGATAGGTGGCACCGGTGTTCTTTAGACCGAAAGGTATCACCTTGTAGCAGAATATGCCTAAAGGGGTCCGGAAAGCGGTATGTTTCTGATTCTCGGGATGCGTCTTTATCTGATTGTATCCTGATGATCCGTCCATGAAGGAGAAAACCTCGTGAGTGGATGTATTGTCTATCATTAGCTCGGTGACCGGCACTGGAAAGTCGTCCTTCGGGCAAGCTTTATTGAGATCCCGAAAGTCTACACATATGCGCACTGTCCCGTTTTTCTTCATTACCGGGACGATGTTGGCGATCCAGTCAGGATACTGAACCTCTTGGATGAAACCAGTGTCGGTCAGCTTCTTGACCTCGGCGTTGATGCTCATCTCGAGCTCGAGCCGCATTCTCCTCGGTGTTTGTTTGATTGGCTTGATGTCCGGAGACAATTTATGCACAGCAATTTCTGGATCTAATCCTGGAATCTCGGAATAATTCCATGCAAAGCAATCTTTATGCTGCATGAGCACGTCCTTTAGCGTAGCCACCCTTTCTTCAGACAATATGTAACAACTCCAATTTTTGTATACATAAAATTGATTTAAATTTGAAGTATACTTGGGGTATTTAATGTTGCTGTTATCACTTTAAGTATTTATTTTCCCACAATAATTACAAGAAGGAGTTTGTAGCTCATTGGTAACACCTTGCACTGCTGAACCAAGCCACCAGAGTTCAAATCCCCTGCCCCACATTATTTTTATATTGTTTTTGTTTTAAATCCTTTGGAAGCCCAACAGTCCAAACACCGTAACTCCCAAAACTTGAACTACACTTTATAAAATAAATATACCAGAGGACCCACCTGAAGACCCCCCCACCGACCGCCTAACTCGGCCGGGATAGGCGGAGTCGGCCGGCGGACCGGCCGGACTCGGCCGGACGGCCGAGTCGGCAACTGAAAAGTTATGACTTTTCAGTTGCCCAACTCCCCTGCACACACCATTTACTTGGATCGGTTCCCGAGAATTTAATATATCCTAATTACTATGATTTTTAATGTTTTTCCCATATTTTGTATGATTTTTTTTAATTAAAAACCTTTCACCTACCCTACCCTATAAATACACCCCCTACCCTCTACCCTCTCATCCCAAAATCCTAAGCTCACTCTCTCAAAAATTTCCAAGAGTTGTGTAATTTGAAAACAAGTGCACGGCGAAGCTCTGACGAAATTCCGGCGGAAATTCCGGTGACGTTTTTAGGAACAACCGGCGACGAAGCAACGCCTCGGCAACCCCTTTAGTCCCCCCTCACTCCCTTGCTTAATCGAAACCCGTAAGTCCCATTCTATCCCCCTTTCTATTTCTTTAAAATACGAAATTACGAAACCCGATGGAATCGGAACAAATCCGATTTCCGATTCGGTTTTCTATAAAAGTTCACTTCTCACCAATACATTCATGTTTAAACATCTTTATGTTGACTATTAAACTTTTAAAAATCAATTTGAATAAGTTTCATCACATGAAATGATAACCTTTCCAATTTATCGTATTTTTCACTTTAATACCATCATATTTCGATTTCACATTTAACCCCTTAACTTTACTATACATTTAAAGTAGAGCACGAGGTAATGACCTACCTCCACACACACGTAAATACAACCCTAAGCGACATCATCAAAAACTTAGAATACGATAAAAACAATACTTTCATTTAAATATCATTTTCTTAAAAAAATCAGATCTAAAAGTTTATCTTTGATACACTTTTAAATAAATACCTCTTATTAGGAAAACACGATAAGTTGTGGACATCGATCGTTTATCTAAACCGGACTTTGTTGTGTCTAGGCTAGGCAAGTGAGCAAAGGTAACTTTAAAAGGCCCGTCTTACGATTTGTGAGCGGATCCCTCCTTCCTCATTTGTACTTACCTGGCCACAATTGGCGGTGAAGAGGCGATTTGAGGTTTCTAACGACTTGTCGTTTAGACCATTTAGAAATAGGCTAGATGACTTAGGAAACCCTAGAATCTAAAATACGGAAAATTTACACTTTTGTAAATAAATACCTTTTACTTTATAAAACCGTTTTTGTCACGCCCCGCTTCCCAGAGTACGCAAGATTGGGCACGTGACATAGCCAACCATGCTACCTGTGGGTAGGAAATATCCATCCACAGTCACATTACGGTTGTAGAGATATCAAGAACAAAATAATAAACTAATCTAATACATGTCCAAATCCATAATGACAAGAATCAATAAACAATAAGTGCGGAAGCAAATGATCCAATACAATAAATAAACAGTACGTCCCATAATGCGGGCTCACATCTGGAAATGAAATGAAATAAATAGACTAAACCCTAAGGAACTCACAGTTCAGCCTGCTGGCTGAAGTACTCCTGCTCGGTCGTCGATAGTGGTAAGGAATCTGGGCCATGCAAAACCCAGACGTCAGCGCGTCATGTCAACTAAATAATATAATATAAACATGGTAATAAGCAATGCAGGTATGAACATGAATAAAGCAGTACTAAGAAATAACAGAGCAGGGTAATGTGCAATGGTGACTAAACTGTCCTATCAGGTTTCTACTCTATAGTCTTTGAAATCAATTGATCAATCGTCGATGTAACTCAATAGTATCCCGTGCGTGCCCGGGACCACGGTCAAGGTTCTCGGGGCTGAATCCGAGACGTGCCGCTAAGCAGTAATAGGTAGTAGGATGGATGAGTGATGTCAGCATCATCACTCCGGGGCAGGCCAAGCCCGTAAGACTGATCAGAACAAGTATCGAACTGTTGAGTTACAAGTCGGTTTCACCTTTGATTTCCCCATACCCCCAAGTTATGTATGTCAGGTCAGGTATTCAGTAGTCCAGGATTAATGTCAACCCAGAATCAGGTAAAACAGGTATGTCTGGATAGACAGCAGGAATGGTCCATGAGGACCCCAAGTCAGGTTGTAGTCCAATAGGTTGAGTCAGTATGTATAGGGTGTCATGTCCGGGTATCAGTACATGTGTCAGGTGTATCAAGATCGGGTCAATATGTAATGCAATCAAATGTACGCTTATACAGGTATAGTAACGAATAAGGAACAACAGCAGGAACAGTAAATAACAATATTATTCCATGTAAACACAGTGATGCTTTGCAGTCTCTTATTAACAGGTTCAAGCACCCTTGGGGTGCAATAGTCACAAAGTGAAACAATATCAACAACATACGTAATGAAGCTACATGAATTTAAACTAAAGCATAATAATTGTCTCATAGGTGATTTAACAAATGAAGCGAGGACGATCTACTTGGTTTAGTTAGTTAAAGTGTGGATTGATAGCAGACCGATTAATTACAAGCAACTACTATACTGATTTAATGTTACGGATAATTGTGACCGTCAATTCTAAGTTATAAAAATGATATCGATGTTACGAATAGCTGTGTGGTTATAATAAATAATATGATAATCAAGAGTAAAGCAAGACTTGATATTGTGTACTAGCATGTTAAAGCAAGTATTCGGATACTTGCCTCGACGGTTTTGCAAACCGGAAAGCACGGATGCAATGTCGGCAGAAAACACGGGATGGGTGCACGGCTACGGGTCGAGACCTAACAGCGAACAGCGGAACCACACGGACCAGAATACTTCGCTGGAGCGTCGGGTCCAAACGACGGCACGGCCGGAATCCGGCGAAAAGTCAACGGCAACACGTTAGCAAAATACGATATACGTAAACAAACGACCAGCGAGGGGGGTTTTGCACTAATGGAAAGTAAAGGGATGCTTACAGGGAGACACCAGGGGCAACCACGACGGGCTCGACGGCGATGGGACGCCGGCGAGGCAGCGACGGCAAGCTGCGAAAGCTGGAAAGCTTCAGGGTTCGCTGGAAAGGGTGGTACTGTGCGATGAGGGGAGGTAAGGGCCGGGTTCTGGTCGCAGGGAAGAGGAGGTGGTCGGAGGTGGCGCCAGTGACGTCGACGAGGGTCGACGGTGTCCTTTTCCGGCGAGCAGAAGAAGTGGCAGTGTTGCGGCTTGGTGCTGTTGCAGCGCCGGCGAGGGAAGGAGGAGGAAGACGAGGAGGTTTGGACGAGGGTGAAGAGAGGGAGTCTCAGGCGTCGTTGGTGACGGGAGGCGGCGTCGACGGCGAGATCTGTGACCGGGTGACGTCGTCGGGGGTTGGGTTGCAGGCTCGGGAAGGAAGGAGGAGGGTTGCGGGCGAAGCTGTGGAGGTGTGGATGATGACGGGGAGGTCACGGTGAGGCCGGCAGCGAGGTCACGACGAGGTTAGGGTTAGGGTTAAGGGTTCGCGATGGTTTCTCGTGGGTTGGAAGATGAATAGGAAGCTGCGTAAATATATAGGGAGAGAGAGAGAGACTGTTAAATTTAGAGAAAGATTTTAGAGAGAGAGAGAGAAGGAGATTAGAGAGATAGAGAGTGGATCGGGGGCCCCACGAGATGATTTGGGCGCTCGTGATAGGCTGAGGAGGTACGGGAATCTTTAAAAGGCAAAATTTAAGGGATTAAGAGATTTACGTTATATATATAGTAACAGGAAAAATCTTATATAGTTATAATAATATTAAATTAAAATGGGTAAATCGGCGCTAAATGAAACATTTCCAAATCGCGCCCGGGTCGCGCCTAATTGTTTCAAATTCAAATTATAGGATTTTAAGCGAGTTCCAAATTTTGAAAAGAGGTGTTTAATGATTAAAATGCATACCCCCAAGTCGGACACTTGTACGCGCGCGTTGCCGTCCAAACTTGCCCGTTTAACCGAACGGGAAGAAACCTCGACGCGCGGACGCTACCACGCGACTAGTGGCGACGAGTAGGCCAACATGGATATTTTTAATTTCATTTTAGATGTTAAAATTTGTTATATGCCAAAATGACTTAGCCGGTTAAAATTTAGCAATAAGCATCAAACCATCAGGATAAACGAAATGAGCAATGTATAACACTCAACAAGTACCAGAAATAGTATTATTGGGCTCGGGTGTTACATCATACCCAACTACAAAAGAATTTCGTCCTCGAAATTCCAAGAATACAAGATAGATAGCTACAGAAAAAGATGAGGAAACTTCTGCCGGATCTCGTCTTCTCGCTCCCAAGTGGATTCTCCATGTGATCGATTACCCCAAGAAACTAGCACAAGAGGGATAACCTTGTTCTTAAGAACCTTTTCTCTTCGATCCTTGATTTCCACAGGTCGCTCCTCAAAGGTTAGGTCCTCCCATACAGTCAACTCCGAATGATCCAAGACGTGAGTCTCATCTCGGACATACCTCCGTAGCTGAGATACATGGAACACATCGTGCACTCCTGCTAATGACTGTGGTAACGCCAAACGGTACGCTACCTCTCCAACACGCTCCACTATCTCGAAGGGTCCAACGAATCGAGGGCTAAGCTTTCCCCGACTCCCAAAGCGAATCACCCCTCTAGTCGGTGATACCTTCAGGAATACCAAATCACCCACGGCGAACTCTAGAGGTCTTCTTGACGTGTCCGCCCAACTTTTCTGTCTGTCTTGAGCTGCCTTCATGTGCTTCCTGATTGTATTCACCTTCTCGACTGTCTGTACCACCAAATCTGGTCCTAGCAACCTTCGTTCACCAACATCATCCCAACAAACGGGTGAACGGCACTTACGACCATATAACGCTTCAAACGGAGCCATCTGAATAGTCGCTTGGAAGCTATTGTTGTACGAAAACTCCACCAGGTGTAGATGATCCTCCCAAGAACCTTTGAAGTCCAACATGCAAGCCCTCAACATATCTTCAAGGGTCTGGATCGTTCTCTCCGATTGTCCATCAGTCTGAGGATGATAAGCTGTGCTAAACTTCAATCGAGTCCCCAAACTTTCTGGTAAACTCCTCCAAAAGTGCGACAAGAACCGAGTGTCCCGATCGGACACGATGCTTACCGGCACTCCATGCAATCTGACAATCTCCTGCATGTATCGCTCTGCCAAAGTCTCCGTCGATTGACCAACCCGAAAAGGAATAAAGTGAGCTGCCTTGGTCAACCGATCGACAATCACCCATACGGCATTGTTGCCTTTTGGACTCCGCGGTAAAGCCGTCACGAAATCCATGGTTATATGTTCCCACTTCCACTGAGGGATCGGAAGTGGTTGCAACAAACCAGCAACCCTTTGGTGTTCAGCCTTGACTTGCTGACACACCAAGCACTTAGCCACGAAGCGAGCAATTTCCCGTTTCATACCTTCCCACCAGAAGTGCTGTCGAATATCTCGGTACATCTTTGTCCCTCCTGGATGTACAGAGTAAGCTGAACTGTGTGCCTCCTTCATAAGCTCTTCAAGCACATCTCCTTTTGGCACACACACACGGCTACCATATCTCAACGAACCGTCTTCATGGATCAGTAAATCGGTTCGTAGTCCGGCTTCAACCTGCTCTCAAATCTTTTGCAGTCTAGGATCCTGCAATTGTGCCGCTTTAATCTTCTCAACTAAGGACGACTGTACTTGCAACTGCATCAACTGTCCCGTAGCATGTGGTAGCACAACCTCCACGTCAAATCTCTGAAAATCCGCAATGATCTCCCTTTGTGCGGTCAATACCTGAATTGCTGGTAACCGACTTAGCGCATCTGGTACGACGTTAACTTTTCCCGGATGGTACTTAAGATCAAGATCGTAATCGGCCATCAGCTCCAACCATCTGCGTTGACTCATGTTCAACTCCTTCTGAGTGAACACAGACTTCAAACTCTTGTGATCTGTAAAGACTTCGACTCTCTCGCCCAAAAGGTAGTGTCTCCAAATCTTCAGGGCGAAGATCACGGCTGCAAGCTCCAAGTCATGAGTCGGATAATTCTTCTCATGAGTCTTCAGTTGTCTCGATGCGTAAGTGACGACTTTCCCATTCTGCATTAAACACATCCCAATCCTTTTCCAGATGCGTCGCTGTGAATCACCAGTCCTCCTGAATTATCTGGTACAGTTAGGATAGGGGCGGTTATCAACTTCTGCTTCAACGTCTCGAAGGCCAATGCACATCCATCCGTCCAAACAAACGGTACCTCCTTTCGTGTAAGCTTGGTTAACGGCTCTGCCAAACGAGCGAAGTTCTCCACAAATCTTCTGTAGTACCCGGCGAGTCCAAGAAAACTTCTCATCTCCGCAACATTCTTTGGAATAGGCCAATCTCGAACTGCTGCAATCTTTTCGGGATCGACGGCGATTCCATCGCCCGACACGACATGCCCCAGATACTTCACTTCTTCCAGCCAGAATTCGCACTTACTCATCTTCGCGAATAATTTCTCCTGTCTCAGCGTCTGCAGTGCGATCCTTAAATGCTCAGCATGCTCCTCCGGACTCTTCGAGTATACCAGAATGTCGTCAATGAAGACCACAATAAACTGGTCCAGGTATGGTGAAAAGACCCTGTTCATCAAATCCATGAATACTGCCGGCGCATTCGTTACTCCGAAGGGCATCACTAGATACTCGAAATGTCCATATCGAGTTCGAAACGCCGTCTTTGCAAATGTCTTCTGCTTTCACTCGGACCTGATGATATCCGGATCGCAAATCCAGTTTTCGAGAATACCCTCGCGCCACTAAGCTGCTCAAAAAGTTCTCCAATGCGAGGGATCGGGTACTTGTTCTTAATAGTCACCAGGTTCAATTCTCGATAATCAATGCACATCCTTCTCGTGCCATCCTTCTTCTTTACTAAAAGAACTGGAGCTCCCCAAGGTGAGCTGCTGCTTCGAATCCATCCCTTCTCGAGTAATTCACCAACTTGTTTCTTAACTTCTTCCAATTCCACCGGTGCCATCGGATAATAAGATTTTGATACTGGCGCTGCACCAGGAATAAGGTCAATCGCGAACTCCCCATCTCGCTTCGGCGGTAAGCCCGAAATATCTGCAAATACATCCATAAAGTCGCGAACAACTGCCGGCATCTTCATTACTATCAACTTCCAATGCTGTAAGAACACTGTTTGTTGGCCTAGCCCTAAACTCGACTGGCCCGACAGAACTGCTTCCTTACCGCGACTGCTGTCTGCATCGTCGGCCGCGAAAGGTCCAGCGAGACTACTGAGTCTCGTCCATTCTGCTGCATGCACGTCCACGGTTGCTCCATTCTGCCCCAGTCCGATGAACTTCTCTTCCATTTCCTCCCGTGCAGTCCGCGGGAAGAACTTCTCCAGGAAACTCTCCGAGAAATCCGCCCAACTGATTGGCTTGGACAAGCGGGTCTCCTCCACAAGCCATCACTCTCGGGCGTCATCCACTAGCTGAATGCGCACCACATCAACTCCTTTGTCCTCTGGAATCTGTGCCGCAATCAGCAAGTTTTCCGTGTCATTAGCCACTGCTCAGCTGGCAACGGTTCCTCCAGACCAGTGAAAGTAGACGGACCTAAAAGTCTGAAATCTGCTACGGTCCCTACTCGTTCGACTGGTCTAGTTCCAGACTGCTGAACGATCTGCAAACCTTCCTGAAGCGAATCTGCTATTGCTAGATTAGCTCAGTCCGCCTCTTCGATTTCCAGCATTCCTCTTATCGCTCTAAGCATGGCGGCTTCGTTCACACGCCTCCAGTACGTCTTCAACTTCTTACCTGTCATAATCCTGAACTCAAAACACCCAATAATAGCATGATGATAGATTCTGAATGTGGATCAAGGCTAGAACTCCAAGATACTTAAATAGAGTACCGCATTGTAGCTATGCCGCGGTATCGTAGCCGCAATTACTTAACTCCACCCAAGTCGCCTAAGTCCTAGAGATAACAAGAAGTTAGGTTTTCGAGTTGACAATGCAAAGTAAGTTTGCATGTCGACATGATCCGGAAGAATGATTCAAGGATGGTAAAACGGTCAAGGTGGCAGGACATGTTTCCTAATCACGGGTATTCTGATTCGTGTATCGGGTACCATACCCAACTATAAAAGAATCAACCCAACTAACCTATGTCTCTGATACCAAAAGAACCATGTCACGCCCCGCTTCCCAGAGTACGCAAGATTGGGCACGTGACATAGCCAACCATGCTATCTGTGGGTAGGAAATATCCATCCACAGTCACATTACGGTTGTAGAGATATCAAGAACAAAATAATAAACTAATCCAATACATGTCCAAATCCATAATGACAAGAATCAATAAACAATAAGTGCGGAAGCAAATGATCCAATACAATAAATAAACAGTATGTCCCATAATGCGGGCTCACATCTGGAAATGAAATGAAATAAATAGACTAAACCCTAAGGAACTCACAGTTCAGCCTGCTGGCTGAAGTACTCCTGCTCGGTCGTCGATAGTGGTAAGGAATCTGGGCCATGCAAAACCCAGACGTCAGCGCGTCATGTCAACCAAATAATATAATATAAACATGGCAATAAGCAATGCAGGTATGAACATGAATAAAGCAGTACTAAGAAATAACAGAGCAGGGTAATGTGCAATGGTGACTAAACTGTCCTATCAGGTTTCTACTCTATAGTCTTTGAAATCAATTGATGAATCGTCGATGTAACTCAATAGTATCCCGTGCGTGCCCGGGACCACGGTCAAGGTTCTCGGGGCTGAATCCGAGACGTGCCGCTAAGCAGTAATAGGTAGTAGGATGGATGAGTGATGTCAGCATCATCACTCCGGGGCAGGCCAAGCCCGTAAGACTGATCAGAACAAGTATCGAACTGTTGAGTTACAAGTCGGTTTCACCTTTGATTTCCCCATACCCCCAAGTTATGTATGTCAGGTCAGGTATTCAGTAGTCCAGGATTAATGTCAACCCAGAATCAGGTAAAACAGGTATGTCTGGATAGACAGCAGGAATGGTCCATGAGGACCCCAAGTCAGGTTGTAGTCCAATAGGTTGAGTCAGTATGTATAGGGTGTCATGTCCGGGTATCAGTATATGTGTCAGGTGTATCAAGATCGGGTCAATATGTAATGCAATCAAATGTACGCTTATACAGGTATAGTAATGAATAAGGAACAACAGCAGGAACAGTAAATAACAATATTATTCCATATAAACACAGTGATGCTTTGCAGTCTCTTATTAACAGGTTCAAGCACCCTTGGGGTGCAATAGTCACAAAGTGAAACAATATCAACAACATACGTAATGAAGCTACATGAATTTAAACTAAAGCATAATAATTGTCTCATAGGTGATTTAACAAATGAAGCGAGGACGATCTACTTGGTTTAGTTAGTTAAAGTGTGGATTGATAGCAGACCGATTAATTACAAGCAACTACTATACTGATTTAATGTTACGGATAATTGTGACCGTCAATTCTAAGTTATAAAAATGATATCGATGTTACGAATAGCTGTGTGGTTATAATAAATAATATGATAATCAAGAGTAAAGCAAGACTTGATATTGTGTACTAGCATGTTAAAGCAAGTATTCGGATACTTGCCTCGACGGTTTCGCAAACCGGAAAGCACGGATGCAATGTCGGCAGAAAACACGGGACGGGTGCACGGCTACGGGTCGAGACCTAACAGCGAACAGCGGAACCACACGGACCAGAATACTTCGCTGGAGCGTCGGGTCCAAACGACGGCACGGCCGGAATCCGGCGAAAAGTCAACGGCAACACGTTAGCAAAATACGATATACGTAAACAAACGACCAGCGAGGGGGGTTTTGCACTAATGGAAAGTAAAGGGATGCTTATAGGGAGACACCAGGAGCAACCACGACGGGCTCGACGGCGATGGGACGCCGGCGAGGCAGCGACGGCAAGCTGCGAAAGCTGGAAAGCTTCAGGGTTCGCTGGAAAGGGTGGTACTGTGCGATGAGGGGAGGTAAGGGCCGGGTTCTGGTCGCAGGGAAGAGGAGGTGGTCGGAGGTGGCGCGGGTGACGTCGACGAGGGTCGACGGTGTCCTTTTCCGGCGAGCAGAAGAAGTGGTAGTGTTGCGGCTTGGTGCTGTTGCAGCGCCGGCGAGGGAAGGAGGAGGAAGACGAGGAGGTCTGGACGAGGGTGAAGAGAGGGAGTCTCAGGCGTCGTTGGTGACGGGAGGCGGCGTCGACGGCGAGATCTGCGACCGGGTGACGTCGTCGGGGGTTGGGTTGCAGGCTCGGGAAGGAAGGAGGACGGTTGCGGGCGAAGCTGTGGAGGTGTGGATGATGACGGGGAGGTCACGGTGAGGCCGGCGGCGAGGTCACGACGAGGTTAGGGTTAGGGTTAAGGGTTCGCGATGGTTTCTCGTGGGTTGGAAGATGAATAGGAAGCTGCGTAAATATATAGGGGGAGAGAGAGAGACTGTTAAATTTAGAGAAAGATTTTAGAGAGAGAGAGAGAAGGAGATTAGAGAGATAGAGAGAGATAGAGAGTGGATCGGGGGCCCCACGAGATGATATGGGCGCTCGTGATAGGCTGAGGAGGTACGGGAATCTTTAAAAGGCAAAATTTAAGGGATTAAGAGATTTACGTTATATATATAGTAACAGGAAAAATCTTATATAGTTATAATAATATTAAATTAAAATGGGTAAATCGGCGCTAAATGAAACATTTCCAAATCGCGCCCGGGTCGCGTCCAATTGTTTCAAATTCAAATTATAGGATTTTAAGCGAGTTCCAAATTTTGAAAAGAGGTGTTTAATGATTAAAATGCATACCCCCAAGTCGGACACTTGTACGCGCGCGTTGCCGTCCAAACTTGCCCGTTTAACCGAACGGGAAGAAACCTCGACGCGCGGACGCTACCACGCGACTAGTGGCGACGAGTAGGCCAACATGGATATTTTTAATTTCATTTTAGATGTTAAAATTTGTTATATGCCAAAATGACTTAGCCGGTTAAAATTTAGCAATAAGCATCAAACCATCAGGATAAACGAAATGAGCAATGTATAACACTCAACAAGTACCAGAAATAGTATTATTGGGCTCGGGTGTTACAGTTTTCGAAAGGATTAGTATTTTACAATCTTTGCAAAGCGCCGCTACAACCCATTTTTGGGGAACCCGTTCGGGATCGTGTGGTTTATCACGCACCCTTGGGCTAGTAGTGCGAGATTCAGACCTCCACAAGGAGCATTCGGTCTCGTAAGGTTTAAAATACGACATCTTAAGAAAATGAGATTTTTGGAATATAAAAAAATTTATTAAAATTATTTTTTGTATAAACATATGTATATTTATCATTTAAATACCTATTTTATTATAATATAAATTTTACACCTTTTCCTAAAAAAAATCACAATAATAAATTTTACACTAAAATACCATGAACTTCAAATAAGCAATATTACAGATAAATACCCTTATTTATAAAACTAGGATATTTTCACTAGAAATGTCACAACATAAAATCCACCCTCATTACAACTCTAAAGACGAACAATAAATGCTTGAGGCGTATTTTTAAAAGTATATAAAAGTATTTTTACATAAAACCCCCTAAAGTTTTATAAATTACCCTAAGGACCCTAGCAATTATAAGACCCCGATTCACATTTCTGATTGTCTGACTCAGGTTTGAGTCTGATTAATCTGACTTTAATATGATTCAAGTCAATCTATAATCTACAAGATTCCAATTCAATATGAACACATGAATCCATGAATACAATTATCAATTTATACAACTTGACTGAGCCAAACCATGGATATATTCCTTTTGCATGATTCTCAGTATTCCATTTACATGACTCTACGGTTACAACCATTTCCTGATATCATGGTTTCGGTCAGTCGGTCAATCAATCTTACAATCAATACAATTTACAAGATAACAATACAAACAAGACATCGCGGGGTTTAAGGGGTAGATTGGTATGGAAGGTGTTAAAGGTGGCACGAGGTGGTCAGATTTAATACACCTGACATGAATACAGTTGATGTTGTACCGTGGCATAAACGGTTCCTTGTACTACTCGTGCCTCTAGTCTCTGGCATATAGAGACTCCCCTCGTATACACTGGCATCCTTCTGTACCAAGCTACAAACAACAACGTTAACACAACATTATAACAATAGTATACAACTTTAAATGATATCTTCTTATTCTGTCTATTCTACATTCCTCTTACCTTTGGGACTTACCGAGCGACCTGTTCGCTGACGACATTCTGCTTCTTTCTTCTTTGAATGTCATCAGGTGATTTGGACCCGGCGGAGATCGAGCCATCTTAAGAAGACTTGGAGCAGTTTACCGAAGACCCTGCACTTTAGTTTCATTGTACACTTTTCTTTTCTGTACTTTTCATTTCCTGTTATGCCATTGTTTAGGCATCTCTTTATTTCAGTTGTATTTCCTTTCATGCATTGTACAAAGAATGCCAATAAATAAAAGTTGCTATTCTTTTTATTTCTTGTCTCTTGTGTATTTATTTATATTGCTTAGATATGCTTAGCGTATGTACTTCTGAGTATATACGTAGCGGACCTCGTCGCGTCCTCTTCGCCGTACACTGGGAAGCGGGGCGTGACATAATAGCTCATTGACGAATGTCTGCCGCGGGTCACTTGTCGTCCCCAAATCCATTTTCTTGAGCTCATCTGCAGTGGTATGTATTCCATCTTCCAGCTCTTTCGGCGCTGGCGGAAACTCCGAGACCACCTCGTCATCATTGTTTTCGAAGCACCAGGGGAGGTCATCCATATTCTCGGGCTCTTCTTTTGATAGCGTTATCATATGACAAGTACGAGCTCGCTTCCAAGACCGATGTTGATCTGGTTCTACTCTCGCTGTATGTGTGGCTTTCTGTTCATGCTTCTGTGGCGGGCTTACCCTCCAACTGCTGGATAGCGCGAACTTGCCCTGTTGATATTGGTCTTCGACCCAGTTCTTAAAGGTGAAGCAGTTTTCGAAGGGATGCCCTATCGCTCGGTGATAAGAGCAATAGTCCGAGTGAGAGACTTCACCTACTTGTTCGGGGTGCTTAGACTCCGGCAGTATCATCATCTGATGTTTTATGACAAGATCAAATATCTTCCTTGTCTTGTCTTGGGGAAAAGAATATGCTCGACTCATCTTTTTTATAAGAGATGAATCTGGACTGCTCGATTCCTGACCGCGTGTCTTCTTGGACCCGCTTTGTCGCTGTCGAACGCCTTTCCAGTTTTTTGGTTTGTTTCTGCCTCTGCGTCGTGCCTTTTGTATGACGGGTTGACAGGGAGGAGCATTTTCATCTTTCGCAGCCTGTTGAAGAAGGCGTTGCGTCCTACCTTTCTTGTAGATGGCCTTTTCGCGATTGTGGTCGTCTCGAACCTTTTGACTCGCTTCCCTTATAAGCTTGTCCATCAGTTCTTCAAACGACGGACTGGGCATTTTTACGTCAGGAGCACGTTTTGGTTCAGGGTTAACATCTTCCCACAGAGCATCTCCTTCTTCATCGAAGTCATGTACGATGTAGCAGTCGCGGAGTAACTCCCGTTTCTTGGATTGAACATATCCAAGCCCGATTGTTTCCATCTTCCCATTAGGCAATTTTCGCTGAGTTCCAAGGACGATCCAGATCCTGTTATAGAACTGTGCTTGTCGAGCAGTTTGTTTAAGGGGTACACCTTGGCATCTCAAGAGTCTCCTTAGTCCGTCTGTGTAATATCTGGGCAAACGGATAGGCTGGAGCCTGTCGAGTGTGGAATCCGCACCGTGCCAGATTACCCTCTCTACTTTAGTTTCCCCGGATCGGTAGAATAGGATCGCCTTTTCACCTTCTCGCCTAGGAGGGACATAGAACGTCTGCAGCTCTTCCACACTGTAGGTATCAAGCGCGTCTAGTTCTTTATGATGTTTGGGCAGAACCATGGCAACTTGCAAACTTTGATCTTCACCAGCGATGGTTGGTATTGAAGGCCGAGCAGAGAATATAGCATGGACATCAACTTCCGAATCGCTGCCAAAGATCAACATAGGAGCAGATGGTCCTGGTTTGTTGTACTGGGGCGGACCCGAGTAAACTATCTCTTCCTCCTCCTCGGTATCACTCCCGAAGACCGGAATGGTGGTGATAGCTTTGTTCTCCGGTTTGTGACATCTCTCTGTGTCTTCAAAGTCTGGCAAGAAGTATTTTTGGATATAGTGCCCTCAAAGTCAATTATTGGATCGCAGGTACGTGATTGCAATGATTGAGGGAGGACCTATACTGGTAGGACAGTCTTACTCGAGATGATAGTATGCTATCTGGTTTGCCTTTATCAGTCGTGTACAGCTTTAGGTGACATGATCACTATTACACGTTGATAGAGCCCTTAGGATCCTACTTGACTGCCAACAGTATGATGGCGATCATATATGTGAGAGTTGGGTAGTCCATAAGCACATCCTTAAAAGTGGTCCCTAGTCATGGGAGTTTCGAGACAGGGTATCGATACTCCGGAGTAGACTAGTGTATACAGTCGAGACCCCGACGAGGGGCGGTGGCCGGTCTCACAAGCCATTGGTGTCAGTTGGATCACCTAAGATGTATACAGGTGCTCATTGGGTTATGAGTACACCGGACAGGACTCGCCGGGAACCTGCTAGTTGGTATGATACCTAGCGTCAGATAGCAGTTCCTTGGTGACATGTGTACAGGTTAGTTCATCGACCTGAGGTCGTCATTTTTCTCGTGTGAGTTCCCACTGTGCTTTGATTTCTACCCTACCACGGCTCAAAGGAGTCGTGCAAACAGTTTTTTTTTTGGTACAGTCCCGAGCCACATGGAGGCAAGTGAGAGGATCGACAGGGGATTCGTTTCTCCCGGTATTGGGGGTGAGATTGTATTGTGTCTAGGAGAGCCATTACACCAAGTCCTTGGCCAAGGCAGGTGAGAATTCCTGGTAAGTATTCCAGTAGTTTCTCAGGGTGTTCAGGGCTACTCTCCGACACGACTTATACCGCTATTGGGGGTCTGACGTTACCAGCCCCCTAGGCCCGATATGCGATGCTCATAGACGAACGGGCCGGACTGTATGTATATTGTCACTGATAGGCTCAGTAGGGTTCCAGGATGAGTTCGCTCATCGGCTTCTCTTTCGGTCAGTACATGGGCAGCCGTTACGCACAGCTAGTGCCGCTGACGTGCTTGTGGTTAAACCCACTGCCAGGGTACTGACGAGTCTTTAGAGTCCCCCACAGGTAGTTTCCCAAATTCGGACGAAACGTTGTAGAGGCCGTATGGTTTTATGGCAGGGTTCGAAATTGCACGTGCACTTGTGCACGTGTCATATTTCGGACAGATAATACTGGTGGGCTTTGGTTTAAGCCGGATCCATGTATTATATTGAGTTGGAATATTTTAGTCTCTCGTATTCGTATTCGGTCGGAATACGGATACAGGTATGTATATACAGGTGAGGGGTATTTTCGTAATCCGTTACGAGAATATTTTAGAAGATGCATTTCTTTTGGTTAATCATTTTGGTATAAATGATTAAATGGATTTTGGAAAGGGTGATTCATTTTGGATGACACATTTCTTCTAGCATGTTCATTAGTGACCCATGCTAATGAGTCACTAAGTGAGTCATGATAGAATTAATGTGTTTTGTTTTGGGTTTAGATATTTAAGGAGATATTTTCTTGAGATATTTTTCTTTCTCAATCTTATATATCTATTCACATGAGAAAATAAGAGAGAAGTTTATATGCTTGGTTTTCTTTTGCTCTCTTGATTTTCTTGAGTTCACCATTTCCAATGCTTAACATCTTTTTCAACCTCCACCCTAACCCTCTCATGCGATGAGAACCCTAGGGTGTTTGAGACAAAGTATTCTACTCATTCTCTACTTCATCTTGGTCATCTCTTTTAGCAGACTTGATGACCGAGTTGCCTCGGTATAGAGGCGTGAGCCCGTTTAAAGATCCGTTGATGTGGTGCCACCTAGACGAGGAGACAAGAGATCGGAGTTGCCGCGAGGAGCGTGGGATGATGGCTAAAGACCGAAGGACTCAGATTGATCGGTATAGCCTTTCTACCTCTTTACAGTTTGTTAGTTTAGCGTTAATGGCAAGATCCGGGTTATAGTATGCGATAGCGCCAGTTATAAAAGTTTTTGTTCCACGTTTGGCATCAGAATGACGGCCGGGGCGCTACCGTAGACTTACATGGTATCAGAGCCACGCCATTAATCTTTACTAATTTGTTCTAACGTGTTTAAAACAAAGATCAAACGAAATTTCCAAAACCGCACTTTTAGGCTAAAGTTTCTGTCGAATTTTTAAACAGGTCCAAAAATCATTTTGAGCATCTCAGAAAATCGTGCAGGCTTTTTTAAGGATACTGTAGAAATTTGGTTCACTGTTTCCACAGTACTGCCGCGGAACCGCCGCACAAACCATGGTTTGGCCGTGGTTCCGCCGCCGTGTTGGAGCCACAGAGAACCATTTTTCTACAGTAATGTCTTTCATGTAAAATTGCGGTTTCTGGAATATTTTGTTTGGGCCCAGATTTTGTTTGAGTACTGCAGTTGTACGTGGGGCCCACTTCGGGAAGTTTTGTCGATCGGAATTTTAAACTTGTTAGTTTACAGTACTTACATTATATCTCCGACCGTGAATGTCATTCGAGCGGTAAATTGAGTCTAATTACTATAGCTCTTTTAGACGGGTTTACGAACGTGACATTCGCGTTGATGTTCTGTGTTGTGCTGTGATATTGCGGATTTGTCATGGTGGATAGCAGTATGCAATGGTAGTGCAGTTTGGATTTATTTATAGATTTGATATTGCGGGGCGAGCGTCCAACATGTGGACAGCCGTCACTGCCTGTTTGTATAATATTCTTTTGGGGTACGACCGGGCTGAGGTCGATGTACCCGTTGTACATATTTTTACATTTCTGTACTAGGTTTACCCCTCGATGGAGTGCACGGATAACCGGGTTCTGGAGGGCAACGGGTCCGCATCTCATGGCTTTGAGTGGCAAAGGGCATCACTCTAGAATTGGAAGACTATTCGCCGCACTCGTAAGGGGTACAGGTTGACCCAAGGAGGGGTGCTCAAGTTACCGGATTCCGTGAAGTGCAGGGTGGTCCATTCACTATGCTGTAGGGGCTGCCTCGTTTTAAGTTTTGGCGAGTAACTTGCCGCACCCGTAGGGGTCTAGGTTTCACTGCACAGGCTATCCACACGACCAGGGGAACGTCGGGTTTCAGCAGCGGCTCTGTGAAACCCGGGGATCCCAGATTATCTGTATTGTTCTGTGATACTTATTACTTTTCTGTAATGTTGCATATTATCACGCCTGGAGCGATTATTGTATATTGGTATATATACTAGTAGATGTTGTATATGTTTTACACCCGCGCTAGTCCAGTTCCCGCTCTGTCGTTAGTTAAGTAACCTAACGGGTGATGTCGGGACCCAGTGGCGAATGCGGATGGTATATACATACATTTTATTTTCGTTCTTTTCTGGTGTGATTAATTGATGGGACTGCATTGATTCTGATCAATGCAAGGAAAACAAACCTGTTTAGACGGTGTTGGAACAGTTTTAAAAAGTGTTATTACAAGGACGTTTTCTTTTGCTTTGCATAATGGTATTCGGTTGGAATATCCTGCACCTCATTCGACGAGGCAAGGGCCGAGATCCCTTCACCGGGAGTGACCCCTTGGGCAGAAGTTTGCGTCAGGGTAATAACTTCACTATAGTCAATTACTTGTTGCTTTGCATCACGGTATTCAGTTGAAATATCCTGCACCTCATTCCACGAGGAAAGAGCCGGGATCCCTTCACCAGGAGTGACCTCTTTAGCAAAGGTTTTCGCCACTATATTTTTATAAAAAGCTATCAGGTTCCTTCAACGAGATCAAGTTCGTTACGTTAAAGGTTTTTTCGCCAAAAACCAGCCGTAGCCCTCCGTCATTTCATTTGGGTATTCAGTAGTATTTAAGCTATGTATTTTGACCAACGCCAAGGCATAGTGTTTGGTAGCTGCTGGGTATTCATCTGTTGCATAGATAGATTAGTTGGTTTGGGACAGTCGTTCTGCCATTTGGCCAACGTCAGGGGCATGTGCGGATGGGTTCAAATTGATAAGATAATGATGGGTAGAACTTGGCATGTGACTTATGGCATTTTGGCTAACGTCAAGGTCATAAGAGCATGGGGAAAAAATCACATCGGGAGTTTCTAAAGAAACTGAAACTTGCCAGGCATGCGCATACCTTCTAGAGTGTGATAACATGAGTGGATTCCTTCACGTTATCATGCGATGAGAGTTGGATCCCGATTCCCACTGATGAGTTGGTTTACTCTTCGGGTGATCCCGATTGATTCTTCTTTCAGGTTTGGAGGAGAATTTGACAGTACAGTGGGAGGTTTCCTGATTAGATAAAGTGATAACCAGTCTGATCTAGGTTAGAGTGCACGCAGAGTGTTTCTTTTCTCTCTCTTTGGCAGCGACCTTTGACCGACCCTTGACTATGACTCAGTGACCAAGTTGACCGAACCTTCTTAAAATACTGGCTTTTGGATTGTCCTAGTTGCATAAGTCATTGCCACTCCTTCTTTTACCCTTTTCATTTCTCAGAACACCTCGTATCACTACGAACATCCACTTCCATTGGATAGATCCATCGTATGGTTATATACGAACTAGAAGGGACTTCTTCGAGGATGGATCCAGGTTTAGGAGAAATGAATTGGTTTATTCAGTTGTCTTTTATCATCACCTTCTCTTAGGTTGCGAGGGCTCCTTGGTTTAGGAGAGTACACCTATTACGCTTATTGGATAGTCTTCTTCCAAACCATAGGCAGGTTTCGAACGGTAGGGAATGAAGAAAACCAATTAGCCTAAGTAGGGTGTACAGAAGGTAATAAGTAAAGACATAATAAAGGGATTAGAAAGAGGGCAAAGTAAATTGCGACTGCTATCATTCACGACCAAACCGCGTACTTCATCGCCACTCCTACTTCACATTTGCTTTTTTCCCCAGTTCGGGAGAAATAGAATAAGGTATTATTCAGTTGTCTTTTATCATCACCTTCTCTCAGGTTGCGAGTACTCTTTGGTTTAGGAGGGTACACCTATTACGCTTATTGGATAGTTTTCTTCCAAACCATAGGCCGGTGCCGAACGGTAGGGAAGGAAGAAAACCACTTAGCCTAAAGGGGTGTACAGAAGGTAATGAATAAAGACAAATAAAGGGATTTGGAGAGATGGCAAAGAAATATATGGTTACAGTCATGAATTGGATTATGGAAGAGGCATTACTAGGAATACCAGGATACCCCTACGAAACATTTTCATGTTTCAGTTTCGCTATGCGTTGTTAAAGGAAAATTGTTTTCCCGATTAGATACTTACTCCAGGGTATGTATTTACCAGGTATGATTCTCACATCTGTATGGTTTTACAGATGATGAGTGGGAGTATGTTATTGGGAATTATGTGACCATCCTCATTATATCGGAATTCGTTGTAATTAGTGATATTTGAGGAAGTCACCTGGGTTTTTGCTGGACGACATGTATTTGGTTTTGAATATCCGTCGTTATGCACCAATTTCAAATTGATATATCTGTACGTTTATTTTTATAAAGTGAGATATAACTTTTTGATATTATGTCGATGACATTTACCTATATCAGTTGACGATTGGGTAAGGAGCATTGAACAGCGGATTAGTTCTTAACCATAAGTACAGTTTTCAACCTTCGATGTACAGGTTCTGAGTTATTCAACTCAGCGGACTTATACAGAGTATTGTATGTTGTCCAGTGTCCATCAGGACAAAGGGGTTGGTCCTCGTACTATGTTCTATTTACTTGTGACTTCTATAGTTTTTAGACAAGTGTTTCGTACAAATACAAGGTCTAAGTTTTGAGAAGTTGTGGGTATAAGAATAAAGTAGAGAACCAGGTATCGCAAGTATCGGGATTGTTCAAAGAGATCGAAGATGTAGATACTTGTGATTGGTATTCAGTTGATAGTAATGGTTTTGAGAAACTTGTTTCTCTTTCAGGTTACTCATAATTGAATGTATTCCTAAGTTGAGTAATGCTGATTAGCCTCTCTCCATTAAGTTGATATGCACTGGAGACAGTTGCTTGATTTGAATCTGGTTCCAATTAAATAAGTGCCAAAGTTTCTATATTGGATATAGAATGGTTCATATCTTAACGATGTTAAGGTACGGGGAGTTGTCCGGCTTATGCTTAAAACCAGACTCTGGATAACTCAGGGCACGTTTCTGTAATGGCAGTTTGTGGGTTGACCCTGGCTACGATGAGGGTTGACTTTCTACCATCTGGAAGATCAATAGTGATATTGTTCTTGACTCGCCACAGTTTTAGTAAAATGGATTTTTTCAGAAAACAGTAGTGGGAGTATGGTAGAACTGGAAGTGATTCCAGAACCGCAAACGATTACGGAAAATTTAATAGGACATAAAGATTCAATCAGGTTTGACATTCCATTAGCCACTCTGCAGATATGGTGGGTAACCTCAGGCACCCGAGAGGTACTCCGGTAGCCTCAAGGACGGTGACAGGGAGATTCTTGTTTACCCAGACTTGACACTACTGTTGTTCCAGGCTATGAGACTCGGCAGGAGGTTAAGTATAGCGTCGTTCTAAACTAGCTTTAGAAGTGCACGTATATATTATTCTGCCAGAGGGTTGTTGTGGTCAGTGGGACCAGCGGAAGCAAACTGGGCAAGTTGCTTATGTCTATTTATAGACTAGAGCAGATACAGCGGAGATAGATCATATATTTTTGATGTGACATTCATGGGTTTGACTTCATAAGAATAGAGGATGGATCTGTTAAGAAGGTAGTAGGGTGTGATGTCCTGGTATTTGGATGACATACACAGAGTACACTACTACAAATAAGGGTTTCCCCTACGGATATATCCATAGGGGCAACCCACTGCCCCTACGGATATGTGCGTAGGGGCGAAAAAATACCCCGTAGGTGCAAAGGCCGCAGGTGCAAGTTGAAGCCCTGAACTTGCCCCTACGGGCAAATTATTGCCCCTACGGATTTCTGTGTAGGTCCTGTTGCCCCTACGGAGTAGGTCGTAGGGTAAAAAAAGTTATATTATTTACAGGTTTTTTAATATATTAAATGTACCTACGGATCTAACCGTAGGGCCATGTTCTACCCCCTATGGATATCTGCGTAGGTACATATTCGTAGGGGCAAAATATCAGGAATCCTGATATTTGGCCCCTACGGATAACGTCGTAGGGCTAGGCTGTGGCCCCTACGGATATGTCCGTAGGGGCACTCCCAAACCCTGGTACTGAGATCAGGGGGGAAATATCAGTTACTGCTGATATTTTGCCCCTACGGGTATATCCTTCGGGGCAACATGTGTACCTACGGATTAAGTACACATTATCTGTATTTTTTTTAAAAAAAATGGGCTGCTTGATTTTTTACTGCCCTGTGCACAATAATATATACATCAATCAAATATAAAATTAATCATCACACAACATATATCGCAGTATTCATAATCACATCTCACGCATATAATATACAAAAGAAACCAAAAAACTGAATATGATATAAATATAAACCAAAATCAATATCGCCCAAAATGTTTCAAAATGTAGTACAATATGTATCATATAAATAAATACATGTTTCAAAAAATAAGAATCAAAAAGCTAGCCTAGCTCGGTCCAGCTCCACCTCTGATAAACGCTAGAATCTGGCGCCTACCCCGTCGCGCCTGGACCTAACGTGTGCAATAAGCATGTAAGAACTGTGTATTATTCGAATTCTTATCATTATCGAGTTATTTCGAAACTCCATTTGGATATCTAGTTTGGAAAACCGTAGTTTATTTTAATTAGATATGTACATGTATGATTAATCAAACCTAAGTCTACAACCAAATAAGCTCAGGCTACATACTGATATTGGATATGTTGATATCTATAATATGACATGATATTTTACTATTAAGTAGTATACATACCAGCATCTCCTTCAACTCCTGAACGGTGGCCTTCAAGCTCACCAGTTCCTGCTGGATACGTCGCTCACTGGAGACGGAGGAAGTAACCGCCGGGGTGGAGTCCAACCTCATATGGGCCCTGCTAGGGCCCAGTCCTCGGCCTCTCTCCCAACCTCCGTGGTGCCGTCCGTGTGCGACGTCCAGGACTGGGGTCAGCAGCCTCGAATGCTGCCTTCCCCCTAGCAACTGTCAGAACATTATATTTAGCACATACTGGTCTATAAAATTGACAAGAAATACCAAAATCAACAAATTCAAAGCCTTACCTACAGAGATAGAAGATGTGCTCCTCTGGTATCTGCATGTATCAAAATTTGAATAATATTAATTAATTTCAGTACATACATATTGACAAGGTAAACACGCATATAGCGCTGCTTACACATAAGACAGGGAGTGAACAAGCTCTTGTAGATCATCAGGCACAAATCTAATCTCATCAAGCAGCCCATGATAATGAGTTGGACGACTAAACAAGGTCCACGACTTACAATCATTCCCGCATGCCAGCACATATAAAAATCATAGTTTCTAGGATGAAATTTTTTATTGTCAACTACTGTCACCACCTACAGCTAGACAATAATAAAAATTACTATCTAAGTAAGAGCAAAAGGAATGTGTGTATATTTATGATATAGAATTCTAAATCAATATACATGCACCATATGATATATAAACATACCTGGAGGAACGGGAGTGGCCTCTGTCCCTGATATGGACGCATCACCAACAACTAGACAATCAAATATTGACAATATAAGTAATTTTGACATAAACAGGCATGAATATCTATAATATTACATTCAAAATAGATATTAGAGAACGCACCTGCAGTGAGAAGTGATAAAAGTATCACCCAACAAGAGTGTAATTTACAGAATCAGTTAAAACTCTTGAAAGTCATAGAAGAACCTGACCTGCACAAATCTGATGTATGCTTTCCATTGGACACTAAGAAGTCTCTAAAGGGAAAAGCCAATGTGAAAACCAGCATTAGTTCATATTAGAAGATTGATACTGAAACAGAGAACAATGAATGTCATTTTCTTCTTCTTTTGCCACATTACTATCTTCTCCTTCTTCTTCTGCCACATTACTGTCTTCTCCTTCTTATTATGTGCGCGTGCAAATTCAATGAAAGCAGAAACTCCAGAGACAAATTTAGGTTGCATACGTTGTTGCCAATTCACATACATCCAGTCCTTAACCCTGACGTACTCATGGGCCATGTTAGACTGTATCATATAAATTGTAGGTTATGATGACTATATTGAGAATATGGATTAATAGTGGGTAGGAAAAGTATTTCTCAAATGGATTTTGCATCTAAAAACCATAAACTACTAAGTAATAACATATATAATTTTTTAAGTATAAAAGTTATTATTTTAAGTTTTCCCTTATAGTGATATGATCCAACTGCCTTTATAAACTACAAGTGTACAGAAAATTATGATAAGAAACCATAAGAAAGGGTCGTAGCCATGCATAACCTTGAATCTACATACCAAATCATGCACAAGCATGCAATTATTGTCACCTTGCCTTGGAATATAAAATATCTTGGAAGACTATAAGCGAGCATTTAAATCTTGATAACTTTTGATTTCAACATATATTTTTCTCAAGTACCATGAAATATACTTCCTCCGTATAAACCGTTTTCAGGAAGATGGATTAACAATGACAAATTATCCATTGTGGGTCACTAGGTTAGCATTTTCTCTTCTATTGACCATCTTACTAATCTGCTTAGTAAATCTATTCGGAACCGGCTGCGAATCATTAAAAGACATGCATAAGAAAGAAAGCTAAAATACAAATATATAGCATACCGATACATCGAAACTTCAAAGTTGCGATGACAATCCAGAGATATTTATTTCTACACACGTGGTGCGCGTGCGAATGCGTCAGGCATCATGGAAAAATATTTGAGAACATGGAAAGTATTATTAGTATAAAGTAATTAAAGCTTTTAAACACCTTGGGTAGATATTTCTTAGTTGATGCAATCATATCATGAGGACTAAATTTAAGCTATTATACATATGCATAATAGCTTTAATTACTTTATACTAATAATACTTTCCATGTTCTCAAATATTTGTCCATGATGCCTGACGCATTCGCACGTGCACCACGTGTGTAGAAATAAATATCTCTGGGTTATCATCGCAACTTTGAAGTTTCGATGTATCGGTATGCTATATATCTGTATTTTAGCTTTCTTTCTTATGCATGTCATATAATGATTCGCAGCCGGTTCCGAATAAATTTACCAAGCAGATTAGCAAGATGGTTAAGAGAAGAGAAAAGGCTAACCTAGTGAGCCACAATGGCAAAATATGGCATGTTGATCTTCACATCGAGAACAAAATTGCTTCCATGAGTGGAGATGGGTGGCATGAATTTACAGTAGCCAATAATCTGCAAACTGGGCATAAAGATCAAAGTGGTGAAACATAACAAATTAACCGTTCTGAAAAATAGAGTAAAGATGCAAAATTTGAGGAATGAAATTTCTTAGCATTTGCAGAAAATAAATCATGTTTCGGGATTACTACAAAGTTGCGAAATCATAAATTAGTGGCGATTAAAGTTGAGGGCAATGTGCAACTTCAAGCCCAGCGCAGTTATTATGTTGTATGAAATTTAGCCAGCCAGCCGCCGGACAGAAAATGATATTTTGCGAATAAAATTGAGACACATTGGTAATTAAAAAAATGGTAGGCATAAAGATCAAAGTGCAATTTTTGAAATGAGTGTGCTATTCTGCTGTCTATCATTTATATTTTCTTCTCTCTATTTCTTTTATAATCAATCTCCATGACTATTAATTCATCCGGAGGCTTCCACCTGAATTCATAAATATCTGCGGCGACAAAAAGAATAGTTAAGAGGTAATTATCGAGAATTCAAAGGGTCGTACTTGGGTTGTGGGCCTCATACGTTGCGATGGCCAAGTTAAAATGTGCAGAGGATGGCCGAAATAAGCTCATCAAAGGGATCATGGATAATGATGATGAGCAATGCTATGAACTCCGTTTCTTCAAATCGGGATAATTACCCCCTCCAAATTAATTTTAAAAAAGGGTCATTGTTTTTCTTAAGGTTATGATATTATCTTATTTTCAACCGTATCAATCTTGACGTATAAAACGTGCAATTTCAGTAAAATACTAGAAAATAAAAGATGTTTCCTCAAATACCCAAGTTGTGAAACATAACACATTAACCGTTGTGAAACATAGAGTAAAGATGCAAAATTTGAGGATTGAAATTTCCTAGCATTTGCAGAAAATAAATCATGTTTCAGGATTACTACAAAGTTGCGAAACCATAAATTAGTGGCGATTAAAGTTGAGGGCAATGTGCAACTTCAAGCCCGGCACAGTATGTTAACTGATAGACGGGGACTAAGTGGCGCTTTTAGTTTCATATATGAGTATCGATAGGAATACGAAGGTTTCATATTATCATCGAGTATCATATATTGGTTTTAACTTGAACATTTAACATGAATAGTTTTTACGTTTACGTTTCGTTATTAAGGGTTCGAAATTTCAAGTTTAGGGTAAATTTTTCTTGCGTTTACGGTAAAGTTGTACATTTACGTTATCATCATGTATCTTATTGCAATGAATTATTGTATCCTACTAAATAATAGTGCACCATAAACCAAAATAATCCAAATTAACCTAATTAACCACAATTAACCATAATCGTTACCCAAACACAAATTATCTCTAATTAACCCAAACTTAGCCCAATTTACCCAAATTAACTTAATTAACCCTAATCAACCCAAACTTAACCAAATTAAACCTAATCAACACCATAACCCTTTCAAATTATCACTAATTAACCCAAATTAACCCTACCCTTTAATTAACCCAAATTAACCCTAACCTTTAAGAGGAAAAATTGTAAACAAATGCATTTACTGTTTAATATATATTTACTCTGAATTTTTTAAAATTATTTCTCAAAAGTTTAGTTAAAATATTTAATTTGTATGCATTTTTATTTAGCTATTGTACCAAATAACTTGATGTTGATTGTTATGTTAAACATTCTAGAGTTGGATTTTCTGGCTTTTAAATTAGAGAAGAAAAGAGGCATACACCTTTTTATGGGTGACTCCAAGTTGTAGATGATGACTAGGGGTTTTTAGTCATTCTTAATTCTTATCTGCAGTCTTTTTCTATACTTTCCATTTTTGCTGGACTTTAATACTTATGATCTATGTGTTTATAAATAAATTTTTTATTTAATACTCACTCCATTCACAGTTACTTGTTCTTTTAAACTTTTTGCACGGCAATTAAGGTATGATTTAAAGCCTAATTGAAAATAGAAATTATAATATTTCCATCCCACTAAATTACCCTCATATTAAAGGAATGTTATCTTCTTAAAAATATTGACGTTAGTTTAGATATTTTATAAAAATAAAATAATAAATTTGGTGAGAAATTCTATACCATCCATCACTATTTTATAAAAGGACAAGTGATTGTGAACGGATGGAGTACAATTTTTCTTGTAGACACTTTCATATTTTTTTAGTTGAAAAAATGACTAGATGGCGAAACATAATACTTGAATTAATTTAAATTAATAAGAGCATGAAAATTGAAAACTGAGATAAAAAAAATGGCTCAAGGATAATATTTATTTATAATGATCATTCAAAAGTAAACAACCAATATAGAACATAGCTTTTGAATTTAGCTTAAAATGTTTAGATAATAATTTTAGAAGTGCTAATATATTCCCAGCCCTTAAGAACCCAACCCCAATTCTGAACCCTAACTCTAACCCTAGCCCCAATTCCGAACCCTAACCTTAACCCCAACCCCAACCCTAAACCCAACCCCAACCGCAACAGAACCCTAATCCCAACCCCAACCGACCCCTAACCCTAACCCTAAACGTAACCCTAACTGAAACTGACCCGATGCCTAACCCTAACCCTCACCCGTACCCGTACCCTGCTCTGAACCTAACATCATCAAAAGAGGGAAATAAAAGCATTAAATTAGAAGTAGAAATTGGAGATTTACTAACCTTTTTCGCGGTGGAAGAGACGACGGAGGAGGCGACGAGGAAGTCGACGAGGCTCGAGATCGAGGCGCTGGAGGAAGTCGATGAGGTTGTTATAAGGAGGCGACGGAAGAGGCGACTGAGGAGGCGACGGAGGAGGCGACGAGGAAGTCGACGAGCCGGCACGGGAGGAAATCGATCGTGAGGCACGGGAAGATGAAAAAGATTTTTGGGAACGGAGGGATTTTCTGTGCCATTTTTTTATTATTTATTAACCCATATACATGCCCCTACGAACTAATCCGTAGGTCTTTTGTTTGCGGCTCCGTAGGGCCAAACATCAAATTACGATTAAATATTTTTAAATTAAAACGTAGAGAACCGTAGGGCCAAGTATATGGACCTACGGTTCTATCCGTAGGGGCAATAAATAGTTGCCCCTACGGATTCATTTATCCGTAGGGGCAACCCCATATTGTAGTAGTGGTAGGAAGTAAAATTCCTATACTACGATCGGTCATACTTTGGTTGTCACACAGTTATTTCTCTTCACAGGATATGGATATAATATCATACATTCTGGTTACTAGATCTATGGTTTTAGATCTAGATTTGGGTAGTTTCCCAATGTGGGTACTTTGACAGTATTCTAAAAGTATTTAGAATAGATGACTCCTGGCATGGTGGTGTACCTGCAGGTGATAGAGTCACCCTCTCTAAAGGTGTCTTACAGACTAAAGGGGAGAGATGTGCATGATTGGCATATCACTTGCTTAGGCAATTGAGTCAATCATGAGATGTCAAGTACCACACCAGATGTTGTTTTTGCACTAGATGCGATAAGTTTATATTAATCTAATCCTGGAGAAACATACGGAAGCAGTTTTAGAACATAAGTGGATGTTCTACGGATTTGATAACAGCAGCCTCCTTCGGGAGACGGTTATCATTCCAGGCTTCCAAAGGTGACATGGATGACAGAGTGATTGTCAGAGTTATAGTTTTCCCTCTGACAAAGGGGGCAGTATTATAGACAGGTGGTCCAAGAGGATACTGATTAGTTTCAGTTATCGATACAGTCTAAGAAGTTTGGATTTGGAGTTTATTTATGAACTAGGTCCCATCAGATATCCAGACATATTCTAAGACAGGTATTGCTCAATTCGGAAGATGGTTTTCTCCGCGAACTTGAGATTAAGAGAGATATAGAAAGATACATCAGGGCGGATCCACTCACTGAGGCTATTTCTCGAACACAAGAGTTTTACAAATAGGCTTTGTGAAACTGATTAGTAGAGGAGTTGGATGTTCGGTATCACACGAACTGTGAGTATGCGACATCGCAATAATTAGCCTTAAGTGCAAGTGGGAGATTGTTGGATATAGTGCCCTCAAAGTCAATTATTGGATCGCAGGTACGTGATTGCAATGATTGAGGGATGACCTATACCGGTAGGACAGTCTTACTCGAGATGATAGTATGCTATCTGGTTTGCCTTTATCAGTCGTGTACAGCTTTAGGTGACATGATCACTATTACACGTTGATAGAGCCCTTAGGATCCTGCTTGACTGCCAACAGTATGATGGCGATCATATACGTGAGAGTTGGGTAGTCCATAAGCACATCGTTAAAAGTGGTCCCTAGTCGTGGGAGTTTCGAGACAGGGCATCGATACTCCGGAGTAGACTAGTGTATACAGTCGAGACCCGACGAGGGGCGGTAGCCGGTCTCACAAGCCATTGGTGTCAGTTGGATCACCTAAGATGTATATAGGTGCTCATTGGGTTATGAGTACACCGGACAGGACTCGCCGCGAACTTGCTAGTTGGTATGATACTTAGCGTTAGATAGCAGTTCCCTGGTGACATGTGTACAGGTTAGTTCATCGATCTGAGGTCATCATTTGTCTCGTGTGAGTTCCCACTGTGCTTTGATTTCTACCCTACCACGGCTCAAAGGAGTCGTGCAAACATGTTTTTTTTTGGGTACAGTCCCGAGCCACATGGAGGCAAGTGAGCGGATCGGCAGGGGATTCGTCTCTCCCGGTATTGGGGGTGAGATCGTGCTGTGTCTAGAAGAGCCATTACACCAAGTCCTTGGCCAAGGCAGGTGAGAATTCCTGGTAAGTATTCCAGTAGTTTCTCACGGTGTTCAGGGCTACTCTCCGACACGACTTATTCCGCTATTGGGGGTCTGACGTTACCAGCCCCTAGGCCCGATATGCGATGCTCATAGACGAACGGGCCAGACTGTATGTATATTGTCACTGATAGGCTTAGAAGGGTTCCAGGATGAGTTCGCTCATCGGCTTCCCTTTCGGTCAGTACATGGGCAGCCGTTATGCACAGCTAGTGCCGCTGACGTGCTTATGGTTAAACCCACTGCTAGGGTACTGATGAGTCTTTAGAGTCCCCCACAGATAGTTTTCCAAGTTCGGGCGAAACGTTGTAGAGGCCGTATGGTTTTATGGCAGGGTTCGAAATTGCACATGCACTTGTGCACGTGTCATATTTCGGACAGATAATACTGGTGGGCTTTGGTTTAAGCCAGATCCATGTATTATATTGAGTCGGAATATTTTAGTCTCTCGTATTCGTATTCGGTCGAAATACGGATACAGGTATGTATATACAGGTGAGGGGTATTTTCGTAATCCGTTACGAGAATATTTTAGAAGATACATTTCTTTTGGTTAATCATTTTGGTTTAAATGGTTAAATGGATTTTGGAAAGGGTGACTCATTTTGGATGACACATTTCTTCTAGCATGTTCATTAGTGACCCATGCTAATGAGTCACTAAGTGAGTCATGATAGAATTAATGTGTTTTGTTTTGGGTTTAGATATTTAAGGAGATATTTTCTTGAGATATTTTTCTTTCTCAACCTTATATATCTATTCACATTAGAAAATAAGAGAGATGTTTATATGCTTGGTTTTCTTTTGCTCTCTTGATTTTCTTGAGTTCACCATTTCCAATCCTTAGCATCTTCTTCAACCTCCACCCTGACCCTCTCATGCGATGAGAACCCTAGGGTGTTTGAGACAAAGTATTCTACTTATTCTTTACTTCATCTTGGTCATCTCTTTTAGCAGACTTGATGACCGAGTTGCCTCGGTATAGAGGCGGGAGCCCGTTTAAAGATCCGTTGACGTGGTGCCACCTAGACGAGGAGACAAAAGATCGGAGTTGCCGTGAGGAGCGTGGGATGATGGGTAAAGACTGAAGGACTCGGATCGATCGGTATAGCCTTTCTTCCTCTTTACAGTTTGTTAGTTTAGCGTTAATGGCAAGATCCGGGTTATAGTATGCGATAGCGCCAGTTATAAAAGTTTTTGTTCCGTGTTTGGCGTCAGAATGACGGCCGGGGCGCTACCGTAGACTTACAGTATTTTGCATCTTCATACTTGTGGACTTCGTTCACGGAGAATGGGTTTAACTCTCCTGTCACAATATACTCGAGACCATCCTTGAAGTATTTCATACATGTTCCCCTCCGAAAGGCGGCGCACAGGACCGCGATGTCCTGACGCTGAGATTCGGGGCAGATGCTAATTGGTTTTATCCATCTACCTCTCCGAAAATGCCAAGTTGATTTATGGCATCTTGCATCGGAGGTTTAGATGGATGCGGCCGATGTAGCAGACTTCGTCAGATTCCCCCTCAGGGTGAGGGGTTTTTGATTGTGGGGACGCTCTTCCCTGCAGGCGCAAGCCCCTGCAGTTAATTACGCTATCGCATCGCGGTAACAATTTTCTCCTTCTCCAGAATTTCACTTCGTGTCGTGTGTGTTTGTTTTGTTTGTGGTTGCCCGTGGATTGTATACGGAGACTGAATAATGCCGTCGCCCGTAGGACGTGGATTAGTCCAAATCCGTATTTACTTAGATTTGGGTTTGGTGTTTTTAGTTTAAGGATACGTTAGTCGCGTTGCGGCTAAGATCAACTTAAACGTTCGTTAAGGATACGTTAGTCCTGTTTGAGACTAAGATCAACTTAACGTGATCGTTTAGATCCGACAAAAGAGCGTTTGGGCCCTATTGTTCCAGTTTGGGAGATTCATAGTCCAATTTGGGACTAAAGTCTGTTTGGAGGATACGTTAGCCATTTTTGAGGCTAAGATCGACTCAAACGTTTGTTAAGGATACGTTAGTCCAGTTTGAGACTAAGATCAACTTAACGGGACCGTTTAGGTCCGACAAAAGAGCATTTGGGCTCTATTGTGCCAGTTTAGGGACATGGTGGTCCATATTCCAGTTTAGGGACGTGGTGGTCCAATATTAGTTTAGGGACGTTTCGGTCCGATATTAGTTTAGGGACGTTTCGGTCCACGAGTTTAAGGACCCCGCAGTCCATATTGATGTATGGTCATTGGGACCCGTCACCTCTTTGACGTCGTTGAGGAATTACAACGATGGATATCAAAGGAGTTCGGAGATGTACCCTTGAACCGGATGTGGATTGGTTTAGGAGAGCCGTTTTGCTCAGTTAATTTAATTTGAGGACTTATGGCCATGACTGGGCTAAGTCCAGTTGAATGTTCAACATTTTTATTTGTCTTTGGCCAATTAGGCCTGAGTTAGGGCTTTGCCCCTTTTTAAATAATGCACTGCATTATTTTTGTTTTGTTTGGACTCTGCCTTTTTATAAATGATGCAGAGCATCTATTTTGTTTGGGCTCTGCCCTTTTATAAATGATGCAGAGCATCTATTTTGTTTGGGCTCTGCCCCCTTTTATTGCACTGCAATTTAATTAGGCCTACTTGGTCTTTTTGATTTGGGCCTGGCCCTTTAGGAAATGCATTGCATTTGTCAAGCGCTTTGCGCCAATCAGAGAGCGCAACAGCGCAGATTTATAAGTGCAAAGCACTATTAATTTGAGAATCTTTTAGATTCAAGAACCAATGGTTCATAAAAGAAGTGCAAAGCACTATTTGATTTCTTGATCTAATTTAGATCAAAGAAAAAAAACAAGTTTTTTTTTCTTTTTATTTCAGGAACCAAAGGTTCATAAAAAGTGCAAAGCACTGTTAAATTCTTTGATCTAATTTAGATCAAAGAAGAAGATAAGTTTTTTTTTATCTTAAAGAACCAAAGGTTCATGAACAAGTGCAAAGCACTATTAAATTCTTTGATCTAATTTAGATCAAAGAAGAATATAAGTTTTTTTTTTCTTATCTCAGAGAACCAAAGGTTCATGAAAAGTGCAAAGCACCATTTTATTTTATTTTATTTTTATTAAAGATCATTGATCTTGTTTTTAGATCTATGATCTGTTCATAAGAGAACTTTCTCTTTTTCTAAAGGTTTTTACTTTTTTTATTCTTGAGGAGTTTCTCAGAGTTCTCTCTCTCTCTCTCTCTCTCTCTTTTTTTCTAGAAAAATGTTGATGCCTTTTAATTGAGGTCTGGGGTCCTTTTTATAGTGCCCATAAATTAGTTAAATTTGTTAAAGAGATCTTTCTCTGAGGGATTTGGGGAATTTTCCCCACCGTTGGATCTTTGATCCAAGGGTTTCTGCTTTGCAGAAGAAAATCTTCTTGTTTTAACAAAAACAGAAAAGATTTCTTGAATATTTTAATTCTGTTTGGCGCAGATGCCCCAGCGCATGACACGTGTCGCGCTGTGCTGACACGTGTCGCGCAGCTTTTTTTTTTTTTTTTGCGCAATGCAACTGCGCGCTGCGCGCGCTTTTTTTTTTCTTTCTTCCTTTTGCGCTGCGCGACACGTGTCGCGCAGCGCGCAGGTGCGCTGCGCGCGCTTTTTTTTTTTCCTGGTGCGCAGCGCAACTGTGCGCTGCGCAGACACGTGTCGCGCAGCGCGCAGTTGCGCTGCGCTGACACGTGTCGCGCGGTTACGCTGCGCGCGCTTATTTTTTTTATTTTTTTATTTTTTAGGCAGAACTTTGCTCTGATTGGAGAAAAACAGAAGCATTGCTTCTTTTTCCACCTTGGAATTTAAACAGAGGTTTGCTCTGATTGGGATAAACAACTGCCCCCCACCGTTGCGCTTACGTGGCCTCCTAACGTGAGCGCAGCGGTGGCAGACTCCGAACCGTCGCGCCATCTCTTGGAAGCTGAAAGGGCACTTGATGCCTATAAATAGGACTTTTGGTCCCTCAGATGATTCTTATCTCTAAATTTTTACTTTCAGAACTCAGAACCCCGCTTTTTATTTTTCAAGAATTTTAAGAGTTAAACTCTTAAAACTTTTAGGTGAAAATTTTAATTTGAATTAAATTAAGTTAAATTAATTTTTGTTGATAGAGCATCGCTCTCAATAGATCCCTGATCTAAAGGAAACCTATTTAGGGTTTCACTTAGCAGAGCTTTGCTCTACAGGTCTTAAAAGGATATAAAGAGAACTAAAGGGGACCCTACTAGGGTTTCATAGAGCTCTGCTCTCCGAAAGATTTTTCTTGGATTTTCTTAATTCATTAATAGAGCTTTGCTCCTCCCAAATCATATAGAAGAACTCTTGAGGATTCTTCATGGATCTTGGAACTTAAATATGGCATTTTATTCCTCAGTGCATTATATCGTTTTGCTTAATCAGTCTTTCTGATAATTCTGTTGATCCTCTTTCATAGGAATAATGGACGCCCATATGTATGCTCTTAACGAGATCATCTCTCATGAGGGCATCCGCCGACTTGGCCGCTCTCAAAATCGGGAGTTCACAAACGAGGAGTGTGCTGAAATAATGAGTCGCTTCGACGCATACAACGGTCCACTGCATCCCCGACGTTCCTTTCTTCTTAAACTTATCGTGGGAGCTATCTGGGAAGCGCTTCCCCTATTCTGTTCCGGTGTGCCGCTTAAGGCGTTGGATGCCGCTGAGGACAAGGTGCACTCTGTGTACCTATTGAACTTTATCTCGAAGAAACGGCGAGACAGTCTTATTGACCTCTTGCACGAGGTCTTTCAACAGTCTGCCATACTCGCTGCTTATCGGAGAGTGGAAGACATCGGGAAGGACCCTAACGCTTGTGCTCGCGAAAGGAAGCACACTAGGATGGTCCGCGAGGCTTGGAAAGTCATAGATAGGATCGCTTTTGAATTCCTCAATCCATGCCCTGGATCTGAGGTTATTCCATTGTAACTTTCGTTTATTGTTTTTATGACTGTAAGAACTTCGGGCAATATTAATGGAAAATTTTTTTTTAATCCCAGCTTGTCTTTATTATATATCTTTGTCCTGAGTCTTTTTGCCCATGCATGAATGAATACGTCTTGAACGCTTGATCAAACGTAAATCGGGTGCTCTTTCTGTTGCTTTTCCTCTTTCTCAGCATGTCGTCACAATTAGCAGGTAATAGAGTAAGGTTCTTGATTTCTTCATGAGATAGCGAGGGCTTAGGCCGCAGGTTCAGATCTGCTGCCTAAGACTTTTCAACTCTATGAGCCGTGAGGGTCTCATAGAGACTTTTCTCCCTACGGATCGAGAGGATCTCGTAGGCGGGTTTTTCTTCTTAGGAATCGTGAGGATTCCTAAGTGTGGTTTTCTCTTGTAAGTCGTAAGGATCCTACAAGATAATTTTTCCCTCTTACGAGTCGAGAGGACTTGTAAGCGGTTGCTTCCCTCCTTGTCGAAGTTCGACGTTGGAGAGTGAGACCCGTGGATGGTATGCAAGAGACCGTTTTGGGCCAACTCACAGGGTCCCAATGCTTAGGAAACAGGCTTCTTTTATGCCCACTGCCTAAGGCTTTATCTCACGAGTCGAGCCGCCTCGACAATTTTTCACAAGTCGAGACGAATCGAACGTTTCTCGCAAGAACATCTTAACGTCGTATTTAACCTCTGCTCTTTACGCCAGAAGCCCGTTAAGGTTGGTGGTACTTAGGGTTTTGGCCATCGTACCGTCGCATAAGCTGATATAGTCCTCGATAGGCAATCGTGCTGTTCGAGTATCCCTGCGACTGCCGTGTCTCTGATCCCTTCGGGGGCTGGACAAGACGTCTTCAAGCAATCCTCCTTGGCAGTTTGACCGTCGGAAGAGCAAGCGGTAGGAATTTGCCATGCCGCTTTTTACTTGAGGTTAGGCTCATTTTGGAGAGCCCCGATGAGTCATAACCACTCCGCGCTGGTGTGGGATGATCTCCGATAGTCTTTCGGGTTTTATATGAGTTGCCGTCAAGACCCTGAAGCTAGGAATTTGGCCTTTGCTTCGTTTGCTGGCATTGCGTCTGCTGTATCGAGACGAATGTTGCGGTGGGAACTAGGGATTTTGCCGTGGCTCCGTTTGTTTGATGACGTTGCGTCTGCTGTGTCGAGACGAACGTTGGGGTGACATCTCGTCTGCTGTATCGAGACGGACGTCGAGGTTGTCTCTAGGTTGCTGGTGAACCGCCGAGGTTTGGAACTAGGGATTTTGCTGTGGCTCCATTCGTTTAATGACGTTGCGCCTGCTGTGTCGAGACGAACATTGGGGTGACATCTCGTCTGCTGTATCGAGACGAACGTCAAGATGGTGACCACTCTGTGCTGATGCGAGATGATCTCCGATTGTCTTTCCGGTTTTATGTGAGTTACCGTAAAGACGTTGAAGCTAGGAATGTGGCCTTCGCTTCATTTGCTTTGTCATGTCTGAATCCCTGCTGGAGGAAGAACGCTGAGGTTGACATTTCGTCTACTGTATCGAGACGAACGTCATGGAGGTGACCACTTCATGTGAGATGGTCTCCGATTGTCTTTCCGGTTTTATGTGAGTTACCGTCAAGACGTCGAAGTTAGGAATGTGGCCTTCGCTTCGTTTGCTTTGGTGTGTCCAAATCCTGTTGGAGGAAGAACGCTGGGGTTGACATTTTGTCTGCTATATCGAGACGAACGTCAAGATGGTGACCACTCTGTGCTGATGCGAGATGATCTCCGATTGTCTTTCCGGTTTTATGTGAGTTACCGTAAAGACGTTGAAGCTAGGAATATGGCCTTCGCTTCATTTGCTTTGTCATGTCTGAATCCCTGCTGGAGGAAGAACGCTGAGGTTGACATTTCGTCTACTGTATCGAGACGAACGTCAAGGAGGTGACCACTTCATGTGAGATGGTCTCCGATTGTCTTTCCGGTTTTATGTGAGTTAAAGTAAAGACGTTGAAGCTAGGAATGTGGCCTTTGCTTCGTTTGCTTACACTGCGTCTGGTGTATTGAGACGAATGCTGAGGTGGAGCTGGGATTTTGCCATCACTCCGCTTTGTTTCGACCATGGGGTCTTTTGTTAACTTTGCATGTACACCCCGCTGGGCTGCGAAGGAACGCCGTTGTTGACATTGCGTCTGTTGTAACGAGACGAATGCTAAGGTGGAGTTGGGATTTTGCCGTTACTCCGCTTTGTTTCGACCGTGAGGTCTTTTGTTGACGTTGCATCTGCCTCCAGCTGGACTGCGGGGGAACGCTGTTGTTGGCATTGCGTCTACTGTATCGAGACGAATGCTGAGGTGAAGCTGGGATTTTGCCATCGCTCCGCTTTGTTTCGACCATGGGGTCTTTTGTTAACTTTGCATGTACACCCTGCTGGGCTGCGAAGGAACGCCGTTGTTGACATTGCGTCTGTTGTAACGAGACGAATGCTAAGGTGGAGTTGGGATTTTGCTGTTACTCCACTTTGTTTCGACCGTGAGGTCTTTTGTTGACGTTGCATCTGCCTCCAGCTGGACTGCGGAGGAACGCTGTTGTTGACATTGCGTCTACTGTATCGAGACGAATGCTGAGGTGAAGCTGGGATTTTGCCATCGCTCCACTTGATGGTGTAACATCTGTGTCCTGTTGGAATGAGGAGGCACACCGTTGTTGGTCTCCAGGCTGTAGACGTGGCCATTGAGATTTGGAACTAGGGACTTTGTCATGGTTCTGTTTCGTTGCGATTCTGAGGTCGGTTGTTGACGTCATGTCTGCATCTAGTTGGAGTGAGGAGAAACGCCGTTGGTGATCTTTAAGTTGTCGATATTGACGTCGAGACCCTGAAGTTAGGGACCTTCCTTTGCTTCATTTGTTGACATCGTGTCTGTAATATTGCGACAAATGTCAAGATGGTCTCTAGGTTATCTATGAACCGTCGAGATTTGGCTTCGCTTTCTGGTGGAGCCTGTTGGGAAGGTATTGTTCCCTTTTTATCTGTGCCCCTGGATTGTATACAGGGATCGATGTGATTTCACCTGTAGGGCAAAAAGTTTCATTTTTTCATTTTTTTTATTCTTTCCGCGATGCTCTATCATTTCAGCTTTTTATATCGCGAAAATCGCGATTGCCCAATCATTTCGGATATTTTTCGCGGTGCCCAATCATTTCGGCTATTTTTCTTTTTACTCGCTGCTTTTTATTGCGAGTTGCCCAACGGCTATTTTGCATGCATACATTTTTACTTGCTGATTTTGTTTGCAAGCTGCCCCATCATTTCGGCTATTTCGTATGCATATATATATATATATATATATATATATATTTTGGCTCGCTGATTTTTTTTTTTTTTTTTTGCGAGTGGGGGATTTGGGATCTGATACCAATCTTGGCATCAGTATCGCTGCGACTGGAATATTGCCAGGAGCGAATCATCATTTGCCGTAAAAGGACTTGAAATTTGATACCGGTCTAGGCATCAGCATCGCTGCAACTGGGATATTGGCAGGAGCGAATCATCATCTGTCATGAAAGAACTTGGAATTTGATACCGATTTAAGCATCAGCATCGCTACAACTGGAATATTTCCAGGAGCGAATCATCATTTGCCGTAAAAGGACTTGGAATTTGATACCAATCTAGGCATCAGCATCGCTGCAACTGAGATATTGCCAGGAGCGAATCATCATCTGCCATGAAAGGACTTGGAATTTGATACCGATTTAGGCATCAGCATCGCTACAACTGGAATATTGCCAGGAGCGAATCATCATTTGCCTCTGTCGATCCCGAACAAAGGTGGCTTAGTAAACATGATTAAGGGTCCTGTCGGTTAAGGCTTTTGACTTCATGAGCCGTAAGGGTCTCACAAAGGTATTTCTCCCTACAAGTCGTGAGGATCTTGTAGGTGTGTTTTCTCCTTGGGAATCGTGAGAATTCCTAAGTGCATGTTCTCTTGTAAGTCGTAAGGATCTTACAAAAGGGTTTTCTCCTTATAAGTCGAGAGGACTTACAAGTGTTGTTTGCTGTACAAGCATATCCCTAGTAACGGATGGGACTTTGTTAGGGAAATATTTATTCGTGCCCGTGGATTGTATACAACGGTCATTATGAGCCGCTTGTAGGGCAATATCGAAGGTTGTGGGGGCTGCTTAAGAATATGTTAAGGTTTCTGCAACTTAAGACTTTCAAATCTTATGAGCCGTAAGGGTCCCACAAGAGAGTTCTCCTTACGAGTCGTGAGGATCTCGCAAGTGTATTTTCTCCTTCGGAATCGTGGGGATCCCTAAGTGTGTTGTTCCTTTGTGAGTCGTAAGGATCTCACGCAGGTGGTTTCTCCTTACAGGGTCGAGAGGACCCTATAAGTGTTTCTTAACGAGGTTGCGCCCTTTCAGGTTTTCACAAACACTCGCCGGTAGCCCTGCTGTTTTTACTCACGGAGCCCTTTCGGGTTTTCATCCGTGCCCATTTTGCTTATGGACATACCGTTTTTTTTTAATTCTTTTTATTTTTTTTATTCTTTTTTTTTACGAGGTCGCACCCTTTCAGGTTTTCACGAACACTCGCCGGTAGCCCTGCTGTTTTTACTCACGGAGCCCTTTCGGGTTTTCCTCCATGCCCGTTTTGCTTATGGACATACCGTTTTTTTTTTCTTTATTTTCTTCTTCTCTTTTTTTTTTTTTTATTAACGAGGTCGCGCCCTTTCGGGTTTTCACGAACACTCGTCGGTAGTCCTGCTATTTTTACTCACGGAGCCCTTTCGGGTTTTCATCCGTGCCTATTTTGCTTATGGACATACCATTTTTTTGTTTTTTTTTATATTCTCGTCAGCCTAAGAATGCTGCGGTAGTAGTTTAAAAACATTTCGGTCATTTGCAAGTTTTAGGACATTGCGGTCCATCATTAGTTTAAGGACATCTCGGTCCGTTGTTAGTTTAAGGACGTTTCGGTCCGTTGTCGCCGTATTTGAGGCGAATATCTGGTTTATTGACTTTTCGGTCTATGAGTCCTTCTCCATGAATGAACACGATGCCCCCGGCGTATCCATCTTTTTCGGAGCGTGCGGTTGTGGCGGACTTACCTTCCAGTTCTCAGACAGCGCAAACTTGCCATGTTGGTATTGGTCTTCAACCCAGTTTTTGAAGACGTAGCAATCCTCGATCAGATGACCTACCGTTTGGTGATAAGGGCAATAATTAGGATTATTAATATCGTCCGGCCGCAACGGACGTTTTGGACTCGGCAGATTGATGAGTCTGTCGCACACTGCCAGCTCGAACAGTCCCCTTGTTTTATCTTGCGGAAACGAGTAAGGACGTTTCAACTTTTCCTGGAGGGATTGCCGCTTGTTGCTTTGGCAAGCAACCGGTCTAGGGTCACCTGATTGTTGTTGAGCGCTGGCGACGAGGGCCTTTTTTCCTTTTCCTTTATTCTTTTTGCTCGGTCCCTTGTTTACGGGGCCGAGATTTTTTTCGAATAGCGTGCGATTACATGGCTGAACGTTCTCGCAGCTTCTCAATTCCTTTATTTTCGAAATAGATTCCCCGAGGGAAAAGTTGGGGATAGGTTCTTCGTCAGAGTCGCTTCCAAAGGTGACAATTTGTGATCCCTTGAAGTCGGCTATATGACAGTTTGCGGCGGCTCCTTTGCGCTCATATATCGCATTTTTCCGATGTCCACGAGATTCACACTTTGTCTTGTCGAAGTGTTGCTTTTGAGCGACATACCCTTGCCACCAACAGTTAAAGGACTCGCAGTCTTCGGTAGGATATATGATCTTCTGATGATATAAACAGAAGTTAGGGTGCATCTCTACCTCAGAGAAAGAATTTTCTTCAGAGGGCGGTAGCTTCATTCCTACTGATAGAGCTTTGGCGAACCGTTTCCTCGTCTTGAATTTGTTTTTACCCGCAGTGTATGGCTTTTGATTTGACGGGAATGCCTTGGCTATTTCCAGTATGGCCATTTCATGCTCTTGATTGGCTTTTGCTTTCAGACGAATTTCACTTAGGAAGACATCGATCAACTCGTCTGATGGCTGTAGAATCTCCGGCTCAGGATTCGCCATTAGTTTCTCAGTGCAAGGAGCATCTTTATCATCCGTCAGTGAATGAGAAATCATATGACAAGTCGTTACGTAGTCTTCGGATTCATCCGATGAGTTTTCTCCATTGTTTTTATCCTTGACTAAAGAACAAGCTGCCCCCGGTGTGTCCGTCTTCTTTGGAGAGTGTGGCTGTGGTGGGTTTACCTTCCAGCTTTCAGACAACGCGAACTTGCCTTGCAGGTATTGATCCTCGATCCATCCCTTAAAGACGAAACAATCCTTAATCGGGTGACTTACCGTTTGGTGGTAAGGGCAATAATTGGGATTATTAAGATCGCCTGGCTGCAACGGACGTTTTGGATTCGGCAGATTAATGAGTCTGTTGCGCACTGCCAGCTCGAACAGTCTTCTCGTTTTATTCTGAGGAAACGAGTAATGACGTCCTAGCCTCTCTTCGAGGGATGGGCGTGGACGCACGTTGTTTTGGCGAGCGACCGGCTTTGAGTTGCTCGACTGTTGCTGAGCGTTAGCAACGATGATCGCTTTTCCTTTCTCATTTCGGGGATCGGGTCTTGGAGGAGACGGTCTATGGCCCATCTGGTCCATTTGGGCTAATTTGTCGATCAAGGCCTGGAAGGTGGTCGGCCTGAAGAACATCATGAATTGCGAGATGGTCGCCTGCGGATCGAGAGTGCCCATAAACATGCCTACCGCAGGTGCCTCTTCTATGCGTTGTTCGCATTTCGACCATAGGTTTCGCCATCGTGTTGCGTATTGGACCCACGTTTCACCGGGCCTTATCCTGGCATTTATCAGTGCTGTAATCGGGGTGCGTTCACTAGCACTTGCGAATCTTTGTGTAAACAGCAGTTCCATCTCTGCAAATGTTTTGACAGAGTCGTTAGGTAGCTCCGAATACCATTCAAAGGCTGTTTCTGCTAAGCTGCCGACGAATTGACGTAGCAACAATTTGTCATCGCCTCCAGTATTGCCGCACAAGGCCCTGAATTGAGCGACATGCTGATGCGGATTCCCTGTCCCTTTATATACGTGGAATTTAGGGATCGTATATCCTGGCGGGTAATTGATTTGGTCATACCAGCTCGGATACGGTCGTCCGGTTCTAACAATTTGCCCAGCCGCTTCATTCGCCTGATGAACCCGGATCTACTGAGCTATATATTCGTCTAGGTCGACTTTGGAGATTGCCTCCTCCTTGGCTGTTGATAAAGCCGGCGGAGGATTTGACGTTTCTCCCCTGTCGTCTTCAAGGACGATCGGAGGATCTTCAGCAGGAGGGTCCGGCTGTAACATCATCCCTACCATATCTTTGAAGAGGAGCGCCATCTACTTTATGTTAGCCGCCTGCTCTGCAGCTTCTTTGTCCCTCTTTTCGAGGACTCTGCGTAAAAAGTCAGCGTCAGTTTCTTGTTCTTGACGCTCATCCGAAGACGTTTCAGAGCTTTCTTTTAGCTCAGTGAGTGCAGCCATTGTAGTCATCATTTCCCGAAGCTTTTGTTGTTGCTCCTGGGATTTCGTCACGGATCGGGTGAGCGGTCGGTGGCCCGTAGAAGTGCGGCTTTCCTCCTTTCCAGAAGCCATATAAACAGTGTGCACCACCATGCCCCCAGATTTGGGGCGTTTGTGTTCAGCGTTTTTATGCTTCGCCATGTTCACAGGGGCTTTTTGTGGCCTCCTTTTTTGAGTGATTGGAGTTAAGGGAGCCGTTGTAGTGGGCACCCAAATAGCTTTTGCTTTTTGTGGTTTGACAGAGTAATCCTTCCCCTGCCGAACCTTCATCTTTTTCTGTCGTCGGAGGCAGTCTTGATCGATCACCGACTCTTGGACCTGTCGCCAGACTTTGTAAATTTTAGAGGACAGCCGTTGAGGGGGCTGCTCTAGCTTCTTCTCTGGAGTATTCTCCACAGGTGAAGGAGTTCGTTTCAACATCGCAGTAGGAGAGTTTCTGCGTACCTTATTGAGCAGTTCAAAGCTGTTCTTGGTTGGAACAGCAGTATCGATCCCAACCGTTGGAGCTGGCGGAGTTATCTCAGAGGGGGAGTTGCCCCCAGCCTTCCTTACTCGATGCCAGTGGCGACGTCGAGCGTGTCGTGCTGATGGAGTTGTTTCAGCTATAGGGGTGACCTCCTCATGCCCCCTGTGTTGGTCAGAATATACTGGTACCAGCTTTTTAAAGATCGACGTCCGTTGAACGGGGACGGCCAATTTGTCAGAAGCGAACTTCTGAACATGAGAAGCAACCTTGGTGATTTTGCCAGGAACGGGAGTTGGAATGGCTATCCGCTTCGGGATAACGCCTTCTGGTATGGCAGGCTTCTTCATGAGCCTGTTAGAGCTCTGGCCTAGTCCGTTAAAAACTGAAGCAGTGGAGTTGGACGACCCGTTGAGAGGGGTCGTGGCAGTGGTGAGTCGATCGAAGACCGACTTCTTTGGAGCTTCTTGCAATGTCATTTGGGCGTTGAAGCTCATTGATGGGAGCATGGTCCTAAAAAATAATCCAGTGGTGGCCTGAGTTACCTGCTCCACCGACATTTTGAAAAGGGAGGCCGCTTGGGGCCCATAAGTCACTCCTCCAGCAATGACGGAGCGAGAGTTATCGCTGCGGGCGGTGCAGTTCGAAGCCATCGATTTTCTGTTTTCTGCATAAAGCAAGACACCAAATCTTAGTACCTTGAATCCACAGGCAATCACAGCAAACCGCGATTTGTTCGCGAACACGACACACGAAGTGTGGAGTGGAAAGAGGAAGAGGTCCCACCGGGCGTGCCAGAATCTGTTCCCCTCCGAAAGGCAGCGCACAGGACCGCGATGTCCTGACGCTGAGATTCGGGGCAGATGCTAATTGGTTTTATCCGTCTACCTCTCCGAAAATGCCAAGTTGATTTATGGCATCTTGCATCGGAGGTTTAGATGGATGCGGCCGATGTAGCAGACTTCGTCAGATTCCCCCTCAGGGTGAGGGGTTTTTGATTGTGGGGACGCTCTTCCCTGCAGGCGCAAGCCCCTGCAGTTAATTACGCTATCGCATCGCGGTAACAACTTTCTCCTTCTCCAGAATTTCACTTCGTGTCGTGTGTGTTTGTTTTGTTTGTGGTTGCCCGTGGATTGTATACGGAGACTGAGTAATGCCGTCGCCCGTAGGACGTGGATTAGTCCAAATCCATATTTACTTAGATTTGGGTTTGGTGTTTTTAGTTTAAGGATACGTTAGTCGCGTTGCGGCTAAGATCAACTTAAACGTTCGTTAAGGATACGTTAGTCCTGTTTGAGACTAAGATCAACTTAACGTGATCGTTTAGATCCGACAAAAGAGCGTTTGGGCCCTATTGTTCCAGTTTGGGAGATTCATAGTCCAATTTGGGACTAAAGTCTGTTTGGAGGATACGTTAGCCATTTTTGAGGCTAAGATCGACTCAAACGTTTATTAAGGATACGTTAGTCCAGTTTGAGACTAAGATCAACTTAACGGGACCGTTTAGGTCCGACAAAAGAGCATTTGGGCTCTATTGTGCCAGTTTAGGGACATGGTGGTCCATATTCCAGTTTAGGGACGTGGTGGTCCAATATTAGTTTAGGGACGTTTCGGTCCGATATTAGTTTAGGGACGTTTCGGTCCACGAGTTTAAGGACCCCGCAGTCCATATTGATGTATGGTCGTTGGGACCCGTCACCTCTTTGACGTCGTTGAGGAATTACAACGATGGATATCAAAGGAGTTCGGAGATGTACCCTTGAACCGGATGTGGATTGGTTTAGGAGAGTCATTTTGCTCAGTTAATTTAATTTGAGGACTTATGGCCATGACTGGGCTAAGTCCAGTTGAATGTTCAACATTTTTATTTGTCTTTGGCCAATTAGGCCTGAGTTAGGGCTTTGCCCCTTTTAAAATAATGCACTGCATTATTTTTGTTTTGTTTGGACTCTGCCATTTTATAAATGATGCAGAGCATCTATTTTGTTTGGGCTCTGCCCTTTTATAAATGATGCAGAGCATCTATTTTGTTTGGGCTCTGCCCCCTTTTATTGCACTGCAATTTAATTAGGCCTACTAGGTCTTTTTGATTTGGGCCTGACCCTTTAGGAAATGCATTGCATTTGTCAAGCGCTTTGCGCCAATCAGAGAGCGCAACAGTGCAGATTTATAAGTGTAAAGCACTATTAATTTGAGAATCTTTTAGATTCAAGAACCAATGGTTCATAAAAGAAGTGCAAAGCACTATTTGATTTCTTGATCTAATTTAGATCAAAGAAAAAAAAACAAGTTTTTTTTCTTTTTATTTCAGGAACCAAAGGTTCATAAAAAGTGCAAAGCACTGTTAAATTCTTTGATCTAATTTAGATCAAAGAAGAAGATAAGTTTTTTTTTATCTTAAAGAACCAAAGGTTCATGAACAAGTGCAAAGCACTATTAAATTCTTTGATCTAATTTAGATCAAAGAAGAATATAAGTTTTTTTTTCTTATCTCAGAAAACCAAAGGTTCATGAAAAGTGCAAAGCACCATTTTATTTTATTTTATTTTTATTAAAGATCATTGATCTTGTTTTTAGATCTATGATCTGTTCATAAGAGAACTTTCTCTTTTTCTAAAGGTTTTTACCTTTTTTATTCTTGAGGAGTTTCTCAGAGTTCTCTCTCTCTATTTCTTTTTTTTTAGAAAAATATTGATGCCTTTTAATTGAGGTCTGGGGTCCTTTTTATAGTGCCCATAAATTAGTTAAATTTGTTAAAGAGATCTTTCTCTGAGTGATTTGGGGAATTTTCCCCACCGATGGATTTTTGATCCAAGGGCTTCTGCTTTGCAGAAGAAAATCTTCTTATTTTAACAAAAACAGAAAAGATTTCTTGAATATTTTAGTTCTGTTTGGCGCAGATGCCCGAGCGCGTGATACGTGTCGCGCAGCTTTTTTTTTTTTTTGCTGCGCAGCGCAACTGTGCGCTGCGCGACACGTGTCGCGCAGCGCGCGCTTTTTTTTTTTCTTTCTTCCTTTTGTGCTGCGCAGCGCAACTGTGTGCTGCGCAGACACGTGTCGCGCAGCGCGCAGTTGCGCTGCGCGACACGTGTCGCGCAGCGCGCAGGTGCGCTGCGCGCGCTTTTTTTTTTTCCCCTGGTGCGCAGCGCAACTGTGCGCTGCGCAGACACGTGTCGCGCAGCGCGCAGTTGCTCTGCGCTGACACGTGTCGCGCAGTTACGCTGCGCACGTTTTTTTTTTTTTTTTAAGGCAGAGCTTTGCTCTGATTGGAGAAAAACAGAAGCATTGCTTCTTTTTCCACCTTGGAATTTAAACAGAGCTTTGCTCTGATTGGGATAAACAATACACTGATGTTGTGTAGAAGGAATGATGTTATACTCGTATAACCAAGGCTGGCCTAGCAAAGCATTATAGCAGGTCTTGGCGTCGATGGCATGAAATTTAATATCTGTGACAAGTAACCCGAAGGGCAGTGTCAGTATCACAGACCCGAGAGTTCGTGATGACTGAGAGTCGAACCCGGAGATGGTAATTTTATCACGAGTGAGGTGCTGAACGCTCATGCATATTTCCTTCAACACTCGCACGTTGAGAAGATTGACGGAAGACCCATTGTCGACCAGGATTTTGCCTATCTTGATATCATGACAATATCCGGAGACATATAAGGGACGGTTGTGCTCGCACGTCCCAAGGAGGAGATCTTTATCGCCGAAGGTAATATCGGCTGTATGTACTTCTTCCAGCTCGTCCTCCATCTTTTCTTCAGCGAGAAAAGTTTGGAATTACTCTGGCACTTGTAGCGTCTTGATCAATGAGTCCCTTGCTTCTTTTGATAGTAAAAGAGCGTCGTGAATGCTGAGCTGCGAAGGTAACTCCTCAAGTGTGCCAGAATATTGTAGTCCACCTTACTTTTCCTTGGCGGGTCCTTGGCGGTCAGCGCTTTCATGGCTTGGTCATCTAGGGCGATATCTTCAGAGACCTTCTCTTTTCCTTTATCTTTGTTGTTCGCGGGTCCGAGATTCTTTTCTGGAAGTGTACGATTGCGGAGCTGGATATTTTCGCAAGCCTTCGGCTCTTCCTCTTTTTCCAAAGTGGACTCTTTAAAGAGAGGGACAAGAGCCATTTCCTCATCAGAGTCGCTCCCGAATGTGAGAACTTGTGATCCGCCGGCGTTAATCACGCGACAATTGCCGGTGGTTCTTTTATGCTTCTCGGTCGTACTTCTCTTCTCCCGACGAGTTTTACGTTTCATCCGCTTGAAACGCTGCCGGTGAGCAACATATCCCTGCCACCATCTTGTAAAAGAGTTGCACTCTTCGGTGGGGTGCGAAATCTTTCGATGATATAGACAGTAGCTAGGATGTGTTTCTCCTTCATCAAGAGCGTTCGCTTCGGAGGATGGCAGCTTCATTCCCATTGATATGGCTTTAGCAAACCTTTTCTTCGTCTTGGACTTGTTTTTGTTCGTGACGGATGTACTTTGATCTGGCGGGAGTGTTTCAACTTTTTCGTCCAGCCGCCGGCGTTTGGCTTTCTCAAATATAGCCATCTCACGCTCCCGATCAGCTTTACTTTTCAGAAGAGCTTTATTTAAAAATGCGTCGATCATTTCGTCTGATGGCCCTGGAAGTTCCAGTTCAGGACCTGCCCCCAGTCTCTTGGTGCAAGGAGCCTCTTCATCGTCTATTAATGAGTGCGAGATCATATGACAACTTGCTACGTAATCCTCAGATCCATCTGATGAGTCTTCTCCATCATCTCCATCTTCAAGGACGTGGCCGATGAATTCTTGCAGCGTGATCGGGGTCCGCACCTTCTGGTTATACTCTTCCAGCGCGTCGATCTGCTTCTGCAGGTTCGTGCGCTTATCGCTAAGGTTCACGGGCTTTCTGGATTTCTTCTTCTTTTTCGAAGATTTCGACGGCTGGGTGTGGGAGCCTTGGCTATCGCCACTAATCTTTGGAGTTGGGCGCAGCTTCAGCATCCCTTCGATAATCTGGGGTTCCAGCGGATTCTTCCACCTGATTGCCGGGCATGTCTGGAGATCATTCAGCATCCTTTTGGTTTTGGCCGAAAGGGCCAATTCCCAAGGAGCTTCTTCAACAAAAGAGCACGTTGCCCCCGGTGTATCCGTCTTTTTAGGAGTGTGCGGTTGTGATGGGTTTACTTTCCACTTCTCAGACAGCGCAAACTTGTCTTGTAGGTACTAATCCTCATCCATCCCTTAAAGACAAAGCAATCTTCGATTGGATGGCTTACCGTTTGGTGGTAAGGGCAATAATTAGGATTATTCACTTCGCCGGGTTGCGATGGTCGTCTTGGATTCGGCAAATTGATAAGCCTGTTACGCATCACTAGTTCGAATAGCCTCTTCGTTTTATCCCGCGGGAAAGAGTAAGGGTGTTTCATTTTCTCATTATAATAGCGCCGTCTCTCCTCCAACTGATCCGTTAGTCTCGGAGCACTGGCTGCTGTTGGGTATTTGCAACGAAGGTCGCCTTCCCCTTACCTTTTTCGTTCTGCAGCTCCGGCTTCGGAGGAGACGGTCTATGACCCATTTGATCCATCTGGGCTAGCTTATCGATTAAAGCCTGGAACGTAGTCGGTTTGAAGAACATCATGAATTGTGAAATAGTTGCATGAGGGTCTAGGGTGCCTACGAACATGCCCACCGCTGGTGCTTCTTCGATGCGCTATTCGCACTTAGACCATAGATTCCGCCATCGGATTGCGTACTGAACCCATGTCTCGCTCGGCTTCACCCTGGCATTGATCAATGCCGTTATTGGGGTGCGTTCACTGGCACTGGCGAATCGTTGGGTGAACAACAACTCCATTTCTGCGAAAGTTTTGACGGAGTCATTTGGAAGTTCGGAGTACCACTCGAATGCCGTCTCCGATAAGCTGCCGACGAATTGGCGAAGCAAGAGCTTGTGATCGCCGCCGGTGTTGCCATAAAGAGCCCTGAACTGGGTCACATGTTGATGGGGATTTCCTGTCCCCTTATACACATGGAATTTTAGGATCTTGTAGCCCGGCGGGTATTTTATCTGATCATACTGGCCTGGATACGGTCGCCCAGTTCTAACAATTTGCCCAGCCGCTTCATTCGCCTGGTGAACTCGTATGTGCTGAGCGATATAATCATCCAGGGCGGCCTTAGAGATTGTCTCCTCCTTGGCTGTTGACAGAGCCGGCAGAGGATTCGATGTTTCTCCTCTGTCATCTTCAACTATTACCGGAGGATCTTCGGCTGGGGGATCCGGCTGGATCATCATGCCCACAATATCCTGGAATAGAAGGGTCATTTGCTTTATATTGGCCGCTTGTTCCGCAGCTTCCTTGTCCTTCTTTTCGAGCATTCTCCGAAGGAATTCAGCATCAGTCTCGTGTTCGTGACGTTGTTCTGATGATGCCTCCGGGCTTTCTTTTGGCCCGGTAAGTGCGGCCATTGCAGTCAGCATCTCTTGAAGCTTCTGCTGTTGTTGTTCCTGAGCTCTTGTGATGGATCGGGTGAGCGTTCGGTGACCCGTAGAAGCGCGGCTATCCTCTTTCCCGGATGCCATGTAAACAGTATGGACCGTTATGCCCCCAGACTTGGGGCGTTCGGGCGCAGTGCTTTTGATATTTCTCGCAGACATGGGAATTTTCTCTGGCCTTCTCCTCTTATGGGCGGTCGAAGTTGAGGGGGCCATTGTAGCGGGCACCCAAGTGGTTGTCGTCTTTTGCGGCTTACTGGAACAGTTCCCTTCCGGCTGAACCTTCAGCTTCTTCTGTCGGCGGAGGTAGTCTTGATCAATCACTGACTCATGGACACGTCGCCAGACTTTGTAAACTTTAGAAGACAGTCGTTGAGGGGACTGTTCCGGCTTCACTTCTGCGACAGTCTCTACCGGTAGAGGAGATCTTTTCAGTATGGCAGTAGGCGAGTTCCTACGCACCTTGTTCAGCAGTTCAAAGCTGTTCCCGGTCGGAACAGCAGCATTGACTTCCACCGTTGGAGCTGGTGGAGTTAGCCCAGAGGGGGAGTTGCTCCCGGCCTTCCTTATTCGGCGCCAGTGGCGACGTCAAGCGTGTCGAGCTGTTGGGGCTGGTTCGGCGATGGGGATGGCTTTGTCTTGCCCCCTGTCCAGATGAGGCACCGCTGGTGCCAGCCTCTTGAAGACTGACGTCTTTTGAGTATAGGTATCCAATCCGTCAAAGGCAGACCTTCGAGCAGGAACGGGAGCTGGAATAGCCAGTCTTGTAAAGACCGACTCTTTTGCATGAGAAGCCGCCTTGACGACTTTAGGAGCAGAGATGGCTATATTCTTTGGGATGGACACTTCAGATGTCATGGGCTTCTTGGCAGGCCCATCGGAGTTCAGGCTCAGTCTGGCGAAGACCGAGGAATTGGAGCTGGACGACCTATTGAGAGGGGCCGTGGTAGTAGCAAGTCGATCAAAGACCGACTTCTTGGGAGCTTCTGGTATTGGTACAGGAATAGTGAAGCTCGTTGGCGGGAGCATGGTCCCGAAAAACAATCCAGTAGTGGCCTGAGTGATCTGTTCCACCGGCATCGTGAATAAGGAAGCCGCTTGGGGCCCGTAAGCTACACCTCCAGGTGAGGCGGAGCATAGGTTGTAGTTGCAGTTAGAACATCTTGCACAAATGGACGCCATTGATTCTTTGCTTTCTGCGGCAAGCAAAACGCCAAATCTTAGTACCTCGAAACCCAAAGGCAACCATTAGCAAACCACGATTGGTTCACGAACACAACACACGAAGTGTGAAGTGGAAAGAGGAAAAGGTCCCACTGGGTATGCCAGAATATGTTCCCCTCCGAAAGACACGGCGGACGTCTAGCCTGAATTTCGGGGCAGAAACTAATTGGTGCTATCCGTCCACCTCTCCGAAGATGCCAAGTTGATTTATGTCACCATGTATCGAAGGTTTAAACGGATGCGGCCGATATAGCAGACTTCGTCAGATTCCCCCTCGTTTGAGGGGTTTTTAATTGTGGGGACGCTCTTCCCTGCAGGCGCAAGCCCCTGCAGTTAATTACGCTACCGCATTGCGGTAACAACTTTCTACTTCTTCAAATGGTCACTTCGTGTCATGGGTGTTTGTTTTGTATTTGGTTGCCCGTGGATTGTATACGGAGACTAAGTTATGTTGTCGCCCGTAGGGTGTGGACTAGTCCAAATCCGTATCTTTCTTAGATTTGGGTTTTGGGGATTTGGGTTTAAGGATACGTTAGCCTTATTTGAGATTGTGCATAGCATTGGGCTCTGACATTTTTGTCTTGTATTGAATGCATAGCATTCATCAGAAACAAAGTTTGTTCTGACTGTGTGCCACGTGGCACGTCAGGCACGTTGCGCCAGTCAAAGAGCGCATTGCGCTTCTGTCGGGTAGCGCACACGAAGAGGACAAGTGTCGCGCTTAGCGCTAAGCGCTAGTTTGTTAGCGTATTGTGCTTTTAATTTATGAGCGTATTGCGCTAGTCTGTTAGCGCACCGTGAGTGACACGTGACGCGCTTGGCGCTGAGCGCCAGCCCATGAGCGCAGTGCTCTGTTTTAGAAGCGCAAGGCGCCGATTGTGTCTCTGGTTAACACGCGGCAGGTTTTGGCGCTGAGCGCCTGTCCAATGAGCGCAAGGGCGCAATTCATGAGTGCAAGGCACTTTTCAATAACGCAAAGCGCATCTGATCAATTTTAAGATAAAAGAACAAATTTATGTTCTTCAAAGGAGGTTTTTTCCTCAAGATCCAAGAACAAAAGTTCTTGTTTTTATAAAAAGCTCTGCCTTTATAGATCAAAGATCTATGACTGAAGTATTTTACTTCTTTTTATTATTTTATGAATAGATCTTTGATCTTTTCTTTTTTATTAAAAACCTTGGTCTTTTTCTTAGATTCTGATCTTTTTCAGAAGATGGTTCTTCTTTTTATGAGATGGGTTCATCTCTATTATTCAAGAACATAGTTCTTTTTTTACCTTGAAGATGAAGAAAAATCTTCTTCTTTCCAAGAGCTTTCTCTTCTTTTTCAGAGGGTTTTTCTCTCTCTTTTCTGTATTTTTTGTCTCTCTCCCCCCCCCCTTTTTTAGACTTGAAGTCTAGGGTCCTTTATATAGGGCCAAATGATTTGTTAAATCAGTTTTAAGAGATCTTTCTCTGCTTGATTTGGGAATATTTCCCACCGTTGGATCTTTGATCCTAAGACTTCTATTTTACAGAAGATAATCTTCTTATTTTAATAAGATTGAAAAATCTTTCCATAACAGAATTTTAGTTCTGATTAATTAATAATTTATTATTAGTAGATCTTTTGATCTGACGGTGGGGGAATTTTTAATTCCAGCGCTGGCGCACCTACGTTCGACACGTGGCGTGCAGCGCAGAGCGCAACGCAACTGCGCTAGCGTACCTATGTTTGACACGTGGCGCGCAGCGCAGAGCGCTGGATCTGAAGCGTTGCTTCAACTTTTAAATTTTGAAATTCAAAACAGAGCTTTGCTCTGATTGGGGGAAACAAAACCGATACCATTCATGCACGAAAATGCATTGTACACTGAATAATAACGCGTACTATCACTAAAAATATGGCAATCGGGTAAAATATGTACATTTTTGCAGTTAACAAGTCATGTGTAATACGAACTATTATGCATCTTATGAACTTATAAAAATTGCATTAAATCATACATTCAAAATTAAGTAAAATGATACAAAGACGGTAGCAAGTAAACACAGTCGGAAGTTCAACAAAATTTATTTCAGTGCAATCGGATTTTGGGTTTGCAAGTTACAGCCATTTCATTTTAAGTGTTCGCTGCTGGAAATTCAGTTCCTGAACTGAATGTCGATTTTGCAACACAATTTTCATCCTGTTGAGATAAAAATTAGGCGACGCTATAGTTGAACGAAATTTATGTTTTTCAATTATGTTTCCAAAGCACTAGGAGGATTTTCAATCGCGCCTCTACGTCAGAAGTTATGTACTGTACAACATTGAGGTATAAGTTCTGTTTCTGTTTGGGACTGCTATACGTCCTGTTAATCTAAAATACAGTTTAAATAGTAAACGGCAGTGAAAAGGGATGAAATCACTTTCATTAGTTATATAACTATTTCATCTTCACTATGGTGTAGGGTTCCTCAATATAACATGTTCAAGCAGTAGAGGGTAAGCATTACAAGATGGGAATCAACAGCCAGAGCTGCTCTGGACTGCAGTCCAGAGCCGCTCTCCAAACCAGTTTCTGTCGTCTTTTCAGCATAGAAACAATTTAAAACTCTTATGGGGTCCTAGTACATCGAGTCGTATTCGATTTGAGCCCTTGAACGCATCATTCAAATTTATAAACAATTAGTTATGATTTTTACAAGTTTCAGACACGGAAAATTTTCAGTTTTAACGGGTGTAAATGGGGATGATCGTTCACATCAGTAACAACTGTATTTTTCAGACAAATTTTAACATGATGTTCATTACTATACGGGCCAACTAATGTAATCAGTTTCCGTCAATTTAATGGGATTTTTTCTTTCGGGTTTTGCATCAAACACTTGCATCATAATAATTTGCCCGAATTGTATACACGGAGTTCAATAGTATTTCAAATTGTAATAGATCAATTTAGCATGAAGCAAGCAGGGTACTTGCCTGATGATGCATTGACGACGCACGGCAGCGGTAACGGTACGAACGCGCAACGAACGGCACGGCTAGGGTTCGCGGCCTCGGCTCGAGTTTGGGTTCGTCGTCGGAGTTGCACAGGGGATGGCTTTGTTGGCGTCAAGTGGCTGCAACGTCGAAGCTCAGGTGAACGGCAATGGCTGTGGTGGTCGCCGGTGAGGGTGCAGTGTCACGCCCCGCTTCCCAGAGTACGCTAGATTGGGCACGTGACATAGCCAACCATGCTACCTGTGGGTAGGAAGTATCCATCCACAGTCACATTACGGCTGTAGAGATATCAAGAACAAGATAAAACTATCTAAAACATGTCCATAATCCAGAATAACAGGAGTCAATAATAAATAAATGCGGAAGCAAATGATCCAATACAAATAACTGAAAAGTGTGTCCCATAACGCGGGCTCACATCAGGAAATAAATGCAGGAAATAAAACTAACTACTACTGAACTCACAGCTCAGCCTGCTGGCTGAAGTACTCCTGCTCGGACTGCAACAGCGGTACGGAATCTGGGCCATGCAAAACCCAGACGTCAGCGCGTCATGTCAACAAGTAATATAATATGAACAGTGTATTAGGCAATGCAGAACTAAACATGAATAAAGCAATAATGTGAAACAAGCGGTGCAGGGTAATGTGCAGTGGATAACTAAACTGTTCTATCGGGTTTCCTAGTCTAAAGTCTTTGAAATCAATTTGAGTAATCCTCCATGTAACTCAAAGGATATGTCCCGTTACCCCCCGGGACCACGGATCAGGAATATGTGAACCAATAGTGGTTCTGTCCCGTTACCCCCCGGGACCACGGATCAGGAAAATGTAAGAGTCACGAATGGCTCTGTCCCGTTACCCCCCGAGACCACGGATCAAGTAATACCTTTTTAAGTTACACTTTAGTTTACACTTTTGATTTCCCCATACCCCCAAGTTATGTATGTCGAGTCAGGTATTCAGTAATCAAGAACTAATGCCAACACAGGATCAGGTAAAAGCATCTGGATAGACAACAGGAACGGTCCATGAGGACTACATGTTATGTTTGTTGGCATTAGACACAAGATCAGGTAACAGGTAAAGCCATGGTACATCAGGTCCAGCCAGGTAATGTATAAAGGTGTCATGTCATGTCAAGAGTGTACGGTACCATGTCATGTCAAGTAGGAAGTGTAACAGGTCATGTCAGGAAGCACAAGATGTCATGTGGGTGCTCATAATCAAACTAACATAAGAATGTGTATAAATAAACAAGCATGAGTACTATCAGAACAATAAACTGGAACATGTAATATGATATGCAAATAGATTTAATTACAAGGATATGAATGTACAGTTATCGATTAGGGTTACATTTATAGTTCCAATATTAATTAGGATGCAATTTATTAAACATGGAGTGTTAATATCACATTATTATGTAGTAATGTGATCTATGGATGCAATTATATGTATCTTAAATGCGATGGATGCAAACGGGTATCCGAAAAGTTATAAAACTATAAAATGGTAATGTGGGATGTACAACTAAGCAATATGTGATATAAATATTGATATAATAATATTTATATGGATAGCATATTCAAAGCGATTAATAACTATAAAAGTGGTATTGATTAACCATGCACAAGAAGGTTCCGTTCAGAAATTCAGCGTCACCCTAATTTGTAAAATAGCTTAAAAATAACAAACGTTCTCCAAAAGGGACGTGTCTTATACCAAAACAAAGATAATTCAATAAGGTTTTTAGTTTTATAAGTATAAGCATCTCAGGTTGTCCCTACAAAAAGTTATGAACATTCGAAGTTGAAAGTTTGCTGCTGGAATTTCCCTGGACAGCAGTTTGGAGACATTTTCATTTGTATTTTATGTTATTTAAACAATTTATTTTGTAAGTAAATATTTTATAGAGTTATAGTATTCTGAGTTAGCTTCGTAACGAACTAAAGATCGTATACTAATGATTTTTCTATGATTTATAATGAATTTTATAAGATAAGGTGTACAGTAAATTTCAGATTTGTCATATCCGATTTTTCAACGATGTTTCATGTGTAAACTATAAGATTTTCAAATGTATAACATTATAAAATGAAGATTATAAACTAATTAAAGATAATAATAATAAATATTATGACGATATGTATTTTAAATGATATGGTTGCAGTATAATGTAATCTAGTATGTCACAAGATAAGTTTTCATGATCTAGATTTAATATGATATAAACGGATGCAAACGGAACATCGAAACGTTATAAAAATTAAACATGGGGCACTAGATTTAAACTATAGGTATGGTATTTATTTAAATAGGTATAAAATGAATTATATAGCATGTAGCAAGATTAACTTGCCTCGATGGGTCGCGAATCGGGAAAACGGAACGTTAACCGTCTGCGGGGAAAATTCGCGACGGGCGCACGGTTCACGGAATGAACCCAAACGACGAACAAAGGAACCACACGGGTCGGGGTACCTCGCTGGAACGTCGAGAAGCGTCACCGGCACGACGGAATTCCGGCAACAAAAGAACAGTTAAAAAAATGAGAAACAAGACATGAAGCAAGAAGAGAAAGAATGATAAATAGAAGTATGAGAGAATATATGAGAGAGAGAGAGAAAGTGGAGAGAGAGAGAGAGAGAGAGAGAGAGCTGCAGGTGGGGGCCCACGGAATTAAAAGGCACGCGATTGGCTAAAGGGGAATCGTTAGTTAGGGATAAATATTAATTAAAGATTCAAAACATTTTAAGTAACAGTAGGATATATATATAGGTTAATTTAAAGATTTAAAAGATAGGTAATGAACAGTAAAATATCAGGTTAGTTAGAAAAATATATGCGATGGTTTTAATAATATTAAAATTTGGGATTTTTGAGCCAAATAAAACATTTCCAAATCGCGCCCGGGTCGAGTCCAAAAATTTGAAATTGAAATAATAGGATTTTAAGCGGGATCCAAATTTTAAAATTAAGTGTTTTATGATTAAAAAGCATACCCCCAAAACGGACACATGTACGCGCGCGTAGCCGTCCAAACTCGCCCGTTTCACTGAACGAGACGAGAACACAATGCACGGACGCTACCACGAGGTTAGGGGTGTCAAGTAGGCCAAGATGAATATTTTCAATTTTATTTTAGATGCCAAAATTTGTTATATGTAGAAATGAATTTGCTGGGTAAATTTTACTGTAAGCAACAAACAAGCAAGTTAAATGAAATGAGTACCACATTATGCTCAAACAGTAACTGAAAATTGTAGAATTGGGCTCGGGTGTTACATTATACCCAACTCCAAAAAAAATTTCGTCCTCGAAATTCCAAGAATACAAAGATAGATAACTACAAGAAAAGGTGAGGAAACTTCTGCCGGATTTCATCTTCTCGTTCCCAAGTGGACTCTCCATGCGAGCGATTACCCCAAGAAACAAGCACAAGGGGGACAACCTTGTTCTTAAGAACCTTTTCCCCTCGATCCACGATTTCAATCGGTCGCTCCTCAAAAGTCAAGTCTTCTCGTACTGTTAGCTCCGAATGATCCAAAACGTGTGTTTCATCTCGAATATACTTACGGAGTTGAGATACGTGAAACACATCGTGCACATTTGCCAAGGACTGCGGTAACGCCAAACGATACGCTACCTCACCAATACGCTCCACGATCTCAAGGGTCCAATGAATCGAGGACTAAGCTTTCCTCGACTTCCAAAACGAATCACCCCTCTAGTCGGTGATATCTTCAAGAATACCAAATCACCCACGGTGAACTCTAGAGGTCTTCTTGACGTATCTGCCCAACTCTTCTGTCGGTCCTATGCTGCCTTCGTATGATTTCTGAGAGGGTTAACCTTCTCAACTGTCTGCACAACCAAATCTGGTCCCAATAATATTCGTTCACCGACATCGTCCCAACAAACAGGTGAACGGCATTTACGACCATACAAAGCTTCAAATGGAGCCATCTGAATAGTTGCCTGAAAACATTTGTTGTAAGACAACTCCACCAAAAGTAGATTATCCTCCCAAGACCCCTTGAAGTCCAACATGCATGCTCTCAACATATCCTCAAGAGTTTGGATCGTTCTCTCCGACTGACCATCAGTTTGAGGATGATAAGCTGTGCTAAACTTCAATCGAGTCCCCAAACTTTCCTGTAAACTCCTCCAGAAGTGTGATAAGAACCGAGTGTCCCGATCGGACACGATGCTCACCGGTACTCCATGCAATCTTACAATCTCCTGCATGTACCGCTCTGCCAAAGTCTTTGTTGATTGACCAACCCGAAAAGGAATAAAGTGAGCTGCCTTGGTCAATCGGTCAACAATTACCCATACTGCATTGTTGCCTTTTGGACTCCGCGGTAAAGCCGTCACGAAATCCATGGTTATATGTTCCCACTTCCACTGAGGAATCGGAAGTGGTTGCAATAAACCAGCAACCCTTTGATGTTCAGCCTTAACTTGCTGACACACCAAGCACTTCGCCACAAAGCGAGCAATCTCCCGCTTCATGCCCTCCCACCAGAAATGCTGTCGAATATCTCGGTACATCTTTGTGCCTCCTGGATGTACAGAATAAGCTGAACTGTGTGCCTCCTTCATAAGCTCTTCACGAACATCACCCTTTGGCACACACAAACGGCTACCATACCTCAACGAACCATTTTCGTGGATCAATAAATCTGTTCGTAGCCCGGCTTCAACCTGCTCTCGAAATTTTTGCAGTCTAGGATCCTGCGATTGAGTTGCTTTAATATTCTCGATCAAAGACGAATGTACTTGCAGCTGTAACAACTGTCCCGTAGAACGCGGTAGCACAACCTCCAAGTCAAATCTTCGAAAATCTGCGACGATCTCCTTCTGCATAGTTAACATCTGAATTACTAGTAACCGACTAAGCGCATCCGGCACAACATTAACCTTCCCCGGATGGTACTTAAGATCAAGATCGCAGTCAACCATCAGCTCCAACCATCTACGCTGCCTCATGTTAAGCTCCTTCTGTGTGAACACATACTTCAAGCTCTTATGATCTGCAAAAACTTCGACTCTTTCGCCCAAAAGGTAGTGTCTCCAAATCTTCAAAGAGAAAATCACAGCCGCAAGCTCCAAGTCATGAGTTGGATAATTCTTCTCATGGGTCTTCAACTGTCTCGATGCGTATGCTACAACCTTCCCATGCTGCATCAAAACACATCCCAATCCTTTCCCAGATGCGTCGCTGTGAATCACCAATCCTCTGGAATTGTCTGGCACGGTCAGAATAGGGGCGGTTATCAACTTCTGCTTCAACGTCTCGAAAGCTAACGCACACTTATCCGCCCATACAAAAGGTACCTCCTTGCGCGTAAGCTTGATCAACGGCTCTGCCAGACGAGCAAAGTTCTCCATAAATCTCCTGTAGTATCCGGCTAATCCAAGGAAACTTCTTATCTCAGCAACATTCTTTGGAATAGGCCAATCTCGAACTGCTGCAATCTTTTCTGGATCGACGGCAATGCCATCGCCAGACACAACATGCCCCAAAAACCTTACTTCCTCCAGCCAAAACTCGCACTTACTCATCTTCGCATAAAATTTCTCCTCTCTCAACGTCTGCAGTGCGATCTTCAAATGCTCAGCATGCTCTTCAAAACTCTTCGAGTAAACCAGAATATCGTCAATGAATACCACAATGAACTGATCCAAGAACGGTGAAAAGATTCGGTTCATCAAGTCCATGAATACTGCCGGCGTATTCGTTACTCCGAAGGGCATCACTAAGTACTCGTAATGTCCATACCGAGTTCGGAACGCCGTCTTGCAAATATCTTCTATTTTCACTCGGACCTGATGATATCCGGATCGTAAATCCAACTTCGAGAATACCCTCGCGCCACTAAGCTGCTCAAAAGTTCTCCAATGCGAGGGATCGGGTACTTGTTCTTGATAGCCACCTGGTTTAATTCTCGATAGTCGATGCACATCCTTCTTGTGCCATCCTTCTTCTTTACTAGAAGAACTGGAGCTCCCCAAGGCGAGTTACTGCTTCGAATCCAACCCCTTTCAAGCAATTCAGCAACCTGTTTCTTTACTTCTTCCAACTCTACTGGCGCCATTGGATAATACGCTTTAGATACTGGCGCTGCACCAGGAATAAGATCAATTGTGAACTCCACGTCTCTCCTCGGCGGTAAACCCGATATATCTTCAAACACGTCCATAGAATCACGAACAACAGCCGGCTCTTTACTTTCATCACTTCCATTGATGCAAGAATATTGTTTATCGGCCTAGCCCTAAACTCAACCGGCCCGACCGAACTGCTTCCTTAATGCAACTGCTGTCTGCTGCAAACTCCCTTTCATCCCAGATAAACTCTGCTGCTCTTGGCTGCTGCAAGTATTTGTGAGAAAGTGGTCAAACCCAGGGAGACAATCTGCCTCTGGAAGTCCACGTTCAGTCTACGCATGAACCTCCGTGCCCTGTCAGCATCGTTGGCAACTAAAGGTCCAGCGAAACTACTGAGTCTCGTCCATTCTGCTACATGCACATCTACGGGTGCTCCCTTCTGCTTTAGTCCGATGAACTTCTCTTCCATTTCCTCCCGTGCAGTCCGCGGGAAGAACTTCTCCAGGAAACTCTTAGAAAAATCCGCCCACTTGATCGACTTGGGCAAGCGGGTCTCCTCAACAAGCCACCATTCTCGGGCGTAGTCCACTAGCTGAATGCGTACCACAACAACTTTTTTGTCATCTGGAATCTGTGCCGCTAAAAGCAAGTTCTCTGTGTCAACTAGCCACTGCTCCACTGGCAACGGCTCCTTTAAACCAGTAAATGTAGACGGAACCAACCGCCTGAAATCTGCTACGGTCCCTACTCGGTCAACTGGTCTAGCTCCAACATTGTTCACAGACTGCTGAACGATCTGCAAACCTTCCCAAAACGAGTCCGCTTGCTGCTGGATCAGCTCGGTCTGTTTCTTTGATTCTCCAACATTCCTCTTATCACTCCAAGCATGGCGGCTTCGTCCACACGCCTCTGGTATGTCTTCAATTTCTTACTGGCCATAATCCTAAACTCAAAATACCCAACATTAGCATGATGATAGATTTTGAATATAGATCAAGGCTAGAACTCCAAGATACTTAAATAGAGTACCGCATTGTAACTATGCCGCGGTATCATAGCCACAATTACATAACTCCATCCAAGTCGCCTAAGTCCTAGAGATAACAAGGAATCAGGTTTTCGAATCGATATGCAAAGAAAGTTTGCACATCGTAAAAGATATAATCAGGAAGAATGTGATTCAAGAATGGTAAAACGGTCAAGGTGGCAGGACATGTTTCCTAAACACGGGTATTCTGATTCGTGTATTGGGTACAATACCTAACTACAAAAGAATCAACCCGACTATCCTATGGCTCTGATACCAAAAGAACCATGTCACGCCCCGCTTCCCAGAGTACGCCATATTGGGCACGTGACATAGCCAACCATGCTACCTGTGGGTAGGAAGTATCCATCCACAGTCACATTACAGTTGTAGAGATATCAAGAACAAGATAAAACTATCTAAAACATGTCCATAATCCAGAATAACAGGAGTCAATAATAAATAAATGCGGAAGCAAATGATCCAATACAAATAACTGAAAAGTGTGTCCCATAATGCGGGCTCACATCAGGAAATAAATGCAGGAAATAAAACTAACTACTACTGAACTCACAGCTCAGCCTGCTGGCTGAAGTACTCCTGCTCGGACTGCAACAGCGGTACGGAATCTGGGCCATGCAAAACCCAGACGTCAGCGCGTCATGTCAACAAGTAATATAATATGAACAGTGTATTAGGCAATGCAGAACTAAACATGAATAAAGCAATAATGTGAAACAAGCGGTGCAGGGTAATGTGCAGTGGATAACTAAACTGTTCTATCGGGTTTCCTATTCTAAAGTCTTTGAAATCAATTTGAGTAATCCTCCATGTAACTCAAAGGATATGTCCCGTTACCCCCCGGGACCACGGATCAGGAATATGTGAACCAATAGTGGTTCTGTCCCGTTACCCCCCGGGACCACGGATCAGGAAAATGTAAGAGTCACGAATGGCTCTGTCCCGTTACCCGGGACCACGGATCAAGTAATACCCTTTTAAGTTACACTTTAGTTTACACTTTTGATTTCCCCATACCCCCAAGTTATGTATGTCGAGTCAGGTATTCAGTAATCAAGAACTAATGCCAATACAGGATCAGGTAAAAGCAGGTTTGTCTGGATAGACAACACGAACGGTCCATGAGGACTACATGTTATGTTTGTTGGCATTAGACACAAGATTAGGTAACAGGTAAAGCCATAGTACATCAGGTCCAGCCAGGTAATGTATAAAGGTGTCATGTCATGTCAAGAGTGTACGGTACCATGTCATGTCAAGTAGGAAGTGTAACAGGTCATGTCAGGAAGCACAAGATGTCATGTGGGTGCTCATAATCAAACTAACATAAGAATGTGTATAAATAAACAAGCATGAGTACTATCAGAACAATAAACTGGAACATGTAATATGATATGCAAATAGATTTAATTACAAGGATATGACTGCACAGTTATCGATTAGGGTTACATTTATAGTTCCAATATTAATTAGGATGCAATTTATTAAACATGGAGTGTTAATATCACATTATTATGTAGTAATGTGATCTATGGATGCAATTATATGTATCTTAAATGCGATGGATGCAAACGGGTATCCGAAAAGTTATAAAACTATAAAATGGTAATGTGGGATGTACAACTAAGCAATATGTGATATAAATATTGATATAATAATATTTATATGGATAGCATATTCAAAGCGATTAATAACTATAAAAGTGGTATTGATTAACCATGCACAAGAAGGTTCCGTTCAGAAATTCAGCGTCACCCTAATTTGTAAAATAGCTTAAAAATAACAAACGTTCTCCAAAAGGGACGTGTCTTATACCAAAACAAAAATAATTCAATAAGGTTTTTAGTTTTATAAGTATAAGCATCTCAGGTTGTCCCTACAAAAAGTTATGAACATTTAAAATTGAAAGTTTGCTGCTGGAATTTTCCTGGACAGCAGTTTGGAGACATTTTCATTTGCATTTTACGTTATTTAAACAATTTATTTTGTAAGTAAATATTTCATAGAGTTATAGTATTCTGAGTTAGCTTCATAACGAACTAAAGATCGTATACTAATGATTTTTCTATGATTTATAATGAATTTTATAAGATAAGGTGTACAGTAAATTTCAGATTTGTCATATCCGATTTTTCAACGACGTTTCATGTGTAAACTATAAGATTTTCAAATGTATAACATTATAAAATGAAGATTATAAACTAATTAAAGATAATAATAATAAATATTATGACGATATATATTTTAAATGATATGGTTGCAGTATAATGTAATCTAGTATGTCACAAGATAAGTTTTCATGATCTAGATTTAATATGATATAAACGGATGCAAACGGAACATCGAAACGTTATAAAAATTAAACATGGGGCACTAGATTTAAACTATAGGTATGGTATTTATTTAAATAGGTATAAAATGAATTATATAGCATGTAGCAAGATTAACTTGCCTCGATGGGTCGCGAATCGGGAAAACGGAACGTTAACCGTCGGCGGGGAAAATTCGCGACGGGCGCACGGTTCACGGAATGAACCCAAACGACGAACAAAGGAACTACACGGGTCGGGGTACCTCGCTGGAACGTCGAGAAGCGTCACCGGCACGACGGAATTCCGGCAACAAAAGAACAGTTAAAAAAATGAGAAACGAGACATGAAACAAGAAGAGAAAGAATGATAAAGAGAAGTATGAGAGAATATATGAGAGAGAGAGAGAGAGAAAGTGGAGAGAGAGAGAGAGAGAGAGCTGCAGGTGGGGGCCCACGGAATTAAAAGGAACGCGATTGGCTAAAGGGGAATCGTTAGTTAGGGATAAATATTAATTAAAGATTCAAAACATTTTAAGTAACAGTAGGATATATATATAGGTTAATTTAAAAATTTAAAAGATAGGTAATGAACAGTAAGATATCAGGTTAGTTAGAAAAATATATGCGATGGTTTTAATAATATTAAAATTTGGGATTTTGGCGCCAAATAAAACATTTCCAAATCGCGCCCGGGTCGAGTCCAAAAATTTGAAATTGAAATAATAGGATTTTAAGCGGGATCCAAATTTTAAAATTAAGTGTTTTATGATTAAAAAGCATACCCCCAAAACGGACACATGTACGCGCGCGTAGCCGTCCAAACTCGTCCGTTTCACTGAACGGGACGAGAACACAATGCACGGACGCTACCACAAGGCTATGGGTGTCAAGTAGGCCAAGATGAATATTTTCAATTTTATTTTAGATGCCAAAATTTGTTATATGTAGAATGAATTTGCCGGGTAAATTTTACAGTAAGCAACAAACAAGCAAGTTAAATGAAATGAGTACCACATTATGCTCAAACAGTAACTGAAAATTGTAGAATTGGGCTCGGGTGTTACATGCAAAGAGGGGGTTCGGAGCTCGAAGCTTGGTGTAAGGTTCGGTGAAAGGTGCAGTGAGGTAGTGGAGGGGGCTCGGGGTAGTAGGAGGTGATGATGATGATGCAGAGGGGTCGACGAGGTAGGTGCGTCGGTGGAGGTCGCACGGTGGTCGGAGCTTGGCAGGTGGCCGTGGAGGGAAGCTCGGCAGTGGGTTGAAACAATGGTGAGGAGAGAGGTCGGCTCGGGCGTTTTGGAGAGAGGAGTGAGGTGATCAGTCGAAAATACTGCATCTTTTAACCGGCAATTTCCCTATCATTTGCATCCATTTAGAAGTGTACGGTTCTCATATTTCACATATTAGCAAATCAGTCGTTAAATATCAGATTGCATGTATTAGACTCTAAAACCGGCACTATAAAGGAAATTGACCGCATTTCATGGCATCGCATCATCCCTATATTGCGCAACGCTTGTTTTGAGATCCGTGCAGGAAAACCCAGAAGAAAAGCCAAAAATTTACATGGTGCTGATCAAACATTACGCCAACTCAATGATTTCAGTTCTGGTAGCAATCCAAAGGGAAAAATACAATTCAACATATCAGATAAAGCTCCAAATATTATCCCAAGACCACAGAAGAAGCCCCAAGCCCCAAGGAGCCAACATGGCCGCGGAACCGCGGCCGGAGCCGGCTTGAGCCGCGGTTCCGCGGCCGTCTTGCCACGTCGCCTCCTCAAATTCAGTGCATTATTTCTCTCTCAGGGCCAACACTACAGCAAGACATGACAAATTCCAGAAGATTCCAGAGACTTCTGCTAGTTCAGCAAACTAGGGTTTCTAAGCTTAATTAAACCTAGCTTAAAGCCTAAGCTAAACTCCTAACAAACTATTTCTAGAAGCTCCTCAACAAACTTTTGGAGGGAATTGTAATTTCAAACCTAGACCTAGGGTTTAGAAAGTCTATAAATAGAAGCCTAGACCTAGGGTTAATCTATCATCTATAATCCTAATCTAGTATCAAACTAGAGCCATTCAATCTCTACTTCTTCATTTTACCCCTTTCTTCATCTTCTTCCACAAGTCTAGTGACAAGGCTTGTGTGAAACCCTAACCCTAATTCCAATCAAAAGCCAAGATCCCGAGTACCAAATCGAGCAAGAAGCCCTTCAACCTTTTATGAGCGGAGCCGATCTTCAACAGAGCAAGTGGTCCAAGCCGATCCACGACTCACGGAGAAAAGCGACGCCAGATTGACAATTTAGTTCTTCCTCTTGTAGTTCTTGAGCGACTGTAATCAAATTGTTGATATAAATAAAAGGTGATATTCTTTTATCTTGTTTTCTTTAAATTCTTGCATCATGATTCGATCTCAATTTCTAGTTGTAGTTCTTGTTGTGATGTTTGAATAATACTCCGCTCGTCGAGGAGTCGGGACGATCAATAGAATGATGATATAATATATCTGAAAACGATTCTTGATTCCTATGAGTTTTGTAAACCCTAGCAAGTTCAAGAATCGACGACCCAATTTTGTTGCGATGCTTTCTTGATTGATATCGCTCGAAATTGGGGAGTTACGATCGTTTCTTGAAATTGCTAGAGGCTAGAATGTGAATGATATCGACGAAAGAACAAGGGTTAAATGATGAAACCCTAGTTTCACGAGGAAGCCCTAACTCTCGTCGATCATCATCGACCTAGTATTAATTTTTCGAAGGACAAGAACACGATATCTTGAGATTATATCACGTCTATAGATCCGATCGATTCCTGCGAGCCTCATTTAGATTCTTGACATTTTGGTTGGAAATATCATTGAAACCCGATTCTCGATTGTTTATCATTTTCTTGATTCTTGATTAGACTAGTGACACCTGAATCAATCGATAAAATCTTGAATCATGTTTTCTTTTCTTTTCGATTAACTTTTCAATTCAAACAAATCAAATATAGAAACGAATCGCACAATCCCTGTGGACGATCCGCACTCACTTACAATCTACATCCGACACCGTAGTTGATTGCGGTCAAATATAATTCTTTGATTATGAATTTTATTCATTTTCTAAATACTGACACAAAGAAATTCATTCGAGTTACACACTACACAGTCTTGAATTTTATCATCAATCAAATGGCGCCGTTGCCGGGGACTATTTGATTTGATTTACACATAAAGAATTTATCAACAATCAAATGGCGCCGTTGCCGGGGATTACGCGCTAATTCGTTTCATATTAAAGTTTGAATTGAAAGATTTATTCCATTATAATTTTTGTAATCAAAATTCGTGCAAACCCTAAACAATTTGTTGTGGTTCATTGCAAGGAGATCTGGAGCTTGCTGGGAAATTGGAAAAAATTTTGGAATATACCAGAGAGCAGAGGGGGTCTATAGAGCCTCTCTGAAAATTTTTGGTGCAGTGTTCCTCTCATCAGACCGCGGAAAGGCGGCATTAGGAGGCTATTGCGGTGGAACCGCGGCCTCTTCAAGGGATCTCTGTGCAAAATTTGGCAGGTAACCTCTTACTTTCTTATCTCCTTCTAAAAATCTTCTCCAATTAACAGTTTGTGCAGGGTTCTTTGCAAATAATCGCAGCTCGCAAATTGCAAAATTAAATTTGTGCGTGTTTTGTTTCTTGGTTGTTTGCATTCTAAATACGGATATTAAGGGGCACGGTCAAATCCAAATTAGGTGGGGAGTTCATTACCGTTCCTAGGCCCCGAAAATCGCAAAACTTGCATCCGCATTTACCCCAATTAAATACAAAAGATCTAGAGATGACTCTAAGGACCATCGCGCTCACTTAGGACAGAAGAAGGCCGTGGGTAATTCATTGCTTATCCGCGTTTTCTTGTGGTGTCTAAGGCAAGTGTGTCGAAGGCTAGTGGTTATTAATTAGGCCTACTACTTAAGCAGTGGAGTACCTTCCCACTTACCTAGCACTTACCTGGCCACAGGGGGACAAAGAGGCAGTGGAGGATTCTATCCTGCGACTTGTCTTCTGACAGTTAGGAGCGGTCTAGAGATCTGACCTAGGCGACCAATAGAATTAGGGTTTGTGTGCTGCATTTGTTGTGTCGCGTCATTTTTTCAAAAATCCGCCCTTTTTCAAAGCAAACACCGCATTCATTCATACCCCTAATTATAAGTCAACGCTGCCACTTGTACTAACCCTTTTTCGTACAAGATAGGCTGGACACGGGATTCTAGTGCCCGTTTAGTCCGCGTACCCTTTATCGACTCCGAAGTCGATATTTCTCCATTTACTTCTTCTTTACCCACTACCACACCCACATCGATGGATCCACCTCCATCAAACTTCTTTAACCCTAATCTGTCGCCGTCCGTTGGTGCGCAGAATCCACCTCGCATCTCTCTCCAAGAGAGGTGCTATCCACTGCGAGGTCCTCTTTCGACCTGCTTATCCATTCCACCAGCCAATGGGGATAACTTTGAGATTAAACCCCAATACATCAACCTTTTACCCAAATTCCACGGACTCGAGACTGAGGACCCTTACGTTTTCATTACCAAATTTGAAAATGTATACGCAATGATGGGTACGTCATAACTTTCTGTGGATGCCATGCGTCTACGACTTCTTCCATTTACCTTGTGCGATATAGCCAAGAAGTGGCTATATAACACTACCGCACACTCTATTACGAATTGGGAAGAATTCGTCGCGGCATTCCTTAAGAAATTTTACCCAATGCAAAAGACAGCTCGAATCCGTAGCGAACTGAATCAATTTACCCAGCTCCCTACTGAACCATTCTTTAAATGCTTTGAACATTTCAAGGATCTATTGGTTCAATGTCCTCATCACGGCATCCCGAGATGGGATCTTTGCCGAATCATATATGAGGGCAGTAACCCTAACACTAAACAGAGTCTTGAAAACACGTGTCAAGGTACTTTTATGACTAAGGATGATGGGGAAGCTTGGCGATATTTAGAAGAGTTCGCTGAAAAGTCTTTACAGTGGGAAAGTCCATCATTTAGGGGTGACAATAACCAATCAGATGTTTCCATAGGAGTTAGAGCTGACATTTCAGCTATACACAAGAAACTCGAGACTATGGAAAACAAATTTTTAGCCGTCTCCCTTAATCAAATGTCACTTTCCAAAACTGTATGTGGATGCTGTTCTGATCCTTCTCATTTGACGGAAGAATGTCCACGAAATTCTCCGTTTCAAGGTCATGAGCATACCAATGCCGCATTTCAAAGACCTAGAAATGATCCATTTTCTTCCACATATAATCAGGGGTGGAGGAATCACCCTAATTTTGCTTGGAACCAATCACACTCTCAAAACACGGTTCCAAACCAAAACAATTTCCAAAGGGTCCCTCCACCACAACAGCAACCACAACTTCAAGTGAGTCAGCACCCCTTTCAAGCACATAACTTTCAAAATCCGGTCAACACACCTGCACTGTCTAGTCCTTTACAGTTGACCGAAACTGATGAATCCTCTTCTTTTGCACAATACATGAATTTGGTCTTAACAAATATCATGCAAGTTTCGGCTGAAATGAAGTCTTCTGTCGATAAAATTGAGAAAAACTCTGCGTCCCAAAGCGAGAGTATTAAATCGATGGAAGAAGAAATTGCACGATTAAAAGCCGAAATTAGTGCAAGAGAGAAAGGGAAACTTCCAGCTCAACCTTTACCCAATCCTGGCTATTCACATCATGTGAATGCAATCACCACGTTGAGATCTGGAAGAGTGCTTGACAATCATGTTGGGGAAGAAGTTGATGATATTGACAATCCTATCAACACCCCGGCTGAGACCTTTCCTCACACACACACTTCTAATTCTGACCCCAGTTCTTCTACCCCACCACCTACTTCCGAGCCTATTCTTCGTTTCTCAAAAGGCTCGCCACTTCAGCCCACCTCTTCTACACCTCCATGGACGATCCCCACTTCTATTCTGGGATCGATTCCACACACACTTCCTTCTCCTATGATGGACCCAGCGCTTATTGCTAAAGTACCTTATCCTAATCGGTTAAGGGCTAACACACCAAGTCCACATATGGAGAAGATCACTGAGATGTTTAAACAGGTTAGCATCAATATCCCTCTTCTAAATGCTATCCAATAAGTCCCTGCATATGCGAAAGTTCTTAAAGATTTGTGCACTAGAAAGAGGAAGAAACAAATGCCCAAGAAGATATTCATGGCAAAAACAGTAGACACGGCTTTCCCCCAGCAATTACCGAGGAAACGTAAGGATCCTGGATATTCTACTATTTCCATCTCTATTGGGGAAAAACACATTAACCGTGCTCTGCTAGACCTTGGGGCAAGTATTAACCTGCTTCCTTTCTCAGTCTATGAGCAGTTAGGGATCGGAGAGTTGAAACCAGCCCATTACACTCTCCAGATGGCTGACCGATCAATCACCAAACCTAGGGGTGAACTAGAGGATGTGTTAATAAAAATCGGGGAATTTATATTCCCTGTGGAGTTTATCGTAATTGATGCACAGCCTGTAGCGAACTCACGGAATCAAATTCTGGTGATTTTAGGTCGCCCCTTTTTGGCTACTTCCAACGCTATCATCAACTGTCGTAATGGTTCTATGACCCTATCCTTCGGGAAGAGGACAATTGAGATGAACATTTACAAGTTAGGAAGTGTACCCTCCGAACCTACTGCTCAGGTCTGTTCTGTCGACTTAATGGATGTCGACAGCAGCGAATTTGATGACCCTCATAATACTGATCTTGACTCTTTTCATATGTTGTTGTTTGACCCAACTATGTATCTTACACATACGGACTCTTCCACTGAGATGTCCGGGTCAACAATTAACACTGATTATGAACAGTTTTTAGAGTCTGAAGATCACCCCGCACTTTGTGATGACATTATTCTTCGGGGTATTGATGAAACTTTTGAGGAGATCTTCGCTGATGAACTCGCATTTCTGAATAACACGGGTGTTGAGATGAATCATGTCCCAATCATTGAAATTGAACCTCCACCCCTTCTTCTGACTTATAAGAAGAATGCGAGTAATCCATCACAATCACTACATCGTCTCTCCAAAATGAGACGCACACACATTCTATTCCACCACTTACCCTTTCCACACTTCTTCTTCCACCAACCAGAGCACTGCATTGATAAAATTTTTGAATGGTCGGTGTTGACATTCGGTCTTTGCAAAGCTTGGCATCGACCAATGATTCTTGACCCCCTCATGTGATTTTCAAAAGATTAATATTGCATAACTCAAGTTTGAGGGGGTATATTTTTTTCGGGCTCCTGAAAAGAAATTTTTTACAAAATGATGAGCCAAAAATAAGTTTGGGGGAGGATCTTCACTTAAATATTCTGCCCCCACTAATAAATTCCTCCCAAGCTTACAGGTTTTTCGAGATTTAGCGGATGGCAACAGTGAGGACACTGTTGAAAACAAGTTTGGGGGAGATTTGTGCTTATTTTCGCATCATTTGCATCATACTTTGCATAAGCACAAAACATTTTTGAAAACCTATAAAAATTTAAAAATTTTCGAAAAATATAAAAATATTTTTGTACATAAATAAGATAATGAAAGATTAGATAGTGAAAAATTACATCCATGAGATTAGAAAAATTTAAGAAAACCAAGAAAATTAGAAGTTTTCTTATACGAACTAGTAATAAGTAGTTATGAACCGTTGTCCCAAGGGTTAGTAAGATGAAAGACGTCACTAATCTGAGGATAAAAATAAGTCTGAAAAATAGTTTCTATTCTGGAAGCCAAACATTTTGAACGTTGATACCCTGCTATTTGCACTTACACACGTCTTAAAGCCTGGGATAGTAGAGGATACCTTGAAATGCTCTTGTCTTAAAGCCAAAAGTATGAAGGAAATAAAAAATGAAGAAAATATAAAATGGTGAGAAAAATGGACACTGGTTTTGTTATCACCAAGGGCAATAAAAAAAAATATAGCGAGGGTGCCTCTTCACCTAGTGCCCTAAGGCCAACTGGTCTGGGAGTCACTGCTATGCCTGAGATGGTGCAAGACGAGGAAAATACACCAAATAAGCAAGCACATGAGTAATCGGTCGGTTAGTATCTCAAGAAGTATTAGCGGTCGCATGAAAGTGTGTGAGCAATCTCATCTAAATATTCATTAATTAAAAAGTACTGAGGCTGATGGGCAAGTGTATGATAGCTTGAATTGAATTCTCCGGGTGTAGGGATGTCTTTACACACACGCAGGGTTATATGATCGATGTTTGGAATAAAGATAGGAATGAAGAATAAGACGATGTTTTATTGAGGGAGGACGTGATTTCTGACATCTTTTCATGACCATTAAGATAGGGCTCATGACAACCGAAAAGCTAGCTTAGTTGGAAACCCTAATTTTCAAGGCTTTTCTTTTGCAATTCTTTTCTTTAAATGTAATATTCATGATCTTTCTTTTATTATTGGATTTTGTGGGTGCAATCCGCTGAAAACCCTCAGGAGACAACACTCCTCCTACTAGGGACACCTAGAGGTTTAAAGGCTTGTTGCACATGCTCAGTGCAATCGTGTTGCCTACGAAAGTGTGCTACTTAGTTTTTCTCTTTCTTTATTTTCTCCTTCTTTTTAATAAACAGTTCGCTCGAGACGATCGAAATTAAGTTTGGGAGAATTTGATCAGTCGAAAATACTGCATCTTTTAACCGGCAATTTCCCTATCATTTGCATCCATTTAGAAGTGTACGGTTCTCATATTTCACATATTAGCAAATCAGTCGTTAAATATCAGATTGCATGTATTAGACTCTAAAACGTCACTATAAAGGAAATTGACCGCATTTCATGGCATCGCATCATCCCTATATTGCGCAACGCTTGTTTTGAGATCCGTGCAGGAAAACCCAGAAGAAAAGCCAAAAATTTACATCGTGCTGATCAAACATTACGCCAACTCAATGATTTCAGTTCTGGTAGCAATCCAAAGGGCAAAATACAATTCAACATATCAGATAAAGCTCCAAATATTAGCCCAAGACCACAGAAGAAGCCCCAAGCCCCAAGGAGCCAACATGGCCGCGGAACCGCGGCCAGAGCCGGCTTGAGCCGCGGTTCCGCGGTCGTCTTGCCACGTCACCTCCTCAAATTCAGTGCATTATTTCTCTCTCAGGGCCAACACTACAGCAAGACATGACAAATTCCAGAAGATTCCAGAGACTTCTGCCAGTTCAGCAAACTAAGGTTTCTAAGCTTAATTAAACCTAGCTTAAAACCTAAGCTAAACTCCTAACAAACTATTTCTAGAAGCTCCTCAACAAATTTTGAAGGGAATTGTAATTTCAAACCTAGACCTAGGGTTTAGAAAGTCTATAAATAGAAGCCTAGACCTAGGGTTAATCTATCATCTATAATCCCAATCTAGTATCAAACTAGAGCCATTCAATCTCTACTTCTTCATTTTACCCCTTTCTTCATCTTCTTCCACAAGTCTAGTGACAAGGCTTGTGTGAAACCCTAACCCTAATTCCAATCAAAAGCCAAGATCCCGAGTACCAAATCGAGCAAGAAGCCCTTCAACCTTTTATGAGCGGAGCCGATCTTCAACAGAGCAAGTGGTCCAAGCCGATCCACGACTCACGGGGAAAAGCGACGCCAGATCGACAATTTAGTTCTTCCTCTTGTAGTTCTTGAGCGACTGTAATCAAATTGTTGATATAAATAAAAGGTGATATTCTTTTATCTTGTTTTCTTTAAATTCTTGCATCATGATTCGATCTCAATTTCTAGTTGTAGTTCTTGTTGTGATGTTTGAATAATACTCCGCTCGTCGAGGAGTCGAGACGATCAATAGAATGATGATATAATATATCTGAAAACGATTCTTGATTCCTATGAGTTTTGTAAACCCTAGCAAGTTCAAGAATCGACGACCCAATTTTGTTGCGATGCTTTCTTGATTGATATCGCTCGAAATTGGGGAGTTACGATCGTTTCTTGAAATTGCTAGAGGCTAGAATATGAATGATATCGACGAAAGAACAAGGGTTAAATGATGAAACCCTAGTTTCACGAGGAAGCCCTAACTCTTGTCGATCATCATCGACCTAGTATCAATTCTTCGAAGGACAAGAACACGATATCTTGAGATTATATCACGTCTATAGATTCGATCGATTCCTGCGAGCCTCATTTAGATTCTTGACATTTTGGTTGGAAATATCATTGAAACCCGATTCTCGATTGTTTATCATTTTCTTGATTCTTGATTAGACTAGTGACACCTGAATCAATCGATAAAATCTTGAATCATGTTTTCTTTTCTTTTCGATTAACTTTTCAATTCAAACAAATCAAATATAGAAACGAATTGCACAATCGCTGTGGACGATCCGCGCTCACTTACAATCTACATCCGACACCATAGTTGATTACGGTCAAATATAATTCTTTGATTGTGAATTTTATTCATTTTCTAAATACCGACACAAAGAAATTCATTCGAGTTACACACTACACAGTCTTGAATTTTATCATCAATCAAATGGCGCCTTTGCCAGGGACTATTTGATTTGATTTACACATAAAGAATTTATCAACAATCATGAGGGTTTAGTGGAAGGAGGTGGCTGAGGTGGTCGTCGTCGTCGTGGGGGGCTCAGCGGGGTGTATGGGGGTGAAGCAGGGTGTAGTGAGAGAAAAAAAAACAACGAGGGTGAGGGCTGGCTTCGTATGAAGAAGAAAGGGAGGCGAGGAGGCGAGCGCGCGCGTGGTCGTAGTTAGAGACGTGGGTCGTGGGGCAACGAAAACGCGGGCGCGGCGTGGAGCGTGGGGCGACGTGGGAACGCAGAAAAAAGAGAAGCGGGAAAACGAGAACGAGGGGGTGGGGAAGAGGATGAAACGGTCGGGTCGGGTCGGGTTTGGGCGCGGGCCGGATTGGTTGCACGGGCTGGGCTTGGGAGATTGGGGTTTATTTAGTTTATATATATACATGTATGTATATATTTTCTTTTGGGCTGGGCCTTGTTTTATTTGGTTAGGAAAATTTAATTATTAAAAACCTAAGCAACCGATTTCATACAAAAATACGAGGAAAAAAAAGGAAAACATTCAGGAGACTTGGAAAATATAGAAAAATTTTATTGATGGAACCGGGAATTTACATCATACCCTCCTTACAAAAATTTCGTCCTCGAAATTTAAAAAGAGACAACGAAACAATAGTACTAAACAAATAGATGTGGAAAACGTGCACGGATAGATGTGGAAAACGTGCACGGATATCTTCCTCACGCTCCCAGGTAGATTCTCCTGGGGAACGACCGCCCCAAGACACTCGGACTAATGGAATGACTTTATTCTTCAGCACTTTCTCTCTGCGGTCGAGGATAGTGGTGGGCTGCTCCTCGTAAGATAGGTCAGTACCCAAAGCTAACTCCGAATAGTCCAAAACATGGCTCTCATCCTGAACATAACGCCGCAACTGAGATACGTGGAAGGTATTGTGCACACCAGCTAGCGACGGAGGCAAGGCAAGTCGATAGACCACCTCTCCTACTCGCTCTAGCACCTCGAAAGGTCCGATGAAACAGGGACTGAGTTTCCCCCGACCACCGAACCTGATAACTCCGTAGGTAGGGGAAATCTTCAGGAATACGTGATCTCTGACTTCAAATTCTAATGCTCTCCTGCTGGTATCTGCCCAACTCTTCTGTCGATCCTGAGCCGTCCTAATGCGCTGCCTGATCATTTGGACCTTGTCGAATGTCTGAACAATGAGCTCGGGACCCAGTAATCTTCGTTCTCCCGCATCATCCTAACAAACTGGGCCCGTAAAGTGCTTCGAAAGGAGCCATCTGGATGCTAGCCTGATAACTGTTGTTATAAGAAAACTCGACTAGATGCAGATGATCTTCCCATGAACCCTGGAAGTCCAGCATGCAAGCTCTCAACATACCCTCGAGTGTCTGAATCGTACGCTCGGATTGTCCGTCCGTCTGTGGGTGATAAGCTATGCTGAACTTGAGGCGGGTACCCAAACTCTCCTGTAAGCTCCTCCAGAAGTGCGAAACAAGTCTGGTGTCTCGATCCGACACAATGCTGACCGGGACTCCGTGAAGTCGCACTATCTCCTGCATGTATCTCTCCGCAAGTGACTCTGTCGACTATCCCACTCGGAATGGTAAGAAGTTTGCAGCTTTCGTGAGGCGGTCGACGATAACCCAAGTGGCGTTGTTGCCCCTAGGGCTCCGGGGTAAGGCCGTCACGAAATCCATAGTAATGTGCTCCCACTTCCATTCTGGTATCGGAAGCGGTTGTAACAATCCTATTATCCTCTGATGTTTCGCCTTCACCTGCTGGCATACCAAGCACCTGGATACAAACCGCGTAATTTCTCACTTCATCCCGTTCCACCAAAAGTGCTGCTTTAGATCTCGATACATCTTCGTGCTACCCGGATGCACAGAATAAACTGAACTATGAGCCTCAGCCAGTACCTCTTCTCGAACATCCCCTTTGGGTACGCAGAGCCTGCTACCGAATCTCAGAGAACCGTCTTCATGTATGAGTAAGTCCGTTCTTAGCCCGGCTTCTACTTGCTCTCTGAACTTTTGCAATCGAGAATCATCCACTTGCGCAGCCTTGATGCGATCCACAAGAGAAGAATGCACCTGTAGTTTCCAAAATTGCCTGATTCCGCTCGGTGTAACGATCTCAAGCTCGAGTCTCTGAAAATCCTCAACGATGCTCCTCTGACTGGTCAACGTCATGACCGCTGGCTTGCGACTGAGAGCATCTGGTACAACATTTACTTTTCCCGGATGATACTGAAGGTCCAAGTCGTAGTCCGCCATCAGTTCTAGCCATCGGCGCTGCCTTATATTTAGTTCTTTCTGAGTGAAGACGTACTTCAGACTCTTGTGATCCGTGTACACCTCCACCTTCTCGTCCAACAGGTAGTGCCTCCAGATCTTTAATGCAAAATCCACTGCAGCTAACTCCAAGTCATGCGTAAGGTAGTTCCTCTCATGATTTCTCAGCTGTCGAGAGGCGTAAGCAACCACTCGACCGTGCTGCATCAGAACACGGCCTAAGCCCTTCCCTGAGGTATCACTATGTATCACCAAACCACCGGAATCATCTGGCACTGTAAGAATGGGCGCCGTGGTTAACTTCTGCTTCAGGGTCTCAAATGCCCAAGTACACTCCTCTGTCCATACAAACAGTACCTCCTTCCGTGTCAGCCTCGTCAAAGGTTCAGTGATTCTTGAAAAGTCTTGGACGAACCGCCGATAATACCCTGCCAGTCCCAGAAAGCTTCTGATCTCGGCCACTGACTTCGGTGTTGGCCAATCTCTGACAGATTCTATTTTTGCCAGGTCCACTGAGATGCCTTCGCCCGAAACAATGTGTCCCAAGAACTGAACCTTGTCGAGCCAGAACTCACACTTGCTCAATTTTGCGTACAGCTTCTCTTCCCGAAGAATTTGTAGAACCGTACGCAAATGCTCGACGTGCTCCTCCCGGGTCTTCGAGTAGACTAGTATATCGTCGATAAATACAACGACAAACGTGTCCAAGTACTTCGTAAACACCCTGTTCATCAAATCCATAAATATTGCTGGAGCATTAGTAACACCGAACAGCATCACAAGGAACTCATAATGTACGTATCGGGTCCTGAAAGCCGTCTTGCATATATTCTCGGCCGCTACTCTGATTTGATGATAACCAGAACGAAGATCCAACTTCGAAAATACCTTGGCCCCACTTAACTGATCAAATAAGTCGTCGATGCGCGGAATTGGGTATTTGTTCTTTATCGTGACTTTGTTCAGCTCCCGATAGTCTATGCATATCCGCAGTGATCCATCCTTTTTCTTTACCAACAGAACTGGTGCACCCCACGGTGAAGCGCTTGGCCGGATAAATCCCTTCTCTAGGAGTTCTTCAATTTGCTTCTTCAATTCTGCCAACTCAATCGGTGCCATTCTGTACGGGGCCTTGGAAACTAGGGCTGTACCTGAAGTCAAATCAATCGAGAATTCCAAGACGCGTGGAGGTGGTAGACCTGGTAAATCTTTAGGAAACACGTCCAGAAAATCCCGAACAATCTCTGGGGCTGGGCTCTCATCAATCTCCATAGCTGTCAACTCTTTTGGCTTAGCTCTATACTTGGCTGGCTCCAAAGATTCGCTCTCGCCTTTGAAAATAAACTCTGGGTGATTGGGAATGCGGAAAGTCACATTCCTTGATCGGCAATCAATAACTGCATGGAAGGTACTCATCCAATCCATCCCAAGAATTGCGTAATAGCTGCATGTTCCGATCAGAAGGAAATTCACATAGAATTCCATGCCACATACTACAACTGGACAGTGTAGGGTGTTTTTCGTCACCCCATTGAGATGGGAATGCGCACGCTTGTCAGGTGCATTACAGATTCCCCCTGCCTAGGGTAGGCTGGGATTTATTGATTGTGGGGATCCGAATCTCCGGCAGCCGCGGACTAAGCTGCCGTTAATTACCCTTCGCATTTGGAGGGAAGGAACCTCCGATTGACGGGTTAAACTGGTCATGCGAATTCAATATGCAGTGCGTTGGTGTGTGTGTATTTTTTTTGTTTTGTTCCACTTAAGAAAAAAGATATATATATACATATATATTTTCTATATATAAAAACAAAAATAAATAAGTAGATAAATATTTAGAGATTTTATTTTTAAGAAAAAAATTTATTATTATTTTTTTAATTTTAAAATATTATTTATAATTTATTTTACTTTTTTTTAATAAAAAAGCTTAAAATAACGAAAAGAAGAAAGAGTAAAAAAATTGGGGGCCATCACATGCTCAGCATGTGACCCGTCACATGCTCATCATATAAGAAGGCCATCACATGTTCAGCATGTGACCCGTCACATGCTCATCATGTAAGAAGGCCATCACATGCTTAGCATGTGAGGGGGCCGTCACATGCTCAGCATGTGACCCGTCACATGCTCAGCATGTGACCCGTCACATGCTCAGCATGTGAGGGGGCCGTCACATGCTCAGCATGTGACCCATGTCACATGCTTAGCATGTGATGGGGTCGTCACATGCCCCCGTTTTTTTTTTAATGAAACGTGGAGTTCAACTCCAAAAGAATTTTATATGGCTAAAAAAAATATAATGTGGAGTTAAACTCCCAAAAAAAGGATTTTTACTGTGGAGTTAAACTCCAAAAGAATTTCTGTAGTGGAGTTAAACTCCAAAAGAATTTTATTTGTGGAGTTGAACTCGAAAAGATTTTCTCCTTTCTCCTTTGAGAAGAAACCCAAAATGGGTTCTCTTGAAACTCCAAGATCTAGATCTTGGATGATAAAAAAAGAGACCCTTTTTCTTCTCTTGATGGAGTTTTGGGAGATGGATTTATGGTAAAACCTTTTTTATTTTTTATTTTTAAAAAAGGAGAGCTAAGCTCTTGATTTATTTGGAAAATGAAAAGAAAGAGGAAGAACTTGAGAAAGAGAGAGTGGAGGCACAAACCCTAGTTTTTTTTGAGGGAATGAAAAGTGTTGCTTTATTCATCATCATGTTGCCTTTTATAGGCTTACATATTTACATATAGCCCCTTGGGCTTCACAAAATGGCATTTTAGCCATCCCATGGCTCATGTGTCATTTCTTTTTGCACATAAGCCATGGGCTTACAAAATATTGGCTTTATGCCCATTTTGCATGCATTCATGTATATAAAAAATTACATAAAAATTATTTATTGCATGATCTATATTTTGGCATGGTGGAGGCTGGCCGCGGGCTCGACTTGGGCATGGGCCCGTTTGACCTGGGCTTGGGCCCTCCTAGTTTGTGGGGGTTGACCTTGACTTTGGCTCGGTCAACCGGGCTGTAAATTTTTACCCCAACAAATTGCCCCCCATCAATGAATGCACACCGCACATGTGGGTCGTGTGCATGAAATTGATGGATCTTCTTTTGCGTGGAGGCGACTTTCTTTGGTTCCCACTTTTTGGGACGCACTGCCCTTTTTACGACATAGATGGCCGACGCTTAATGCGTCTCCGAGACAGAGTGTCCGTGGTAGACGTTTCCCTAGCCCAGAGTGATTTCGTTGACGTGCCCCCGGCGCGGAGTGTCGCTGGTCGACGTTTCCCCAAGGCGGAGTATCGGCTGGTTGACGTGTCCCCGAGACGGAGTGTCTGCTTGACGTTTCCCCGAGACGGAGCGTCGTTGGTCGACGTGTCCCCGACGCGGAGTGTCTGCTGGTTGACGTATCCCCGAGACGGAATGTCGCTGTTGGACGTTTCCCTGATGCGGAGTGTCTGTGTTGGACGTTTCCCCGATGCGGAGTGTCTGTGTTGGACGTTTCCCCGATGCAGAGTATCGCTGGTTGAAGTGTCCCCGGCACGGAGTGTCTGCTTGACGTTTCCCCGGCACGGAGTGTCGCTGATCGAATTTTCCCCGGCGCGGAGTGTCGCTGGTTGACTTTTCCCGGGCACGTAGTGTCGCTGATCGACTTTTTCCCGGCGCGGAGTGTCGCGGGTCGACTTTTCCCCGGCACGGAGTGTCGCTGATCGACTTTTCCCCGGCGCGGAGTGTCACGGGTCGACTTTTCCCCGGCACGGCGTGTCGCTGATCGACTTTTCCCCGGCGCGGAGTGTCGGGTTGACTTTTCCCCGGCACGGAGTGTCGCTGATCGACTTTTCCCCGGTGCGGAGTGTCGCGGGTTGACTTTTCCCAGGCACGGAGTGTCGCTGGTCGACTTTTCCCCGGCGCGGAGTGTCGGTGGTTGACTTTTCCCCGGCGCGGAGTGTCGCTGGTTGACTTTTCCCTGGCGCGGAGTGTCGGGTTGACTTTTCCCCGGCACGGAGTGTCGCTGATCGACTTTTCCCCGGCGCGGAGTGTCGCTGGTCGACTTTTCCCCGGCGCGGAGTGTCGCTGGTCGACTTTTCCCCGGCACGGAGTGTCGCCGGTCGACTTTTCCCCGGCGCGGAGTGTCGCCGGTCGACTTTTCCCCGGCACGGAGTGTCGCCGGTCGACTTTTCCCCGGCGCGGAGTGTCGCCGGTCGACTTTTCCCCGGCACGGAGTGTCGCCGGTCGACTTTTCCCCGGCACGGAGTGTCGGGTTGACTTTTCCCCTGCGCGAAGTGTCGCTGATCGAGTTTTCCCCGGCGCGGAGTGTTGGGTTGACTTTTCCCCGGCACGGTGTGTCGCTGATCGACTTTTCCCCGGCGCGGAGTGTCGCTGGTTGACGTTTCCCCTAGGCGGAGTGTCTGCTTGACGTTTCCCCGTTACGGAGTGTCATTGTTGGACGTTTCCCTGATGCGGAGTGTCTGTGTTGGACGTTTCCCCGATGCAGAGTGTCGCTTGTTGACGCAGAGGTCGATGTTGGAATTGGTTGGTTTGATTTGAGTCGACATCAGCATCGCTACACTGGAATATAGTACCAGGACCGAATCATCATCCGTCTTTGAGAGGATTTGGGAATTGGGGTTTTTGTCTGGCATCTGAATTGCTGCACCGGAATAATGCCAGGAGCAACTCATCATTTGCCCCGAGAGGATTTGGGAATTGGTTTTTTTTTGTTTGGCATCTGCATTGCTGCACTGGAATAATGCCAGGAGCAACTCATCATTTGCCCCGAAAGGATTTGGGAATTGGTTTTTTTTTTGTTTGGCATCTGCATTGCAGCACTGGAATAATGTCAGGAGCAACTCATCATTTGCCCCGAGAGGATTTGGGAGTTGGTTTTTTATTTGTTTGGCATCTGCATTGCTGCACTGGAATAATGCCAGGAGCAACTCATCATTTGCCCCGGGAGGATTTAGGAATTGGTTTTTGTTTGGCATCAGCATCGCTACACTGGAATATGGTACCAGGAGCGAATCATCATTTGCATTTGCTTATTAGGGAACGATGGCTTAGGAAACAGATTTTAGGTCCCTATCACCTAAGACTTTTCAATTTTATGGGTCGTAAGGGTCCCATAAAAGCATTTTCTCCCTACGAGTCGAAAGGATCTCATAGGTGTATTTTCTCCTTAGGAGTTGTGGGGACTCCTAAGGGTGTTGCTCCTTTGTGAGTCGTAAGGATCTCACGCGGGAATTTTCTCCTCACAAAGTCGAGAGAACTTTGCGAGTGCATTTCATCTCTTTTTTACGAGTGTGCGCCCTTTCGGGTTTTCACAAACTCGCCGGCAGTCCTGCTGTTTTTACTCACGGAGCCCTTTCGGGTTTTCATCCGTGCCCATTTTTCTTGTGGACATGCCTTTTTTTATTTCTATTCTTTTTTTAATTTTTGGTGGGACTTTGAATGTGGTCTCACCGGTAGGACTTAGGAGGGTCCGGGATTGTTTTACACCCGTGGATTGTATACGGTTTTGCAGGATGTATGATCTAGACCGTATGGCCAAAAGAATTTTTGGTCTTTGTTGGCGTCTGCATCGCTGCACTGGGATATAGTACCAGGAGCGACTCATCATTCTCCACTTGGGAATTGGGGAGCGATAGCTTAGGAGACATGTTCAGATCCCTATCGCCTAAGGCTTTTCAATTTTATGGGCCGTGAGGGTCCCATAAAAGCATTTTCTCCCTGTGAGTCGTAAGGATCCCGCAGGTGTATTTTCTCCTTAAAAGTCGTGAGGAATCCTAAGTGTGTTTTTCCTTTGTGAGTCGTAAGGATCCCACAAAGGTTTGTTATCCTAATGTATCGTGAGGACACATGAGTGGATTTCCCTCATTCCCAGTTTAATGACTTAGAGGTCGACTGTTTCCAGTTTAACGACTTAGCGGTCATCTGTTTCCAGTTTAAAGACTTAGGGGTCTGTGGTGCCCAGTTTAACGACTTAGCGGTCATCTGTTTCCAGTTTAACGACGTGGTGGTCATCTGTTTCCAGTTTAACGACTTAGTGGTCATCTGTTTCCAGTTTAACGACTTGGTGGTCATCTGTTTCCAGTTTAGAGACTTAGAGGTCTACTGTTTCCAGTTTATCGACTTAGAGGTCATCTGTTTCCAGTTTAACGACATAGAGGTCATCTGTTTTCAGTTTAACGACATAGAGGTCATCTGTTTCCAGTTTAACGACTTTGTTGTCATCTGTTTCCAGTTTAACGACTTGGTGGTCATCTGTTTCCAGTATAACGACTTGGTGGTCATCTGTTTCCAGTTTAGAGACTTAAAGGTCTACTGTTTCCAGTTTAACGACTTAGAGGTCATCTGTTTACAGTTTAAAGACTTAGGGGTCTATTGATGGCGAGCTTGGAATTTTGGGGTAGGGGCCGGCATCAGCGTTGCTAATACTGAAGCAGAGGTGACAGGAGCAATTCATTATTTGCCTACTCTTGTTGGCGGAGGGATGGCTTTGGAGACGGGTTTAAGTCCCTATCGCCTAAGGCTTTTCAATTTGATGGACCGTAAGGGTCCCATAAAAGCATTTTCTCCCTGCGAGTCGTGAGGATCCCGCAGGTGTATTTTCACCTTAGGAGTCATGAGGACTCCTAAGTGTGTTTTTCCTTTGTGAGTCGTAAGGATCCCACAAAGGTTTGTTCTCCTGATGTATCGTGAGGACACATGAGTGGGTCTTCTCAATGGAGCATAACTCCAAAGGTGGAGACCGGCCGCGTAACTGGTGATTACGGTGGGGCATGGGTATGATAAGAATTATTTAAACCCGTGGATTGTATACGACAGTCAATTTGGGGACTGGCCGTAGGGCCGGAAGAATTTTGAAAAAATGGGTTTTTGTTGGCGTCTGCATCGCTGCACTGGAATAATGCCAGGAGCAACTCATCATCCACCCTTGTTTTTTTTGTTTTTTTTTACTGCGATTGCTCTATCATTTCATCTTTTCTTATCGCGAAGGTCGCGATTGCCCTATCATTTCGGCTTTTATTCGCGGTTGCCCCATCATTTCGGCTTTTATTTCATTTTTATTTTACTCGCTGATTTTTATTGCGAGTTGCCCCATCATTTCGGCTTTTCTTTATTTTTATTTTATTTACACTTTTTTATTTACAAATATTTTTTTTAACATTCCCAGTTTAACGACTTAGAGGTCGACTGTTCCTGGTTTAATGACGTGGTGGTCGATTGTTTTCAGAGAGAGGCGGATATCTGAGAGAATCAGTTTCACGAAAAACTTCGGTCTCCGTTTGTATGAAATTGGCGGTCGCAGCTGGACTGTTTGTTAACACGCCTTTAAACAGTTCTATGTCTCCTGCCTTGTATTGTTTTTCGACCCAATCTTTGAAGACGAAGCAGTCCTCAATGGCATGACCTATCACTCTGTGATAGGGGCAGTATTTGGGGCCGTCGGTCATATTCGCTTCTCGCGGTCTTTTTGACTCTGGCAGTTGTAGACCGTTCTTCAGGGCGTCTTTGAATATTTTACGGATTTTGTCCCTTCTGAAGGAATAGACCTTATCCAGCTTCTCTTTCAGTGGAGATTCTCCTCCCTCTCCGAACGTTGGCTTCCGAGGCTGGTTGGCGCTAGGCCCGCTTATCCCTTGCTTATTTCGGTTAGCCGAAGTGTTGAAAGATTCAGAATCATCGGAGTTTCCGCCTTTGCGATTATCGTCCTTTCGGTTTCTCCAGGACCTATTGTTATTTTGGGAATCCGAGAAGGACTCATGTTTTGAGCGCTCCAGCATCTGAACTTTCCTGGTCAGCTCTTGGAATGTTTTGAGACCCGCGGTGCATAGAAACGGGGTCATCCAATTGTTGAGATTTCCGACGAGGAGACTGACAGATTGGTCCTGCTCTATCGGCGGTTCGCATTTGACGGAGAGATTGCGCCATCGGGTTATAAAATCCGTGCTGCTTTCGTTGTTCTTGGGCTTGGTACTTACGAGCTCGGCAATGGTAATCTTATCACTGACGCTCATGAACCTCTGCCGAAACAGAGACTCCATTTGGACAAAAGTTATGACGGGGCCATCCGGTATGCTCGCGTACCAGTCGAAAGCAACATCGGTCAGGCTATTAACGAACTGGCGGAGGAGAAGCGCATCATTGCCCCCAGTATTCCCGCATGAGGCTTTGAAGTGGACGATGTGATGATTCGCGTTTCCCGTCCCATCGAATCTTCCAAATTTGGGGATGACATAGCCGCTAGGGAATTCCACCAGATCATACTGAGCAGGATATGGTCTCCCACTACTGCTGATATCTTTTTGCGCTTCGGCTTCGGCCACCAATGTTTTGACTTTGTTGGCAACCAAATCCATGATTTGATCTTGAGTTAGCGGGCTACTGTCATCGGTAGCCAAGACATTTCCCGAGATAGGATGCGACTGATTTTCATGTAGTTCGCCCACTTTTGGATTTGAGTGAATAGGCGTCGAATGCTTTGGGACACCACTTCCCGGTTCACGAGCAGAGCCCTCCGCTTGATTGGGCGGCTGAGAGGAAAGTTGGGCCGTGAGCTGTAGGACGACATTTGTCAAGTCGTCAATTTTTGAGTAGAGCTTGGCCATCTCCTTGTCTTTGATTCTGAGCTGCTTTCGGAGCTCTTGAAGCAGCTCTTGCTCCGCGGTTCTGAGGAGAAAAGTCGGCTCTTCTTCGCTTTCCGAGCCCGACTCCTCATGGACCGAAGGGTCTTTCTGCCCATCATCCTCATCGAGAAGGTCTTCATCACCCAGCAGAGGCGGCTGTTCTTAGGAAGCGGCCACCACATTCAAGCCAGATTGGATTTGTGATGTAGTGGCCCTGTCCTTGCTCTTGCTGCGCGTGCCCACCATGTAGACAGTGTTGACCTCATATCCAGTCATCTCTTTCTCACTGGCGGGGAGCTTAGAGAAGACACCCGATCGAGCAGTGGTCAAGGGCACCGCTGGAGCTTGCTCAGGACGCGTTGTAGCTTTGTTGGTGTTGATGGCCTTGCCCCCAGCTGGGGCCAAGGAAAGTCGTTCAGACACTGACTTGCGTTTGGGTTGGGGCGCCCTTGAGATCACCACATTTGGTCTCCTGCCTTTCGAGACCGGTTTGTCTGCCACCGGGGCTTGAGGAGCTGGGATGGCGCCAACTGGCATGAACATAATAGAGCCGAATGGTAGCAGCGGCTCCTCCCATTGTCGCCCGAGACTGGCCGGAAGGACCGTCCTAGAGCCTATCCTCATCGTGTAGGAGACGGGAGCTGAGTTCATCATCGAAGACATCATCGGAAGGTGATTGCTTGAAAATCTGTACGAAAAAGCATTATTTCAGTATAAATACAGGTATGTATATTGATTGAGTTCGCATGAACGTTTAATCCGTCATATGGGAGGAGAGATTGGTCCCACCGGACATGCCAGAATCTGTAGGGTGTTTTTCGTCACCCCATTGAGATGGGAAGGCGCGCGTGCTTGTCTGGTGCATTACAGATTCCCCCTGCCTAAGGTAGGCTGGGATTTATTGATTGTGGGGATCCGAATCTCCGGCAGCCGCGGACTAAGTTGCCGTTAATTACCCTTCGCATTTGGAGCGAAAGAACCTCCGATTGACGGGTTAAACTGGTCATGCGAATTCAATATGCAGTGCGTTGGTGTGTGTGTGTATTTTTTTTGTTTTGTTCCACTTAAAAAAAAAGATATATATATACATATATATTTTCTATATATAAAAACAAAAATAAATAAGTAGATAAATATTTAGAGATTTTTTTTTAAGAAAAAATTTATTATTATTTTTTTAATTTTAAAATATTATTTATAATTTATTTTTTTTATTTTTTTTAATAAAAAGGCTTAAAATAGCGAAAAGAAGAAAGAGTAAAAAAAATGGGGGCCATCATGCTCAGCATGTGATCCGTCACATGCTCATCATGTGAGAAGGCCATCACATGTTTAGCATGTGACCCGTCACATGCTTAGCATGTGAGGGGGCCGTCACATGCTAAGCATGTGACTCCCCCGTTTTTTTGTTTTTTTTAATGAAACGTGGAGTTCAACTCCAAAAGAATTTTATATGGCTAAAAAAAATATAATGTGGAGTTAAACTCCCAAAAAAAAAGGATTTTTACTATGGAGTTAAACTCCAAAAGAACTTCTGTAGTGGAGTTAAACTCCAAAAGAATTTTATTTGTGGAGTTGTACTTCAAAAGATTTTCTCCTTTCTCCTTTGAGAAGAAACCCAAAATGGGTTCTCTTGAAACTCCAAGATCTAGATCTTGGATGATAAAAAAAGAGACCATTTTTCTTCTCTTGATGGAGTTTTGGGAGATGGGTTTATGGTAAAACCTTTTTTAGTTTTTTTTTTAAAAAAAAGGAGAGCTAAGCTCTTGATTTATTTGGAAAATGAAAACGAAGAGGAAGAACTTGAGAAAGAGAGAGTGGAGACACAAACCCTAGTTTTTTTTGAGGGAATGAAAAGTGTTGCTTTATTCATCATCATGTTGCCTTTTATAGGCTTACATATTTACATATAGCCCCTTGGGCTTCACAAAATGGCATTTTAGCCATCCCATGGCTCATGTGTCATTTCTTTTTGCACATAAGCTATGGGCTTACAAAATATTGGTTTTATGCCCATTTTGCATGCATTCATGTATATAAAAAATTATATAAAAATTATTTATTACATGATCTATATTTTGGCATGGAGGAGGCTGGCCGCGGGCTCGACTTGGGCATGGGCCCGCTTGACCTGGGCTTGGGCCCTCCTAGTTTGGGGGTTGACCTTGACTTTGGCTCGGTCAACCGGGGTGTAAATTTTTACCCCAACAGACAGGATCTACATTCTCAAATGGATACTATCACACCATTACCCGTATGTATTTCCCAACCCTTTGTTAATGGTTCATGTGGTATGGAGTGTGTATCAACGAAATACGCAGATATGAAACAGTGCGATACTCCAGAATCAAATAGTACTCTAGCTGGCATGGAATGTACGAGTATAATACCTGTGATAACTTCGCCTGAAGCCTCTGCCTGCTCGGCGGTCAAGGTGAAGGCCCGTCCCTGACCGCGGCCTGTGTAGGGTTGCTTCTGCTCCTGTGATCTCTGCTGCTGCGGTCCAGACCCTCCTTGTAACTCTGTTCGCTCGGGGTAACTGCTAACTCTGTGCTGACTGAATCCCCAAATCAGACACTGTCCCTTGGCGCGACGACAGTCCTTCTGGGTGTGCTCATCTCTGTTGCAGTAGCAGCAAACTAAGTTCTTACTCTGGGGGCGATGCTGGGGCACGAATGGACGCTTCATCTGTGTCGTTCCTGGCCTGTGAACTGGTATGACTCCTCGAGACGGTGTGTGAGTACGCACTGGAACAACTGGGGGTTTCCTAAATTTATTGATCAGCTTCTCCTGGATTCGTGCCGCGTTGAGTACCTGTGCAAAAGTCTGCAACTTGAGTGACGCGATTAACTGCTGTAGCTCAAAATCAAGTCCTTGTAAGAATCGCCTGGCCCTGGTGGCCTCTGAAGCGACCATATACGGAGCAAATCGGCTCAGACGGTTGAATTCTGCCGCGTATACGTCCACGGGACGACCATTCTACTTCAGTAGGATGAATCTTTCTTCCATCTCTGCCTTGGCGGTGGAAGGGAAATAGTGGTCCAAGAAGCACTCCTTGAATTTGCTCTATTCGATTGGCCCTTCTAGTCTGCTTTCTTCAACTGACCACCAAGTACATGCTTCGTCTTCCAACTGGATCTTTATCACATTCACTTTCTCCTCATCGGATACTCTTGCGGCCGTCAGTAGGTTCTCCATATTAACCAGCCATTGCTCGGCCTCGAGTGGTTCGGCTAGTCCCGTAAATGCCGCTGGATATAACCTCCGAAAATCTGACGCAGTGCCACTCCTGGCAGAAAAAGCTGGTGGAGCAGTGCCCTCGAGGGCGGTAATGAAGACGGAGGGTCCCCCTACTGCGTAATAGCCCTGAGTCCCTCGGTGAATAGGTCCGTATTTCTCTCTTGAGCTTCTGCGAGGGTCGTCAGTGCACTCAAGATCCTCTCCGTGCGATCCTGAGAACTTGAGTCCGAGGAGTGGTCATTCGGGGACGTCATGTCGCTGGAAGATATTTAAAAGGATATGATTAGATACAAGGATGAAAGTCAGGGATAGTGAAGTGAAAATAATGTAATAATGTGTAGTTAATGTTATCCCTTACTACTAAACCTGGCTCTGATACCAACAAAACCATGTCACGCCCCGCTTCCCAAAATACGGAAAACGAGGGATGACTAGGCCAGCCATGCTCCTACGGTCAGGGAATAATCCCGCTGTAGTCACACTTCGGCTTCTAGTATTACATGGTAATCAGTAAACAAAGCACAGAAGTTAAGGAAATACATTACTAAATCATTACAACAACTTTCATTGTTCACAATATACAATAAAACAAGGAAAAGAACTACTAACCAAGTGCAAATACAAGATAACTTTAGGGAAAGCAGTAAAGGTGAAGGAGGTACTCCTGACTAAATCTCTGCAAGCTCGAAGGGCAAGTCTGACTCCTATACTGGTTCTTCCTCGAGGTCTGAGCATGCATACTCAGGTAGTCAGAGCGACATGATAGCAATATTATAATAATGACACTTTAGTTTACACTTTTGATTTCCCCATACCCCCAAGGTTATGTGTTCAAGTCAGGTATTCCGTAATCAAGAACTAATGCCAACACAGGATCAGGTAGGTGCAGGTTTGTCTGGATAGACAACAGGAACGGTCCGTAAGGACTACATGTCAGGTTTGTTGGCATTAGACACAGGATCAGGTAACGGGTCAGGTCATGGTACATCAGGTCAAGTCAAGCAGTGTACGGTACCATATCATGTCAAGTAGGAAGTGTGTAACAGGTCATGTCAGGAAGCACAAGATGTCATGTGGGTGCTCATAATCAAACTAACATAAGCATGTGTATAAATAAACAAGCATGAGTACTATCAGAACAATAAACTGGAACACGTAATATGATATGCAAATAGATATAATTTCAAGGATATGGATGCACAGTTATCGATTAGGGTTACATTTATAGTTCCAATATTAATTAGGATGCAATTTATTAAACATGGAGTGTTAATATCACATTATTATGTAGTAATGTGATCTATGGATGCAATTATATGTATCTTAAATGCGATGGATGCAAACGGGTATCCGAAAAGTTATAAAACTATAAAATGGTAATGTAGGATGTACAACTAAGCAATATGTGATATAAATATTGATATAATAATATTAATATGGATAGCATATTCAAAGCGATTAATAACTAGAAAAGTGGTATTGATTAACCATGCATAAGAAGGTTCCGTTCAGAAATTCAGCGTCACCCTAATTTGTAAAATAGCTTAAAAATAACAAACGTTCTCCAAAAGGGACGTGTCTTATACCAAAACAAAGATAATTCAATAAGGTTTTCATTTTTATAAGTATAAATATCTCAGGTTGTCCCTACAAAATGTTATAAACATCCGAAGTTGAAAGTTTGCTGCTGGAATTTGCCTGGACAGCAGTTTAAAGACATATTCATTTGCATTTTACGTTATTTAAACAATTTATTTTGCAAGTAAATATTTCATAGAGTTATATTATTCTGAGTTAGCTTCGTAACGAACTAAAGAACATATAATAATGATTTTTCTATAATTTATAATGAATTTTATAAGGTAAGGTGTACAGTAAATTTCAGATTTGTCATATCCGATTTTTCAACGACTTTTCAAGTGTAAACTATAAGATTTTCAAATGTATAATATTATAAAATGAAGATTATAAACTAATTAAAGATAATAATAATAAATATTACGACGACATATATTTTAAATGATATGGTTGCAGTATAATGTAATCTAGTATGTCACAAGATAAGTTTTCATGATCTAGATTTAATATGATATAAACGGATGCAAACGGAATATCGAAACGTTATAAAATTAAACATGGGGCACTAAATTTAAACTATAGGTATGGTATTTATTTAAATATGTATAAAATGAATTATATAGCATGTAGCAAGATTAACTTGCCTCGATGGGTCGTGAATCGGGAAAACGGAACGTTAACCGTCGGCGGGGAAAACTCGCGACGGGCGCACGGTTCACGGAATGAACCCAAACGACGAACAAAGGAACCACACGGGTCGGGGTACCTCGCTGGAACGTCGAGAAGCGTCACCGGCACGACGGAATTCCGGCAACAAAAGAACAGTTAAAAAAAAGAGAAACGAGACATGAAGCAAGAAGAGAAAGAATGATAAAGAGAAGTACGAGAGAATATAAGAGAGAGAGAGAAAAAGTGGAGAGAGAGAGAGCTGCAGGTGGGGGCCCACGGAATTAAAAGGAACGCGATTGGCTAAAGAGGAATCGTTGGTTAGGGATAAATATTAATTAAAGATTCAAAACATTTTAAAGAACAGTAGGATATATATATAGGTTAATTTAAAGATTTAAAAGATAGGTAATGAACAGTAAGATATTAGGTTGGTTAGAAAAATATATGCGATGGTTTTAATAATATTAAATTTAGGATTTTGGCGCCAAATAAAACATTTCCAAATCGCACCCGGGTCGAGTCCAAAAATTTGAAATTGAAATAATAGGATTTTAAGCGGGATCCAAATTTTAAAATTAAGTGTTTTATGATTAAAAAGCATACCCCCAAAACGGACACATGTACGCACGCGTAGCCGTCCAAACTCGCCCGTTTCACTGAACGGGACGAGAACACAATGCACGGACGCCACCACGAGACTAGGGGTGTCAAGTAGGCCAAGATGAATATTTTCAATTTTATTTTAGATGCCAAAATTTGTTATATGTAGAAATGACTTTGCCGGGTAAATTTTACAGTAAGCAACAAAGAAGCAAGTTAAATGAAATGAGTATCACATTATGCTCAAACAGTAACTGAAAATAGTAGCATTGGGCTCGGGTGTTACATTATACCCAATTACAAAAAAATTTCGTCCTCGAAATTCCAAGAATACAAAGATAGATAACTACAAGAAAAGGTGAGGAAACTTCTGCCGGATTTCATCTTCTCGTTCCCAAGTGGACTCTCCATGCGAGCGATTACCCCAAGAAACAAGCACAAGGGGGATAACCTTGTTCTTAAGAACCTTTTCCCTTCGATCCACGATTTCTATCGGTCGCTCCTCAAAAGTCAAGTCTTCTCGTACTGTTATCTCCAAATGATCCAAAACGTGTGTTTCATCTCGAACATACTTACGGAGTTGAGATACGTGAAACACATCGTGCATATTTGCCAAGGACTGCGGTAACGCCAAACGATACGCTACCTCACCAACACGCTCCACGATCTCAAGGGTCCAAAGAATCGAGAACTAAGCTTTCCTCGACTTCCAAAATGAATCACCCCTCTAGTCGGTAATATCTTCAAGAATACCAAATCACCCACGGTGAACTCTAGAGGTCTTCTTGACGTATCTGCCCAAATCTTCTGTCGGTCCTGTGCTGCCTTCATATGATTTCTGATAGGGTTAACCTTCTCAACTGTCTGCACAACCAAATCTGGTCCCAATAATCTTCGTTCACCGACATCGTCCCAACAAACAGGTGAACGACATTTACGACCATACAAAGCTTCAAATGGAGCCATCTGAATAGTTGCCTGAAAACTGTTGTTGTAAGACAACTCCACCAAAAGTAGATGATCCTCCCAAGATCCCTTGAAGTCCAACATGCATGCTCTCAACATATCCTCAAGAGTTTGGATCTTTCTCTCCGACTGACCATCAGTTTGAGGATGATAAGCTGTGCTAAACTTCAATCGAGTCCCCAAACTTTCCTGTAGACTCCGCCAAAAGTGTGATAAGAACCGAGTGTCCCGATCGGACACGATGCTCACCGGTACTCCATGCAATCTTACAATCTCTTGCATGTACCGCTCTGCCAAAGTCTCTGTTGATTGACCAACCCGAAAAGGAATAAAATGAGCTGCCTTGGTCAATCGGTCAACAATCACCCATATAGCATGGTTGCCTTTTGGACTTCGCGGTAAAGCCGTCACGAAATCCATGGTTATATGTTCCCACTTCCATTGAGGAATCGGAAGTGGTTGCAATAAACCAGAAACCCTTTGATGTTCAGCCTTAACTTGCTGACACACCAAGCACTTTGCCACAAAGCGAGCAATCTCCCGTTTCATGCCCTCCCACCAGAAATGCTGTCGAATATCTCGGTACATCTTTGTGCTTCCTGGATGTACAGAATAAGCTGAACTGTGTGCCTCCTTCATAAGCTCTTCACGAATATCCCCCTTTGGCACACACAAACGGGTACCAAACCTCAACGAACCATCTTCGGGGATTAATAAATCTGTTCGTAGTCCGGCTTCAACCTGTCCTCGAAACTTTTACAGTCTAGGGTCCTGCGATTGTGCTGCTTTAATATTCTCGATCAATGATGACTGTACCTGCCGCTGCATCAACTATCCCGTAGAATGCGATAGCACAACCTCCAAGTCAAATCTTCGAAAATCTTCAACGATCTCCTTCTGCGTAGTTAACACCTGAATTGCTGGTAACCGACTAAGCGCATCCGGCACGACGTTAACCTTCCCCGGATGGTACTTAAGATCAAGATCGTAGTCAGCCATCAGCTCCAACCATCTACGCTGCCTTATGTTAAGCTCTTTCTGTGTGAACACATACTTCAAGCTCTTATAATCAGTAAAAAAAACTTCGACCCTTTCGCCCAGGAGGTAGTGTCTCCAAACCTTCAAAGCGAAAGTCACAGCCGCAAGTTCCAAATCATGAGTTGGGTAATTCTTCTCATGGGTCTTCAACTGTCTCGATGCGTATGCTACAACCTTCCCATGCTGCATCAAAACACATCCCAATCCTTTCCCAGATGCGTCGCTGTGAATCACCAATCCTCCGGAATTGTCTGGCACGGTCAGAATAGGAGCGGTTATCAACTTCTGCTTTAACGTCTCAAAAAATAACGCACACTTATCCGTCCATACAAAAGGTACCTCCTTGCGCGTAAGCTTGGTTAACGGCTCTGCCAGACGAGCAAAGTTCTCCACAAATCTTCTGTAGTATCCGGCTAGTCCAAGAAAGCTTCTTATCTCCGCAACACTCTTTGGAATCGGCCAATCATGAACTGCTGCAACCTTTTCTGGATCGACGGCAATTCCACCGCCAAACACAACATGCCCCAAAACTTTACTTCCTCCAGCCAAAACTCGCACTTGCTCATCTTCGCATATAACTTCTCCTGTCTCAACGTCTGCAGTGCGATCTTCAAATGCTCAACATGCTCCTCAAAACTCTTAAAGTAAACCAGAATATCGTCAATGAATAAAAAAAAACCACGATAAACTGGTCCAAGAACGGTGAAAAGATTCGGTTCATCAAGTCCCTGAATACTGCCGGCGCATTCGTTACTCCGAAAGGCATCACTAAGTACTCGTAATGTCCATACCGAGTTCGGAACGCCGTCTTGCAAATATCTTCTGTTTTCACTCGGACCTGATGATATCCGGATCGCAAATCCAGCTTCGAGAATACCCTCGCGCCACTAAGCTGCTCGAAAAGTTCGCCAATGCGAGGGATTGGGTACTTGTTCTTAATAGTCACCCGGTTTAATTCTCGATAGTCGATGCACATCCTTCTTGTGCTATCCTTCTTCTTTACTAGAAGAACTGGAGCTCCCAAAGGCGAGTTACTGCTTCGAATCCAACATTTCTCAAGCAATTCTGCAACTTGTTTCTTGACTTCTTCCAATTCTACTGGCGCCATTGGATAATACGCTTCGGATACTGGCGCTGCCCCAGGAATAAGATCAATTGCGAACTCCATGTCTCGCTTTGGCGGTAAACCCGATATATCTTCAAACACGTCCATAAAATCACGAACAACAGCCGGCTCTTCACTTTCATCACTTCCATTGATGCAAGAATATTATTTGTCGGCCTAGCTCTAAACTCGACTGGCCCGACAGAAAAACTCCCCTTCATCCCAAATAAACTCTGCTGCTCTCGGCTGCCGCAAGTACTTGTGAGAAAGTGGTCAAACCCAGGGAGACAATATGCCTCTGGATGTCCACGTCCAGGCTGCGCATGAACCTCCGTGCCCTGTCTGCATCGTTGGTAACTAAAGGTCCAGCGAAACTACTGAGTCTCGTCCATTCTGCTGCATGCACATCTACAGGTGCTCCCTTCTGCTTTAGTCCGATGAACTTCTCTTCCATTTCCTCCCGTGCAGTCCGCAGGAAGAACTTCTCCAGGAAACTCTTCGAAAAATCCGCCTACTTGATCGGCTTGGGCAAACGGTTCTCTTCTACAAGCCACCATTCTCGGGCGTAATCCACTAACTGAATGCGTACCACATCAACTCTTTCTCATCTGGAATCTGTGCCGCAATAAGAAAATTCTCTGTGTCAACTAGCCACTGCTCTGTTGGCAACGGCTCCTCCAATCCAGTAAATGTATACGGACCCAAATGTCTGAAATCTGCTACTGTCCCTACTCGGTCAACTGGCTTAGCTCCAACATTGTTCACAGACTGCTGAACGATCTGCAAACCTTCCTGAAACGAGTCTGCTTGCTGCTGGATCAGCTCGGTCTATTTCTTTTGATTCTCCAGTATTCCCCTTATCACTCCAAGCATGGTGGCTTCGTCCACACGCCTTGGTACGTCTTCAAATTCTTACCGGCCATATTCCTGAACTCAAAACACCCAACATTAGCATGACGATAGATTCTGAATATAGATCAAGGCTAGAACTCCAAGATACTTAAATAGAGTGACGCATTGTAACTATGCCGCGGTATCATAGCCACAATTACATAACTCCATCCAAGTCGCCTAAGTCCTAGAGATAACAAGGAATCAGGTTTTCGAATCGATATGCAAAGGAAGTTTGCACATCGTAAAAGATATAATCAGGAAGAATGTGATTCAAGAATGGTAAAACGGTCAAGGTGGCAGGACATGTTTCCTAAACACGGGTATTCTGATTCGTGTATTAGGTACAATACCCAACTACAAAAGAATCAACCCAACTATCCTATGGCTCTGATACCAAAAGAACCATGTCACGCCCCGCTTCCCAGAGTACGCTAAAATAGGCATGTGACATAGCCAATCATGTTACCTGTGGTTAGGAAAAATCCTTCCACAGTCATATTACGGCTGTAGAGATATCAAGAACAGGAAAGTAAACTAACTATCTAATACATGTCCATAAGCCAGAGTAAAAGAGTCAAGAAATGCTATAGTATGCGGAAGCAAAAGATCAAATAAACACCTGGAAAGTAAGACCGGATACCGACATGATCCCTACCGCTCGATCTAACAGTATCAAAACTCCTGATCAGTCTGCAATAAAGGTAGAGGATCTGGGCCATGCAAAACCCAGACGTCAGCGCGTCATAACATCAAGCAATAATAAATGAACAGGATACACGAGATATGCAGGCATGAATCATAAATAGTAACAAGTCAACAGGGATGTATGACAGTGAAGTGTATCAGTGTATGTGACTTGCAGTGATCAATCTAAACTGTGCTACTGGGTTGTCTACTCTAAAGTTTGTTTGAAATCAATTAATGTAATCCTCCATGTAACTCAAAGGATATGTCCCGTTCCCCCCCGGGACCACGGATCAGGAATATATGAACCAAGAGTGGTTCTGTCCCGTTACCCCCCGGGACCACGGATCAAGATGTAAGAGTCACGAATGGCTCTGTCCCGTTACCCCCCGGGACCACGGATCAAGTAATACCCTTTTAAGTTACACTTTAGTTTACACTTTTGATTTCCCCATACCCCCAAGGTTATGTGTTCAAGTCAGGTATTCCGTAATCAAGAACTAATGCCAACACAGGATCAGGTAGGTGCAGGTTTGTCTGGATAGACAACAGGAACGGTCCGTAAGGACTACATGTCAGGTTTGTTGGCATTAGACACAGGATCAGGTAACGGGTCAGGTCATGGTACATCAGGTCAAGTCAAGCAGTGTACGGTACCATATCATGTCAAGTAGGAAGTGTGTAACAGGTCATGTCAGGAAGCACAAGATGTCATGTGGGTGCTCATAATCAAACTAACATAAGCATGTGTATAAATAAACAAGCATGAGTACTATCAGAACAATAAACTGGAACACGTAATATGATATGCAAATAGATATAATTTCAAGGATATGGATGCACAGTTATCGATTAGGGTTACATTTATAGTTCCAATATTAATTAGGATGCAATTTATTAAACATGGAGTGTTAATATCACATTATTATGTAGTAATGTGATCTATGGATGCAATTATATGTATCTTAAATGCGATGGATGCAAACGGGTATCCGAAAAGTTATATAACTATAAAATGGTAATGTGGGATGTACAACTAAGCAATATGTGATATAAATATTGATATAATAATATTAATATGGATAGCATATTCAAAGCGATTAATAACTAGAAAAGTGGTATTGATTAACCATGCATAAGAAGGTTCCGTTCAGAAATTCAGCGTCACCCTAATTTGTAAAATAGCTTAAAAATAACAAACGTTCTCCAAAAGGGACGTGTCTTATACCAAAACAAAGATAATTCAATAAGTTTTTCATTTTTATAAGTATAAACATCTCAGGTTGTCCCTAAAAAAAGTTATAAACATCCGAAATTGAAAGTTTGCTGCTGGAATTTGCCTGGACAGCAGTTTAAAGACATATTCATTTGCATTTTACGTTATTTAAACAATTTATTTTGCAAGTAAATATTTCATAGAGTTATAGTATTTTGAGTTAGCTTCGTAACGAACTAAAGAACATATAGTAATGATTTTTCTATGATTTATAATGAATTTTATAAGGTAAGGTGTACAGTAAATTTCAGATTTGTCATATCCGATTTTTCAACGACTTTTCATGTGTAAACTATAAGATTTTCAAATGTATAACATTATAAAATGAAGATTATAAACTAATTAAAGATAATAATAATAAATATTACGACGACATATATTTTAAATGATATGGTTGCAGTATAATGTAATCTAGTATGTCACAAGATAAGTTTTCATGATCTAGATTTAATATGATATAAACGGATGCAAACGGAATATCGAAACGCTATAAAATTAAACATGGGGCACTAGATTTAAACTATAGGTATGGTATTTATTTAAATATGTATAAAATGAATTATATAGCATGTAGCAAAATTAACTTACCTCGATGGGTCGCGAATCGGGAAAACGGAACGTTAACCGTCGGCGGGGAAAACTCGCGACGGGCGCACGGTTCACGGAATGAACCCAAACGACGAACAAAGGAACCACACGGGTCGGGGTACCTCGCTGGAACGTCGAGAAGCGTCACCGGCACGACGGAATTCCGGCAACAAAAGAACAGTTAAAAAAAAAGAGAAACGAGACATGAAGCAAGAAGAGAAAAAATGATAAAGAGAAGTACGAGAGAATATAAGAGAGAGAGAGAGAAAAAGTGGAGAGAGAGAGAGAGAGCTGCAGGTGGGGGCCTACGGAATTAAAAGAAACGCGATTGGCTAAAGAGGAATCGTTAGTTAGGGATAAATATTAATTAAAGATTCAAAACATTTTAAGGAACGGTAGGATATATATATAGGTTAATTTAAAGATTTAAAAGATAGGTAATGAACAGTAAGATATCAAGTTAGTTAGAAAAATATATGCGATGGTTTTAATAATATTAAATTTAGGATTTTGGCGCCAAATAATACATTTCCAAATCGCACCCGGGTCGAGTCCAAAAATTTGAAATTGAAATAATAGTATTTTAAGCGGGATCCAAATTTTAAAATTAAGTGTTTTATGATTAAAAAGCATACCCCCAAAATGGACACATGTACGCACGCGTAGCCGTCCAAACTCGCCCGTTTCACTGAACGGGACGAGAACACAATGCACGGACGCCACCACGAGACTAGGGGTGTCAAGTAGGCCAAGATGAATATTTTCAATTTTATTTTAGATACCAAAATTTGTTATATGTAGAAATGACTTTGCCGGGTAAATTTTACAGTAAGCAACAAACAAGCAAGTTAAATGAAATGAGTACCACAATATGTTCAAACAGTAACTGAAAATAGTAGTATTAGGCTCGGATGTTACAAAAAGTCATGATCACCATATTATTATGGAGCACCTTCTCCCATTAGCTCTCAGGACTTCCCTTCCCGAATCGGTTGGTCTAGTGATCAGTGATCTATGTTGTTTTTTCAGAGAATTATGCACTAAAACACTGGATGTTGTGACGCTGGAGAAACTAGAAAATTTTATTCCGTTGATACTTTACAAGTTTGAGCGTATTTTTCCACCGTCATTCTTCGATATCATAATACACCCGACGGTTTATTTTATAACTGAGGCTAAATTAGCCGGACCGGTATAATATCGATGGATGCATCCCGTCGAGAGATACGTGGAATTTTTCGTTTCGTACAATTTGTAAAATTATTGTTGTCTTGTATGCCCGTATTTATTTATTTAACATATTTTTCTTTAGGTATCTCTACACTCTTAAAAAGTATATACGCAATAGAAATTGACCAGAGGGTTCTATCATGCAAGGTTATCTTCTAGATGAAGCAACCACATTTTGTTCCCGCTATCTGGACGAGAACATTGAGACGGGACTTAACCGGCCTCGAAGAATTCAGGACGGGCTATATGGTAAAGCCGATTATAAGTGGGTAGACACTATATTTATCAACAAGATATACCGGTTTATCCTTCTCAATAGCGCATGTCTTGAAAAAATTAGAGAGTAAGTTTTTTTGGATTAATTATTATATTTATGTTTGTGTGTGTGTGTGAAATGATATAATATTAATGTCATAATTTATTGTCGAGAACAGAATTCATTTTAACGAGGTACGTGAGGAGCATCCTGATTGGAACGATGAACGATTGGAAAAATATCATCAGGATAATTTTTGCGATTGAGTTGCAGATCATGTAAATTATTTGAATAACATGTTATTACGATCAGTTTTAATCTAAACTTATATCGTTATGTATTTGCCGTAAAATTTGTGTAACACCCTAGTTCATTTATACCAATTCCAGTTCAAGTATTTACTTATTTATGGTAGTTTCTTGGTTTACTGTGTTTTGGGTGCGAATAGTATTTTGACATTTGTATTTGCATTTTACCTGACCCGCTTGCTTGAAACATGTCCTGATTCATGTTTATGATTTATCCTGACCTGTTACATGGATTCGTGCATTTTCATTTTTTACTGCATACTGGCATTTTATCTAGCATCTGCATTTTTTTTAATATAACATTTAAAATCAAGTAAAATATTTTAAAAATATCTAACATGGTCTGCATGATACCCCTGACCCTTTCGTAGTATCCGCGCATCTTGTTCTCGTCCCGTTCAGTGAAACGGACTTGTTTGGATGGCTACGCGCACGTACGTGCATCCGTTCTTGGGAGTATGCATTTTCGTTACCTGGACATCCAATTTGAGTTTTGGTCGACATGTATAATTTTTTATATTTTTGAAATTGAATTTTAGACCCGACCCGGGCGTATTTTGGACTAAATTTGTATTTACCAGAAAATCCAATTTTTTTCATCTAATATCTTTATTAAAATTTAACAGTTTAAAATATTTATAACTTACAAAATCTTTTTAAATTAAAATCTAAACCTTAATAACAACCCCCCTCTCTCTCTCTCTTCTGCATATATATATTTATATATATTTTATTTATTTATTTATTTATTTCCTTATTTAATACACAGCATCTTCTTCTTCTTCTTCTTTCTTTTCTTGATCTTGTTTCTTGATTCCGGTGATCGCCGCCGCAGCCGTGCTCGTCGCTGATGATCCGAGTGATCCAGTTAACGTACCTTTCCTGTGTGATCACCCTCTTGCCTTACCTGGACCCGTCCCGCATACCGCGTGTGCCTTGCGGCGATTTACCGACGTCGGACGTGTCGTGCGTATCCGTCGCGTGATTCGATCGAGGCAAGTTTACAACTTGCTACATGCTATGCTTTATGTAATTTATTTATATATTTTCTTATTATCATCATCATCATCATCATCATACTGCTATGTCTATATAATTTATACACCGTACTTATTTAATGTTAATCGGTTTTATAATATAAAATGTATGAAAGTTTATAACTTGCGACATACTATAATTATATCTATAAAATTTATATCGTCGTAATATTTCTTATTATTATCTTTAATTAGTTTATAATCTGCATTTTATAATATTATATAAAATATAGTTTGAAAATATTATAGTTTACACATGAAACGTCGTTGCAAAGCGGATACGACAAATCTGAAATTTACTGTACACCTCACCTTATAAAATTCATTATAAATCATAGAAAAATTATTAGTATACGTTCTTTAGTTCGTTACGAAGATAACTCAGAATAATATAACTCTATGAAATATTTATTTGCAAAATAAATTGTTTATATAACGTAAAATGCAAATGAAAATATCTCTAAACTGCTGTCCAGAGAAATTCCAGCAGCAAAATTTCAACTTCGAATGTTCATAACTTTTTGTAGGAACAAGCTGAGATACTTCAACTTATAAAAATGAAAATATTATTGAATTTTATTTGTTTTGGTATAATACACGTCCCTTTTGGAGAACGTTTGTTATTTTTAAGCTATTTTACAAATCAGGGCGACGCTGAATTTCTGAATGGAACTTTCTTGTGCATGGTTAATCAATACCACTTTTATAGTTATTAATCGGTTTGAATATGTTATCCATATTAATATTATTATATCGATATCTATTTAATAAATAATAGTGCTTGTGTTTTAATATTCAGCAAATTTTACCGATTTACAGTTTTATAGTATCCGTCTGTATCCGTACGGTTTATTACATATCTAGTTGCACGCCGAGACCATATTATTTCATTTTACTGTTACATCAGTATCCCATACTTGATATTGTGCATCCTACATAGTCATGATGTAATCCCTGATAAATATTTGTGTATCCATGCTTTATTTGTGCACCCGTATCTGTTACAGTTTTATTATGAGCATCCGTTTGATACCTGTTCACTACTTGACGTGTCCTGATACACCACTACTTGACATGACTTGATACATGTACACAACCTGACATGACCTGATATATCACTACTTGACATATTACCTGATCCTGTTTCTAATGCCGACAATCCTGACATGTTGTCCCAATGGACATATCTTGTTGTCTGTATAGACAAACATGTTCCTGCTTGATCCTGTGTTGGCATTAGGTTCAGATTTATCAATACCTGACTTGAACACATAACTTGGGAGTATGGGGAAATCAAGAATGTAACTGAACATAACTCAAAGGGCTATCATATTGTTTGCCGTTTTTCCGGGCGTTACGGAATACCTATTGTTTGTCGTTTTTCCGGGCGTTACGGAATACCGATTGTTTGCCATTTTTCCGGGCGTTACAGAATAATCACCGATGGGTTACGATGAGGATTACATTAATTGATTTCGAAGACTTAGAATAGATAACCCAGTAGCACAGTTTAGATTGATCACTGCACGTCACTTATACTAATATACTTCACTGTTATATATTCCTGTTGACTTGTTACTGTTCTTACTCGTGCATGCATGTCCTGCTACCCCTTGATTATATTATTGTTGATATTATGACGCGCTGACGTCTGGGTTTTGCATAGCCCAGATCCTCTACCCTTGTCGCAGTCTGATCAGGAGTATTTCCGCTGTCAGGCCGAGCAGTGAGGATCCTGTTGTAAGTCCACGGTAGCGCCCCGGCCGTCTAACAGACGCCAAATACGGAACAAAAACTTTTTACAACTGGCGCTATCGCGTACTATAACCCGGATCTGCCATTAAAGCTAAACTAACAAATTACAAAGTAGGTAGAAGAGTTATACCGAACGATCCGAGTCCTTCGGTCTTCAACCATCATCCCACGCTTTGTTGCGGCTGCTCCGATCTCCTGAATCTTCAGTCTTCTCGTCCAGGTGGCACCACGTCAACGGATCTTTAAACGGGCTCCCGCCTCTGAACCGAGGCAACTCGATCATCAAGTTTGCTAAAAGAGATGACCAAGATTGATGTAAAAAATGAGTAGAACACTTTGTCTCGTTACGTCCAAGGCTATGGACGAACGGTTAATGAAGTTGTCTTTTGGATCGATATGAAATGAGAAATGAGGCTATCTAATTTCCATGAACCAAAATACTATCATAATCATTTTACAAATAACAAGTGAGAGTGAGAGTAGAGGAGGGGAGGGGGCCGGCCATATATAGAGCAAGGGAGGTGAGTGTAGGAGCTAGGAGAGTGACCATTAGTACTAATACAAATGAATGAGTCATAAAATACATTTAATGCAAAATGGTGACTCTTAAACCTAGTCACCACAAGCATTAACTCTCATTAAATGCTAACTATGAATCACTAACCTAGTCACTATTTCAAGAACCTTCCACACTCATGACTCACTCTCATGAAGAAAAGATAAATCCGTATTTAACCGAATGTTAAATACGGCCGATAGAAAACTGGAAACTGGCAACTTCCAAAAGTGATCCTGAAAAGAATTTCAGGATAACCCCGGAACAGTATAAACATACCCACATTTGTATTACGACCAAATACAAATGCAACTGAGAAAAAGATATTATATCTACACAGCATAATACTCGGATCAGGCTTAAACCAAAACCGACCAGTATTATCTGCCCGAAAAATGACACGTGCGAAAACGCATGTGCATTTTCCGAACCTTGCCATAAAACCATACGGCCTCTACAACGTTTCGCTCGAACTTGGGAAAGTGTCTGTATGGGACTCTAATGACTCATCAACATACTGGAACTGGGTATAACCACTAACACGTCAGAGGTACAAGCTGTACGTAACGGTTTGCTTATGTATTGATTGGAAGGGAAGCTGACGAGCGAACTCATCCATAAACCCTACTGAGCCTAACAGTGACAATATACATACAGTCCGGTCCGTTCTTCTATGAGTATCGCATATCTGCCTAGGGGGCCGGTAATGTCAGACCCCCAATAGCGGTATAAGTCGTGTCAGAGAGTGACCCAGAACACCCTGAGATACTACTGGAGTACTTACCAGTAAATCTCCTGCCTCGGCCGAGGGCTTTGTGTAATGGCTCTCCTAGACACAGCGCGATCTCACCCTCAATACCGGGAGAGACGAATCCCCTGCCAATCCGCTCACTTGCCTCCATGTGGCTCGGGACTGTACCCAAAAAAGACCTGTTTGCACGACTCTTTTGAGCCGTGGTAGGGTAGAAATCAAAGCACAGTGTGAACTCACACGAGACAAATGATGACCTCAGGTCGATGAACTAACCTGTACACATGTCACCAGGGAACTGCTATCTGACGATATGTATAATACCAACTAGCAGGTTTCCGGCGAGTCCTATCCGGTGTACTCATAACCCAATGAGCACCTGTATACATCTTAGGTGAAGCAACTGACACCAATGGCTTATGAGACCGGCCACCGCCCCTCGTTGGGGTCTCAACTGTATACACTAGTCTATTCTGGAGTATCGATGCCCTGTCTCGAAACTCCCACGACTAGGGACACTTTAAGGATGTGCTTACAGACTTACAGACCCCAGCTCCCACGTATATGATCGCCATCACACTGCTGGTAGTCAAGCAAGAATCATATGGGCTCTATCAATATGCAATAGTGAACTAAAGCATGTATACGATGATAAAGACAAACCAGATAGCATACTATCATCTCGAGCAAGACTGTCATATCGGTGTAGGTCCTGCCTCAATCATTGCAATTACGTACCTGCGATCCAATAATTGACTTTGAGTGCACTATCTCCAACACCTGTTAGTATCCAGTTTAGTTATGTTTACTTTCCAGATGGTATTGCTCATTGGATTTATCGCTTCCGCATATTATTTCTTGATTCGTTTATTCTGGCTCATGGACATGTACTAGATAGTTTATTTTATTTCTACTGTTCTTGATATCTTATAGACAGCCGTAATGTGACTGTGGAGGGATGTTTCCTAGCCACAGGTAGCATGGTTGGCTCTGTCACGTGCCGATCTTAGCGCACTCTGGAAAGCGGGGCGTGATAATTTGTTTTGTTAGATCCACGATCCGAACTTGTCTGCATCATTAGAGAGTGATTCAAGATATTTAGCTCAGTTTCCTAGTATGGAGATTGCATATTATAAAGGATTCGGTGTCCTTGGATACAAATTCGAAATTAAGGACATACAAACATCTAGAACCACTCAGAATAGTGGGATTACGACGGTAGGATCGGATTGTGTGATTTATTATGGATACTTAAATTGTATACTTGGTATCCAATATCCCGGACGATTAGAACCGTTTTATATATTTCAGTGTATTTGGTACGAAACACGAACCGATACGGATAAGTGGAGAAACAATCTCGGGACTTGGAAAGATGAATATGGATTGACCAGTGAGAACACACTTCGATTTTACGGTCAGGACGATCCGTTTATCTTTCTGAACCAAGCGTTCCAAGTATACTACTCACAGTGTTTGAAGCATCCAGGATGGAATGTCGTAAGCCGTTGGAAACCAAGGGATGTTTACGATGTCCCGGAATTCGAGGACAGCGATGAGGATAAAGAAGAGAGAAGACTTAGAGTGCTCCGACCGTCTGTTTCAAAAGACGGGTTGTCTTCGGCTGATCATGAAGTTACGTGGGTTAGAAATGATATCGATGATGAAATCCAAGTAGATATGTCTAATGCGTCCACGAAACGAAAAATATTATCAGTAATGTTATATTATTACTTCATATTTTACGATCTATACATATATAGTCAATGTTTGTAATAATTGTCTAATGCGTCCACGAACCGTTTTATCTAGATTTGATGACGATGACTGGAACAGCGAGGGGAGGCAGGAGCTCCAGCCGCGGCACCAGCAGAGGCAGAGCGGTTCTGCCCCAAGAAAGCTGCGTAGGGAGTTTCAGAGGGCTGGTCTTGCACCCCGATCGGAGACCCCTTCGGTTGGCACCTTCCGTGTGGACTTTGTCACACCTCCAGGTATATTGCACGCATGTTCATTTTGAATGTAATATTATAGATATACATCCATATTTATGTCAAAATTACTTATATAGTCAATGTTTGATTGTTTAGCTGTTGGTGGTGTGTCCACATCAAGGACAGAGACTACTCTCGTACCTCCAGGTATGTTTTTATGTCCTATAGTGCATGCGTATTGATTCAGAATGCTATATCATAAATATACATACATTCTTTTTGCTCTTACGTACTTAGATAATACTTTTTTAATTGTCTAGCGGTAGGTGGTGCCTCCACATCTCGGGCAGAGGCCACCACCGCACCTGCGGGTATGTTTATATATATATCCTATAGTGTATACATGTTGATTTAGAATGCAATTACTTATATAGTCAATATTTAATTGTCTAATTATAGGTGGTGCGTCCACGTCTGGTGCAGGGGCCACTCCTACTTCCATACCCTCCGCTCACTCTGTAGGTTAGTATGAATAAATATAAAATATTTATTCATTTTACACATCCTTTAAGAATAAACATGAACTGCATGTAATTTTATCGATATTTATTTTCTAGTTGGAGGGGATGGGTCCACGTCCGTGTCACCGGCTGTTCCTCGCCGGAGGAACTATTGTCCCCCTCGTGATGCTGCCCGGGCCCGGGCTCGTGCTTCTATCGCCGGAGCTATATATCACACTTCAATTTTTGTTAAACCTTGATTTCTTAATACCACTTTGTCTTGATATTGATTGTCTTGATATTTCTTGTAGACGCAGGGCATCCCCATCCCGAGCGGGGGACTCGAGACCCGAATCAGTCCCACAGGCTGAGGCCCGACAGAGCTGGGGGGAAGGCAGCATTCCCCCTCTTCTTTACCCCTGATCATTCGCTCTCTTCTGGGATCAGGCTCGGATATTAATATATATTTTCATTTGATTTATCCAATATATTTATTATTAACACTTGCAATTTAATAATATTGTTTTTTTGTATTTGCAGTTGGATTACGATTTTCAGCCTGTACCCAACCCTGATCACCCTGAGAGGGTGCTCGATTTTCACGCTCTGTACCATGGCCTGATGAAGAACATGCAATCAAAGATCCGATACAATAAGAACGATCTGAAGATCGACTGCTATTCTCTGTGGATGGCAACCCCCGAGGCAGAGAGAGCGGCTCTCCTACATATTCCGGTCTTTATGAGAGTCGACGTAGATACATGGCCTCTCTTGTGCCAATATTTCGACTCTCAGCGCAAACAGGTTTGTATTTTAAATGTAATTCATTGTTTAGTATATAATTTATTTTTTTGTGTTTCTTAATTAGATAACTAAATCTGAATGTGTTGTGCAGAAACAAACGGATCAAAATAAAGAGAATAGGAAGTCGGCGAAGAGGGGTCGCCCCACTTATACAGATGGCTCGAGGAATATTACGCGTGCCATGGAGGCATTGGTAAATTACAACAGATCTACTGTGATATAATGTAATATTAAGAGTTATTTTATAATATATGTAATTTTTTTGCGAATTGCAGAGATCTCAGACTCTGGCGCAGGGTGGTACACCGAGCGTGCTGACCGCGTATCATACATACATAGAACTGTCTAATTAAAATAAACTACAGTTTTTCAAACTAGATATCCAAACGAGGCCAAAGTCCCTAAGTATTCATAGATTGGGGTTTCGCAATAACATGATAATGATACGAAATCGACTAATACACAGTTCTTACTCGTTTATTACACACAAAACTGAACAGATGCGACAGGGTACTTCGGTTGAGGCTCCACATGCATCTCCTTCGGCTGCGGTTCCGCAAGCATCTGCTTCGGCTGTGGCTCCGCAAGCCACTACCTCGGCTGCGGTTGCGTAGACCACTCCTACAGCTCTACAGTTGCGGTTGCGTAGACCACTCCTACAGCTCTACAGCCCGCTCAGACTTCCGCACAGTCCGCATTGGTCGAGTTGTTGACTCAGGGTTTATCCGAGGAGCAGATGCGCCAGATTACGGCGATTATCAGAGGTGGAGCTGGACCGAGCTTGGGTAGCTTTTTGATTTTTATATTTTAAACATGTATATACTTATATAATACATATTGTATATATTTTGGACGATATTGGTGATGTTTGCGTGTTCATATTGATTTAGATTGATATCGTATTCTGCTTGTTGATTTCTTTTATATATTATGCGTGAGATGTTGATTATGAATACTGCGGTATATATTATGCTTGTTGGTTACTTTCATATATGATGTATATATTATTGTGCACAGGGCGAGGAAAAAACAGACAGCTTTGTTTTTTTAAAAAAACTGATAATCTGTCCCTACGGATTAAACCGTAGGAACAAATGTTGCACCTACAGTTTAATCCGTAGGGTCCAACTTTGCCCCTACAAATTTATCCGTAGGGATAAAATATCAGGATACCTGATATTTTATCCCTATGGATTCAGTAACAGGTGTTAGACTTGTCCCTACGGATTAATCCGTAGGGGCATAAACTTTATCCCTACACATTTATCCGTAGGGACAAAATATCAGGATACCTGATATTTTGCCCCTACACATTTATCCGTAGGGACAAAATATCAGGATACCTGATATTTTGCCCCTACACATTTATCCCTACACATTTATTCGTAGGGGCATAAATATGGACCTACGGAGGGATATATCGGGACCTACGCATTACGTCGTAGGGACATGTATTTGTCCCTACGGAGTTATCCAGAGGGGCAACTATTTTATTTTATAAACCGATAAATTAAATAAATATTTTGTCCCTACGGATTACACCGTAGGGACATATAGACCTATGCATTAATCCGTAGGGGCAATTATTACTCCGTAGCGGCATGTTTAATACAAAAACTTGCACCTGCGGCGTGTGCACCTACGGTGTATTTTTGTGCCCCTACGAATATAGCCGTAGGTGCAGTGGTTTGCTCCTACGGTTTTATCCGTAGAGGCAACCCCTAAGAACTACAATGTTTATGAAGAAATATCACGATTTATAAAGAATCCGATTAATGAAGATTATTTTGAGCTAGAAAAAGATGACTATATACTCTCTTTTATCATGTGTTGCTTACGTCTCAAATTGTAACAACTTTTGTATACCATGTGGATTCATCTATGAATATATTGAATCGTCTTTGATCTCACGCGTTACGTGTGAGGTCAAAATCCAGTGCAATATTAAAATGATGCCTTATAAGACAAAATAGAGCGATACATGACTCAAGTAAGTTTTCACAGTCTCGATTAAGACCTTTTAACTCCGGATCTCGTTATCATCGTACGTCCAACCCTCATTGCCATCAGGTGTAGGTATCGATCCTTATCAGCCCCACTGCTACCGGCTTTTGCTAATGGCGTTCAGTTTTGGTTGTCGTCGTCATTGCCGACTTGCATCGCTAAACAACCATTGTCACGACTCACCAACGTCCGACCGTTGTCCTTGCCGGATCCATCAGTCATCATTATAGTTTAATCGTCTTCGTTACTCTTTTCTTTAACACTAACGTATGGTCCCAAATTACATATACATTCAGAAATCTAATGATTAGCATTGAAAATAGAAATGAATTAATTTTATTAAAATGATAATTTTGAACTCTACGATTCTAAATTTAGCTGGGACGAACCCCACTAGAGATTATTGGCAAGCATGAATAAGTCAAAACTATCACAAATACTTTTTTCTTTTAAAAATATAAAGTGGCTTGGATTGGCCCAAATGAACAATTGGAGAGTTCATTTATACTTTTGAACAGCAATTAAACAAATTTCCAACATGCATAATAATCCTAAAAGGGCATTTCTGTTATTTGATTAATACATAAGGTTGAATGTCTAGCGGCAGATGCATGGTGGCCATTAACGATGAACACGCAAATGTGAGTCGGTTGCTGATTCTGGCCACGTTGTGTTTCAGAACTTTCACACGTGTGATTCTAGATGGAGGCGCATCCATAACTTGATCAAATCTCCACCGTCCAACCCATAGAGATCATTAACTTTTTGAATAACTAAAAATGTTTTTCTTCTTCTTCCATGAAACGGCTTATTCAGTGTCCATTATGCAATCCACGGATGAACTGAGATTAAAAGAAAATCCATTTCTTTTTTGAAAACATTCTTTCTCTCATGTCTAATCTTAACCATCCATGTAATACACGATCGATAATCTATTTCTACCAAAAAGTCTCAATATAATAATAGTATTGCATGGAGCATTTGTTGCAATGAAAAAGTATGGAATCCATTTTTCTATTGTATTCGACTTTTATGGTTGTATTTCCAAAGTCTAAACAACCTTTCTTATATTTGGTTGGGAAAAAAAAAAGATTAGTTGCAATTTTTGTTGTTGTTTTGCTTATGTGGCATATAATAATATTATGTGCCATCCGTGATAAATGCTAGCATGTTCAAAATTTTCAAAGCTGCAATATTTGTTGCAACGAAAATGGTTGGAAATTTTTTTGCAAGAATTTATTACTTTTTTACACCTTTATTTCCATTTCCATTTCCTGAAACGCATATCCCATGCAATTCCACCTAAATAACCCTATTTAAATAATTAAATCCTAAAATAACCATCTATCCAAAATAATTCCCAAAATAACATTGGACATAGAAAGCGTGGATTTTGGATGCCACGTCATAAGAAAAGCGCTATTTGGAAATGTGTTTTACTCCTCTCGAAAACGCTATCACAGATAGCTTTTTTGGCTTGGTCACACTCCACGTAGAGAATGGACGAGGGAAAATGCTATCCATAATAGCGTTTTTGCTACGGCTGACCTCACTCAACGAAGCCTGCCTCTTTCTTGTGTTCGATCCAAATATAAAACTAAGTTCTCGTTTCTCTCCTCTTTGGCACCCTATAGATCCAAATAAAAAACTAAGAATAAATCGTCCCAACCAAAATAACAAGGCAAAATAATAAAGCAACAGGGGAGACTTTGATTTGATAGAAGTATTTGCCTTGGGACAAAAACGCTATTGCAACTAGGGTTTTTGCCTTGGCCTTGGCAAAACCGTCTTTTTGCCTTTTTGGCTGGGGGTTCAAAAGTAAACACGCAATCTAGAATAGCGTTTTCCAGTGACGTGCCATCCGTTATCTACGCTGTCTAGACCCAGAGTCATTTTGAGAATTATTTTGGGATTGAGATTATTTTAGAATTTAATTAATTAAATAAGATTATTTAGGGGGAAAAACTCCAAAACAACCCTGAATAAATAACTACTTAAGTTCTTATTTTAATTTTATTTTTTAGTACTGTTCTGTAAGCCCTTCTTCTAAAGTGTCTGGTCCTTCTTTTCGAGCATTACTCACAAGGAGAAATGACACGCATGCTCAATATGAATATTGATTTTATCGGTTTTATGTCTCCCGCCAATGATGAACAGTATATGATCAAAGTTACGTAAGTGAAGGCACATCAAACGGAACGCCGGTGAATTGGCAGTTTACGAAGTAAGTATTACATTGTATATTTTTATACTACATGTAAATTTAACAAAACACTATTTATTGAGAGTGGAGATATGCTATAGTTACTAAGTATTCATAAATTTGTATCCAGTTCTTATGTACCGCCAGTCGGTTGTAATTGCATGTCATCAGCAAGTTTCAGTTTTAATGGCATGCTAACGCCAAACTTCGGTTTCAATATTCTGCCCCAAAATACTGAGCACATGCAGTCATACAATACGGGATGGACGCCATTTGCAGACGACAGGTCGGGATTTCGTCGGCATGAAACCGGAACATCAAGATCCATACAAGTCCCTAATGTTGTTTCCGCACATCCAATTAATGTATCTGTTATGGATCCAGCGGTGTTGGAACGTAATGGAGATGAAGGTGATGATAATGATGCTAGTGATGAGGACGAGATTTAAGCGGATTACTAATTCATATGTTAATAAGATAGCATGCAAATTACATATGTCCTTGACGATAAGAATGATATGCAGTGGATTACTAATTCATGTATTAATAATGACTTCGTTGCGTTTAAAGATCTAATTGCCGATAACATGATGGATGCTCACATGTTATTTATAGCGGTAGTGAAGAATATCAACTTTCGTGCTGATAGGGTTTTGGCAGTCAATATTAAAAGTGGGTTGAAGGTGCGATTTGTTCGAGAATAAGGAGAAATTAATTCAGGCAGTCAGCGTTTAGTCTATTAAATATGGGGTTTCTTCTAAATGAATCAAGACTACCATGATCAAGTACACCGTCATTTGTAAAATAGACGTGAACTGTCCGTAGAGACTTCATGCATATATCTCGAAGAAATCACTGACGGGGTATTGGCAGATAAAGAAGTATGTGGGTAATCATATTTGTGTGAATTCTGTAGAGAATTCAAATCATAAACATGCCACTTCTATATTCATATATAACAAGATATTGCCTTTTGTGAAAGCGAATGTCAATTTGACCCGCAAAAAGATTTAAGTGCTTATAAAAGATACATTATTCATTGAAATAAATTATATGAAGTTATGTAATGCGTTGAACATGGAATTGTCTAAAATATACGGAGATTGGGAAGATTCATATGAACATTTGCCACGATACCTTACCGCCATCAAATCTACTAATCTCGGGGCTGTCTTCAAGATAATCGACGCTTCAATGTCAGAAAGAATGAGATATTTTACCGGTGCATTTTGGGCATTCGGACTGGACATTGATGGTTTCACTTATTATCGTCCCGTTCTCAGTATTGATGGGACACACTTATACGGCAAATACAAATGGACTTTGCTCATTACTACCGATGCTGATGCAAATGACGGCTTTTATCCTTTAGCATATGCTGTAGTTGGAGGTGAAACCACTGAAAATTGAGAGTGGTTCATTACTGGCATTCATATCTACATTCCATCCGTACGGAAAAGGCACATTACTTTCATATTAAACCGGAAGAAAGGGATTCTGACTGCACTAAGAAAATCATGGCCGGAACCTTATAGTCATCGTTATTGTATGCGACATATCAGAGCTAACTTCTCAACTGCTGGATTTAGAGGCAAAACTTTGTAGAGTTTGTTCTCTTAAATTGCATGTGCATCAGATGACTTGACATATACAGAGCAGAGAGAGTAACTTAAACGTATATGTCCAAGAGCAGATGTTTAGAATGAAAGTAGTCATAAAAATGAAGAAAAAAGATGGGCTCTTACGAAAGATAGTGGTAAGCAATTTTGCATGATGACTATGAATACTTCAGAAAGCTTTAACATGGTCTTAAAAGGATCTCGATCTTTACCTATTCAGGCCTTAGTAGGACGGACTTTTACAGGGCGAACAAATACGTCTTTGCATGACGTCAGGATGGATAAGAGTGGATGATAAAATTATGTTCTAAGTTCGAAAAATTAATAACAAAAATGGCTACTGATGCTAGGCATGCTTGGATCGTGAGGTTAAGCTAGTCCGAATGGCAGGTGACTGATAAAAATGAAAAAAATTACGGCATAGTCATCGATGGTAGGAATTGCAGTTGTACGTGTAATATACCTAAATTGCAAAAGTTGTCTTGTTCACATGTAATTTCAGTATGCACACGAGCAGAAGGTGGGAGGAACATTGCACATCACGATCTTACATTGAATTAGTATTATGTCTCTAAATACAAAGATATTTATGTCTCGTTGTTCTATCCTGTACCCGATAGCCGATATTATGAGGCATACAACGGTCCAATGATATTACCACCTATCGGCAGGAGACAAGCAGGATGATCACGCTCTACTCGTATCAAAGGTGTTATGGATGATTCATGAGAAAGATGTAGGCAAAATAAAACCAGTATCCGCAATGAGTATGGTCATAATAAGATACGATGCAAAAATCTTCCAGCACCACGTTGGCATTGGTAATCATCGCCCATGCTTTGAAATACACACTGTAACGACCCTGAATTTACTGTATAAATTTTTTTAGTTTAATGTACAGAAAGGAGTTTACAAGCCTGAGTATAAGTTATAAATATATTTTGTTTAAAAACAGCAAGAAGAAACTTGTAGCTCACTAGTAAAGCCCTTGCACTACTGTGACGTAGCTTCTGTGTTCGAATCTCATCAGACACATTATTGTTTTTTCTGATTTTCTTTTTTTAACTATTGGAAGCCCAAAAGTTTACACGTACGATGCACACAAAAACGAAAAGACAGAAAAATCAAACATGTGCACAATGATTTAAATACAAAGAGAAACACGTGGAAAGAATCCACCGGCCCCACCCCCTAAATCGACCGGCCAAAATGGCATTATGGCCGGCACCGACAGTCAGCCCGAGCCCAATAAGGCCCGGGCTTTGCATATAAAACCTTTCCCTTGCCCCTAACTCTCCAGCACTGTTTGAATGCTCTGCAATCAAACAGAGACCCTTCAATTCCCAATTTATCATCATTTTAATGCATTTTAATTCATCATTGTAATTCCAAAACCCTAATTCCACACTATAAATACTACCCCATGCCCTATCCCTTCATCATTCTGAAAATTATAGCCAAAACTCTCAAAATTTTCTAAGTACGGGAGGAGTTGAAGAGTTGTTAACAAGCGATCAAGTTCCGGAGAGAATCGAAGCAAATTCCGGCGACGCTACGACGCCACGACGACATCCCATTCTTCTTCTACTTTCTCTTAACCTAACTAGCTAGTAAGTCCCTCCCAATCCTTCCTTTTCTTCTTTAAAAGTTCATTTTCAAAATATATGTCGGAAGTGGAGTTAATACCGACATCTTCTTCTAAAACTCTATAATTCCACTTTTTCTTACATATTATTCATTCATATTCCTACACCATACTTGTTAACATAAAACCGATTCTTAGAACCAACTTTTAATCTAAAATATCTTGCAAGATAACTTTAACTTAACTTTTACATTAAAATACCATGAAGTTTGTATAAATCATTTTTATTTGTTTTGCTTAAACATACTTTTAGGAAAATTCATGAGGTAACGACCTACCTCTCACGTACTCACATGGTTTCCATAGAACGATATCTTTTGAACATATTTTTGTTGCGATTACAACATTACATTAAAATACCATTTACTATAAAAAACGGATTTCTTTTGAATTGTATTTTTAACTCCTTTGCAAATATTTCTCTACAACCCTTTTTAAGGGACCATCTATTGGATGCTGTGGATTATCGCACATTCTTGGGCTAGTAGAGCAAGATGCAGACCTCCTCACGGAGTATTCGGTCTCGAAAGGTTTTTAATACGGTTTTTAAGAAAAACGCAACTTTCTACTTAATTAAAAATTTAATTTTTAATAATTATATAAATATTATAAATCCATATATTTTCAAAATATAATAAACTTATATTTTTCAAATGAAAGAATTACAGGTTTCATTAAAATACCATCAAGATACTAACAAAAGTCAAGCTTTACAGTAAAATACCCTGAACTTTCCGAACTAAGCTATTATCACGAAAATACCTCAAATCCTTAAAATTCACATTCATGGAAACCCTAAATAATATAAATAACTTCTTGTAACAACTCTAAACTTTCTGTATTGAATTTTTTCAAAAATACAGAAAGGAACACCTGAGCCTGAGCACAAATTATAGGTTTGTTTTACTTTTGAACGGTAAGAAAGAGCTTGTAGTTCATTGGTAAGGTATTGCACTGTTGAGACATAGTACCCGAGTTCAAATCCCATTAGCCACATTATCTTTTTATTAAAATTTTTTTTAATATTTTAGAAGCCCAAGAGTTTACATGTGCACCACACGTAAACTGAAGAGACACAGAATAAACAAACACGTGCACTAGGGTATACCAAGCGATAGGGACACGTGGAGAAAATCCGAGCCCATTCCACCAGTATTTGACCGGCGAAATCTCCAATTAGACCGCCAACGCCGGTTTAAACCGACAGTAATACCTCCAAAATTTGACCCCACGCCACTTGAACTCCCCCCACTAACCCTAGACTGTTTGTTTCCTCTGTATTCATATAGAGAACAATAAAATGCCTCTTAAAATCCATTTTAATGCAAAATTTTAATTCTACAATTCAATATACTAATCCCTAGTTTTCCCTATAAATACCACACCATATTTCACATATCCTCATTCAGAATTTCCTGTCAAAACTCTCAAAAACTTTCAAGTCCTAATAGTGTGCAAGTGGAGTTAGCGAAGGGGGAAGTTCCGGCGACGTTTCAAGGAGTTTCCGGCGACGAAACGATGCCCCGAGACCTTCCATAGCTTCATCTCTCTCCTCTCTAGTCCAAAAGCTAGTAATTCCCCTCTCCCCCTCTCTTCTCCTATTATAAAAAGTTTCATTTCTAAAACCCGACAGAAGCGGAGTTAATCCGACTTTCGATTTGGTTTTTCTTTAAAACTCTAATTTTCTTAATCAATAAAATTCCATACTGTCACATAATGTTTACCAAACATAAACAAATCTATTCAAACAAGTTTCATCTCAAAATAATCTTTTATGCAATTTTTATTGTATTTTTACGGTAAGATACCACATACTTCATTTCCGACATAAAACAACACAAAACAAGTATTACCTTTAGATAAATCACGAGTTAATAACATGCCTCATCACAACACACATTTTTGACATAGCACAATGAAGTTTTGGTAATATATTCGTGGTATAACACGACATTACAAATAAATACCATAAACTTACAAAACCATTTCTTTAAAAAGATGTATTAAAAAATTCCTTGCAATTGCGGCTCTACACCCCACTTTTGGGGACCCTATTCGGGATGGTGCGGATTATCGCACATTCTCGGGCCTAGTAGAGCGAGATGCAGACCTCCGAAAGGAGCATTCGATCTCGATGTAATTTTAATACATTTTTCTTTAGAAAATGTGATTTCTACAAGAAAATAAATAGAATTTATTATCAAAATATCTACTTTAATTATATTATATAAATGTTCCAAGTTTTCCAAATCAAAAGAATCACCATTACATGAAAATACCATCCGAATACAAAACAATTCAAATATTTCAATAAAATACCATATACTATGAAAACTAGGTTTCACTCACTAGAATTTCACTTTTATAAAATATACAGCCATGAAAACCCTAAAGACGATAATTAAATGCTTGAGGTGTATTTTGAAACTATACCAAAACTATTTTTACATAAAACCCCTTCAAATTATACTAAATTACAATAATGACCCTAGTAAACATAGGTTTAAGCGGGACCAATTCTCTTGAGCCTCAGGGAGCCGGAGAATGTGGGTGCTAGCCTATCTAAGGTAGACAATCTAACAAATGGGGTTATCAACATGGTAATTGTCTTGGAAAAAGACACAAATTCTGCCGTCCATATGCAGCAATTACCGATAACATCAAAACTAATTCAAGACTTTAATTTCTTTTCCAAGTGTCTGACTCAGACTGAGTCTCAATCTGATCAATCTAACTTGAATATGATTCAAGTATAAACTACAATACAACATGAATCCGTGAATCCGTCTATTCAATCTATATCAATCTATATTGACTGAACAGAATCATGGATATACTCTGTTTACATGTCTATCCATTTATATCCATTCCGTTTACTGGTATCATGGTTTCGGCAAGTCTTCCATTTACTACAAGACAATACAATACCATCAGTACAATCAATTCAATCAATATAATAAGACATTATGGGGTTTATAAAAGGATAGACTTGTACGGAACATATTAAAGGTGGCACGAGGTGGTCACTTAAGACATAATTACATCCATGTCGTTGTTCCGTGGTATTTTCGACGGAGCCTTATACTACGGGTTACCAAAGTCCACGGTGAAAGTTGGACTCCTCTCGTATATACTGGCATCTTCTGTACCAAGCTACAACACTACGTTAACCTAACAATCAAATATTATACTATATATACTCTCTTTTCTGTCTATTCTACTTCTCTCCTTCTTTGGGACTTACCGAGCGATTGTTCGCTGACGACATTCCTATTTCTCTTCTTCTTTGGAATGTTGTCAGGTGGATCGGACGCACTAAACCTCGAAACCATCCAGGACCATTTAGAGCAGTACACTGAAGACCCGGAGTATTAGACTTTACTTGTACATATTTTTCATTTCAGTTAATGCCATTGTTTAGGCCTTGCTTTCCATCCATGTATTTACATTTCAGTTGTACCTGTAAAAGAATGTTTAATAAATAAAGTTGTTGTTCATTTACATTCATGTCTCTTGTGTACTTTACTTTATATTGCTTAGATACGCTTAGCGTGTTTACATCTGAGTAGATACGTAGCGGGCCTCGCCGCGTCTCCTTCCCGTACACCGGGAAGCAGGACGTGACACTTCTCGAGGTTATTTTGAAAGTATATTAAAAATATTTTTTATAAAACCCCCTCGAGTTATATAAAACTATATTTAAGGACTCTAGTAAATATAGGTTTAAGCGGGATCAATTCTCTTGAGCCTCAGGAAGCCGGAGAAAGTGAGTGCTTGCCTATTTAAGATTAGAAAACATAACAGTGTTATCAATGGTAATTGTCTTAGAAAAATACACAAATCTTGCTGTTCATGTGCAGAGTTACCGATAACTCCCGAATCTAATTCAAGATCTAAATCGGTTACGTGTCTGACTCAAATCTGAGTCTAAATCAAACTTGAATTCAAACTCAAATCAGAATCCATTTCAAACATGAATCCAAACTTTAATATGTATACTTGAACATGAACCTGAATATCAAACCTGAATACATGACTTGACTTGACCGAACCATGGCTATAACTTGACATGACTACAAGATTACATCATTATATCCTGAACCTGACTACTTGAACAACTTGTATCCATGGTTTCGGCAAGACTTGTAATATAACCTATACAATACATTACGCGGGGTTAACGGGGTAGATTGGTACGTAATGTATTAATGTGGCACGAGATGATCACTAAAATACACCTACATGAACTCTCGTGCCGTTGTCCCGTGGGTTTTGACGGGGCCTTGTACTATATGTTACCATAGTCCACGGGTTAAGATAGACTTCTCTCGTATACACAAATACTTTCTGTACCAAACTACAAATAACTACGTTAGAATAACAATCTTATACATGTATATCTTATCAGTTCAATTCTTATTACTTGCTATATTCCTGTCTTTCTTTTGGGACTTACCGAGTGCTAGTTCGCTGACGACATTCCTGTCTATTTTTTTCTTTGGAATGTTCGTCAGGAGGACCGGACACTCAGGAGATCGAGCCTAGTCAGGAGTACGTGGACCATCTCACTGCCCAGCAGAATTACTAGTTCATCTTGTACTATTTCAGTTTGTATGCCACTGTTTATGCATTGCTTTATATCATTGTGACTTTCCTTTTCAAAGCGGTTGTATTGTAAAGATGAATGTTAATAAAAGTTGCTGTTCATTTTATATCACTTATCATTCTTGTGCATTTTTACATATAATGCTTATTTACGCTTAACGCATTTATTTCTTAATAAATACGCTGCGGCCTGTCACGCCACCGTCTCCGTACACTGTGAAGCGGGGCGTGACAGGTTTTGTTGACGGGCCATGCATGTCAGTTCTGCATGGAATCCTAAGCAATATATCATAAGAATTATAACAATCAGCAACTATACATTTCTTACATTTCAAATTCCTTGAATATATCATAACCTTTCTTTTTCTATCAAGCTCATGGATTCTCCGAACAACACGAGTACGAACGTCAATGGAAACACTCCACCACCTACTATACCACCATAACCTACCGTTGCAGCTCTCATCAACGAGCAAACGGTACTGCTTGAGGCAATCAAGAGGCTCATGGAGGGTCAGCAGCAGCAGACTGCTATCCTTATGCACGTCCCCGAAGTCGAGGCACCCGGAGTCAAGCAATTCCGGGCACTGCACCCGAAACATTTCTCTAGGAAAGAAAGCCTACTGGAGGCAGAAGAATGGGCTCAATTTATAGAAGATGATCTGGCAGCAGCACAAGTGCCAGCGATTGCTTGGATGAGAGTTGCGAAACTGCAACTAACAGATAACGCTAGAGTCTGGTGGAAGCCTGAAGAAAGACGACTCGCCCAACCTATCGAATGGAAGACGTTTCGTGATATGTTCGACGTGAAGTATTTCCCTGAGACTTCCCGTTTTGACATGGAACAGCAGTTCATCCACTTACAACAAGGCTCGATATGGAGCAAATCCGTGGATGAATACAATGCTGAATTTACCATGCTTAGCAGGTAAGATATTGTCTCAATATTCAAATTCTTGATATCACATATTACACTGCTAACACAAGACCGTAACAGGTTCGCTGCACACCTCATACTGACTGCTAAGATTCGGGCATGAAGATTTTAGCAAGGGTTGGACCCGGAAATCCAAGCTGCACTCGCTACAGGGGATTTCCCAACCTATGATCTTTCTCTGAAGGCTGCCCGACGTTATGAGGCAGTTTTGAAGAAGAAGGGCATATCTCAGACTGCCGGTGTGAAACGCCCTGCCACTCAGATGGCAGGAGGAGCCTCTTCCAGGCCAACTTTTGCACTTAGGAGACTAGGTGTAACATTTAACCGGCCCAGTCCAGACTTTTGCTTCTACTGCAAGAAGAATGGACATCTGGCGAAAGACTGCAGGCGTATGAATGGCCTATGTTTGGTTTGTGGCGCATCCACTCACGCCATTGGTGCATGTACACATCGTCTCAACCCAGCTTCAACACCTAGACCCGCAATCATAGTCTCGCAGCGGCCAGTTATTCAAGCTCCTGCACCTCGCTTAGCCTTACCTGCTCCACCTCCTCGTGGACCTCCTGGACAACTTCCTCGTCAATTTCACCAAGCACAGAGAAACATACCTTAAGGGTAGAGAAACATGCCCCATGGATAGAGGAATGTGCCTCCAGTAAGGAGGAATGTACCCCGACATCAGGCTTTCACCATGACCGTTGAGAAAGCTGAGGCTACTAGCCAAGTTATCGCTGGTAATTCCCAATCCTTTCATCTTTTCAATCCTTGTATATCTCTATATTTCTCTTGTATCTAAAACCAACCTCACACAACTTAGGTACCATACTAGTAGCCACCCTTCCAGCACTAGCACTGTGGGACACTGGAGCATCACACTGCTTCATGTCCTAACGATTTGTGAGAACACATGCGATTCCCGTGAAGCCACTCATTTCAAGCTGGAATGTCAATTCCGGGAATGGAGTATTGAAGATAACTATGAGATTTGATCAGTGTCCGGTTGTAGTTTGCGGACGAGAATTCTACGTGAATTTCAAAGTACTGCACATCCCAAATTTCGACATTGTGTTGGGGATAGACTAGCTGGGAGTTTTCTATACTACGATTGACTGCCGTAAAAGAGGGGTAGTATTTAAGAAACCAGATCACCCAGTCTTTTACTTCAAGAGTGGAGACAGAACTTTAGAGCCAGGAATTTTGCGTGCTAAGCCAAAGAATGCAGAAGTATTTACTCTACCAGAGGAAGAAGAAAAGCCAGAAATAGTTCGAGAGTTTGAGGATGCGTTTCCTAAAGATATAACAGGTTTGCCTCCCGATCGAGCTCTTGAGTTTGGCATTGATTTACTACTTGGTGCGCAACCGGTAATCAAAGCTCCGTACTGGTTAAGCCAGAAGGATTGAAGGAGATCGGTGCTCAGTTGGACGAACTTCTGAAGAAAGGTTGGATTCTTCCCAGTACTTCAAATTGGGGATCTCCAGTTTTGCTCGTGAAGAAGAAAGAAGTTTCATACAGAATGTATGTGGATTATCAAGCTCTGAACGAAGTGACGATAAAGAACAAGTATCCACTACCGCGTATCGATGATCTTTTCGATCAGCTAAGTGGGTCTTGTGTATTTTCAAAGCTAGATCTTCGTTCGGTTATCATCAGGTGAAATTCAAAGAGTCTGATATTCCGAAGACGGCGTTCAGGACTCGCTATGATCATTATGAATATCTCGTGATGCCATTTGGAGTGACCAATGCACCTGCTATCTTTATGAATATGATGAACCAAGTTTTCCGACAGTACTTAGACATGTTCGTTGTTATTTTCATCGACGACATCCTGGTGTATTTAAAGAATCGGAAAGAACACGCCGAGCATTTACGGATTGTCCTAAAGACATTGCGACAGCATCAGCTCTATGCCAAGTACAGCAAGTGTGAATTTTAGCTAGATCAAGTCAGATTTCTCGGACATATCCTTTCAGGCGAAGGAATCTCAGTAGATCCAGCTAAGGTGTCAGCTGTCAGCGAATGGCCGACACCAAAGACGGTGAAGGATTTTCGAAGTTTCTTAGGATTAGCATGATACTACCGAAAATTTATTAAAGGTTTCTCGAAGATTGCAGCACCCGTGACCAAGCTCACATGTAAAGATGAAGCATTCGTGTGGTCAAAAGCATGTGAACAAGTTTTTGTAGAACTCAAGACAAGATTAACTTCAGCTCCTATTCTCATAATACTGTATCAATCTGGAGGTTTCGTCGTGCATTGTGATGCGTCCGGTAAGGGATTAGGATGTGTTCTACATCAGCATAGAAAAGTTGTAGCTTTTTTATCAAGGTAGTTAAAAGTTCATGAGCATAACTATCCAATACATGATCAGGAGTTGGCAGCCATTATCTTTGCACTTAAAATTTGGCGCCACTATCTTCTGGGAGAACGAGTGGATATATACACTGACCACAAGAGTCTGAAGTATGTATTTACTCAGAAGGAATTGAACATGCGGTAGAGAAGATGGTTAGAACTCATGGCGGACTTCGACATCAAACTACAATATCCTGGGAAAGTGAATGTAGTTCCTGATGCACTTAGCCGCCAGCCATTAGCAATGAATCTCACCGCTCAGTGGAAGCTACAGCAGGAGTTGCACGGATTGGCAATTGAAATAGTTATGCCAGGTAATGCTTCGTATTTGATGAACTTATAAGTTCAGTCTACTATTGTCAATCATATCAAAGCAGCTCAAGCAAATGATGCCAAGCTACAAAAGATCCGAGAACAAGTAGAAAATGGACTTTGAACTGACTTCATCATCCACAAAGACGGATCCTTGAGATATGGAAGTCGATTGTATGTATCAAACGGCCCAGTTCGAGAAGAGTTGATAAAAGAAGCTCACAGCTCTCCTTATTCTGTACACCTGGTGGTACAAAAATGTACAAGGATCTACGGCAACACTACTGGTGGCATGGAATGAAGCGTGAAGTAGCCAGAAGCGTATCCAAGTGTTTGGTGTGTCAGCAAGTAAAGGCTGAACATCACAGAACTGCCGGTCTACTTCAGTCGTTACCCATCCCAGAATGGAAATGGCAGCACATTACCATGGACTTCGTGACTGCCCTTCCTCGCAGCACGAAAGGTAACGACGCGGTATGGGTTATTATGGATCGATTCACCAAGTTGGCTCACTTTATTCCCTTTTGAGTTGGCCAATCTACCGAGACGTTAACAAAGAAGTACATGGAGGTAAACATGAATCTAAAGTAAGATTTAACCTCAGGACGTACTATTTTTGATACCCATGAACTCATGCAGGAGATTATGAGATTACATGGAGTACCCGTTTGCATCGTCTTCGATCACAGTTTTGGCTGAGTCTGCAAGCTAGCCTGGGAACGAGTCTGAACTTCAGCACGGCTTACCATCCACAAACGGACGGACAGTCCGAGCGAACAATTCAGATTCTGGAGGACATACTAAGAGCTTGCATGTTAGACTTTGGGGGTTCATGGGAAGGTCGCTTACACCTTGTGGAGTTTTCATACAACAACAGCTTCAGGCAAGTATTGGAATGACACCATTTGCAGCACTCTATGAACGGAAGTGTCGTTCACCACTAAGTTGGGACGACATCGGAGATCGTGAACTCCTAGGACCAGAGATGATCGTGGCAACTGTGGATATAGTTCGCACGATCAGGGAAAGAATGCGCATAGCCCAAGACCGACATAAATATTGGGTTGATGCAAAGCGCCGACACCTGGAGTTCCAACCTGGAGACCATGTTTTTCTGAAGATCTCTCCAAGCAGAGGAGTGATCCGTTTTTGCAAGAGGGGTAAGCTCAGTCCGAGATATATAGGACTGTTCGACATTCTCGAACGAGTCGGAGAAGTGGCCTACCGTCTAGCACTTCCGCCCTCATTAGAAGGAGTGCACAACGTGTTCCACATATCCCAGCTTCGATGATATGTGAGTGACCCCTGCCATATCCTTGATTACTCCGAGCTCACTGTACAAAAGGACCTAACTTGTGAGCAACAACCCGTTGAGATCCTGGATCGAAAGGTGAAGACACTGCGGAACAAGGAAGTAAACTTGGTCCGAGTGATGTGGAGAAAAGATTCACGAGGAGAATCAACGTAGGAACGAGAAGATGACATGCGTGCAAGATACCCTTACTTATTTGTAAATTAGTCCTTATGTAATTGTAAATTTCGTGAACGAAATTTTATAAGGAGGGTAGAATGTAACGACGCTGTATTTACTGTACAAAATTTTTCAGTTTAACGTACAGAAAAGAGTTTACAAGTCTGAGTACAAGTTATAAGTATATTTTGTTTAAGAACAGCAAGAAGCAACTTGTAGCTCACTGGTAAAGTCCTTGCACTGCTGTGACGTAGCTCCTATGTTCGAATCCCATCAGACACATTATTATTTTTTATGATTTTCTTTTTTAAACTATTGGAAGCCCAAAATTTTACATGTGCAATGCGCACAAAAACGAAAAGACAGAAAAATCAAACATGTGCACAATAATTTAAATACAGAGAGGAGCATGTGGCAAGAATCCATCAGCCCCACCCCCTAAATCGACCAGCCAAAATGGCATTATAGCCGGCACCGACGGTCGGCCCGAGCCCAATGAGGCCCGAGCTTTGCACATAAAACTTTTCCCTTACCCCTAACTCCCCTGCACTGTTTGATTGCTCTGCAATCAAACAGAGACCCTTCAATTCCTAATTTATCATCATTTTAATGCATTTTAATTAATCATTTTAATTCCAAAACCCTAATTCCACACTATAAATACTACCCCATGCCCTAACCCTTCATTATTCTGAAAATTATAGCCAAAACTCTCAAAATTTTCTAAGCACAAGAGGAGTTGAAGATGAGTTAGCAAGCAATCAAGTTCCGGCGACGATCGAAACAAATTCCGGCGATTCCGCGACACCACGACGACAACCCATTCTTCTTCTACTTTCTCTTAACCTAACTACCTAGAAAGTCCCTCCCAATCCCTCTTCTTCTTCTTTAAAAGTTCATTTTCAAAATATATGTCGGAAGTGGAGTTAATACCGACATCTTCTTCTAAAACTCTATAATTCCACTTTTTCTTACATATTCTTCATTCATATTCCTACACCATGCTTGTTAATATAAAACCAATGCTTAGAACAAACTTTTAATCTAAAATATCATGCAAGATAACTTTAACTTAACTTTTACATTAAAATACTATGAAGTTTGTATAAATCATTTTTATTTGTTTTGCTTAAACACGTCGTTCGGAAAATTCATGAGGTAACGACCTATCTCTCACGTACACATATGGTTTCCATAGCACGATACCCTTTGAACATATTTTTGTTGCGATTGCAGCATTATATTAAAATACCATTTACTATAAAAAAACGGATTTCTTTTAAATTGAATTTTTAACTCCTTTGCAAATATGTCTCTACAACCCTTTTTAGGGGACCCATTATTAGATGGTGCGGATTATCGCACATTCTTAAGGCTAGTAGAGCGAGATGCAGACTTTCTCACGGAGTATTCGGTCTCGAAAGTTTTTTAATACGGGTTTTAAGAAAAACGCAAATTTCTACTTAATAAAAAATTTAATTTTTAATAATTATATAAATATTATAAATCCATATATTTTCAAAATATAATAAACTTATATTTTTCAAATGAAAGAATTACAAGTTTCATCAAAAAACAAAAGTCAGGATACCAACAAAAGTCAAGTTTTCCAGTAAAATACCCTGAACTTTCCAAGCTAAGCTATTATCACTAAAATACCTCAAATCCTTAAAATTCACATTCATGGAAACCCTAAATAATATAAATAACATCTCGAGGTTATTTTGAAAGTATATTAAAAATATTTTTCATAAAACCCCTTCGAGTTATATAAAAGTATATTTAAAGACTTTAGTAAATATAGATTTAAGCAGGATCAATTCTCTTGAGCCCCAGGGAGCCGGAGAAAATGAGTGTTTGCCTATTTAAGGTAGAAAAATTAACGGTGTTATCAATGGTAATTGTCTTGGAAAAATACACAAATCCTGCCGTCCATGTGCAACAGTTACCGATGACTCCCGAACCTAATTCAGAATCTAAATCAGTTATAAGTGTCTGACTCAAGTCTAAGTCTAAATCAAACTTGAATTCAAACTCAAATCAGAATCCAATTCAAATATGAATCCAAACTCTAACATGTATACTTGAACATGAACCTGAATATCAAATATGAATACATAACTTAACTTGACCGAACTATGGTTATAACTTGACATGACTACAAGATTACATCCTGCACCTGACTACTTGAACAACTTGTATCCATGGCTTCGGCAAAACTTGTAATATAACCTATACAATATATTATGTGGGGTTAACAGTGTAGATTGGTACGGAATGTATTAACGTGGCACGGGATGATCACTAAAAGACACCTACATGAACTCTCGTGCCGTTGTCCCGTGGGTTTGACGGGGCCTTATACTATATGTTACCATAGTCCACGGGGTAAGATAGACTTCTCTCGTATACACAAATACTTTCTGTACCAAGCTACAAACAACTACGTTAGAATAGCAATCTTATACCTATATATCTTACCAGTTCAATTCTTATTACTTGCTATATTCATGTCTTTCTTTTGGGACTTACCGAGCGCTAGTTCGCTGACGACATTCCTGCCTATTTCTTTCTTTGGAATGTTCGTCAGGAGAACCGGACTCTCAGGAGATCGAGCCTAGCCAGGAGTACGTGAACCAGCTTACTGCCCAGCAGGACTACTAGTTCATCTTGTACTTATTTCAGTTTATATGCCACTAGCAGGACTACTAGTTTATCTTGTACTTATTTCAGTTTGTATGCCACTGTTTAGACATTGCTTTATATTATTGTATCTTTCCTTTTCAAAACAGTTGTATTGTAAAGATGAATGTTAATAAAAGTTGCTGTTCATTTTATATCACATGCCATTCTTGTGCATTTTTACGTATATTGCTTATTTACGCTTAACGTATTTATTTCTTAATAAATAAGCTGCGGCCTGCCACGTCATCGTCTCCGTACACTGGGAAGTGGGCCGTAAAACACACACATGCATACACACACACACACGTGCAAACACAAGAAACAAACACACACACGCACATATGTTCTTTGCGATACATGCTCATTTTTTTCAAAATAATATAAGTCGACCTTTTCATTGTGCAGATATACATATGGAGCCTGTACCTATAGATACGACTGTTCTGTACTTGCAGGCTGACTACAAGTCAGCCAACGCCGCATTAGTATAGGTAAAAGTTTGTAATTTTATTTTCTTTAATTACATATATTATTTATACGTTAACGATACATGTCCTCTTTTTGTAATTGGCAGAGTGATCAGGTGATTACATGCGTTGACTAGGGGTGGTAATTGAACGAGCAAGCTCGGGTTCGATTAGAGTTCAGCTCGTTCAAGTTCAGTTCACTTATTAATGAGCCGAACATGAGCCAAAAAGCCTGGCCCGTTTATTAAACGAGCCGAACTCGAGCCTAGCCAGGCTCATTCGGTATTGACTCGAGTTCGGATCGGTTAAACAATTTGAAAAAAACCCAGTAATATGTAATATAGAGCAGATTCTATACAACTCTCAGGACATTTAATTCAATTAATGGATAGTATATAAAGTGCAGCTTAGGTGAATACAAAACCTAACACTTAGACCTATTCCATGCTCTTGATATTGATTTTTTTAATCTTTCCATATCTCAAAGCACCGGGTCTTAGGCTCTATGATTGTTGTCCCTGACCTAACTTCTTACAAAATACTTTCATGTTTTCTTTTGAAACTCCTATAATGGCCATTGACATATCTTCAACCTCCACCAAACGCCAATCTGTCGTTTTCTGTCACGCCTCGTTTTCCAAAATACATAAATACGGCACGTGACAGAGCCAACCATGCTACTTATGGCTAGGAAAAATCCCTCCATAGTCACATTACGGCTGTCACTCAGATATCAAGAACAGTAAATAAAATCTAACTAACACATGTCCATTTGCCACAGTAGATAAAAGTCAAGAAATGTAAATAGCAGAAACGAATAAAGATCCAATAAAGAATAATATCTAAATCACGTCTCTTATGGGATCACATCGATAAATTAAACTACGAAAATAAAATAAACTAAGCATCTCTAAAACTAACCATCAAGCTCCTCACTGCTCGGCTTGCTTGTTAAAATACTCCTGATCTTCCTGCGATAAGGTCAAAGTAATTGGGCCATGCAAAACCCAAACGTTAGTACGTCATAAACATTAAAACAATAGTAATAATCAGAATAGGACGCTATGATTAAATATGAGTGTAAATAATGAACACAAGTATAAAACAATGAGATTTAGATATGTAATGTATATCCTAAAGTCTGTGCTTCTAGGTTATCTATTCTACAAGTCTTTGAAATCAATTAACGGAAGTGTCGATGTAACTCAATAGAATCCCATGTGTGCCCGGGACCACGGTCAAGACCCTCTGGGCTGAATCCGAGACGTGCCGCTAAGCGGTAAAAATAGGATATCATGTACAGACGAATGATGTCAGCATCATCATTCCGGGACCGAAGCCTATATCGACCGATCAGTCTCTAGAAGTAGTGAACGGCTGAGTTACAAGTCAGGTTTCATTATTGATTTCCCCTTACCCCCAGCTTTTGTGTTCAAGGTAGGTCTTGATGATATAAGTCTAATGCCAACACAGGATCAAGCAGGTACACGTCTTGTCTATCTAGACAACAAGTCACGTCCGTCAGGACAACAAGTCAGGATTGTCGGCATTAGTAATAATCCAATTAACATTTGGTAATGTCTTATGAACATGTTAGGCAATGTATATTAAACAAACTAGATACCAAATGGAAAACCGTAACCAATATCTAAATATGGTAAACATGACTAATGCCCAAGATGTATATATATCTATCTGTAATAACCGTTTTACGTCTGCTACAAGGTATATTGCAATTTAGATAAAGAATACTCAACAGATTATAATATTATAATAATATTGTGATGAACCGGCATGCAACTAGATAAAACCATTATTGGTACGAATACAGACTGATGCTATAAAACTGTAGATTGATAATATTTGCTGAACATTAAAATACATGTACTATAATCAATCATATAAATATTGATATAAGCAAAGTAGCATGTTGCAACTTTAAAACTTGCCTGGTCGAAATCTCACTACGAATATACGGATATCACGTTCCGAACACCGAATAGCGACACGATATAAAACCTACGTACGTAAAACTAGACCTGAACTGAGCAACTGTGTGAAGTAGCGACTGGGATAGACGAAGACGGTGACTGGGGTCATCTAGATAGTCGGCGACGTGAGCAACTATGGCGAAAACTAGCTGGAGACCGAGAAAAGAAAGAAGAAGAAGAAGATGGGGCTATTAGGTTCTGGGGTTTTAGCATGGACGGGGAAGAAGAGGGAGTTGGTTGGCGACGAGGTGATGGGGACTGAGGTTGGCGGCGAGGTGCCGTGGGCGGTGATGGGTTGGCTGGTGATCGAGGAAACGAGAAAGAGAAGAAGAAGTCGGGGATGAGGGCTCTGGGCTTGACGACGAGAAGGAGAAGGTGACGGAGGGTGACGGTGGTGGTCGGTTCAGGCTGCGAGGTCAACGAGGGAGAAAGAGGTGGGTTCTCGGGTGTGGGGTCGGCTCGGGTAAGCCTTCGAGGAAGGAGGAGGAAGGAGATGTTGACGCCAGTAGTGATGAGGAGGTGAGGTTGGAAGGGTGGTGTCGACTGCGAGAGGAGACGGTGACGAGATAGGGATGGCGTGTGTTAGGATTCGGGCACGAGAAAGAGAAAGCGAGAGGAGGGAGATGGAGACGGGGAGAGAGAAAGAGTTTATATATTAAATTTATTAATATATATATATATATATATATATGTATATATATATATAACTCACTTATATATATTATAGATTATAGGTGTGTGTGTGTGTGTGTGTGTGTGTGTGTGTTAATGGAGGGAAGAGGCCATAGGAGGGAATATCCTCCTATGGCGTCGAAAAAGTACGCCCTCCTTTATTTTTTCCGGCGATCGGCACCCATCATCTTCATCATTATCATCTAAGATGTAGGCACACCAATTTCATGTGATTCTACGACTTTTTCACCGTTGATTTTGCAATGTAAAAAGTTCTGTTGTCGGTAAACCGTTAATTTTGAACCTACAAAATCAACGGTGAAAAAGTCGTAGAATCGCATGAAATTTGGTGTACCCACATCTTAGATGATAAAGATGAAGATGATGTGTGCCAATCGTTGGAAAAAATAAATGAGGGTGTACTTTTTCGACGCCATAGGAGGAAATTCCCTCCTATGGCATCTTTTCTCCATTATTCTTATATATATATATATATATATATATATATATATATTGTAGGATTTTTATATATAATGCTAGATCACTCCAACTATTACCCGTATCCATCCAAAATTATAGTTTTTAAATATAAAGAACATACTTAAGAATTTTAACCATAATGCGATTATCTATAATTAAATACCTATACCCCAATAAAATCTATGTAAATATTCGTAAGGATTTTAAATTATTTTGTTGTCTATATCTTAGGATATGAACATGATATATAGGCGCAATAAGCTGATATGGGGTGATTTGTCATGTAAAGCTACATAGGAAAATGGTATTATTTGTTTTTATTTTGTATTATAAAGAGGTATGTGAAGGTTAAAATATACATTATATATATAGTATTCGATTCATATGGATACACTGTACTAGTAAATATTTGTTATAACCACGCATCATATTGGGTTTCAAACATGCGGGTCGGGTCAGATAAGGACCGCTGTTACTTGAATCATTCGCAACCCAATAGCAACAAGAATAAAAGAATTTTACAGAAAGATTTAAAGTACCAAATTATATAGTATAAATATACTAGGGTGTTACATTTTCCTTTCAAAGATTGCCTAATAGAATCCGAGCTTGACTTTGGTTCGTTTAAGGCTCGGCAAAGTAACGAGTCGAACACGAGATAGACCTGTTCAGCTCGAGACGAACTCGAGCCGAGCCTGAGACAGCATAAACTAAGCTAAGCCGAGCTTGGTAAGGGTCGGCTCGTTCAAGCTCGGCTCGGTTACACCCCTAGCGTTGACCGCTCAGTCCAGAGCAGTAGGATCCTAGCTGGAGATGCCCGTGTACAGGCTGAGCTGCAACGGGCAGGCTTTCATATTCTATCCAAATTAGAATATTTACGTCTGGATAGAGCCTTGATTATGGATTTGGTAGATAGATGGAGACCAGAGATCTCCACATTTCATTTTAGAGTTGGTGAGATGACTATCACACTTCAGGACGTCGCTGTGTTGCTTGGTCTGCCTATAAACGAAGAGGTGGTTGTTGTGGAGTACAGCCACGGTTGGTCAGATTTGTGTCCCAACCTATTAGTTAGGATTCCGCCTGTTGGACAGAGGATATGCAGTAGCAATAACTTGAGTTGGCTGCGGAAGGCGTTTAGTGCCGAGCCTGCCATGGATGCTATCCTGCGGCGATCGAGCAGCACGCATGAGAAGAAGTTCTGCCGCGACTACTCTGAGGGTAAGTCCTGCAAAACATTGTGGCACAACGGGGGTGAGTTGCCAACTCGTGAATAGTAAATAACATCATACTGTAATCGCAAGTATGCACGAACAGCGATAATCTATCACATATAATCTGATAGCATAAGTATGTCAATATAGATATGCAACAATCATGATCAAGGTACCCATCAGGGTACTACATCTACATGAATAAAAATGCATATCAAATAAATGCTGGTATGGGATATAACATAACATCATCAATGAATCATCATCGTGGAAAATACTGGTGTCTATCCACGACACCCCAAATCCCAATATCTCAGGCGCCGTCGCTCTGATCGGCCCTCAAATATGTAAATCTCATGGAACCTGAGTGTCCAATATCGACACTCGAAACATCATGAAAATATATGCATGCATATGTGTGTGTGTGTGTCCCTCAACGACACATCAAAATCATGGAAACCGTGTCCAGTATCGACACGTAAATACTCATCTGTCAGGCGCCGACACCACGACTGGCCCTGATGTCATGTCCGTACATAACTCCGGTCGGTATCCCCACAATAACCGCCGAATCCAAATTCTATCACCAGTAGGTACTAGCCCGCCAGCCAGGCTCATCATCTATACCACGAAAATCATCTCTTGCCCCGGGGAACCATACCGGGTCCACCATGTATCCGTAGATGGTGCCTATCCACTCCTCGAATCAGGTATCTAACACAAGTCTCAGAACCGAGAAAACTCATGATCGACGCACTGAAATATCATATAAAGAGAAATCGGGTTTTCAAACAAAACATAAATTCTTGAAATACCCCCACGGTTCTCAAATCAATAAATCACATGAAATCCATATCTCAATGCGTAAATCCATGAAATCTGATGTCTGCAACATAAAACAGCAATATGAGCATATTAAGGGAAAACCGCTCTTTTAAATGAATTCAGTTTTTAAAATATATAATGCGGTTCCAAATTCCTCCGAAATCAAGTGCAGCATCATATGAGGTGTACATGTAACTATAGCAAGATATGTGTATCTATATGTAAGAAGGTATGAATGATGCATTTCATAAGCGCAATAGCACAATAACCAACGTCTCAATGTCAAATGACAATACAATATCACTTAGGGGTATATGTAGCTATAGCAAGGTATATATGTAAGCATGTAGGTATAACCTGTATACTACATTTCATATACGCAACGGAATAAGAATCATTGTCTCAATGACAATAACCGATACAATATCACATATGTATATAGATAGTGCGTGTCATGGCAACTACCGACGGTGTATGTGTAGCATACAATTTGTGCTCGTGCAACATGAACCGTCAGTAATAGTGTTGTGTCCAATAGGTACCAAGTCAAGGCACAACAGGTAATAATATGCAATGATGCTCATGCGCAATCAACTCATATGCGTATAAACATGCAGCTATAATATCATATCCAGCCGTGACGCATAACGCCATACGGGTGATTTCCCCGTAGATGTTAAATCTACTCACCGATGATCTTGAGCTAAGAAAATCCGACCACCTGCTTCCCTTTCTTCGCAGCATCCGAAGTTCCCGCTTGCGATCCTAAAATTTCACAAACACAACACATAAAGCTAAATATCCTGCGCCGACAAAAAGACAACGAAATGCAAGGATAACGTCTACAAGATAAACACACTGTGCACCTAGTGCACAAAACATGTACAACATCGGCACAACCCTTACTAGGATCGCTAAACTACGCAACCACCAAGCCTAGACCCCGATCGTACCGATCGTGTATTCACAACACAATATATAGCGTGGAAGATAATATATATAACATCGCAATGTCAATTGAAACCCACGCCTAATTTAACCCAATCAAAATTTTAATCCCACCCATAAAAGATTTAGTAAAAGTTATTTTGCTATTAAGCTTAATTAGACGATTAGGAAAATAACAAATAACATTCTCACAATTAGGTTAAATTTTTTTTCCAAGTCTACACTTTTCCATTAACCATTTCACCCAATCAAACTCTAACTTGATCTTCACAACTCTTTCATGAATTTCTGAACATGCTAATTAATGCTATATTGAACATCTAATAAGCTAGCTTAATGTATTTAAATAACAACTAAAGTTTAGGGTTAGGATTTTATATCTTCACTAGATTCACAAACTAGCAACTAAACTCCAAATTAGCCTCCAAAATGAAAACTTTCATGAGAATCTAAGCTTGTTTAGACTTAAGGAATAATGGGTAAGAATTTATATTTGAGTTTGTGAGATTATTTGATAATTTTTGATGATTTATTTGATCTTGAAGATATGAAAATAGGGTGAAGAACAAGTGAGGGCAGCAGGGGGGCTCGGCCAAGCTATGAAGAATGAGGAGGTTTGGAAAATGTATGGAAATTTCTAGTCTAAAACACCAATTAATGCTCATTAAAGCACCTCCCATCCATGCCACCTATTAAAAATTTAATTAAAATTTTCCTTTAATTCAACAAATATCTAGATATTTTGGAGAGAAGGTTTAAAGCTTAATCTTGTGATTAAATTAGCATAAATTCACTTTAGCCTAATTAACCCAATCAAAATTGTAATTACCACTAATTAAGTGCATAATTAAAATCTTATAATAATATTTTAATTAGGGAAAAATATTTAAGTGAACTAAAATTTTCAAGTGACAACTAAAAACCGCAAACTAGCAATTTCCTAGTTAAACTAGGTGCAGTTAAGTCTAAACTGAAAAATGATCACTTCAGGGTTTTTACGGAAAAACACCGCCCAGTTTACCTTTTAACGGAAAATTCGCATAACGATTTCTAAAATGTTGCATTGAGATGGGAGTTGTCACAATTTGACATTCGATATCGACCAAGGAAAGCCATTAAAGCCTATGCCCTCGCCGATTTCATGGTCGAATGCACTATTCCCAACAGAGAAGAAGTGTCGACGCGAGATCCGAACCCACAACACTCAGTCGAAGAGAAGCTCAGTCCGATTCTGGTCCGGGTACTCTATGTGGACCGTTCCTCCACAGAGGAAGGAAGTGGAGCTGGGCCGGTCATCCGTGGCCCCAATGAAGCCGAGATGGAATATTCTCTGTGATTCAACTTCAAGGTCTCGAACAACGCCGCGAAATATGAAGCCTTATTGGTCGTCCTACGAATCGTCACCGGGGTGGGACTAAAGAAAATTAGAACTCGCAGCTATTTCGCGTTGGTCGTCGGCTAAGTGACTGGACGATTCGAAGCCTGGGACTCCTAATGATGAAATACCTTGCCGAGGTGAAAAGGCTACGGAAATTTTTTGACGAAGTTCAAGTGGAGCAAGTTCCACGGAGCATGAACGTTGAAGCCGACGCCTTGAGCAATCTCACCTCCTCTTATTTGGCCAATCATAAGAGGAACATCCTCTTCGAAGTCCTGCTGTGACCCATTATCGAAGATATATAAGTGTACACCAGGTTTACACCACTCAAGGGAGTATTCCGAATTGGAGAAAGCCCATAGTGGAATTCCTTCAGGATGGAATGTTCTCCGAGGACCGAATCGAAGCGCGCCGGCTTCGCATGAAAGCTCGCCACTTCATATGGAGAAAAGGTAACTTGTACAAAAAATCGTACACCCAATCTCTACTCAGATGCATCGATTCCGATGAAGCTGAGTACGTTCACCAAGAGATACACGAAGGAGTCGGAAGAGCACATCACGAGGAACGCAATCTAATTCAAAAGACGTTACTACAGAGGTATTATTGGCCGACTATTCACAGCGACGCGGAAAAGCTTGTATGAAGATGCAAGGCATGCCAACTCTTCGGCACCGTTCCATGGTTACCAGCCATAGAGCTGACGCCTCTGAGCTCCCCTTGACCATTCACACAGTGGGGAATGGACATGATTGGCCAACTCCCAACTGGCACAGGGAGGCACAAATATATCCTCGTCACTGTGGACTACTTTAAGAAATGGGTCAAAGCCATGCCGATTAGAAAACCAGATGTCGCCTCCAAAGTGAAGTTCCTGCAGAACAACGTAATCGCCCAATTTGGAATTCCGAGGTGCATCATCACCGACCATGGAACCAACTTCTAAAATGACAAAGTCAGAGAATTCTGCATTGACTACCACATACTAATGAAGTTCTCCGCGGTCTCTCATCCCTAATGCAACGGGCAAGCCGAGGTAGCAAACTGAGGTATCATCCGGGGTCTCAGAGCCTGCCTGGAAGGAAGACATGGTGGATGGGTCGAAAACTGCCCCGAGTACTGTGGGCATTGCATACGTCAAAGAAGACACCTACGGGGGAAACCCCATTCAGTCTCTGTTATGGCATAGAGGTAATGGTTCCCACAGAGATCGGTCTACTTAGTTATCGAGTCGAACACTTCGACGACAAATCCAACGTCCTAGCCCTTCGATGGAACCTGGACATCTTGCTAGAGAAGAGAGACTAGGCACAAATAATGATGGCCGCATAACAACAACAGACCGCCTTGCATTACAATGCTCGGGTCAAGATAGGAGACTTAGTCATCCGACGCAACGAATTTGAGGACCAAAGGAAGCTGCATAAGTTCTCCCCGAAGTGGGATAGCCCTTCCTTGTGACCAAGGTATTGCCCGGAGGAGCTTACCGCCTCTAAGATTTCTTGGGCGTAACTTTCCACGGCCGTATAACACCGAAAATCTTAAATTGTATAGATAAACTTGTACTCTTTTGAATAATGAGATTCTTACTTCTCTATCATTTAAACTTGTTTTTGTTTCTGAGCTAAGCTGTAACACCCGAGTTCATTTATATCAATTCCAGTTCTCGTATTTCTTTATTCGTGATATTTCTTGATTTAACGTATCTTGGGTGCGAATGGTATTTTACACTTTATATTGCATTCGACCCGACCCGCTTGCTTGAACCTGTTTGAATCTTATTTATAAATTATCTTGACTTGTTGCATGGACATATGCATCTCATGTTTAGTACATACTAGTATTTTATCTAGTATCGCATCTTTATCATATAACATTTTAAGTCACAGAAAATAATTTAAAATTGCATTTCTTAGCTTGCTTGATACCCCTAACCCAGTGGTAGCGTCTATGCATCTTGTTCTCGTCCTGTTCAGTAAAACGGATGTGTTTGGATGGCTACGCGCACGTACGTGCGTCCGTTCTTGGGGGTATGCTTTTTCGTTACCAGAAGTTTCGTCTTGAATTTTGAAAGTCGCATATATTTTTCATATTTTAAAACCGGATTTTTAGACCCGACCCGGGAATGTTTTGGAGTAAGTTCATATTTTGCCAAATCTCAAAACGGATTAATATTATAATATTATATTCTAATATTTCAACTGTTAAACAAACTTTAAACTAATAAAATATATTTTCTATTTTCTATTAAAATCCTAATAGTTAGCACATCTCTCTCTCTTTTCCTCTCTTTTCCCAGCCAATCACTTCTTTTTTTCTCTGGTGGCCCCCACGAGCACTCTCTCGCTCTCAGCTTAAAAACCTCACCCTCGATCCAAAGCTAGCCCAAAACCCTAATCCCCAAATCTCGAACCCTAAATCCCCCCATTCCTCTTCAAATTACTGATGCAACTCGCAAAGACGGCGTCGATTTGGGTCAATCCCCCAAAATCAATCATCCTCAACAACCCTAGGAAAGATCCGAGGAGCGATTCGGTGAGCAGATCGGCGATTTGTAAGGAGAGTTCTGTGAATTTCGAGAGAGGGAAGTTTTTGGTTCGCAATGTGAGCAAAATCGGAGGGGCAGCGGAAGTAGAGAGCCCCATTGTTGAGGAGGAGGCGAGGAAAGGTGCGTTCAAGATTCTTGCAGGAAGGCCTGCGCCTTTCGGTGCTACGGCTTTCGATGGAGGGGTTAATTTTGCGATCTTTTCGAATGGAGCTTCTTCGGCTACGTTGTGCCTGTTCAGCCTCTCTGATCTGAAAGCAAACAAAGTGACACAGCAGATTCCCCTCAATCCATTGATCAACAAGACCGGGGATGTTTGGCACATTTTCCTGGAAGGTGACATAAAAGATATGGCAGTCGTAAGCAGAGGAGAGTATGCTGTGTTGGGACCAGATGGCAATTGGTGGCCCCAAATGGCTGGCATGATTCCACACACTGTCAATGAGTTTGATTGGGATGGAGATTTATCTTTACGCTATCAACAAAAGGACTTAATAATTTATGAGATGCATGTAAGAGGTTACACAAAACATGATTCAAGTAAGACAGAATTCCCAGGAACTTACCTTGGAGCAGTAGAAAAGCGCGACCATTTGAAGATCGCCGGAGTTGGCCACGACGTCGACGATACCGACGACCCAGCAAGCATCCCTGACCTATGAGATCCCCTCGTGCGTTGTTTGGACTCTTTCCGGGTACCGTGCGCGCGTCGCGACTTTTCTCGCCGATGTGTGACGTTCCGTAGACCGTATCGCGATCCGTCGAGACAAGTAAAACTTGCTACATGCTATTGTATTTTTTTATACATATTCATTTCATGATTAAACCTGTAAACTAAACCTAAGGCTATTAGTTTCTATTTTGCATCTTGATGTCCGGTTATATCATTTTAGATTCGGATCTTGAATTATACCTTGTTGCATGTTATAGTACAATATCGTGTACCCACGTCCATATTTAAATCAAATAACAATTATTTGCATAGCCCACAGTACCCCTTTTATAGTTTATACCCTATCGGACGACCGTTTGCATACATCTAGCCTAATTTATATTCAATTGCATCTCTAGATTATTTAGTACATATTAACATGATTTTAACATCTATATTTGTTATACTGTATTTAAGTATTGTTGAAACTATCCCTTAAACCCAAACTGATAATCGTGCAACCATATGTTTGAATCTGTACCTTTTTGCATATCACATTACAATATTTTATTTTATCGTTCTACTAGTACCCCGTGCTTGTTTTGTATACCCATGCTTATACTATTTTGATTATGAGCACCCACATGACATTTGGAGCACCCTGACATGACTTGTTACACCTACTACTTGACACGACATGGTACCGTGTAACTCTTGACATGACATGATATCTATATACTACCTGATTTGACCTGATGTACCATGGCTTTACCTGTTACCTGATCTTGTGACTAATGCCAACAAACCTGACCTGTTGTCCTTACGGACGTTTCCTGTTGTCTATCCAGACAAACCTGTACCTGCATGATCCTGTGTTGGCATTAGCTCCAGATTATTTAATATCTGACTTGAGCATATATAACTTGGGGGTATGGGGAAATCAATGATGAAACCTAACTTGTAACTCGACAGTTCTATACCTTTTCTGATCAGTCTTATGGGCTAGGCCAGTCCCGGGATGATGCTGCTGACATCACTCGTCATTACCTAGCACCCTTTTACTGCCTTGTGGCACGTCTCGGATTCAGCCCGAGAGTCATAGACCGTGATCCCGGGCACGCACGGGATACTATTGAGTTACATCGATGATTCATCTAGTTGATTTCAAAGACTTGAGAGTAGTTAACCCAATAGACCAGTTTAGATTACTCACTACACATTACCCCACTGTCCTTATTTATATCACTGTTATGCTTGTTTTATCATTTATACTCATACTTGCATGTATTGCTACCCCTGTTTATATTATCGCTTGATGCTATGACGCGCTGACGTCTGGGTTTTGCATGACCCAGATCCTCTACCTTTGTTGCAGATTGATCAGGAGTATTGCCGATGTTAGACCGAGCGGTGAAGATCCTGTTGGTATGCAGTTTTACTTTCCGGGTGTTTCATTTATTGTATCTTTTGCTTCCGCATATTATCATTTCTTGACTCATTTATTCTGGCTCATGGACATGTACTAGATAATTTAGTTTACTTTCTTGTTCTTGATATCTCTACAGCCGTAATGTGACTGTGGAAGGATATTTCCTATCCACAGGTAGCATGGTTGGCTATGTCACGTGCCCATCTTAGCGTACTCTGGGAAGCGGGGCATGACATGGTTCTTTTGTATCAGAGCCATAGGATATAGGTTAATCGAGTTTGATTCTTTTGTAGTTGGGTATTGGACCCAATACACGAATCAGAATACTCGTAACTAGGAGCATGTCCTGCCACATTGTTATCATGATTTTTGAATCATATCCTTCTTTTATGTTTCGTCTTGACGATATGCAAACCACTTTGCATCTCGACTTGAAACCTTTTTGGTTCTCTATTGTTTCTCCCTGTTCTTTGATTCTAATACTAGGATTTGGGCGACTTGAGTGGAGTTATGTAATTGTACCCATGAACTGCAGCATGGTTACAATGCGGTACTCTATTTAAGTAACTTGGAGTCCTGGTCTTGATTCAGTTCCTTATTCCATGATCGTTATATTACCTTGCTTCTCTCGGTTTCATTACTTACCAGTTACTGTTTCATCGCCAGCTTGAATCATGTTCACCGTGCTTAATCCTCTTCAGTATCTTGACTTCGGATGAAGTCATCTCAATATCTTACTTGTTCTTGTTTTCCCCGCATTAGGATTATTCAATTCTAGTGCATCCCTTTGTTTGTTGTTGTCTTCGAAATGGATTTTTCGCGACACTTTCCACGCTCATATTGATTGTAAGGAAAGAAAAGTGATTCTCCAGATTCCCGGACATCCGGAGCTTGTTTTGCTGGAGGAAGCAGTTCTGTCGGGCCAGTCGAGTTTAGGGCTAGGCCGACAAACAATGTTCTTTCGTCGATGGAAGTTGATAAGAAAGAAGCGCCGGCTATAGTTCGAGAATTCATGGACGTATTCGACGACATCTCGGATTTATCGCCAAAACGAGATGTGGAGTTTGCGATTGATCTTGTTTCTGGTGCAGCGCCAATCTCAAAGGCGTATTATCCAATGGCACCAGTGGAGTTGGAAGAAGTCATGAAGCAGGTTACCGAATTACATGAGAAGGGTTGGATTCGCAGTAGCAATTTAACTTGGGAAGCTCCAGTTCTACTAGTAAAGAAGAAGATGTCACAAGGAGGATGTGCATCTATTATCGAGAATTAAACCGGGTGACTATTAAGAACAACATCCGATCCCTCGCATTGGCGAATTGTTCGAGCAGCTTAGTGGCGCGAGGGTATTCTCGAAACTGGATTTGCGGTCCGGATACCATCAGGTCCGAGTTAAAACAGAAGATATTTGCAAGACAACGTTCCGAACTCGGTATGGCCATTACGATTATTTAGTGATGCCATTCGGAGTCACGAATGCACCGGCGATATTTATGGACTTGATGAACCGAACCTTTTCACCATTCTGGACCAGTTCATAGTGGTGTTCAGTGATGATATTCTGGTCTTCTCAGAGAGCAAGGAAGAGCATGTAGAATACGTGAAGATCGCACTGCAGACATTGAGACAAGAAAGATTGTATGCAAAGATGAGCAAGTGCGAGTTTTGGCTTGAAGAAGTGAAGTTTTGGGGCATATCGTAGCTGGAGATGGAATTGCCGTTTATCCAGGGAAGATTGCAGCAGTTCAAGACTAGCCGATTCCGAAGAACGTTGTAGAGATCAGAAGTTTTCTTGGACTTGCAGGATACTACAGAAGGTTCGTAGAGAATTTTGCTCGTTTGGCTGAGCCTTGACCAAGCTTACGCACAAGGAAGTACCGTTTGTATGGACGGATAAGTGTGCGTCAGCTTTTGAGGCGTTGAAGCAGAGGTTGATAACCGCACCTGTTTTAACCGTACCAGACGGTTCCGGAGAATTGGTGATTTACAGCAACGCATCTGGGAAAGGTTTGGGATGTGTTTTGATGCAGCATGGGAAGGTTATAGCTTACGCATCGAGACAGTTGAAGACCCATTAGAAGAATTACCCAACTCATGACTTGGAGCTTCCGGCTGTAATATTCGCTTTGAAGATTTGGAGACACTACCTATTGGGCGAAAGAGTCGAAGTATTCACCGACCACGAAAGCCTAAAGTACGTGTTCACTCAGAAGGAGCTAATTATGAGACAGCGTAGATGGTTGGAGCTGATGGCTGACTACGATCTTGATTTTAAGTACCATCTGGGGAAAGTTAATGTTGTGCCGGATGCACTTAGTCGGTTGCCAGCAATTCAGATGTTGACTACACTGATGGAATTTATTGAAGACTTTCGGAGATTCGATTTGGAAGTTGTGATACCGCATTCTTCGGGACAAATGATGCAGCTGCAGGTACATTCATCGTTGATCGAGAATATTAAAGCAGCGCAATCGCAGGATCCTAGATTGCGGAAGTTTCGAGAGCAGGTTGAAGCTGGACTTCGCACAGACTTACTGATTCATGAAGATGGTTCGTTGCGATATGTTAGCCGTTTGTGTGTGCCAAAAGGAGACATTTGCGAAGAACTTATGAAGGAGGCAAACAGTTCGGCATATTCCGTACATCCAGGAGGCATGAAGATGTACCGAGATATACGACAGCATTTCTGGTGGGAAGGCATGAAACAAGAGATTGCCCGCTTTGTAGCAAAGTGCTTGGTGTGTCAACAAGTTAAGGCTAAACATCAAAGGGTTTCTAGTTTATTGCAACCACTTCCGATTCCTCAATAGAAGTGGGAACATATAACCATGGATTTCGTGATGGCTTTACTGCGGAGTCCAAAAGGCGACAATGCAGATTGGGTGTTTGTCAATCGATTGACCAAGGCAGCTCATTTCATACCATTTCGAGTTGGTTGATTAACAGAAGCTTTGGCGGAACGGTACATACAGGAGATTATAAGACTGCATGGAGTATCGGTGAGCATCATGTCCGACCGTGACACCCGTTTCTTAATACACTTCTGGAGGAGCTTACAGGAAAGTTTGGGGACTCGATTGAAGTTTAGCACAGCTTATCATCCTCAGACAGATGGCCAGTAGGAGAGAACGATCCAAACTCTTGAAGACATGTTAAGAGCTTGCATGTTGGACTTCAAGGGTTCATGGGAGGATTATCTATATTTAGTGGAGTTTTCTTACAACAACAGTTTCCAGGCGACTATACAGATGGCTCAATTAGAAGCTTTATATGGTCTCAAGTGTCGTTCATCTGTTTGTTGGGACGATGTCGGTGAGCGAAGATTGTTGGGACTAGATTTGGTTGTGCAGACAGTTGAGAAGGTTAATACGATCCGGAATCGTATGAAAGCAGCACAAGACAGACAAAAGAGTTAGGCAGATACATCGAGAAGATCTCTAGAGTTCGTCGTTGGTGATTTGGTATTCTTGAAGCTATCACCGACTAGAGGGGTGATTTCGGAAGTCAAGGAAAGCTTAGCTCTCGATTCGTTGGACCTTTTGAGATGTTGGAGCGTGTTGGAGTAGTGGCGTACCGATTGGAGTTACCACAATTTTTGGAGAATGTTCATGACGTGTTTTACGTACCTTGACTCCGTAGGTATGTTCGATATGAAACACACGTGTTGAATCAATCGGAGCTAACCGTACTTCAGGATTTGACTTTGAGGAACGACCGATGTCGATTGTGGATCGAAGAGAAAAGGTTCTTAAGAACAAGGTTATCCCTCTTGTACTTGTTTCTTTGGGTACTCGCTCACATGGAGAGTCAACTTGGAAACGAGAAGATGATATCAGACAGAAGTTTCCACAGCTATTCCTGTAGTTTCTTGATTGTTTATCCTTTCTTGTTCTTGGAATTTCGAGGACGAAATTATTTTTGTAGTTGGGTATAATATAACACCCGAGTTCATTTATACCAATTCCAATTCTCGTATTTCTTTATTCGTGATATTTCTTGATTTAACGTATCTTGGGTGCGAATGGTATTTTACACTTTATATTGCATTCGACCCGACCCGCTTGCTTGAACCTGTTTGATTCTTATTTATAAATTATCTTGACTTGATGCATGGACACGTGCATCTCATGTTTACTACATACTAGTATTTTATCTAGTATCGCATCTTTATCATATAACATTTTAAGTCACAGAAAATAATTTAAAATTGCATTTCTTAGCCTGCTTGATACCCTTAACCCTGTGGTAGCGTCCATGCATCTTGTTCTCGTCCCGTTCAGTAAAACGGACGTGTTTGGATGGCTACGCGCACGTACGTGCATCCGTTCTTGGGGGTATGCTTTTTCGTTACCAGAAGCTTCGTTTTGAATTTTGAAAGTCACATATATTTTTCATATTTTAAAACCGGATTTTTAGACCCGACCCGGGCATGTTTTGGAGTAAGTTCATATTTTGCCAAATCTCAAAACGGATTAATATTATAATATTATACTCTAATATTTCAACTGTTAAACAAACTTTAAACTAATAAAATATATTTTCTATTTTCTATTTTCTATTAAAATCCTAATAGTTAGCACATCTCTCTCTCTCTCTCTTTTCCTCTCTTTTCCCGGCCAATCACTTCTTTTTTTCTCTGGTGGCCCCCACGAGCACTCTCCCACTCTCTCGCTCTCAGCTTAAAAACCTCACCCTCGATCCAAAGCTAGCCCAAAACCCTAATCCCCAAATCTCAAACCCTAAATCCCCCCCCCCCATTCCTCTTCAAATTACTGATGCAGCTCGCAAAGACGACGTCGATTTGGGTCAATCCCCCAAAATCAATCATCCTCAACAACCCTAGGAAAGATCCAAGGAGCGATTCGGTAAGCAGATCGGCGATTTGTAAGGAGAGTTCTGTGAATTTCGAGAGAGGGAAGTTTTTGGTTCGCAATGTGAGCAAAATCGGAGGGGCAGCGGAAGTAGAGAGCCCCATTGTTGAGGAGGAGGCGAGGAAAGGTGCGTTCAAGATTCTTGCAGGAAGGCCTGCGCCTTTCGGTGCTACGGCTTTCGATGGAGGGGTTAATTTTGCGATCTTTTCGAATGGGGCTTCGTCGGCTACGTTGTGCCTCTTCAGCCTCTCTGATCTGAAAGCAAACAAAGTGACACAGCAGATTCCCCTCGATCCATTGATCAACAAGACCTGGGATGTTTGGCACATTTTCCTGGAAGGTGACATAAAAGATATGGAAGTCGTAAGCAGAGGAGAGTATGCTGTGTTGGGACCAGATGGCAATTGGTGGCCCCAAATGGCTGGCATGATTCCACACACTGTCAATGAGTTTGATTGGGATGGAGATTTATCTTTACGCTATCAACAAAAGGACTTAAAAATTTATGAGATGCATGTAAGAGGTTACACAAAACATGATTCAAGTAAGACAGAATTCCCAGGAACTTACCTTGGAGCAGTAGAAAAGCTCGACCATTTGAAGATCGCCGGAGTTGGCCACGACGTCGACGATACCGACGACCCAGCAAGCATCCCTGACCTGTGAGATCCCCTCGTGCGTTGTTTGGACTCTTTCCGTGTACCGTGCGCACGTCGCGACTTTTCTCGCCGACGTGTGACGTTCCGTATACCGTATCGCGATCTGTCGAGGCAAATAAAACTTGCTACATGCTATTATATTATTTTATACATATTCATTTCATGATTAAACCTGTAAACTAAACCTAAGGCTATTAGTTTCCATTTTGCATCTCGATGTCCGGTTATATCATTTTAGATTCTGATCTTGAATTATACCTTGTTGCATGTTATAGTACAATATCGTGTACCCACGTCCATATTTAAATCAAATAACAATTATTTGCATAGCCCGCAGGACCCCTTTTATAATTTACACTCTATCGGACGACCGTTTGCATACATCTAGCCTAATTTATATTCAATTGCATCTCTAAATTATTTATTACATATTAACATGATTTTAACATCCATATTTGTTATACTGTATTTAAGTATTGTTGAAACTATCCCTTAAACCCAAACTGATAACCGTGCAACCATATATTTGAATCTGTACCTTTTTGCATATCACATTACAATATTTCATTTTATCGTTCTACTAGTACCCCATGCTTGTTTTGTATACCCATACTTATGCTAGTTTGATTATGAGCACCCACATGACATTTGGAGCACCCTGACATGACTTGTTACACCTACTACTCGACACGATATGGTACCGTGCAACTCTTGACATGACATGATATCTATATACTACCTGATTTGACCTGATGTACTATGGCTTTACCTGTTACCTGATCTTGTGACTAATGCCAACAAACCTGACATGTTGTCCTTACGGACGTTTCCTGTTGTCTATCCAGACAAACTTGTACCTGTATGATCCTGTGTTGGCATTAGCTCCAGATTATTTAATACCTGACTTGAGCATATATAACTTGGGGGTATGGGGAAATCAATGATGAAACCTGACTTGTAACTCGACAGTTCTATACCTTTTCTGATCAGTCTTATGGGCTAGGCCAGCCCCGGGGTGATGCTGCTAACATCACTTGTCATTACCTACCACCCTTTTACTGCCTTGTGGCACGTCTCGGATTCAGCCCGAGAGTCATAGACCGTGATCCCGGGCACGCACGGGATACTATTGAGTTACATCGATGATTCATCTAGTTGATTTCAAAGACTTGAGAGTAGTTAACCCAATAGACCAGTTTTGATTACCCACTACACATTACCCCACTGTCTTTACTTATATCATTGTTATGCTTGTTTTATCATTTATACTCATACTTGCATGTATTGCTACCCCTGTTTATATTATCACTTGATGTTATGACGCGCTGACGTCTGGGTTTTGCATGGCCCAGATCCTCTACCTTTGTTGCAGATTGATCAGGAGTATTGCCGCTGTTAGACCGAGCGGTGAAGATCCTGTTGGTATGCAGTTTTACTTTCCAGGTGTTTCATTTATTGTATCTTTTGCTTCCGCATATTATCATTTCTTGACTCATTTATTCTGGCTCATGGACATGTACTAGATAATTTAGTTTACTTTCTTGTTCTTGATATCTCTACAGCCGTAATATGACTGTGGAAGGATATTTCCTATCCACAGGTAGTATGGTTGGCTATGTCACGTGCCCATCTTAGCGTACTCTGGGAAGCGGAGCGTGACATAAACCCTTATGCGAGTAGATTCCTACTCGGTTCCGAGACCAGCGGACAGCTTCTTGGCCATCGCATCCATTCACGGTGGGTAGAATCCTAAGCCCTCTCACGAGCCAACATGCTGTCTCCAACCCGGCTCGGAGGCAAGGGAAGTATCCTAGACCAGCCATTTACTCAGATGAATAAAATGTGGGCATGCCTATAGGTAGCCGACCTAAGTCTCGATCCGCCCATCTTACTTCGACTCCAGGATGAAGGAGGGAAGAAGGGGCACCGATCTCCTTACACTTGGAAAAGAAACAAAAAATTTTAATGTCCAACATTTTGAGCAAAGAAAAATTCAAAAGCAAAAGAAATTTTTTTATTGATAAGAGGTATTCTTGGGTCCTCAGCCTTACAAAAACGCCTGGGGGCTCGCAAAAGAAAAATAAAAAAATGCTTCTTAATGATTACAGCAAAGGAGGAAGAGGGTCTTGAAAGTATTGATCGTGCTACTCAAAGCAGAGATCTGACAACCGAGCCCAGGCAACGTCCCATCGTTCCCTCTGCCTATGCCCGTGACCCAAGCAGCTATGGTTTCGTCAGGGACTCTAGCCATCGAGTATGAAGCTATGATCAACCTCTATTGGAAAGATCGACGCAGGATATCTATTGAGCGGTCTCCCCTACTCTTCGAGATTAGGCCAAACTCATGGACCGTGCACATCTTGTCGACGGCCTCCTCCAGTACTTGTTGGAACAACGCCGTGAAAAGGCCGAGGGAGGATCTCCAGATCGTGTAGATAAGCACCTGCAAGAGAGAAGATCGGCGTCGGAGTAACCGCCCGTAATGACGCTCCAGCCAACCTATCACAGCCTTATATGTCGCCTCGAAACTGTCAAAGCCGTAGTGGTACATTTCATTGCGTGTTACGATATTTCAGATGTTGTACATATTGCCAGCCATCAGAAAACAATAGACTACGAATATCCGACAAAGAAAAATGGGAGGAGTCGGAGATAACTAAAAGCAAATCGACAGGAGTGCCTAAGAGGGGCCAAGGCTCCTCTATTTATAGCCTCACTGAAAAATTCCCCTACGGTCGATATTCTTTCCCGCCAAGGCACGAATTACGGAGTATCGCATCCATCTAATGAGACGCCGCCACACGGCACCTAGCCATTGGTTGCCGCCCTTTCATGCGGACCCGAGAAGATTGAACAACGCCGTCAGGAGATTCGCGTGGATGTTGAGATACCCGCTATGCGCCATGTAGTACCGGGAATCAAGGAAGCGCAAATATCAACGTCACGTGTAACAACCCTAAACTTTCTGTACAATTTTTTTTTCCAAAAATACAAAAAGGGGTACTTGAGGCTGAGCACAAGTTATAAGTTTGATTTGCTTTTGAACAGCAAGAAGGAGCTTGTAGCTCATTGGTAATACCTTGCACTGTTGAACCATAGCATAATAGTTCAAATCCCATCAGCCACACATTCTTGTTATTTAAAATTCTTTTAATATTTTAGAAGCCCAATAGTCTACACGTGCACAACCCGTAAAACCGAGAGTCACAGCATAAACAAACACGACCACGAGGCTAGACCAATCGTTAGGGACACGTGGCAGCAAGACGAGCCCCGACTCGGGTAGGCGAACCGCTTGACCCGGCCGGCGCCGCCGGTCTAACTCGGTCCGATCCTAATTTTCCTTTAACCCCCAGCACCCTTTGGCCTACCCCACGCCCCTTGCACCGTTTAAATTCTCTGCAATTAACCAGAGAATTAAAATACCCCCATTTAATCCATTTTAATACAAATTTTTAATACACCCTTTCACTACCCTAAAACCATAATTTTTCCTATAAATACCACCCTCAAATCACCCCTTCTCACTCACAAATCCCTGCCCAAACTCTCAAGAAAATTCCCAAGTCTTTTGTATGCAAGTGGAGTTAGCAAAAGGGCGAACCTTCGACGAACTTCCGATGGCAATCCGAGGAGATTCCGAGGACGAAACGACGCATCGGCACCTCCCACCTCTTCCTCCTTCTCTCTTCTATTCAACTAACATGTAAGTCCCTACTTCTTCTTCTTCTTTTCTCTATTCTAAAAACTTTCAAAACTAAAACCCGACGGAAGCGGAGTTAGTCCGACTTCCGATTCGGTTTTCTTTAAAAACTATAATTTTTCTGAATCAAGATACCTTCATATCATCACATATTGTTCATTAAACATTAATAAATATGTTTAACAAGTTTCATCAGAAAAGATTATTATATGCATTTTTTATCGCAATTTTACATTAAAATACCTTCATATTTCATTTCGACATGCTTGAACTTTAACAACCGTATTACCTTAGAAAACTCACGAAGTAATGACCTACCTCCTCACAACACACATATTGAACATAGTACGATGGAATTTGAGAACATAGATTTGGGAAAACACGACTTTACATATAATTACCTTCAACTTATAAAACCTTTTTCTACAAGAAGTGTATTTTAACAAATCTTTGCAATTGCACCTCTACAACCCATTTGGGGAACCCGTTCGGGATGGTGTGGATTATCACTCATTCTCGGGCTTAGTAGAGTGAGATGCAGACCTCCGTAAGGAGCATACGATCTCGAAAAATTTAAAATACAATTTTCTTTAGAAAATATGATTTCTATTATAAATAAAACTTATATTTTTAATAAATAAATATATATGTAATTAATATCAAAATATCTATTTTTAATATTTATAATATTCCACATTTCCAAACTTCAACAAAAACATTCCATTTATAAGAAAATACCATACAACTCCAATATTACAAATAAATACCATATATTATGAAATTAGGTTTTATTCACTAGAAATATCATATTGATAAAATATACATCCATGAAAACTCTAAAGACGATAATAAAATACTTGAGATGTATTTTGAAAATTATAACAAAATTATTTTTACATAAAATCCCCTCAAATTATACTAATTTACAATAAGGACCCTAGTAAATATAGGTTTAAGCGGAACCAGTCTCTTGAGCCCCAGGGAGCCGAAGATATGGGTGCTTGCCTATTTAAGGTATACAACTTAACAAACGGTGTTATCAACACGGTAATTGTCTTTGAAAAAGACAAATCCTGTCGTCCATGTGCAGCACTTACCGATAACACCAAAATCTAATTCAGAATTCAATTTCTTTACTAATTGTCCGACTCAGACTGAGTCTCAATATAATCAATCTGACTTGAATATGATTCAAGTATCAAACTTCAATATGGATCTATGAATCCGTCTATTCAATCTATACAACTTGACCGAACCGAATCATGGATATACTCTATCTACATGATCATCCATTATATCCGTTCCATTACTGATATCATGGTTTCGGCAAGTCATCCATCTATATACAATATACAATTCAACCAATACAAACAATACAATCAAGACATCGCGGGGTTTATAAGGGGTAGACTGGTACGGAAGGTGTTAAAAGTGGCACGAGACTGTAACCATAATATACCTAACCTAAATTCAATTGCCGTTGTACCGTGGCTGAACGGTTCCTTATGCTCCTTATACCTTAGTCTCCGAGGAAAGTGAGACTACTCTCGTATACACTGGCCTATTCTGTACCAAACTACAAACAACAGCATTAACAATATAATACAACTTTAAAAGTTACATCCTCTTTCTGTCTATTCTGTCTCTACTTACCCTTGGGACTTACCGAGTGATTTGTTCGCTGAAGACATTCTCTTTATTTTCTTTGGAATATTGTCAGGTGATTCGGACTCACTGGAGATCGAGCCCACCAGCGAAGATTTGGACCAGCTAGCTTTCGACCCAGAGCTTTAGATTCCTTGTACACATTTACATTCTGTATTTTTCATTTTTGTTATGCCACTGTTTAGTCATTGCTTTCCATTCCATGTATTTACTTTTCAGTTGTATTGTAAAAAGAATGTTTAATAAATAAAGTTGCTGTTTAATTATATCCATTGAAATTATCTCTTGTGCATTTTACTTATATTGCTTAGATACGCTTAGCGTGTTTACTTCAGAGTAAATACGTAGCGGCCTCTTCGCGTCCTCTGCCCGTATACTGGAAAGTGGGGTGTGACAGGTTTTGTTGGTGGCCCATGCAGGTCAGAGCTGTATGGAACCCTACCATGCAGTTCAGTTCTGCGTGGACAACCTAAGCAATATAACACAAGAATCAGCAACTGAAAACATTCTTTATAATTCATATTTCTTGAATCTTATCATTTCATATAGTTTGAATCTATTCTAAACCAAATTTTTCTTTCAAGGCCGTGAATTCCCCAAACAACACCAGCACGAATGTCAACAACACTCCCCCACCACTACCACTCACACCTGCCGTCGCTGTTCCGATCAACGAGCAGACGGTTCTACTTGAGGCAATCTGAAGCCTTCTGGAAGGACGGCAACAGCAGACTGCTATTCTCTTGAACCGTTCAGAAGTGGAAGCACCCGGAGTGAAGCAATTCCGGGCACTGCACCCAAGAACTTTTCGGGAAAAGAGAGCCCTCTGGAAGCGGAGGTATGGGCTCAAAGCGTTGAAGATGACCTGGCAGCAGCACAAGTGCCAGAGGTCGCTTGAGTACGAGTTGCAAAGTTGCAGCTCACTGACAATGCACGGGTTTGGTGGAAGGCGGAAGAAAGCCGTCTTGACCAACCTATCGAATGAAAGACTTTCCATGACATGTTCGACTCAAAATACTTCCCTGAGACTGCCCGCTTTGATATGGAACAGCAGTTCATCCATCCGCAACAGGGTTAAATGTGGACCAAATCAGTAGATGAGTATGATGCTGAGTTTACCATGCTCAGCAGGTTTGTGGACCATCTTATACCGACTGCTAAGATCAGAGCTAGAAGATTTCAGTAAGGGTTGGACCCGGAAATCTAAGCTGCATTAGTTACAGGGGATTTCCCAACCCATGATTTGGCCTTAAGGCTGCCCGACGATATGAGGCAGTGGTGAAGAGGAAGGGAAGACCTCAATCTACCGGAGTGAAGCATCCTGCCACTCAGATGGCAGGAGGAGCCTCTTCAAGACCAACTGTTGAACTCAGGAAACTGGAAGAACCCAATAACTAGCCAAGTCCCGATTTTTGCTTCTATTGCAAGAGGAATGGACATTTGGTGAAGAACTATAGGCGCGCCAAAGGCCTATGTCTAGTTTGTGTCGCATCCAATCACGAAATTGGAAACTGTCCTTATAGACGCAACCCAGCTCACACACCCACCAACTACTCGCAGCGGCCAGCTATCTAGGCTCTTACACCTCGTCTTGCACTCCCAGCTCCACTTTCCGCACAGCCTACTCGCCAATTCCATCAGGCACTGAGGAACATGCCTCAAGGGCAGAGAAACATGCCTCGAGGACAGAGGAATGTGCCTCCAGTTAGGAAGAATGTACCACGGCGTCAGGTTTTCCTTTTAGCGGCCGAACAAGCAGAGGCTGTAGACCAATGTAACACCGGTAATTCTCTTCAACTTTTTCAAACCCTTGTATCACTTTGTTATTTTTCATACACTATCAGTACTTCTATCACCAACCTTTCCTTGAATCCGTTACACTTTCCTTTTACAAATTTCGAGGACGAAATTTTTATAAGGAGGGTAGAATGTAACAACCCTAAACTTTCTGTACAATTTATTTTTCAAAATACAGAAAGGGGTACTTGAGTCTGAGCACAAGTTATAACTTTGATTTGCTTTTGAACAGCAAGAATGAGCTTGTAGCTCATTGGTAATACCTTGCACTGCTGAACCATAGCACCAGAGTTCAAATCCCATCAGCCACACATTCTTTTTATTTAAAATTCTTTCAATCTTTTAGAAGCCCAATAGTCTACACGTGCACAACCCGTAAAACCAAGAGTCACAGCATAAACAATCGTGACCATGAAGCTAGGCCAATCGTCAGGGGCACGTGGCAGTAAGATGAGCCCCGACTCGCCTGACTCGGGCCGGCGAACTGCTTGACTCGGCCGGCTCCGCCGGTACAACTCGGTCCGATCCCAATTTTTCTTTAACCCCCAGCACCATTTAGCCTACCCTACATCCCCTGCACTATTTAAATTCTCTGCAATTAACCAGAGAATTAAAATACCCCCATTTTAATACAAATTTTTAATACACCCTTTCACTACCTTAAAACCCTAATTTTTCCTATAAATACCACCCTCAAATCATCCCTCCTCACTCCCAAATTTCTGCCCAAACTCTCAAGAAAATTCTCAAGTCTTTTGTGTACAAGTGGAGTTAGTAAAAGGGCGAAGCTCCGACGAACTTCCGACGGCAATCTGAGGAGATTCCGAGGACGAAACGACGCACCGACACCTCCCACCTCTTCCTCCTTCTCTCTTCTAGTTAACTAATCTGTAAATCCCTACTTCTTCTTCTTTTCTCTATTCTAAAAACTTTTAAAATTAAAACCCGACGGAAGCGGAGTTAGTTCGACTTTCGATTAGGGTTTCTTTAAAAACTATAATTTTTCTTAATCAAGATACCTTCATATCATCACATATTGTTCATTAAATATTAATAAATATCTTTAACAAGTTTCATCAGAAAAAATTATTATATGCATCTTTTATCATAATTTTACATTAAAATACCTTCATATTTCATTTCGACATGCATGAACTTTAACAACCGTATTACCTTAGAAAACTCACGAGGTAATGACCTACCTCCTCACAACACACATATCGAATATAGCACGATGGAATTTGAGAACATGGATTTGGGAAAACACGACTTTACATATAACTACCTTCAACTTATAAAACATTTTCTACAAAAAGTGTATTTTAACAAATCTTTGCAATTGTGCCTCTACAACCCATTTGAGGAACCCGTTCGGGATGGTGCGGACTATCGCACATCCTCAGGCTTAGTAGAGTGAGATGCAGAACTCCGCAAGGAGCATACGATCTCGAAAGATTTAAAATACAATTTTCTTTAGAAAATGTGATTTCTATTAAAAATAAAACTTATATTTTTGTTAAATAAATATATATGTAATTAATATCAAAATATCTATTTTTAATATTTATAATATTCCACATTTCCAAACTTCAAGAAAAACATTCCATTTAGAAGAAAATACCATACAACTCCAATATTACAAATAAATACCATATATTATGAAATTAGGTTTTATTCACTAGAAATGTCACGTTGATAAAATATACATCTATGAAAACTCTAAAGACAATAATAAAATACTTGAGGTGTATTTTGAAAATTATAACAAAATTATTTTTACATAAAACCCCCTCAAGTTATACTAATTTACAATAAGAACCCTAGTAAACATAAGTTTAAGCGGGACCAGTCTCATGAGCTTTAGGAAGCCGAAGATATGGGTGCTTGCTTATTTAAGGTATACAACTTAACAAACGGTGTTATCAACACGGTGATTGTCTTTGAAAAAAACACAAATCCTGCCGTCCATGTGCAGCAGTTACCGATAACACCAAAACCTAATTCAGGATTCAATTTCTTTTCTAATTGCCCGACTCAGACTAAGTCTCAATATAATCAATCTGACTTGAATATGATTCAAGTATCAAATTTCAATACAATATGGATCTATGAATCTGTCTATTCAATCTATACAACTTGACCGAACCGAATCATGGATATACTCTATCTACATGATCATCCATTATATCCGTTCCATTACTGATATCATGGTTTCGGCAAGTCATCTATCTATATACAATATACAATTCAACCAATACAAACAATACAATCAAGACATCGTAGGGTTTATAAGGGGTAGACTGGTACGGAAGGTGTTAAAATTGGCATGAGACTGTAACTATAATACACCTAACCTGAATTCAATTGTCGTGACTGAACGGTTCCTTGTGCTCCTTATACCTTAGTCTCCGGGGAAAGTGAGACTCGTATACACCTGCCTCTTCTGTACCAAACTACAAACAACAGCGTTAACAATATAATACAACTTTAAAAGTTACATTCTCTTTCTGTCTATTCTGTCTCTACTTACCCTTAGGACTTACAGAGCGATTTGTTCGCTGACGACATTCTCTTTCTTTTCTTTGGAATGTCGTCAGGTGATTCGGACTCACTGGAGATCGATCCCATTGGCAAGGATTTGGATCAGTTATCTTTCGACCCAAAGCTTTAGATTCCTTATACACATTTACATTCTATATTTTCCATTTCTGTTATGCCACTGTTTAAGCATTATTTTCCATTCCATGTATTTACTTTTCAGTTGTATTGTTAAAAAAATGTTTAATAAATAAAGTTGCTGTTCAATTATATCCATTGATATTTTCTCTTGTGCATTTTACTTATATTGCTTAGATACACTTAGCATATTTACTTCAGAGTAAATACGCAGCGGCCTCGTCACGTCCTCTGCCCGTATACCGGGAAGCGAGGCGTGACATCATAGCAATCATACCTTCCATTAGCCAATTCACAGTGAGTAGACTCCTGCTCGGTCCAAACTGTGGATCGGAAGCCCTCTCATGAGGCCGTTGGGTAGCTTCCTGCCGAGTCAATTCACAACGAGTAGACTCCTGGTCAACCCAAACTATGGATCGGAAGCCCTCTTACGAGGCCGTTGGGTGGGTTCCTACTTGGACAATTCACAGCGAGTAGACTCCTGCTCGGAAGCCCTCTTATGAGTCTGCTAGGTAGCTTCCTGCCCGGTCAATCCACAACGAGCAGATTCCTGCGTGGCCCAAACTGTAGATCAGAAACCCTCTCACAAGACCGCTGGGTAGCTTCCTGCTCGGCCAATTCACAACGAGTAGACTCCTGCTCGGTCCAAACTGTGGATCGAAAGCCCTCTCACGAGGCCGTTAGGTAGCTTCCTGCCTAGCCAATTCACTGCGAGTAGACTTCTGCTCGGAAACCCTCTCACGAGACCGCTGGGTAGCTTCTTGCCTGGTCAATCCACAGCGGGCAGATTCCTGCTCGGCCCAAACTGTGGATCAGAAGCCCTCTCACAAGGCCGCTGGGTAGCTTCCTACCCGGCCAATTCAAAGCGAGTGGACTCCTGCTCAGCCCAAACCGTGGATAAGAAGCCCTCACATAAAGCCGCTGGGTAGCTTCCTGTTCGGTCAATCCGCAGCAAGAAGATTCCTACTCTGCCCAAACTGTGGATCAGAAGACCTCTCACGAGGCCGCTGGGTAGCTTCCCGACCGACTAGTTCACAGCGGGTGGACTCCTGCTCAGTCCAAACCATGGATCAGAAGCTCTCACGAGGCCGCTGGGTATCTTCCTACCCGGCCAATCCACAGCGAGAAAATTCCTGCTCGGTCCAAACCGTGGATCAGAAGCCATCTCACAAGGCTGCTGGGTAGCTTCCTGCCCGGCCAATTCATAGCGAGTGGACTCCTGCTCAGTCCATACTGTGGATCAGAAGCCCTCTCACAAGACTGCCGGGTAGCTTCTTGCTCGGCCTAAACGGTGGATCCTGAGGCTTCACATTAAACCTGCAGGCATACCTCTACCCGGCACACATACGGGAAGCAGGCAAACTCCTAACATAGCCCAAGTAAATAAAGCTCGTCTACGGTCGAGAGCCGGCCCAACTCTAACCCCACTCGAATCTGAAGAGGGGATAACATCGAGCTCTGCTAAGGTCAATCCAAGTTCCTGAGAGCTTTCAAGAGGACACTGGTCTATCTACACTTAGAAGAATAAACCTAGTTTTCACTCGATTCCCATTACCCTGTCTGCGGGATGAGGGGAGACTATCCACACTTGGAAGAATAAGCCTAGTGTTCGCTTAACTCATGCTACCCTGTCTCCAGGGTGAGGGTGACTCCGGCCTATCCACACTCGGAAAATTAAAAATGAAAATGAGACTTTCCAATGTTAGAACATCATAGACGAGCAAAAATACTTCATTAATTTCGAACATTATGTACAAAGTATTATGAGCTCCTCGGCAGTACAAAATTGCTACAAAGTGTCCGGAGGCTTACAAAAAAAGGTAGGCGAGAGAGCAGAAAGAGCGGCGACTTCAAGTTATCTTCTCGGCCAAGGTCTCCTTGCCGTCCTCCTGCTCGGCGCCTCTGCCAGCCTGCAAACCTCCGTCAGCCTGCTCGCCTCCGCTCGCCTGCTCAGCGCCTCCGCCCGCCTGCTCAGCGCCTCCGCCCTTTGGCTCTTCCTCCAGGAGGGACCTTGCGCGGAGTTCTTGGTCATCAAACCCAAGCATCATCTCCTTAACGGCGTCGAGAGCATTATGCCACCCAACGGCTGCACTGCAGAGCGAGCAAGGTCGACATAGAACTGGTCGAACATCTTGTAGTCTTCCATAGCCTTCCCTGCCCTTTCTTAGACCCTTTTTACCGCCTCGTTGGCCACCCGGGCGTTCCCCTTTAAAGTGTCTCTTTGCTTCCTTATGGCATCAAAGAGCTCGTTGACTTCGCCAACCTGGGCCTGGAGGGACCGGTTAGACTTGGTCAGGGCTCGGTGGGACCCCTTCAGCCTCGTGGTCTTCACACCCTTCGAGACTAGTCTCGACTCGAGGGAGACGGCGTTGTCCTCGGCCTCTTTCAGTTTGGCAAGGATCTCTTCCTCACGCGAAGAAGTCTCCCCAGCCTTTTATCGTCGGGGTAACTTCCTCAACCTCCATGGCGTCTAAGAGGGCGCATTGTTGAAGGACGTGCGGAAAGATCACCAATCTGGATGGCCTCCCGAGCTATCGCCGCAACCTGGGTTTTCATGGTGCCCTGAGGTATCTTGGCTCCCGCTGCTTTCTCTATATCCGCCAACAGTCTGTCAGCCATGGAAAGCCTAGATGCCACCTCGATGCAGAAGTCACCCTCCTGCATGTGTATCCCGGCCGGAGGCGGCCGGAAAACCACCTTCTTGAGCCTTTTGGCTGGAGACTCGGCGGAGGAAGGCGCCTCCAGCCTCACCCGGGGAACCTATTCCCGGGCTTATTTCTTCCCTCCGCTCCTGCGCTCCTCGGGGGCAGGCGGAGCGTCGGTGACCTTTGCTGAAGGACCTTGGCGAGGTGCCACACTCGGCGCAGGTTTAGACGAGCAGCCACCTTCGCCCTTCCTTCTTTGTACCTTGGCGGTCAAGGCGGCCATGATCTTCAACCGGTCCATGGGCTGTGCAGAAAGAAACAAAAAAGGTCAGCGACAGAAGCAATGGATTATACCAAATATAAATTAATTGGCTAAGACCTAACTTACCTATAAAGCTCGCGGGATTGATTCCTGCCCAGCTTAGGGCCTTCTCGGAAAGTAAGGCATCGGCACGCTGGATCGGTTCCTACCAGGACACAATCCATGCCTCCGGAGCATTTGACTGCTTGGCTTTTGGGCAATCTGCCCTCTGCCACTTGGTGGGCACCGACCACTCCTCTCCCTTCGGAGGACCGATGAAGGCGAACTTCTTCTTCGACTCATGGATGGTAGAAGGGACAACCACTATCCCTGATCTAGCCAACCTACCCTTATGCTTTTTAAAGGAGAAGTATACCCAATTCGGTTCATCCTTATGAGTACTCGGATGGTTCTTATAGCAGATAAAGAACAGGAGAAGACCCAGGCTAAAAGGGATCCGATCAATTTTAAACCAGAACAGGAATTCGAGGATAATCCTCTACGAATTCGATGCTAGCTGGCTCAAGGCGAGTTGGAAATAATGAAGGATGACACAAATCTCGGGTGAAAAGGGCAGACACATCCCTGCTCGGAACGCTTCCAAGTACAGGGCAATCTCATTACCATGTACCCGGTCTGCCCATTCATCCTCCCTAGCCAGACGGAGTATATAGCCAGAGGGAATATGGAAACGATCCCGGATGTCGGAAAGCTCATCTGACCTGTTCAGCATCGAGGCAGCGCCTTGAGTATTCTCGATACGCATCTTGGGGGCCTTCTTGGCCCCCCGACGACGGGGAACAAGGGAATTGCCACCCCTTAGGGGCGAACCCAACTCGGAGTAAGAAGAACTTTATCGGCTATCAGAAGCCAAGGAAGACAAGGAAAACCCACTAGACTCGGCCTCAAAGGTCGAAGCCTCATCTCCTGACTTTACCCTAACTATATCTATTAGAGGATCAGAGGAAGACATCTGACCTGATTCAAGGTAAGATGAGATGAAGAAGGATTTGAACTGGGGATCCGACCTAAGAGCGGGAAAACCAAGCAATCCAAAGACGTCAGAAGGCAGGCGAAGCAAAGGTGTTTCTGAGAGATAGGCATCCTCTATTTATACACTCAGCAAAAGCCATCTAGCGGCCCAAATTCGCTCCCACCAAAACGAAGTGCCACGCCCGACGATCCCGACGGCGCCACGGGTTAGCCAACCATTAGGCATTTCCTCCCTCATGCGGATCTAACCAGCGGAAGTGATGTATCACAATCCGCCATCCGATTACATCCACGTAGCACGAAATCGGCAGCCCGAACAGGTGAAGCGACATCTCCATTATGATGCCGCCCTCTCAGTGGTCCGCTGATGTCATTAGGGATACGCATGAAAATTAAGGCGCACGGTAAAACGCCACGTGGACTCGGAGATCGAAGAGATACAACCGCCAAACGCCATGTTGTTCCTAGACAATCCACCACGAAGAATCCTCGGCACCAAGCTGAACAACAGAGAAAACCGAGCAGACCACTCTTGACCCGACCCATAAATAGGTCGGAACAAGAGTGGGGGTTAATGATGATGATCATAAATAGGAAATCCTCAGATCTCAACACATAGCAGATGACGTGTCGTTCACGTAAGCCTATTAGATTTCTGGGGGCTATGGAGATGGAATAGGTATGATGCATTGAGGACATTCCTCGGTGCGACGGCGCCTAGCCTCCGAGGTTGCACCCGACCTTCTGGCGGCTCCCCTGAGTATGTTCCCTCTTCACCTAACGATCCGCCATTGCCCATACCCGAGCAATCATAGAGTTGATCTTCCTAGCTCGTCTCCGAGCTATCCTATAGCTGAGAATCCTCAGCGTCTCTGTTTAGCCGGAAACACGGAGCACGGGCGCCCCCGTAACGACGATATCTCCTCCGCTTCACTTCCCGCATCCCACGCTAGCGTATCTTGCCATTAATGAGTGTATCATCAATGGGCGTATCCCGCCATCAACGCGAACGTGACTGTAACACCCGAGCCCAATACTACTATTTTCTGTTACAGGTTGAGCATTAGATATTACTCATTTCATTTAGCTTGTCTGTTTGACACTTACCGTGAAATTTTATCTGGCTAAGTCATTTTTGCATATAACAAATTTTAGCGTCTAAAATGAAATTAAAAATATCTATCTTGGCCTACTCGACACCCCTAGCCGCGTGGTAGCGTCCGTGCATCGAGCTCTCGTCCCGTTCGGTGAAACGGGTGAGTTTGGACGACTACGCGCGCGTACAGGTGTCCGACTTGGTGGTATGCTTTTTAATCATAAAACACCTCATTTTAAAATTTGGAACCCGCTTAAAATCCTATTATTTAAATTTCGAATTTTTGGACCCAACCCGGACGCGATTTGCAAATGTTTCATTTAGCGCCAAAATCCCAAATTAATATAATATTCAAACCATATAATATTTCGTTTATATATATTTTTCTTACTGTTAAATTAGTATTCAAAATCTATTAAATCTTTAATTTATATCTTTCTTTAACCACTTATTATCTTCCTCAGCCAATCTCGTGGGCACTTAAACCCCGTGGGCCCCCTCCTTTAACTCCTCTCTCTTTCTCTATCTCTCTCTCTCTCTAACCTTCTCTCTCTCCTATATATATACGTAATCTTCCCTCTCCACTCTTTCTTTTCATCCTTCACGAGAAACCCACCGGCAACCTAACCCTAGCCGCTTTCACCGTCGCCACCGCAGCCCCGACGCCGGCGCCAACGTCACCGTCGCCCTTACCTCCGCCTTCTCGCCTCAACCGACCCTGTTTCCTTTCTCCCGAGCACCCTGCGCAGCCGCGGCCACCTGCAGAATTCCCTGCAGTCGCCTGCTCGCCGGCGGCCCCCGTCGTCGCCATCCGCGCCACCACCAGCGCCTTCCTCATCACCTACGCACTCCAGCACCCCCGACCACCTCCTATCCCTCTCCGTTTTCCTTTCCTACGCCGAACTTCCATACCCGAGCCATAACCCTCACGGCTGCGACCTCCTCGCCGGCGCCTCACCGCCGTCGACCACATCGCCGTCACACCCTTTGCAACCCCAGTAAGCCTTCCCTCCTCGTCCTCCTTCCTTTTCCCCCTCCGGTTTATCCTTTGGCTGTGCACTAATTTCTGAATTTTGTTGTCGCTGTTCGCCGGAATCCGGCCGTGCCGGTGACGTGTCCCGACGATCCAGCGGAGTGCTCTGACCCGTGAGGTCCCTTGGTTCGTTGTTTGGGTTCAGTCCGTGAACCGTGCGTCCGTCGCGTGTTTCCCCGCCGACGTTACGTTCCGTTTTTCCCGGTTCGCGACCCGTCGAGGCAAGTATCACTTGCTACATGCTATACTATATATTTATATATGTTTCGACACATTAAACCTGTAAAACTTAACTTGGTATAGTCGTTTCTCATTTGGTTGCAATATGACATTATATCATTTTACAGTTAACATAAAAACTACAGTTTGCTAATTTAAACCTAATAACCAAGTTTACTTATTAATCACATTTTACTGTTTAATAGATGGTAGCACTTACCCATGTAGTTCTATTACATTCGGACATTCGTATTCAAGGCCTGATTTAACTGTATTGCATCCATATCTAAACTATTGCACCGCTAAGGGTGCTCAAACCTGTTAATATAATAAACCGGCTGCACTGAATTACTGCACTTTTGTGATTGAATAAAACTGCTTATTGTTGTTTAACTCATTGCGTATTTCCTGCTGTTAATACCCTGTTCGATTATATATCTGTTTGTGAGCACACCCACGATATTGTTACATCTTGACTTGACATTGTCACACATGGTATTTATATGATACACCTGACATGGTACCGTTTACTACTGACTTGACCTGATGTACCATGACCTGACCTGTTACCTGATCTCGTGCCTAATGCCAACAAACCTGACATGTAGTCCTCATGGACCGTTCCTGTTGTCTATCCAGACAAACCTGCTTTTACCTGATCATGTGTTGGCATTAGTTCTGGATTACTGAATACCTGACCTGACATATATAACTTGGGGGTATGGGGAAATCAAAGGTGAAACCTGACTTGTAACTCGACAGTTCACTACCTGTTCTGGGTGTACGCATTCTTGTTTTGTGCCTAGCGGCATGTCTCGGTTTCGGCCGAGAATATTGTGGCCGTGGTCCCGGGTATGTACGGGATACTATCGAGTGTACACATTCCTGTTTTGTGCCTAGCGGCATGTCTCGGCTGCAGCCGAGAATATTGTGGCCGTGGTCCCGGGTATGTACGGGATACTATTGAGTTACATCGACGATTCATCAATTGATTTCAAAGACTTTAGACCAGAAAACCTGATAGAACAGTTTAGTTACCCACTGCACACTATCCTGCACTGCTTGTTTCACATTATTGCTTTATTCATACTTATTTTGCATTGCCTGTTACATTTTCATATTATATTACTGGTTGACATGACGCGCTGACGTCTGGGTTTTGCATGGCCCAGATTCTGTACCACTGTCGCAGTCCGAGCAGGATTACTTCAGCCAGCAGGCTGAGTTGTGAGTCCAGTAGTGGTTAGTTTTATTTCCTGCATTTATTTCCAGACGTGAGCCCGCATTATGGGACATACTTTTCAGTATTGTATTGGATCATTTGCTTCCGCATTTATTTATCATTGACTCTTGTTATTCTGGATTATGGACATGTTTTTAGATAGTTTTATCTTGTTCTTGATATCTCTACAGCCGTAATGTGACTGTGGGTGGATACTTCCTATCCACAGGTAGCATGGTTGGCTATGTCACGTGTCCAATCTAGCGTACTCTGGGAAGCGGGGCGTGACATGGTTCTTTTGGTATCAGAGCCATAGGTTAATTGGGTTGATTCTTTTGTGGTTGGGTATTGTACCCAATACACGAATCAGAATACCCGTGTTAGGAAACATGTCCTGCCACTTTGCCGTTTACCATTCTTGAATCACATCCTTCCTGATTATATCTTTTACGGCGTGCAAACTTACTTTGCATGTCGACTCGAAAAACCTGATTTCTTGACATCTCTAGGACTTAGGCGACTTGGGTGGAGTTAAGTAATTGTGGCTATGATACCGCGGCATAGTTACAATGCGGTACTCTATTTAAGTATCTTGGAGTTCTAGCCTTGATCTATATTAAATCTATCATCATGCTAATGTTGGGTGTTTTGATTTCAGGAAGATGGCAGATAAGAATTTCAAGACATACCAGAGGCGTGTGGACGAAGCCGCCATGCTGGGAGTAATAAGAGGAATGCTGGAAAATCAGAAGAGGCAGACTGAGCTGATCCAGCAGCAAGCAGACTCGTTTCAGGAAGGTTTGCAGATCGTTCGGCAGTCTGTAAACAACGCTGGAGCTAAACCAGTTGACCGAGTAGGGACTGTGGCAGATTTCAGACATTTGGGTCCGACTACATTCACTGGTTTGGAGGAGCCGTTGCCAGCCGAGCAGTGGCTAGTCGACACGGAGAATTTACTGATTGCGGCACAGATTCCAGAGGACAAAAGAGTTGATGTGGTGCGCATTCAGCTGGTGGACTACGCCCGAGAGTGGTGGCTTGTGGAAGAGACCCGCTTGCCCAAGCCGATCAGTTGGGCGGAGTTTTCTAAGAGTTTCCTGGAGAAGTTCTTCCCGCGGACTGCACGGGAGGAAATGGAAGAGAAATTTATTGGGCTGAGGCGGAATGGAGCACCCATGGACGTGCATGCAGCAGAGTGGACGAGACTCAGCCGATTCGCTGGACCTTTAGTCGCCAACAAGGCAGACAGGGCACGAAGGTTCATGCGCAGTTTGGATGTGGACATCCAGAGGCAGATTGTCTCCCTGGGTTTGACCACTTTCTCATAGGTTCCTACGGCAGCTCGGGAACAACAGAGTTTATCTGGGATGAAAAGGAGCTTGCAGCAGACAGCAGTTGCGGCCAGGAAGCCCGCATTTGTACCTAACCGAGCTCATGGGCGCAAGGGTATTCCAGTGGACCATCGTGGTGTAGCACCCATGAAGAAGCCTGTAGTCGTCGATCGAAGAAAGAGCATGAATTGTAACTACTGCAATTTACCTGGCCACATGCAAAAGGATTGTCGAAGGAGGCTGGGACTTTGTTTGGTTTGTGGAGCGGCTGATCACGCAATGGGTGCCTGTCCGTCGAAGCTTCGCACGAGAGATGATATACAGAAGCCTCCGCAGAGACCGTTCCAAGGGCAGAAACAGCTGACTCAAGGACCTAATCAGGCTTGAGCTTTTACCTTGACAGCTGAGGAAGCTAAGGCATCAGGAGAAGTGGTTTCAGGTACCTTACTCGTTCATGGTTTTCCCGCATTAGCATTATTTGATTCTGGTGCATCCCACTGTTTTATGTCATCCAAATTTATAACTACACACTCGATTACCTGCACGACCCTGTCTAGTTTCTGGGACATACACACTGGGAATGGGAAAATCATAGCTAGTAGGGAGTGTAGAGACTGTACAGTTGTTGTGTGCGGACGGGAACTCTTTGCAGATTTCTTGGTGATAGATACGGGCAGCTATGAAGTTGTCTTGGGAATGGATTTTCTTGGCACTTTCCACGCCCACATTGACTGTAGGGCAAAGAAAGTAATTTTCCAGATTCCCGGACATCCTGAGTTTACCTTCACTGGAGGAAGCAGTTCTGTCGGGCCAGTCGAGTATAGGGCAAGGCCGACAAACAATATTCTTGCAGCAATGGAAGTTGATAGTGGTGAAGAGCCGGCGGTTGTTCGCGATTTTATGGACGTATTTGAAGATATATCGGGTTTACCGCCGAAGCGAGACGTGGAGTTCGCGATTGACCTTATTCCTGGTGCAGCGCCAGTATCTAAAGCGTATTATCCAATGGCGCCAGTGGAACTGGAAGAAGTTAAGAAACAGGTTGCTGAATTGCTTGAGAAGGGTTGGATTCGAAGCAGTAACTCACCTTGGGGAGCTCCAGTTCTTCTAGTAAAGAAGAAGGATGGCACGAGAAGGATGTGCATCGACTATCGAGAATTAAACCGGGTGACTATTAAGAACAAGTACCCGATCCCTCGCATTGGAGAACTTTTTAGCAGCTTAGTGGCGCGAGGGTATTCTCAAAACTGGATTTGCGATCCGGATATCATCAGGTCCGAGTGAAAGCAGAAGATATTTGCAAGACGACGTTTCGAACTCGGTATGGACATTACGAGTACTTGGTGATGCCCTTCGGAGTAACGAATGCACCGGCAGTATTCATGGACTTGATGAACCGAATCTTTTCACCGTTCTTGGACCAGTTTATCGTGGTATTCATTGACGATATTCTGGTTTACTCGAAGAGTTTTGAGGAGCATGCTGAGCATTTGAAGATTGCACTGCAGACATTGAGACGGGAGAAATTGTATGCGAAGATGAGTAAGTGCGAATTTTGGCTGGAGGAAGTGAAGTTTCTGGGGCATGTCGTGTCGGGCGATGGAATCGCCGTCGATCCCGAAAAGATTGCGGCGGTTCGAGATTGGCCGATTCCAAAGAATGTAGCTGAGATAAGAAGTTTCCTTGGATTAGCCGGATACTACAGGAGATTTGTGGAGAACTTCGCTCGTATGGCAGAGCCGTTGACCAAGCTTACGCGCAAGGAGGTACCTTTTGTATGGACGGATAAGTGTGTGTTAGCTTTTGAGACGTTGAAGCAGAAGTTGATAACCGCCCCTATTCTGACCGTGCCAGACAATTCCGGAGGATTGGTGATTCAGAGCGACACATCTGGGAAAGGATTGGGATGTGTTTTGATGCAGCATGGGAAGGTTGTAGCATACGCATCAAGACAACTGAAGACCCATGAGAAGAATTATCCAACTCATGACTTGGAGCTAGCGGCTGTGATCTTCGCTTTGAAGATTTGGAGACACTACCTTTTGGACGAGAGAGTCGAAGTTTTTACAGATCACAATGGTTTGAAGTATGTGTTCACTCAGAAAGAGTTGAATATGAGGCAGCGTAGATGGTTGGAGCTGATGGCTGACTACGACCTTGATCTTAAGTACCATCCGGGGAAGGTTAACGTCGTGCCGGATGCGCTTAGTCGGTTACCAGCAATTCAGGTGTTAACTACGCAGAGGGAGATCATTGCAGATTTTCGAAGATTTGACTTGGAGGTTGTCCTACCGCGTTCTGCGGGACAGTTGATGTAGCAGCAAGTGTAGTCGTCTTTAATTGAGAAAATTAAAGCAGCACAATCGCAGGATCCTAGACTGCAAAAGTTTCGAGAGCAGGTTGAAGCCGGGCTACGAACAGATTTATTGATCCACGAAGATGGTTCGTTGAGGTATGGTAGCCGTTTGTGTGTGCCAAAGGGAGATGTTCGTGAAGAGCTTATGAAGGAGGCACACAGTTCAGCTTACTCTGTACATCCAGGAGGCACAAAGATGTACCGAGATATTCGACAGCATTTCTGGTGGGAAGGCATGAAACGGGAGATTGCTCGCTTTGTGGCTAAGTGCTTGGTGTGTCAGCAAGTTAAGGCTGAACACCAAAGGGTTGCTGGTTTATTGCAACTACTTCCGATTCCTCAGTGGAAGTGGGAACATATAACCATGGATTTCGTGACGGCTTTACCACGGAGTCCAAAGGGCAATAATGCAGTATGGGTGATTGTTGATCGGCTGACCAAGGCAGCCCACTTTATTCCTTTCCGGGTTGGTCAATCAACGGAGACTTTGGCAGAGCGGTACATGCAGGAGATTATGAAATTGCATGGAGTACCGGTGAGCATCGTGTCCGATCGGGACACTCGGTTCTTATCACACTTCTGGAGGAGTTTACAGGAAAGTTTGGGGACTCGATTAAAGTTTAGCACAGCTTATCATCCTCAAACTGATGGTCAGTCGGAGAGAACGATCCAAACTCTTGAAGACATGTTGAGAGCATGTATGTTGGACTTCAAGGGTTCATGGGAGGATCATCTAAACTTGGTGGAGTTTTCTTACAACAACAGTTTTCAGGAAACTATCCAGATGGCTCCGTTTGAAGCTTTATATGGTCGTAAATGCCGTTCACCTGTATGTTGGGATGATGTCGGTGAACGAAGATTGTTGGGACCAGATTTGGTAGTACAGACAGTTGAGAAGGTTAACACTATCAGAAAGCATATGAAGGCAGCTCAAGATAGACAGAAGAGTTGGGCTGACACGTCAAGAAGACCTCTAGAGTTCGCCGTGGGAGATTTGGTATTCTTGAAGATATCACCGACTGGAGGGATGATTCGCTTTGGGAGTCGAGGAAAGCTTAGTCCTCGATTTGTTGGACCCTTTAAGGTATTGGAGCGTGTTGGAGAGGTAGCGTACCGTTTGGCGTTACCGCGGTCCTTGGCAGGTGTGCACGATGTGTTTCACATATCTCAACTACGAAGGTATGTTCGAGATGAAACACACGTCTTGGATCATTCGGATTTAACAGTACGGGAAGACCTGACTTTTGAAGAGCGACCGGTTGAAATCGTGGATCGAAGGGAAAAGGTTCTTAAGAACAAGGTTATCCCCCTTGTGCTTGTTTCTTGGGGTAATCGATCGCATGGGGAGTCCACTTGGGAACGAGAAGATGAGATCCGGCAGAAGTTTCCTCACCTTTTCCTGTAGTTTTCTATCTTGTATTCTTGGAATTTCGAGGACGAAATTCTTTTTGTAGTTGGGTATAATGTAACACCCGAGCCCAATACTACTATTTTCTGTTATTGGTTGAGCATTAGATATTACTTATTTCATTTAGCTTGCCTGTTTGACACTTACCATGAAATTTTATCCGGCTAAGTCATTTCTGCATATAACAAATTTTAGCGTCTAAACTGAAATTAAAAATATCTATCTTGGCCAACTCGACACCCCTAGCCGCGTGGTAGCGTCCGTGCATCGAGTTCTCGTCCCGTTCGGTGAAATGGGCGAGTTTGGACGACTACGCGCGCGTACAGGTGTCCGACTTGGGGGTATGCTTTTTAATCATAAAACACCTCATTTTAAAATTTGGAACCCGCTTAAAATCCTATTATTTAAATTTCGAATTTTTGGACCCAACCCGGGCACGATTTGGAAATGTTTCATTTAGCGCCAAAATCCCAAATTAATATAATCTTCAAACCATATAATATTTCGTTTATATATATTTTCTTACTGTTAAATTAGTATTCAAAATCTATTAAATCTTTAATTTATATCTTTCTTTAACCACTTATTATCTTCCTCAGCCAATCTCGTGGGCACTTAAACCCCGTGGGCCCCCTCCTTTAACTCCTCTCTCTTTCTCTATCTCTCTCTCTAACCTTCTCTCTCTCCTATATATATACGTAATCTTCCCTCTCCTCTCTTTCTTTTCATCCTTCACGAGAAACCCACCGGCAACTGATCAGTCGAAAATATTGTATATTTTAGCCGGCAATTTCCTCATCATTTACATTCATATAGAAGTGTTCGGTATCCGTATTTCACATATTAGCAAATCTATCACAGATTATAAGATTACATGTATTAGACCTTAAAACCGGCATTTCTAGGGAAATTGACTGCATTGCATGGCATCGCAATATTTCTATATGTCGCAACCCATGTTTTGAAGTCTGTGCAGGAAAAGGAAAGCTTGCTCGAATATTACACCGCTCAAAAGATACGTCAACTCATTAACTTCGAATCTAGTATCAATCCTTCGAAGGACAAGAACACTATATCTTTAGATTACATCACGTCTATCGATCCGATCGATTCCTACGAGCCTCTCTTAGATTCTTGACTGTTGATTGGAAAAATATTATCAAAACCCAATTCTTGATTGTTTATCAGTTCTTGATTCTTGATTAAACATCGTGACACCTGAATCAATTGATAAATTCTTGAATCATGTTTTCTTTTCTTGTCAATTAAGTTTTCAATTCAAGCATATCATAAAAACGAATCGTGCAATCCCTGTGGACGATCCGCACTCACTACAAACTACATCCGACACCGTAGTTTGATTGCGGTCAAAATATTTTTTTGGTTGTGAAGTTCTTTACAAATTTTCTACATACTACACAACAGGAAAAATGAACAATCAAAATGGCGCCGTTGCCGGGGATCCGCGCTAATTCGTTTCATTTTATAGTTTGAATTGAAAGAATTATTACATTTTACTTCTTGAAATCAAAATTCGTACAAACTCTTATACGTATGTTGTGATTGATTGCAAGGTGATCTGGAGCATTCTGTGCTGTGGAAAATTTTTTTGGAATATACCATAGATCTGAGGGAGCCAAGATAAGCTCCCTGAAGAAAACTTATGCAGTGAAACCACCAGAGGACCGCGTAAGCGCGGCGAATACCCGCCATCTGCGGCGAAACCGCGGCATGTTGAGGTGATCTCTGCAGTATCTTTGCAGCAGGTAACTTCTTGCTCTCTCCCCTCTCCTCTTTTAGCTCCAACTAACACTTTGCTGCAGGATTCTTTGCAAATAATCGCAGCGCCGCAAATTGCAAATTAAAATTGTGCGTGATTTTGATTTCTTGGTTGTTTGCATTCTAATACGGAAATTTAAGGGGCACGGCCAAATCCAAATTAGGTGGGGATTTCATTACCTTTCCTAGGCCCCGAAAACCACCAAACTTGCATCCGCATTGACCCACATTAACTAAAAGAAATCTAGAGATGACTCTAAGGACTGTCGCGCTCAATTAGGACAGAAGAGGGCCGTGGGTAATTCATTGCTTATCCGCGTTTTCTTGTGATGCCTAAGACGAGTGTGTCTAAGGCTAGTGGTTTTTAATTAGGCCCACTACTTACGTAGTGGAGTACCTTCCCACTTACCTGGCACTTATCCGGCCACAGGGGGACAAAGAGGCAGTGGAGGATTCTATCATGCGACTTATCTTTTGGCAGTTAGGAGCGGTCTAGAGCCGGACCTAGGTGACCACTAGATTCTAGAGTTTGTGTGCTGCATTTGTTTTGTCGCATCATTTTTTCAAAAATCCGACCCTTTTCAAAAGCAAACACCGCATTCATTACCCCTAATTATAAGTCAACGCTGCCACTTGTACTAACCCTTTTTAGTGTAAGATAGGCTGGACACGGGATTCTAGTGCCCGTTTAGTCCGCGTACCCTTTATCGACTCCGAAGTCGATATTTCTCCATTTACCTTTTCTTTACCCACTACTACACCCACACTGATGGATCCGAATCCATCAAACTTCTTTAACCCTAATCTTCCGCCGTCCGTTGGTGCGCAGAATCCACCCCGCATCTCTCTCCAGGAGAGGTGCTACCCTATTCGAGGTCCTCTTTCGACCTGCTTATCCACACCACCAGCCAATGGGGATAACTTTGAGATTAAGCCCCAGTATATCAATCTTTTACCCAAATTCTACGGACTCGAGACTGAGGACGCTTACATTTTCATTACCAAATTTGAAAACGTATGCGCAATGATGGGTACGTCACAACTTTCAGTGGATGCGATGCGTCTACGACTTCTCCCATTTACCTTGTGCGATATAGCCGAGAAGTGGCTATACAACACTACCGCACATTCTATTACGAATTGGGGAGAATTCGTCGCGGCATTCCTTAAGAAATTTTACCCAATACAAAAGACAGCTCGAATCCGTAGCGAACTGAATCAATTTGCCCAGCTCCCTGCTGAACCATTTTCAAAATGCTTTAAACGTTTCAAGGATCTATTGGTTCAGTGTCCTCATCACGGCATCCCGAGATGGGAATTGTGCCGAATCATTTATGAGGGCAGTAACCCTCATACTAAACAGAGCCTTGAAAACATGTGTCAAGGTACCTTCATGTCCAAGGATGATGGGGAAGCTTGGCGATATTTAGAAGAGTTCGCTGAAAAGTCTTTACAGTGGGAAAGTCCATCATTTAGGAGTGGCAACAACCAATCAGATGTTTCCATAGGAGTTAGAGCTGACATTTCAGCTATACAAAAGAAACTCGAGATTATGGAAAACAAATTTTTAGCCGCCTCCCTTAATCAAATGTCACTTTCCAAAACTGTATGTGGCTGCTGTTCTGATCCGTCTCACTTGACGGAAGAATGTCCGTTTTAAGGTCATGAGCATACTAATGCCACATTTCAAAGACCTAGAAACGACCCATTTTCTTCCACATATAATCAGGGTTGGAGGAATCACCCTAATTTTGCTTGGAACCAATCACAATCTCAAAACACGGTTCCAAACCAAAACAATTTCCAAAGGGTCCCTCCACCACAACAGCAGCCACAACTTCAATTAAGTCAGCACCCCTTTCAAGCACATAATTTTCAAAATCAGGTCAACACACCTGCACTGTCTAGTCCTTTACAGTTGACCGGAACTGATGAATCCTCTTCTTTTGCACAATACATGAATTTGATCTTAACAAATATCATGCAAGTTTCGGCTGAAATGAAGTCTTCTGTCGATAAAATTGAGAAAAACTCTGCGTCCCAAAACGAGAGTATTAAATCGATGGAAGAAGAAATTGCACGATTAAAAGCCGAAATGAGTGCAAGAGAGAAAGGGAAACTTCCAGCTCAACCCTTACCCAATCCTGGTTATTCACATCATGTGAATGCAATCACCACGTTGAGATCTGGAAGAGTGCTTGACAATCATGTTGGGAAAGAAGTTGATGATACTGAAAATCATATCAACACCCCGGCTGAGACCTTTCCTCACACACACACTTCTGACCCCAGTTCTTCTACCCCACCATCTTCTTCCGAGCCTATTCTTCGTTTCCCAAAAGGCTCGCCACTACAGCCCACCTCTTTTACCCCTCCACGAACGATTCCCACTTCTATTCTGGGATCGGTTCCACACACACTTCCTTCTCCTATGATGGACCCAGCACTTATTGCTAAAGCACCTTATCCTAATCGGTTAAGGGCTAACACACCAAGTCCACAAATGGAGAAGATCACTGAGATGTTTAAACAGGTTAACATCAATATCCCTCTTCTAGATACTATCCAACAAGTCCCTGCATATGCTAAAGTTCTTAAAGACTTTTGCACTAGAAAGAGGAAGAAACAAATGCCCAAGAAGATATTCATGGCAAAAACAGTAGACACAGCTTTCCCCCAGTAATTACCGAGGAAACGTAAGGATCCTGGATATCCTACGATTTCCATCTCTATTGGGGAAAAACACATTAACCGTACTCTACTAGATCTTGGGGCAAGTGTTAACCTGCTTCCTTTCTCAGTTTATGAGCAGTTAGGGATCGGAGAGTTAAAACCATCTCCATGCACTCTCCAGATGGCTGGCCGATCAATCACCAGACCTAGGGGTGAAATAGAGGATGTGTTAATAAAAATCGGGGAATTTATCTTCCCTGTAGACTTTATTATAATTGATACACAGCCTGTAGCGAACTCACGGAATCAAATTCCGGTGATTTTAGGTCGCCCCTTTTTGGCCACTTCCAATGCTATCATCAATTGTCGTAACGGTTCTATGACCCTATCCTTCGGGAACAGGACAATTGAGATGAACATTTACAAGTTAGGAAGTGTACCCTCTGAACCTACTGCTCAAGTCTGTTCTGTCGACTTAATGGATGTCGACAGCAGCGAAACTAATGATCCTCCTGATACCGATCTTGACTCTTTTCATACGTTATTGTTTGACCCAACTATATATCATACACATACGGACTCTTCCACCGAGATGTCCGGGTCAACAATTAACACTGATTATGAACTGCTTTTAGAGTCTGAAGATCACCCCGCACTTTGTGATGACATTATTCTTCGGGGTATAGATGAAACTTTTGAGGAGATCTTCGCTGATGAACTCGCATTTCTGAATAACACGGGTGTTGAGATGAATCAGGTTCCACTCACTGAAATTGAACCTCCACCCCTTCTTCTGAATTGTAAGAAGAATGCGAGTAATCCATCACATACACTGCATCGTCTCTCCAAAACGAGACGCACACACATTCTATTCCACCACTTAACCTTTCCCCACTTCTTCTTCCACCAACCAGAGCATTGCATTGATAAATTTTTTGAATGGTTGGTGTTGACATTCGGTCTTTGCAAAGCTTGGCATCGACCACTGATTTTTGACCCCCTCTTGTGATTTTCAAAGTTTAACATTGCATAACTCAAGTTTGGGGGGGTATATTTTTCTGGCTCTTGAAAAGAAAAATTTTACAAAAAGACGAGCCAAAAATAAGTTTCGGGGAGGTTCTTCACTTAAATATTTTGCCCCCACTAATAAATTCCTCCCAGACTTACAGGTTTTGTAGATTTAGCAGAAGGCAACAGTGAGGACACTGTTGAAAACAAGTTTGGGGGAGGTTTGTGCTTATTTTTGCATCATTTTGCATCATACATTGCATCAGCACAAAACATTTCTTTAAAAACCATAAAAATTTAAAAAATTTCAAAAAGATAAAAATATTTTTGTACATAAATAAGATAATAAAAGATTAGATAATGAAAAATTACATCCATGAGATTAGAAAAATTTAAAAAAACCAAGAAAATTAGAAGTTTTCTTATACGAACTAGTAATAAGTAGTTATGAGCCGTTGTCCCAAGGGTTGGTAAGATGAAGGACGTCACTAATCTGAGGATAAAAATAAGTCTGAAAAATAGTTTCTATTCTGGAAGCCAAACATTTTGAACGTTGATACCCTGCTATTCGCACTTACACACATCTTGAAGCCTGAGATAGTAGAGGATACTTTGAAATGCTCTTGTCTTAAAGCCGATGTATGAAGGAAATAAAAAGAAAAAGTGAAAATATATATATATATATAAAGTGGTGAGAAAAATGGACACTGGTTTTGTTATCACCGAGGGCAAGAAAAATGTATAGCAAGGGTGCTTCTTCACCTAGTGCCCTAAGGCCAACAGGTCTGGGAGTCACTGCTATGCCTGAGGTGGTGCAAGACGAAAAAAATACACCAAGTAAGCAAGCACAGGAGTAATCGGTCGGTTAGTACCTCAAGAAGTATTAACGGTCGCATGAAAGTGTGTGAGCAATCTCATCTAAATATTCATTAATTAAAAAGTACTGAGGCTGACGGGCAAGAGTATGATAGCTTGAATTGAATTCTCCGGGTGTATGGATGTCCTTTACACACACGCAGGGTGATATGATCGATGTTTGGAAGAAAGATAGGAATGAAGAATAAGACGATGTTTTATTGAGGGAGGACGTGATTTCTAACATCTTTTCATGACCATTAAGATAGGGCTCATGACAACCGAAAAGCTAGCTTAGTTGGAAACCCTAATTTTCAAAGCCTTTCTTTTACAATTCTTTTCTTTAAATGTAATATTCATGATCTTGCTTTTATTATTGGATTTTGTGAGTGCAATCCGCTGAAAACCCTCAGGAGACAACACACCTCCTACTAGGGACACCTAGAGGTTTAAAGGCTTGTTGCACATGCTCAGTGCAATCGTGTTGCCTACGAAAGTGTGCTAGTTAGTTTTTCTCTTTCTTTATTTTCTCCTTCTCTTTTTAATAAAACATTCGCTCGAGACGATCGAAATTAAGTTTGGGGGTATTTGACCAGTCGAAAATATTGTATATTTTAGCCGGCAATTTCCTCATCATTTGCATTCATATAGAAGTGTTCGGTATCCGTATTTCACATATTAGCAAATCTATCACAGATTATAAGATTACATGTATTAGACCTTAAAACCGGCATTTCTAGGGAAATTGACTGCATTGCATGGCATCGCAATATTTCTATATGTCGCAACCCGTGTTTCGAAGTCTGTGCAGGAAAAGGAAAGCTTGCTCGAACATTACACCGCTCAAAAGATACGTCAACTCATTAACTTCGAATCTAGTATCAATCCTTCGAAGGACAAGAACACGATATCTTTAGATTACATCACGTCTATCGATCCGATCGATTCCTACGAGCCTCTCTTAGATTCTTGACTGTTGATTGGAAAAATATTATCAAAACCCAATTCTTGATTGTTTATCAGTTCTTGATTCTTGATTAAACATCGTGACACCTGAATCAATTGATAAATTCTTGAATCATGTTTTCTTTTCTTGTCAATTAAGTTTTCAATTCAAGCATATCATAAAAACGAATCGTGCAATCCCTGTGGATGATCCGCACTCACTACAAACTACATCCGACACCGTAGTTTGATTGCGGTCAAAATATTTTTTTGGTTGTGAAGTTCTTTACAAATTTTCTACAAACTACACAACAGGAAAAATGAACAATCAGCAACCTAACCCTAGCCACCTTCACCGTCGCCGCCGCAGCCCCGACGCCGGCGCCAACGTCACCGTCGCCCTCGCCTCCGCCTTCTCGCCTCAACCGACCCTGTTTCCTCTCTCCCGAGCACCCTGCGCAGCCACGGCCACCTGCAGAATTCCCTGCAGTCGCCTGCTCGCCGGCGGCCCCCGTCGTCGCCATCCGCGCCACCACCAGCGCCTTCCTCATCACCTGCGCACTCCAGCACCCCCGACCACCTCCTCTCCCTCTCCGTTTTCCTTTCCTACGCCGAACTTCCATACCCGAGCCATAACCCTCACGGCTGCGACCTTCTCGCCGGCGCCTCACCGCCGTCGACCTCATCGCCGTCACACCCTCTGCAACCCCAGTAAGCCTTCCCTCCTCTTCCTCCTTCCTTTTCCCGCTCCGGTTTATCCTTTGGCTGTGCACTAATTTCTGAATTTTGTTGTCGCTGTTTGCCGGAATCCGGCCGTGCCGGTGACGTTTCTCGACGATCCAGCGGAGTGCTCTGACCTGTGAGGTCCCTTGGTTCATTGTTTGGGTTCAGTCCGTGAACCGTGCGTCCGTCGCGTGTTTCCCCGCCGACGTTACGTTCCGTTTTTCCGGGTTCGCAACCCGTCGAGGCAAGTATCACTTGCTACATGCTATACTATATATTTATATATGTTTCGACACATTAAACCTGTAAAACTTAACTTGGTATAGTCGTTTCTCATTTGGTTGCAATATGACATTATATCATTTTACAGTTAACATAAAAACTATAGTTTGCTAATTTAAACCTAATAACCAAGTTTACTTATTAATCACATTTTACTGTTTAATAGATGGTAGCACTTACCCATGTAGTTCTATTACATTCGGACATTCGTATTCAAGGCCTGATTTAACTGTATTGCATCCATATCTAAACTATTGCACCGCTAAGGGTGCTCAAACCTGTTAATATAATAAAACGGCTGCACTGAATTACTGCACTCTTGTGATTGAATAAAACTGCTTATTATTGTTTAACTTATTGCGTATTTCCTGTTGTTAATACCCTGTTCGATTATATATCTGTTTGTGAGCACACCCACGATATTGTTACATCTTGACTTGACATTGTCACACATGGTATTTATATGATACACCTGACATGGTACCGTTTACTACTGACTTGACCTGATGTACCATGACCTGACCTGTTACCTGATCTCGTGCCTAATGCCAACAAACCTGACATGTAGTCCTCATGGACCGTTCCTGTTGTCTATCCAGACAAACCTGCTTTTACCTGATCATGTGTTGGCATTAGTTCTGGATTACTGAATACCTGACCTGACATATATAACTTGGGGGTATGGGGAAATCAAAGGTGAAACCTGACTTGTAACTCGACAGTTCACTACCTGTTCTGGGTGTACGCATTCTTGTTTTGTGCCTAGCGGCATGTCTCGGTTTCGGCCGAGAATATTGTGGCCGTGGTCCCCGGTATGTACGGGATACTATCGAGTGTACACATTCCTGTTTTGTGCCTAGCGGCATGTCTCGGCTGCAGCCGAGAATATTGTGGCCGTGGTCCCGGGTATGTACGGGATACTATTGAGTTACATCGACGATTCATCAATTGATTTCAAAGACTTTAGACCAGAAAAACTGATAGAACAGTTTAGTTACCCACTGCACACTATCCTGCACTGCTTGTTTCACATTATTGCTTTACTCATGCTTATTTTGCATTGCCTGTTACATTTTCATATTATATTACTGGTTGACATGACGCGCTGACGTCTGGGTTTTGCATGGCCCAGATTCTGTACCACTGTCGCAGTCCGAGCAGGAGTACTTCAGCCAGCAGGCTGAGTTGTGAGTCCAGTAGTGGTTAGTTTTATTTCCTGCATTTATTTCCAGATGTGAGCCCGCATTATGGGACATACTTTTCAGTATTGTATTGGATCATTTGCTTCCGCATTTATTTATCATTGACTCTTGTTATTCTGGATTATGGACATGTTTTTAGATAGTTTTATCTTTTTCTTGATATCTCTACAGCCGTAATGTGACTGTGGGTGGATACTTCCTACCCACAGGTAGCATGGTTGGCTATGTCACGTGCCCAATCTAGCGTACTCTGGGAAGCGAGGCGTGACAGTGACGCAGGGGAAAAACGGATAGCGAGAATCTCGCTTCAGCCCGCTCCAATGCGACCCCTATATAAACCCCTCCTCCAGATGATTCAGGTAACTTGAACTCAATTCAATACGCCGCTATTCTGCCCAATTATTCATTGGTACTTACTTGATCGTCGGAGGGTCCTATGGTGGTTTCCTACCCTCGGGGCTTCCTTTGCAGGTAGCACGGTGTCAACAACAACCTATTGAGATCCACACGCTTATCCATCACCACAAATCTCCACCGTTCAACCCCGCCGGCCACAAGATCAATAGAGGACAACATCTGAGGGAGATCCCAACCTCCATCACATTGGAAAAAATAATAGTATCATCTACATATAATAGACGAATGATATTTGGACATCTTTCTCTGGTTTTATAAGCAGTAAGCTTGCATTTGCTGCAAGATAAGATATGCCCCTACTTAAAAATTCTGAAGCAATGATGAAGAGGGCAGGAGAGAGGGGATCACCTTTGTTCTCCGCCGAAAGACCGGACCAAGACGTTGGGGCGTCTGGCCTAAATTTGGGGGAAGATACTATTTGGACTTATCCATCCACCTCTCCGAAAATACCACGTTGATTTATGGCACCATATATCGGAGGTTTAGACAGACGTGACCGTTATATTGTGGCTTCATCAGATTCCCTCTCATTTGTGAGAGGTTTTTGATTGTAGGGACTCTCTTCCCAGCAAGCGCAAGCCCCTGCAGTTAATTATGTTACCGTATTGTGATAACCACTTTCTCCTTCTCCAGCAGTTCACTTTGTGTCGTGTGTATTTTTGTTTATTTTGGTTGTCCATGGATTGTATACGGAGACTAGTTTATGTCGTTGCTCGTAGGGCGCGGATTAGTCCAAATCTTTATATTTTAGATTTGGGATTTTAAACTTAAGTTATATTTTTCCCTTAGTTCAAAAATATTTTGTATGGTTTAAGGACCGTTAATCTAATTTGAGATTAAGATCAACTTAATCATATGAGCATTTGGGCCCAATTTATTTTTAAGGATACATTAGTCTTATTTAAGACTAAAATCAACCTAGCAATATTTTAATGATCCTTAAATGTTATTAAGGTCCAACAACAAAGCATTTGGGCTCAAATGTAAGAGACTTAGCCAATTTGGGCTTACTCTGCTTATTTTTTTTTGTTTAGAAGTGCTAAGTATTTATTTGGGCTTTGTTTGTTTAGCCCCCCTTTTAGGCAAAAGTGCTAAGCACTTGTCGGAAGCTCTGGCGCTCACATGGATATTATGTGAAGCCTTCAGTTATGGGCGCTGCCCAATCAGTGTTAAGCACTCAGTTATTTTGACTGAATACATACATACATACATACATACATACATATATATATATATATATATACAGTGCTAAGCATTTTTTTATATAGCGTCCACATGAAGAGCACATGCGGCGCTGGGCGCTGCCCAATTAGTGTTAAGCACTCAGCCGTGGCTATATATGAAGTGCTGAGCACTTTTTGTGAAGCGCCCACATGAGTAGCACGTGAGGCGCTGGGTGCTACCCAATCAGTGCTAAGCACTAAGCCTTTTTGGCTTTTTTGAAGTGCTAAGCACTTTTATTCATCGCTCACGTGTATTTCACGTAAGGCGCTGACTTTCTACTTTGGACGCCCGTGTGTTTTCATATGAGACGCTGGGCGCTGTGGGGAGGGCGTCCATGTGGGAAACATGTGAGGCGCTAAGCTCTTTTGGGGGAGATTAAATCTCTGTAAATGCTATTTTTGGCCATTAATGATCATCAAGATCTCCATTTTGAAAATCATGGATTGTTTTTTCTATATTGGAGAACAAAGTTCTTCTTTTTTTTATAAGAACTAAGTTCTTTATGTAGGGTTAAACCCTAATTTCGGGAGAATTAAATTCCCAGAACATATGTTCTTTTTTCTTTTTTTTTTCTTTTTAATCTAGTTCTTTTCTGAATCTTTGATTCTCAAGAAAAAGAATCAGAATTAAATTCTCAACTTATGAGAGACTTATCTTTTGGATCTCTGATTTAGAGAGAGAACTAAGTGTTGGGGTCAAAATTTGCACCCCGGTTGACCAAGTCAAAGTCAAGGTCAACCCCAAGCCAGGTGGGCCCAAGCCCAAGCAAGTGGGCCAATGCCCGGGTCGAGCCCGAACTTGAAGCGTCCGGCCTTCCGCCATACCAAAATAAAAAATCATGTAATAAATAATTTTTATGTAATTTTTATGCATGAATGGGCATAAAACCAAATTTTTGTGAAGCCCATGGCTTATGTGCAAAAAGAAATGGCACATGAACCATGGGATGGGCAAAATGCCATTTTGTAAAGTCCAAGGGGCTACATGTAAATATGTAAGCCTATATAAGGCAACATAATGATGAATAAAATAGACTTTTCATTCCCCTCTAAATCCAGGGTTTGTGCCTCTTTCCCCTTTCTGAAGGTTCTAAACCTTCTTCTTTCCTTTGAATTAAATCAAGAGTTTTACTCTTTCTTTTCCAAAACTAAATAGTTTTTCACCATAAAACCCACAAAGGGGAACTCAGATCTGCGATTAGACCCACTCATGTATCCTCACAATACATGAGGAGAACAAACCTTCATGGGATCCTTACGACTCACAAAGGAAGAACACACTTGGGGGTCCTCACGACTCCTAAGGAGAAAATGCACATACGGGATCCTTACGACTCGTAGGGAGAAAATGCTTTTATGGGACCCTTACGGCCCATAAAATTGAAAAGCCTTAGGTGATAGGGATCTAAACCTGTCTCCTAAGCCATCGCTCCCCAATTCCCAAGTGGCGAATGATGAGTCGCTCCTGGTACCATATTCCAGTGCAGCGATGCAGACGCCAACCAAATTCCAACTTCCATACCCCAATGGCGAATGATGAGTCGCTCCTGGTACCATATTCCAGTGCAGCGATGCAGACGCCAACCAAATTCCAACTCCCATACCCCAACGACGAATGATGAGTCGCTCCTGGTACCATATTCCAGTGCAGCGATGCAGACGCCAATAAAATCCCGAAATTTTTTCGGCCCTACGGTCTGGATCATACATCCTGCAAAACCGTATACAATCCACGGGCGTAAAACGATCCCAATCTCTCCCAAGTCCTGCCGGTGAGACTACTTTTAAAGTCCCACCAGCGCAAAAAAAAACGGTACGTCCACAAGCAAACATGCACGGATGAAAACCCGAAAGGGCTCCGTAAGTAAAAACAGCAGGACTGCCGGGGAGTTTGTGAAAACCCGAAAGGGATCAAACTCGTGAAAAGAGATGAAATGCACTCGCAAAGTCCTCTTGACTTTGTGAGGAGAAAATTCCCGTGTGAGATCCTTACGACTCACAAAATAGCAATACACTTAGGAGACCCCACGACTCCTAAGGAGAAAATACACCTACGAGATCCTTTCGACTCGTAGGGAGAAAATGCTTTTATGGGACCCTTACGGCCCATAAAATTGAATAGCCTTAGGTGATAGGGATCTAAACCTGCCTCCTAAGCCATCAATTCCTAAATCCTTTCGGGGCAAATGATGAGTTGCTCCTGGCATTATTCCAGTGCAGCAATGCAGATGCCAAACAAAAAAAAAACCAATCCCCAAATCCTCTCAAAGACAGATGATGATTCGCTCCTGGTACCATATTCCAGTGTAGCGATGCTGATGCCAACTCAAATCAAACAAATCAAACCAACCAATTCCAACATCGACCTCTGCGTCCAACACAGACACTCCATCTCGGGGATACGTCAACCAGCCGATACTCCGCCCCGGGGAAACGTCAAGCAGACACTCCGTGCTGGGGCACATCGACACCAGACACTCCGTAACGGGGAAACGTCAAGCAGACACTCCGTCTTGGGGATACGTCAACCAGCCGATACTCCGCTTCGGGGAAACGCTAAGCAGACACTCCGTGCCAGGGGCACATCGACAACAGACACTCCGTCTCGGGGATACATCAACCAGTCGATACTCCGCCTCGGGGAAACGTCAAGCAGACACTCTGTGCCGGGGGTACATCGACAACAGACACTCCGTAACGGGGAAACGTCAAGCAGACACTCCGTCTCGAGGATACATCAACCAGCCGATACTCCGCCTCGGGGAAACGTCAAGCAGACACTCCATGATGGGCACATCGACAACAGACACTCCGTCTCGGGGATACGTCTACCAGCCAATACTCCGCCTCAGAGAAACGTCAAGCAGACACTCCATGCCAGGGGCACATCGACAACAGACACTCTGTAACGGGGAAATGTCAAGCAAACACTCCGTCTCGGGGATACGTCAACCAGCCGATACTCCGCCTCGGGGAAACGTCAAGCAGACACTCCGTGCCGGGGGCACATCAACAACCGACACTCCGTCTTGGGGATACGTCAACCAACCGATACTCCGCCTCGGGGAAACGTCAAGCAGACACTCCGTGCCGGGGGCACATCGACAACAGACACTCCGTAACGGGGAAACGTCAAGCAGACACTACGTCTCGGGGATACGTCAACCAATGGATACTCCGCCTCAGGGAAACGTCAAGCAGATACTCCGTGCCGGGGGCACATCGACAACAGACACTCCGTCTCGGGGATACGTCAACCAGCCGATACTCCGCCTCGGGGAAACGTCAAGCAGACACTCCGTGCCGGGGGCACATCGACAACAGACACTCCGTAGCGAGGAAACGTCAAGCAGACACTCAGTCTCGGGGATACGTCAACCAGCCGATACTCTGCCTCGAGGAAACGTCAAGCAGACACTCCGTGCAGGGGGCACATCGACAACAGACACTCCGTCTCGGGGATACGTCAACCAGCCGATGCTCCGCCTCAGGGAAATGTGAAGCAGACACTCCGTGCCGGGGGCACATCGACAACAGACACTCTGTCTCAGGATACGTCAACCAGCCGATACTCCGCCTCGGGGAAATGTCAAGCAGACACTCTATGCCGGGGGCACATCGACAACAGACACTCCGTCTCGGGGATACGTCAACCAGCCGATACTCCGCCTCGGGGAAACCTCAAGCAGACACTCCGTGCCGGGGGCACATCGACAACAGACACTCCGTCTCGAGGAAACCTCCAATGCAGACACTCCGTGCCGGGGACACGTCAGCCAGCCGACACTCCGCCTCGGGGAAACGTCGACCAGCGACACTCCGTCTCGGAGATACGTCAACCAACAGGCACTCCGCCTCGGGGAAACGTCGACCAGCGACACTCCATGCCGGGGGAACGTCTACCAAATCACTCCGGGCCAGGGAAACGTCTACCACGGACACTCCGTCTCGGAGACGCGTCAAGCGTCGACCGTCCACGTCGTAAAAAGGGTAGTGCATCCCAAAAAGGGAGAACCAAAGCAAGTTGCTTCCACGCGAAAGAAGATTCATCAATTTCATGCACACGACCCAAATATGTGGTGTACATTTATTGATGGGGGGCACTTTGTTGGGGTCAACATTTGCACCCCGGTTGACCAAGTCAAAGTCAAGGTCAACCCCAAGCCAAGTGGGTCCAAGCCCAAGCAAGTGGGCCAATGCCCGGGTCGAGCCCGAACACGAAGCGTCCGGCCTTCCGCCATACCAAAATAAAAAATCATGTAATGAATAATTTTTATGTAATTTTTTATGCATGAATGGGCATAAAGCCAAATTTTTGTGAAGCCCATGGCTTATGTGCAAAAAGAAATGGCACATGAGCCATGGGATGGGCAAAATGCCATTTTGTAAAGCCCGAGGGGCTACATGTAAATATGTAAGCTTATATAAGGCAACATGATAATGAATAAAATAGACTTTTCATTCCCCTCTAAATCCAGGGTTTGTGCCTCTTTCCCCTTTCTAAAGGTTCTAAACCTTCTTCTTTCCTCTGAATTAAATCAAGAGTTTTACTCTTCCTTTTCCAAAACTAAATAGTTTTTCACCATAAAACCCACAAAGGGGAACTCAGATCTGCTATCAGATCTCAGAAATGAGAGATTTTTAAAATCTCACATCTCTTGATCTTCAAGATCCTGCCAACAGAGGAGGAAGAAGGAGACCCATCTCTAGAAACCCCACTTTGGGGAAGAACTAGGGCACAAGGGGAGAAGCCCTTCATCAGCTTCAAAATATCCTAGGAGTTTAACTCCTCATACACACACACACACACACACACCAAATAATAAGTCCTCATTTCTGGGAGTACAACTCCCATTGCAGGGACCAAGTCCCTTTTTGCGCCCGAGCGCGCACGTGCTAACACGTGAAGCGCTAGCGCTCTTGCGCGCAGAGCGCTAGCGCCCAGAGCGCCCACGTGCTGACACGTGGAGCGCTAGCGCTCTTGTGCTCAGAGCGTTAGCGCCCGAGCGTCCACGTGCTGACACATGGGGCGCAAGCGCTCTTGTGCTCAGAGCGCTAGCGCCCAAAGCGCTAGCGCCCGAGTGCCCACGTGTTGACCCGTGGAGAGCTAGTGCTCTTGTAAGTCGACGTTAGACACCCCACAAGTTGCAGGGAGGCGGAAATAGGAAAAATAATCTTTTTCTTTAAACTAATATCGACTAACTTACGGATCTTTGCCAACCCTAACTAACAACATCATAGGAGAGATTAGCTACTATGAAAGAAGATTATACCTAATGAACCAAGTCTTTCTTCTTCTCGTTGACCACCTTCCCTTTGGCCTTCTCTTTGTGATAGAAGATCCACCCGAGAGCTACAACTCCAAACTTGACCTCTAACTTGAGGTAACTAGGTTACTAAAAGTGCTAATCAAAACAACCTAGGGGATATAGAGTGGGATTAGGGATCAATTAGTCTTGCTAACTCTTGATCTCAATACATGAGAGGTTAGGGTTAGAGTTTGAAGAGAGAGAGCTTGAGGAGAGAGAAGGTGAGAGTGAGAATCCTTTTGGAATAATGATTCATTTTTGAATATATGAAACATATGATATTATTAAATGAATAACAAATAATAATGTGTCATCATACTTCATTAACTCACATAGTGATTCATCTCATGAGTCATTTAAATCATAAATGCATCATTAACTCCATGGATGAATCACACCATGACTCATTAATCCAATAAATGCAAATGCCACCTTAGCCTCCATTTCATCATCCTTCTAAAAGCTTCTCGACAATTTATGAGAACGCCCCTCCTATCCGTGAAAATGCGGAAATACTTTAGACTGTATAAATCCAATAATCTGATACTAGAATCTGGCTTAAACCAAATCCCGCTAGTAAAAACTGTCCGAACATCGCACATGCGTAAAAACACGTATATGTCCGAACCCTGTCGTAAAACCATACGACCTCTATATCGTTTCGCCCGAAGCAGGGAAACTCTCTGTGTGGGACTCTAAAGACTCGACTACTACGCTGGTAGTGGGTTTAACCACAGACCGCAAGCGGCACTAGCTGTACGTAAAGGTCCCTAGGTAGATGTCGATAAGAAGGCCGATGAAGAAACCCATCCGAACTCCTACTGAGCCTGATATGACAATCTCCGTACAGTCCGGTCTGTTCGTCTAGGACTATCGCATATCGGGCCTAGGGGGCGGCAAGCGTCAGTCCCCTAAAAGCGGTATAAGTCGTGTCGGAGCGAAGCCCATTACACCTTGAGAAACTACTGGAAAACCTACCAGTAAATCTCGCTTGCCCTGGCCAAGGACTTTACGTAATGGCTCTCCAGACACAGCGCGATATCAACTCCTAATACCGGGAGAGACGAATCCTGTCTAACCGCCACTGCCTCTAAGTGCTTCGGGACTGCACCCAACTGCTACCTGTTTGCACGACTCTTTTGAGCCGTAGTAGGGTAGCAATCTAAGAACAGTGGGAACACACTCGAGGCGAAGCAGCAGTGTCAAGTCTGCGGACTATGCTGTACTCATGTCACTTGGGAACTGTTAACTGACGACGGGTAGAATACCAACCAACAGTTCCCTGCGAGTCCTGTCCGGTGTACCCATAACCCAACGAGCACCTGTGTACTATCTCTAGTACGACGTACTGATGGCTGTGGGACAGACCATCTCCCCAACTGAGATGAGAAGCGTACACACTAGTCTACTCCGGAGTATCGATACCCTGTCTCGATAATCCTACGACTAGGGACCTGAAAAAGGATGTGCTTGTAGACTACCCAGCCCCCACTAGTATGACTGCCATCACAACGCTGGTAGTCAAGCAAGATCCTAAGGGCTCTACCAATACGTATACATATATTAGGATAGATATAAACCAAGTAGCATACTACCATGTTTAGCAAGACTGTTAATATAACTGTGAATATCCCAAGCTTCCATTAAATAATATACAAGCTAGTATGATACAATAATAGTCCCTAGGGCATATACACTAACAGCTCTTACGCTCAGAGCGCTAGCGCCCAAAGCGTTAGCGCCCGAGCGCCCACGTGCTGACACGTGGAGCGCTAGCACCCAAAGCGCTGGCGCTTTTCCCCACGCATCCTCTGGATGCCCTTTCCCTTTCTTTTTTATATATATATGTATATACACACACACACACATACTCTACAACACTGTCCCTTTCAAAAAAAAATTTGGGCCGGGGCGCTGCCCCGCATCCCGCAAGGGGGCTGCTAGCCCCCTTGTCCCTCAGCCCGCTATCCGGGTAGCAGGACCCCCGTAAAAACTCTGCGTGGCTCTCGATATATTCTGTAACACCCGAGCCCAATGTTACTGTTTTTTAGTTACTGTTTGAGCATTAGTGTAGTACTCATTTCATTTATCTATCTTGTTTATGGCTTACTGTAAAATTTTACCCGGCAAAGTCATTTCTGCATATAACAATTTTTGGCATCTAAAATAAAATTAAAAATATTCATCTTGGTCTACTCGACACCCCTAGCCGTGTGGTAGCGTCCGTGCATTGTGTTCTCATCCCGTTCAGTGAAACGGGCGAGTTTGGATGGCTACGTGCGCGTGCGTGTGTCCGTTTTGGGGGTATGCTTTTTAATCATAAAACACTTAATTTTAATAATTGGAACCCGCTTAAAATCCTATTATTTCAATTTTAAATTTTTGGACCCGACCCGGGCGCGATTTGGAAATGTTTTACTTTGCGCCAAAATTTCAAATTTTAATATATTTAAAAACCACCGTATATTTATACTTTAACCATATAAATTTTTAAAATCTAATCTTTATGTAAATTTTTTCTAACTGAATGATTCTTTCCAGCCTATCAACAATTATTTCCCGTGGGCCCCTATCCTTTTCTCTCTCTCTCCCTCTCTCTCTCTCCCCCGATCTCTCTCTCTCTCTATCTCTCTCTTTCCTCTATAATTCAAATCTTTCCCCTCCTTTTTATTTTTCCCAGCAACGTTAACCCTAACCCATTGCAGTCCCCGGCCGCCTCAATCCCAGTCGCCGCTGCAGCCCCGACGCCGACACTGATACCACCAGCACCCTCGCCTCCTCTTCCTCGTCTCACCCATATCCTCATTTCTTCCACCCTCGCAGCCACCTGTGCACCCCCGCCGCATCCACCCGCAGCCCCAGTTCACCACCCGCGACCACCTGCGCCGCCCTTGGTCGTCGCCGACGATCACCAGACCCCCTGTGATCACCTCTGTAAGTCTTCCTCTTCTCTCCTCCTCTCCTTCTTCCCTTCTTCTCCCTTTTCTGTTCTGTCCCGATTCTTGATGGCCGTAGTTCATCGCAGGAAAAGCACCGGAGCTCCGTCGACGTGGTCGGCAGTCACCATCCCTCCACAGATTCTCGTGAGCCCCCTCGTCTCTATCCTTCTTCTCTTCCCTCTTCTTGAGTCTCCATTTGGTCATTCATGAATTCTTGAAATTTTTGTTCGCTGTTCGCCGGAATCCGGCCATGCCGGTGACGTGTCCCGACGTTCCAGCGAGGTACCCCGATCTGCGTGGTTCCATTGTTCGTTGTTTGGGTTCAATCCGTGAACCGTGCGCCCGTCGCGAGTTTCCCCGCCGACGTTACGTTCCGTTTTTCCCGGTTCGTGACCCGTCGAGGCAAGTACCCCTTGCTACATGCTATACAATATTTATATATATGTATTGACCCCCCAAACCTGTAGAATTTAACTTGGTAAAATCGTTTCCCATTTCGGTTACAAGATTGCATTATATCATTTTACTGTTTAACATGGAACTTACAGTTTGCAAATTGAACCTAATAATCATATCTACCTGTTCAATCACATTTTACTGTTAGAATAGCTGGTAGCATTGATCCCTGTAGTTCTGTTACATTCGAACACTCGTATGCTTATAACCTGAATAACTGTATTGAACCGTTACATAAATTATTGCACCGCTAAGGGTGCTTAAACCTGTTAACATGACTAAACGACTATATCGTCTTACTGCACTCTTGAAATTTGAATGAAACTGCGTATTACTTAATTCATTGCTGATCTCATGTTGTTAATACCCATGTTGGATTATATATCTGATTGTGAGCACACCCACGATATTGTTTACATCTTGACCTGACATTGCTACACATATATATATACTGATACCCCTGATATGGTACCGTAGACTGTTGACTTGACCTGATATACCATGACCTGACCCGTTACCTGATCTTATGTCTAATGCCAACAAACCTGACATGTAGTCATCATGGACCGTTTCTGTTGTCTATCCAGACAAACCTGCTTTTACCTGATCCTGTGTTGGCATTAGTTCTTGATTACTGAATACCTGACTTGGCATACATAACTTGGGGGTATGGGGAAATCAAAGGTGAAACCTGACTTGTAACTCAACAGTTCGATACCTGTTCTGATCAGTCTTACGGGCTAGGCCAGCCCCGGAGTGATGATGCTGACATCACTCGCCCATCCTGCTACCTGTTACTGCCTAGCGGCACGTCTCGGATTCAGCCCCGAGGATCTTAACCGTGGTCCCGGGCATGCACGGGATACTATTGAGTTACATCGATGACTCATCAATTGATTTCAAAGACTTTAGAATAGAAAACCTGATAGAACAGTTTAGTTTATCCACTGCACGCTACCCTGTACTGGTATGATTCATATTATTGTTATTCTTGTTGTATTCATGTTTATATTACATTGCCTGCTACACTGTTCATATTATATTACTTGATGACATGACGCGCTGACGTCTGGGTTTTGCATGGCCCAGATTCCGTACCGCTGTTGCAGTTCGAGCAGGAGTACTTCAGCCAGCAGGCTGAGCTGTGAGTTCAGTAGTAGTTAGTTTTATTTTGTAAATCCCCGTTTCCATTCTAATAAAAGTTTCCTATTCTCTGATTTCCAGTAGTTTCTTTTTCTTTTTCCCTCATATTTTGAATTGGTGGTTAGGCTTAATATTTATATTTTTTTTCCAAACCCTCAAAGCCTAAACCCAGGATTTAAATCAAAGCTAGAGTAAATTAAAACCAAAATTTTATCAATAAAAATCTTAACCCATTATTCAAAACCCTAAGTCCTACTCAGCCCACACATTTTACTTAATAAAATTCCTTATTAACTTCAACCCTCAGCCCATTTACATTTTCCATTTAAATTCATAATTTAATCCCCAAGCCCACTCTTCTCTTCAGCCCAGGGTTTATTTTTGGGGATTTAATATTTATAGAATTTCCCCGGCCCAACTTCAGTCTCAGCCCACTTCGTTTTTTTTAGGGAATTGATTTTATTTTCCCTTGCGAGCCCGGCCCGTTCTCCTCCAGCCCGCCTCCTCACCAGACCCGACCCGACCCGCTCCTATTCACCTTCCTCCTCCAACGGCTCCTTCCTCAATTCCCGCTTGCGATCCGCGCTCCTCGCCTCCGCCCACGCCCACGCACCCGTCGTGCGATGTTACCCCCTCTCACTCCTCTCTCTAACCCGTCGCCCTCATCTCTCTCTCGCTCACCAACTCCATCACAAAAAAAAATTCTCCTTCCTCTCAAAATTTCTCCACGAACCACTGCAACCTCGACGCCGGCGATCACCCCATATCTTCGCCGACCTCACCTTTCCACCTCGCTCTCTTCTCTCCATAACTCACCCCCACCGAGCTCCCTACACCTTCTGCCGCCTCCAAGAACCCCTGCACACCCGAGCTCCCCTGCACCATTCGGCCACCCCTTCCACCCGACGCCGGCGAGCCCCCAATTGACCAGAGATGCCTCATCGATCTTCTACATCCTCAGCATCGTCATCATCACTCCAAAATCCAAAACCCGAGCCCCACTTCTCTCTCTCTCTTCAAAATATACAAAACCCAATCAACCCGACACCCACTGCAGCCCATCGCCGGAGCGACGCCGTCGACCGTCGTCGACCCCAGTGCACTCGTAGAGGACCACTGAGCACCCCTCCACTTCCAGTGACCGTGAGACGCCTCCGGATTGCTCCGACGTCAAACCGTATCGCGAGCCAAGATCATGCAAACAAATTCACGCCGTCCGACGCGCGTCCGTGACGCCACTGCGGCCGTACGACCCCGAGACGTTTCCAGGCAAGTGTTTACTTGCTTCATGCTAATATATTAGTGGTATAAACCTAAAATATCTAGTTTACGGATTTGCCGATTACCGATACATAACGTGACCTATGTGTTCGATGCTAACCTCCCATGAAAATGATTGTTTATTTTGACGGAGACTAACATTTTCTGTTGGCCCATTAGATGATAAGTATCGTGTATGAATCTCGCTGGAAAATACGATCATTAGTGACAAAAATTGATACCCCCAAACATGCCGTTAAAACTAATATTTTCTCGTATCTGAAAATGAATAAATCACCGTAAATTACATACATACTGGAATGATGCGTTCGAGGGAATAAATCGAAGCCGACTCGACGAACTTTAACCCTATGTAGAATTTCAAAGATTTCTGTTCTGTAACCGTGATGATAATTGGATCGGAATGCGACTCTGGACTGCAGTCCAGAGCGTTTCTGATTATTGTGTTCTGTCCCAAGACCTGTATCATTGTGTTTCCTGAAGTCGTATGTTACGGAACTCTACAGTAGATTAAAGATAATTCTGTTAGCTAAATAAACCAGGTGGTTCCATTCCGATTCATCGCCGTTTGCCATTTTAAACTATATTTAAAAGGGCAGAACATATAACTGTCCAGAACAGATTCTGAAATGACACCCTGAGGTTAAACTGTGTATAACTTTCAACGTATAGATGAGATTGAGGATCCGTCTATTGCGTTGAATACTTTATCGAAAACCCTAAATTTCATTTAACTGTGACATCGCTAAATTCTGAGCCCAACTAGGTGCAATTCGTGTCGCGAAACGGACGTTCAGTTCTGAAACTGAATTTCCAGCCGCGAGCACTTAAAATGAAATAGCTATATCTTGAAAACTGGAATCCCGATTGAACTGAAACAAATTTTGATGAATGGCTGACTGAGTGTTCTATTTACCTTACTTGTATCATTTTTCTAAATTCTTAACATATTAATTTATACAAATTAATTTAGTTAATGACATGCATGCTGATTCATAACATATAGAACTTATTGGTAGTATACAATACATATATCATACCCTTACCATATATTTAGTGTTAGTGCGTGTGGACATTGCATTATCGTGCGTGATAGATGTTGGTTTAGGAGTGACAAGTACACCAATGGAAAGTGAATATTCGTGACAGTGATTGATACAGTGAACAGTGATAAAACCGTGCCATTGGTATACTTGTACACAACTAGATCAAGATCATATATAGTGTAAACCTGGGGAAAAGGGGGAAATAAAAGTGGAAAGAGCATCGTATTTAGCGGGACCGTGTTTAGAGGATGATCATTCGAACTATGATACTGATACGTGTAGGATAGGATCTAGCGATCCGGCTGACAGGGTTATGTCCCGGGCATGTGGGCCGTTGTCTCGGGTATGTACGAGACTCCTGTTAAACATGATCCTCCTTCCACTATGTGATTTCAAACATGACCTATAGACCGACAGGGACACATAACATATTCTACATCATATAGTGACATAGTGATTACTTGCATTGTTCTTATACCAGTATTACCTCATTTACCTGTTTCATCTTATTATAATAATATTATTATTGTGTCGCTCTGACGACCTGAGTATGCATGCTCAGATCCTACGGGATGACCAGCACAGGAGACGGATCTACCCTTCGAGTTCACAGAGATATAATCTGGTGTACTCCCTATCTTTACTACTTTCCTTAGAGTGATCGTGAGATTGAACTTGGTTAGTTATTGTTCTTATTATCTGTATTTTGTGAACAATGGAATTTTAATGTAAAATTAGTGATATGAATCCTTTACTACTGTGCTTTATTTACTGATTACCATGTAATGCTAGAAGCCGAAGTGTGACTACGGCGGGATGATTCCCTGACCGTAGGAGCGTGGCTGGCCTAGTCATCCCTCGTTTTCCGTATTTTGGGAAGCGGGGCGTGACATATTTCCTGCATTTATTTCCTGATGTGAGCCCGCACTATGGGACACACTTTCAGTTATTTGTATTGGATCATTTGCTTCCGCATTTATTTATTATTGACTCCTGTTATTCTGGATTATGGACATGTTTTAGATAGTTTTATCTTGTTCTCGATATCTCTACAGCCGTAATGTGACTGTGGATAGATACTTCCTACCCACAGGTAGCATGGTTGGCTATGTCACGTGCCCAATCTAGCGTACTCTGGGAAGCGGGACGTGACATGGTTCTTTTGGTATCAAAGCCATAGGATAGTCGGGTTGATTCTTTTGTAGTTGGGTATTGTACCCAATACACAAATCAGAATACCCGTGTTTAGGAAATATGTCCTGCCAACTTGACCGTTTTACCATTCTTGAATCACATTCTTCCTGATTATATCTTTTACGATGTGCAAACTTCCTTTGCATGTCGATTCGAAAACCTGATTCCTTGTTATCTCTAGGACTTAGGCGACTTGGATGGAGTTATGTAATTGTGGCTATGATGCGGTACTCTATTTAAGTATCTTGGAGTTCTAGCCTTGATATATATTCAAAATCTATCATCATGCTAATGTTGGGTATTTTGAGTTCAAGATTATGGCCGGTAAGAAATTGAAGACATACCAGAGGCGTGTGGACGAAGCCGCCATGCTTGGAGTGAAAACGAGTCAAGTTGATGTTCTGCTTTTTCAAGTTCTGGCCTATTGTTGACAAACGTCGAGATCCATATGTTGAACTTTGGAAGATCTACTGAATGCTAGAGAATCAAAGAAACAGATCGAGCTGATCCAGCAGCAAGTGGACTCGTTTCGGGAAGGTTTGCAGATCGTTCGGCAGTCTATGAACAATGTTGGAGCTAGACCAGTTGACCGAGTAGGGACCGTAGCAGATTTCAGGCGGTTGGGTCCGTCTACATTTACTGGTTTAAAGGAGCCGTTGCCAGTGGTTGGGGAAAGAAGGTGAAGAGGTAAGAAATGGAGAATACGCGAGACCGTATGGAGATAGAAGCGGGATACGGTCGCGGTATATCAGAAGAAGAATGGCGGAAGGGAAAAAGAAGTGGAGTACGAACTTGAGGGTGCAAATGGAGTAAATAGATTAGCACAATTTGTGATGAGCGGTGTGTAAACAGCGATTGTGCTAATCTATTAACCCGGCGAGAGATTGGGTCAAATCCCTCAAGATTCGTAAGAATCCATGGGTACGCCAAACTTGGTAAACCAGACATACGAAATGAAAGTGAGACGGTTTCTTGCAAGGTCGGAACGATGGAAAGAATGGAGGGAAGTGATCGAGGAGGGGTATCGGTTAAAGGTTCAGGAGGGTGTACACAGTCAATGACAGGGACAGGATGAATGGGAAAATCCGACTCATCAATTAAAACTGGTTCATCCTCAAAACTATCCTCAATATTCTCCTCAAAATTTAGCACATCCATGCACTTCTCTTCAAAATCCAGACGCATATGGGGTTCGGGAAAAACATTTAACGACTCGGGATGATGATTTGAAGAGACAAACTCAGCCAAATCTACGGGTTCATCATCCGAAATATTCCCGGCGTCAATATCCTTAATCAAGTGAAAATCAAAATTCTCTGACACCTCAACAAAAGCATGGATATCAATTGATTCAGGTTCTAAAGTGGAGGTGTAGAGGTTAAAAGGTTTAGGATCAGTTTCACTTGGAAGAGACCCTTCACAATCGGGTAAATCAAACACTACGAAGTCGCACAACTCATTCATCATTCTATCTTCAATTGATAAATCATGTGGGATACTCGATAGACTTTCAAAACAGGAGGTGTGGGATTCAATTTGGGATGGGTAGGTTTGATTTGGAATAGGGTACATCTCACTCTCTCCACTCAAATTCACAGCCTGTCCTGCCGCCTTATCATACTTTGAAAAAGTTGGAGCTAGGTGAAAACTAGCTACCGGGTCACTAGGTTGCATGAGGGCGGCCATGGACGCATTCAAATCCATCATCTGTTGGCTTGACGCTACCCTAAAGTCTTCCAACGACTGTTCTAGACTAGACATTGGTTGTGAAGGGGTTTCAGTAAAATATTCAAAGTTGTTTGGATACTGAAAACTCCCTAATGGCGGTTCTGATGCAATGTCTAGGGAAGGTGCAAAAGTAGGGTAGGATTGGTAGGAATTGAATGGCTGGACAGGAGCAGGATCAACATCTGGATAGGAAGGTGAATGGAATTGTTGATCCCAAGAATTTGAAGTGGTGAAAGGAGTGAAAGATCGGCTACGAGATTGTTCAATACGTTCAGCAATAGACATAGGTCTTGGAGTTGCAACATGACTCGAAGAAGGGGTATCAACGTAAGAAGGGGTGAATGTATGAAATGGTTGATACGAAGTGGATTGCGGAGTCAAATTGTTTGTCCTAGACGCGTCTATCCGATCTTTCAATAAAATTTTGGGCATGGAGGGGTCGTTCGAAGTTCGGCCAAAGCAAGAACCGTAAGAAGTAATGTCTGGTTGTGGGTACCAAAGTTCGGCAAGAGTTTTGCGAGGTGGGGTACCCATGATATGAAGAGAGAGAATGAAAGAAAGGTAGAGAAAAGGAGAGGAAAAAGAATGTGATATTTTTTTTTATAGTTTTTTTTTAGTTTTTTTTTTTTTGTTAGTTGTTAACAAAAGAATGAAATATACACAAAAAGAATATGGACAAAAATAATCACGACACAAAAATACCACACACCTAATCGTTCTAGGGTTCTCCTAGGTCAACTAGACCTGCTCCAGAACTTGATTGGCGAAGTAAAACTGTGTCGAGAAACGGGCTCAAGATACACTGATCACGAGGCCAGGTAAGTGCAGAGATAAGGGGAGGTTTTCCAACGCTTTCGCGAAGTTCCTTAATTAAATAACCCTTTCTCTTTTGGCGGTTTCGCCGTTAACACTTTCCTAGACACCCCGTAAACAATATACCGTTAAGCGAGATTCTAAACACAGCTAACTTCTCCTAGTGAGCGCGAAGTCCTTAAGGCTTAAAGTCTAGTTTCTTTTAGATTTTTGTGCGGGTAAACGTTATGCTCAAGTTCGTGATTTGTGGGCCACGGAAAAGGTGATGAAATCCTTTACCGTATGTTGTGGGGTTCGCTTGCCCTTAAGTCCGTATTAATGTATGCAATGCGCAATTCAAAAATTCTATAAAGAATCAAACAATCGTTTTTTAGTTTAAGCACGGCACTGCAACAAATACGGGTTAGTCAATTTTTAGCGTTTGCTAGCGAACTTGCAAAGAATCCTGCAAAGAATAGTATATTGGATGCGTCGGATTTGAGAAGAAGGTGTTAGTAAAGTACGTACCGTTAAGATTTTGGGTTAGGAAACCCCCGTTGAATCAAATCCGGTAAGCTTGAAATGTTCGCTTGCGCGGGTCAAACTACCCGGATCTTTGGCACTGTACTTCTCAAACACCTTAGCCTTGAACGTACACTTTGCTCGCCACAATCGCAGTTTGCAAATCCGCAAAAATCTGCACTCTTGCCCACAAAAATGATCAAAAATAACAAAAAAATTTTTTTTTATTTATAAATATATACAAAAAGAATGTTAACCCGAATAACAAGAAAGAATAGACGCTACCGTCTCCCCGGCAACGGCGCCATTTGATCGCACGCTTTTTGGCGTGTCGGATGTTCAAAGTTCTAAAGTTTACCGCGATCAGGACGGTGTCGCTATGCAGCTAACCGGTTGAGCACGGGTCGATCCACAGGGAGATGGTTGTATTTCCGTTCTTGTCTTGGACGAGTCAATAAAGAATTTGTATGTGTTTGTTCAAGTCTAACCTATGTGTTTTATTTGCAAGTATAAAGTTGTTAAGAAAAAGATACGAGATTGTAAGCTAAAGAAATCCATACTTAAAACCTTTGAGCCGAGTCTTGACCAATTGAAGCTAGAGCAATCGGCAACAACGTGGATTAGGGGATTTAAGCGCGGTATTCGTGGAATCCGGCTTATTTACCCTTGTCCTTCCGTTCTTGTCTCTTGCTTTCGCCTCCGGCCAAACCGAACGCAATCGGTCGCGGTTAGGAATCACCGTTACCTTGTTTGGGTAGGATGCCTAACGGAGCACTTGTGTATGGTTTGGGCGGAGTTCAATGGAAAATAACGGGAAAAGAAAATGAGAAAAGAAAATCTTAACTTACAATACCGTATTTCTTCTTAACAATAATAATTACATTCATTCACAAAAAGAACCAAAAAGAGCAAAAGAAAAGAACAAAGAAAAAAAAAAGATTACAAGTAATTAAGTGCATGAATATAAATTGCAAGAAAGTAAAGCAAGGTAATAAAAAGCAAGTAATAAATAAGCAATAAAAAGAACAAGAAACTAGAACTCAAGACAAGCATGGGATCAATAGCCAACCCTTAAACTTGCAAGCTCAATCAAGAGGTTGCAAGATCAAGAGAAGGGTAAAGAACGCATGTGAAATGAAGCACTAATTCCATAAGAAAATACGACCCTTGAGATCAATAACAAACTCTTAACCTTTCAAGCTCAATGAAGAGGTTGAAAGATCAAGAGAAAGCAAGGATCTCAAGGGGAAGTTAAACAAAAGAGAATGATACAAAAGCCCTCATCTTCATTAATCTTCCACTCAAAAAGCTCCTACTACAATTTTCATGGAGAAAAGATGAAGAAGAAGGAGAAGAAGAACTAAAACCTACAAAAAGAGACTAAAAGAATGGACCCTTTGGCTTAGCTCAGTTCTGGGGTATTTATAGGCTGTGTTCTGAAACCCTAGGGCAAGAATCTGCCCCCAAATAGAATGACCAAAAAGCACCTAAAACACGACAACCTGACGGCACTATACGGCCGCGGTTCCGCGGCCTAAGCATGCTTAGGCCGCGGTTCCGCGGCCATTATAAGGAGTTGGGCCATGACGGGATTTTGTGGGTTCCTGGTTGGATGTTTCCTTGTGTTTGTCAACTCTATAATGTACAAAGTCTTCTAGAATATCTTCAGATTTCTTAGTCCAAGATTGCATTATCTTTTTCACTTTTGACTTCTCTCTCCCTCGAGCTCCGCGCACCCATTGATTCTCGTGCTGCCCCCCTCGTGCTCTGTGCTTGTCCGAGACACGAATGACCACTGTCATATGTCTTGTCTCTGGAACTGGTAAGCGGCACTGGACGGATATGGATGACCGGAAGCCGGCTTTTATCTGCTGTCAACAGATGTTCTGTATTTGGCGTAACTGTGGAGATTTTGTCTTGATTTACAATATTTGTACTGGAAACCTGTACTCTGTAAATATGTAACAAACACGGATTAAAAGTACCTACCTATAAACACACGAGCATAAGAATGGGCGGTAAAAAATGCAGTATTCTGGTATGAACAGTAGTCCATAAGTACATCCTTCAAAGTCCCTAGTCGTGGGTATATCGAGACGGGGCATCGATATACCAGAGTAGACTAGCGTATACCTTCTCGACCCATACAGATGGGCGATGGATGATCCCATATCCATTGGTGTTTGACATCAGAGATGATATACGGGTGCTCAGTAGAGACTGGGTACACTGGACGGACTCGCCGAGAACTCCCAGATGGTATTATACCTTACGTCAGATGGCAGTTCTCTGGTGACACTGGTACAGAGTAGTCTGTTGACCCGAGATCGTCATAGAGTCTTGTGTGGTTCCCACTGTGCTTTGATTTCCACCTTACCACGTCCAAGAGGGCGTGCAAAACGGTGGTTTTTGGGTACAGTCCCGAGTCACATGGAGGCAATGAGCGATAGGAGGGGATTCGTCTCTCCCGGTATAGGGAGTTGATGTTGCGCTGTGTTCGATTGGCTATAACCGGAAATCCCTGGCCAGGGTTGCTGAGATTTACTGGTAAGTGTTACCAGTAGTTTCTCGAATTGTTATAGACCTCATATCGACACGACTTATCGAGCTATTGGGGTCTGACGTTTACCACCCCTAGGCGAGATATGCGACATATCAGACGACGAGACCGGACTGTACGGTAAGTGTTACTGGTTGGATTCACAGGAGTGTGAGCGGGCTTGCTCGTCGATCTTCTGATCGCTCAATACCCGGGTGGCCGTTACGTTTAGCAGACCGCTTGCGGCTTGTGGGTGTTTGATATGATCATCACCTGCTGCCGACGTATTGACGAGTCTTTAGAGTCCTACACAGAGGTTTCCTGGCTCAAGCAAAACGAAATAGGAGCGCATATGAGATATGTGCGGGACCGAGAATAATGCGTGTATGTGATACCGTATTTCATTCTCGCGATGAATGTATCGATTGGTTGTATGCGATATAACCTAGTTATCGAATCAAGGGTTGATTCGATAAGCCGATACATTGGATATTAGTCGGTTGTATGCGATATGACCGGATCGTTAAATCAAGTGTTGATTTAATGATTTAATGCATAATTATATATTTGATATATTACTTTGCATTAACTAGTATTGGTTCACTTTAAATGGTTTTTCTCACTTGTTCGTGCACATTGTATATGTGATATATTTTCGTGCACAAGTTTGTATCATGTTTGATGATACATGCTTATTTGGTTAAGTGTAAAGAACTAAACCATGGTTAAATTGATGATTAGGGTTTTCTTTTTCTTAATCATTTATTTATTTATTTATTTGGAAAAGATAAGAAATGAAATGGTTGCAAGTTTTGTTTTTTCTTTGAAGCTTCATGAAGCTTTGACTATGTGACCATTTTGTCTCATGCTTAACCCTAACCACTTCATTTAACCTTAGTTTAGTCTCTACACTTGACCATGGTTATTATGATGATAAGTATTCTTTTTATTATTCTTTTTGAATAACTTATCATATCATTATCTTCTTCTTCTTCATCTTCTTCAATGAAGAAAGCTTTCTACCAACAATGGTGGAATATGAAAATGAGTGAGAAAACCAATTCTAAAGTGAACCCACTTCCTATTTCTTCATCCTCTACCTCTTGCCAAGTAGTATAGGATGTTTCCTTCACAAGTTTTCAAGGCTTGGTGAAGGTGGAGCTTGATCTATTGATGCCTCGACGTAGATCATCTTCGGCATCGTCGTCGATGACCTAGCCCGCTTTTTCTCCGATGAAGCCGATGCAAGAGTCATGGTTCGATTTGGACAGCGGAGAGGACTTCATCATGGAGCTATGGAGGTGGAGAAACGGATCTACAAAGGTTGTATTTCCGTTCCTTTAGTTTAGTTGTAAACTAGTTTCTTTTTCGCCTAAAAATCTAGTTAACGATCTAGTCTAGGGTTTCTCGGCACCGTTAAATTTTCAAATTGGCATGGTTGATACCTTGTGAGACCTCCTTGGTGTGCCTAGGAACCTTTCACATATAACCATGGATTTCGTGACGGCTTTACCGCGAAGTCCAAAGGGAAACAATGCAGTATGGGTGATTGTTGATCGGTTGACCAAGGCTGCTCACTTTATTCCTTTCCGGGTTGGTCAATCAATAGAGACTTTGGCAGAGCGGTACATGCAGGAGATTGTAAGATTGCATGGAGCACCGGTAAGCATCGTGTCCGATCGGGACACTCGATTCTTATCACACTTCTGGAGGAGTTTACAGGAAAGTTTAGGGACTCGATTGAAGTTTAGCACAGCTTATTATCCTCAAACTGATGGTCAGTCGGAGAGAACGATCCAAACTCTTGAGGATATGTTGAGAGCATGCATGTTGGACTTCAAGGGGTCTTAGGAGGATCGTCTACTTTTGGTGGAGTTGTCTTACAACAACAGTTTTCAGGCAACTATCCAGATGGCTCCGTTTGAAGCTTTGTATGGTCGTAAATGCCGTTCACCTGTTTGTTGGGATGATGTCGGTGAACGAAGATTGTTGGGACCAGATTTGGTGGTGCAGACAGTTGAAAAGGTTAACACTATCAGGAATCATATGAAGGCAGCTCAAGACAGACAGAAGAGTTGGACTGACACGTCAAGAAGACCTCTAGAGTTCGCCGTGGGTGATTTGGTATTCTTGAAGATATCACCGACTAGAGGGGTGATTCGTTTTGGAAGTCGAGGAAAGCTTAGTCCTCGATTCGTTGGACCCTTTGAGATATTGGAGCGTGTTGGTGAGGTAGTGTACCGTTTGGCGTTACCGCAGACCTTGGCAAATGTGCACGATGTGTTTCACGTATCTCAACTACGAAGGTATGTTCGAGATGAAACGCACGTAATGGATCATTCGGAGTTAACAGTACGGGAAGACTTAACTTTTGAGGAGCGACCGGTTGAAATCGTGGATCGAAGGGAAAAGGTTCTCAAGAACAAGGTTATCCCCCTTGTGCTTGTTTCTTGGGGTAATCGATCGCATGGAGAGTCTACTTGGGAACGAGAAGATGAAATCCGACAGAACTTTCCTCACCTCTTCTTGTAGTTTTTTTGTATTCTTGGAATTTCGAGGACGAAATTCTTTTGTAGTTGGGTATAATGTAACACCCGAGCCCAATGCTACTGTTTTTTAGTTACTGTTTGAGCATTAGTGTGGTACTCATTTCATGTATCTATCTTATTTATGGCTTACTGTAAAATTTTACCCGGCAAAGTCATTTCTGCATATAACAATTTTTGGCATCTAAAATAAAATTAAAAATATTCATCTTGGTCTACTCGACACCCCTAGCCGTGTGGTAGCGTCCGTGGATCGTGTTCTCATCCCGTTCAGTGAAACGGACGAGTTTGGATGGCTACGTGCGCGTGCGTGTGTCCGTTTTGGGGGTATGCTTTTTAATCATAAAACACTTAATTTTAATAATTGGAACCCGCTTAAAATCCTATTATTTCAATTTCAAATTTTTGGACCCGACCCGGGCGCGATTTGGAAATGTTTTACTTTGCGCCAAAATTTCAAATTTTAATATATTTAAAAACCACCGTATATTTATACTTTAACCATATAAATTTTTAAAATCTAATCTTTATGTAAATTTTTTCTAACTGAATGATTCTTTCCAGCCTATCAACAATTATTTCCCGTGGGCCCCTATCCTTTTCTCTCTCTCTCTCTCCCTCTCTCTCTCCCCCGATCTCTCTCTATCTCTCTCTCTTTCCTCTATAATTCAAATCTTTACCCTCCTTTTTATTTTTCCCAGCAAAGTTAACCCTAACCCATTGCAGTCCCCGGCCGCCTCGATCCCAGTCGCCGCCGCAGCCCCGACGCAGACGCCGATACCACCAGCACCCTCGCCTCCTCTTCCTCGTCTCACCCATATCCTCATTTCTTCCACCCTCGCAGCCACCTGTGCACCCCCGCCGCAGCCACCCGCAGCCCCTGTTCACCACCCGCGACCACCTGCGCCGTCCCTGGTCGTCGCCGACGATCACCAGACCCCCTGTGATCGCCTCTGTAAGTCTTCCTCTTCTCTCCTCCTCTCCTTCTTCCCTTCTTCTCCCTTTTCTGTTCTGTCCCGATTCTTGATGGCCGTAGTTCATCGCAGGCAAAGCACCAGAGCTCCGTCGATGTGGTCGGCAGTCACCATCCCTCCACAGATCCTCGTGAGCCCCCTCGTCTCTATCCTTCTTCTCTTCCCTCTTCTTGAGTCTCCATTTGGTCGTTCATGAATTCTTGAAATTGTTGTTCGCTGTTTGCCGGAATCCGGCCGTTCCGGTGACGTGTCCCGACGTTCCAGCGAGGTACCCCGATCCGCGTGGTTCCATTGTTCGTTGTTTGGGTTCAATCCGTGAACCGTGCGCCCGTCGCGAGTTTCCTCACCGACGTTACGTTCCGTTTTTCCCGGTTCGCGACCCGTCGAGGCAAGTACCCCTTGCTACATGCTATACAATATTTACATATATGTATTGACCCCCTAAACCTGTAGAATTTAACTTGGTAAAATCGTTTCCCATTTCGGTTACAAGATTGCATTATATCATTTTACTTTTTAATATGGAACTTACAGTTTGCAAATTGAACCTAATAATCATATCTACCTGTTCAATCACATTTTACTGTTAGAATAGCTGGTAGCATTGATCCCTGTAGTTCTGTTACATTCGGACACTTGTATGCTTTTAACCTGAATAACTGTATTGAACCGTTACATAAATTATTGCACCGCTAAGGGTGCTTAAACCTGTTAACATGACTAAACGGCTATATCGTCTTACTACACTCTTGAAATTTGAATGAAACTGCGTATTACTTAATTCATTGCTGATCTCATGTTGTTAATACCCATGTTGGATTATATATCTGATTGTGAGCACACCCACGATATTGTTTACATCTTGACCTGACATTGCTACACATATATATATACTGATACTCCTGACATGGTACCGTAGACTGTTGACTTGACCTGATATACCATGACCTGACCCGTTACCTGATCTTGTGTCTAATGCCAACAAACCTGACATGTAGTCCTCATGGACCGTTTCTGTTGTCTATCCAGACAAACCTGCTTTTACCTGATCCTGTGTTGGCATTAGTTCTTGATTACTGAATACCTGACTTGACATACATAACTTGGGGATATGGGGAAATCAAAGGTGAAACCTGACTTGTAACTCAACAGTTCGATACCTGTTCTGATCAGTCTTACGGGCTAGGCCAGCCCCGGAATGATGATGCTGACAACACTCGCCCATCCTGCTACCTGTTACTGCCTAGCGGCACGTCTCGGATTCAGCCCCGAGGATCTTGACCGTGGTCCCGGGCATGCACGGGATACTATTGAGTTACATCGATGATTCATCAGTTGATTTCAAAGACTTTAGAATAGAAAACCTGATAGAACAGTTTAGTTTACCCACTGCATGCTACCCTGTACTGGTATGATTCATATTATTGTTATTCTTGCTGTATTCATGTTTATATTACATTGCCTGCTACACTGTTCATATTATATTACTTGATGACATGACGCGCTGACGTCTGGGTTTTGCATGGCCCAGATTCCGTACCGCTGTTGCAGTCCGAGCAGGAGTACTTCAGCCAGCAGGCTGAGCTGTGAGTTCAGTAGTAGTTAGTTTTATTTCCTGCATTTATTTCCTGATGTGAGCCCGCACTATGGGACACACTTTCAGTTATTTGTATTGGATCATTTGCTTCCGCATTTATTTATTATTGACTCCTGTTATTCTGGATTATGGACATGTTTTAGATAGTTTTATCTTGTTCTCGATATCTCGACAGCCGTAATGTGACTGTGGAAGGATACTTCCTACCCATAGGTAGCATGGTTGGCTATGTCACATGCCCAATCTAGCGTACTCTGGGAAGCGGGGCGTGACATATCCAAAAACCCCTTTCAAAACACAACACACGCACGCTGCACATTGAGTTCGCATGACCAGTTTAATCCGTCAATCGGAGGTTCTCTCGCTCCAAAGGCGAGGGGTAATTAACGGCAGCTTAGTCCGCGACTGCCTGAGATTCGGATCCCTACAATCAATAAACCCCGGCCTGCCCTAGGCAGGGGGAATCTGTAGTACGCCTGACAAGCGCGCGCGTATTCCCATCCCAATGGGGTGACGAAAAACACCCTACACTAAGTTCTTTGAGAATGGTTAAACCCTTAGATAGGTAAAAGAAAATATTTTGATCTCTGTGTTTTTTTTACGTAGGGTTTTTGAAAAGGCAAGTCTTCTTCTTCTATGTTGTTTTTAAAACTTTCTGTATTTTTCAGAATCTTATGGGAGGTTTCTCTCTATGTCTATGTCTTTTCTAAGACTTGAAGTCTCGGATCCTTTATATAGTGGATGCAAATTATTAATTAGTTTTGAGAAAATATCTCATTGAGAGATTCCAATTGATTTAATTGGTCTCAAAATTTTTTTGGGGAATTTCTCAATGAGAGCTAAAAAGTTTTCGATTTTAGCTTTATTCATAGTTTGAGACCAATTAGATCAATTGGTCTCTTATTGAGAGCTTAGCTCTTCACTCCTTTTGAGCACATATAATTTCTTAGTTTTGGATTTTAAATCCATTATCAGTTTCGACAGAGTTTAGCTCTTTTTTTAATCGATCTTTTAGAGATCTAAAAAAAAATTTCTTACAGATCATGAATCTTAATGTTCTCATTCAAGACTTGAGAATCTTTAATTCTTTTATTTAGGGTTTTACCCTACTGTCAATCTTGACACTTGTTCTGGAATTTGATTCCATCAATTAACCCATGAATTCTTTTAGCATGGGTATTGTTCTGGGATTTGATCCCACTGTTTAGGGGAATTTAATTCCATTTTTTTTTTTGCAGAGCTTGGCTCTGATTTGGATCTTAAGAACATTAGGAATTTTATTCCCTTTACCATTCTTGTATGTTTTATTATTATTACTATTTTATTTTTGGGGTTTTAATCCTTTTTTTCTTCACAGATTTTAATCTGTTGTTTGTTTTAAAGAGCCCGTCTTTTGGGAAATATTGGGAGTTTTTAACTCCACTGTTTAATGGGCACTATTTATTTAATGAGAATCCTTTCGGATTCTCATAATGGGCACATATCTCATCATTGATGAGCTATCGCCTTGATTTTGTGGGCCCACCATAGTGACTTCAATACGTTAATCGCTAACTCTCCACTTTTTTTTAGGTACCATGGCTGGTCGTCTATACGATCTTGAAGAGATTGTTTCTTATGAGGAGATTCGCATCCAAGGCCCAATGTGACGCAGTGATGCGTCGCTTCGATGATTACAACGGTCGATTACTTTCCCGTCGTTCTGCCCTTTTGAAGATCATCGTTGGGTCGATCTGGGAAGCTATGCCCGGGCATCTTGAGGTTATACCACTTCAAGCGCTCGATGATGCTGAGGAAAAGGTACATTCTGTGTATATGATGGGGTTGATCTCGAAGAAACGGCAAGATAATCTTGTTGCCATCTTGCACCGTGTCTTCCAACAAAAGGTGATAGTATCAGCATACTAGAGGGTGGAGGATATCAGCGGTGACCCCGACGCTTGCATCCGAGAGAAAATGCACAAAAAAATGGTTGATGGGGCTGAACGTGCATTGCTTAAACTTGCTTCTGCGTTTGAGAATCTATGTCCAGAGTTTATCGTCTTGCCGTTGTAGACCTCAATGATGTAGTAGCGTTTTTTTAGTCATTCTCATCATCACTTTGTAATTTTTTTTGAAGTATGAATGATAAGCCTCTTTTTTTCTTTTCATATCTGCACTTCTCTTTTTTTGATTGTCTTGATTCAGTGCGAAGTAGTTTATGTACTCATTTCGGAGTTTGTAGTTTATTCACTCATTTCGGATTTTTAATTTATTCACTCATTTTCGAGTCTGTAGTTTATATACTCATTTCGGAGTTTGTAATTTATTCACTCATTTCGGAGTCTCTAGTTTATGTACTCATTTCGGAGTTTGTAGTTTATGTACTTGTTTTGGAGTTTATAGTTTATTTACTCGTTTCGGAGTATCTAGTTTATGTACTCATTTCGGAGTTTGTAGTTTATTCACTCGTTTCGGAGTCTCTAGTTTATGTACTCATTTCAGAGTTTGTAGTTTATGTACCCATTTCAAAGTTTGTAGTTTATTCACTCATTCCGGAGTCTTTAGTTTATGTACTCATTTCGGCGTTTGTAGTTTATTCACTCGTTTCGGAGTCTCTAGTTTATATACTCATTTCGGAGTTTGTAGGTTACGTACTCATTTCGGAGTATCTTTAGTTTACCTCCATTGGGTTTACAGGCAAACTTTTCCTAACGTTGTGTGTAGATAACCCCCATTCTTTTTACGACAAAGGTCCGTTAGGTTTATGGTACTAGGGTTTTATTCCGTGGTATCGTCGCTTTGGCTGATATATTTCTCGATATGCAGTCTTTAAGCTGCTGTTCGAGTAACTCCGCGACTGTCGTATCTCTGATCCCTTCGAGGGCTGGACAAGACATCTTCGAGTAATTTCCTTAGGTTATATTACCGTCGGAAGAGCAAGAGTTAGGAATTTTCCATGACGCTTTTTACTTGAGATTAGGCTCAATTTGGAGCCCCGATGAGTCATAACCGCACCCTTCTAGAGTGGGATGATCTCCAATGGACTTTTTGGCTTTATATTAGTTGCCGTCAAGACCCGAAACTAGGAATACCGTCATTTCATTTTTGTTTTGACGATGTCGTGCCGATTCTTTACTGAAGTAGGGTAGACATCTGTAATACCTATATGCTATATATATTGCAATTGAAGTCCGGAGCTAGAAATATTCCATTGCTCCAATTTCATTTGATAGTCGCGTCCGCATCCTGCTGAAATGGGGGGAACGTTGAGATAGTCTCTAGGTTGTATATGAACCGTCAAGACTTGGAGCTAGGATTTTGCCATTACTCCATTTCGATTTGACCCTTGGGTCTTTGTTGACATTGCGTTTGTATCCTGCTGGAATGAGATGAACGTCGGGGTGATCCCTAGGCTTTAGATGTTGCCATTAAGACCTGAAGCTAGGATTCTGCCGTCACTTCATTTTTATTTGATTGTTGTGTCTGCCCCTGCTGGAATGAGAAGGGGACGCAGGGATAGTCTCTAGGTTGTATATGAACCATCAAGACTTGGGGTTAGGATTTTGCTATTACTCATTTTTGTTTTGACCCTTGGGTCTTTCTTGTTTGATGGTGACGTTGCGTCTGCATTCTTCTAGAATGAGAAAAAACACCTGGATAGTCTCTAGGTTGTATATGAACCATCAAGACTTGGTTCTCCTTTTGACGAAGCGTAGTAGGAGATATGGTCCCTTTATTTTATTGGTGCCCATGGATCGTATACAAGAGTCGATATGGACGCAATTGCAGGGCAGAGGAATTTTTATTTTGGTTTAGCTTTTATTTTCGCTATGTTCTATCTTTTCAGCTTTTCATATCGCGAAAGTCGCGATTGACTAATGATTTCGGCTATATATTTTTTATTTTTACTCGCTGCTTTTTGTTGCGAGTTGCCCAAACATTGCAGCCCCCCTTTTTTCATATGCATATTTTTTGCTCGCTGATTTTTGTCGCGAGTTAGGGACTTTGTCCTGATACCTATTGTGGCATCAGTATCGCTGCCACCGGAATATTTTCAGGAGCGAATCATCATTTGCCATGGGAGAACTTAAAATTTGATACCTATTTAAGTATCAGTATCGCTACCACTGGAATATTGTCAAGAGCGAATCATTATTTTCCTTTGTCGATTTGAACAAAGATGGCTTAGCAAACAGGGTTAGGATCCTGTCGACTAAGACTTTTTGACTCTATGAGCCATAAGCGTCTCATAAAAGTGTTTCTCCCTACGAGTTATGAGGATCTCGTAGGTGTATTTTCTCCATAGGAATCGTGGGGATTCCTAAGTGATATTTTCTCTTGTAAGTCATAAGGATCTTGCAAGAGTGTTTTCTCCTTATAAGTCGAGAGGACTTACAAGTGTTATTCACCATATGGGGACATTTCTCGTCATTGGTGGAACTTGGTGGGGGATATATTCATTTATGCCCGTGGATTGTATATAAGGGTCGATATTGGATAGCTTGTAGGGCAAAAGGGTTTTTGATGGCTTAAGAACAGGCTTAGATCTCTGTAGCTTAAGGATTTTGAATCCCATGAGCCGTGAGGGTCTCATAGGGAGAATTCTTCTTACGAGTCGTGATGATCTCGTAAGTGTAATTTCTCCTTAGGAATCGTGGGGACTCCTAAGTGTGTTGCTCCTTTATGAGTCGTAAGGATCTCACGCGGGTTTTTTCCCATAAGATCGAAAGGACCCTGCAAGTGTATTTTATTTTATTATTATTTTTTACGGGATTGCACCCTTCCGAGTTTTTTCACAAGCTTGCTGGTAGTCTTGCTGTTTTTACTCATGGCACCCTTTCGGGTTTTCATCCGTGCCCATTTCGCTTGTGGATGTACCGTTTTTTTGGAACGGTGAAACTCTCAAAAGTAGCTTCGTCGCAGGTGACCCATCTGTTTGCCGGTGGGATTTGGGGGTGGCTTCATCACTGGAGTAGCTGTGTAGCCAGTAGGACTTGAGTTGCAACATTCACCGTTAGGACTTCGATTGCAATATAAATCTCAAGGGAGCATATCGCCGTATTTGGAGGCGATATGTTAGTTTAGGGACATTTCGGTCCATTATCGCCATGTTTGAGGCGACGCACTAGTTTAGGGATGTCTCGGTCCATTGTTAGTTTAGGGATTTCTCGGTCCATTGTTAGTTCAGGGATATCTTGGTCCGTTGTCACCGTTTTTTAGGCGACGGAGCTTTTTGGATACTACTCTCGGAGTTCTCAGGAAGATAGCGAGCGGACACAAGCGTCATCATCTATCATTTACCTATGTCATGACACTTCAAGCGTAGTATTTTTTGAGGAATCGGCCGTTTATTGGCCGTAAGGGTCTTTCGCCATGCATATCCATGAGCAGGTAGGCTCACCTTGATAGACTTTGTCTATGATGTATAGGCCTTCATAGTTCGGCTCAAACTTCCCCCATTTTGCACGATTGGGGATCATTAGTATTTTGACGACTAGTATGAGTTCACCTTGACGAAATGTTCTCGGCCTAGTCAGTCTTTCGTATGACCATGCCATCCCTGCCTTATAAGCCTCAAGGTTTTGCTGTACTATAAGACGAGTCTCATCGAGGGCGTCGAGCTCCTCGAGCAGATGAGCATTTTCTTCATCTATCAGCTCGTATCGAACCGCTACTCGTACAGAGGGGAGTTTTGTTTCCAGCTAGAGCACTGCAAGTCGATGTCGCACACTCCACGCATTTGTAGGGAGGCAGAATTTATAAAAAATGATTTTCTTGACTTGCAACACCGACCTAAACTCCAGGATCTTTACGGAAAGCTTAACTAGTTGTACTACTTGGAGGTTCTAACTACTCGGTAAGAGTTTTATACCTCCTCGATACTTGTCCTTCGGGTCTTCTTCTCCTTTTCTTAAGCTCCTCGAAGGTCCGGATCCTCATGTCAAAGACGATCCACCTGAGAGTCTATGGTTCAAGCTCTAACCTCTAAACCGAGGTAACTAAAGTACGTAAATCGCTAAACTATGTAGGTTAGGAGATGTAGAATGTTTATTGGAGTGTTTTATCTCAAAAGACCTTAGGGTTCACAACACATGTGAGGGTTTAGGGTCTTGAGGAAGAAGGGGAGGAAAAATGGAGAGAGAAAGAAAATATGCAAATGAGCTAAGTCTTGAGGCGAGTGAAGAATGACTCATTATTTTCTTACATGAAGCATGTATTACTTTCCAATAGAAAATATCAACCATGCTTCAATTGTAAGCCAAAACTAATAAACAAATGAAATAAGTCATGCTTCACCATGCCACAAATATCTTCATTTTCCATTAATCTATTTCCAAAAATAGATAAATCCAATAATGAGGTGTCCCCTTCTAGAAGCATCTCTTGTGAAATTACAAGAATGCTCTCACCGTATATACATACATGTATCCGAACTGCAAAAATATAAATACGATGAGATAATAATAATCCAATAATATAATACTAGAATCTGGCTTAAACCAAAGCACACTGGTATTATCCGTCCGAACATTCGTGCAGCTAGTACACGTATATGATCGGAACCCTGCACGTAGAACCATACGGCCTCTACATCGTTTCGCCTGAATCAAGGAAACCCTTTGTGTTGGACTCTAAAGACTCGACAGTACGTTGGTAGTGGGTTTAACCATAAGTCCGTCAGCGGCACTAGCTGTACGTAACGGTTACCCAGGTACCTGTCGATAAGAAAGCTGACGAGCATACTCATCCGAACTCCTACTGAGCCTATCCGTGACAATCTCCGTACAGTCTGGTCTATTTGTCTAAGAGTATCGCATATCGGGCCTAGGGGGTGGTAACCTTCAGACCCCTAATAGAGCAATAATTCATGCCGGAGTAGAGCCCAATACACCCTGAGAAACTACCGGTGTACCTACCAATAAATCTCACTTGCCCTGGCAAGGGGCTTTGTGTAATGGCTATCCGAACACAGCGCGATATCAACTCCCAATACTGGGAGAGACGAATCCTTTCTATCCACTACTGCCTCCAAGTACTTCGAGACTGCACGCAACCACTACCTGTTTGCATGACTCATTTGAGCCGTGGTAGGGTAGTAATCTAAGTACAATGGGAACACACTCGAGACACATAGTGATGTCAAGTCAATGGACTAATCTGTACTCATGTCACCCGGGAACTGCTAACTGACGAAAGGTATAATACCAACCAGCAGTTCCTATCTGTTAGTTATATGTATGCCCTAGAGGCCATTACTGTACATAGGATGTATATTGTAGTGGATACTGGGACATATATAGGGAGGACTTTCTTGCTCGACATGATAGTATGCTATCTGGTTACCCTTTACCTTAACGTGTATGCTGATTGTCTCTCTGTTACATGTTGGTAAAGCCCTTAGGATCTGTACTTGACTACCTGGACTATGATGCGGATCATACTAGTGGGGACATGGTAGTCCATAAGTACATCCTTCAAAGTCCCTAGTCGTGGGTGTATCGAGACGGGGCATCGATATACCAGAGTAGACTAGCGTATACCTTCTCGACCCATACAGATGGGCGATGGATGATCCCATATCCATTGGTGTTTGACATCAGAGATGATATACGGGTGCTCAGTAGAGACTGGGTACACTGGACGGACTCGCCGAGAACTCCCAGATGGTATGATACCTCACGTCAGATGGCAGTTCTCTGGTGACACTGGTACAGAGTAGTCAGTCACACGGACGTCCTAGTATATCCAATATTTCATATGATTCTTCTGCTGCGATATCTGTGATGTGATCATGTGATGTTCTTTGATAGATACAGTATATAGTATATATGATATATTATATAGGCGTTACTTATGTTTTACACCCGCGCTAGCCCTGCCCCGCTCTGCCGTTAGTTACCTAACCTAACGGTGCACGAGGGGACATCGAGACGAATGCGGATGGCATAAGTGTACGTCGTATTTATCTGTGATGTTTAGGTACTCAAATGATGGGACTTCATTAATATGATTAATGAAATAAAAGAAACCTAAGATGTTGTAGAATCGAATTTCAAAATAAAACAGGTAGCTACAGTTCTTGCTTTGCACAGAGGTATATGTGATATATCCTGCACCTTATTCGATGAGGAAAGGACCGAGATCCCTTCACCGGGAGTGACTCCTTTAGCAATAACTGGCAGATGCTACACACTCGGTTTGTCTTTTGATTGCTTTTAAGAGTTTTTGCTTTGCACAGTGATATATATGATATATCCCGCACCTCATTCGACGAGGAAAGGACCGACGATCCCTTCACCGGGAGTGACTCCTTTAGCAAAACTAGAAAAGCCTCAAAAGCACTCCATCTTAAAACTCATTCGATCCTACAACGATATCAAGTTCATTACGCAATAGGTTTTCAGAAAAACCTGTCGTAGCCCTCCGTCATTTCATATAAGTAGTAGTTAGTATTCGTGCTACGTTTGTTGGCCTGCGTCAAGGCGTAGTGTGCGGTAGCTAACTGGTGCTTATCTGCATAAGCATATGATGTGATTGGATTAGGGTAGTCGTGCGACTTTGTTGGCCTGCGTCAAGGGTCGTGCGGGTGGGTTTAATTCAATCAGGAAATGACGGGTTGAACTTGACTAGCGGACTATGGTTTGTTGGCCTGCGTCAAGGTCATAGGACGCTAGGGGCAAAATATTATCGGGAATTTCAAGTGTTGAAATTTGCAATGAGATTGCATACCTTCTATGAGATAGTTGGATCCCGATACCCGCTGCGAGTAAGAGTTACTCCTGGGAGAGTTTTATACATTACAATTAGCCGATCAAGTAGGTGTCTAGAAAGGTGTCAACGGGGTTACGCCTCTGGGAAAACGAGGTTTACATTAATTAGGTTCGTGCGAAAGCACGGGGGACCTCCCTCAAAGTACCGATACTGGCCTGGCTGAAAGATTGGCGAACTTGTAGTGTGTAATTAATCCCGGCTAGTCTTTCCTTTTAGGGTTTGAAGGAAGATTTGATAAAAAGCAGTGGGAGCCATCCTGATTAGATAAAATAATAACCAATCTATTCTTGACAGAGCGCACGCTGAGTGTTTTCTTCTCTCTCTCTCCAGGTAGCGACCATATCACGCCTTAATCAAGATAATAATACGGATTATTGACCGAACCCGCTTATTATACTGAGCTGGGGACCGTTGGTCCCGCTCCAACTTATAATTGTTATAAGACAGAGCAGGAAATTGGGGATTACCAGAATTCCCGTACCGCCCAAACGAAGAGAGTGCATGCTGATGCATCATCTTCGGGTGTGTTCATTATACAGAACTGTTTCTCAGTATCCTTTACATCCTGGGTATGTGATACCGGATCAGGATCCCAGATATGTAATCTGTTACATAGGGCTACAGATAGGTAGAGAACTGAGAACGGGTGATAAGTTTCATGAGGCAGAAAACGGGCAAGAGTTGCAGCCAAGTCTGTTGGTCACTGTCACCCTGTATTACAATACATTGATTCTGAACGAATGTTATTAGATACCGAACCTGATATACAAAATCATATCAGTCTCTTTATTAGTAAAGAAATGATAAAATTTTGTATAGATGGATAATGTTTTGAACATTTCCTATATCAAAAGTTGATCGGTTCAGGCACGTTATCTAAAAGCATTAATGTTCTAAATCAAACCACAGTTCTTAGTATATGGAACACACACAAGAGGAAGAGTTCAGAAATGAACGAATTCTTCTTGAGGCATTGTAGACTAGGTCATATCTATGCGACCCGACTGGCTGTAGTTACATGTAGATGCATATTTAAATCAGTTTGAATTTACATCTTGTGAAACTCGCTAGTCATGTCACAAAGATATAATGACACCAGCTCTGTTTATTGGAAACAGAGAAAGAGTTAATGAACTCTTGGGACTGATACATGATGATGTATGTAAGGTCTCCTGTCTACACATGCCAGGACTAGTTCTTTATACTTCATTACATTCTCTGATGATCTTTCGAGATTCAGACCTATGTTCCTGTTGAAACACAAGTCCGAACCTTTTGAGATATTCACAGAATATAAGCGAGAAGTAGAGAACCAGAATACGGGTATAAGTATTATGTCCTATGATGAGATCAAGAAGGAGAATACTTGAGCACGGAAATACTGGACTATTCTAAAGGAGAATGAGATTCTCTCTCAGCATTACTCCTCTGTATACACCATAGCACGTTGGTGTATCGGGGCGGAGCAATCACACCCTATATGATAAGGTGTGCTCTATGATGAGTACTACTGAGTTACCTGTTTCCTTTTTGGGAGTTATGCACTTGAGAAGCTGCATACCTATTGAATAGGGTTCGAATCAAATCAATTGCCTACCGCTTCATATGTGATATGGAATGGGAAGAACCCATGTCTTAAGTTAGTTAAGATTTGGAGTTGTCCGGCCTATGTCTGAAAGCAAAATCCGGACAAGCTCGAGACAAGGTCAGTTATGTAGAACTGGAAAGGTTCCAGCTATACAAACTGCAGCTGATGATTTGATAGAACCAAAGGATTCAGTAGATACCAACGAACCCCAGCCTCTCCGCCGATCTAGTAGGGTTCCTCACCCACGTGAGAGATACTTCGGTTTCTCTATGACAGTGGGAGCGAGGATTGCATCATGAGATGATGACCCAACTGGTTTCGAGCAGGCCATCAAGAGAGACGACTATGTAAGAATGGCTGGATGCTTAGTGATCTGAGATGGAATCCATATACACCAACAAAGTATGGACTTTGGTTGCTATATCTGAAGGGTTAAATCCCCATCAGGAGCAAGTATATCTTGAGAAGATTACTTGGTGTACATGGAAAAGTTGAGACTTTCAAAGCTGGACTTGTTAAAGGTTTTCGTCATCGACCAAGCGTGGATAATGATGAAACCTTTTCAAGTAGCTATGCTTAAGTCCATCCAGATCCTACTTACCACGGCTACATACCATGACTACGATATCTGGTGGTTGGGTGTCTTGACTGCTTTTCTAAATGATGTTTTAGAAGAGTGCGTCTATAAGTACACAGCCAGAGGGCTTCGTAGACAGTGGGAGCAGCGGAAACGTGTGCAAGATGCTTTATAGGATAAAGCAGGCATCAAGGAGTTGGAACATCTGTTTTGATGAATTAGTCAAAGAGTTTGACATCATCAAAATGGTAGATGAACCTTGTATAAACAAAAAGGTAGTAGGGAGTATAGTGATGATCCTCGTAGAGTACGTGGATGACATACTCTTGATAGGGAAAGAGTTTCCTATGCTACGCTCGATCAATCTCCGCCTATCACAAAGATTCTCCACGTAGGATCAAAATGATACCTACTAAATCCTGCATTTTGGATCTATGAGATAGATTTAATTGGATGTTAGGATACTCTCTAGTTGTAGTGAGACGGTATCAATTGATCCTTGGGAGAATCACTGGAAGTGTTCCAGGGTGATAAAGACGACTGAATGTCAGTCGCAGGTATTGTCTTTACCCTCAGTAAAGGGACGGTATGTTGGAAGAGTTCCAAGCTAGATACCGTGGCATACTAGACGATAAAGGCTGGATACATCGCTACTTAAGATGCTACCAAAGAGGCTGTTTGGGTGTATATTGGTTCATGAGATGAACTATGTTCCTCCCATTGTGTGACAATGGAGTTGTGGCTTATGCCAAGGAACACCGGTCCCATCAGTGATCCAGACATGTTCTAAGGCAGTATCACTTGATCATGGAGATGGATGATCTCCAGGGAGATCGAGGTTAGGAGAGTAGACTCAGAGGACAACACGGCGGATCCACTCACAAAGGCCTGTTCCCAGAGAGAGACTTTTATGGGATGGTTGAGTATGAGATACTTCAACCACTGCTACAGATGGCCCTAGTGCAAGTGGGAGATTGTTAGTTATATGTATGCCCTAGAGGCCATTACTGTACATAGGATGTATATTGTAGTGGATACTGGGACATATATAGGGAGGACTTTCTTGCTCGACATGATAGTATGCTATCTGGTTACCCATTACCTTAACGTGTATGCTGATTGTCTCTCTGTTACATGTTGGTAAAGCCCTTAGGATCTGTACTTGACTACCTGGACTATGATGCGGATCATACTAGTGGGGACATGGTAGTCCATAAGTACATCCTTCAAAGTCCCTAGTCGTGGGTGTATCGAGACGGGGCATCGATATACCAGAGTAGACTAGCGTATACCTTCTCGACCCATACAGATGGGCGATGGATGATCCCATATCCATTGGTGTTTGACATCAGAGATGATATACGGGTGCTCAGTAGAGACTGGGTACACTGGACGGACTCGCCGAGAACTCCCAGATGGTATGATACCTCACGTCAGATGGCAGTTCTCTGGTGACACTGGTACAGAGTAGTCTGTTGACCCGAGATCGTCATAGAGTCTTGTGTGGTTCCCACTGTGCTTTGATTTCCATCTTACCACGTCCAAGAGGGCGTGCAAAACGGTGGTTTTTGGGTACAGTCCCGAGTCACATGGAGGCAATGAGCGATAGGAGGGGATTCGTCTCTCCCGGTATAGGGGGTTGATGTTGCGCTGTGTTCGATTGGCTATAACAGGAAATCCCTGGCCAGGGTTGCTGAGATTTACTGGTAAGTGTTACCAGTAGTTTCTCGAATTGTTATAGACCTCATATCGACACGACTTATTGAGCTATTGGGGTCTGACGTTTACCACCCCTAGGCGAGATATGCGACATATCAGACGATCAGACCGGACTGTACGGTAGTGTTACTGGTTGGATTCACTGGAGTGTGAGCGGGCTTGCTCGTCGATCTTCAGATCGCTCAATACCCGGGTGGCCGTTACGTTTAGCAGACCGCTTGCGGCTTGTGGATGTTTGATATGATCATCATCCGCTGCCGGCGTATTGACGAGTCTTTAGAGTCCTACACAGAGGTTTCCTGGCTCAAGCGAAACGAAATAGGAGCGCATATGAGATATGTGCGGGACCGAGAATAATGCGTGTATGTGATACCGTATTCCATTCTCGCGATGAATGTATCGGAAAGGTTGTATGCGATATAACCTAGTTATCGATTCAAGCGTTGATTCGATAAACCGATACATTGAATACTAGTCGGTTGTGTGCGACATGACCGGTTCATTGAATCAAGTGTTGATTTAATGATTTAATGCATAATTATATATTTGATATATTACTTTGCACTAACTAGTATTGGTTCACTTTAAACGGATTTTCTCACTTGTTTTGTGCACATTGTATATGTGATATACTTTTGTACACTTGTATGTATCATGTTTGATGATGCATGCTAACTTGTGTTTTGTGTAAAGTTTAAACCATGGTTATGTAATGGTTAGGGTTTTCATTTTCATATCTATTTATTTATTTGTTTGTTTATTCATTTTGGAAAATTAAAAACATAAAGCAAAATGGTGGCTTTATTTGGAAGCTTGTTGAAGCTTCATGAAGACTTTGACCAAAGTGACCATTTTGTCTCATGCTTAACCCTAACCACTCCATTAACCCTAGTTTAATCTCTACACTTGACCATGGTTGTTGATGATAAGTATTCTTTTATTTTCTATTTTCCAATTAACTTATCATAACAATTTCCTTCTTCTTCTTCCATTTCTTTAAGTGAAGAAAGCTTGCCCCATCAATGGCAAGTGATGGAAATGAGTGAGAAATCCAAAACTAAAGTCTACCCACTTCCTATTTCTTCATCCTCTACCTCTTGCCAAGTAGTAGAGTGTGTTTTCTTCACGAGTTTCTTGACTCGGTGAAGTCGGAGCTTGATTTAGCGATGCCTCGACGTAGATCATCTTCGGCATGGACATCGACGACCTAGCTGGCCCATTCTCCGACGAAGCCGACGCTAGAGCCCGGATTTGATTTGGACAACGGAGAGGACCTCGTTGCGGAGCTATGGAGGTGGAGCACCGGATCTACAAAGGTTGTATTTCTGTATCTTGTAGTTAAGTGTTAACTAGTTAGCTTTTTCGCCTAGTTTTCTAGCAAACGATCCGTAGTCGGGTCTCTCGGCACCCATAAAATTTTATAATGGCATGTTCGATGCCTTGTGAGACCTCATTAGGGTGCCTAGGAACCCTACACTATCGAGTCCGTCCATTGTAACTCATAACCCAATGAGCACCTGTAACTATCTCAGGTACGGCATACCAATGGCTGCGAGACAGGCCATCTCCTCTGGCTGGGGATAAGAAGCGTATACACCAGTCTACTCTGGAGTATCGATGCCCTGTCTCGATAATCCTACGACTAGGAACAAGTTTAAGGATGTACTTATAGGCCACCCAGCCCCTACTAGTGTGACTGCCATCACAACGCTGGTAGTCAAGTAAAGATCCTAAGGGCTCTATCAATATGTATTAGTGATATGCTAAAAGAAACATATACACATATTAAGATAGAATCAAACCAGATAGCATACTATCATGGTGAGCAAGACTGTTATTATATCTGTGTATATCTCAAGTTTCCAAAATGTAATATACAATCCAGTACTATACAATAATGGCCTCTGGGGCATATATCACTAACAATCTCCCACTTGCACTAAGGTCATGTATTGGCATATCGCAGACCTATCATCTCGAATAGCCTCTCGAACTGCGTCTAAGGGATGGCCTTTGTGAGTGATTTGCAGTGTTGTTCTCCGTATCTACTCTCCGCATCTCGAACTCCCGGCGATCCACGATCTCCCTGATTAGGTGATACCGCCTCAAGATATGTATGGACTTCTGATGGGACCTTGGTTCCTTCGCTAGCCCCGTTATTCTTATAATACAAAGGTATTGGATCAACAATGGATGGAACCACCTGAAGTTCTGTAATGAACTTCTTCATCCAGACCACTTCTTTCGTGGTGTCACATGCAGCGATATACTCCGCTTCCATCATCGAGTCGGCAACGGTGTCCTTCTTGGAGCTCTTCCAACAGACCGCCCCTCTATTGAGGGTAAATACATAACCCGACATGAACTTAGAGTCATCCTTGTCACTCTGCAAGCTGGAGTCAGCGAAGGTCTCAATCTGGAGGTCTTTACTTCCGTACACCAAGAACATCTCCTTAGTCCTTCTCAGGTACTTGAGAATGTTCTAAACTGCTATCTAGTGCTTCTCCACAGGGTTTGACTGATACCTGCTTACCATGCTCAGTGCGTAAGCAATATCTGGTCTAGTACACAATATCGCATACATTATAGAGCTTACCGCAGAAGCGTAGGGTATATTACTCATACATTCCCTTTTGAAGTCAGTCTTGGGAGACATCTCTTTGAAGAGGGTGATCCCGTGACAAGCTGGTAGATTACCGCGCTTGGAATCTTCCATACTAAATCTTTTCAGTATGATGTCGATATACCTGGACTGTGAAAGTCCCAACATTCTCTTAGATCTATCATGATAGATCTGGATCCCCAGAATGTAGGAGGTATCATCCAGGTCTTTCATGGAGAACATTTGTGACAAGAATCTTTTGACTGATTATAGTATAGGAATGTCATTTCCTATCAGGAGAATGTCATCCACATACAAGACAAGGAATATCACAGTTCTCGCTACAATCTTACTATAAATGCATGGTTCATCTGGATTTTTGATAAAGTCGAATTCTTTGACCGTCTCATCAAAACTGATTTTCTAACTCCTCGATGCCTGCTTTAATCCATAAATGGATTTAAGCAACTTGCACACTCTTCCGCTGCTCCCACTCTCTATGAATCCCTCTAGCTGATTCATATAAACACACTCTTCCAAATTTCCATTCAGAAAAGCGGTCTTTACGTCTATCTACCAAATTTCATAATCTTGGAAAGCAGCAATGGCAAGTAGGAACCAAATGGATTTAAGTATAGCCACTGGAGAAAAGGTTTTATCATAGTCCAAACCAAGTCTTTGACGAAAACCTTTTGATACAAGTTTAGCCTTATAGGTTTCAACCTGTCCATCTGTACCAATCTTCTTTCTGAAGATCCATTTGCAGCCTACGGGTTTTACCCCTTGAGGTGCAATGTCCAAAGTCCATACTTTGTTGGTGTACATGGATTCCATTTCGGTCCGCATTGCATCCAGCCACTTTACTGAGTCTCTGCTCGTAATGGCCTACTGGAAGCTAGTTGGCTCATCATCGTCGATGATGCAATCTTCTCTATCCCCGTCTATGAGAAAACTGTAGTATCTCGCGGGCGGATGAGACTGCCTACTAGATCTGCGTAGTGGCGCAGGGATATCCGGTTCTTTTGAAACTTCTGGTTCCTCCATGCTTTCAGTAATAGTTTGTGGTTCTGGAATTTCTTCCAGTTCTATTGCGCTCCCACTTATTTATTTTTCAAGAAATTGAGTTTCTAGAAAGTGGGCATGCCAAGAAACAAAAACCTTTTGTTCATCCGCATAATAGAAAAGATACCCCCTGGAGTTCCTTAGGTATCCCACATACTTATACGGTACTGAGCGTGCCTCGAGCTTGTTCGCATGCTACTTTTTGACAAAAGTTGGACATCCCATATCTTAAGATATTTAAGATAGGGTTTCTTTCCACGCCACATTTCATATGGTGTGGTAGGCACAAAATTATTAGGAACCTTGTTCAAAAGATATGCAGCAGATTCTAGTGCATAACCCCAGAAAGATCGCGGTAAATCATCGTTACTCATCATGCAACGTACCATATTTAATAAGGTGCGGTTCCGTCTTTCCGATACACCATTGTGTTGAGGTGTGTATAGAAGAGTAAGCTGAGAGAGAATTCCATTCTCTTTTAAGTAATCCAGGAACTCGGCACTTAAGTATTCACCACCTCAATCAGATCTAAGTGTCTTGATACTTTTGCCTGTTTGTTTTTCCATTTCATTCTTGTATTCCTGGAATTTCTCAAAGGCCTCGGATTTATGTTTTATCAAGAATGCATGTCCATACCTTGAGAAATCATCCATAAAAGTAATGAAGTAGGAATAACCACTTCTTACTTGTGTAGACATTGGACCATACACATCGTTTTTTTATGAGTCCCAAGAGCTCGTTGGCTCTTACTCCATGTCCAGTGAACGGAGTCTTTGGCATCTTTCTTTTGAGACATGATTGACAAGTTACATAAGACAGATATTCAAACGAATCCAAATATCTCTCTTTATGTAATTTTGTCAACCGTGTTTCATTGATGTAGCCCAGTCTACAATACCATAAGAAAGCTTGATTTAATTCTGGAGACTTTCTTTTAAGTGTGTTATAGACATTGAAAACTTGGTGTTGGTTTAATACGTATATACCGTTGTCTAGTATACCTGACCCAATCAAACTATGATTAAGGTGGATGTTTACAATATCTCTTACAAATGTAAAATCATAACCTTGTTTAGATAGTAAAGATACAGAGATGATATTACATGTCAAACTAGGTACACAAAAATAGTTACGTAAAACCAAAATGTGTTCACTTGTCAATCCTAGATGATATTCTCTTACGGATACAGCATCCACGCTCGTTCCATTAGCAACCCTGAGGGTCATATCACTTGCCTTGATAACCCTACGGTTTCTCAGAGCCTGCAATGAATTACAGATATGAGATCCTGATCCGGTATCCAATACTCAGGAAGTAGAATTAATTGACAAACAGTTTTCAATCATAAACACACCTGAAGCCGAAACCACAATTTGCTTCGAATCCTGGTTTTTGGCTCTCCAAACCTTGCAGTCCTTCTTCCAATGGCCTTTCCTATGACAATAGAAACATTCTTCCTTTCCTACTGTTAGCCCCGAAACTTTTGCCTTGCCCTTTCCCTCTACTTTACTGACACCGCCTTTCGGCTTAGTGGGGACCTTCTTCTTCTTCACCTTGGCTTTCGCCTTAGATCTAGAGGAGAAAGGTTCCCCAATATGCAGAGCGGGTGACTCTCTTGTATTCCTTAGGGTGCCCTCTGCACTCCTCAACATATTGAGAAGTTCTGGAAGTATAACTTCCTTCCCTTGAATATTGAAATTCAAGGTAAACTGGGCGTAGGTAGAAGGGAGAGACTGTAGAATCAAATCTGTATATAACTCGTTCTCCAATATAGTCCCAAGGTCCGCGAGCTCTTCAATAGAGCTAATCATCTTAAGGGCGTGGTCCCTTACAGATGACCCAACAGCCAATCTCGTCTGAAATAATTTCTTTGAGATCTCGTATCTTGCGATACGAGATTGCTCTCCATATAAATCCTTGGTACGGAGGAAGATGGAAGCTAAGTCTATCTTCTCGTGCCGCCTCTGGTGTTCATTATCCATTGAGGCCAGCACGAGGCACTTGGTTCTCGCACGGTCTATTTCCTATGTCTAACGGATCTCAACATCCATGACGGTGGAATCTGGACCTGAGACAGAGGGGGCTTTGGTAGTAAGGAGGTAGCCCAGCTTATCATAGGTAATGGCCATCTGGACATTTCTTAGCCAATCTTTATAGTTTGGCGCCGTCAATACATTTTTATCTAGCAGTAACTTAAGCCCGGTCATTTTGGTCACTGCAATTAAGAGAGAGAGAAAAAACACTTGGTATGATGCTCTTGCAAATTTAGATTGGTTATTAGTTTATCTAAACAGGATGACTCTCACTGTTTCTCAAATCCTCCTTCAAACCATAAAAAAAGAATTAGTCAGGATTAATCACACCCTTACAATTCTTGCTTAACCGTTCGGCCAGACTAGTGTCGATATTTCGAAGGAGGTTTTCCAACGCTTTCGCGAAGTTCCTTAATTATATAACCTCTTTTCCCTGAAGGCGTAGCCCCGCTAACACCGTTCTAGGCACCTACTTGGTTTATAGCATTGATTGTGAAGTGACAAAATCTCTCGAGGAGTAATAAAACTCACGGATGATATGCAAAACTAGCAAATTTCCTTTTCTTTTGAAACTCCGGATGTGGATTTTTGCCCCTGGCGGTTATGACCTTGACGAAGGCCAACATATTATAAAACGCAAGTTAAGTTCTACCCGTCATTGTCCAGGTTAATTTGAACCCATTCGTACAAACCCTTGACGAAGGCCAAAATAGTTGTACGCCTGTTCTAAATTAACGCATCTACCTATACTACAGATGAATACCCAGCATCTACCAATCACTATGCCTTGGCGAAGGTCAAATACATAGCTAGAATACTATTGAATACCCATCTGAAATGACGGAGGGCTGCAACCGGTTTTGGCGAAAACCGTGAACGTAATAAACTTGATATAGTCAAAGAAACCATGATAGCTTTTAAAATGAGTGGGTTAGGCTCCGCATTTAAAAGTTGTTTTTCAAGAAAATCGAGTGGTTTTGAAATTGTTCCAACAATTTAACCTTGGTTTATTTTCTTTGTATTAATCAATATTAATGTGGTCCCATCATTTAAGCCTATGATTGCAGAAAGAAACGAAAATAGAATGTACGTTTATGACATCTGCATTCGCCACGGGGCCCCGTTATGGACCGTTAGGTTACTTAATTAACGGCAGAGCGGGGCTGGACTAGCACGGGTGCAAAACATAAGCAAAGTTTATTATATACAATATATATATATATATATATATATATCCATTCGTCTCACGCAATAACAAGCATTCCAGATCACAGATCATAGTAATACAGATGAATATATTAGATATACGAGGATTTTCGTGTTTCGTTTTAGCCTAGAACGAAAAACGGATATCACGGTCGTGATAAATAGCCAAACCCTAACCTAGACCCTTACGGGTGCGGCAAACTACTCGCCAAATTCCCGAAGTGAAGCAACCTCCCTCATTAAAATGAGTAGGCCACTCGGCACTTCAAGAAACCGGTAGTTTGTGCGCCCCACCTTGGGTCTATCCTAAGTGCAAGAAAAAGTAAATTAAATAATACAACGGTGGCTACAACCTCAACCCGGATGTGTCCTGCAAAAGAATATTACATCAATTTACAAATATACATGAATGAAAGAAAAGAACGCTCTTCTCACATCCCCCGGCTATTCATTCACGACGATCCAATACTTCATATACACAAACCATCAACAAGATACTAGATATGTGTAACCCCCACTAATCGACATATAGCAATTAGTAAATGTTCAGCAACGCATATACAAACATAAAACACAGTTAATTAAGAACTTAAAATTTTGATCGATAATAACTTTCCAAGTTTACCCCATGCATAAACCAGTACACAAACAAATTTGGGTAAAAACCAAATATGCCAGAAATAATATTTCCAAGTACAAGAACCACGAAAAAAATTGGGAGAAGATTGCTCATAACTCGGCCGCGGATCGGCGGCCAAATGACCTATTTGGCCGTGGTTCCGTGGTCTAGTTGAAAGATTATGTTCTCAAAATTTTTCCTTGGTCCTAGAAAAGCCTGCTTATATTTTTAAGGTCACTGAAATGATTTTTTGAACAACTTTTAAAAACGACGGTAGGCTATATATGGAAATGTAATTTTGAACAATTTTCCGTCGATCGAAATTCTAATTACTTGCTAACAAGCTTGTTAAGGTTTAGTAGGCTCTGATACCGCTGTAAGTCGATATCGCACACCGCACGCATTTATGGGGAGGCGGAATTTATAAAAAATGATTTTCTTGACTTGCAACACCGACCTAAACTTCAGGAGCTTTACGGAAACCTTAACTAGATATATTGCTTGGAAGTTCTAACTACTCGGTAAGAATTTTATACCTCCTAGATACTTGTCCTTTGGGTCTTCTTCTCTTCTCCTTGAGCTCCTCGAAGGTCCGGATCACGCTTGATCGTCGGTCTCCTCGTGTCAAAAATGATCTACTCGAGAGTCTATGGTTCAAGCTCCAACCTCTAAACCGAGATAACTAAAGTACCTAGTTCGCTAAACTAGATAGTTTAGGAGATATAAAGTGTTTATTGGAGTGTTTTATCTCAAAAGACCCTAGCGTTCACAACATATGTGAGGGTTTAGGGTCTTGAGGAAGAAGGAAAGGAAAAATGGAGAGAGAAAGAGAATATGCAAATGAGCTAAATCTTGAGGCAAGTAAAGAATGGCTCATTATTTTCTTACATGAAGCATGTATTACTTTCCAATAGAAAATATCAACCATGCTTCAATTGTAAGCCCAAACCAATAAACAAATGAAATAAGTCATGCTTCACCATGCCAAAAATATCTCCATTTTCCACCTTATTAATCTATTTCCAAAAATAGATAAATCCAATAATGAGGTGTCCCCTTCTAGAAGCATCTCTTGTGAAATTACAAGAATGCCCTCACCGTATATACATACATGTATCCGTACTGCAAAAATATGAATACGATGAGATAATAATAATCCAATACTATAATACTAGAATCTGGCTTAAACCAAAGCCCACTAGTATTATCCGTCCGAACAACATTCGTGCAGCTAGTATACGTATATGATCGGAACCCTGAGCGTAGAACCATACGGCCTCTACATTGTTTCGCTTGAATCAAGGAAACCCTCTGTGTTGGACTCTAAAGACTCGACAGTACGTTGGTAGTAGGTTTAACCATAAGTCCGTCAGTGGCATTAGCTGTACGTAACGGCTACCCAGGTACCTGTCGATAAGAAGGCCGACGAGTATACTCATCCGAACTACTACTGAGCCTATCCATGACAATCTCCGTACAGTCTGGTCTGTTTGTCTAAGAGTATCGCATATCGGGCCTAGGGGGTGGTAACCGTCAGACCCCTAATAGCGTAATAATTCGTGCCGGAGTAGAGCCTAATACGCCCTAAGAAACTACTGGTGTACCTACCAGTAAATCTCACTTGCCCTGGCCAGGGACTTTGTGTAATGGCTATCTGAATTATCCGAGATAATTCGTCGTGGAGTGCCGAACTAACAGATGACATGGTTTTTGAAGAAATGGAGGATATTCTCCGTCTTCACCTCCCTTAGTGGTACTGCTTCTGCCCACTTAGAGAATTAGTCGGTCGTTGCCAATATAAACCGATGTCCTTTGGATGATGCCAGTTCAATGAAGCCAATTATATCGGTTACCCACATTTTGAACGGCCAGCTAGCCACTGTTGGGTGTAGCGGATTTAGATGTTGGTGGATGAAATCCCCATGAATTTGGCACGAGTGACACTGCTTCGCATATTCGAGGCAGTCGTGAAACGTTGTGGGCCAATAGTAACCCATTCTTTTTATCTTCAGCTTCATCTTTGTCCCGGCTTGATGAGAACCGTAGAGTTCATCGTGAGTTTCTTGGACGACTTTTTTTGCTTCCTCCGGCCCGAGGCATCTTAGCCACAGACAGTCGAACGATCTCTTATATAGAGTATTATTGACGAAGGTGAAAGACAAAACTCGTTTCATGAGCTGATGTCTAGACGACACATTTTTGGGCGTTCGTTGGGATTTGAAGTAGTCTATGAAGACTACCCTCCAATTCTTGACATTTTCTACATCCTCTATTTGAAAGGCTACTTGTTCGGTCGCTTCTTTTCCTTTGGATGGCTCTATTAGGTCTTCCGAAAATAAATCCGTTGGCGCGAGAATCCTGCGGCTTTGCACAATGATTCTTACGTCATCGAGGTCTTCATCGGCCAATTCCTTAGCCAATTTGGCCAATGCATCTGCCTTGCTGTTTTCCGCACGCGGTATATTTTCCAGGGTGTAGGAAGGGATTTGTGTCAGCAATTGCTGCACTCTTTCACCATACTTTATTAGCTCTAACTTGCATGTCTGATAGTCGCCATTTACTTGGCAAACGATCAGCTGTGAGTCTTCATATATGAGGAGGTCTTTGATTCCTATGTCGATAGTGATCTCTAGACCTGCTATCACAACTTCGTATTCAGCCTCGTTATTAGTCCTTGGTTCTATTAAGAGAGAGCGTAACGCAATATCCCTCCTTGCAGAGTCACGAAGATAAAGCCCACCCCGGCTTTGATTATAGGGGTGTTTCGCTTCGTTACTTCATTGAAGATGCTCCATCGATGTAGAGTTCCCATTGGTAATTATTTTCTTCTTTCTCTTCTTCGATTGCGTCGGACGTATGTTCGTCTGGCAATTCGTAATTTAACGGGGAGTCGGCTGGTATCGGATGCTGCACGAGAAAGTCGGAAATGGCTTGACCTTTCACTGCTTTAAGGGGTTGATACGTTATCGAGAACTCCATCAGGAGGAGGGCCCAATTGGCAAGCCTTTCTATTAGTATGGCCCTTGACATTAGATATTTGAGAGGATCCACCTTTGATATAAGATGGACCTCGTGTGCCAAGGCGTAATGTCTGAGCTTTGTTATTGCAATGATCGGCGCTAGGCAATAATTTTCGATAGGGGAATAGCTTTTTTATGCCCCCAGGAGAACTCGAATTAAATAGTATAGAGCTCTCTCCTTTCCTTGATCGTTCTCTTATGCCCACAATGCATCTAGAGAACTCTCAAGGGCCGTTGTATATAGGATAAGGGATTTTCCTTTAACTGGAGCAGTACCGGCAGATTTTGCAGGTATTGCTTGATTTCGTCCAGTGCGTTTTGACACTTTTGATCCCCTTCTTCATCAAATGACTGTAGGGACGGCATTTTCTAGAGAAGTTAGCTATGCCGCCGGATATACGCTAGCTTTCCTTGGAGAGACCGTAATTGTTTGAGGGTTCTTGGTGTGGGAATTTCCATAATCGTCTTAATCTTTGAGGGAACGATTTCGATACCCCGGTGACGTATGATGAATCTTAGGAATTTGCCTGAGGAAACTCCAAACGCGTATTTTAGAGAATTCATCTTCAGATTATAATTCCGAAAACGTTGGAACACTATTTTCAGATGTTCCCAATATTCCTTGTGAGATTTACTCTTTAACACAAGGTTGCTGATATAGCATTCGACTATCTCGTGTATGAGGTCATCGAAGATCTTTGTCATGGTCCTCTGGTAGGTAGCGCCAACGTTCTTCAAACCGAAGGGCATCACTTTATATCAATATATGCCCAATGGGGTCCGAAAGGCGGTGTGCTTTTAATTTTCTGGATGCATTTTTATTTGGTTGTATCCTGAAGGTCCATCCATGAAGGAAAAGACATCATGGGTAGACGTGTTATTGATTATCAGCTCGATAACAGGCACTGAGAAATCATCCTTCGGGTAAGCTTTGTTGAGGTCCCGAAAGTCCACGCAGATGCGCACCGTCCCATTTTTCTTCATCACTGGAACGATATTGGCGATCCAGTCAGGATATTGAACTTCTTGGATGAAACTGGAGTCGATTAGTTTCTTGACTTCAGCGACGTTACTCATCTTAAGTTTGAGTCACATCCTTCTTTGTGCCTGTTTGACTGGTTTTATATCCGGCGATATGGCCAGTTTATGTACCGCTATCTTTGGATCTAGGCCCAGTATCTCGGAATTTCCAGGCGAAGTAATCTTTATACCGCATGAGCATGTCTTTTAACGTAGCCACCTGCTTTTTAGATAACAGTTCACTGACGAACGTTGGCCTCGGATCATTTTCCGTCCCTAAGTCAATTTTTCTTAGGTTGTCCGTCGTAGTGTGTATTCCATCTTCCAGCTCTTTTGGTGCTGGTAGAAACGCTGAGATCACCTCTTCCTCGTCTTCATTTGCAAAGCACCTGAAGAGGTCATTCATAATCTTGTGCCCTCCCTCTTTTGAGAGTGTTATCATATGGCAGGTACAAGTTCGCTTCCATTCTTGATGTTGAGATGGTTCTATCCTCACGGTATAGGTCCTCTTTGGCTCATACTTTTACAGTGGGGTTACCCTCTAGTTTTCGGATAAAGCGAACATGCCTTGTTGATACTGGTCTTCTACCCAGTTTTTGAAGGTGAAGCAGTCTTAAGGGGATGACCTATTACTCGGTGATAGGAGCAATAATCCGAATGATGGACCTCGTTTATTTGTTCAGGGTACCGAGACTCCGAAAGTGTCATCATTTGGTGCTTCATGACAAGGTTGAATATTTTTCTTGTCTTGGCTTGAGGGAAAGAGTATTCCCGACCCATCTTCTTTATAAAGGACGGGCTCCAATCGAATTTTTCTCGATTGCATGGCGTCTTGGATCGACTTTATTGTTTTCGAACGTTGTTTGCGCTCTTTGCCCTATTTCTACCTATATTTCAGAATTTTCCCCTTTCGCGAGAACATACAGTGGACCGGGGATGAAGAGTATTATAGTCTTCCGTCTCCACAGATTGCTGACTGAGACGCTGCGTCCTGGCCTTTTCATAAATGGCCATTTTGCGGCTGTGATTGTCCCGGCTCTTTTGACAAGATTCTTTTATTAACCTGTCAATTTGCTCTTCCAGTGACAGACTTAACGTTTTTAGAGAGGGATCTTACTCCGATTTGACGTCACGGTTATTTACAAGAGCGTTTTCCCCTTCACTTGAACTGTTTACGACCCGGTAACTGTGGATCTGCTCCCGTTTCCTAGACCGAATGTATCCGAGCCCGGTTGTCTCTATCTTCCCGTTGGGTATCTTTCGTTGAGTCCCAAGAATATTCCAAATCTTTTTTGTTGGGCTTGTCGAACAGTTTGTTCGAGGGGTACACCTTGACATCTTAACAACTTTTTCAATCCCTCTGCATAATATCTTGGGAGAAGGATTGGTTGAAGCCTGCCAGGTGCAAAATCAGCACCACGCCAGACTTCTTTTTCTACTTTGGTCTCCGTAGATTAGTAGAAAAGGATCGCCTTTTCACCTCTTCGTCTGGGAGGGACGTAGAAAGTTTGCAGTACTTGTACGCTATATGTTTCGAGCTCATCAAGTTCCTTATAATGCCAAGACAGAGCCATTGTGATTTGCAGACTCTGATCTGCTCCGGCGAAGGTTTGCATTGACGGGTAGATGGAGAACATTGCGTTGGCCTCGTCCTCAGAGTCACTGCCAAAGACCGGAATAGGAGTAGATGGTCCAGAATTATTGTTTTCTTTCTGTGGTTGCCCCGAGTAGACTATTTCTTCGTCTTCCTTGGTATCGCTCCCAAAGATCGGGGCAGTGGCAACGGACTTCTTTTTTTCCTCTGTCTTATGACACCTTTCCGTATTTTTGAAGTCTGGTAGGAATTACTTTGTGTCTTCGTATTTTCGGACTTCGTTTACGGAGAATGGATTTAACTCTCCCGTGACGGTGTACTCCGAGCCATCCTTGAAATACTTCATACACTGATGTTGTGTAGAAGGGATGACGTTGTATTCTTGTAACCAAGGCCTGCAGAGCAAAGTATTATAACAAGTCTTGGCATCAATTATATGAAATTTGATGTCAGTGACGAGCAGCCCGAAGTGCAGTATCAGTATTACGTACCCAAGCGTCCATAACGACTGTGAGTCGAACCCGGAGATGGTAATTTTATTTCGGGCGAGGTGCTGAACGTTCATGCAAATCTCCTTCAGCACTCTTACATTGAGAAGGTTAACGGAGGATCCGTTGTCGACAAGGATTTTCCTATTTTGATGTCATGGCAGTACCCTGTGACGTATAATGGACAATTATACTCGCATGTACCAAGGAAGAGATCTTCATCGCTGAATGTAATGTCAGCCGTGTGGACCTCTGCCAGTTCATCTTTCATTTTCTCTTCTGTGAAGAAAGCTTGGAACTGATCGGGCTCTTATAATGCCTTGATCAGGGAATCTCATGCCTCTTTAGACAGGAGGAGAGCATCCAATATGCTCAGTTGTGAGGGTATTTTCCTCATATGTGCTAGGACGTTATAATCCACCTTGTTTTTCTTAGACGGGTCCCTTACTGTAAGTTCTTTGACAACTCTATCGTCGAGGGCAATTTCCACAGAGATTTTTTTCCCCTTTGTCATTTTTGCTCGAACCTTTGTTTGTAGGTCCGAGATTCTTCTTAGGCAGCGTGCAATTACGCAGCAGAATATTCTCACAGATCATCTCCTCTTTTTCTTTTTCGGAGGGGGAGTTTTTGAAAAGAGGGCTGCCTCAGAATCGCCTCCGAAGGTAAAAACTTGGGGGTTTTCCCCTTCCGAACCGGTACCAACCATATGACAGTTACCGGTCATTTCTTTATGTGCGTTTGTCGCACTATTTTGCCGTCGACCAGCACGAGTTTCACACTTCATCCTTTTGAAGTGTTTTTGATTGGCAATGTATCCTTGCCACCACTTCTTGAAGGCACTGCATTCCTCGGTAGGGTGGATGACCCTCCGATGATATAAGCAATAGTTTGGGCATGCATCTTCTCCGTCGAGGCATATGACCTTAGGAGTGTTCCTTACGAGAGGTGGCAGTTTCATCCCTATTAACAGGTTTTTGGCGAACCACCTCTTTATTTTGATCCTGCTCTTATTTGTAGCAGGTATGGTTTGGTTTGGTTGGAGTACTTTACGACTCATCCTTGTCGCGGCTTCTTTGTCCCGACGCTGACGCTTAACTTTTTCGTATATGGCTGTTTCGCGTTCTCTGTCAACTTTGCTATTTTGGAAGGCTTCGTTTAACAGCATATCGATCGAGTTTTCTGGCAGTTCCGGGGATTTTAGCGCCGATTCTGCCCCCAGTTCCTCTGCATTGTTTTCTGACGCTGAGAGAGGCTCTTCGTCATATAATGACGAATAGGATACCATGTAGCAACTTGCTACACGGTCTTCGGTGTCTTCTGATGAGTTATTTTCCTCATCGATGTCAATATCTTCATCCTCAAGAATATGCTTGAGGAACTCTTCGAGCATGAATGGTGTCCGCACTTTCTAGTTATACTATTCCAGCGCGTCAATATATTTTTGTAGATCTGTGTGCTTGTCGTCATACTCGGCAGGCTGCACAAGTTTCTTGGTCTTCTTCTTTTTCTTCGAAGATTTTGAAGGCTTGATTTGGGGGTTTTCCCCTCGTCAACAATTTTCAGTGTGGGACAAGGTTCTAACATCCCTTCGATGATTTCGGCTTCAAGTAGGCTTCCTCCTGACTACCGGACATGCTTGTAGATCCTTCAGCATTCTTTTGGTTTTTACTGAAAGAACGACTTTCCATGGAGTTTCTTCCACGAGTAAGCATGATTCCCCCTGCGCATCCACTTTTTTTGGAGTGTGCTTCTGGGGTGGGTTTACCCTCCAGTTATCAAAAAGCACGAATTTCCATTATTGATACTGGTTCTTGAAGACAAAACAATCTTCAATTGGGTGGCTCACCATTCTATGATAGGAGCAGTAATTAGGGTTGTTGATATCGCCGGGTTGCGGTGAATGCCACAGGTCTGGCAATGTGATGAGTTTATTACGTATTGCCAATTTGAATAGTCTCCTCATCTTGTCGCGGGGAAACGAATAAGCGCGTTCTAGTCTTTCCTCCAAGGATGGGCGCGGACGTGCGTTGTTTTGGCGAGCAACCAGTTTTGGACCACTCGGTTGTTGTTACGTATTGGCAACGAAGGTCGCTTTCCCTTTACCCTTATTATTTCGAGAGTCCTTATTTAAGGAGGAAGGCTCATGGCCCATCTGATCCATTTGAGCCAGTTTATCTATCAGATCCTGGAAGGTTGTTGGTTTGAAAAATGTTATGAACTGGGACACAATCGTTTGAGGATCAAGGGTCCCGATGAACATGCCCACGGCGGGAGATTTTTCAATGCGATGTTCCCACTTAAACCATAGATTCCGCCACCGGATCACGTATTGGACCCAGGTTTCTCCCGGCTTTACCCTGATATTGATTAATGTCGTAATTGGAGTGCGCTTTCTCGCGTTAGCGAAACGGTGTGTGAACAGCAGTTTCATCTCTGTGTATGTTTTTACGGAGTCATTTGGGAGCTCCGAGTACCATTCAAAGGCCGTTTCTGAGAGGCTGCCAACGAACTGGCGAAGGAACAGTTTGTCGTTGCCTCCATTGTTGCCGCACAGAGCTCTGAACTGCACGACGTGCTGGTGAAGGTTGCATGTCCCATTATACACATGGAACTTAGGGATCATATATCCCGGAGGGTATTTAATTTGATCATACCAGCCTGGATACGGTCGTCCAGTTCTGACGAATTGGCCAGCAGCTTCATTCGCTTGATGAGCTCTTATTTATTGAGCAATATAATCATCAAGAGCAGCCTTAGAGATCGTTTCCTCCTTGGCTATTGATAAGGCCGGGGGGAGTTTGATGTTTCCCCCCTGTCATCCTCGACGATTATTGGCGGATCTTCGGCCGGGGGTTCTAGCTGGATCATCATTCCAACCATGTCTTGGAATAAGAGAGCCATCTGCTTTATGTTAGCAGCTTGCTCAGCGGCTTCCTTGTCCTTTCTCTCGAGCACCCTTTACAGAAACTCTGTATCGGTCTCCTGCTCTTGGCGCTGTTCAGCTTCTTTGTCTGGACTTTCTTTCTATCCGGTAAGTGCTGCCATTTTAGTCAGCATTTCCTAGAGGTTCTGTTGTTGCTCCTGAGCCTTGGTCAGCAACCGAGTTTGCGGTCGGTGACTCACCAAAGTGCGGCTTTCTTATTTTCCCAAAGCCATGTAGACCGTATGTATTGTTATGCCCCTGGCCCTGGGGCGCTTAGGTCTATCGCCTTTGGAATTTGCCGCGGACGATAGAGTTTTTTCTAACCTCGTTCTTTTATGGGAGATTGGAGTTGAAGGAGCCGTTATGACAGGCACCTGCTTAGGAGAAGTCCTCTGCTGTATGGCGGAGTAGTAGCCTTCTTCTTCTCGAACCTTCGATTTCTTCAGTCGACAAGAGTAGTTCTGGTCAATCACAGAGTGATGGACTTTTCGCCAGACCCCATGAATTTGCGAGGAGAGCCGCTGATGAGGCTGCTCTGGTTTTGCCTGCACTGTAACTTCTGCAGGCGGAGGTGATTTCTTTAGCACCGCCGTTGGAAAGTTTTTGCGCACCCTCTTAAGTGGTTCAAAATTGTTCTCAGTTGAAACAACAGCATCGACTTCCACCATTGGAGCTGGTGGGGTGTGTCACGCCCTGCTTCCCGGTGTACGAGGAACGGGACGTGGCGAGGCCGCGACGTATATACTCAGAAGTAAACACGTTAAGCGTAAATAAGCAACATAAATGTAAAGCACAAGAATAACAAGAGATGTAATATAAATAACTTTTATTGATAATTATTCTTTACATATAACTGAAAAGTAAAGTACAAAGATAGAAAGTGATGCTTAAACAATGACATATGAACTAAAAAGAAAATAGTACAAGTAAGGCCTAAAAGTCTGCCTCCTCTGTAAACTGCTCCAAGTCGTCCTGGATGGGCTCGATCTCCTGAGAGTCGGGTCCTCCTGACAACATTCCAAAGAAAGAAGAGACAGGAATATCGTCAGCGAACTAGCGCTCGGTAAGTCCCAAAAGATAGAATATAATAGATAGGTAAAGAGAATAGAATATGTAAAGTATGTGTTTGTTATACTAACGTAGTTGTATGTAGCTTGGTACAGAATGTATCAGTGTATACGAGAGGAGTCCAACTTACTTCGTGGACTAAGGTAACATGTAAGTACAAGTCCCCGTCAAAACTCACGGGACAACGGCACATGATGTTCATGTAGGTGTCTTTTAGTGACCATCTGTCACGACCCAAAGGTACGGAACGTGACTGGCACATAAATTACGCAATGTCTAAAGGCGTAACACAATCTAAGTAAGCCAAAACCCAGAAATCTAAACCGTTAAACAATTAGTGTGAAGGAAAACTTGTTTTAAAGAAAACGATTTTAACAAAATAAGTTGCATTAAACATTTTAAAAACATCAATTTTCCCGAAAATTGAGGCAGAATTTCCTTTGTCAATACTGGCCCCCAAAACGGGTACAAAACAAAAATACATATAAGTAATGAATAACGGCATCCCCAAGAGGGAGCTGGCTCTTCGCCAATGGCGGAATCACAACCACACGCTATATATATGATCACCGTGCAAAATAAGCATTTAAAATATGAAAATAAGAAAGCATCACGTCGGCTCAAGTGAGCTCGACACTAGAGAAACAACATATATACAAATCTCACGGTCACACCTCTAAGTCACATATACAATGGTAGAAGTGGTAGATACGGTAGATGGAGTATACTAGATACAATAATAATACAAAGTGGAAACAAAATATCCTCATAACCCACCTACGAGCAATGCCGCAAGTCCAAGCAAAAGAAACAAAATGAAAAAGTGCACCCGCCGCTACTGTGCTGACGGGTCGGATCTGCAAGATACTACGGCATAACGGGGGTGAGTTGCCAACTCGTGAGTAATAAGTAACATCTAATAAGGCTACCGTAAACATGCACGCAAATGCGTTACAAACTACATATATCAATATGATACGATGTACTAGCATGATTGCATAATCAAACATGAAATCTGAACATGTCTGTTAAGAAAAAATCTTTATTCTTATCTTAGAAAAACCTCTGTGCAATAAACTGAAATATCATCAATGAATCAACAGAAAATCTGTGTCAAGTATCGACACAATATATATATATATATATATATAAGAAAGGAACCGCTGTACTATATATATATATATGTATATGTATATATATATATATGTATATGTATATATATATATATGTATATGTATATATATCAATGTCCCAATATCTTAATATTTCGGGTTCTGTCGGTCCGGATCAACCCATATCATCAAATCTCATGACTACGTCGGTATCCTCCGGATATCCACCGCGTCAGACATCACCAGTAGGTAGTCTGTCCCTGCCAGGCTCATTGTCTTCAACTCTGGATTCTTGCCCCGGGGTACCATACCGGGCCCACCATGTATCTGAGACGGTTCATCCTACTCCTCGAATCGGGTCTCAAAAACCAACATAAATCAGGAAAACTCATGGTGGACGATACATATATCATATCACGAGAAAATCGTAACTTGCATTTTTAAAATGATAATAGGTTTATAAATTCTTGCAGTCTTCCCCCAAAATCCAGAAATCTCATAAATACTGAAATCTCCAAGAAAATCACAACATATGAACATGTCGGCAATGATGAACGCCTATGGTATCAATAATATAAAACACGATGTATGACTAGAAAACTATGCATGAATGGTGATGCAATATGTGTGTGTGTGTGTATGAGACTAGCCATCCTACGTATCAATCTTGATGAAATGAATATACAACTACCAGTTTATATATCATATATGATGCAACAGTCTTAGATACTGATTTAAGAAAGTTCTATGGTGTTCGTGGCATAGCAATTATCAAAGGCGTGTGTGCTCGCATGAATAGTGCACGTGCAGCATGAACCAATGGTAATGGTGCTAGTGTCCTATGAGATAATGTCACACACACACACACACACACACACACACAAGATGATGCAATACAATGAGATGAAAGACTAGGAGACTACATATATAAATGCAAGAACTACTAATAATCTTAACTATCGGGCGTTCTGCGCCATCCAAACGATCCCCCCATAGATGTGTGCATCTACTTACCGAAACGCCTCGGGTAATCTGATCCGATCACAGCCTTGCCTTTCCGCGTCGCGTCCGACGTCTCCGCAACCGATCCTAGAATTGCACAAACACAATACATGAGACTAAAACTATGAGAAGACACGAGGACGAACGATACTAAAGAATGAACGTCCACAAGTTAAACTTGTGTGCACTTGGTGCACAAAACGCGCACGACATCGTCACAACCACAACTAGGAGTCACTAAACATGACAACCACCAAACCTAGAACCCGATCGTACCGATCGCGCATTCACAACACCCTAAAAATCATAGGAAATAGTATGTAAATCATCACAACGTCAAACTAAACCAACATCTATTTATACTAAAAACCTAGTAAGCAACCCAATGAGATTTTGGCGCAACACTTCACGGATAGCGACCTAGTGGTCACAATCACAAGTGAACATCCTAATAAGCCATGCTCTACTAATTAATATAATCTTCCACAAACCCACAATAATCATGAAATTTTCTTGCATAATCACTCAATTAGAATAATTTGAAGCCACCTTAATAAGGTAACCACTTAGATTAGATTTGTAAAGTCACTAGATAACAAACTAAACATAACTAACATGGTAATGATGGTTGAAATCCTAGCTTTAACTCAAACCCTTTTCTTTAAAATCTCAAACTTGCAATTAGAACCAAATTAACACTTAAATAATTTAGATTAAAGTAATTAACCAACAAAATAACTATTGTGTTAAGATTTATACCTCAAAATTTTAGTTTGCAACTTGGCCTCCCAAAAAGATTTCTTGCTCCAAAATCCATGCTAGATTAGGCCAAGGAAAATTGAGTGAAGATCTAACTATGAATTTGTGAGATTTTTGTGTGGATTTTTTGATAAAAATTGAGGATTTTTTGAAGTGGAATGAGGTGGAGAAATGGGGGAAATGCTGCAGGGGAGTCTCGGCCAGGAGGTGAAGGAAGTGAGTGTGTGTGTGAAAGAGAAAATTCCAAGTCAGAAAACCCCTCCATAGCTCTTTAATGCACCACACATCAATCTTTTCCATTTTATTTTATTTTCTTATTAACTTTATCCTAGAACTAACTAAAATCATGGAGACAAGTTTTAGGAAAAGAAACATGTTAAAAACTAGGTTTTTAAGTTGTCGTGGTTTACTAATGTATACTTAACCCATTCTAACTTGTAATTTACACTAATTAAATGTATAAGTGAAACCTTAAAATAATATTTAAAAATAATTAATTAAGGAAAATATTTAGATAAACTAGCAATTTATAAGTGACTAATTAAATACCAATACTAGCAATTACATAGCTAAAATAGGTACATTTAAGTCCATGAGGAAAAATAATTATAACTAAGTTTTATGGAAAACACGAGTTATATTACTAATTACCGGACAATTAACCTAAACGATTTTTAAACCGTTACACCATCATCGTGCCACTTTTAACACATTCCGTACCAATCTACCCCGTTAAAACCCCGTAGTGTATATTTGTATTAATTGTATTGATTTATAGTTATCAGACTTGTCGAGACCATGGTATAAGTTGTTCATGTAAACTGATTCAGGATGTAAACGGTAATCATGTAGTCAAATTCAAGATATAGCCATGGTTCGATCAAGTCAAGTTATATTGCATGTTTGATATTGTTCTGATATTCATGTTCAAGTATTCATATTTAGATTCATGTTGACCTGGATTCATATTTGGATTGGATTCATATTAACACTTGGATTCAGACTTGAGTCAGACACTTAAACAGATTTGGATTCTGAATTAGGTTTTGGTGTTATCGGTAACTGCTGCACATGGACGACAGGATTTGTGTCTTTTTCTAAGACAATTACACTTGATAACCACGTTTTAGTTTTCTACCTTAAATAGGCAAGCACCCATTTTCTCCGGCTTCCTGGGGCTCAAGAGAATTGGTCCCGCTTAAACCTATATTTACTAGAGTTTTTATTGTAATTTTATATAACTTAAGGGGGGTTTATGAAAAATATTTTTAGTATACTTTCAAAATAAACCTCAAGTATTTATTTATGTTATTTAGGGTTTTCATTGATGTAAATTTTTAAAGAATGAAGTATATTAGTAAAACTTGTATAGTTCAAGGTATTTTAGTGTAAAGTTTGACTTGTATTGGTTCTTATGGTATTTTCATAAAACTTGGAATTCTTTTATTTTGTTTAGAAAACATGAAATTTAATAATATCTTAAAAATATACGGTTTGATAATATTTATATAATTATTAAAAATAAATTTTTATTATTAAATAGAAATCCTAGTTTTTCTTAAAAATTGTATTAAAATTCCATCGAGATCGTATGCTCTGTGAGAAGGTCTGCGTCTCGCTCTACTAGTCCCGAGGATGCGCGATAATCAGCACCATCCGAACCGAGTTCCCCAAAATGGGTTGTAGAGGCACAATCGCAAAGAATTAAGTAACACAATTTTAAAAAATCCAGTTTTTTAATAGCTTAAGGTATTTGGATGAAAAGTCGCATTTTGCCACAAAAATATTGTTCAAGAGAATCGTACTATGTCAAGATGTATGTATGTGAGAGGTAGGTCATTACCTCGTGAGGTTTTCTAAAGGTATACTAAACAAAATAATTAAAGATGTCGTATGTAAACTTCATGGTATTTAAACGTAAAAACTTAATTAAAGTTATTTAACATGGGGTTTTAGAGTGAATTTGGTTTCTAAACATTAGTTAAATGATTACAAGTAAGGTATATACATGAGTACAAGTGATTCTTAAGAAGAATTGTGGTTTTCAAAGGTTTTAGAAACAAATGTCGGTATAACTCCACTTACCGATATGTTTTGAAAAAGAGAAGTTTTATAATAGAAAGAAAAAAAGAAATATTTGACTTACTTGCTAAAAGAATAGAGGGGGGCAGAGGAAGAGAAAGGTAGCCTTCGGTAGTCGCGGGGTCGTCGGAATCGTCACGAATTCTCGCCGAAAATTGACCTAGGGCTAACTCCACTTATACTTTTCTTAGCCTTAGAAATTTTTTGAGAATTTTGGCAATAGATTTCAGAATGAAGAGGGTTGGGGTATGGGGTAGTATTTATAGTGAAAAATTAGGGTTTTGAAATTAAAGAAAGAATTAAAAAGTATTTAAAATTGAATTTAAAACTTCATTTAATTCTCTGTTAATTTTCAGGGAAATCAAACAGAACATGGATAGTGGGGTAGGCCAAAGGATGTTGTGGGCAAAACACGAAGGCCATTACCTACTGGGCCCGGCGGTGCCGGTCTGGGGGTCGATCTCGCCGGTCAAACTGAAGCGTTGGGTGCTTGGATTCTTGACACGTGTCCTAGTCACTGTTATTAGTATTTTGCACATGTTTGATTTTCTGTGACTTTTCATTTTACGTGTATTGCACGTGTAAAGTTTTGGACTTCCAAAAAGTTTAAAAGAAAAATCAGTAAAAATATATGTGGCTGATGGGATTCGAACACAGTGGCTACGTCACAGCAGTGCAAGGGTTTTACCAGTGAGCTACAAGTTGTTTCTTACTGTTCTTAAACAAAAACTTTTAAAGTAGACCCGGTCTTGTAAACTCCATTCTGTACATTAACTTTAAAAATCTTTGTATAATAAAACAGAGTCATTACATGATGAGTCCAGAGGGGGAGTTGCCCCCAGCTTCTCTCATTTGGCGCCAGTGGCGACGTCGAGCGTGCCTTGTTGAAGGGAACGCCTCAGTTTTGGAAGCGGCTTCATCATACTGGTTTTGCTGAGGAGCTGCAATCGGTGTCAGCCTGTTGAAGACCGACGTCCTTATTAAAGTTTGGGAAAGGTCGGCCAATTTTTCGAAGACCGACTTTCTGATGCGGGAAGCACTTTTGATGGTTTCGCCTGTAGTAGGAGTTAGGAGAGCTGGCTGTTTTGGGGTAGCCCCTTCAAGTATCACTTGCTTCTTTGCGGGCTCGTTTGTGCTTTTGCTTAACCTGTTGAAGACTGAAACGCCAGATTTGGACGGCCCGTTGAGAGGGGCCATTATGGTTGTCAGTCGATCGAAGACCAGCCTTTTGGGTGCTTCTTCTTGCGGCACTGAGGCACCGAAACTCATAAGTGGGAGAATGGTCTCGAAGAACAACCCAGTAGCGGCTTGTATAACTTGCCATATTGGCATTGAAAAAATAGAGGCCGCGTTAGGCCCATAGGTCACTCCTCCAGTTGGGGTGAAGCGAGAGTTGCTGTTGCATGAAGTGCATTGAGAAGCCATCGATTTTCTTCACATGAGGAAAACACCAAGTTTTAGTATCTCGATTTTGTTCGCGAAACACGACACACGAAGTGTGGAGTAGAAAATGGAAAAAGTCCAACCGGGCGTGCCAGAATTTGTTCTCTGCCGAAAGACCGGATCGAGACGTTGGGACGTCTGGCCTGAATTTGGGGGCAGATGCTGTTTGGACTTATCCATCCACCTCTCCGAAAATACCAAGTTGATTTATGGCACCATATATCGAAGGTTTGGACAGATGTGACCGTTGTAGTGTGATTTCATCAGATTCCCCCTCATTTGTGAGGGGTTTTTGATTGTGGGGATGCTCTTCCCTGCAGGCGCAAGCTTCTGCAGTTAATTACGTTACCACATTGCGATAACCACTTTCTCCTTTTCCCTCAATTCACTTCGTGTCGTGTGTATTTTTGTTTATTCTGGTTGCTTGTGGATTGTATACAGAGACTAATTTATGTCATCGCCCGTAAGGTGCGGATTAGTCCAAATCCGTATATTTTAGATTTGGGATTTTGAATTTAAGTTATATTTTTCTTTTAGTTCAAAAATATTTTGTTTGGTTTAAGGACTATTAATCTAATTTGAGATTAAGATCAACTTAAACATATGAGTATTTAGGACCAATTTATTTTTAACTAATGATACATTAGTCTTATTTGAGATTAAGATCAACTTAGCAATATTTTAAGAATCCTTAAATTTTATTAAGGTCCAACAACAGAGCATTTAGACTCAACTGCAAAAGACTTAGCTAATTTGGGCTTAATCTGCTAAGTTTCTTTTTTTGTTCAGAAGTGATGAGCACTTATTTATGCTCTGTTTGTTCAAAACACACACACACACACACACACACACACACACACATGTTTAGGCAAAAGTGCTAAGCACTTGTTTGAAACTCTGGCTCTCACATGGGTATCATGTGAAGCCTCCAGTTATGGGCGCTGCCTAATCAGTACTAAGCACTCAGTCATTTTGACTGAATATATAAATATAGTGCTAAGCACTTTTTTATATGGCGTCCACGTGAGAAGCACGAGCGGCGCTGGGTGCTGCCCAATTAGTGCCAAGCACTCAGCCGTTTTGGCTGTATATGAAGTGCTGAGCACTTTTTGTGTGGCACCCATGTGAGGAGCACGTGAGGCGCTGGGCGTTGCCCAAATAGTGCTAAACACTCAGCTTTCTTGGCTGTCTATGAAGTGCTGAGTAATTTTATTTAGCGCTCACGTGTATTTTACGTGAGGCGCTGGCCTTCTGTTTTGGGCGCCCGTGTGTTTTTCATGTGAAGCGTTGGGCGATGTTGGAAGGGAGCCCACGTGGGAAACACGTGAGGCGTTAAGCTCTTTTTTTCTAAAGAGATTAAATATCTGTTAATGCTATTTTTGGCCATTAATGATTATCAAGATCTCCATTTTGAAGACCTTGAATTGTTTTTTCTTCATTGGAGAACTAAGTTCATCTTTTCTTTTTATAAGAGCTAAATTGTTTATGTAAAGTTAAACCCTAATTTCGGGGGAATTAAATTCCCAGAACATATGTTTTTTCTTCTTTTTTTCTTTCTTTTTAACCTAGTTCTTTTCTGAATCTTTGATTCTCAAGAACTAGATCTTCCTGATGAGAATTAAATTCTCAACTTGTGGGAGACTTGTCTTGTGGATCTTTGATTCAGAGAGAACTAAGTTTTTTTAGAAGGGTTAAACTCTTAGATAAGTAAAAGAGATATTTTGATCTCTGTGTTTTTTTTACCTAGGATTTTTGAGGAGGCAAGCCTTCTTCTTCTCTGTTGTTTTTAAAGCTTTTTGTATTTTTCATAAGCTTATGGGGGGTTTCCTCTCTATGTCTCTGTGTTTTGTGAGACCTGAAGTCTCGGATCCTTTATATGGTGGAGGCAAATTATTAATTAGTTTTGAGAAAATCTCTCATTAAGATATTGCAATTGATTTAAGTGGTCTCAAAATTTGTTTGGGGAATTTTACCCACTGTTGGATTTTTGATCCAAATTTTCTGTTTTACAGAATATGTTTTCTTATTTTTAACAAGATTAGAGAAATATTTTCCCCATATACAGAATTTTATTCTGTGAGACAGTGATGCTTAATCACCATTGGATTTTTAATCCAAAATCTCTTTGTTATATAGAGCACATCTTTTTTTGTTTTGAAAGATATAGGAAAGTATTTTCCCATCTCATTGGATATTTGATCCAACAATTTTCTGTTCATTTAGAAAGATTAGAGGAATATTTTCCCTTAATAGAATTTTATTCTATTATTTGATTATTTATCATCACTATTGGATTTTTAATCCAACGGCTCTTTTTAACAGAGAGTATCCCAATTTTTAAGGAAATATCCCCCTGTAGAATTTAATTCTACTCCATTTTAACTTAGACGCCAGCGCTCACGTGTTGTGCACGTGGACGCCACTTAAGAATTTAATTCTTATTTATAATAGGCGCTCCTGTGCTTTGCACATTGACGTCCACGTGAGCTTCACGTGTAGCGCCACCATAAGATTTAATCCTAAGGCACTGATTCGGGCACCCTCGTGGAGGGCACATGAGGCGCTGCATCATAATAATTTAATAGTGCTTAGCTCTTTTATTATGTTAAAATATTGAGAAACAGCCTTGTCTAATTCCTCTAGTACCCTTAAAATAGCCTCCTATTTGGCCATTCACTAAAACTGAAAAGTGTTGAGGAGCTAGACACCTTCTAATGAGCTTCCAGACTTGATTTGAGAAGCCAAAGGCTAGAAGAATCTTCTGAATAAAGTTCCACTCAAGTCTGTCAAAAGCTTTTTCCATATCTAATTTAAAAATGGCATCGTGTCCTCTTACTTTTTTGTTGATGTCTTGAGTAAGCTCTTGAGCTAAAGCAATATTTTCTGAAATGTTTCTATTTCTAATGAATGTTCCTTGATTTTGTGATATGATCTTGGGTAGCAATTCAACAATTCTATCTGATAGTTCCTTTGTAAATATTTTGTAGAGGAAGTTGCAAAGGCTTATAGGTCTGTAATTTGAAATAGAACATCGGTTTGCCTTTTTAGGAATAAGGCAAATTAGTATAGAATTAACAGCCTTGGGCACATATTGTATTTGAAAAAAATATTTAACAACCTCCCATAAGTCTTCATATATATAATCTCCCATGCTACCATATAAAACTTGCTTGTAAAACCATCTGGACCAAGAGCACTGTCTGGATCCATATTTTTAACACAAAACTGTAATTCTTCTAAGGTAGGACTGGCAAAGACTTTCTCATTTTCTTCTTCTATTATCATAGAAGTAATAATATGACTGCAATCAAAATCCGAGTCAGTGTTCTGTGAAGTGAATGCTTTCTCAAAGTGTGTCGCAGCCATGTCAATGATATTTTGCTAACCTTCAAACCAAATTTCCATCAGCATTCGACAAACTATAAAGTTAATTTATTCTGACAATTTCTAACACTAACCCAGCTATGAAAGCATTTTGTATTCTTATCACCATCTGTAAGCCATTTTATTCTGGATTTCTGTCTCCAAAAGATTTCTTCTTGATGTAGAACATTTTCAACCTCATTTTTGGCTTGCCATAGAGTATTAAAATTACTTCAAGTGGGGTTTGAGTCATAATCTTCCTGTGTCTCTGAGACACCATAGCTTCAACACTTTTTAACTTTATTTTGAATGTTGCCAAACACCAAACCGTTCCGGTTCTTCGGTGTGCCCTTAAACCTTTTAAGCTTCAGGAAGAATTTGATAATAGGATCTGCATTATTATTTACTGCCTGAGACCAACTTTCCTCAACAGCAACTAAGAAGGTGGAATGAGAAATTCACATATTCTGAAATTTGAAAGGTTTAGGGCCATGCATGATAGACATAAAATGCAAATGAATGGGGGCATGATCAGAGCATCCTTTTGGCGAGTGAACAACTTGTGTGTCAGGATAGAGGTTTATCCAGGCTTGGTTCATTATACATCTGTCTATTCTGGACCATACCCTATTTGAGCCCTCCTGAGCATTGCAATAGATGAAATTTGTACCATGAAAACCACAATCAATAAGACCACTTTGATTCATCATATTGGTAAAATCATCAACACCTTGCAAATTTGGCTTGCCTTTGTGATGGAGGTCCTTTTCGGGTCTCCTTCAGATGTTGTCTTCCGTCGATCTCCCGGTGGATTTTGGAGATGATTTCCTGTTGCGTGTGGGTCTCAATGGGTTTTGAAGAGATTGGTGATTTGAGGAGTTTAGCGCCGAGTACCTGTAAAGAAGTCTCGGGGTAGTTTGGTACCACCGAGGACCCTCCGACGATCAAGTTAGCATGAGATCCGAGCAGAGTAACGGCTAAATGGAATAAAAAATGACTTACTTGACCCCTCTGTGATGGGGGTTTATATAGTGGCGGCAGCACGCAGCAGCAGGCACGAGAATCTCACCGGCAGTTACGCTCCCGACGCCACGCCCGCGTAAAGAGCGGATCGCCCATTACTGGGGATCGTGATGGCGTGGGACGTGGGATGTCACTGGCGGAGAATCAACGCATGGCGAGATTTGCGGAGCGGCGGTTACGCCTGTGAGTGGTGGAGTTGGTTGGCCGGAAGGACCGAAGAAGACGGCCTCGGCTGGGGAGCTCGGAGGCGAGCAAGAGGGCCGAGGAGTCTTGGTCTTGCGGCAGCTCGGGGCGAGCTGAGGGGCCGAGGAAGCCAATTTGCAGAGGGCCCCGAGGAGGGCCAGCTTGTGCTTGCAGGTCGGGTACAGGGGTGGCCCGGTCGGTCCCTGTGGGCCCTTTCTTCTGAGTTCTAGGACACGTCATCTGCCACGTGTCCTGGTCTTGGGGATCTCCAATATTAAGCATCATCACTTTGCCTTTTTTTCCTTCAGAAATTGAAGTAATTGCGTTGAAATCTCCTCCAAGAATCCAAGGGGAATCATTCTGCTAGCTGAAATCAATAAGCTCATCCTATAATAATCTTCTTTCAAGGTAAGAGTTTTTTTGCATATATAGCAGTTAAGTAATAAGTCTGAGCTGAAACCTTAACTTTAGTAGTAATGCTTTGATCTGAAGAGCTCTGAATATCAATTTGATATTTAGAGATAATCTAGATTTTGTTGTTAGAGGTACACCATACATTTGGAAAACCAATACCGGAAGCAATGTATTTTGCTTTAGAGGAATCTGCAAAAGGTTCCATGATACAAAGGATATCAATTCTTTTTTCAAAAGCTATGACTTTGAGTCTTTGCTGAGTTTGGGGATTAGCAATACCCCTGACATTCCAAAAACAGATGTTCATATTTATGAGGAGTCAGAGAACTTCTTAGGAGCTTTAATCTGCCTTAACCCTGTTCTTTTGGGTAACTGTAGCTCATATCTTTTCCTTATTTTTGCATTCTTTTTTGATTCTTTCAAACTTATACTTTCAAGCATGATGTTGTCTCCTTCTTGCTTTTCTTTTTCGATTCTTTCAAACTTATACTTTCAAGCATGATGTTGTCTCCTTGCTTTTCTTTTTCCAAACTATTTAAAAACGAATCAACTTTTTGAATGATCTCTTGTCCTTCTTTGAGAAACTGCTCTTTTGAAGATTGCATATGTTCAAATGAGAAAAATGGGTAAGATCTGTAGTTGTTTCTTCTTTTGTTTGTTGAAGTGATTTCCCTGTGCCTTTGGATTCTGGAGATATTACAAGCTTCCTGAGTTTTGGCTCAGTTTGTGGATTGAATTTTGATTTTTTGCATGCATGCTGCTCACATATATATGTGATCTCAAGTTTCCCAGGACCGCTGCTATCAATTATCTTGTCATTCATAATCTATACTGAATTTGCTGAATTATTATGATCATTAAAATTCACCAATGGCTACTTTCAAGTACTGCACCATGATCACTACTATTCACTACAGAATTTTTAGCACATGTATGAACAGCAAGTTGTCTATCCTGTTGTGCTTGATTCTGATTATTTGCTCTGCCTTTCTGCTTCACCCAAAATCTCTTGTTGTAGATAAGATGGTGTTTTGGTATGGATTTATTTATTTTTGACTGATGAGAAGTATCTTCAGAATGTCCCATGAGTCTTCTGCAGTTTACTGTAGAGTGACCAAGCTTATGACAACAACTGCAAAATTCAACTTCTTCTCGAAGTAAAACTCCTGTGCGATTCTAGAGCTGGAAGATGTCCCGATCCAAATTTTGTCAGGTAAAGATTTGTTGAGATCCAACTCAATGCAGACTCTGGCAGTGTCTATTCTAAGTGTTTGGGTCAACAGTTGTGAGCCTCTCAAGTGGTTTAACAATGGAGTATAGCATATCATAATTGTAGAAATTTGGGGGAAGCCCAGGAAATGTTATCCAGGCAGGTATAATGCTGGGTTCTCTTGTAGTAGTGAAGAAATGATCCCATATGAAAAATCTGAACAAGAAGTTTTTGATATATGTGTACTCAGCAAGCCAGATTTTAGTAAAGTCTTCTCTGTTTGATAATTCGAGAAGCGGATGCCTTTTATCCAGGGAAGCAATAAACACTTCTTCTTTGAGATTAAATTTTTGTTGAATCGCAGAATATATATCAATGAAAGAAGGCTTTCCATATGCACACTTGGCTATCAAGGCAAATTGAAGCGAAGAAGAGGATTCCTTCAGACTCAGAAAAATAAATTTTAGGAGAACCACTTTCATCAATGATCACTCCTTTTTCAGCGAAAATCAATTGCTTGGCTGGTTCTTTTTGTTGTAAAATATGAGCATAAGAGACCTTTAATGACTTAATAGAAGAAGGAGCAGTTCCAGATGAGATAAGTTCAACTATTTCAGAACTTTTATGCTGTACTTTTCCTTTCAGATCAATATCTGAAGTTTTATTTTCAAAATCCAACTCTGTAATTTTTAAATTTTGATTTTCCAAATCTTAAAAAGAGAATTTGATTGTGCAGACAAGTAATATCCATCTTGCAATTGAAACATGCAGATGCAGGTAAAGTCAAAGAATTGAGACAAAAAACTGGATCTAAATCTTGAAAATTCTTGAAGAATTGGGGCAATTTTAAGAATCAAGCGATCAATCGAAACTCAAATCAAGAAATCGATAAAGATTAGCTATTGAGGAGAGATTTGCTTACAGAGTCGAAAATGGATCGAGAGATTCGAGTACACTTCGATAAAGAATAATGAAGAATTTGGAAGAAGGGATGAAACCCTAGAAATCGGCACCGTCCATGTGTGTCCTTTCAGAGCGTATTATGAGAATATACAGATGCAGTGAACTTAAAATTCCCATGTGTTGAAATTTTTACTCTTTTGGATTCTTGTAGTAAGCTATGTGTGGTATAATGGACTTTTCAATTGATTTGCTACGTTTATAGAAATTAGATTTATATTTGTTTCTAATTTGAAATAGACTTTTTGAGGTAATTTGACTAATAAACATAACATATTAATAGTCTTCCTACTTAAAATAAATGTCAACCCTCTTGTTGGTAGATCTTTTAATATGGATGTGTCGACCTTTTATAGCTTATATGATCACGATGTATTTTGCTTTATGGTTTTTAGAGGGGACATACTTAAACTCATTTTTAATTTTGTTCAATAGTTCTCGAGTTATTTAATATTTCTCCTAGTATAATGCAAACTATTTTGGGTCTTAAAACTATGTATGTGCGCTCTACTTTTATCACAAAAAAACACTGGAAAAAGAGAAGTCCTCTAAAATAAGCTCCCATCTTAGGTTATCCACTGCATCAATTCCCACTTAAATTTTAAATGAAAATTTCAAATTTATTACACTTTTGCTACTATAGAATATCATAATAAGTTCAATCAATATAGAATTTTATTTATCTAATTTTTTGTGACCAACACATTTCATTCACATCACATATAAAATTGATATAAGTAATATTATTATAATTTTACAAATTACATTGAATAAAATTATGCTTGTCTTTTGCATGTACAGGGGAAAAAATTCATATGCCTTTTACATTATATTTGCATCGATGGCTTATTTCTTCCATGTGTATCGCACGTGCAAAAAACTAATGTACCTTACTGAAAAATTGTCTTCCTATTACCTTCCGGATCACTCTTCTCTGCTCAAGCTCGAACAAATAAGCCTGAAGATGGACCATCGCTTTCGCTAGAAATTAACTCCTTGTCTTACTTCTCCTTGTTCATCAAATTTTCTTTGACATCCTTGATCGAGATAGTATCTCGTTTATAGACCATGATATCACGAAAGTGCTTATATGAGGGTGTCAACGGGCATAATAAAAGAAGATCCTCAATCTAAATATCGATCTTACCCAGATCCGTAATGATCAAATTAAACTCACCGACGTGAGATTTGATTAGAGAGCCTTTTGAAATGCAAAGTATGTAGAGACATTGTTTCAACATGATTCGATTCGTTAGAGACTTTCTCAAATATAACTTCTCTAATTTCTTCCACAAATTAGCTGCCGTCTTTTCTACCAAAACTTCTTGCAAAACTTTATTCGTCAGACACAACTAGATAGCCGTGAGGGCCTTTTCATCCAATTCCTCTCAAGGTTTATCCATCATAGTGGAAGGCTTTGCATCCTTCCCAAGAATCGCCTTTCTCAAATTATTTTGAGTCAACACGGTTGCCATACGGACTTGTCATAAACTAAAACTCATATTTCTATCAAACTTCCTAATATCGAACTTCATGATTGTCGGAAACATGATACGGGATCAAACTAAAAACACGATGCATTCTAACGAACCCTAAAACTTCAAAATCACGATCAAAGAAAATGGGGAAGAGGATACAAGCGTCATTACCCATCGTTAACCTAGATCGCAATATTGAAGATCTAATGGTTCAATCAAAAGATCCCCAAACAACAATGGCTCTGATACCGGTTTGTTGCGGTAAGATGAACACGAAGATATGCATACAATAGAGAAGAAAGCACAAAACAAATCACAGGCAAATAGAAAATAAAAATACTAACTAAAAGACGAAGGCGAAGATTTTATTAATCATCAGATATGGAGGAGTACAAACGGTGGATGAATCACAAATCCCTCTCACAAATTATCTCAATAGCTATCTAAAAAGCCTTAATCCCTAGGGTTACAAAATACTACAATATATATAGTATTCTAGAGATATGATCAAAATAACTAATTTCCCAACTGACAAATATCCGACTCATGACGACAGCAGAGGTCTGATGAAGGAAGTGCAAATGTCTGCTCAAAAGTCTTTAGAAATAACAGAGTGTTCTCAGACGTTTGAAGAATGAGCTTCAAACGTCTGGTCTTGAGGCTTCGAAAGTACAGAATGCTCGAAAATGTCTGATGAGTTCTATGTAGACGTCTGCCCAATGTATATAAAACATACATAGCGTTGATAGATGTTTAGCTTCAGACGTCTGCACCTTGCTTACAGATAAACCTTGTTAGCCATTGGGCCCGATTTCGCCCGATATTCGCCCATATGAGTGGGTACCCTATATATTCATATATAGGAAGTTAGGATTTCATACGATATATGAGACATATGAGAGAGAGAAACCAGAGTGCCGTCATCTCCTTCTTCATCCTCTTCTATTTTGGGTTGGCTTGCGGGATGATCAAGTGAGAGCTTCTCGCTTTCTACCAAAGTGTGGTTTTTCTCCGGCCGTTGCTTGAAGGAGATAAAGATCAGATATTCTACGTGACGTGGATGAGAAATGATCCAACCAATCGGATAAGGTATATCATAAACCTTTAGGGTAAATACATGTATTTCCGCTGTGCTTGATTACTTGTTATGTATTTACGTCATCTAAAGTATACAATAGTATCAGAGCTATGCATCCCACATTCGTAGAATTCTAGATCTGTGATTTTTAAATTTTTGCAACTCAAAAGTTACGTTTTTTTATCTAACCCTAAATCAATTTTTTTTATTTTTCAACGACACATCTATGATGTTAGGGTTATCGTTTTGATGGATCTTCATAAATCTATCGATTTTGCATCATATTTTCACCAAAGATTAAATCTATTTTTATGATGCTCTAATGTAGTTCTTTAGCTCGTTGACAAAGATGAGATAAGTTTTTATAAAGATTGGATCTTTTGTGTGAAAAGAAAATTTTAATTATTTTTTCTAGTTTTGGTGAGCTTTAATAGTGCCAAGGTCACATTTTTTTCTAAACCCTAATCTTATTTTTTCTTTTGATGAAAGAAAACTTGTGGGGCATTTTTTTAGGAGTTTGGTTGAACCAAATATTTTTTTGATTTTTGGTTGGACCAAAAATATTTTTCGGATTTTGGTTTGGAACCAAATATTTTTTGGGATTTTGGTTTGAAACCAAAAATATTTTTATTGGGATTTTGGTTCTGAACCAAAAAAAAATTATTTGTGGTAGTAGACCAAATATATTTTTTTAACAAGAAAAATAAATTCTGGAAATTTTATTTTTTTTCAAAAAAAGAAGAAAAATTCAATTTTTTTAAAAGAACAAGGCATTTAAAAAAAATATGGGGGCCAACCACCGTGCCCGAGCCGGGCTCGGCAGCTCGGGCCCAGCCGGGGAGGGCTCGGCTTCCCGAGTGGAGCCGAGCATTTTTGTTAATTTAAAAAAAATCCAGAAAAATCCCAGAAAATTAAGAAAATTATTTTATGTGTTTTTTTATATTTGGGAAGTTTCCCACTCAAGTTTTCAGTTAGTTAATGGTTTTGCTATTAATTCTAGGAGTTATATTTTTTTTGCGAAATTTGTTTGCTCTCCAAAAATTTCAAATTTTATTCTCACATACAATCTTGGAGATTTGATGAGTGGTTGTTCTAGTGAGAGCGCCTGGGACGCGTATTAATTTCATGAATAAAACGAAAACCCTAATAAAATGGACAAGATTAGATAGGGTAGTTTAAATGAAAATGAAATTTGTTAGATTGATTGTTACATTTTGTGTTGTGCATGGCATATTATATATACAAAGGCGGGTACTGCATTAATCTGACAAATTTCAAGCGGGAGATTTCGAGAGGAGACGGGAGTTTAGATTCAACTACCCAATATACTCCATTTCTAGAAAATCTATGATCTGTTTTTCAATCATTTTAACAAAATTTTAAATTTTATACCTTTAAAGTATGTGGTTGGGGCTATAGGTCTTATTCTCTTTCTTCGGGGTGTAGATTTATTATTGTTCTTAAGATGGGTTGAAAACGAAGCGTTCTTTGGGAAAGAACGGTACTCCATTATATATCATAGTCTTAACGCATCGATAATAAAGCCAAGATATCGTCAGTCTCACCAGAGATGAGATAATAGATGACAATAGCATAATAAAATAGAAATATTAGTTTAATATTATATGAACAAGCTGAAAGATTTGGACGCTAGCGACGAGATGGCAGGGATGTAGCAGGGCTACACGATGCAGCACGATTGAGGTGGTAGCAATGTAGCGGGGCTACACGACGCAACACCATCGAGATGCAGCGATTTTCGGAGGATCGTTCTACGCGTTGGACATGATGAAGAGCGGTATCATTCGTGGTCATATATTTTATTGCCGAGCACTCGCGGTTGATATTGAACAGTATCTACACGCCAAGAGATAACCTGTGCGATGATTACGGGGTAATCTATGCAACGTGACAACGTCACACTATTTCTTGGTTTGGCCTTATTTTCATATTAGGAGTCGAATCACGTAATATGGATACACTTAAGATTTATATCTTTATTGATCCTGGATCTGAAGAGTGCTACTCCAGTTAGGCTGTAGCGCGACAGCAGTAAACAGTTGCATGTTTTCTACTCGATATATGAAGCAGTTATTATGAGGAAAGCAAATGTGTTGACGTTTTCTAGTACGTTTGAGTAACTGTGGCTTAAAATTTAATCGCCAGGGGCGATAGAACCAAGAGCGTTGTTGATATGTTAACGAGGTCAACAGTGCGTAAGAGCGGGTGTTCAAATGCAAGAAGAGTTCTATCGAGCAACGAAACAGGAATGACGCGCCAACAATTTAAGTGAGCTGACATGGAAAAATGTGCTGCCAATAATAGATATAATAAATCTAACGTTTGACTGTAGAAATTTGAACCGCTCCACTCGTCATGGTACTGAGTGGAAATAGGCATTCTGCTTGGAGCAGAAAAGTTTGTGAAAGAAAATCATGTGTTGAGCACATATGAATCTATTCTGCATCGGGAATGCAGATCACTATCCATAAATAATCTTCTTGTCATGGTACCGAGTGGAAGAAGACCTTCTGATGGGATCAAAAAAGTTTGTGGAAGCAAATCATGTGTCGAGAACATATGAATCAATTCTGCATCGGGGATGCAGATAACTATCTACAAATCATTTTCCCGTCGATTACAGTTTCAGTCTCTGTTTAGGATATTTGGATAGCTTAATGGGATAATCTATCTTATAAATTCCTTATGGTTTTGAGGATTGTTCTTTCTATAAATGTCATGAGTGGCACGGTAGATTAGGTTAATAAATAGATGAGATGACTTACCATATGGGGTGGATAAGTTGACATTTGAACCAAAGTCAAACCATCTACTTGTAAGAGTTCCCTTGGAGGCAAAACTACCAGAGTAAAACCATTTGGATATCCATTACAGATAATTCATTCCAGTAGATAAAGACCAATAAACATGAAGACACGTAGTGGAGTTTTCTAATTTAACACCTTCATTAATAATTACCCGATATGGCTATTAATCTCATACGGAACTAAAACATTGATTTGTATCAAGCATGGTATTAATGAAGTGAAGAGTCAGTTCATGCAAACAGGGTTGTGCGTGTTTCACAGAGTAGTTCTGAGAACTGTAAGCAAGCCATGAGTATTTATTTTAGTAGTTCAAGGAACTGAATAAAGGAAAAAGAGTCGTCAGATAGTTGATAATATCGTAAACTCTGCAAAAAAATGGTGTTGTAGAGAGGAAAATTAAGAAATCCTAGATATGATAAAGAACATGATGGTAATGACCAATCTTACATATTATTTAGGGGATGCGATGTTGACAGCGGTTTATGTTCTTGGTCATGTGTTTTCAAAGACAGTACAGTCAAATACCTTATGAGTAGTGGACGAACGAGAGGCCTGGGAGGTCACTTGAGTCCATGAGTATGTGATAGGACCGTGACTAATATTTGGTCGTGCGACATTGATTTTCTCGGAGAGGAAACAACGAACGATTTCCTCAGGGAGGAAACATCGAGCGATTTTCTCAAGGAGGAATTTTCGTAAAAGACAGAAATAGGTCAGGATTTGGGATTCTACGAGATTGAGAAGTCTTTTAATCGGTCAGCGGTGCAGAAGGAATTAGTTTCTTCAGTGGCTGGCGACAGTGGAAGCGATATTTCCGCTAATGGCTCGGAGCCAATCACGAATTCTCAAGAGACTTGCAGATAGTGTTGTAGATTGACACCCCGACGATATTTCGATATCAAAGGGGATACATCTATGGTAACTTCGCATTGGTTGCTGAACCCAAATCATTTGTGGACGCTATTTCTGGGCCTACTGCGAAAGAGTGAATAATGACAATGGAAAAAGTGCAAGAGTCAACGTTAAAAGATCAAGTATGGGATTTGATCGATTATCCTATTGATGAAAACTGGGTTTTTCGAGGTCTTGCGAAAGGAGAAGGATATTGTAGAGAGATACAATGTACACTTGTTGGGGAAGGGATTTATCTAGCCTAGGTGGACAACGAATAGACACTTTTCACCCGGGGTGATGATTGCGTCTATTTCACTTTCCTTAACAAATCGTTGCACATAAAGATTTAGAGCTAGTCCTAGAGACTTAGATCGTATTGTCGGTGGAGATTTGGATAAGAAAATTTGGGAGATCTGCCTACGGGTTTCAAAACCAAAGTGACTCGAGTTGACTAAGAGAGTCCATTTATTTCTTGAAACACTTACCCAAGCAGTTGTTAGTTCGATATCATCGATCTATATTGGATATAGACTGACGATTATTGAATGCGACAACTGTAAGTTCAGAGATCTTATTGTGAACGACGTTGTAATGACGAAAAGCGACTTAGAGACAATAAGTGCCACTCAGAGTGGCTGTTCTCGCTATAGAGGGCACATGAGATGTTGAGTTTGTGCTTGAGAATTAGATCCATGAGGAGCCGCTTCAGGAGTATCTTATGTTTGTCTTCGAAGACTCACATGAGGCATATCTTAAAACAGTTCAGCCCGCACAGTCACTCTTCAGTTTATTATTCCAGTCACTAAAAGACATGTTTTAGCCTTGATCTTTGCTATAAGACTCTTAACACAGAGAGACAGATTTTGTGGGTTCCATTTTGCATAGTCAGCGGTCTAATGTATGCATGGTGTGTACTTGACCAGATATATAACCCTTACTGATTGGATTTAGTAGTAGGGTTTGCTTGTTAGGATGAAGTGACGAGGATTTTCAAGTATTTATATAGGATGACCCACAATACATAGTGCTATGAGAAATCAGGTTTGCTGTCATGTGGACATACTAATGCCGACTGGACCGGCAATATGGGTATGCATACATCCACATCTGCACGTGGTTTCTTACATAATGGTAGGGCCATCACTCAGAGTAGAAAGAAGCAAGAGGTGTAGCTTTTTCGCCATAAGGGTGGAATATGCGGCTACCTCAGTAGAGCCAAAGGGGCTGCTGGGCTGAAGTGATTTCTCGGGAGTTTGCGTGTGATTCACACGCAAGAAAAACATGGTTTCTTTTTATCGTGATATCAGGTCAACGATAACATACTCAAACAATCCCATATATATGGGAGTTGAAGCACTTAAAGATCTAACGACACTTCATTAAGAAGTAAGTGACATGAGATGGTGGTCTAAGCTATAGGGTTTTTCCTTCAAATCAGATGATCGCGGATCCGATGACGAAGGAAATAGCTGAGGAACATTATGTGCGTTTGGGTTTCGTTCTGGGTGACGTATTGCATTTCAGATAACCTGATATACCTTACTCTTATGTTTGACATTATTATTATAGGTGACGGTTTTATAAATATATATTTAAAGATTGATGGTTTATAGATTCTTTCTTTATTATCTGGGATATATATTTCTATATTTTGTTTGACTATTTCAGGCATGGAGTACAAGTGTGCAGGGTACACGAATTGTGCAGGGCATACATTTAACAAGGATACGTCAGCAGGTAGGAACTCTCCCTTACGCGAGAGATCCCCTTTATGCTAGAGTAGCATACAAAAGTAAGACTAAGTGCTAGAAGTCAGCTGCTCGGAGCAATGATTGTGATATTGCATACTGGGTATGGCGACAGTGGGAGCACTTAATAGAGTCGTCCTGACTGGGTCAGAATAAGATTGCCATGTGCTATAAGCCGAGCGACCGAAGTGGTTATCCTATGGTCACTTTTACCTATTTACATATAGCCAGACTAGGGGTGTAATACCCTAATTCATTTATACCAGTTCTATTTCAAGTATTTCTTTATTTATGTTATTTTCCTGATTTACTGTGTTTTGGGTACGAATAGTGTATTTGACATTGTATTTGCATCCGACCCGACCCGCTTGCTTGAAACCTGTCTTGATTCATGTTTATGATTTATCCTGACCTGTTACATGGACTCGTGCACTTTCATTTTAATTTATACATCTTGCATACTGGCATTTTATCTAACATTTGCATTTTTACAATATAACATTTTAAGTCACATAAAATATTTTAAAAATACATTGCATGGCCTGCATGATACCCCAACCCTGTGGTAGCATCCGCGCATCTTGTCCTCGTCCCGTTCAGTGAAACGGACTTGTTTGGATGACTACGTGCACGTGCGTGCATCCGTTCTTGGGGGTATGCATTTTTCGTTACCCGGATATCCAACTTTAATTTTGGTCGACATGTATATTTTTCGTATTTTAAAACTGAATTTTAGACCCGACCCAGACATGTTTTGGACTATATTTGTATTTACCAGAATATCAAATTTTATTTATATAATATTAATTTTATAAACTGATACAAATTAAAATTTAGTTAACTGATAAAAGATTTTTTTTTAAATTTAAATCTAAACTAATTTCCTAACAAACTAACAACCCCTTTCTCTCTCTCTCCTCTGCATATATATATTTATTTATATTTTATTTTTTTTCTTTCCTTATTTAATACACAGCCTCTTCTTCTTACTTCTTCATCTTTCTTCTTTCTTTTTCTTGATCTTGTTTCTTGATTCCGGTGATCACCGCCGGAGCCGTGCTCGTCGCTGACGATCCGAGTGATCCAGTAAACGTACCTTACCTGCGTGATCACCCTCTTCTATTGTTTAGACCTGTCCCGTGTGCCGTGCGTGCGTTGCGACGTTTTACCGATGTCGGACGTGCCGTACATATCTGTTTCGTGATCCGTCAAGGCAAGTTAATCTTGCTACATGCTATACTACTGTATTCTATATTCATTTGAATAATAACAACACATAATGATTAGTTATGCATCCCACATTATCATTTTGCATGTTTCACCGTTTTCGGATATCCGTGTGCATCCGTACAAGTTATTTCGCATCTAGTGCATGCAAACCTATCTTGTTACATACTATATTAGAATATAATGCACCAAATGGAATATTTACATCTCATATTGTTTAGTTGTACATCCTGCATTTACCAATTTATCATTTTACTGTTATATGACGTCCGTGTGCATCCGTATCATTATTTACATGTCTAGTCGCATACTAAATCATCTTGCTACAAGCTAGGTATAGTATTATACATCCATATTAAAGTTTTACCATTTTCGGATGCCCGTTTGCATCCATATCATTTAAAATATATATCATCGTAATATTTCTTATTATTATCTTTAATTAGTTTATAATTTGCATTTCATAATGTTATACAAAATATAGTTTGAAAATATTATAGTTTACACATGAAACGTCGTTGCAAAGCGAAAACGACAAATTTGAAATTTACTGTACACCTTATCTTATTAAATTCATTATAAATCATAGAAAAACTATTATTATACGTTCTTTAGTTCGTTACGAAGCTAACTCAGAATAATATAACTCTATAAAATATTTACTTACAAAATAAATTGTTTAAATAACGTAAAATGCAAATGAAAATATCTCTAAACTGTTGTCTAGGGAAATTCTAGCAGCAAACTTTCAACTTCGATTGTTTATAGCCTTTTGTAGAAACAACCTGAGATACTTCAACTTATAAAAATGAAAACCTTATTGAATTATCTTTGTTTTGGTATAAGACACGTCCCTTTTGGAGAACGTTTGTTATTTTTAAGCTATTTTACAAATCAGGGTGACGCTGAATTTCTGAACGGAACTTTCTTGTGCATGGTTAATCAATACCACTTTTATAGTTATTAATCGGTTTGAATATGTTATCCATATTCATATTATTATATCAATATCTATTTAATAAATAATAGTGCTTGTGTTTTAATATTCAGCAAATTTTACCGATTTACAGTTTTATAGTATCCGTCTGTATCCGTACGGTTTATTACATATCTAGTTGCACGTCGAGACCATATTATTTCATGTTACTGTTATATTAGTGCACCATGCTTGATAATGTGCATCCTACATAGTCATGATTTAACCCCTGATAAATATTTGTGCATCCATGCCTTTATTTGTGCACCAGTACCTGTTACAGTTTTATTATGAGCATCCGTTTGATACATGTGCACTATTGACATGACCTGATACACCACTACTTGACATGACTTGATACATGTACACTACCTATTATAACCTGATATATCACTACTTGACCTGTTACCCGATCCTGTTCCTAATGCCGACAATCTTGACCTGTTGTCCCGATGGACATATCCTGTTGTCTGTATAGAGAAACTTGTACCTGCTTGATTCTGTATTGGCATTAGCTCCAAATATCAATACCTGACTTGAACACATAACATTGGGGGTATAGGAAAATCAAAAGTGTAACTTAAAAGGGTATTACTTGATCCGTGGTCTCGGGAGGTAACGGGACAGAGCCATTCGTGACTCTTACATATTCTTGATCCGTGGTCCCGGGGGATAACGGGACATATCCTTTGAGTTACATGGAGGATTATATTAATTGATTTCAAACAAACTTTAGAATAGATAACCCAGTAGTACAGTTTAGACTGATCACTGCACGTCACATATATTGATACACTTCACTATTCTATATCCGTGTTTACTTATTATATTCATGTTACTGTTTATGATTCATGCATGCATATCTCGTGTATCCTGTTCATATATTATTGTTTGATATCATGACGCACTGACGTCTGGGTTTTGCATGGCCCAGATCTTTTATCTCTTTCGCAGGCGGTTCAGGAGTATATTGACCAACAAGCCGAGCAGTGAAGATCTTGTTAGTTGCTAGTTAGTTTAGTTTTATTCCGCATTTTCATTCCTGATATGAGCCCGTATTATGGGACGTACTTTCCAGATTGTCTTTGTTACTTGGATTTATTGTTTCTGCATATTATTTCTTGACTCGTTATTTCTGGCTCATGGACATGTACTGGATAGTTTCTTTTATTTTCCTGTTCTTGATATTTTCTAGACAGCCGTAATGTGACTGTGGAGGGATTTTTCCTAGCCACAGGTAGCATGGTTGGCTCTGTCACGTGCCTATCTTAGCGCACTCTGGGAAGCGGGGCGTGACAGGGTTTGTTTGGTATCAGAGCCATAGGATTTAGGTTAATTGGGTGTGATTCTTTTGTAGTTGGGTATTGAACCCAATACACGAATCGGAAAATCCGTGATTAGGAACATGTCCTGCCACCTTGTTATCGTGATTCTTGAATCATATCTTTCTCTTGACCCTGGTCTTGACGATATGCAAACAACTTTGCATCTCGGCTTGAATCCTTTTGGTTCCTTATCGTTTCTCTCGTCCTATTCTTTTGATTCTGATACTAGGATTTGGGCGACTTGAACAGAGTTATGTGATTGTAACTATGAACTGCAGTATGGTTACAATGCGGTACTCTATTTAAGTAACTTAGAGTCCTATCCTTGATTCATTTCCTTGTTCCATGGTTGTTTTATTACCTTGGTTCTCTCAGTTTCATTGCTTACCAGTTCATGTTTTGCAGATTTCTTGGTGATCGATACCGGCAGTTATGAAGTTGTCTTGGGAATGGATTTTCTTGGCACTTTCCACGCTCACATTGATTGTGGGGCAAAGAAAGTGATTTTCCAGATTCCCGGACATCCGGAGTTTGTTTTTGCTGAAGATAGCAGTTCTGTCGGGCCAGTCAAGTTTAGGGCTAGGCCGACAAGCACCGTTCTTTCGTCGACGGAAGTTAATAAGGAGGAAGCGCCAGCTGTAGTTCGAGAGTTCATGGACGTGTTCGAGAACATATCGGGTTTACCACCAAAATGAGATGTGGAGTTCGCGATCGATCTTGTTCCTGGTGCAGAGCCAATCTCAAAGGCGTACTATCCAATGGCACCAGTGGAGTTGGAAGAGGTCAAGAAGTAGGTTACCGAATTACTTGAAAAGGGTTGGATTCGTAGCAGTAATTCACCTTGGGGAGCTCCAATTCTTCTAGTAAAGAAGAAAGATGGTACAAGGAGGATGTGCATTGATTATCGAGAATTAAACCGGGTGACTATTAAGAACAAGTACCCGATCCCTCGCATTGGAGAATTATTCGAGCAACTCAGTGGCGCGAGGGTATTCTCGAAGCTGGATTTACGATCCAAATATCATCAGGTCCGAGTTAAATCAGAAGATATTTACAAGACTGCGTTCCGAACTCGGTATGGACATTACGGGTATTTAGTGATGCCATTCGGAGTCACGAATGCACCGGCGATATTTATGGACTTAATGAACCGAATCTTTTCACCGTTCTTAGACCAGTTTATAGTGGTGTTCATCGATGATATTCTGGTCTACTCGAGGAGCATTGAAGAGCATGCAGAACACTTGAAGATCGCACTGCAGACATTGAGACAAGAAAGATTGTATGCAAAAATGAGCAAGTGCGAGTTTTGGCTTGAAGAAGTAAAGTTTTTAGGGCATGTCGTATCCGAAGATGGAATCGCCGTTAATCCTGAGAAGATTGCAGCAGTTCGAGATTGGCCGATTCCGAAGAACGTAGCAGAGATCAGAAGCTTTCTTGGACTTGCCGGGTATTACAGAAGGTTCGTGGAGAATTTTGCTCGTTTGGCTGAGCCTTTGACCAAGCTTACGTGCAAGGAAGTACCGTTTGTATGGACGGATAAGTGTACGTCAGCTTTTGAGGCATTGAAGCAGAGATTGATAACCACTCTTATTTTGACCATACCAGACAGTTCCGGAGGATTGGTGATTCACAGCGACGCATCTGAGAAAGGTTTGAGATGTGTTCTGATGCAGCATGGGAAGGTTATAGCTTACGCATCAAGACAGTTGAAGACTAATGAGAAGAATTACCCAACTCATGATTTGGACCTAGCAGCTGTGATTTTCGCTTTGAAGATTTGGAGACACTATTTATTGGGCGAAAGGGTCGAAGTATTCACCGATCACAAAAGCCTAAAGTACGTGTTCACACAGAAAAAGCTTAACATGAGGTAGCGTAGATGGTTAGAGCTGATGGCTAACTACGATCTTGATCTTAAGTACCATCCGGGGAAAGTTAATGTTATGCCGGATGCACTTGGTCGGTTGCCAGCAATTCAGATGTTAACTGCACAGAAGGAGGTTATCGAAGATTTTCGGAGATTCGAGTTGAAGATTGTGCTAACGTATTCTTCGGGACAGTTGATGCAGCTGCAAGTACAGTCTTCATTGGTCGAGAGTATTAAAGCAGCGCAGTCACAAGACCCAAGATTGCAGAAGTTTCGAGAACAGGTTGAAGCAGGACTTCGAACGGACTTGTTGATCCATAAAGATGGTTCGTTGCGGTATGGTAGCCGTTTGTGTGTGCCAAAAGGAGACATTCGTGAAGAAGTTTTGAAGGAGGCGCACAGTTCCGCGTATTTCGTACATCCTGGAGGCACGAAGATGTACCGCGATCTAAGACAGCAGTTCTGGTGGGAAGGCATGAAAAAGGAGATTGCTCGTTTTGTGGCGAAGTGCTTGGTGTGTCAGCAAATTAAGGCTGAACATCAAAGGGTTGCTGGTTTATTGCAACCACTTCCGATTCCTCAATGGAAGTGGGAACATATAACCATGGATTTCGTAACAGCTTTACCGCGGAGTCCAAAAGGCAACAATGCAGTTCGGATGATTGTTGATCGATTGACCAAGGCAGCTCATTTCATACCATTTCGAGTTGGTCAATCAACGGAAGCGTTGGCAGAATGGTACATGCAGGAGATTGTGAGATTGCATGGAGTACCCGTGAGCATCATGTCCGACCGTGACACCCAATTCTTATCGCACTTCTGGAGGAGTTTACAGGAAAGTTTAGGGACGCGATTGAAATTTAGCACAGCTTATCATCCTCAGACAGATGGCCAGTCGGAGAGAATGATCCAAACTCTTGAAGATATGATGAGAGCTTGCATGTTGGACTTCAAGGGTTCGTGGGAGGATCACCTACACTTGGTGGAGTTTTCGTACAACAACAGTTTTCAGGCGACTATTCAGATGGCTCCATTCGAAGAATTATATGGTCGCAAGTGTCGTTCACCCGTTTGTTGGGACGATATTGAAGAACGAAGATTGTTGGGACCGGATTTGATCGTGCAAACAGTAGAGAAAGTTAATACTATCCGGAATCACATAAAGGTGGCACAAGATCGGCAGAAGAGTTGGGCCGACACATCGAGAAGACCTCTAGAGTTCGCTGTTGGTGATTTGGTATTCTTGAAGATATCACCGACTCGAGGAGTGATTCGTTTTGGGAGTCGAGGCAAGCTTAGTCCTCGATTCGTGGGGCCTTTCGAGATTATGGAGCGTGTTGGAGAAGTGGCTTATCGATTGGCTTTACCACAATCTTTAGCGAATGTTCATGACGTGTTTCATGTATCTCAACTCCGTAAGTATGTTCGAGATGAAACACACGTGCTAGATCATTCGGAGCTGACTGTAAGAGAGCATTTGACCTTTGAGGAACGACCGATGTCGATTGTTGATCGAAGCGAAAAAGTCCTTAAGAACAAGGTTATCCCTCTCATACTTGTTTCTTGGGGAAATCGCTCGCATGGAGAATCGACTTGGAAACGAGAAGACGAGATTCGACAGAAGTTTCCACACATATTCTTGTAGATTCTTGATTGTTTATCTTTTCTTGTTCCTGGAATTTCGAGGACGAAATTCTTTTTGTAGTTGGGTATAATGTAATACCCTAGTTCATTTATACCAGTTCTATTTCAAGTATTTCTTTATTTATGGTATTTTCCTAATTTACTGTGTTTTGGGTGCGAATAGTGTATTTGACATTTGTATTTGCATCCGACCCGATCCGCTTGCTTGAAACCTGTCTTGATTCATGTTTATGATTTATCCTGACCTGTTACATGGACTCGTGCACTTTCATTTTAATTTATACATCTTATATACTGGCATTTTATCTGGCATTTGCATTTTTATAATATAACATTTTAAGTCAAATAAAATATTTTAAAAATACATTGCATGGCCTGCATGATACCCCAACCCTGTGGTAGCATCCACGCATCTTGTTCTCGTCCCGTTCAGTGAAACGGACTTGTTTGGATGACTACATGCACGTGCGTGCATCCGTTCTTGGGGGTATGCATTTTTCGTTACCCGGATATCCAACTTTAATTTTGGTCGACGTGTATATTTTTCGTATTTTAAAACTGAATTTTAGACCCGACCCGGGCAGGTTTTGGACTATGTTTGTATTTACCAGAATATCAAATTTTATTTATATAATATTAATTTTATAAACTGATACAAATTAAAATTTAGTTAACTAATAAAAGATTTTTTTTAAATTTAAATCTAAACTAATTTTCTAACAAACTAACAACCCCTTTCTCTCTCTCTCCTCTGCATATATATATTTATATATTTTTTATTTATTTATTTATTTTCTTTCCTTATTTAATCACAGCCTTTTCTTCTTACTTCTTCTTCTTCTTTCTTCTTTCTTTTTCTTGATCATGTTTCTTGATTCCGGTGATCACTGCCTGAGCCGTGCTCGTCGCTGACGATCCGAGTGATCCAGTGAACGTACCTTGCCTGCGTGATCACCCTCTTGCATTGTTTAGACCTGTCCCGTGTGCCGTGCGTGCGTTGCGACGTTTTACCGACGTCGGACGTGCCGTACATATCCGTTTCGTGATCCGTCAAGGCAAGTTAATCTTGCTACATGCTATACTACTATATTCTATATTCATTTGAATAATAACAACACATAATGATTAGTTATGCATCCCACATTATCATTTTGCATGTTTCACCGTTTTCGGATATCCGTGTGCATCCGTACAAGTTATTTCACATCTAGTGCATGCAAACCTATCTTATTACATACTATATTAGAATATAATGCACCAAATAGAATATTTATATCTCATATTATTTAGTTGTGCATCCTGCATTTACCAGTTTATCATTTTACTGTTATATGATGTCCGTGTGCATCCGTATCATTATTTACATGTCTAGTCGCATGCTAAATCATCTTGCTACAAGCTAGGTATAGTATTATACATCCATATTAAAGTTTTACCGTTTTCGGATACCCGTTTGCATCCATATCATTTAAAATATATATCGTCGTAATATTTCTTATTATTATCTTTAATTAGTTTATAATCTGCATTTCATAATGTTATACAAAATATAGTTTGAAAATATTATAGTTTATACATGAAACGTCGTTGCAAAGCGAATACGACAAATCTGAAATTTACTGTACACCTTACCTTATAAAATTCATTATAAATCATAGAAAAATTATTATTATACGTTCTTTAGTTCTTTACGAAGCTAACTCAGAATACTATAACTCTATGAAATATTTACTTGCAAAATAAATTGTTTAAATAACATAAAATGCAAATTAAAATATCTCTAAACTGCTGTCCAGGGAAATTCCAGGAGCAAACTTTCAATTTCGATTATTCATAACTTTTTGTAGGAACAACCTATGATACTTCAACTTAAAAAAATGAAAACCTTATTGAATTATCTTTGTTTGGGTATAAGACACGTCCCTTTTGGATAACGTTTGTTATTTCTAAGTTATTTTACAAATCAGGGTGACGCTGAATTTCTAAACGGAACTTTCTTGTGCATGGTTAATCAATACCACTTTTATAGTTATTAATCGGTTTGAATATGTTATCCATGTTAATATTATTATATCAATATCTATTTAATAAATAATAGTGCTTGTGTTTTAATATTCAGCAAATTTTACCGATTTACAGTTTTATAGTATCTGTCTGTATCCGTACGGTTTATTACATATCTAGTTGCACGCCGAGACCATATTATTTCATGTTACTGTTGTATTAGTGCACCATGCTTGATAATGTGCATCCTATATAGTCATGATATAACCCCTGATAAATATTTGTGCATCCATGCCTTTATTTGTGCACCAGTACCTGTTACAGTTTTATTATGAGCATCCGCTTGATACCTGTGCACTATTGACATGACCTGATACACCACTACTTGATATGACTTGATACATGTACACTACCTGTTATAACCTGATATATCACTACTTGACCTGTTACCTGATCCTGTTCCTAATGCCGACAATCTTGACATGTTGTCCCGATGGACATATCCTGTTGTCTGTATAGAGAAACTTGTACCTGCTTGATCCTGTGTTGGCATTAGCTCCAAATTATCAATACCTGACTTGAACACATAACCTTAGGGGTATGGGAAAATCAAAAGTGTAAACTAAAGTGTAACTTAAAAGGGTATTACTTGATCCGTGGTCCCGGGGGATAACGGGACAGAACCATTCGTGACTCTTACATATTCTTGATCCGTGGTCCCGGGGGGTAACGGGACAGAATCACTCTTGGTTCACATATTCCTGATCCGTGGTCCCGGGGGGTAACGGGACATATCCTTTGAGTTACATGGAGGATTACATTAATTGATTTCAAACAAACTTTAGAATAGATAACCCAGTAGCACAGTTTAGACTGATTACTGGACGTGACATATATTTATACACTTCACTGTTCTATATCCGTGTTTACTTATTACATTCATGTTACTGTTTATGATTCATGTATGCTTATCTCATGTATCATGTTCATATATTATTGTTTGATATCATGACGCACTGACGTCTGGGTTTTGTATGACCCAGATCCTTTATCTCTGTCGCAGGCGGTTCAGGAATATTTTGACCAACAAGCCGAGCAGTGAAGATCTTGTTAGTTGCTAGTTGGTTTAGTTTTATTCCGCATTTTCATTCCTGATATGAGCCCGTATTATGGGACGTACTTTCCAGATTATCTTTGTTACTTGGACTTATTGTTTCCACATATTATTTCTTGACTCGTTATTTCTGGCTCATGGACATGTACTAGATAGTTTCTTTTATTTTCCTGTTCTTGATATCTTCTAGAACAGCCGTTATGTGACTGTGGAGGGATTTTTCCTAGCCACAGGTAACATGGTTGGCTCTGTCACGTGCCTATCTTAACGCCCTCTTGGAAGCGGGGCATGACAAGGGGTCTGACTCGTCGTACGATGTGCGAGCTTGTCGGGAGATCCCAGACATATCGCAGGGCGATATAGCTGGGCAAATCAATCAGAGGATGATTGGACTTGGGTCCGTACGATATAATCTTAATGGCATACGCTCTCAGAAAGAGAATTGTATACCGCAGCACGTTACTATACGACGCGCGCTTGGATCGTGTACATAAAGAGTTGAGGGATGGATCCCATCTCTCTCACCGTGTGAGCTCTTATGACGATCTCCTTCACGGAAGGACGGACTGTCTATACCCTTAGCGACACTGGGCTGTTAGGGTAGACAAGTTATGAGCATTTGCTAGTTTAGCTGTTGTTTCCTGCTGCGATGACAATATACCGCATATACGGGGTAGTGTCAGGAAAGCGGGTGAATAGCAGACCTAACTATACAGAGCCGGAGGAAAATCGATTGGAATGTCTCATAATTGTATCGTATGGCCAACTCTTATTAACGTCATGGTGGCGAAGTTTAAGAGTGTGATAAATCGAGAGTCGCACCTAGGTGTTCAAGTACGCTTCTGAGAGGGATCGAAGGTATTTGAGCAGACATGTCTGATTGGATCTTGGATATAAGATTTCGCGTGCCTAACATATTTTGGTTTATGTTGTTTTCTTTTAGGAAGATTCTTGTGTCGGTCCTAACGGATCTGGCTGTAAGGCTACCTGCTTGCAGGTTTTCCACGGTCCACGCCACACCAACATATTTGTATGGATAAGAATGAGGAAGAAAGGAGATTCTCAGGGAGACAATTGATCCAGCGAATCAATGGTTCAGGAAACCAGCTTAGGGAGCTATGGACGGCACCCACTCGAATGTGCGAGGAGTATGTTAGCCATTGGGCCTGATCCGGCCCGATATCTGCCCATATGAATAGGTACCCTATATATTTATAAATAGGAGGCTAGGGTTTCATACGATATATGAGATATATGAGAAAGAAAAAGTAGAGTGTCGTTGTCTTCCTTTTCATCCTCTTCTACTTTGCGGGGATCAAGTGAGGAATTCTCGCTTTCTACCAAAGTGTGGTTTCCTCTGACCATTGTTTGGAGACGATAAAGATCAGAATTTCTATGTAACGTGGGCGAGAAACGATCAAACCAATCAGATCCGTTTTGCTTGATTACTTGTTATGTATCTATGTCTGCTAAAGTGTACAAACCTGAATCTTGAACAACTACGAGATTGCGCTGAATCAACAGGAAAACTTGATAGAGATGGGAATCGGAGGCATACACAACAAAATTTAGACAAAAGTTATCGATCATAAAAATGTTGAACAGTTACCGATCGATGACTTCTCACCTCCCTTACAAAAATTTTGTTCTTTTATGACACATGATATATATAATCAGTATGTGTGCATGTGCTTTCTTTCGTCATTAATTTTTCACCTTTCGAAGTCAACATTTATGAATGTTAGCATCAAGTCAGGTCTAGCAGCAAATGCATGTGCATACTAGGTCTTCATAAATATTAATAAATAAAACTTCATATAAAATATGATTCTACGGTTTCCTCCGCTATATAAAGTTCGGTTGTTTTTTAACACAGTTTAAAAAAATTCAATATAAACCTTTAAGAACAGATTGAGGCGAAAGGAAACAACGTTAATTAAACTGGACGGTAACTTTTTAAGTATAAATAAACCAGACTATAGTTTCTTCCAGAACTGAGCTTTATAATGCCTAGCCTAGCTTGATTCAATCTTTGCTGCACAATGGAATCAAAGCTTGAATAAGTCTAGCTTTACACCCATACAAAGTTTATGTGCAAAAATTTACTAAAACCTTTGGCATTAGTAGCTAAACTCACATTGAATTGTTAGCATTTCTCATTCACTCTGTTCAGGATCAGTGTCAGAGCACCCAACACGCCACATTTACAAAGCCAGGCCCAGCAAAAAATGTTGCAAGAATCCTAATCATTATAAAACTTGTGATAATCACAAAAATACGTGTGAAAAGAAAAGAAAGACGCCTATCAAAGTATCAATGCAGTTGTATTTACTCTGCAATCTACCATGGCAAGTGAAGTTTTGAACATGAACCCGACCTCTTGATAGGGAATCTCAGCAACTCTTCGTCGTCGTCAAACGTTATCAATCTGAGGTATGATGGATGCTCGATCAACGCCTTTGACACCAAGTAACCAGCGGTGGACCAGGTTTGGTGCTTCCTCGCCTGTTTCCCAATGAAATTGCCGCGCTTTCCGTCGTAGTATTCAGGCCAGTTGTCATTCATCAGCCTCGGCTCTGCAAGCTTGATAGCTTTCTCTGCAATGTCATGGCGGCCAGTTTTAATGCTTGCAGCAGTTAGAAGCCAAAGTAGCACTGCAAAGTCGACAGTAGATAGGGTCAGCAAAGTGCAGTCATTTTATCCAAAAACAAAAAACATAAAGAAAAAAAAAGAATAGTTCAAATAGGTAGGCTATGAGGAGAGTCAGTTTTAAGTTCATGTAGAGTATGAGGCCAAATCTGTAATTACATGATCCTGAGATTTTTACTTGAGACAATTAAATTCACTTTCTATAATTAGCTGAATTAACAGAACTACAATATGACCAGCTTTGAAGGACATGAATGCGCACGCGCGTTCCCATTATAAACTGTTTCTGGAGGAGACAAACTGTTGAAATATGGTTTACATTGGATTTTTTTAAGAATGGATGGCTAAAAGGTTTCAAATTGCATTGTACTTATGATGATAACAGAATAAGTAGAGTCGGGTATTAATCTGAGCGACGATGCAAGAGCATATACTAATGACCAGCGTAAAGAAACAATAATGTGATCAGGAACCTTGACAGCTTTGGAATGAATGTAGCTTAAAGCATGAAATCAACTTGACTACATCAGGTGCTAGGGGTACCGATAAAAAAAATAAACATGAGTGTGATCAGGATGTTCAGAACCGGCGCAACGGAAAACCTTACTGCTCTATAAACCTAGATCCCTTTATAGACGAATAACAAAAGAACCAGATGCAAACCGCAATAATTAAATAACACAATAAATTGAGGGAGGGGAACTTTATTAAAATTTGAGAGGAAAAAACACCTTGCATATTACAAAACCCCCTCTCTTTATGATCTCCAACGGGATCTCCTTCTACAAATTCTCCTTATAATCGTTTTGATCCCTTATGAAGGCGCCGTTTCGTCTCCCTTAAACTTTATGATCTTATGGAGGCATCTCTTGCTTCTCTTGCATCTTATGATCAAGTCGATATTTTTTCTTGATGAGAACACATTTATATTTATAGAATAGAATAAACCTTCTCTAACTTAGATTAGGATTAACATAAATCTCCTTTATCCTTATCTAATGAAATATTATCTCTTATTTAAATCTAAATCTAAATCTAAATCTATAAAAAAAAAAAAGATTTATCTATAAGAATAGTTTCTCTTATCTAAATCTATATTTAAATAAGAGATATCTTAATTCAATCTATAATAACTAACTATTTAAATTTAAACTAATCTCAACAATCTCCACTTTTGTTTAAATCTAAATAGAACCTTAAAAATTTGTTGCCTTCATCTTGTATTCTTAGTTGTTCTCTGGCACAATTTTTTTTTCAGAATTGCGAAACTGGTGCTATTACCGGTTTTAACTAGAACTAAGAAACCGGTGTGACCCTCCTACCTAGATCGTTCTTCTTCACACTTGAGTACTTGAATAGAAAATGCTAACTTGAACTTCTCCACAAGAATAACCTTCGTTAGCATATTTGCCGGATTCACCTTAGTATCGATCTTTATCAAATCGATCTCCTTCTCGGCCCACTCCCTTATCTTGTGATACCGCACGTCGATATGCTTAGTTCGACTGTGGTATACTTGATTTTTCGCCAAGTGAATGGCGCTTTGACTGTCGCTAAACAAAGAAACCGGCTCCTTATCGAACCCGAACTCGCCAACTATGACATTTAACCATAAGGCCTCCTTATATGCTTCCACTGCCGCTATGTATACCTTGGTCATTAAGAGCGACACGGTATCCTGAAGTGTCGACTTCTAACTGATAGAAGATTCTGCAACTGTATATACATAGTCGGTAAGAGATCTTCTCTTGTCCAAATCCCCAGCGTAATCCGTATCTACGTATTCTTGCAACTGACTCGATTTATCTTCTGACTTGTGAAAGAATGAACCGAGATTTTTAATTCCTTTTAGATACCGAAGTATCATTTACCGCTTCCCAATTAAGCTTCCCTGGATTTGACATGTACCGGCTAACCAGACTAACCGCATAGGATATGTCTGAACGTGTACATACCATAGCGTACATCAGCGATCCCACCGCACTTGTATATGGCACTCGAGATATTTTTTCCTTCTCTTCCACTGATTTTGGACACTCCTTGAAGGATAGTTTGAAATGATTGGCGATAAGGGTGCCCGTCTGTCTTGAGTCCTTCATGTTGAATCTCTCCAACACCTTCTCAATATATCTGACTTGGGATACCAACAGCTTTCAAGCCTTTCTTTCTCGAATAATTTACATTCTAAGAATCTTCTTCATTTCATCTAAGTCCTTCATATCAAATTCTACGCTCAATAAAGTTTTGAGTATCTTTATTTCTGCCATACTTTTAGCCGCGATCAGCATGTCATCGACATATAAAAGTAGATAACCGACGATCCATCTTTAAGATGTTTCGAGTACACACAGATGTCATACTCACATCTCAGGTAGTCGGTCTTCCTCATGAAAGAATCGAAGCGCTTGTACTACTTCCTAGAAGACTGATTTAACCTATATAAAAACCGCTTGAGTAGCTACCTTCGCCAGGCTCTATAAATCTTTCAGGTTTCTTCATGAAGATTTTCTCTTCCAACTCACCATGCAGAAATGTCGTTTTCATGCCCATTTGCTCCAAATCTAAATCTTGATAAGCTACCTTCGCCAACAACACTCAAATAGACATGCTTGACTGCCGACGAGAAAATCTCGTTGTAATCAACCCCTCCTTCTGGGCAAAACCCTTCGCAACTAGACGTACCTTGTATATCTCATTTTCCTATTTCCTAGATATCCACTTGCAGCCAATAGCCATTTTGCCTTTCGGTAGCTCGGTCAATCTCCACGTACTACTCTCTCGAAGTGACTCCAACTCTTCTGTCATCGGTATAATCCATCGATCCATATCCTCTTATCCAATGGCCTCCTGATAAGAACCGGGATCTCCGCTTTCAATGACTAAAACGTATGCAATGTCTTTGAAACCGTACTTGACTTGTGCCTTATGAGTACGTGTTGATCTCCTTAATGTCATTGCATGTGGATCCTATTGGGGTTGGTCCTCACCTTCTATCTCGATAATCTACCCGTCTACCTCCGTATTAATAGGCTGAAATTATGCTTCTGTGTCCGTATCCTTATGAGCGCCAGACAACTCCACCTCCACCGAATCATTGTCCCTTAATGCTCCACATGGCTCCTTATTATCTCCAGTCACGTCTTTCAACATGAAATCCACATCGAAGATTACATCTCGGCTGGTAAATACCTTTTTGTTTTCGAGATCCCATAACTTGTAACCTTTAACACCAAGTTTGAATTCCAAGAAGACATACCTCTTTGACTTTGATTCCAGCTTGGTCATATCTTTCTGATTCACGTGCGAGTAGACAGGGCATCCAAATACCCATAAAGAATCGTAACTGACTGGCTCTCCTCTCCATACTTCTTTTGGGATTTGAAAATTTATGACCGTTGATGGAGACATGATCAAAAAGCACGTATGACTTACCCCATCTCTGCCCAGAAGTCCTCCGAAATTCCAGATTGCAACCACATACTTCTGGCTCTCTCTAATAGTGTCATGTTCATGTGCTCCGCTACCCCATTCTGCTCTAGCTGTCCAGGAACAATCCATTGCCTTTGTATGCCCTGTTCTTTACAGAAATTCTGAAATTCTTTCGAGGTGTATTCACCTCATGTCCGCAAATATTTCATTGATCACCCATTTTACATCTCCACAGCGTTTTTCACTCCTTATAACTGGCAAACACATCTGATTTGTGTTTGAAGTAGACACACATTCCGTGAGAAATCGTCAATGGAGGTGACATAATACATGGTACCTCCCTTCGATGCAACCGGTGATGACCCCTATACATCTAAATGAATGAATGAATGTAATCGATAAGTCCTTCGGTCTTGTGCACGGCTTGCTTGAAGCTGACCTTATGTTGCTTCCCATCATACAAAATTTGCAGAAATCTAATTTGCCTAAGGTAATACCTTTCAGCAACTTCCTTATGTGCAACTTATGAAACCCCCTTTCACTACCATGTGGCCTAGACGCATATGCCACAACTTTGCGGTATTTTCCACCTGTTTCTCCGTAGTCACAGCTGCACCACCAGTCACCATGCTTCCATCCAAACGATATAAGTACTTCAGTCATTATCCCTTTATGACCACTAGGGCACTCTTGACAACCTTTAATACTCCATCTTGACCAACGAACCTGCATCCTGCCGCATCCAATGCTCCAAGAAAATCAGGTTTTTCTTTAGTTCTAGAACTTGACGCACGTTCACAAGCATTCGGACCACCCGATCAAACATGCGGACTTTGATGTTGTCTATGTCAATGGCCTTACACGCCACATTGTTCCCTATAAGAACGTTGCTGTCATTGTACTATTTATAGGTGTCGAACAACTCCTTTTTCGGGCACATATGGTATGAACATCCGGAATCAAGAATCCAAGCATCAGAATCTTCCTTTCCTGTGTGTACGGCGAGTACATCACACGGATTTTCTTCTGTTTCGGTCGCAACACTGGTTTGATCCAAACCCTTTATGCTGGCACCTTTACTCTTTTTCTCCAACCAATGTTTATATTTTTGACATTGCTTATTTAGATGTCCTGACTGTTTGCAAAAGAAGCACGATTCGCTCTCTTGCCCGGATAATTTGGATTTCCCCCTTATGCTTATACCTCTGTTTCTATTCTTCGATCTTCCACTTTCACCGACGAACAACTCGATGACTCCTCCGATAGATTTGATTTCTTCATGATCTCATTCTTGAGAAGTGTCGCTGTAATCTCTTTCATCTCGAGAGTTTCTTGAAGTAATTCCTTCGAGGTCTCATATCTTGCGATACGAGATTGCTCTCCATATAAATCTTTGTTATGGAGGAAGATAGAAACTTAGTCCATCTTCTCGTGCTGCCTCTGGTATACACCATCAACTGAGACCAACACAAGGCACTTGGCATTCGCACAGTCCTTTTTCCCTTGTCTTACGGATATCAACATCTGCGACGGTGGAAACTGGACCAGGGACGGCGGGGGTTTGGGTAGTAATACATATCCTGATATGATTAGTTCATAAACCACTAGAACAAATACATATCCTGATATATGGTTCTAAAGTGCCTAATATTCTTCTTGTTAAAGAAAATAAACAATACATATCCTGATATAGTTCTAATGTGCCTAATATTTATCATCTTACACAATAGTGATTAATTTGTTTCCATGGACTTTGCTGACCAAACAAACACTAGAAATCCAAGTTAAATCAGGAGGGTTTGAACTCCTGATTTGCGATTTCTGCATAAGTCCATGGAAACAAACAAGCCCTTAGACTCTGAATAATTGCAAACCCATGATGAAGGGTTTACATCGTGATGTTAAAGATAGAGTACCATAAAGGATCGTCGTCACCAAGTGTTCATACGAATTCGGAAGTGAAGATAGGAGCAATAGTGCTTGGTCTTCCTCCTCTAATTTGACTTCAAGACATAGAAGACCGCTCACCAACTTGTTGAAGCTGTTTAAGTGGTCGTGAATAAGAGTCATTTCTTTCATGTGTAATCCGTAAAATTGCTTCTTTAGGTACAGCTTATTTGACGACTTTGTCATGTACAAGCTCTCTAGCTTCAACCACAAACTTGCCGCAGAAATCTCCTTCATAACGTTATACATCATGTTTTCCACTAAACAAAGTTCTATCGTGCATTATGCTTTCAGATCCATCTCTGCCTATGCGTCATCTGTCATGGTGGTAGGTTTACTACCCCAAGTGCCTTAAACAGCCCTTCCTTCATCAGAAGTGCTTTTACCCTTCTCTACCATATCGAAAAGTTTTGTTTCCCATTAAATTTCTCCACCTCAAACTTTGTGCTATTTTCCTTGTATCCGTCATCCTTAATTCCAAAGAAAAAACCTTTCTCTCAGATCCTTACGAACTATTATCAATAGAATTACAATCTAAGAAGATGGGAAGCAGACATAAGCGTCGTCGCCCACCGTAAACTTAAATTGCAGAACTACAGAACATATCTCTAATACGAATTGTTAGGAACCGGCGTAGCGGAAAACCTTACGGATCTATAACCTAGATCCCTTTATAGACGACGAATAACAAGAACTAGATGCAAACCGTAATGAGGGGGAAAGGGGGGAACTTTATTAGAATTTGAGAAACAAAACACCTTACAAATTAAAAAAAACCTCTTTATGATCTCCAACGAGATCTCCTACAAATTCTCCGTATGATCGTTTTGATCCCTTATAAAGCCGCTGTTTCGTCTCTCTTAAACTTTATGATCAAAACTATCCCTTAATGACCGTCTTAATCCCTTATGGAGTCGTTTCTCGCCTCCCTTAGATCTTATGATCAAGTCAATATTTTTCCTTGATTAGAGCACTTTTCTATTTATAACATAGAATAAACCTTCTCCCACTTAGATTAGTAAATCTCTTTTATCCTTATCTAATGGAATATTATCTCTTATTTAAATTTAAATCTAAATCTATACTTAAATAAGAGATTTAGCTATAAAAATATTTTCTCTTATCTAAATCTATATTTAAATAAGATATTTATCTTAATTCTATCTATAATAACTAACTATTTAAATTTAAACTAATCTCAACACAGGATACTTGGCAACTATGGAACTAATAAAATGAACTTTGACCACAGCAGATTATACAGTTACCGGGAGTTTGACCCGAGTCGTCTTGGCTCCATTCACGAAGAGACCTGGAAACTAAAAAATATTGATGAAGCCAAAAGCATGATATAAAATTGAGCACATCAGATGCTAGTGGAACTAAAACTTATGCTGGAGTACTCATCATTTCCCCCCCCCAAGAATAAGAACCCCCCCCCGCCAAGAATAAGAAGATATAAGAAACAGGCAATGCCATTCTACTTCATGTCCATTTTTTTTTCTCGAGTGGGTTGCTGAGAAGATATGAAAGATTTATGGAAAAAGAACGAAGTCTGAAAAGGGGAGACATCACTTTGTGTAAGCAGATAACTGTGTAAACTAATGAGGAAGTTTGCCTCAGGATCTCTAACCTTTATGAGTCATGACAATCGAGCTTCACTTGGAATACGTGTAAAAGTGTATTAATTACTTTAACAGGAAAGGAGTCATTAATGCTGCATATAAAAATATGATATTCCATAGCATCCAAACAGATAAAAATCTAAACTACGCATTCCATGGATAAAACAAACGATTTGTTGTTTGGGGGAGAATATGAGAACATCATGCATGACATCGGTGAAAGGAGCTAATAATGGGGCACATAAGCATATTAGCGTGATGTCAAGTTTTTGGAAAGAAGTGCCGCTGGTTCAAAAATATGTTCTATTGGCATGCTCATAAGTTCAATTTATGGCAGGAACATTTGAATGGAGTATTGTGTTCCAGTATAGAAGCACATGACGAGAGATCCGGGCATGTTTCAAAGGCATAGAAATAGATGGTGTCCAAAGTTTAAATGTGTGCGACATAAGGAATTGAGAAGGAATGATTGTAAGAATTACTTCAAGATCGAAGCCCTGTTGAGGACAAGGCTGCAGAATCCATACACTGGATATGGGAAAACCTTGGGTTAGAGTCACTCAGATCATTCTTTTTTCTTTTATGAAAAAGACCCTTGATTGTGATTGCTATCAAGAAACCCAATTTTCTCATTAAGCGAAACGCGGGGGGTCCAATGTCCATTGTGTAATAGGGATGGCAAATCATCTTTTGGTGAGCTCTATTTTTTCCCAGATGATTTATTAATTCTTTTAGGAGAAGATCATTATTTTGTGTACCAGGTAAGTTATATTATGTGGTATGACATTGACCATTGAGTTGTAACATTTGGCTATTTTATTTTCTTGTATTATACTTTTCTTGTTTCTTTGGGAATTTTCCAAGGTCTGCTTCAAGGGAAGATGGTAATATGGAGAGTAGAAACAAGACCGATTGGCAAAGCAAAAGTTAAAAAGCACAGAAGCTGCACAATCTACAAACTCCCAACGGATGGGAGAGTGGTAACTTGTTCAGAGAAGGGGATGGGTCCCCCTTTAGGGTCCAGCTTATATGGCTTAAGAAGACTCCCCGGCAGAGAAGTGAGAGAATTGAAATCTATGAAATAGGGTAGCTTAGAAGTAGTCAAGCGATAAAAATGTAGATATCGAAGCTGAAAGCAATTGTTTCATTGCTTCTTGCTTGTTAAGAAACTATAAAGGTAATATGACAATATGGGTTGAGGAAAAGCTAATGGTGCCTTTTTTGCCCTCTTTGAAAGAGACGTTTCTAATTTTAAATAAAAAATTTTGGGAGATGCCAAAACACCTGATATGGAATGAAGGGAACACACTTCAAAAAAAAAAATAACAAAATTGGGTATTGACTTTGTATATTAGTGAAAATTGCACTATGATCTGGTCTAAAACTTCTACGTGCTAATGACAAACATCACTCAACAGAGACTAAATCCAGTTTATTTAGGGGTTTATGTACATAAAGTAATGAAAAATATTAATTTCTGAATGGCATGCTTTCATTCTTGCACTTTTGCTTGTATGCTATAGTCCGTGCATTACAGATGTGTCAGTGTGTGCGTATACCTAGATAAGTAACAAAGAGAGTCAGCTTGACTATTAAACATCCTATTAAGGGGACAAAAAATGAACTGTAAATACCGATTGATGCAACATCTAAAAATATGGGGCAAAGGCTTTGTAGCAATTCTTTTTTTCTTTTTTTTTTGGTCAAAAGCAGGAAAAAAGATTATCGACATCACGAGACTGCTAACACAACAAATCATGCATATGAACATATCTCTTGTGTTCCTTGCATGATACATTTCATTCTTATTTATTCCTTGGTATATCTTGTGGATAACCTTGATATTCAATGCAGTAACATAATTTTAACATGTACACATGTCAATGCTTTTCTTCAAGGAAAAAAATGCTTCAGAAAGAAGTACCTGGCCAAGATCCTCCATTGTGATAGCTCCATCTAGTGTTTTTTGTATCACAACCAGTAATTATACACCATTCATGACTTTCTATGGCTGGATAAACCACTTTCAAAGGCATTTCTCCAACCAATTCTGACCAGCGTGCTTCTAGAAGATCCATAATTGCCTTAGATTGCTCTGGTGATGCCATTGATGATAAGATTGCAATACAATTACCCAAGCAAAACCATCGGAAGTCCATTCTAGAAGGACTAACATTTCCAACAAAGTAGCCACCACGAGTTGGCATGAAATCAAACAACCAGTCAGGCAGAGAATCAGGCATCACATTGAATTTGTTAACAGCAGTGTGCGAGTATTCCTCTGTTTTAAACCGATATATATCATTGAGCCTACTAAAGTCGAGCCAAAAGTATTCTCTCATGTGATATCTCAAAGCATGAAGTCTGATAGTTATTCGCTCAACAAACTGATTCCCCTCAGCATCTTGCTTAAGCAGAATCAAGGCACATCTTAAAGCCATAAAAAATAGTGCTTGAATTTCAATAGGATAACCATAAATGCCCTGTGGTGTCAGAGAATAAACAATTAGTTCTATGCACAAAGTAACAAAAAGGAAATTTTGCAACCAAAAAAGCTTATAGAATGATAAATGCTTCACTCAGAAACTAAATAACCACTCAGGTCGGAAACAAATCACCAGTAGATAACAGATATTAGATAGATCTCAGGGAGGCTTGCACATAGTGAAACATCTTATTTCTCTCAAAAATAAAAATAAAAATAGTGAAACCTCTAATGACATGTTTATCACATGTATGCTGAACGAGTGATAACACAGGTATGGTTTCCACTGTTGGAAAGAAACTTCGTTCATTTATCCTTTTTGGTGTGACTCCTAATTTATTTTCCTGTTTTTCTATTGGTAATGGGTTCTAACCTAATTCACATAATATAAGAGCAGCCAAAAGAGTTTAACAAAAGCTGAAGGACTCGTAACTGTGATAAGATCCACATTCCTGCAAAATTAGAAGCCCCAAGTTGAAAGAAATTTAAAAATGTTAATAAAGTTTGCCAGAAACAAAGAATGTGGGTAGAAGAATATACATTGAACGCGGCACTTATAATTTACTTCTCCCTTTGGCATCAGAATATCTCCTGATTTACCCAGCTGAACTAGTCAAAAAAAATTATCCCATGGTCCAAGGTGGTATGACAAGTAGCATCGATAATTATAATGGTGATGAATAATTTACTTCCAGCTTTCTAAGTCTATTGTATGTTTACCTTTCAATTCATGTAGAGAAATAACATTGAGGTAAAATAAGCATCTAGATTGGGCAGTGCGTGTCCATGTCATATTTGTTGCCGTCTGCGGATTAACATGACCAAAGAATCGCCTAATTAACTATAATGGACAGCAAAAAAGGAGTAATGAATGGCAAAAATAAATAGCTGAATATGTTGAGAGAAGGCATCAGAGAATAGGAATCTTCTACCAATATATAAATTCTCCTTCCATATAATATATTTCAATAATATGTATCCAAGAGAAATTTAAAATATTCTGATACTTTAGCAAATGGATCGGAAAAAACAAAAGAACATCCACCCAAGCAAGATAAAATGTAGCTTTCTAAATAGACATTATGTTTCATAGCTGGTTCAGCATTAAGTACTTCTGACTATTGAATGCTTCAGCAGCTATAAAACAATATGCTCATCTCTTCGGTGCAGTCAACAAACACCAAACATCCGGCGTTCCATATATGAAATCATGTGCATAAGAGTATGGTATAAAATATAACACTTTTAGTAACTTCAACTTAGTGTTGTTATTTACCATGATTTAATAGTTAAATATAAACCATTCAGTTCAGAAGACATTGTAGGGAAATCAAGGTCATCATACTTTCATATAGATGTTTTGCTTATATTTCAAACTTTCTATTTCAGATTCTGGGCTCTCCTAAGACTTGTAATATTCCATATTCAGATTTCTGAAATTCCATTAATGTAATTGAAGGTTTTTGTTGCATTGAATTCAATGTATTAAAATGAACAAACAAACAATTTACTCCATAGAACTATCAGAATTACTGGTGCAAATCAAGAATGAACCGCGTAATATTTAAACAAGCAATTCAGATTGCTGAATTAAATGTCAATACTATAAGCTAACAGAACAGTATTGATGCTTAAGGTGGATGCTCGAAAATATTCAATGAGGTAGCAGTATAGGGTCAGTGTCTCACCATCCTTCGATCAATCATACAGCAACCATCAGCACACAACAAAGTAGGAAATGTATCAAAACCTTCAGAAAGACAGAGAGTAAGAATAAGCCGCATGCCGTTTTGGCATTCAGGCCTTTGAGCCAATAATGTATCCCCTGTGTGCTTGGTGTATGCATGGAGCAATATAATCCACCAAAATCCAGAATCAACAGGGGCAACCCGTCCGATTGCACTTTCTCCAAAGTCAGCAATTAAATTTTCATGGCCCCCACATTGGGTCACTTTGAAGCTTGCAGGCATCACTCCCTCTCCTAGCTTGAAGTGGTCTATACTTTTATCGCCAAACTGTAAGCGAATAGTATTAAGAAGGAAGTTTTTAACTATTTCTGGCTCACCCTTCATCAAATATGCCAAGCCGCAAGGGAAGAAGTCACGTACAAACACCTAGAGAAATAATACAACGTGAGAACCAGTAATATCGCATTATCATAGGTATTGACGCCTAAAACTTATTCAACACCTAGAAAAAAAATACAAACACCTAGAGAAACAATACAATGTGAGAAGTCACGTACAAACACCTAGAGAAACAATACAATGTGAGAACCAGTAAAATCACAGTATCATAGGTATTGACGCCTAAAACTAATACTACAAGGAAAACAAATGGTCAAATAAAAATCTACCTGCCATATCCCCTTAATATCGATGAGGATGAGGAATTCTTTAGCTCATAGAATGTATAACAATTAGAGGTTAAGTATCAGAAGAACTGCATAAGAAATTATTAGACCAATCTACAGAGCAAGGATGGTTGACAATTTATACTTTTGAGCACCTATCTGATTATAGACAAAGTTGAACAAACTAGTCCACAATCAATGATTTCATGGGGAAGATGAACTGTATACTTTAAATGGTGCAAATGAATCTTGCCACAAATTGATGTTCAATAAATTAGCAGTAGATAAAGATCAGAACCTCAAAAAAGAACCTCAATATAACTTCAGACAGCATGGCAACAATGAGCATATCTAACGTAACAAATGAAAATTCAGGGGCATCAACTGGTTCTAGGCAACACCTTAGGGTTAGGATATATAACAGTTCTCTCATTTAAAGAAAGGACCTGGTTATAATTGAGTGCTTCTTGGGTAGAGTCCAGTGCAGCAAGTGTCCCAACTGGTTTGCCTCGAAAATGGACCAATGTCTGCTTCAAGGCTGCCCAACCTTCTGCCTTTAGACTGTTCGAGCAAGATTCATTTTCAGGAGAAGATATGGTTTTTTCTTTATCTTCTGCTCTTAAATTTTGAAGAAATTTGTGAGCAGGGGCAGACCCAGCTGTAAGAAGGACTGTGGGCTTCAGGAAATTAGGTCTTCCTTTTTTTTCATCCTCAGTCATATCCATGATTCTTGAAGGCATTATACTTCAACTCAGACTAATATGCCAATACTGTTCCAATGTCCGATGACACAAGCCTGCAAGTAACTATAAGGTACAAACCAGAATAAGTTTCACAACATTAATTTAACAGAGGAAAGGTAAAAGTAAGTTACTGGTTTCATGTTTGCAAAATACAAAATTGTATGGAATGCAAGAAACAATATGTATGGAAGAGAATGAAGTGGTTTCAGCTTCCTTCTTGTATCTTCTTGAAACAAGATATAATTGACAATTTACTATATGTTTTTATATTGAATTCAAAATAACAGTTATATAGCAAAAGAAAAGCTAGCAAATCACAGTGCTGCCTTGAAGCTTAAACATTTGATATATGTTTCATTCGCATAACTGAAACAGAATCTTAACTAGAAGTACCAATCTACCATAGTTAGCCCCCTTCTTTTCCGACAATAAGAATAGCGGGAACAAAACTATCAAAAAGAAAAGAAAATAGCAAATAAATAATATTAAGTAACATATAATGGCCATGGCCATAATATTTTCTTAACGGTTTGCTTTCCCTTTTATCATATGTAAGGTTTTCTTTAATAATCAGGATTTCTTTTCTTCTTAAAAGTATGCCCGAATTAATAAAATCTAAAGTTCACTATGAAAATAAATAGTAGTACTATTACCAAATCCATTCCGAACCCTGATCAATTCCGGACCAAATTGATTCTATTTTCTAGGAACACCTCCAATCGCACCCCTAAACTAACCTAAAAGAACAGTATTTAATTTCGAGAACTACAAATTCAAGACAAATTAAAGGAGAACACCTCAGAATCTACAGCCATAAAAAAGACATCACATTCCATAGCATTGAGAGAACCTAACTACTTTAATTGCAGTTCCTTGGATTTTATGGCTAATTCAATACAGTAATTGCTGATGATGATGATGAACATTGAAGGGAAAACCAACAAAAGAACAAAAATACACCAAATTGATTGTTGCACTCAGATGCCAAACTAAAAGAAGAATGCATTTCGAAGAATAAGTAACAATAGATCAAAGAAGATGATGAATGGATAAAAATGGCAAAAAATTAAAGAAAATGAGAAATCGAAGCACATACATTTCATCGAATGATTAAAAAAAGAAAGAAATGCAGTAAAGTTTCATCCCAATCGAGTCGATTCGATTCACCTGCGTGCGTTTGGATCGTTTCGAACCCCCAAATCGATCGCTGCTCTCGCTCTAACGAAACCCTAGCTCTCGTTCTTTGAGATCAAAAGAAGAAAATGAGCGCGAGCGAGAGAGAGAACTGAAAAAGAGAAGCCAGCATTAAGTAAGTGACGAGGCGGGTGTGTTGACCGTCCGCTGCCGGTCGCTTCTTCGCTTTCAAGGGGCATTGACCGGCTGTAGCCGGTGGAAATCTTGTCGTAGGGCGAGGATTCTTCGCCCTGTCGCTTTCGAGCCACATGATCTGGGATTTGGACAAATGACGATAATTACTCTAAGTTTTCAAATTTTTTTAATTAATTGCTCTTTAAGCCCAATGTGCCCAATGTTTATGACACACTTTTATTTAACTGGAGAAGCCAATCTCAAACTTGGTATTTCTAAAAAGATGACTTAATTATCTTTACTGCTATAATCCAAACTCTTGGGTTATGATGCCGTTATATTATTTTTGAAAGGAAAAAATCAAAATAAGAAATAAAATCTTAAAATCAATGTTGAGATGCTGGCCTATCCACCTCATCCTTAAATAAATATATAAATAAAAATATCTATCTGCTTCCATTTTCCCATGCAAATGATTATTTTGGGAAGTACAAAAAACCGACTTTCAAATTTAAAATGAACTTTTTGGATCTTCTGCAATCTTTGGGCTCCTAAAAACAAAAGCTAAATTTTCATCCAAGAAACAATAACAGTAGAGAGAAAATAGCAACTGAACTCATCATCTTTCTCTTTACAAAAAAAAGGCAAAAGAAAAACGATCCAAACTTAGAAGAAGAGAAAAAGTGGAGCTTTATTCTCTAATCTATTTTCATTCCCATCTCTTTATTTTCATTTCTTTTCTCTAATGTTTGGTTCAATAAATTCTCTCCCGAAAAATTATGCTTTAATCTCATTTGCTGTCATGTTTTTGATAACTGTAAATATTGACAATGTGTAGATTGTTATTTCATGTCTTTTTTGATTTAACTACCATATGTTATTGTAAGAACCGACTTTCCTGTGTACGTATTAACCGTATTTTTAATAATATTATTCTTCTAGTTTAAATTCTATTATTTTTCCTATTCTAGTTTTCTATATTGACTATTTCCTAACCCAAACTCAAGCACCTTACCCTAAGGGTTTCACTAATACCTCACCCAAGCTTAAGGCCCAAGCCCTGCTATCTCAAACCCAATCCCCTCCCCAACTATCGGCTTCTTTTTGAATTCTCTCATTTAATCCTCACTTTAATCTTATTCAACATACAAATCAACCCCAATTAATTCCTTTAAATTCAAAATAAATCCTATCAACTATTATTTAATTATTTCAAATTTTTTCTCTCTTTCCCCGTTTCCACTCTTTCTCTCTCTCCTCCCCCTCCCCCTTTCAAACACACACACTCTCTCTCCTCTCGATCCCACTCCCACACACACACTCTCTCTGCTTTCGATCTCCCTCTCCCTCTCAAATTTCACCAAGCCCACCAGAGCTACCGCCATCACCTCCGACTCCTCGCCATCGCCTCTGACGACTATCACCGGGCCCTCTCCTCCTTTGCTACGTCCCCTCCACCGATCACAACTCTCTCAACCTTCAACCTCCGAATTCCATCAATCGTCGACGAGCACCTCGTCGCCGAGCAACCTCGCCGCCTCCTTCAATCGTCGGAGCATTGACGGCCACCATGAGGCCACCACCTCCCTCTTTCCTCCAGGTACCCTTGACAACACCCCTTCCTCCCTCCTCACCGAGCTCCTTGACCTCACGAGATCACCCCCGCCGGCGTCCCCAACCGTCGACGACCCCCCTCTTTTCATCGTCTTCTACAAATGCCGAGACCCCATGATGCCGTACCCAACAGCCTCGTCCCCTTCACCAAGCTCCCGAGCCTCTCTCTCCTCCAGCTCCAAGCTGAGCTCCCCATTTGTATGTTGCCAGGCCCTCGCCGCCGTTGACTACTCGTCGCCGACGAACTCCAGACACCATCGCAACGCATCCGCAACCAAGAGCTCCTTGCTGCGCAGCACCAACGCCGAACCCAAACTCGAGCTGAGGCAAAAACTATCGTGTCGTGCCGTCGCCGGGTCGTAGACTACTGTTGTATCACCATCGTCTTCAAGGAAGTGAAGTTCTCCACTTGTTTTCATGCTACAGTATGGGAAATCACATTAGAACTAAATATACAAACAAATGCATCTATATCGATATGTTATATATATATATATATATATATATATATATATATATATATATGCTTGGGTGTGGTGTAATGAATCTCGAGATGTGGCAATCTGAGTACAGCCAGATTAGGACTTATGACCGGTTGATATCACGTGAAAAATCGTGGAGATAATAAACCGTTTCGAGTAGTCTAAGAAAACGTGTGTTTGGTTGATACTGAATGCCCATACTAGGTGTTCGATACATTTTTTATGTGAAAAACTTATCTAGTGTAGCAAAATTTATGGATACGGGATTAATTCAATGATTAGGGATAACGCGTAAACATTTAGAATGAAAACACGGGCTTTAACACCATAGAATATCACCCTCACCTAGATCCACCAAATCTGAATTTTCCCGTACACCTAACTTGTTAAAATCACAGTAATTTGGATATATACTGGAACGGTGTGTTCGAAGGCTCGTATCGAAGCCGACTTGACAACCTATAACTTTCTGTGATTTATATTTCAATACTGTTTTAAAATGATGATGAAAACTGTTCGAGAATGCGACTCTGGACTGCAGTCCAGAGCAGCACCGCTTGTCGACGCCTGCATTAAAATGCTTTTACAACTCTGTATGAAAATGATATTATATGGAACCCTATACCATTGCGAAGAATATTCTGTTAGCTAACTAATGGTGGTAGTTTCATTTGTTTTTACTATTGTTTACTATTTTAATTATATTTTAAATCATCGATATGTATTGCAGTCCCAAGCAGGGACAGAACGTATGCCCTGATCTTAAAAAATGCATATCTTCCAGCACAGAGTGGATATTGTCGATCCGTTTGGTATGTTGGAAACTTTATTAATAAAACTAAATATTATACATCTGTAGCGTCGCCTAATTATGATCCCAACAGGGTGAAAACCGTGTTACGAAACGGACTTTCAGTTCAGGAACTGAATTTCCAGCAGAGAACACATAAAAAGAAATGACCGTAATTCGCAAACCCGGAACCCGATTGATTTGAAACCAATTTTTTTAAATTTATAATTAAGTTTACTTTCTACCCCTTTGGTATCATTTTGCTTAATTATGATCATATGATTTGATGTGATTATTTTTCTAAATTCCTAAGACGTGTAATGACTTATTGCATATGACTTGCTTAGCTGCATGATTCACATATTTACCCTACTGTGATACCTTTAGCGATAGTGAGCGTCCTTATTAATTCTTTGTGAATATTGCATTGTCGAACGTGAGTGGTATCGGTTTAGTTATGTCAAGTACACCGGTGAAAAGTGAACGATTCGTGACAGTGAATAGTATAGTGAATAGTGATAGAGCAGTGTTATTGGTGCGTACTTGTACACAACTAGCCCATACTTATAGATAGTGAAACCTGGAGAAAAGGGAAAATCGAAATGGAAAGGAACTTGTATTTAGCGAGATTAGTGATTGTTTGCGAAAATGTGTGTGCATGTTGTAAATAACCGCAATCAAGACGGTGTCGCAAATAGTTAGCCGCGATGAATACGGGTCGTCCGCAGGGAAACAGTGAAGTTCTTATCTTGCTTTAGACGAGTTGATAAAAGAGATGAAGGATTTTTGTCGTTTCTATTATGAAAGGATGAAAAGTTTATAATAGAAGGGTTTGTAGGGTTTATAGGACTTAATAGTTAATGGATGAAGTAAAAAATATAATTATTTTTATCTTTTAATTATTTAATACTAGAGGGATATCGATGAATATGGATTAGGGTTCTTGGAGAGAATTAGGGTTTCCCACTACCGCCCCTTGTCCTTTCATTGATCTTTATTTATCTCAAACCCTTAACAAAACAAGTATTAACGAATCTCAAATCGTGGTCGTAACTATCATTAATTGATAGCGCGCCCGATAAGAGAGTTAACATTTATTTTGCTTAAGTTTATAAAAATTAAAACGTCAAAAGAAATTAAGGGATTTTTCATCCATTATTCTATCATATTCTACAAATCCTAACAAGCAAGAATTTACTCGCTCATGGGTATTAGTGTAGTAAAAGAGAGATGGAAGATGAATGAAACAATATTTAAAATTTAAAAGTACAGAAAGTAATGCTGAATGTAATGCAGAAAAGTAATACGTAAAACTAATACGGAAAGTAATGTAGAAAAGTAAATGCGAAAAGAATTAAAACAAAGACTATCTTTATTGATCAACTATTGCATTACAAATTGCTCGCTGAAAAACTAAATTACAAAAACCTAGTTGCTCGCTAGATCTCTATCTAGATCGATGGATAGATGATTGTATTAATATATAGATAGCTCTCGGTCCTTTTATAAGCTCTGCAATGTGAAACCATAGATGACATATTGAAATGTGTGAAATTACGATCATGATCTTGAAGTTTCAGATCCTACGGCCGCTAAATAACCGCTGAACCGCCACCTATAGCCCTATTTGACCGCGCTTCCGCCGCCGTTTGGTAGATTCGTGCCTCTAAATTTTTTGTGCCTTTTCTTCTCAATATTTGGAGATCCTTCTGATAAAATGATTCTAAAAAAAATCTCTTAGTCTCTGCTGTTGCAAAATTCTTCGATTTGCTCCTACTATTCGGCAGATTTGGTTTGGTAAATCGATTTGTTATGGATCTCCTGCTTGTATTTCAGATCTGAGCAGATCTATTATAATACCTGCACAATATCTCAAATCATTTTGTTAGTAGTATTTATTTTATTTGAGATATTATTCTAACCATTTATATGATATGGTATCTTAAGAATATTGATTAGGAATACTTGATATGATATGCATATTTAATATGAATATATTATTTAAATATTATATGCATATATTTTCCCTAATTATATTAATTAGAAATGAAGAAATATATGATAATAATCTTTTTACAAATAAACCCACATATGTTCTTTATTTACAATTAACACATTTTAGTAGTTAATAATAGTAGGAAAAATGCCCATACAAATTTGCAATAAATTTGACCGATCAGTTAGCGAGTTAGAGAATGATCATTCGAATAACGACTCTTATATATATTAGGTTTGGACTTAGCGGTTGTTCAGTTGATAAAACTGCACATTTGTATTACATTTTTCCTACCATTTTCATATTAAAAAAGGACTTTATTATAATATATTATACATATGAGGGTTTATGTGTAAAAATATTATTTTCCATGTGTTAATATATTTTAATTATCATTTGGTAGGAAAATGTATGCAAATAAATCTATTGACCAAATCCTAGTAGAACTAAGTCTACTAAATATTATTTGAGATTATGGTGCAGAATTTTCCAAGTTGTTATGCAGAATTTATCAAACAAATCAATTTGTTGAAGAAAACTTGCCAAATTAAGAAGCAAAACTTGGAGACCAAGTCTGGAAGCAACCGAGAGAAGATTTCTGAATTCTAAAGGTGCCTAGGATTGCCAAATGTCACAATAAGAGAGCCCAAGAAAATTGATGAAGAGATCCTCACCATCGGCCGCGGATCCACGGCCATACCCCCCCTTTGGCCGCGGATCCGCCGCAATTCCAGGGAGTTAGAGTACAAGATTTTTTGGGGTGAATCAAAGCTAAATTTTACCAAGTTTTCAACAATAAGATTCTGGCTTTGCACTATAAAAGGGCACCGAGAGCCTCTTGGAAAAGCTATCAAGCCGACGAGATCACGAAGTCCAAGACGGCTCACGCATCCAGGCTGATCATCAACGGCTCATCTACCTCCTTAGAAGAGATCGAGAAGCAAACTAGGTTTTTGTAATCATTTTCTAAGGAATCAAAGTGTACTTGATATCGTTAATTAATAAAGGTAGCTTTCTCCTTCTTATTCTATTTCTTAGTAGTTTAATTATTCAATTTCTTTCCATCTCTTTTTCTCCCAACATGCGCGAGTAATTCTCCGCTTGTTAGGGTTCGTAGGATTAGGGTAGGCTAATGGATGATGAACATCCCTAACCCCTTTTTAAGTCTTATAAAGTTTATGAACTTTATCAAAAGAATCATTAACATCCTAATCGGACGCGCTAATCATTCTTTGTTAGTTCCGACCGCGATTAGAGATTAGATTAATGATTGTTTTGGTAAAGGCTAGATATGAACGGAGTTCCGTGTCGAGATAAGGGTTAAGAGTGGGATTTCTTTTCCCTCCAGAAACCCTAATCTACACGCATCACCGTCGTTCTAGTTCTAAATCTATTAATGGATAAAAAGGGTAACTTTTAATTAATCGTCCATAACTACTAAATCCTAATGAACCCTACAAGCCCTCTTATTATATTATCTACATCTCTAAAATAATCTAGATCTATATTTTACATTCTTGTTTAACGTAGATCTAGAAACCATTCTATAAAAATTCTTTTATCCCTCCTCTCTTTCTCAACACATCTAAAGTAAAAGTAAAAGGTTCCACGTTTCCCAGAGGACGACCCGTACTCATCTCGGTCTAGCTACGTGCGACACCGTTATTGATTGCGGTTAACTACAAACAAACACTTTTTCGTATCAATCAAATGGCGCCGTTGCCGGGGATACGTGCGTAATTTTTTATTTTTACTATTTGTGTTGAATTCTTAGACGAGCCATATCATTATTAACACAAAACTGCAAATTGCATATTTAACGATTTGTGCGTGAATTTTTTGCAAGGAGATCTGGAGTCACAGAATTAAGGAGAACAGGAAACAGAGACATTTTTAGAGATCCAGAGGAGCACAGAAGACTACAAAAAATTTCATCAACTGTTCCTTCTGCCACGCGGCGGAACCGCGGCAATTTGGAGGAATTAGGGAATCAATCTTCTCTGGTATCTTTCTCAACTCCTTCTCTCTCTCCTCAAATCCAATAAAATCTATTTTCTGCAGGATTCTTTGCAAAAATTGCGCCGCTAAAAAAAATCTTTTTGCAAAAGTTTTGTGATTGGTTTTGTTTTGCATATTTAATACGGACTTTAAGGGGCAAAGACCAAATCAAGATTAGGTGGGGATTTCATCACCCTTCCTAAGCCCCACAAACCACAAACCACAAACCAAGCATATAGATCAACCCTTCATTAATTTAAAAAATATCTAGACCAGACTTTAAGGACTGTCGCGCTCAATAAGGACAGAGGAAGGTCGTGGGTAATCTATCGTTTATCCGCATTACTTTTGTAGTGCCTAGGCAAGTGTGACAAAGGCTAGTGGTTTTTAATTAGGCCTACGACGTGGTTCCTTCCCACTTACCTGGCTACAAGGGTAGTACGGAGGCGGTAGAGGATTTATCCTGCGGCTTGTCCTTTGGAAGTCTAGGAGCGGTCCAGAGACTGGACCTAGGTGACCTTAGTTCTAGGGTTGCTTGTGCATCTTAGGGTGATTTGTTTTGAGTCCCACTTTTTCAAAAACAAACCAGTTTTTAAACCACACACACGCTGCCACTTGCACTAAACCCGCTTAGTGCATGCTCGGCTGGACACGGGATCCTAGTGCCCGTCTTGTCCGCGTTCCTGCTATCGACACCGAAGTCGGTACTTCTTCATCTTCTTTTCCCCCACCACACACCACGACCGTGATGGACGGCACTCCATCTAATTATAACACCACGCTGCCACCGCCCGTAGGTGAGCAGAATCCACCGCGCATCTCTCTCCAAGAGAGATGCTATCCTATTCGTGGTCCCCTTCCTACTTGTCTATCTCTTCCACCACCTAACGGGGATAATTTCGAAATTAAACCCCACTACATCAATCTGCTGCCCAAATTTCACGGGCTTGAGTCGGAAGACGCGTATGTTTTCATCACCAAATTCGAAAACGTATGCGCAATGATGGGTACTTCACAATTGACTTTAGATGCTATGCGCTTACGTCTTCTCCCATTCACACTGTGCGACTTGGCAGAAAAATGGCTTTATAATACTGCCGCACACTCTATCACTAATTGGGATGAATTCGTCGTAGCATTTCTTAAGAAGTTTTACCCAAACCATAAGACTGCCCACATTAGGAGTGAGATCAACCAGTTCACCCAGCTTCCCAATGAACCATTTTGGAAGTGCTTTGAACGTTTCAAAGATCTGCTTGTCCAATGCCCCCATCACGGAATACAAAGATGGGATTTATGTCGGATTATATATGAGGGCATTAATCCAGCGACAAAGCAGATGCTTGAAACAATGTGTCAATGCAATTTCATGTCTAAAGATGATGGTGAAGCATGGAAATATCTGGAAGATCTCGCTGAACACACGTTGCAGTAGGAAAGCGTAAGACCACCTACAACTAAGGGAGGTATTCACCAGCTCGACGTTTCCATCGCAGTAAAAGCTGAAATGGAAGCGATGCAGAAGAAACTTGATTCTATTGAGAACAAACTTTCATCAGTCTCCCTAAATCAGGTCACGCTTCCCAAGACTGTCTGTGGTTGCTGTTCGGATCCTTCACACTTAACGGAAGAATGTCCTATGAATGCATCGTTTCAAGCTAATACTGCTTTTCAGCAACGACCTAGAAACGACCCTTACTCTTCCACGTACAATCAAGGATGGAGGAATCATCCTAACTTTGCTTGGAATCAAAACCAACAAAGCAATTATCAAAGACCTCCTCCACAGCAACCACAACCACAGAATCAGCCCCCTTTTTAGTCACAGAATTTCCAAAATCCGGCCAACATTTCTACACCACAAGTGGCCGGTATTGACAACTCACTTGCACAGACTTTGGATATGTTCATGAAACAATCCACGCAAAATTCGGCTGAGATGAGGTCTTCTATTGATGCCCTAACGAAAAACTCCTCCTCCCATGGTGAGAGTATCAAATCAATAGAAAACCAAATCGCACAATTAAACGCCGCAATGAGTGCGAGAGAGAAAGGGAAACTCCCATCTCAACCCCTACCGAATCCTGGCCATTCACAAAGTCATAATGTGAATGCCGTCACTACGTTGAGATCGGGGAGAGTGCTGAACAACCGAGTGGGTGAGCAATTTGATGATAGTGACACATTTGATACCCTTTCTTCTTCTTCTTCTTCCCCTAACTCGTCTAGTCTTCCACCTTCATCCGAGCCTATTCTCCGTTTTCCCCAAGGCTCAAACATTTCGCCAAATCTATCTAAGTCGATGCCCACTCCAATTTTGGGATCGAATCCGTCGCCACAGTCTTCTCCACAAACGTTGGACCCAAAACTTATTGATCGAGCTCCATTTCCAAACCGATTAAGGGCCAACCGACCTAACCCGCAAATGGAGAAGATTGTGGAAATGTTTAAGCAAGTTAGCGTGAATATTCCTCTCCTAGATGCTATTCAACAAGTCCCATCTTATGCAAGAATCCTTAAAGACTTGTGCACTAGGAAGAGAAAAACTCAAGTGCCTAAAAAGGTTTTCATGACGAGTAATGTTAGTACAGCTTTTGCCCAACAAATACCAAAGAAACGTAAGGACCCCGGCTGTCCTACAATCTCTATTTCTATTGGGGGTAAAAATATAAATCGTGCTTTACTCGATCTAGGTGCTAGCGTCAACTTGCTTCCTTATTCAGTATACGAGCAGTTAGGAATTGGAGAGTTAAAACCCGCCCATTGTACTCTCCAAATGGCAGACCGATCTATCACCAAACCTCGGGGCGAACTAGAGGATGTGTTAATTAAAGTCGGGGAATTCATATTTCCCGTGGACTTTATTGTTTTAGATACACAACCTGTAGCAAACCCACGCAATCAAATCCTGGTGATACTTGGTCGACCCTTCCTAGCAACTTCTAACGCTATAATTAATTGTCGTAACGGTTCTATGAACTTATCCTTCGGGAAAATGACAATTGAGCTTAATATTTACAAGCTAGGAAGTCAGCCATCAGAACCTTCTGCTCATTTGCTGGATGTTTGTTCCATCCACGAGATAGCTTCCGAAAGCTGCATGGATGAGGAGCTTTGCTTTGATGTTCTCGACAACACTAATGAGACATCGTTTGATCTTGCACCACTTCACAGTGAGGATATGTTCAATGAGTCCGACCTTGAGATTGAACCCGTTGACTCGTTGCAAAAGTCAGCAGCACTTTCCGAGTCAATATCTTATGCAAGTTTTGAACCTCTTCGGGAGTCCGAATATCATTTGCTTACCCCACCTTCTATTGTCTCTGCGCCAATTCTTGATCTCAAACCGCTACCTTCTCATCTTAAATATGCATATTTAGGAGAGAATGAGACTTTGCCAGTGATTATTTCCGCTTCTCTAGCCTTAGAGCAAGAGAATGCACTTTTGGCAGTGTTGAGATCGAATCGGGAAGCATTTGGTTGGACAATGGCTGACATCAAAGGGATTAGTCCCTTAATTGTTGAACATTACATACATTTGATGGATGAAGCCAAACCAACTCGAGACCCACAAAGACGGTTAAATCCCGTTATGAAGGAGGCGGTAAAGAAAGAAATCGTCAAGTGCCTTTGTAGTGGAATAATTTACCCCATATCTGAGAGCCAATGGGTAAGTCCAATTCATGTGGTCCCTAAAAAGTCTGGCATCACGGTCATCACTAATGAGGCTAATGAGTTAATCCAAACACGCATCCAAACTGGGTGGCGCGTATGTATCAATTACAGGAAACTCAATGCCGCGACGAGGAAAGATCACTTCCCTCTACCTTTCATTGACCAGATGTTAGAACGATTAGCGGGACACGAATACTACTGTTTCTTGGACGGATACTCTGGCTATAACCAGGTCCCCATTGCCGAAAAGGATCAAGATAAAACCACTTTTACTTGTCCTTTCGGAACTTTTGGTTATAGACGCATGCCCTTTGGGTTATGCAATGCTCCCGCTACATTTCAGCGGTGCATGATAGGGATATTTTCAGATATGGCGGAAAATTTTCTAGAAATTTTTATGGACGATTTCTCCATTTTTGGGGACTCCTTTGAGGACTGCCTTCGTAATCTTGACGCTGTTCTTACCCGCTGTAAGGATAAGAACTTGACTTTGAATTGGGAAAAATGCCATTTTATGGTCCAAGAAGGTATTGTACTTGGACATATAATTTCACATAAAGGCATTGAGGTTGACAGAGCTAAAATAGATGTCATTCAAAACCTCCCTCGTCCCAATTGCGTCAAAGATATACGATCCTTCCTTGGTCATGCAGGATTTTATAGGAGATTTATTAAGGACTTTAGCAAAATTGCTAGACGCTTAACCCTTCTATTGGCCAATGACACTACTTTTCACTTCGATTCGGATTGTGAGGCTGCTTTTGAATCACTTAAAGAATCACTCACTACAGCCCCCGTTTTATCATCTCCGGATTGGAACCACCCGTTCGAGCTTATGTGTGATGCATCAGATTTTGCTGTTGGTGCGGTCTTAGGACAGCACATTGATAAGATGCCACATGTAATTTACTATGCAAGTAGGACCTTGAATGATGCACAAATAAATTACACAACTACCGAGAAATAACTTTTGGCAGTTGTATTTGCATTAGAGAAATTCAGGCCCTACTTGATTGGCTCGCCTATTGTGGTTTACACAGATCACTCCGCCCTACGACATCTTTTATCGAAGAAGGATGCGAAGGCCAGGCTAATACGTTGGATCCTATTGTTACAAGAATTTGATCTTGTCATCAAAGACAAGAGTGGATGTGAAAACGTTGTAGCCGACCATCTTTCACGCATCACTTCTTCGCCAACTGTGACCGTGCCGATAAATGACTCAATTCCCGACGAACAGCTCTTGAATGTATCCTACGAACCTTGGTTCGTGGATATCGTGAACTATCTTGCGACGGGACTTATACCTAGCGATTGGTCGAAACAAGACAAATTTCGATTTTTATCCCAAGTAAAATATTTTTACTGGGATGAACCATATCTATTCAAGTATTGTTCCGATCAAATCATTCGTAGGTGTGTCCCTAACGATGAATTTAAGAGCGTGTTATCATTTTGTCATGATCAGGCATGCGGCGGTCATTTTGGACCTCGAAAAACGGCGGAGAAAGTTTTGCAATGTGGCTTTTATTGGCCAACATTATTTAAAGATGCATTTGAACATTGCAAAACTTGTCCGCGATGTCAGCATTTGGGTCGGATTTCACGAAGGAATGAGAAGCCGCTCCAACCTATATTGGTTGTGGAAATATTTGATGTTTGGGGTATTGATTTTATAGGCCCTTTTCCCAACTCCTTTGGGAATCTATATATCTTGTTAGCGGTTGATTATGTCTCGAAGTGGGTGGAAGCTATACCGTGTCGCACTAATGACAACAAAGTTGTCATTAAGTTCCTTAAAGAAAATATCTTTTCGCGATTCGGACACCCTCGCGCTATCATTAGCGACAACGGGATACATTTCTGTAATAGGCCTTTCGAGGCCTTGATGCGGAAATATTCAATCACTCACAAGCTTTCTACTTCCTATCACCTCCAAACAAGCGGGCAGGCTGAGATCTTAAATAGGCAGATCAAACAGATATTGGAGAAGACGGTTTCGAAAAACCGTAAGGATTGGTCAACCAAATTGACGAATGCTCTTTGGGCATTCCGCACTGTTCCCCCAATCAGAGCAAGGCTCTGTTTGAATTTTGAAAATTCAAATTTTTGAAGTAACGCTTCAAATTCCGTGCGTTGCGCGCAACGCGCCACGTGTCAGAAGCTGATACGTCAACGCAACGCCCGAGGCACTGTGTCCAATCAGAGCAAGGCTCTTTTAAAAACAAAAAGTAAAAAGATGCAACGTTCAGTTGCGCAAGCGTTGCACTGCGCGACACGTGTCTGCGCTGTTGCGCGAACGCAGCTGCGCGAACGCAGCTGCGCGAACGCAGCGCCGCGCGACACGTGTCTGCGCAGCTGCGCAAGCACAGCTGCGCAAGCGCCGCGCAAGCGCGAACTGCGCAAGCGCAATTGCGCAAGCGCTGTGCGACACGTGTCTGCGCAGCTGCGCAAGCGCTGCCTTGCGCGACACGTGTCTGCGCAGCTGCGCAAGCACAGATGCGCAAGCGCTGCGTTGCGCGACACATGTCACGCGCTGGGGAGTTGCGCAAAAACAGAATGAAGATTTAAAGAAATCCTTTCTGTTCTTTTTAAAACAAGAAGATTTTCTTCTGTAAAACAGGGGCCTTTGGATCAAAAATCCAACGGTGGGGAAAATTCCCCAAATCACTCAGAAAAAGATCTCTTTAACAAATTTAACTAATTTATGAGCACTATAAAAAGGACCCCAGACCTCATTTCAAAAAAAGGAAAGATATTGCAAGAAAAAAGAAGAGAAGAGAACTCGTGAGAACTCTTGAAGAATACAAAAAAAAGGTAAAACCTTTAAAAGAAGAGGAAATTCTCTTATGAACAGATAAATAAATAAATAAAATAAATAAAAAAAATAGTGCCTTGCACTTGTTATGAACCCTTGGTTCTCTGAAATAAGGAAAAACAAGAAAAGAAGAAAAAGTGCTTTGCACTTCTGTTCTTGAATTTAAAAGATTCTCAGTGCTTTGCACAAATGCAATACATTACTTGAAGGGCCAGGCCCAAATCAAAAAGACCTAACAGGCCAAAGTAAATTGCAAAGCAATAAAAGGGCAGAGCCCAAATAAAATTGATGCTCTGCATCCTTTCTGGGCAAGGCCCAAATAAAAATAAAAATAAATGCAATGCAAAAACAAATAAAATGTTGGACATTTTCAACTGGACTTAGCCCGATCGTGGCCATAAGTCCTTAAATTAAATTGACTGAGCAAAATGGCTCTCCTAAATCAATCTACATCCGGTTCGAGGGTACATCTCCGAACTCCTTTGACATCCATCGTTGTAATTCCTCAACGACGTTAAAGAGGTGACGGGTCCCAACGACCATACATCAATATGGACTGCAGGGTCCGTAAACTCGTGGACCGAAACGTCCCTAAACTAATATCGGACCAAAACGTCCCTAAACTAATGATGGACCACTACGTCCCTAAACTGGAACATGGACCGAGACGTCCTTAAACTAATATTGGACCGAAACGTCCCTAAACTAATATTGGACCACCACGTCCCTAAACTGGAACAGGGACGTACCACCACGTCCCTAAACTGGAACAGGGACCACTACGTCCCTAAACTGGAACAATAGAGCTCCCAAATGCTCTTTTGCCGGATCTAAACGGTCCCGTTTAAGTCGATCTTAGCCCCAAATATGGCTAACGTATCCTTAAACATTTAAATGGACTATAAAACTCCAAATCGACTTTGGTTCAAGGTTACATCTCTGAACTCCTCTGACATCTGCCGTTGTAATCCTTCAACAACGTTAGAGAGGTGACGAGTCCCGATAGCCAGATATTAAATGGATTATCACGTTAAGTTGATCTTAGTCCCAAACAGGACTAACGTATTCTTAACGAACGTTTAAGTTGATCTTAGCCGCAACGCGACTAATGCATCCTTAAACTAAAAACACCAAACCCAAATCTAAGTAAATACGGATTTGGACTAATCCACGTCCTACGGGCGACGGCATTACTCAGTCTCCGTATACAATCCACGGGCAACCACAAACAAAACAAACACCCACGACACGAAGTGAAATTCTGGAGAAGGAGAAAGTTGTTACCGCGATGCGGTAGCGTAATTAACTGCAGGGGCTTGCGCCTGCAGGGAAGAGCGTCCCCACAATCAAAAACCCCTCACCTTGAGGGGGAATCTGACGAAGTCTGCTACATCGGCCGCATCCGTCTAAACCTCCGACACACGGTGCCATAAATCAACTTGGCATCTTCGGAAAGGTGGACGGATAAAACCAAATAGCATCTGCCCCGAATCTCAGCGTCAGGACATCGCGGTCCTGTGCGCCGTCATTCGGATGAGAACAGATTCTGGCACGCCCGGTGGGACTTTTTCCTCTTTCCACTCCACGCTTCGTGTGTCGTCTTCGCGAACCAGTCGCGGTTTGTTAATGGTTGCCTTCGGATTTCAAGTTACTAAGATTTGGTCTTTTGCCTGGCGCAGAACTCAAGATTCAATGGCCTCTAATTGCACCAACTGCTCGAAGTGCCACTACAATGGACGTTCCACCTCACTGGGAGGTGTAGCATATGGGCCCCAAGCGGCTTCCTTCCTCACTCTGCCAGTAGACCAGGTGACCCAAGCCACCACTGGCCTGTTCTTCGGGACCATGATCCCACCTACAAGCTTCTCTGCGCCAATACCTGCACCGGAAGTGAACAAGAAGTCGGTCTTCGACCGGCTCACTGTTACGACGACCCCTGTCAACGGGTCGCCCACTACCAAACCAGCAGCCTCTGTTTTCACCAGGCTAAATCAGAAATCTAAATTGGCTGTCCTAAGGAAAGCAATAACTGCTGCTCCAGAAGTCGTCAAGGCGGCTTCCCCTGTCAAAGAGTCAGTCTTTTCAAGACTGACGATTCCTGCTCCTGCTCCTACTCAAGGATCCGTCTTCGACAGGTTGAATATCACCCCTCAAAAGACAACCTCAGTCTTTAAGAGGTTAACACCGGCGGCGCCTCATTCAGACAGGGGGCAGAAAGAAACTATCTCAATCTCTGAGCCAATCCCAACGGCTCGCCGTGCTCAACGTCGCCATTGGCAACGAGTGAGAAAGGCAGGAGGCAACTCCCCCTCAGGGCTAACTCCACCTGCTCCAATGGTGGAAGTCAACGCTGCTGTTCCAACTGGGAACAGCTTTGAACTGCTGAGGAGGGTGCGTAAGAACTCTCCAACCGCTACGCTGAAGAGATCTCCTCCACCTGAGGGGAGAGTTCCAGAAACGAAGCAAGAACAGCCCCCTCAACGGCTGTCCTCAAGAATTTATAAAGTTTGGCGGAGGGTTCAAGACTCCGTGATTGACCCAGGTCACTTTCGTCACCAGAAAAAGGCGAAGGTGGAAAAAGACAAGGACCGTCCCATTAAACAGCGGGGGACAGCAGCTGTTAGGATGCCCACTTCAACGGTTCCTTCAACCCTAGCGGCCAACAAAAGAAGAAGGCCGGAGAAAACCCCCACGCCAGCGGCAAAAGTTAAAAATGGTGAACCTAAACGCCCCAAGTCAGGGGGAATAACAGTTCATACGGTTTACATGGCATCGGGAAAAGAAGATAGCTGCATATCAACAGGTCATAGACCGCACACGAGGTCAGTGACCAAGGCTCAGGAGCAGCAGCAGAAGCTCCAATAGATGATGAACGCTATGGCCGCACTTACAAGGCCAAAAGAAACCCCTGAAACGTCCTCGGACGAGCGTCGAGAACAAGAAACGGACGCTGAATTCCTTCGTCGCGTACTGGAGAAGAAGGATAAAGAAGCTGCGGAGCAGGCAGCCAACATAAAGAAAATGGCCCTCCTGTTCCAGGACATGATTGGTATGATGATTCAACAAGATCCACCTGCTGAAGATCCCCCGATCATTCTTGAAGACGATAGGAGAGAGACATCGAATCCTCCACCAGCTCTGTCCACAGCTAAAGAGGATACAATCTCCAAAGCTGATTTGGATGAATACATCGCCCAGCAAATACGGGTTCATCATGCGACCGAAGCGGCCGGTCAGGTCGTAAAAACGGGGCGGCCATATCCAAGTTGGTACGATCAAATCAAGTACCCGCCAGGTTATACGATTCTTAAGTTTCATGTCTACAAAGGGACGGGCAATCCCCATCAGTATGTTGCCCAGTTCAGGGCACTCTGCGGCAATACCGGCGGTGATGACAAGCTTTTGCTTCGCCAGTTTGTTGGAAGCTTATCGGATACGGCGTTCGAATGGTACTCTGAGCTCCAGAACGACTCTATTAAAATCTTCGCGGAGATGGAGCTGTTGTTTACTCAACGTTTTGCAAGTGCCAGTGAACGTACCCCAATGACGGCACTGATTAACGCCAGGATAAAACCCGGTGAGACGTGGGTTCAGTACGCTATATGATGGCGGAACTTATGGTCGAAGTGCGAGCAGCGGATTGAAGAAGCTCCCGCGGTGGGTATGTTTGTGGGAACCCTCGATCCACAAGCAACCATCTCGCAGTTTATGATGTTTTTCAAGCCAACTACCTTCCAGGCCTTGATTGACAAACTAGCGCAAATGGATCAAATGGGCCATAAACCCCCTCTTCCAAGGCCAGACACCCGAAATGACAAAGGGAAGGGAAAAGCGATCGTCGTCGCTAATGCTCAACAACAACTGAGCGACTCGAAGCCGGTTGCTCGTCAAAATAATACGCGACCGTACGTGCCCCTTGAGGATAGGATGGGACGTCCTTATTCCTTTCCCCGCGATAAAACGAGGAGGCTATTCGAGCTGGCGTTGCGCAACAGACTCATAAATTTGCCGGATCCAAAACGTCTGTTGCAACCAAGTGACGTCAGCGAGCCCAACTACTGTCCTTATCATCGAGTACTAGGCCATCCAATCGAAGATTGCTACTTTTTCAAAAATTGGCTTGAAAACCAGTACCGACAGGGCAAGTTCGCGTTATCTGACAAATGGAAGGTGAATCCCCCGCAGCCCCACACCTCTAAGGGGACGAATACGCCGGGGGCAACATGCTCCGTCATTGAAGAAGCTCCTTGGGAGGTCGTATTATCAGCCAAGACAAAGAGGATGCTAAACGATCTTCAGACATGTCCAGCGATCAAGTGGAAGAATCCGTTGGAGCCGCAGGTCATTGAAGGGATGTTGAAGCCACGTCCAACTCCAAAGACCGATGGTGGCGGTTCAAGCACTTGCAGCCAGCCGTCAAAATCTTCGAAAAAGAAGAAGAAGAAATCTAAGAAGCCCGTGAAGCCTGGCGGCAAACACACGGACTTACAAAGGCAAATTGACGCGTTGGAAGAATACAACCAAAAGGCACGGACTCCCATTACGCTCCAAGAGTTCCTCAATCACGTCTTTCAAGAAGAAGATGAGGGAGAAAGTTCATCGGATGAATCCGAGGAATATGTGGTGAGCTGTCATATGATTTCCTATTCGATCACGAACGATGAGGAGACTCCTTGCACCGAAAAGCTGGGGGCAGATCCTGAACCAAAAGTTCTGGGGCCACCAGAGGAAATAATCGACGCATTCCTTAATGAAGCTCGGTTGAAAAGTAAAGCTAATCGGGAGCGCGAGGCGGCTATATTTGGAAGGGCCAAGCGCCAGCGACTTGATGAAGGAGCTGAGACGATCCCGGTGGAGCTAAACACCTCCGCTACCGACAAAAGCCAATTCAAGATGAGAAAGAAGTTTGCTAAGGCCATATCAATGGGCATGAAGCTGCCATCCTCCAAAGAAGAAATTACCGGTGAAGCGAAAATGCACCCGTCTTATTGCTTATATCATCAAAAGATTTCACACCCCACTCAAGAGTGCAAAGCTTTCGATAGATGGTGGCAAGGATACGTTGCTCACCGACAACACTTTAAGCGGGAAAAGCGTAAAGCTCGTCGAGAGCAAAGAAATATGACCGAAAGGCTTAAAAGAACTGCTGGCGATTGTTGCATAGTTAACACCGGTAGATCAGAAGTGCCCACATTCGGGAGTGATTCTGATGAAGAACTGGAACTTCCCCTTCTCTTTAAAGAGTCCGATTCGAGAAAAGAAGAAGAACCGAAGGTTTGCGAAAATATCCGGCTACGTAATCGCACGCTGCCCGAAAAGAACCTCGGACCCTCGAACAGGAAAGATAGAGGGAAAGAAAAGGTCTCTGAAGATATCATCTTAGATGACCAAGTGGTGGAAGAGCTAGCTGCCAAAGACTCACCAAAGAAGAATAAGGTGGATTACAACGTCTTGGCACATCTGAGGAAGCTTCTCTCACAGCTCAGCATTCTTGACGCCCTTTTGCTATCAAAAGAGGCGAGAGATTCGTTGATTAAGGCGCTCCAAGACCCAGAACAATTCCAAGCATGCCTGGCCGAGGAAAAGATGAAGGATGAATTGGAGGAGGTGCACACGGCCGATGTTACTTTTGGCGATGAAGACTTTCTACTTGGGATGTGCGAACACAATCGCCCTCTCTATGTCTCGGGATACTGCCATGATATAAAGATAGGCAAAATCCTGATTGATAACGGGTCGTCTGTTAACCTACTCAACGTGCGGGTGTTGAAGGAAATCTGCATGAGCGTCCAGCACCTTGCTCGGGACAAGATCACCATCTCCGGGTTCGACTCCCAATCGTCAAAGACTCTTGGATCTGTGATACTGACACTACGCTTCGGGCTACTCGTCACGGACATTAAGTTCCATGTCATAGACGCCAAGACATGCTACAACGCTTTGCTCGACCGACCATGGTTAGACGAGTACAACATCATCCCTTCTACACAACATCAGTGTATGAAGTATTTTAAGGATGGTTTCGAGTATACCGTGACGGGAGAACTGAACCCTTTCTCTGTGAACGAGGTCCGCAAATACGAAGATGCCAAATACTTCTTACCGGATTTCGAAGACACGGAGAAGTGTCACAAGCCGGAGAATAAAACTAACGCTACCATCCCTGTCTTCGGCAGTGATACTGAGGAGGAAGAGGAGATAGTTTATTCGGGTCCGCCCCAACACAACAAGCCGGGACCACCGGCTCCTACATTGATCTTTGGCAGCGACTCGGAAGATGAAGTCCATGCTGTATTCTCTGCTCGACCTTCAATACAAACGTCCGCTGACGAAGAGCAAAGTCTACAAGTCGCCATAGTGCCACTTAAACACCATAAAGAACTAGATGCACTTAATATCTACAGTGTAGAAGAGTTGCGGACATTCTATATCCCTCCCAGGCGAGAGAGCGAGAAAGCAATTCTGTTTTACCGCTCTGAAGAAACCAAGGTGAAAAAAGAAATCTGGCATGGCGCGGATCCTGCGCTCGACAGGCTTCAGCCTATCCGTCTTCCCAGATATTATACAGAGGGTTTGAAGAAGCTGCTGAAACGCCAGGGGAAATCCTTCAAACAGACCGTTAGAGAGGCCAAATTCTATGACAGGGTCTGGAACATTCCCGGGACTCAACGCAAACTGCCTAATGGGAGAATGGAAACAAAGGGGCTTGGATACATCCGGTCAAAGAAACGAGAGTTACTGCCCAGCTGCTACATCGTGTATGACCTTGATAAAGAAGCGGATACTCAATGGGAGGACGCTAATCCTAAGCCAGTGAAAGTTCCAGATGCAAAGGAACCCAGTCCGTCGTTCGAGGAACAAATGGACAAACTTATAAAGAAAGCTGGTCAAAAAGTCCGAGATGATCACAACCGTGAGACGGCCATCTACGAGAAAGCCAAGACGCAACGCCTTCTCCAACAGGCCGTAAAGGATGAAAATGCCGCTCCTTGTCAACCTGTTATAAAGAAGGCTCAGCACAAAAGCAGAAATAAGTCGAAAGGCCAAAAAGGCGCTCAACACCAACAAAGCAGGGCTAAGAAGCCACGCAAACGGGAGGCGAGCGTTATTGATCTATCCCTCATGAAGAAAATGAGTCGAGCATACTCTTTTCCTCGGGATAAGACGAGGAGGATATTTGAGCTTGCTCTAAAACATCAGATGCTCACACTGCCGGAGTCCAAGCACCCCGAACAAGCAAGCGAAGTCTCTGACCCAAACTATTGCTCTTACCATCGAGTAATTGGGCACCCGCTCGAAGACTGCTTCACCTTTAAGAATTGGGTCGAAGATCAGTACTAACTCGGCAAGTTCGCTCTGTCTGACAACTGGAAGGTAACGCCGCCTCAGAAGCACGAGCCTAAGGCCACGAAAAAAAAACCGGTTCCACATTGGGATTGGAAGCGAATTCGCACCTGTCACATGATTACAATATTAAAAGAAGAGCCCGAGGACATAGATGAGCTCCCTTGGTGCTTCGAAAACAGCAACGACGAGATAATCTCATAATTCCCACCAATGCCAAAAGAGCTGGAAGATGGAATCCATACCACTGCAGATAACCTTAAGAAGATTGAGTTGGGGATGGCAAACGATCCACGGCCGACATTCATCAGCGAGTTAATATCTGAAGAAAGGGTAACTGCGTTAAAGGATGTGCTTCTGCAGCATAGAGATTGCTTCGCATGGAACTATTCCGAAATGCCGGGACTAGATCCAGAAATTGCTGTACACAGATTGGCGATATCCCCGGACATCAAGCCAGTCAAACAGGCACCAAGAAGAATGCGGCTCGAGCTTGAAATGAGTATCAATGCTGAAGTCAAAAAGCTGATCGACTCTGGCTTCGTCCAGAAGGTTCAATATCCGGATTGGATCGCCAACATTGTCCCGGTGATGAAGAAAAATGGGACTGTGCGCATATGCGTGGATTTTCGGGATCTCAATAAAGCTTGCCCGAAGGATGATTTCGCAGTGCCAGTCACCGAACTGATGATAGACAACACGTCTACTCACGAGGTTTTCTCCTTCATGGATGGCTCATCAGGGTATAATCAAATAAAGATGCATCCCGAGGACCAGAAGCACACAGCCTTCAGGACTCCTCTGGGTATATTCTGCTACAAAGTGATGCCCTTCGGTCTAAAAAACGCCGGTGCCACCTATCAGAGGGCCATGACGAAGATCTTCGATGACCTTATACACGAAATCGTTGAATGCTATATCGACGATCTCGTGGTTAAAAGTAAATCATACGAAGAACATCTCGAGCATTTGAAGACCATATTTCAAAGCCTTCGGCAATACAACTTGAAGATGAACCCTCTTAAGTGTGCATTCGGAGTTTCCTCAGGCAAATTCCTGGGATTCATTGTCCGACACCGGGGTATCGAAATAGATCCGTCCAAGATCAAGGCGATCATGGAAATGCCTCCGCCGAGGACTCTTAAACAGTTGCGGTCTCTCCAAGGGAAACTCGCATACATACGGCAATTTATAGCTAATCTTTCAGGCAAATGCCGTCCTTACAGCCACCTGATGAAGAAGGGAACCCCGTTCGTCTGGGATAAAAAATGCCAAAGCGCACTAGACGAGATCAAACAGTATCTGCAAAACCCTCCAGTGTTGGCTGCTCCGGTTAAGGGAAAGCCTCTCATTCTTTATACAGCCACCCTCGAAGGTTCTTTAGGCGCACTATGGGCGCAAGAGAACGATCAAGGGAAAGAAAGAGCACTCTATTACTTAAGTCGAGTTCTACTGGGGGCAGAAAGCAACTACTCCCCCATCGAAAAAAACTGCCTGGCGTTGATCTTCGCGATAACAAAGCTCAGGCACTACGAGTTGGCGCATGAGGTCCGTCTCATTTCAAAGGCGGACCCCCTTAAATACTTGATGTCAAAGGCCATACTGACGGGACGACTCGCTAAATGGGCCCTACTCTTGATGGAGTTCTCGATCACGTACCAACCTCTCAAGGCAGTGAAAGGCCAGGCCATCACCGACTTCCTCGCTGAGCATCCCATACCCGCCGATTCTCCTCTAAACTGCGATCTTCCAGACGAACATGCGTTTGATACGGTCAACGGTGATGGTACTCGATGGGAGCTTTATTTCGATGGCGCATCTTCCATGAAGAAGCGCAAACAAAGCACTCCTATAATTAAAACGGGCGTAGGGCTCATCTTTGTAACTCCACAAGGAGGGATAATGCGCTTTGCTTTCTCCCTAACAGAGCCGAGGACAAACAATGAAGCCGAATACGAAGCTCTGATAGCAGGCCTCGAGATCGCCATTGACATGGGAATTGAAAACCTCCTCATATACGGGGATTCTCAATTGGTCGTTAGTCAAGTAAACGGCGACTACCAAACATGCAAACCAGAACTGGTGAAGTGCGGCGAAAAAGTGCAACAATTATTGACTCAAATTCCCTCCTATACTTTGGAAAACATACCGCGCACGGAAAACAGCAAAGCAGACGCATTGGCCAAACTTGCTAAAGAACTGGCTGACGAGAACCTCGATGACGTTAGAATCGTGGTGCAAAGCCGTCGGGTGCTTGCCCCAGCAGAAATATCTCCGGAATCATCCGAAGGACAAGGAGCGAGCGAGCAGATGGCTTGTCACGCCCCGCTTCCCAGAGTACGCAAGATTGGGCACGTGACATAGCCAACCATGCTACCTGTGGGTAGGAAGTATCCATCCACAGTCACATTACGGCTGTAGAGATATCAAGAACAAGATAAAACTATCTAACACATGTCCACAATCCAGAATAACAAGAGTCAATGATAAATAAATGCGGAAGCAAATGATCTAATACAATAATAGAAAAGTATGTCCCATAATGCGGGCTCACATCTGGAAATAAAAAATGCGGGAAATAAAACTAACCACTACAGGACTCACAACTCAGCCTGCTGGCTGAAGTATTCCTGCTCGGACAGCGACAGTGGTAAAGGATCTGGGCCATGCAAAACCCAGACGTCAGCGCGTCATGTCAACCAATAATATAATATGAACAGTGTAATAGGCAATGCATAAATAAACATGAATAAAGCAATAGTATGAAACAAGCAGTGCAGGGTAGTGTGCAGTGGGTAACTAAACTGTCTTATCGGGTTTTCTATCCTAAAGTCTTTGAAATCAATTCGAGTAATCCTCCATGTAACTCAAAGGATATGTCCCGTTACTCCCCGGAACCACGGATCAGGAAGATGGGAACCAATAATGGTTCTGTTCCGTTGCCCCCCGGGACCACGGATCAGGAAAATGTAAGAGTCACGAATGGCTCTGTCCCGTTACCCCCCGGGACCACGGATCAAGTAATACCCTTTTAAGTTACACTTTAGATTACCCTTTTGATTTCCCCATGCCCCCAGGTTATATGTGTCAGGTCAGGTATTCAGTAGTCAAGGACTAATGCCAACACAGGATCAGGTAACAGGTCATGTTTGTCTGGATAGACAACAGGAATGGTCCATGATGGACTACATGTCAGGTTTGTTGGCATTAGGCACGAGATCAGGTAACAGGTCAGGTCATGGTACATCAGGTCAAGTCGATAGTAAAGGGTACCATGCCAGGTGCATCTGTATATATATATCATGTGTAGCAAGGTCAGGTCAAGATGTAACAAAATCGAGGGTGTGCTCACAACAGGTATATAATCGAACAGGGATTAACAGCAGGAAATAAGCAATAAATTAAACAACAATAAGCAGTTCATTTAATCACAATAGTGCATTAACATGGTACAGTCGTTTTATCATATTAACAGGTTTTGTACACCCCTTGCGGTGCAATAGATCACATGATGATGCAATACCGTTATATCAATATCAAAATGTAACAGAACTACATGTGTAGAGGCTATCATCCTTTAAACGGTAAAATGTGATTAACGGGTAAACTTCGTTATTAGGGTTAAAGTGGCAAACTGAAATTTTAGGTTAACTGTAAAATGATATATGTCATATTGCAACCAAATGGGGAAATAACCATTCCGAGTTAAGTTTTGCAGGTTTAAAGAGTCAAAACATATATAATTGTAAAGTATAGCATGTAGCAAGTGATACTTGCCTCGACGGTTCGCGAACCGGGAAAAACGGACGTAACGTCGGCGGGGAAACACGCGACGGACGCACGGTTCACGGATTGAACCCAAACAACGAACAATGGGACCACGCGGATTGGGGTACCTCGCTGGAACGTCGGATCAAGTCGTCGGTACGGCCGGATTCCGGCGAACACGAAAACAGTAAATAGGGTTCAATCGGGTATAGGCTTGGAAAGAAGGAAAAGACCAGAGAAGGAGATGATGGGGGAAATACTCACTGGTCCAGAGGGTGTTTGCGACGACAGCGAGATCGACGGCGGCGAGGACGGCGTCTCCGGCGATCTGCAAAACTCCAGCGGCTGATTTTAGTTCATGAAAAAGAGAAGAGGGAATGAAAGGTGGAGGGGCACACTTACAAGGTGTCTAGAGGTGGTTGGGGCTCGTCGGCGACGGCCACGGGCGGCGCAGGGGTCGCCGGCGACGATTCAGGCGGCACAGGGAAGGCACGGGGTAGCCGGGGTTGCTGCTGCACAGTGCGCGCGGGGAGAAGGAAGGAGACGTTGCGGTCGGGAGGAGGAGGCGGAGGCGAGCACGGCGGTGACGTTGGCGCCGGCGTCGGGCTGCGGCGGCGACGGTGACGAGGCGGCTAGGGTTAGGTGCGCTGGGTTCTCTCGTGAAGAAGAGGAAAGATGCAGGGGATGCGTAAATATATAGGGAAGAGAGAGAGAGAGGTAAGGAAATTAGAGAGAGAGAGAGATAGAGACGTGAGGGATGGAGAGAGAGAGAGAAAGGTTGGAGGGGCCCACGGGTGAACGAGCCTCGATGATTGGCTGAGGGGATAGAGATTCGTGAGTTAAGAATAATTAAAAGATTTTTAAAAGCTAAATCTAACAGTAAGATTACGAAGATATATATAGTTTAGATTATATTATTAATTTGGGATTTTGGCGCTAAATGAAACATTTCCAAATCGCGTCCGGGTTGAGTCAAAAATTTTGAAATTCAAATAATAGGATTTTAAGCGGGTTCCAAATTTTAAAATGAAATGTTTTATGATTAAAAAGCATACCCCCAAGTCGGGCACTGTACGCGCGCGTAGTCGTCCAAACTCGCCCGTTTCACCGAACGGGATGAGATCTCGACGCACGGACGCTACCACGCGGCTAGGGGTGACGAGTAGGCCGAGATAGATATTTTTAATTTTGTTTTAGGTGCTAAAATTTGTTATATGCAGAAATGACTTAGCCAGTTAAAATTTTACAGTAAGACCCAAACAAGCAAGATAAATGAAATGAGCAATGTCAAACACTCAACCAGTAACATAAATAGTAGTATTGGGCTCGGTTGTTACATTATACCCAACTACAAAAGAATTTCGTCCTCGAAATTCCAAGAGTACAAGATAGTAAATTACAGGAAAAGGTGAGGAAACTTCTGTCGGATCTCGTCTTCTCGCTCCCACGTGTATTCTCCATGTGATCGATTACCCCAAGAAACTAGCATAAGGGGGATAACCTTGTTCTTAAGAACCTTTTCCCTTTGATCCATGATTTCAACTGGTCGCTCCTCAAAAGTTAGGTCCTCCCGTACTGTTAATTCCGAATGATCCAAGACGTGTGTTTCATCTCGAACATACCTTCGTAGTTGAGATGTTAGTGTTTATGCCCTAGAAGGCCATTACTGTATCATACTAGTTTGTATATTACTTAATGGAAGCTTGGGATATTCACATGTATATAACAGTCTTGCTAAACATGGTAGTATGCTACTTGGTTTTTCTATCTTAATATGTGAGTGTACGTATTGATAGAGCTCTTAGGATCTTGCTTGTCTACCAGCGTTGTGATGGCAGTCACACTAGTGGGGGCTGGGTAGTCTACAAGCACATCCTTATTCAGGTCCCTGGTCGTTGGATTATCGAGACAGAGCATCGATACTCCGGAGTAGACTAGCGTGTACGCTTCTCATCCCAGTTGGGGAGATGGTCTGTCCCACAGCCGTCAGTACGTCGTACTGGAGATAGTATGCAGGTGCTCGTTAGGTTACGAGTACACCGGACAGGACTCACAGGGAACTGTTGGTTGGTTTGATACCAGTCGTCAGTGAGCAGTTCCCAGGTGACATGAGTACAGCATAGTCCGCAGACTTGACACTGCTACTTCGCCTCGAGTGTGTCCCACTGTTCTTAGATTGCTACCCTACCACGGCTCAAAGGAGTCGTGCAAACAGGTAGCAGTTGGGTGCAGTCCCGAGCACTTGGAGGCAGTGGCGGTTAGACAGGATTCGTCCCTCCCGGTATTGGGAGTAGATATCGTGCTGTGTCAGAGAGCCATTACGCAAAGTCCCTGGCCAGGGCAAGCGAGATTTGCTGGTAGGTTCCAGTAGTTTCTCAGGGTGTAATGGGCTTCCCTCCGACACGACTTATACCGCTATTAGGGGACTGACGCTTGCCGCCCCCCTAGGCCCGATATGCGATAGTCTTGGACGAACGGACCGGACTGTATGGAGATTGTCACATCAGACTCAGTAGGAGTTCGGATGGGTTTCCTCATCGGCCTTCTTATCGACAACTACCTGCGGACCGTTACGTACAGCTAGTGCCGCTTGCGGTCTGTGGTTAAACCCACTGCCAGCGTAGTAGTCGAGTCTCTAGAGTCCCACACAGAGAGTTTCCTACTCCAGGCGAAACGATATAGAGGTCGCATGGTTTTGCGACAAAGGGTTCGGACGCATACGTGCGTTTACGCGCGTACGACTTTCGGACAGTTTTTACCAGTCGGCTTTGGTTTAAGCCAGTTACTGGTATCCGGTTATTGGATTTATACAGTCTAAAGTTTTTCCGTATTTTTACGGATTGGAGGGGCGTTCTCGTAATTGTACGAGAAGCTTCTAGAAGATGGTGACTAAGGAGGGTTATGTGTCATTTGCATTAAATGAGTTTAGTGAGTCATGAGGGTGATTCATGCATATCATTAATGCATGATAAATGCTTAGTGAGTCATGACAATGAATCACCATTAGATATTTGTGAAGCATGCTTATTCATTATGTATTATTCTTTTTCTCATAAATAAGAATGCTTCATATTTATTATGATACATTACTATTCTCATCATAATTCATTCTCACATTCTCTCTCCTCAAGCTCTCCCTCTTCAAAAGACTAATCCTCCCCTCTCATGAGTTGAGTACAAGGGTTAGTAAGACTAATTAATCCATAACCATCTCTATATTACACCTAGCTTCTTTGATTAGCAATCCAAGAAGGTTAGTTGCCTCAAGTTTAGAGGTTTAGCTTGGAGTTTTGCTCTCGGGTGGATCGTCTACAACCTAGAGAAGGCCGAGGAGGACAAAGAGATCGTAAAGACGAAGGAGTTGGTTCATTAGGTATAATCCCTAAACACAGTAGTTTAGAAACACTTTGTGTTTGGTTATTTATAGTTTAGCTTCGATTCAAGCGGTTAGTCGATGTTCGTTCACTAAATAAGTTCGTTTTTGAAAATTCCGCCTCCCCACAAGTATTGGGGTGTAGTACATCGACTTACAGTGGTATCAGAGCCTCGCTAAACAATAAATAACTTTATTGCAAATTTGTACGAATTTCGAACGGAAAAACGAAGCCGGAAAACCCTAAATCTGTCAAGTTTCTGTCGAAATTAAAATGAAGTCTAAAAATTTTTCAGGTAAGTTCAGAGAGCTTGAAAAGATACCAGAAGAACACCCAAGAAATTTGAGCTCCTGAATCGGCAACGCGGCCGCGGAATCGCGGCGGATCGGACCGATCCGCCGCGCTTCCGCCGCCGAGTTGCCGAGTCAGGAACTCAAATTTCCTGTGCTGCTTCTCTGTGTAATTTGGGATTTTCTGGGATATTTAATATTTGCTCAGGTTTCAGTTTTACAGAGCAGTTTTTGGAGCAATATTAAAGATGTTTAATCGATCGAAATTGTACAGTATTTGCATGTTGGATTATATCTGTGATTGATAAATGTGTTCGTAAACCTCCCCTTACTGCTAGTATGTCGGTTGGCGGGGGGTTGCACATTTCTGTAATGGTTATATCTGTTTGTGCATATGAACTGTATTGGACTGTTGTGGTGTATAACCGGGGTTTAGCAATGGGTTATTGTTTAATTCATTTGTTGTAAATGTAATTTGTTGTAATATTATTTTTGCGGGGCACATCCAGGTTGCGGTTGTAGCCACCGTTGTATTATTTCATTTTACTGTTTTTGCTCCTAGGACTGACCCAAGGTGGGGTACACAAACTGCCGGGCGGGTAGTTTGCCGTACCCGTAGGGGTCGAGGGTGGGGTAACGGCTATTCATCACAACTGTGTAATCTGTCTTTTCTTGCAGACTCAAAAGAAATACAGATTGCTTGCAAATCCAATATTGTTTATCTGTGTTCTGGAATGTATATCATTGCGTCAGACGAATGTAAAATATCTATATATATGATAGCTATTTAGACGTCACTTATGTTTTACACCCGCGCTAGCCCAGCCCCCGCTCTGTCGTTAGTTAAGTAACCTAACGGGTGATGACGGGACCCCGTGGCGAATGCAGATGGCATAAGAGGACGTTGTATTTTCGTTGTTTTCTGCAATGATAGGTTAATGATGGGACGCATTATCTATAATGCAAAGAAAAACAAACCAAAGTTTAAATCGTTGGAACAGTTTAAAAGAAACCACTCGGTTAATTTTAAAAACAGATATTTTTAAATGCGGAGCTTTAACCACTCCTTTTAAAAAGCTATCAGGTTCCTTCGGTTATATCAAGTTCACTACGTTCACGGTTTCGCCAAAACCAGTCGTAGCCCTCCGTCATTTCATCTGGGTATTCAGTAGTATTCAAGCTATGTATTTTGACCAACGCCAAGGCATAGTGTTTGGTAGCTGCTGGGTATTCATTTGTTGCATAGATAGATGAGTTAGTTTGGGACAGTCGTATGATCATTTTGGCCAACGTCAAGGATATGTACGGATGGATTCAAATTAACAAGATAATGATGGGCAGAACTTGACATGTGACTTATGATATTTTGACCAACGCCAAGGTCATAAGAGCATGGGGCAAAAATATATATCGGGAATTTCTAAAGAAACTGAAATTTGCAAAGAGATGCATACCATTTGGAGTTTGATGAATGTTGGTAGGATTCCTTAAACATTATCATACGATGATATTTGGATCCCGATCCTACTGTGAGTATATGCTACTTATCAGGATATTCGTCACTTAACGATCAATGCTATAAACCTAGTAGGTGTCCAGAAAGGTGTCAGCGGGGTTACGCCCCCAGAGAAAAGAGGTTATTTAATTAAGGAACTTCGCGAAAGCGTTGGAAAACCCTCGAAGTATCGACATTGGCCTGGCTGAACGGTTAAGCAAGTATTGTACGGTGAGAATAGTCCTGGCTAATTCTTCTTTTATGGTTTGAGGAAGGATTCGAGAAACAGTGGGAGCCATCCAGTTTAGATAAACTAAAAACCACTCTAAACTTGCAAGAGCATCATGCTAAAGAGTTTTCTTCTCTCTCTCCTAATTGCAGCGACCCTGAAAATGACTGGACTTAAGTTACTTTTAGAGAAAAATATACTGACATGGCCAAACTATAAAGATTGGCTGCGGAATGTCAAAATGGCTTTGACCTATGACAAATTGGGGTACATCCTCACCGCTACGGCACCTGCTGTCCCTGGTCCCAAATCCAGCAATGCGGATAAGGAAATCCGCAAAACTTGGGATTTAGATTGCGCGAAAGCCAAGTGCATCGTGCTTGCCTCAATGAACAATGAACATCAGAGGAGGCACGAGGATATGTCCCTAGATGGCATATTTCTCCATACAAAGGAACTTTATGGAGAGCAATCTCGTATAGCAAGATACGAGACCTCTAAGAACTTGTTTCGAGCGAGGTTGGCTGTCGGGTCATCGGTAGATGAACATGTCCTAAAGATGATCGGCTATATTGAAGAGCTCGCAGACCTTGGGACGACTTTGGATAATGAGCTCTATACAGACCTCATTCTCCAGTCCCTTCCTCCCACCTACGCCCAGTTTATCCTCAACTTCAACCTTCAAGGAAAAGAAGTTGAACTTGCGGAACTCCTGAACATGTTAAGGAGTGCAGAGGGCACCTTGCAGAAAGTAAGGAAAACACCCGCTATGTTTGTTGGCGGTGCATCTTCTTCCGGGTCCAAGGCTAGGGCCAAAGGATGGAAGAAGAAGGCCGCACCCAAACCTAGAGGAGGTGTTAGTAAGGTGGGAGGGAAGGGAAAGAAAAAGTTTGCAGTACCGGTAGTTGGCCAGGATGAGTGCTTCCATTGTCACAGGAAAGGGCACTGGAAGAAGGATTGCAAGGCGTGGAACGCCAAGAACCAGGAACCGAAGCAAGCTGTGGCTTCGACTTCAGGTGTGTTTGTAATTGAGAATTGTCTGTCGATCAACTCTACTTCCTGGGTATTGGATACCGGATCAGGATCTCATATTTGCAATTCATTGCAGGCACTGAGAAACCGTAGAGTGCTGAAGGAAGGTGATATGACCCTAAAGGTTGCTAACGGAGCTAGCATGGGAGCTGCGTCCGTCGGGGATTATCACCTAGGATTGACGAGTGGACATATTTTGGTTTTGCATAACTGTTATTTTGTACCAAGCTTAACGTGTAATATCATATCAGTTTCCTTGTTATCAAATAAAGGTTATGATTTCACGTTTGTAAGAGATGTTGTTAACATCCACCTTAATCATGGTTTGATTGGGTCCGGTACTCTAAATAACGGCATATATGTTTTAAACCAACTCCAAATTTTCAATGTCCAGAACACACTAAAAAGAAAGTCTCCAGATTTAAATAAAGCTTTCTTATGGCATTGTAGACTGGGTCACATCAATGAGAGAAGGTTGACTAAGTTGCATAGAGAAGGATATTTGGACTCGTTCGAATATCAAACTTATGACACTTGTCAATCTTGTCTCAAAGGAAAGATGACAAAGACTCCATTTACTGGACAAGGAGTAAGAGCGAGCGAGCTCTTAGGACTCATACACAGCGATGTATGCGGTCCAATGTCTACACATGCGAGAGGTGGTTTTTCCTATTTCATTACTTTCACGGATGATTACTCAAGATACGGATTCATTTATCTGATGAAACATAAATCCGAGGCTTTTGAGAAATTCCAAGAGTATAAGAATGAAGTAGAAAACCAAACCGGCAAAAGTATTAAGACACTAAGATCTGATCGAGGTGGTGAATACTTGAGTGCCGAGTTCCTTGGTTACCTAAAAGAGAAAGGAATTCTCTCTCAGCTTACTCCTCCATACACTCCACAGCATAACGGTGTATCGGAGAGACGGAATCGAACCCTATTGGATATGGTACGATCCATGATGAGTAATGCTGAGTTACCGCGATCTTTCTGGGGTTATGCGCTAGAATCAGCAGCATATCTTTTGAACATGGTTCCTACCAAGACTGTGCCTACCACACCATATCAGATGTGGAGTGGGAAGAAACCCTATCTTCAGTATCTAAAAATATGGGGATGTCCAGCTTTTGTTAAAAAGCAGCATGTGGACAAGCTCGAGGCACGATCAGTAAAGTGTCAGTTTGTGGGATATCCAAAGAACTCCAAGGGGTATCTATTCTATTACGCAGAGGAACAAAAGGTGTTTGTTTCTCGTAATGCCCATTTTCTAGAATATCAGTTTTTAGAAAAGGAAATAAGTGGGAGCGAAATAGAACTGGAAGAAATTCCAGAACCACAAGCTGCTACTGAAAGTTTGGTAGAACCAGAAGTTCAAGAAGAACAGAACATTCCCGCACCCCTCCGCAGGAGTAGTAGGCCGTCTCATCCGCCTGAGAGATACTACGGTTTTCTCATAGACAGGGATAGAGAGGATTGCATCATAGATGATGATGAACCTACTGACTTCCAGCAGGCCATCCAGAGCGGCGACTCGGTACGATGGCTAGATGCAATGCGGACCGAGATGGAGTCCATGTACACCAACAAAGTATGGACTTTGGACTTTGCTCCAGATGGGGTAAAACCCATAGGATGCAAATGGATCTTCAAGAAAAAGATTGGTGTAGATGGACAGGTGGAAACCTATAAGGCTAGACTTGTTGCAAAGGGTTTTCGTCAAAGACCTGGTTTGGACTATGACGAAACTTTTTCTCCAGTGGCTATGCTCAAATCCATTTGGGTCCTTCTTGCTATTGCTGCCTTCCATGATTATGAAATCTGGCAGATGGACGTAAAGACGGCTTTTCTGAATGGAAATTTAGAAGAGAGCGTCTATATGGATCAGCCAGAGGGTTTCAATCAGAGTGGGAGCAGCGGGAAAGTATGCTTAAGTCCATTTATGGACTAAAGCAGGCATCGCGGAGTTGGAACATCTGTTTTGATGAGACAGTCAAAGAATATGACTTTGTCAAAAATCCAGATGAACCGTGCATATATAGTAAAGTTGTAGCTAGAAGTGTCGTATTCCTCGTCTTGTACGTGGATGACATTCTATTGATAGAAAATGACATTCCTATGCTACAATCTGTCAAAGGATTCTTGTCACACAGGTTCTCCATGAAAGACCTGGGTGATGCCTCGTACATTCTGGGGATCCGGATCTATCGTGATAGATCCAAGAGGATGTTGGGACTTTCGCAGTCCAGGTATATCGACACTGTACCGAAAAGATTTAGTATGGAAGATTCTAAGCGCGGTAATTTACCGGCTTGTCACGGAATCACCCTCTCCAAAGAGATGTCTCCCAAGACTGATTTGGAAAGGGAACGCATGTCTATTATACCCTACGCTTCTGCGGTAGGCTCTATAATGTATGCGATGTTGTGTACCAGACCAGATGTAGCTTACGCACTGAGCGTGGTAAGCCGGTATCAGTCAGACCCAGGGGAGAAGCACTGGATAGCAGTAAAGAACATTCTCAAGTACCTAAGGAGGACTAAGGAGATGTTCTTGGTTTACGGCGGAAAAGACCTCAGGTTGGAGGCCTTTGCTGATTCCGGCTTCCAGAGTGATAAGGACGATTCCAAGTCCATGTCAGGTTATGTCTTTACCCTCAATGGAGGGGCGGTGTGCTGGAAGAGCTCAAAGCAGGACACCGTTGCTGACTCGACGATGGAAGCGGAGTATATAGCTGCTTGCGATGCCGCAAAAGAAGCAGTCTGGATGAAGAAGTTCCTAACAGAACTTCAGGTGGTTCCTACCATAGTTGATCCAATACCTCTGTATTGCGACAACAACGGAGCTATAGCTTTAGCGAAGGAACCAAGGTCCCATCAGAAGTCCATACACATCTTGAGGCGGTATCACCTGATCAGGGAGATCATTGATCGTCAGGAGATCGAGGTTCGGAGAGTTGCTTCTGAAGAGAACATTGCTGATCCATTCACGAAGGCCCTACCTCAGATTCAGTTCGAGAGGCTACTCGAGATCATCGGTCTACGATATGCCAGTACATGGCCCTAGTGCAAGTGGGAGATTGTTAGTGTTTATGCCCTAGAAGGCCATTACTGTATCATACTAGTTTGTATATTACTTAATGGAAGCTTGGGATATTCACATGTATATAACAGTCTTGCTAAACATGGTAGTATGCTACTTGGTTTTTCTATCTTAATATGTGAGTGTACGTATTGATAGAGCTCTTAGGATCTTGCTTGTCTACCAGCGTTGTGATGGCAGTCACACTAGTGGGGGCTGGGTAGTCTACAAGCACATCCTTATTCAGGTCCCTGGTCGTTGGATTATCGAGACAGAGCATCGATACTCCGGAGTAGACTAGCGTGTACGCTTCTCATCCCAGTTGGGGAGATGGTCTGTCCCACAGCCGTCAGTACGTCGTACTGGAGATAGTATGCAGGTGCTCGTTAGGTTACGAGTACACCGGACAGGACTCACAGGGAACTGTTGGTTGGTTTGATACCAGTCGTCAGTGAGCAGTTCCCAGGTGACATGAGTACAGCATAGTCCGCAGACTTGACACTGCTACTTCGCCTCGAGTGTGTCCCACTGTTCTTAGATTGCTACCCTACCACGGCTCAAAGGAGTCGTGCAAACAGGTAGCAGTTGGGTGCAGTCCCGAGCACTTGGAGGCAGTGGCGGTTAGACAGGATTCGTCCCTCCCGGTATTGGGAGTAGATATCGTGCTGTGTCAGAGAGCCATTACGCAAAGTCCCTGGCCAGGGCAAGCGAGATTTGCTGGTAGGTTCCAGTAGTTTCTCAGGGTGTAATGGGCTTCCCTCCGACACGACTTATACCGCTATTAGGGGACTGACGCTTGCCGCCCCCCTAGGCCCGATATGCGATAGTCTTGGACGAACGGACCGGACTGTATGGAGATTGTCACATCAGACTCAGTAGGAGTTCGGATGGGTTTCCTCATCGGCCTTCTTATCGACAACTACCTGCGGACCGTTACGTACAGCTAGTGCCGCTTGCGGTCTGTGGTTAAACCCACTGCCAGCGTAGTAGTCGAGTCTCTAGAGTCCCACACAGAGAGTTTCCTACTCCAGGCGAAACGATATAGAGGTCGCATGGTTTTGCGACAAAGGGTTCGGACGCATACGTGCGTTTACGCGCGTACGACTTTCGGACAGTTTTTACCAGTCGGCTTTGGTTTAAGCCAGTTACTGGTATCCGGTTATTGGATTTATACAGTCTAAAGTTTTTCCGTATTTTTACGGATTGGAGGGGCGTTCTCGTAATTGTACGAGAAGCTTCTAGAAGATGGTGACTAAGGAGGGTTATGTGTCATTTGCATTAAATGAGTTTAGTGAGTCATGAGGGTGATTCATGCATATCATTAATGCATGATAAATGATTAGTGAGTCATGACAATGAATCACCATTAGATATTTGTGAAGCATGCTTATTCATTATGTATTATTCTTTTTCTCATAAATAAGAATGCTTCATATTTATTATGATACATTACTATTCTCATCATAATTCATTCTCACATTCTCTCTCCTCAAGCTCTCCCTCTTCAAAAGACTAATCCTCCCCTCTCATGAGTTGAGTACAAGGGTTAGTAAGACTAATTAATCCATAACCATCTCTATATTACACCTAGCTTCTTTGATTAGCAATCCAAGAAGGTTAGTTGCCTCAAGTTTAGAGGTTTAGCTTGGAGTTTTGCTCTCGGGTGGATCGTCTACAACCTAGAGAAGGCCGAGGAGGACAAAGAGATCGTAAAGATGAAGGAGTTGGTTCATTAGGTATAATCCCTAAACACAGTAGTTTAGAAACACTTTGTGTTTGGTTATTTATAGTTTAGCTTCGATTCAAGCGGTTAGTCGATGTTCGTTCACTAAACAAGTTCGTTTTTGAAAATTCCGCCTCCCCACAAGTATTGGGGTGTAGTACATTGACTTACATGAGATACATGAAACACATCGTGCACACCTGTCAAGGTCTGCGGTAACGCCAAACGGTACGCTACCTCTCCAACACGCTCCAATATCTAGAAGGGTCCAACGAATCGGAGACTAAGCTTTCCTCGACTCCCAAAACGAATCACCCCTCTAGTCGGTGATATCTTCAAGAATACCAAATCATTCACGGCGAACTCTAGAGGTCTTCTTGACGTGTCAGCCCAACTTTTCTGTCTGTCTTGAGCAGCCTTCATATGCTTCCTGATTGTATTCACTTTCTCAACTGTCTGTATTACCAAATCTGGTCCCAATAATCTTCGTTCACCAATATCATCCCAACAAACAGGTGAACGGCACTTACGACCATACAAAGCTTCAAACGGAGCCATCTGGATAGTTGCTTGGAAACTATTGTTGTAAGAAAACTCCACCAAGTGTAAGTGATCCTCCCATGAACCCGTGAATTCCAACATGCATGCTCTCAACATGTCTTCAAGAGTTTGGATCGTTCTCTCCGACCGACCATCAGTTTGAGGATGATAAGCTGTGCTAAACTTTAATCGAGTCCCCAAACTTTCCTGTAAACTCCTCCAGAAGTGTGATACGAACCGAGTGTCCCGATCGGACACGATGCTCACCGGTATGCCATGCAATCTTACCACCTCCTGCATGTACCGTTCTGCCAAGGTCTCCGTTGATTGACCAACCCGGAAAGGTATAAAGTGAGCTGCCTTTGTCAACCGATCGACAATCACCCATACCGCATTGTTGCCCTTTGGACTCCGCGGTAAAGCCGTCACGAAAACCATGGTTATATGTTCCCACTTCCACTGAGGAATCGGAAGTGGTTGCAATAAACCAGCAACCCTTTGGTGTTCAGCCTTGACTTGCTGACATACCAAGAACTTAGCCACGAAGCGAGCAATCTCCCGTTTCATGCCTTCCTACCAGAAATGCTGTCGAATATCACGGTACATCCTTGTACCTCCTGGATGTACAGAGTAAGCTGAACTGTGTGCCTCCTTCATAAGCTCTTCACGAACATCTCCCTTTGGCACACATAAACAGCTTTCATACCTCAACGAACTATCTTCGTGGACCAGTAAATCCGTTCGTAGTCTGGCTTCAACCTGCTCTCGAAACTTCTGCAGTCTAGGATCCTGCGATTGTGCCGCTTTAATCTTCTCAACCAAGGACGACTGTACTTGCAACTGTATCAACTGTCCCGTAGAATGTGGTAGCACAACCCCCAAGTCGAATCTTTGGAAATCTGCAATGATCTCCCTCTGCGTAGTTAACACCAGAATCGCTGGTAACCGACTAAGCGCATCCGGCACGACGTTAACTTTTCCTGGATGGTACTTAAGATCAAGGTCGTAGTCGGCCATCAGCTCCAACCATCTACGTTGCCTCATGTTCAACTCCTTCTGAGTGAACACATACTTCAAACTCTTGTGATCTGTAAAAACTTCCACTCTCTCACCCAAAAGGTAGTGTCTCCAAATCTTCAAAGCGAAGATCACAGCCGCAAGCTCCAAGTCATGAGTCGGATAATTCTTCTCATGGGTCTTCAGTTGTCTTGATGCGTAAGCTACGACCTTCCCATGCTGCATCAAAACACATCCCAATCCTTTCCCAGATGCGTCGCTATGAATCACTAGTCCCCCGGAATTGTCTGGTACGGTCAGGATAGGGGCGGTAATCAACTTCTGCTTCAACGTCTCGAAAGCCAATGCACATTTATCCGTCCATACAAAAGGTACCTCCTTGCGCGTAAGCTTGGTCAATGGTTCTGCCAAACGAGCGAAGTTCTCCACAAACCTCCTGTAGTATCCGGCTAATCCAAGGAAACTTCTTATCTCAGCTACATTCCTTGGAATAGGCCAATCTCGAACTGCTGCAATCTTTTCGGGATCGACGGCGATTCCATTGCCCGACACAACATGCCCCAGAAACTTCACTTCCTCCAGCCAAAATTCACACTTACTCATCTTCGCATACAATTTCTCCTGTCTTAATGTCTGTAGTGCGATCTTCAAATGCTCAGCATGCTCCTCCAAACTCTTCGAGTAAACCAGAATATCGTCAAAGAATACCACAATAAACTGGTCCAAGAACGGTGAAAAGATTCGGTTCATCAAGTCCATAAATACTGTCGGCGCATTCGTTACTCCGAAAGGCATCACTAGGTACTCGTAATGTCCATACCGAGTTCGAAACGCCGTCTTGCAAATACCTTCTGCTTTCACTCGGACCTGATGATATCCAAATCGCAAATCCAGGTTCGAGAATACCCTCGTGCCACTAAGCTGCTCGAAAAGTTCGCCAATGCAAGGGATCGGGTACTTGTTCTTAATAGTCACCCGGTTTAATTCTCGATAGTCGATGCACATCCTTCTTGTGCCATCCTTCTTCTTTTCTAGAAGAACTGGAGCTCCCCAAGGTGAGTTACTGCTTCGAATCCAACCCTTTTCAAGCAATTCAGCAACCTGTTTTATTTGACTTCTTCCAACTCTACTGGTGCCATTGGATAATACGCTTTGGATATTGGCGCTGCACCAGGAATAAGATCGATTGCGAATTCCACGTCTCGCTTCGGCGGTAATCCCGATATATCTTCAAACACGTCCTTAAAAATCACGAACAACAGCCGGCTCTTCACTTTTATCAACTTCCATTGCTGAAAGAATATTGTTTGTCGGCCTAGCCCTAAACTTGACTGGCCTGACAGAACGGCTGCTTCCTTACCGTAATTGCTGTCTGCTGCAAACCCCCTTTCAACCCAGATAACTCTATTGCTCTCGGGCTGCCGCAAGTACTTGTGAGAAAGTGGTCAAACCCAGGGAGACCATCTGCCTCTGGATGTCCACGTTCAAGCTGCGCATGAACCTCCGTGCCCTGTCTGCATCGTTGGCAACCAAAGGTCTAGCGAATCTGCTGAGTCTCGTCCATTCTGCTGCATGCACATCCACGGGTGCTCCATTCTGCCTCAGCCCAATAAACTTCTCTTCGATTTCCTCCCGTGCAGTTCGCGGGAAGAACTTCTCCAGGAAACTCTTAGAAAATCCGCCCATTTGATCGGCTTGGGCAAACGGGTCTCCTCCACAAGCCACCATTCTCGGGCGTAGTCCACTAACTGAATGCGTACCACATCAACTCTTTTGTCATCTGGAATCTGTGCCGAAATCAGCAAATTCTCCGTGTCGACTAGCCACTGCTCGGCTGGCACGGCTCCTCCAAACCAGTAAATACAGACGGACCCAACGCCTGAAGTCTGCCACGGTCCCTACTCGGTCAACTGGTTTAGCTCCAACGTTGTTTACAGACTGCTGAACGATCTGCAAACCTTCCTGGACGAGTCTGGTTGCTGCTGGATCAGCTCGGTCTGTCTCTTTTGATTTTCCAGCATTCCTCTTATCACTTCAAGCATGGTGGCTTCGTCCACGCGCCTCTGGTACATCTTCAAATTCTTACCGGCCATATCAAAACACCCAACATTAGCATGATGATAGATTTTGAATATAGATCAAGGCTAGAACTCCAAGATACTTAAATAGAGTACCGCATTGTAACTATGCCGCGGTATCAAAGCCACAATTACTTAACTCCACCCAAGTCGCCTAAGTCCTAGGGATAACAAGAAATCAGGTTTTCGAGTCGACATGCAAAGTAAGTTTGCACGTCGATATAATCAGGAAGAATGTGATTCAAGAATGGTAAAACGGTCAAGGTGGTAGGACATGTTTCCTAAACACGGGTATTCTGATTCGTGTATTGGGTACAATACCCAACTACAAAAAGAATCAACCCAACTAACCTATGTCTCTGATACCAAAAGAACCATGTCACGCCCCGCTTCCCAGAGTACGCAAGATTGGGCACGTGACATAGCCAACCATACTACCTGTGGGTAGGAAGTATCCATCCACAGTCACATTACGGCTGTAGAGATATCAAGAACAAGATAAAACTATCTAACACATGTCCACAATCCAGAATAATAAGAGTCAATGATAAATAAATGCGGAAGCAAATGATCCAATACAATAATAGAAAAGTATGTCCCATAATGCGGGCTCACATCTGGAAATAAAAAATGCGGGAAATAAAACTAACCACTACAGGACTCACAACTCAGCCTGCTGGCTGAAGTACTCCTGCTCGGACAGCGACAGTGGTAAAGGATCTGGGCCATGCAAAACCCAGACGTCAGCGCGTCATGTCAACCAATAATATAATATGAACAGTGTAATAGGCAATGCATAAATAAACATGAATAAAGCAATAGTATGAAACAAGCAGTGCAGGGTAGTGTGCAGTGGGTAACTAAACTGTCTTATCGGGTTTTCTATCCTAAAGTCTTTGAAATCAATTCGAGTAATCCTCCATGTAACTCAAAGGATATGTCCCGTTACCCCCCGGGACCACGGATCAGGAAGATGGGAACCAATAATAGTTCTGTCCCGTTGCCCCCCGGGACCACGGATCAGGAAAATGTAAGAGTCACGAATGGCTCTGTCCCGTTACCCCCCGGGACCACGGATCAAGTAATACCCTTTTAAGTTACACTTTAGATTACCCTTTTGATTTCCCCATGCCCCCAGGTTATATGTGTCAGGTCAGGTATTCAGTAGTCAAGGACTAATGCCAACACAGGGTCAGGTAACAGGTCAGGTTTGTCTGGATAGACAACAGGAATGGTCCATGATGGACTACATGTCAGGTTTGTTGGCATTAGGCACGAGATCAGGTAACAGGTCAGGTCATGGTACATCAGGTCAAGTCGATAGTAAAGGGTACCATGCCAGGTGCATCTGTATATATATATCATGTGTAGCAAGGTCAGGTCAAGATGTAACAAAATCGAGGGTGTGCTCACAACAGGTATATAATCGAACAGGGATTAACAGCAGGAAATAAGCAATAAATTAAACAACAATAAGCAGTTCATTTAATCACAATAGTGCATTAACATGGTGCAGTCGTTTTATCATATTAACAGGTTTTGTGCACCCCTTGCGGTGCAATAGATCACATGATGATGCAATACCGTTATATCAATATCAAAATGTAACAGAACTACATGTGTAGAGGCTATCATCCTTTAAACGGTAAAATGTGATTAACGGGTAAACTTCGTTATTAGGGTTAAAGTGGCAAACTGAAATTTTAGGTTAACTGTAAAATGATATATGTCATATTGCAACCAAATGGGGAAATAACCATTCCGAGTTAAGTTTTGCAGGTTTAAAGAGTCAAAACATATATAATTGTATAGTATAGCATGTAGCAAGTGATACTTGCCTCGACGGTTCGCGAACCGGGAAAAACGGACGTAACGTCGGCGGGGAAACACGCGACGGACGCACGGTTCACGGATTGAACCCAAACAACGAACAATGGGACCACGCGGATTGGGGTACCTCGCTGGAACGTCGGATCAAGTCGTCGGTACGGCCGGATTCCGGCGAACACGAAAACAGTAAATAGGGTTCAATCGGGTATAGGCTTGGAAAGAAGGAAAAGACCAGAGAAGGAGATGATGGGGGAAATACTCACTGGTCCAGAGGGTGTTTGCGACGACAGCGAGATCGACGGCGGCGAGGACGGCGTCTCCGGCGATCTGCAAAACTCCAGCGGCTGATTTTAGTTCATGAAAAAGAGAAGAGGGAATGAAAGGTGGAGGGGCACACTTACAAGGTGTCTAGAGGTGGTTGGGGCTCGTCGGCGACGGCCACGGGCGGCGCAGGGGTCGCCGGCGACGATTCAGGCGGCACAGGGAAGGCACGGGGTAGCCGGGGTTGCTGCTGCACAGTGCGCGCGGGGAGAAGGAAGGAGACGTTGCGGTCGGGAGGAGGAGGCGGAGGCGAGCACGGCGGTGACGTTGGCGCCGGCGTCGGGCTGCGGCGGCGACGGTGACGAGGCGGCTAGGGTAAGGTGCGCTGGGTTCTCTCGTGAAGAAGAGGAAAGATGCAGGGGATGCGTAAATATATAGGGAAGAGAGAGAGAGAGGTAAGGAAATTAGAGAGAGAGAGAGATAGAGACGTGAGGGATGGAGAGAGAGAGAGAAACGTTGGAGGGGCCCACGGGTGAACGAGCCTCGATGATTGGCTGAGGGGATAGAGATTCGTGAGTTAAGAATAATTAAAAGATTTTTAAAAGTTAAATCTAACAGTAAGATTACGAAGATATATATAGTTTAGATTATATTATTAATTTGGGATTTTGGCGCTAAATGAACATTTCCAAATCGCGCCCGGGTTAAGTCAAAAATTTTGAAATTCAAATAATAGGATTTTAAGCGGGTTCCAAATTTTAAAATGAAATGTTTTATGATTAAAAAGCATACCCCCAAGTCGGGCACTGTACGCGCGCGTAGTCGTCCAAACTCGCCCGTTTCACCGAACGGGATGAGATCTCGACGCACGGACGCTACCACGCGGCTAGGGGTGACGAGTAGGCCGAGATAGATATTTTTAATTTTGTTTTAGGTGCTAAAATTTGTTATATGCAGAAATGACTTAGCCAGTTAAAATTTTACAGTAAGACCCAAACAAGCAAGATAAATGAAATGAGCAATGTCAAACACTCAACCAGTAACAGAAATAGATGTATTGGGCTTGGTTGTTACATGGCTCTACAAATAAAAGACCGGGAAAAGGCCGAGGATTGGAGGGAAGTCTTCATAGACTACTTTAAGTCCCACCGAATGCCTGAAGAAGTGTCCACAAGACATCAGCTCATGAAACGAGCTCTGTCTTTCGCCTTCGTCAATGATACTCTATACAAGAGGTCATTTGATTCTCTGTGGCTGAGATGCCTAGGACCTGACGAAGCGAGAAGGGTCGTCCAGGAAGTTCATGACGGACTCTGCGGTTCTCACCAAGCAGGCCCAAAGATGAAGTTGAAGATCAAACACATGGGCTACTACTGGCCCACGATGATTCAGGACTGCCTCGAATATGCGAAGCAATGCCACTCATGCCAAATCCATGGGGACTTCATCCATCAGCATCCAAATCCATTACATCCGACGGTGGCTAGCTGGCCATTCGAAATGTGGGGGACTGATATAGTCGGCCCCATCGAACCAGCATCGTCTAGAGGACATCGTTTCATCCTAGCGACGACTAACTACTTCTCTAAATGGGCAGAGGCAATACCGCTGAGAGAAGTTAAGACGGAGAATATCCTCCACTTCTTCAAAACGCACGTCATATATCGGTTTGGAACTCCGCGACGGATCATCTCCGATAACGGGCCAGCTTACAGAAGCCACAAGATCAGTCGCTTCGCGCAACAGCACAATATAGATTGGAGATACTCCTCAGTTTATAATCCACGAGCTAACGGTCTAGCTGAGGCCTTCAACAAGACCTTGACGAAAATTATAAAGAAAACGGTGTCCCGAAATAAGAAAGACTGGCATGAGAGACTGCAAGAGGCTCTTTGGGCGTATCGAACTACATTCAAAACGGCCACGAACACAACGCCCTACGCGTTGGTGTTCGGTGCAGAAGCAGTACTCCCCCTCGAAATAGAATTACCCTCTCTGCGAGTGGCAGTTCACTACGAGATGACGGATGAAGAAAATGCTCACCTGCGGTTTGAAGAGCTTGACGCTCTTGATGAAATCCGGCTCATAGCGCAATAAAATCTGGAAGCTTACAAAGCAAAGATGACGCGCTCATATGAAAAATTGACCCGACCAAGGACATTCCGCCAAGGCGAACTCGTGCTAGTGGTTAAAAGGCCTATGATCCCCAATTGCGCCAGGGGGGGAAAATTCGAGCCAAACTATGAAGGCCCGTACATCATAGATAAGGTCTACCAGGGTGGGGCCTACGTACTTATGGATATGCATGGTGAAAGGCCTTTCAGGCCAATAAATGGTCGCTTCCTAAAGAAATACTACGCTTAATGAGTCACGGCCTAGGTCAATGATAGACGACGACGACTATGTCCTCTCGCTATCTTCCTAAGCTCGAACTTTATAAGCGTGTAGCCGGTCTTAATGTTGGACCGAAATGTCCTTAAACTAATAGCAGACCGAAACGTCTTTAAACTACTACTGCAGCGTCCTTAGGCTGACAAGATATAAAAAAAAGAAAACATATAAAAATAAAAAGAATAATAAAAAAAACGGTATGTCCATAAGCAAAAAGGGGCACGGATGAAAACCCGAAAGGGCTCCGTGAGTAAAAAAAAAAAAGCAGGGCTACCGGCGAGTGTTCGTGAAAACCCGAAAGGGCACGACCTCGTAAAAAAAGAGAGAAAAAGAAAATAAAAAAAATATAATAAAAAAAAAACGGTATGTCCATAAGCAAAATGGGCACGGATGAAAACCCGAGAGGGCTCCGTGAGTAAAAACAGCAGGACTACCGGGGAGTGTTTGTGAAAACCCGCAAGGGCGCAACCTCGTTAAAAGACACTTACAAGGTCCTCTCGACCCTGTAAGGAGAAACCACCCACGTGAGATCCTTACGACTCACAAGGGAACAACACACTTAGGAATCCCCACGATTCCTAAGGAGAAAATACACTTGCGTGATCCTCACGACTCGTAAGGAGAACTCTCTTATGGGACCCTCACGGCTCGTAAGATTTGAAAGTCTTAAGTTACAGAGGCCTAAACCTGTGCTTAAGCAACCCCACAACTTTCGACATTGCCCTACAAGTGGTCCGATATTGGCCCTTGTATACAATCCACGGGCGCGAATAAACATTTCCCTAACTAAGTCCCATCTGAGACTAGGATATGTTTGCATGGTAAACAACCCTTGTAAATCCTCTCGACTTACAAGGAGAAAACCCTCTTGTAGGATCCTTACGACTTACAGAGGAACAATACACTTAGGAACCCTCACGATTCCTAAGGAGAAAATACATCTACAAGATCCTCACGACTTGTAGGGAGAAATACCTTTGTGAGACCCTTACGGCTCATGAAGTCAAAAGTCTTAGTCAACAGGATCTTAACCCTGGTCGCTAAGCCTCCTTTGTTCGGCAACGACAGAAGCAAATGATGATTCGCTCCTGGCAATATCCCAGTTGTAGCGGTGCTGATGCCGAAATCGGTGTCCGATTTCAGGATTACGACAGAAAGCCAGTAGGCCGCACATGTATATGAAATAGCCGAAATGATGGGGCAACTTGCAATAAAAAAAAGAGCAGCAAGGAAAATGTATGCATGCGAAATAGCCAAAATGATGAGGCAACTCGCAATAAAAAGCAGGGAGTAAAGATAAAATAAATAGCCGAAATGATTGGGCACCGCGAAGAATAGCCGAAATGATTGGGCAATCGCGACCTTCGCGATATAAAAGCTGAAATGATAGAGCATCACGGAAATAAAATAAAAAAATGATGATAAAACTTTGGCCCTACAGTTAGGATCACATCGATCCCTGTATACAATCCAAGGGCGTAAAAAAAGAGGGAACCGTACTTTCCTAACAGACTCCGTCAGACAACGAAGCCAAACCTCGACGGTTCATTCCAACCGAAGAAGCCAGTGTCTTCAGCAAAACTCCTCGACTCACGGATACAAACACTCCTTGACGAGAGCCTCCTGATTCGCGTCGACTCGCAGAGCCACCGGTGCCTCCGTGGGAACCCTCGACTCGTTTCAAACCCCAAGGAAACAAATAATCCTTGGCGCTTGGGAAACAAATAATCCCTAGCAAACTCCTCGACTCACGGATACAAACACTCCTTGACGAGAGCCTCCTGATTCGCGTCGACTCGCAGAGCCACCAGCGCCTCCGTGGGAACCCTCGATTCGTTTCAAACCCCAAGGAAACAAATAATCCTTGGCGCTTGGGAAACAAATAATCCCTAGCAAACTCCTCGACTCACGGATACAAACACTCCTTGACGAGAGCCTCCTGATTCGCGTCGACTCGCAGAGCCACCAGTGCCTCCGTGGGAATCCTCGATTCGTTTCAAACCCCAAGGAAACAAATAATCCTTGGCGCTTGGGAAACAAATAATCCCTAGCAAATTCCTCGACTCACGGATACAAACACTCCTTGACGAGAGCCTCCTGATCCGCGTAGACTCGCAGAGCCACCAGTGCCTCCGTGGGAATCCTCGACTCGTTTCAAACCCCAAGGAAATAAATAATCCTTGGCGCTTGGGAAACAAATAATCCCTAGCAAATTCCTCGACTCACGGACACAAACACTCCATGACGAGAGCCTTCTGATTCGCGTCGACTCGCAGAGCCACCAGTGCCTCCGTGGGAACCCTCGACTCGTTTCAAACCCCAAGGAAACAAATAATCCTTGGCGCTCGGGAAACAAATAATCCCTAGCAAATTCCTCGACTCACGGATACAAACACTCCGTGACGAGAGCCTCCCGACCCACGTCAACTCGCAGAGCCACCACTGTCTTCACGGGGGGGGGGGGAATTCTCGGTTCGTCCCAACTTGCAAGATGAAGTCTCGGGCAGCAAGGATTGAAAAACTTGCTTCCTGAACAATGGGGCCCTGCAAGTCAATCCAAAATGGTCTCTTGCATACTATTCACGGGTCTCACTCTCCGAAGTCGATTTTTCGACAAGGAGGGAAACAACCGCTTACGAATCCTCTCGACTCGTAAGAGGGAAAATTCTCTTATAGGATCCTTACGACTTATAAGAGAAAACCACACTTAGGAATCCTCACGATCCCTAATGAGAAAATCCACCTATGAGATCCTCTCGATCCGTAGAGAGAAAAGTCTCTATGAGACCCTCACGGCTCATAGAGTTGAAAAGTCTTAGGCGGCAGATCTGAACCTGCGGCCTAAGCCATCGCTATCTATCGGAGAAGTTAAGTTATCCGCCAATCAGATTCATCGAAAACATCATAATGAAAAGGGAGAAAGCAAAGAAATAGTACCAGACATTGCAAGAAGGAATGTGTACCTTTATTCATAAATTCAATCAAAATACAAGGCGGATCGTATAAAGAACAGAGAATGTGTATACACTATATACAAATTACAAGTGTGTGAATGATACAAGATATTCAGGGAGAAGGAAGTTTCTTGAATAGCTCTATCAACTGCTCGCGTACTTCCTTCCACGCCTTCTCCTGGTCAGCTACCACCGCCAGTTCAGCCTCTACTTGAGCCCGCTGCTGTGTGAAGGATGCGAGCTGTTCCCCAACGACCTGCTGAGCTGCTTTTTGGCCTCGGGCATCACGCTCAGCGGCATCAAGCTTCCGCTTCAGTGCTAGCCCATTAGAGATACGCTCCAGAAGGCCTTCGAAGACGGCTTTCACTTCAGCAGCATTCGTCCTAACTTCAGCGCGCAGGCGAGCGGTTGTGCTTGAAGATTCCCGACACTCCTTCACCCGTAAAGCTGCTTCCTGCTCCAAATGGCGGAGATAAGAAGCGCTTTGCTCGAGCCAGGCTGTCCGTTGGGTGCTCATGGCCAAAACTTCAGGAGAAGGGCGCGTCGACTCCAACCGACGCAAGCAGACCTCAATCTCTCTGCAGTGGTTAACCCAAGATTCGACGACGCCTTCATTGTGAAAGTTTACGAGCGCCGCCAACATCGGGTTAACCTCCATAGCGAAATCCACGGCGGAAGGGAGAGCGTCCATGTTAAGCTCTTCGATATACCCGCTCAGCATACCCAAACTCATCACGGCACCTTTTGAAGATGGACGTTTCAAGAAAGGGCCTGCCGGTGAAAGGACACGAGACTCAAGAGGGACCAGAGCCAGAATAATAGCTGCAGAATGAAACATGGTTAAACAATGATTCAAGAGATGTTGAAGGGTCATATAAAAAAAGGGGGGGAATATACTAAACCAGCTGCGACGGATGGCAAAGCCGGAAGGGCCGGTGGCATGGCTGGCCTTGTGTCCCCTCCTTCGATTCGTGGCACTACAATCAGGAAGAGGAAAAGTCAGAAATAATCCTATTGCTAAAAAAAAAGGGAGGGAAAAGGAAAGACATCGAAATAACACTCACCGGCACCACTAGAAGGAGAAGCGAGTTCGGATGGGAAGGAGAAGTGTGGGAGCAACACTTGGTATAGATGATCAAAGAGCACTCGTAAAAGGACACAATGGTATAACGTTAGTACAGAAGCTACACGTTTAAAAGATTAACTCATGAGTCGTAAATCCATACCTTCCAACATCCGCGATGGCACAAGGGAAGGCGGGGAGGTGACCACCGCCAAAGCAGTAGTTGACGGTGCTCCTTCGAGCAATGGAGCGTCGGCACTGGCCGCACCTGCGAGGACAAACTTGTTAGAAGAGATCGCAAGATATATAAAAAGAAAAACGCTGGTAACTCGAAATTTACCCGACGAGCTGCCAACCGAAACTGAGGCAATCCCCTCCTCCACTGACATAAGGCCACCGCCCGTAGCCTCATCACCCGACTCAATGGGAACCGTTGTTGTGCTCGCAAGCCCCGGAGACGGCAGGGGACCATACGCGGGGAGGGCTATGATTGGGGTATTGCCAGATTCCTGGGAAAGAGCGGTTAGCTCCTCCTCAGGAATCGTGGCCGCCTCACCCGATACTCCCTCGGGTTCTGCGGTCACGGTTGTCTCGTCCATCGGCGCCGTGAGGTCTCCAGCCCCAAGCGCCTTACCCTCTACTACCTTCGGCTCGGTTAAGACAATCATCTCATCTGCCGCCACTTCAGGTTCGGCATCAATGACCCTCTCGGCTGCAGATCCCCCAACCTTTGTTTCGGGCCCGGTGACCCCAACAACGTTGCTCACCGTCAGCTCGGGTTTGGCAAGCACCGCTTCCTTCGCTCCCCTGTGTTCGACGGTCTCCGCCTCTCCCTCGGTCGCACTTGGCCCTGCAAGACGGGATCTATAAGAAACAATGGCTTTATAATTCTTATAACAGGGTCCTAAAAAAATGCTACCTGAAGAGGATTTATCATTTGCACTTCGGACCGCGCGCGCCACTCGCCTATGAGCAGTAGAAAGGGCGACAGGGGCCTCTTCAGAAGGAGCATCAGTTTGAGGGATGGTGCTAGGGCCCGCTCCCGTGGCCAAAGCAGCTCTGCACGCCTTCGCTTCGCGTCTCAACCGCTTCCTCTCCTCACGAGCTGTTGAAATGGATGCCACTAGGGCTTCTTTGATTGAGGCGTCTTCGTCCGTGAAAAGGGATACCTCCAGATTTTTCAGGGCATCCCTCGTCGTTTTGTCAAGCCGAGGCTCTTGCGGCAGCCCCGACGAGACTGGGACTTCAGTAACAGGCTTGGGGAGGATCCCCGCATCCACTGATATAGCCCCTGCGAAGAGACAAAAGAAGGTTACTATCAGAAAAGATAACAAAATTTTCTTATAAAAGAGAAAGGTGGCAGGGCATACCAACACCTGCTAGAGCACGTTTCTCCTCCTCCTCTTGGAAGGTCTTCAAAGAGGCAGAAATGCCCTCTTCAGTAGAGACACCTGTTGAGAATGGGGCAAATATTAGTTAAAGATAATAATAAAAAGTGCAATAAAATGACGAAGAAAGCGGCTGATGGTTACCTGACTCAGCGAGTTTACTTAACCTCGCTTCGAGCCTCGCCGATCGCTCTGAAGCTGCGATGGCTGCAGCCAAATTGGTGTCTGCAGGGTCTACCAAGAAGCCCTCGTTGCTGCCATATTCACTTATGCCTTCGTTGGGAGGAGCCGCAGGCTCTAAGCTAAGGATCGCATCAAGGGAAAGGGTGGACTTTTTCTTCTTCTGTCCGCCGGCTTTAGATCCACCCGGGATAGATTTGTGCTTGGCAGTTACTTTGGGGCGGCGGGTCCCAATATCTGCTCCTACGCCTGACTCTGGCGATACTACATTAGCCGCCTTCGTGGGAGCATGGGGAGCCGGTGGTGCATCCACCGTAGCGGGCAGTGGCAATCCCCGCGGGGGGCTCAACACGCGCGGTCGATCGACTCCAGCATCTTTTAGCGGAGGGATGACCGGGATCCTTGGCTGCAAGGGGGCCTTGCGATCGCCGCCAGGAGGCGCACCCCTACGGTCAACCAGCATACGCTTCTCCGTTAAGATAATTGGGCCCATCGCGTGCGCATACCAGGCCACATATGAATTAAGCATCTTAGGGGCACAGCTGGGTTCACTAATGAAAAAATAGGAACCTGTGTTAAGCCGTATAAAATGATGCATCGCATTCTTTATCCCCTCTGGGCCGACCACGGGCGTTTCCAAAAAGGCTTCCATCGGGATCCCTTGGTTGTAGCTTGATTACCGGGCAAATCGATGTGGGTTATATCTCATAAACAGAGCTGTCTCTTTCTGCCTAAACACTAGATAGCCCGGCCGAATGGAGTAGAGATGGAGGATTTCCCGAGCTTTCAATACAGAAGCCCCATCTTTGAAGTCATCACGCAGGGGCACCACTGACTTAGTGGTCTCTGAGCCTATGGTTATGACCTTATCCACAAAGGAAACCGTCGCTCCGACCAGATGTGGACGAAGGAGCAGCCCTCTAGACTCCCGCGGGGCTGGAACCACAATTGAATCCCCGACCAACCGCATGACTCTCGGGAATCTGTATTTCTCAAAGAACGAAGGAGTCTTGTGGGCGCCAAACACCCCTCGCACATGCATCTCCATCCAAGAAGTGAAGTAGTGCATCGGAAGTTAGCAGGCTGTACCCCAGGCTCACTGGCGTCCGCCGCTACGCTAAGTCCATGGTAAAGGTAAGCCAGCCCGGCGATTCCTACCGATAACTGCAAACCAGCCACCATCCGATGCGCTGGGTAAAAGACAGAGGGCCGCATGAGGCGGGGGTGCATGGGGAGTGCAAAGTTGCATAGCTATAAGCCCAAGAACCCAATAAAAAAGGTTTCCTCATCCATGCCTGGGACGGCAATTTCCGAGAAAGCAGAGATGGCAGCGTTGGGGAGATAGAAATCCTTCTGGTCATTTTCCGATACGGGTCGGCGGTCCAAGCCGAAACCAAAAGGGTCATCAAGTCGAGCGAACTTCTCGCTCTGCTCTGATAGGAACTCCGAGCGAATGAAGCGAGCAATAAAATCTGCGAAACTGACGCCCCGGTCGCCCGATTCCAGATGGAGTTCCTCATAGATCTCCAATACCTTCACCAAGCCCGGATACTGATGCTGAATGGCGTTCTCCGGAGTTAAGTCAAACACCAGCGGCTTGGTGACAAAGATGTATTCATTAAGAGGAAGCAACTTCTCGTAGTGCTCCCCCCTCATTGGTAGACCCGAAAGTTCAGCAAACTCCTCCAAGGAGATAGAGACCTCCCTATCCGTCATCAGGAAGGTGTGGGTGGGGATGTTCCATTGTTCAATGAAGGCCTTAATCCACCACGTTGGAGGAGAGGGATACTCGAAAAGCGAAACGTAGATGGCCAAATATAAACCGATCTTCGTTAGATGAGTCCTTTTCGCCGATAAGATGCACCGGGCCCATTGCAAATAACCTGCGGGCGGTCGCGGGATCAGTCCAATATTGTAGGCCTGTCCCCAAGGGCGTGCTTCACCCTGACAGATTCGCCTCCCCAGAATGTCTATCGCCGGCGGCGGCTGCACGGGGATGGCACCGATTGCAGGCTGAAGGAGATCATCAGAATTCCAATTTTTAACCTCCACGGCATACTTCACCGGGGGTTCGTCCGCATAAGGGATCGTAACTATGGGCTCAGAAGGCGAGGCGGAACTGAAGCTGCGACGGCCTTGGATGATCTGGCTGTACCACCTTCCCCACAGGTGGAGCCTTTTGCACTCAGGGTCATGATCTTTAATGAGAGCGAACGCCACCCGGTCCACTGGCGAGTGGGGGAACCCTCCTTCCGAATGAACAAAGGGGAAAGACAAGTCGTCAGACATGTTTCCTGTAGAAAGACAAAAATAACCGTTAGTGCTCTGACACTTGGCATTTTAAAATCTTACTCCACACTGTGATGCAGTGGGTAGGGGACAAAAGTGGGACCCACAAAATCTGGATGACGGTACATCATTTAATAAGACAACCCCATCATTAGATGAGATTGTCAATTAATGAAAAGGTCCCCAAGAGAATATCCTCATTGATGGGAAATCCCTAGAGACAAGGAGAAAATATTCTCTTTCAGAGCATAGCTCTGTGATAATAGTGGAAAGATCCATCAATTTTATTTTTTTTAACACTTAGAAGAATTAGAATTTTGGAATTTTTCCATGAAAACTTATAAAAAAAAATTTCTTCATTTTTCAGATCTAAAAAGATCTACATTTGATTCAAGAGCAAAGCTCTGTTCATGGGTTAAAACCCATGGACCAGATCTCTGTAAATCTGTAAGTTTTTGAGAGCAAGGCTCTGTTGAAGAAACCCCAAAGGGGTTTTTCTTTAGATCAAAGATCTATGAGAGCAAGGTTCTGTTAATTAAATTTAATTTAAATTAATTTAAATTAAATTTTTTACCTAGAGTGATTCTAAGTCCTGAACTTTGAAGTTCTTGGGGAAATTACAAGAGCAAGGCTCTGAAAGTTCTTAAGCAAGAGCAAGGCTCTGAAATTCAAATTCTTGAAAATGGTAAAGAATTACCAAGGACCAAGGGTCCTATTTATAGGCGCCTGCGCCTTTTCACCTGGCCCCTTTGATCCGACGGTCAGGATCTTGCCACCGCTGCACTCACGTGCGCGCCACGTGAGCGCAACGGTGGGGGGGCATTTGTTCCCCCAATAAGAGCAAGGCTCTGTTTGAATTTTGAAAATTCAAATTTTTGAAGCAACGCTTCAAATTCCGTGCGTTGCGCGCAACGCGCCACGTGTCAGAAGCTGATACGTCAACGCAACGCCCGAGGCACTGTGTCCAATCAGAGCAAGGCTCTCTTAAAAACAAAAAGTAAAAAGATGCAACGTTCAGTTGCGCAAGCGCAGCGCTGCGCGACACGTGTCTGCGCTGTTGCGCAAACGCAACTGCGCAAGCACAGTTGTGCAAGCGCCGCGCTGCGTTGCGCAAGCACAGTTGCGCAAGCGCCGCAGCTGCGCGACACGTGTCTGCGCAGCTGCGCGAGAGCTGCTGCGCAAGCGCCGTGTCTGCGCAGCTGCGCGACACGTGTCTGCGCAGCTGCGCAAGCACAGATGCGCAAGCGCTGCGTTGCGCGACACGTGTCACGCGCTGGGGAGTTGCGCAAAAACAGAATGAAGATTTAAAGAAATCCTTTCTGTTCTTGTTAAAACAAGTAGATTTTCTTCTGTAAAACAGGGGCCTTTAGATCAAAGATCCAACGGTGGGGAAAATTCCCCAAATCACTCAGAAAAAGATCTCTTTAACAAATTTAACTAATTTATGAGCACTATAAAAAGGACCCCAGACCTCATTTCAAAAAAAGGAAAGATCTTGCAAAAAAAAAATAGAAGAGAAGAGAACTCTTGAAGAATACAAAAAAAAAGGTAAAACCTTTAAAAGAAGAGGAAATTCTCTTATGAACAGATAAATAAATAAATAAAATAAATAAAAAAAATAGTGCCTTGCACTTGTTATGAACCCTTGGTTCTCTGAAATAAGGAAAAACAAGAAAAGAAGAAAAAGTGCTTTGCACTTCTGTTCTTGAATCTAAAAGATTCTCAGTGCTTTGCACAAATGCAATACATTACTTGAAAGGCCAGGCCCAAATCAAAAAGACCTAACAGGCCAAAGTAAATTGCAAAGCAAGAAAAGGGCAGAGCCCAAATAAAATTGATGCTCTGCATCCTTTCTGGGCAAGGCCCAAATAAAAATAAAAATAAATGCAATGCAAAAACAAATAAAATGTTGGACATTTTCAACTGGACTTAGCCCGATCGTGGCCATAAGTCCTTAAATTAAATTGACTGAGCAAAATGGCTCTCCTAAATCAATCTACATCCGGTTCGAGGGTACATCTCCGAACTCCTTTGACATCCATCGTTGTAATTCCTCAACGACGTCAAAGAGATGACGGGTCCCAACGACCATACATCAATATGGACTGCGGGGTCCTTAAACTCGTGGACCGAAACGTCCCTAAACTAATACCGGACCGAAACGTCCCTAAACTAATATCGGACCGAAACGTCCTTAAACTAATGATGGACCACCACGTCCCTAAACTGGAACATGGACCGAGACGTCCTTAAACTAATATTGGACCGAAACGTCCCTAAACTAATATTGGATCGAAACGTCCCTAAACTAATATTGGACCACCACGTCCCTAAACTGGAACAGGGACGTACCACCACGTCCCTAAACTGGAACAGGGACCACTACGTCCCTAAACTGGAACAATAGAGCTCCCAAATGCTCTTTTGCCGGATCTAAACGGTCCCGTTTAAGTTGATCTTAGCCCCAAATATGGCTAACGTATCCTTAAACATTTAAATGGACTATAAAACTCCAAATCGACTTTGGTTCAAGGGTACATCTCTGAACTCCTCTGACATCTGCCGTTGTAATCCTTCAACGACGTTAGAGAGGTGACGAGTCCCGATAGCCAGATATTAAATGGATTATCACGTTAAGTTGATCTTAGTCCCAAACAGGACTAACGTATCCTTAACGAACGTTTAAGTTGATCTTAGCCGCAACGTGACTAATGCATCCTTAAACTAAAAACACCAAACCCAAATCTAAGTAAATACGGATTTGGACTAATCCACGTCCTACGGGCGACGGCATTACTCAGTCTCCGTATACAATCCACGGGCAACCACAAACAAAACAAACACCCACGACACAAAGTGAAATTCTGGAGAAGGAGAAAGTTGTTACCGCGATGCGGTAGCGTAATTAACTGCAGGGGCTTGCGCCTGCAGGGAAGAGCGTCCCCACAATCAAAAACCCCTCACCCTGAGGGGGAATCTGACGAAGTCTGCTACATCGGCCGCATCCGTCTAAACCTCCGACACACAGTGCCATAAATCAACTTGGCATCTTCGGAGAGGTGGACGGATAAAACCAAATAGCATCTGCCCCGAATCTCAGCGTCAAGACATCACGGTCCTGTGCGCCGTCATTCGGAGGGGAACACGCACCGCTTATAAGACCGATCTTGGTATGTCTCCATACCGTCTTATGTTTGGGAAGGCATTCCACCTCCCTGTCGAGATTGAACATAAGGCAATGTGGGCTATTAAAGAGCTTAATTTTGATCTTGATCATGCGGGCAGCTATCGGAAGCTGCAATTGAATGAGCTAAGCGAACTCCGCGATGAAGCTTACGATAATGCGGAGATAGTAAAGAATAGGACTAAAGTGTTCCACGACAAAAATCTTTTTAGAAAAACCTTCACATCAGGGCAACAAGTCCTTCTTTACGATTCCCGTCTCCATCTTCATCCGGGTAAGCTTAAATCTCGTTGGAAAGGACCTTTTGTGGTGCGGTATGTACACCCGCACGGGGCAGTTGAGGTCGAAAATTTGAAAAACGGTTCGATTTTTAAAGTGAATGGGCATAGATTAAAACCGTATTTTTCTGCTGACCCCGCGGAGGAGCTCCTGTTTTTACAGGAGCCGCTTTATCAAAACTAAATTTCCTCCGCCTCACCTCCATGTTTTTGTAACATTTTCTCATTTTAAGAAATGGAGGTGAGTAAAACAATGGATTTGATTGAATATCTGTGCGTGTCAAAGAATAAGTTTGGGGGAATTTTTCATTTAACTATTATTTTACCCCTTGTATCTCTCCCTTAGTATACAGGTCCTTATTCTCAAAAGGCTACATCAGTAAGGACACTGCTGAAAACAGGTTTGGGGGGAGGTTTGTATTCACTGAATTATCTTTGACACCGGGCATTAAATTTTTTTTTATATAACAAAAGAATAGAAAGTGAAAAATTACATCCAAAAGATAGGAATAGTTTAAGAAAACTAAGAAAATTAGAAGTTTTCTTAGACGAACTAGTAATAAGTAGTTATGAGCTGTTGTCCTAAGGGTTAGTAAGATGAAGGAAGTCACTAATCTGAGAATAAAAATAAGTCTGAAAAATAGTTTCAATTCTGGAAGCCAAATATTTGAATGTTGATACCCTACTATATGCACTTACACACGTCTTGAAACTCGGGATAGTAGAGGATACCTTGAAATGCTCTTGTCTAAAAGCCAAAGTATGAAGGAAATGTAAAAAAAAAATGAAGAAAATATAAAAAGGGTGAAAAGAAAAAAATGAACACTGGTTTTGTTACCGCCAAGGCAGCAATAAAAAAAATATAGCGAGGGTGCCTCTTCACCTAGAGCCCTAAGGCCAACTGGTCTGGGAGTCACTGCTAAGCCTTAGGTGGTGCAAGACGAGGAAAATATTATCACCGAATCAGCAAGCACATGAGTAATCGGTCGGTTAGTACCTCAAGAAGTATTAACGGTCGCATGAAAAGGTGTGAGCAAATCTGAATATTCATCAAGTTAAAAAGTACTGAGGTAGATGGATAAGAGTATGATAGCTTGAATTGAATTCTCCGAGTGTAGGGATATCCATTTCACACACGTAGGGGTATATGATCAATGTTTGGATGAAAGGTAGGAATGAAGAATTAAGACGATGTTTTATTGAGGGATGATGTGATTTCTAACATCTTTTCATGACTATTAAGATAGGGCTCATGACAACTGAAAAGCTAGTATAGTTGGAAACTCTTATTTTCAAAGTCTTTCTTTTATGGTTCTTATCTTTATATGTAAATTTCACCATCTCTCTTTTATATAGGATTTCGTGGGTGTAATCCGCTGAAAACCCTCAGGAGACAACACTCCTCCTACTAGGGACACCTAGAGGTTTAACGGCTTGTTGCACATGCTCAGTGCAATCGTGTCTGCCTACGAAAGTGTGCTTAGTTTTCTCCTTTCTTTTTCTCCTCTTGAATAAACTAGTTTGCTCGGGACGATCAAAGATAAGTTTGGGGGTATTTGTTCAGTTGATAAAACTGCACATTTGTATTACATTTTTCCTACCATTTTCATATTAAAAAAGGACTTTATTATAATATATTATACATATGAGGGTTTATGTGTAAAAACATTATTTTCCATGTGTTAATATATTTTAATTATCATTTGGTAGGAAAATGTATGCAAATAAATCTATTGACCAAATTCTAGTAGAACTAAGTCTACTAAATATTATTTGAGATTATGGTGCAGAATTTTCCAAGTTGTTATGCAGAATTTATCAAACAAATCAATTTATTGAAGAAAACTTGCCAAATTAAGAAGCAAAACTTGGAGACCAAGTCTGAAAGCAACCGAGAGAAGATTTCTGAATTCTAAAGGTGCCTAGGATTGCCAAATGTCACAATAAGAGAGCCCAAGAAAATTGATGAAGAGATCCTCACCATCGGCCGCGGATCCGCGGCCATACCCCTCCTTTGGCCGCGGATCCGCCGCAATTCCAGGGAGTTAGAGCACAAGATTTTTTGGGGTGAATCAAAGCTAAATTTTACCAAGTTTTCAACAATAAGATTCTGGCTTTGCACTATAAAAGGGCACTGAGAGCCTCTTGGAAAAGCTATCAAGCCGACGAGATCACGAAGTCCAAGACGGCTCACGCATCCAGGCTGATCATCAACGGTTCATCTACCTCCTTAGAAGAGATCGAGAAGCAAACTAGGTTTTTGTAATCATTTTCTAAGGAATCAAAGTGTACTTGATATTGTTGATTAATAAAGGTAACTTTCTCCTTCTTATTCTATTTCTTAGTAGTTTAATTATTCAATTTCTTTCCATCTCTTTTTCTCCCAACATGCCCGAGTAATTCTCTGCTTGTTAGGGTTCGTAGGATTAGGGTAGGCTAATGGATGATGAACATCCCTAACCCCTTTTTAAGTCCTATAAAGTTTATGAACTTTATCAAAAGAATCATTAACATCCTAATCGGGCGCGCTAACAATTCTTTGTTAGTTCCGACCGCGATTAGAGATTAGATTAATGATTGTTTTGGTAAAGGTTAGATATGAACGGAGTTCCGTGTCGAGATAAGGATTAAGAGTGGGATTCCTTTTCCCTCCAGAAACCCTAATCTACACGCATCACCGTCGTTCTAGTTCTAAATCTATTAATGGATAAAAAGGGTAACTTTTAATTAATCGTCCATAACTACTAAATCCTAACGAACCCTACAAGCCCTCTTATTATATTATCTACATCTCTAAAATAATCTAGATCTATATTTTACATTCTTGTTTAACGTAGATCTAGAAACCATTCTATAAAAATTCTTTTATCCCTTCTCTCTTTCTCAACACATCTAAAGTAAAAGTAAAAGGTTCCACGTTTCCCAGAGGACGACCCGTACTCATCTCGGTCTAGCTACGTACGACACCGTTATTGATTGCGGTTAACTACAAACAAACACTTTTTCGTATCAATCAGTGGTCCGGCCGACAGGGTTATTGTTCCCTGATTAAAAATCCGGAAAAAGTTTCAGAAGAGGCATCACGTGCTCACACGTGACCAGTGGTCACGTGTTGGCACGTGATGGTTAAGCAGCGGCCAGAGAACAGAGCGTAGAAGAAGTGAAGCCCATTCCAGGGGCCGCGTGCTCAAGCGTGACCAGGGGCCGCGTGCTCACGCATGACCAGGGGCCGCGTGCTCACGCGTGACCAGGGGTCACGTGCTCACACGCGACCAACGGTCACGTGGCCATACGTGACCGGCTTTAAAAGCCTTATCCTTTAACATAATTAAATTCTGAGGAGAGCATTCAAATCTTTCCAAAATGGAGAAGATTTATCTGAAACCGTTGGATCAAGAATCTGAAGGTGATTAAATATCACCAATTTATGGAAAAATCTTGGACATGGAAAGATCTCCCCCTAAATCTAATCGAAATAACAAAGAAATATCTTTGGATTTAAAATCCAATGGTGAATAAAATTCACCTAATAATCTAAAGGCCCAGATTAATGATGAATATAAATCAAATCTCTCAATAAACAAATCAAATCTTTCAATGAAAGATTCACTAAACAGATTGATTCTTTTCCTTCTCCTATAAATAGGTGCCAAGGGAGAGAGTTAAAAAAAAAGGGGAGACATACAGAGAGAGAGATATAGAGCCTTGGGATTTTGAAAATTCAGAAGGAAGAATTTGATTCTCTACAAAAGAAAAACCCTAGGTAAGAGAAGAGGGACTTCAAAAGAGAATTTAATTCTCAAAAGAGTTTAACTCTTATAAAAAGAAAAGAACTTAGTTCTTTCTCTGGTTGAGGATCTGTAAAGTGCACATCTCTCCATGAATTGAGAATTTAATTCTCATTGGGTTGAGGTCCTGCCATGCAGATCCAAAATATAGAGGAAGAACTGAGTTTTGAGAATTTAATTCTTACAGAATTATAGGAATTTAATTCTTTTGAGATAAAATTAGGGTTTAACCCTATGTTATAGGAATTTAATTCCTTCAAAATAGTCAGAACCAGGGTTTAACCCTAATTGGGAACTTAATTCTCTCAAAATCACAGGAATTTAATTTCCTTAAAAAAAAGAAGAAATTAGGGTTTCACCCTATGCCAGAATTTAATTCTCTACATACATGAGGAATTTAATTCCTACAGAAAAGAAATTAGGGTTTAACCCTATCCAAGAATATAAGTCTTCAGAAAGAAATAGGAATTTAATTCCTCTAAAGTTTATTGCTAGGGTTTAACCCTACGAAGAATTTAATTCTTAAAAGATTAACAGATCTTTAAAATATGCAAAGAACCAGAGTCACGTGTTACCATGTGACCCCTGTAAAGATCCGCAGAAAAGAATTCAGAGGCAACGCCTCACGTGCCTCACGTGACCCCTGAAGGATACAAAGAAAAAGCAAACAGAAGCTATGGGCGCCCTCACGTGCTACCACGTGACCCCTTGGCAAAAGCTTTAACAGTTAAAAGCCCACATTCCATCACGTGACAGCACGTGATGCTCCAAGAGCAATTATAGAAAGTGTTCAATACTTTGGGCAGAATAAAATAAAGGGAACCAGGGCGCTCTCACGTGTCCACACGTGACCCCTCTCTCCTTAGTGTTTAACACTAATTTGAAGACTTTGTTCTCAGTGTTTAACACTTATTTTCTTAGTGTTTAACACTAATTTGAAAACTCTATTTGCTGTGTTTAACACTGATTTTCTTAGTGTTTAACACTAATTTGAAAATTTTGTTCCCAGTGTTTAACACTGATTTTCTTAGTGTTTAATACTAATTTGAAATCCCTGTTTCCAGTGTTTAACACTGATTTGCTTTAGTGTTTAAACACTAATTTGAAATCTCTGTTTCCAGTGTTTAACACTGATTTGCTTTAGTGTTTAACACTAATTTGAAAGTCCTGTTGCTAGTGTTTAACACTGATTATCTTTTAGTGTTTAACACTAACTTGCTAACCTTATTCCCAGTGTTCAACACTGTTGGTCTTTAGTGTTTAACACTAGTTTTAGCCCAATTGGCTAAGTTTCTAGAGGCAAAGCCTCTTCTTCAATGAGCCAACAGAGGGCCAATATTCTAAACATGATTGGACTTAGCCCAAGATGGCCATAAGTCCTCAATTTAAACTTAACTTGGCTAATGGGCTCATAATATTATTAATTGGTCTTGGTTCCAAATTGGGCCAAAGACTATTTAATCTACCTTGGTTCAAGGGTACATCTCTTCACTCCTTTGATACTTGGCATTGTAATTCCTCAACGTCTTCAAAGAGGTGACGGGTCCCGATGACCACACATTGATACGGACTGTGGGGTCCTTAAACTCATGGACTATGAGGTCCTTAACCTTGACCGTGATGTCTTAAAACTAACACCGGACTGTGGAGTCCTTAAATCCTCGAACTATGATGTCCTTAACCTTGACCGGAATGTCTTAAAACTAACAACGGACTATGATGTCCTTAACCTTGACCGTGATGTCTTAAAACTAACGTCGGACTGTAGAGTCCTTAAATCCACGGACTATGATGTCCTTAACGTTGACCGCAATGTCTTAAAACTAACATTGGACCGCAATGTCCTTAAACTACCTATTGACCGCAATGTCACTAAACTAAACAACAGGGCCCCCCCTTAATTGCTCTCTTGTTGGATCTAAAGGATCCCGTTAAGTTGATCTTAGTCTAAAACTAGACTAACGTATCCTTAACAAACGTTTAAGTCGATCTTAGCCTCAAATGAGGCTAACGTATCCTTAAACACAACCCCCAAACCCAAATCTAAGATAATACGGATTTGGACTAGTCCACGCCCTACGGGCGACGACATAACTCAGTCTTCGTATACAATCCACGGGCAACCAAATGCAAAATAAACACACACGACACGAAGTGATCATCTGGAGAAGGAGAAAGTTGTTACCGCAATGCGGTAGCGTAATTAACTGCAGGGGCTTGCGCCTGCAGGGAAGAGCGTCCCCACAATCAAAAACCCCTCAAGCGAGGGGGAATCTGATGAATTCTGCTATATCGGACGCATCCGTTTAAACCTTCGATACATGGTGCCATAAATCAACTTGGCATCTTCAGAGAGGTATACGGATAGCACCAATTTGCATTTGCCCCCGAATTTCAGGCAAGCCGTCCGTCGCGCCGCCTATTCGGACTGGAACAGATTCTGGCACGCCCGGTGGGACCTTTTCCTCTTTCCACTCCACACTTCGTGTGTCGTTTTCGCGAACGAATCGCGGTTTGTTAATGGTTGCCTTCAGATTTCAAGTTACTAAGATTTGGTCTTTTGCCTGGCCTAGAAATCAAGTATCAATGGCCTCCAACTGCTTGAGCTGCTCAAAATGCAAGTGCAACCAACGCTCCGCCTCACCTGGAGGTGTAGCCTATGGGCCTCAAGCGGCCTCCATCCTTGCCATGCCGGTGGAACAGGTGACCCGGGCCACCACCGGTCTGTTTTTCGGGACCATGCTCCCTCCTGCAAGCTTCACTATTCCAGTGCCCGCACCAGAAGCGCACAAGAAGTCGGTCTTCGATCGGCTAACTGCTACAACGGCCCCTTTCAACGGGTCGTCCAATATCAAACTGGCAGCCTCTGTATTTACCAGGCTGAACCAGAATTCTAATGGGCGCGCCAAGAAGCCCATGAACCCTGAAATGGCCGTCCCGAAGAAGACAACTACTTCTGCTCCTGAAGTCGTCAAGGCGGCTTCTCCTGTTAAGGAGTCAGTCTTTTCAAGGCTGGCTATTCCGGCTCCTGCTCCTACTCGAGGGTCTATCTTCGACAGATTGGACATCGCCACTCAAAGGACAGCGTCAGTCTTTAAGAGATTGGCACCAGCGGCGTCTCATCCGGACAAGGGGCAAAACGAAATTATCCCTATCGCCGAGCCAGTCCCTACGGCTCGACATGCTCGACGTCGCCACTGGCGCCGAGTAAGGAAGGCCGGGGGCAACTCCCCCTCAGGGCTAACTCCACCTGCTCCAGTGATGGAAGTTAAGGCTGCTGTTCCAACTGGGAACAGTTTTGAATCACTAAGGAGGGTACGTAAGAACTCTCCGACTGCTACGCTAAAAAGATCTCCTCCACCTGTGGAGAAGGTTATAGGAACGAAGCTGGAGCAGCCCCCTCAACGGCTGTCCTCCAAAATTTATAAGGTCTGGCGGAGAGTTTAAGATTCTGTAGTCGACCAAGGTCACTCTCGCCGGCAGAACCGTCCTGTTGAACAACAAAGGACGACAACCACCAGGGTACCCGCTGCAACGACCCCTTCAACTTCAACGACCCACAAGAGAAGGAGGTCGGAGAAAATTCCCACGCCCGCGGCAAATGTCAAAGGCGGTGAATCTGAACGCCCTAAGTCCAGGGGCATCATGGTACACACGGTATACATGGCGTCTGGTAAAGAGGACAGACGTGCATCTACAGGTCATAGACCGCTTACACGGTCAGTGACTAAAGCTCAGGAGCAACAGCAGAAGCTCCAAAAAATGATGAACGTGATGGCCGCACTCACTGGGCCAAAAGAAAGCCCCGAAGCGTCCTCTGATCAACGCCAGGAGCAAGAAACTGACGCTGAATTCCTTCGCAGGATACTGGAAAAGAAGGATAAAGAGGCTGCTGAACAAGCAGCCAATATAAAGCGAATGACCCTCCTGTTCCAAGACATGGTGGGTATGATGATCCAACAAGATCCTCCTGCTGAAGATCCTCCGATCGTCCTTGAAGACGACATGGGAGAAACGTCAAATCCTCCACCGGCTCTGTCAACAGCCAAGGAGGAGACAATCTCTAAAGCTGACTTGGACGAATACATAGCTCAGCAGATACGGGTGCATCAGGCGACTGAGGCAGCCGGTCAGGTCGTAAAAATGGGGCGACCATATCCGAGCTGATATGATCAGATCAAGTACCCGCCGGGCTATACAATACCGAAGTTTCATGTCTATAAGGGTACGGGCAATCCCCACCAGCATGTTGCCCAGTTCAAGGCGCTTTGCAGCAACACCGGCGGTGATGATAAATTGTTGCTTCGCCAGTTTGTCGGCAGCTTGTCAGAAACGGCGTTCGAGTGGTACTCTGAGCTCCCGAACGACGCCGTCAAAACATTTGCGGAGATGGAGCTGCTATTTACACAGCGATTCGCGAGCGCCAGCGAACGCACCCCGATAACGGCATTGATTAATGCCAGGGTGAAACCGGGCGAGACGTGGGTCCAGTACGCTATACGCTGGTGAAACTTGTGGTCGAAATGCGAACAACGCATTGAGGAAGCACCCGCGGTGGGCATGTTCGTGGGTACCCTAGATCCTCATGCAACTATCTCACAGTTCATGATGTTTTTTAAGCCAACCACGTTCCAGCCTTTGGTCGACAAGTTGGCCCAGATGGACCAGATGGGTCACAGACCGTCTCCCCCGAAGCCGGAACCTCGGAATGACAAGGGTAAAAGGAAGGCAACCTTCATTGCGAACGCTCAGCAGCAACCCGGTGCCCCAAAGCTGGCGGATCAACTGGAAGAAAGACGGCGGTATTATAATGAGAAAATGAAGCGCCCCTACTCATTCCCGCGGGATAAGACGAAGAGGCTATTCGAGCTGGCGGTACGCAACAGGCTTATCAACTTGCCAAACCCAAGGCGACCGCCGCAACCCAGTGAGGCGAATAACCCTAATTATTGCCCTTACCATCAAACGGTAAGCCATCTGATTGAGGATTGCTTCGACTTCAAAGGATGGATTGAAGATCAATACTTACAGGGCAAGTTTGCGCTGTCCGAAAAGTGGAAGGTGAACCCGCCACAACCGCACACTCCTAAGAAGACGGACGCGCCGGGGGCAACTTGCTCTTTCGTTGAAGAAGCTCCATGGGAAATCGTGCTTTCAGCAAAAACTAAAAAAATGCTGAATGAGCTCCAGACATGCCCGGCGATCAGGTGGAAGAACCCGCTGGAACCCCAGATCATTGAAGGGATGCTGAAGCCACGCCCGACCCCGAAGATCAGTGGTGATGGCCCAAGTACTCACACCCAACCGTCGAAATCTTCAAAGAAAAAGAAGAAAAAATCCAAGAAGCCCGTGAAGCCTGGAGACAAGTGCACAGACTTACAGAAATAGATTGACACGCTGGAGGAGTACAATCAAAAGGCGCTGACTCCCATCACACTCCAAGAGTTCCTCAACCACGTCTTTCAGGAGGAAGATAATGGAGAAAGCTCGTCGGATGAATCCGAGGGATATGTGGCGAGTTGTCATGTGATTTCCCACTCGTTTACGGACGATGAGAAAACTCCTAGCACTGAGAAACTGGGGGCACAGCCTGAACCAGAACTTGTGTGGCCGACAGACGAAATGATCGACGCCTTTCTAGATGAGATTCGTTTGAAAAGTAAAGCCGATCGGGAGCGTAAGATGGCCGCATCAGAAGGAGCCAAACGCAGGCGACTAAACGAAAGAGTTGGAGCGCTCCCGCTAGATCAAAAAACATCCGATGCGGATAAAAACATATTCAAGACGAGGAAAAGGTTTGCCAAAGCCATGTCAATGGGAATGAAGCTACCACCCTTGGAAGAAAATACGCTCAATGGAGCGGAAAGGCACCCTAGTTATTGCTCATATCATCGGAAGATTTCACACCCCACTGAGGAGTGCGACGCTTTTAAGATATGATGGCAGGGATATGTTACTCACCGGCAACATTTTAAGCGAATGAAACGCAGAACCCGTCGGGAGCAAAGAAGTACGACCGAAGGGCATAAAAGAACTACCGGCAACTGTTACATGGTCAACGCCGGAGGATCATAAGATCTCACCTTTGGGAGCGACTCTGATGAGGAAATGGCTCTGGGCCCTCTCTTTAAATAATCCGTCTCAGGGAAAGAGGAAGAACCGGAGGCCTGCGAAAACATTCAGCTGCGTAATCGTACGCTCCCGGAAAAGAATCTCGGACCCGCAACTAGAAAAGATAAGGGAAAGGAAAAGGTCGCTGAGGATATCGCCCTAGATGACCAAGTCATGAAAGAGCTGACTGCCAAGGACCCGCCCAAGAAGGGTAGGGTGGACTACAACATCCTAGCGCACCTGAGAAAGCTACCTTCGCAGCTCAGCATTCTCGACGCCCTCTTATTATCAAAAGAAGCGAGAGATTCATTAATCAAGGTGCTACAAGAGCCCGAGCAATTCCAAGCCTTCCTCGCCGAAGAGAGGATGAAGGATGAACTGGAAGAAGTGCACACGGCCGATATCACTTTCGGCGACGAAGACCTGCTCCTTGGGACATGCGACCACAACCGTCCCCTATATGTCTCTGGATACTGCCACGATATCAAGATAGGCAAAATCCTGGTCGACAATGGGTCTTCCGTTAATCTCCTTAATGTGCGGGTGTTAAAGAAAATCTGCATGAGCGTCCAGCACCTCGCTCGGGACAAGATCATCATCTCCGGGTTCGATTCTTAATCATCACGAACTCTTGGATCTGTGATACTGACGCTACGCTTTGGGCTGCTCGTCACAGATGTTAAATTCTACGTCATAGATGCCGAGACATGCTACAATGCTCTGCTCGGCCGACCATGGTTACACGAGTACAACATCATCCCTTCTACGCAACATCAGTGTATGAAGTATTTCAAGGATGGTTTCGAGTATACCGTAACAGGAGAACTGAACCCGTTCTCCGTGAACGAAGTCCGCAAATATGAAGATGCCAAATACTTCTTACCGGATTTCGAGGACATGGAGAGGTGTCGCAAACCGGAGAACAAAGCCGCCGCCACCATTCCTGTTTTCGGGAGTGATACCGAAGAAGAAGAAGAGACAGTTTACGCTGGGCCGTCTCGACGCAACAACCCGGGACCGTCCACCCCCATATTGATCTTCGGAAGTGACTCGGAAGATGAGGTTAATACTGTATTCTCTAGTCGGCCGTCAATACGAGCATTCCCCAGCGATGATCAGAATTTGAAAATTACCATGGTTCCGCGGGAGCACTACAAAGATCTTGACGCACTTGAAGCTTACAATGTACAAGACCTACAGACGTTTTACGTCCCTTCCGGGCGAAAAGGCGATCTTATTTTACCGATCCACGGAAACAAGAGTGGAGAAAGAAATCTGGCATGGCGCGGATTCTACACTCGACAGGTTTCAACCCATCCGTTTGCCCAGATATTACACAAACAGACTAAAAAAGCTATTGAAGCGCCAAGGGGTACCCTTAAAACAGACTATTCGACAAGCTTGATTCTACAACAGGATTTGGGATGTCCCTAGGACTCAGCGCAAATTGCCCAACGGGAGAATGGAAACGCTTGGGCTTGGATATGTGAAATCCGGGAAACGGGAACGAGTCCACGGTAGCTACGCCATATATAACTTCGATGAAGAAGAGGACGCCCCGTCGGGAAATACCAACCCCTCATCAAAACTAGATCCCGCAATCGAAGTGCCGAGTCCGTCATTTGAAGCACGAATGGACAAGCTTGTCAGGAAAGCGGGTCAAAAGGTTCGGGACGACCATAATAGAGAAATGGCCATCTACGAGAAAGCCAGGACGCAACGTTTTTTTCAACAGGTTGCAAAAGACGAAGATGCTCCTCCCTGTCAACCCGTTGCGCAAAAGGCCCGACGCAGAAGCAGAAGTAAGTCAAAAAGCGGAAAAGGAAGTCAACAACGACAACGCAGGATTAAAAAGTCATGTGATCAGGTATTGCGCGGTCCGGATTTGTCCCTCATGAAGAAGATGAGTCGAGCGTATTGTTTCCCTCAAGATAAGACGAAGAAGATGCTTGATCTCGCTTTAAAATACCAGATGCTTACACTGCCGGAGTCTAAACACCCCGAACAAGTAGGCGAAGTCTCACACCTAAACTATTACTCCTATCACCGAGTAATAGGGCACCCTATCGAAGACTGCTTCACCTTCAAGAACTGGGTCGAAGACCAGTACCAGCAAGGCAGGTTTGCTCTATCTAGCAGCTGGAGGGTAACGCCGCCACAAAAGCACGAACCCAAAACTGCAAGAGCAGAACCAGATCCACATCGGTCTTGGAAGCGAGCTCGTACTTGTCGTATGATAACCATATCAAAAGGAGAGCCCGAGAACATGGATGACCTTCCCTGGTACTTCGAAAACAGCGATGACGAGGTAATCTCAGAATTTCCACCAGCGCCGAAAGAGCTGGAAGATGGCATACATACTACTGCAGATAACCTCAAGAAGATTGAGTTGGGGACGGCAAACGACCCGCGACCGACATTTGTCAGCGAGCTGCTATCTAAAGAAAGGGTGGCTGCATTAAAAGACGTGCTTATGCAGCATAGGGATTGCTTTGCATGGAACTATTTCGAAATGCCAGGACTAGATCCAGGAATTGCTGTACATAAATTGGCGATATCCCCGGACGTCAAGCCAGTCAAACAGGCGCCGAGAAGAATGCAGCTCGAGCTTAAGATGAGCATTAACGCCGAAGTCAAGAAGCTGATCGATTCTGGGTTTATCCAAGAAGTTCAATATCCTGACTGGATCGCCAACATCGTCCCGGTAATGAAGAAAAATGGGACAGTGCGCATATGCGTGGACTTTCGGGATCTCAATAAAGCTTGCCCGAAGGACGATTTCCCAGTGCCAGTCACCGAGCTGATGATAGATAACACATCCACTCACGAAGTTTTCTCCTTCATGGATGGCTCATCGGGTTACAATCAAATAAAGATGCATCCCGAAGACCAGAAGCACACCGCTTTCCGGACTCCTCTGGGTATATTCTGCTACAAAGTTATGCCCTTCGGTTTAAAGAACGCCGGTGCCACCTATCAGAGGGCCATGACGAAGATCTTCGATGACCTCATACATGAAATCGTCGAATGCTATATCGACGACCTCGTAGTGAAAAGCAAATCATACGAGGAACATCTTGAGCATCTGAAGATCGTATTTCAACGCCTTCGACAATATAACTTGAAAATGAACCCACTTAAATGTGCGTTCGAGGTGTCCTCAGGTAAATTTCAAGGGTTCATTGTCCGGCACCGGGGTATCGAGATAGATCCGTCGAAGATCAAGGCGATCATGGAAATGCCACCGCCAAGGACTCTCAAACAATTGCGATCTCTCCAGGGGAAGCTCGCATACATCCAGCGATTTATAGCCAACTTTTCGGGCAAGTGCCGCCCTTACAGTCACCTGATGAAGAAGGGAACCCCGTTCGACTGGGATCACAAATGCTAAGGCGCGCTGGACGAGATCAAGCAATACCTGCAGAACCCGCCTGTGTTAGCTGCTCCAGTCAAAGGAAAGCCTCTTATTCTTTATACCACAGCCCTCGAAGGTTCCTTAGGTGCATTATGGGCACAAGAGAACGACCAAGGGAAGGAGAGAGCGCTCTACTATTTAAGTCGAGTTCTTCTGGGGGCAGAAAGCAACTACTCCCCTATCGAAAAATATTGCCTGGCGTTAATCTTTGCGATAACAAAACTCCGGCACTATGCATTGGCGCATGAAGTCCGCCATATATCAAAGGTGGACCCCCTCAAATATCTGATGTCAAAAGCCATATTGACAGGAAGACTCGCTAAATGGGCCCTGCTCTTGATGGAGTTTTCAATAACCTATCAGCCTCTTAAGGCAGTGAAAGGCCAAGCCATCGCCGACTTCCTCGCTGAGCATCCAATACCTGCCGACTCGCCTTTGAAATGCGAGCTGCCAGACGAACATGCGTTTGATGCGACTGACGGTAGTAATACCCGATGGGAACTCTATTTTGATGGAGCGTCTTCCATAAAGAAGCGCAAACAAAGCACCCCTATAATCAAATCAGGGGTAGGCCTTATCTTCGTGACCCCATAAGGAGGGATAATGCGCTTCGCCTTCTCCTTGACAGAGCCGAGGACGAACAATGAAGCTGAATACGAAGCTTTGATAGCAGGCCTCGAGATCGCCATCGACATGGGGATTGAGAACCTCCTCATATACGGAGACTCCCAACCGGTCGTTAGCCAAGTAAACGGCGGCTACCAGACGTGCAAGCCAGAGCTGGTGAAGTATGGCGAGATAGTACAGCAACTCTTGACTCAAATTCCCTCCTACACTTTGGAAAACATACCGCACGCGGAAAATAGCAAAGCGGACGCATTGGCAAAGCTCGCTAAAGAACTGGCCGACCAGAATCTCGATGACGTCAGAATTGTGGTACAAAGCCGTCGAGTACTTGCCCCAGCAGAAATATCTCCGGAATCACCCGAAGAAAGGGGAGCAACTGAGCAGACGGCCCTACAAATAAATGACCAAGAGAAGGTTGAAGATTGGAGAGAAGTCTTCATAGACTACTTCAAATCCCGTCGAACGCCTGAAGATGCGTCCTCAAGACATCAGCTTATGAAACGAGCTCTGTCTTTCGACTTCGTCAATGATACTCTGTACAAGAGGTCATTTGACTCTCTGTGGTTGAGATGCCTGGGACCTGACGAAGCGAAAAGAGTCGTTCAGGAAGTTTACGACGGACTCTGCGGTTCTCATCAAGCTGGCCTAAAGATGAAGCTGAAGATCAAACGAATGGGTTATTATTGGCCCACAATGATCCAGGACTGCCTCGAGTATGTGAAGCAATGCCACTCGTGCCAAATTCATGGGGACTTCATCCACCAGCACCCAAATCCTCTACATCCAACGGTGGCTAGCTGGCCGTTCGAAATGTGGGGAACTGACATAGTCGGCCCCATCGAACCAGCATCATCCAGGGGACATCATTTCATCCTGGCGACGACTGATTACTTCTCCAAATGGGCAGAAGCTGTACCGTTAAGGGAAGTGAAGACAGAGAATATTCTCCATTTCTTCAAGACGCACGTCATTTATCGGTTTGGAACTCCGCGATGGATCATCTCCGATAACGGTCCAGCCTACAGAAGCCACAAGACCAGTCGCTTCGCACAACAACACAACATAGACTGGAGATATTCCTCAGTTTATAATCCCCGAGCTAACGGTCTAGCTGAGGCTTTCAACAAAAGCTTGACAAAGATCGTGAAGAAGACGGTGTCCCGAAACAAAAAGGACTGGCACGAGAGACTGCAAGAAGCTCTTTGGGCTTATCGGACTACGTTCAAGACGGCCACGAACACAACGCCATACGCGTTGGTATTCGGTACGGAAGCAGTACTCCCCCTTGAGATAGAGCTACCTTCTCTACGAGTGGCAGTCCACTACGAGCTGACGGACGAAGAAAATACCCACTTTCGGCTTGAGGTGCTTGACGCCCTTGATGAAACCCGGCTCATAGCGCAACAAAATATGGAGGCTTACAAAGCAAAGATGACGCGCTCATATGAAAGATTGACCAGGCCGAGGACATTCCGCCAAGGCGAACTCGTGCTAGTGGTCAAAAGACCTATGATCCCCAATCGCGCCAAGCGGGGAAAATTCGAGCCGAACTATGAAGGCCCATATATCATAGACAAGGTCTACCATGGTGGAGCATATCTGCTCATGGATATGCACGGTGAGAGACCTTTCAGACCAATAAACGGTCGCTTCCTGAAGAAATACTACGCTTGACGGGTTAAGGCCTAGGTCAATGATAGATGACGACGACTATGTCCGCTCGCTATCTTCCTAAGCCTGAACTCTATAGGTAGTAACCGGCCTTCTTCAACAACGGACCGAAACGTCCTTAAACTAATAACGGACCGAAACGTCCTTAAACTAATAACGGACCGAAACGTCTGTTTACCCCAATCAAAGAAAAGCTCTGTTCAAATTCCGAGGCGGGAGATGAAGCAACGCTTCATCTTCCCCCAATCAGAGTAAAGGTTTGCTTTGAAAATTTAAACTTTAATAAATAAAGCAACGCTTCAAATCTCGCGCGCAACGCGCCACATGTCGGGCGCTGATACGTCAGCACAGCGCCCAAGAAGGCGCGCCCAATCAGAGCAAAGCTCTATTTAAACTAAAATTAAAGGAAGCAACGCTTCAGTTGCGCAAGCACTGCGCTGCGCGACACGTGTCAGCGCAGATGCGCTAGCGCAGATGCGCTGCGCTTTGCGCTGCACGACACGTGTCAGCGCAGATATGCTAGCGCAGTTGCGCTGCGCGACACGTGTCACGCTATGGAACATTTGCGCCAAACAGAATTAAAATTCTAAAAAAATCTTTTCTGTTCTTGTTAAAAAAAGAAGTTTTTCTTCTATAAAACAGAAGACCTTGGATCAAAGATCCAACGGTGGGGAAAATTCCCCAAATCACTCAGAGAAAAATCTCTTTAACAAATTTATGGGCACTATATAAAGGCCCCTAGACCTCAATTCAAAGATATCAACATTTTGTGAGAAATTAAACAGAGAGAGCTCTGAAGATTTGGAGAGAAATCCTTAAGAACAAAAAAGGTAAAAAGCCTTTAGAAAAAGAGAAAATTCTCTTATGAACAGATCATGGATGTAAAAACAAGATCAATGATCTTCAATAAAAAACAAATAAAAACAGTACTTTGCACTTTTTATGAACCTTTGGTCCTCTGAGATAAGAAAAACAAGAGAAACTTGTTTTCTTTGATCTAAATTAGATCAAGAAAGCAAACGGTGCTTTGCACTTCTGTTATGAACCTTTTGGTTCTTGAATCTAAAAGATTCTCAAATTTATAGTGCCTTGCACTTGCAAACTGCGCTGTTGCGCTCTCGGGAGAGCGCCACGTGTCAGCATCTGAACTACTTGCGCTATGCGCTCTTGAAATAGAGCTTTGCTCTCTATAATTGGCGCAACTTACCAGGGAGCGCCACGTGTCAGCAGCGCAACAGCGCAGCGCACTGACACAGCGCACTGCGCTATCGCGCTTGCGCTCCTCAGATCGTGACACGTGTCGTCACCACGAGCGCTTGCGCTCTCTGATCGGCGCAAAGTGCCTGATAAATGCTAGGCATTTCCTAAAGGGCCAGGCCCAAATTAAAAAAAAAACAAGCAGGCCTAATTAAATTGATGCTCGGCATCATTTATAAATAGGCAGAGCCCAAACGAAATAATAAAAATGCTATGCATTTTAAAAGGGGCAGAGCCCAAACAAAGTAGATGCTTTGCATCATTTATAAATGGGCAGAGCCCAAAACAAATTGATGCTCTGAGCCAAAATAAAAATGCAATGCAAAAGCAAATAAAATGTTGAACATTTTCAACTGGACTTAGCCCAATTGTGGCCGTAAGTTCTCAAATTAAATTGACTGAGCAAGATTGCTCTCTTAAATCAATTTACCTCCGGTTCGGGGGTACATCTCCGAACTCCTCTGACACTTCTCGTTGTAATCCTTCAACGACGTCAGAGAGGCGACGGGTCCCAACGACCACACATGAATATGGACTGCGGGGTCCCTAAACTCGTGGACCGAAACGTCCTTAAACTAATATTGGACCGAAACGTCCTTAAACTAATATTGGACCGAAACGTCCTTAAACTAATGATGGACCACTACGTCCTTAAATTGGCAATGGACCGAAACGTCCTTAAACTAATGATGGACCACCACGTCCTTAAACTGGCGATGGACCATCACGTCCCTAAACTGGAATATGGACCACCACGTCCCTAAACTGGAACAATAGAGCCTTCAAATGCTCTTTTACCGGATCTAAACGGTCCCGTTTAAGTTGATCTTAGCCCCAAACACGGCTAACGCATCCTTAAAATATTCAAATGGACTATAAAACTCCAAATCGACTTTGGTTCAAGGGTACATCTCCGAACTCCTCTGACACCTATCGTTGTAATCCTTCAATGACGTCAGAGAGGTGACGAGTCCCGACGGCCATATATTAAATGGATCACCACGTTAAGTTGATCTTAGTCTAAAACAGGACTAACGTATCCTTAACGGATGTTTAAGTTGATCTTAGCCTCAATATGATTAACGTATCCTTAAACTAAAAACACCAAACCCAAATCTAAGTAAATACGGATTTGGACTAATCCACGTCCTACGGGCGACGGCATAACTTAGTCTCCGTATACAATCCACGGGCAACCACAAACAAAACAAACACACACGACACGAAGTGAAATTCTGGAGAAGGAGAAAGTGGCTGCCGCGACGCGGTAGCGTAATTAACTGCAGGGGCTTGCGCCTGCAGGGAAGAGCGTCCTTACAATCAAAAACCCCTCAAACGAGGGGGAATCTGACGAAGTCTGCTACACCGGCCGCATCCGTCTAAACCTCCGATACACGGTATCATAAATCAACTTGGCATCTTCGGAGAGGTGGACGGATAAAACCATATAGCATCTGCCCCGAATCTCAGGCAAGACGTCCTCACATCGCGGCCGCCATTCGGAGGGGAACAGATTCTGGCACGCCCGGTGGGACCTTTTCCTCTTTCCACTCCACACTTTGTGTGTCGTCTTCATGAACCAATCGTGGTTTGTTAACGGTTGCCTTTGGATTTCAAGTTTACTAAGATTTGGTCTCTCGCTTGGTGCAGAAGAGGAATCAAGCATCGATGGCCTCAACTTGTTTGAAGCGCTCCAACTGCAACTGCAGCTCGCGTCCTGCCTCAACTGGGGGCATAACCTACGGGCCCCAAGCGTTCTCTCTGTTCACCATGCCCGTGGAGCAGATTACTCAAGCCACCACGGGGCTGTTTTTCGGAACTATGCTTCCGCCAACAAGCTTCAGCACCCCTGTGCCCGTACAAGAAGCTCCTAAGAAGTCGGTCTTCGATCGACTTTTAGTTACTGCGGCCCCTCTCAACAGGTCGCCCAACACCGGTGCCTCGTTCTTCTCTAGATTGGACCAAAACTCTCGCGGACATGCAATGAAGCGTGCAGTCTCAGAAAAGGTTATTCCAAAAGGAGTACCCAAACCTGCTCTTGAAGTCGTCAAGGTGGCTTCTCCTGCTAAGAGATCGGTCTTTACAAGATTGACCGTCCCAACTCCCACTCCTACTCTTGCTGCTCAAAAGACATCAGTCTTCAATAGGCTGACATCGGCAACTGCCCCACACCCGAACAGGGGGCAAGAAGAAGCTGTTTCTCTCTCTGAGCCAATACCGACGACTCGTCGAGCCCGACGACGCCACTGGAGCCGGGTAAGGAAGACTGGGGGCAACTCCCCTTCTGGGATAACTCCACCAGCTTCAACGGCGGAAGTCAATGCTGCTGTTCCAACCGGGAACAGTTTTGAGCTGCTGAATAGGGTACGCAGGAACTCACCAACTGCGGTGCTCAGGAGATCTCCTCCACCGGTAGAGACTGCCGTGGAAACAGAAAAGCCGGAGCAGCCTCCTCAATCGCTGTCCTCCAGGATCTACAAGACATGGGGACGAGTCCGAGAATCTGTCATTGATCCTAACTTCTCTCGCCAGCACAAGAATTCGAAAGGTCGGCAGGAAGAAAATCCCCTGGTCAAGCAACGAAAGGCGACGACCGCTTGGGTGCCCAAAGCAATGGCCCCCTCAACTTCTACGGCCCATAAAAGGAGAAGGCCGGAGAAAGTGCCGACGCCGATGACGAATATCAAAGGTGGTGAACCCAAACGCCCTAAGTCAGGGGGCATTGTAGTTCATACAGTCTACGTGGCGTCTGGTAAAGAGGGCAGTCGCATATCTACGGGTCATTGACCACTTACGCGATCCGTGACCAAAGCGCAGGAGCAGCAGCAGAAGCTCCAAGAGATGATAAACGCTATGGCCGCACTTACAGGGCCAAAAGAAAACCCTGAAACGTCCTTGGATGAACGCCAGGAGGAAGAAACCGACGCCGAATTCCTTCGCCGAATATTGGAAAAGAAGGACAAAGAGGCTGCTGAACAAGCAGCCAACATACAGCGTATGGGCCTCCTGTTCCAAGACATGGTGGGGATGACGATCCAACAAGATCCTCCGGCCGAAGATCCCCCGATCATCCTTGAAGACGATAAGGGAGAGACGTCGAATCCTCCGCCAGCTCTGTCAGCAGCTAAAGAAGAGACAATCTCCAAAGCTGACTTGGACGAGTACATAGCCCAGCAAATACGGGTTCATCATGCGACTGAAGCAGCTGGCCAGGTCGTAAGAACAGGGCGTCCATATCCAAGTTGGTACGATCAAATCAAGTACCCACACGGTTACACAATTCCTAAGTTCCATGTCTACAAGGGGACTGGCAATCCCCACCAGCATGTTGCCCAGTTCAGGGCACTCTGCGGCAACACCGGCGGTGACGACAAGCTGTTGCTTCGCCAGTTTGTTGGAAGTTTATCAGATACGGCGTTCGAGTGGTACTCTGAGCTCCCGAACGAATCGATCAAGACCTTCGCGGAGATGGAGTTGTTGTTTACTCAACGTTTTGCAAGCGCCAGTGAACGTACCCCAATGACGGCACTGATTAACGCCAGGGTAAAGCCAGGCGAGACATGGGTCCAATATGCTATACGGTGGTGAAACTTATGGTCGATGTGCGAGCAGCGCATTGAAGAAGCTCCCGCAGTGGGTATGTTTGTGGGAACCCTTGATCTGCAAGCAACCATCTCGCAATTTATGATATTTTTCAAGCCGACTACCTTCCAGGCCTTGATTGACAAACTAGCGCAAATGGATCAGATGGGCCATAAACCTCCTCTTCCAAAGCCGGACTCCCGAAATGACAAAGGGAAAGGAAAAGCGGTCGTTGTCGCTAATGCTCAACAACAACCGAGCGACTCGAAGCCGGTTGCTCGGCAAAATAATATGCGTCCGTACGTGGCCTTGAGGAGAGGATGGGACGTTCCTACTCATTTCCCCGAGATAAAACGAGAAGGTTATTCGAGCTGGCATTGCACAACCGACTCATAAGTCTGCCGGATCCAAAACGTCCGTCGCAACCAAGTGATGTCAATGAGCCCAACTACTGTCCTTATCATCGAGTACTGGGTCATCCGGTTGAAGATTGCTATGTTTTCAAAAATTGGCTTGAAAACCAGTACCGACAGGGCAAATTCGCGTTATCTGACAAATGGAAGGTGAATCCCCCACAGCCCCACACATCTAAGGGGACGAATACGCCGGGGGCAACATGCTCCGTCATTGAAGAAGCTCCTTGGGAAGTTGTATTATCAACCAAGACAAAGAGGATGCTAAACGATCTTCAGACATGCCCAGCGATCAAGTGAAAGAACCCGTTGGATCCGCAGATCATTGAAGGGATGTTGAAGCCTCGTCCAACTCAAAAGATCAATGGAAGTGGCCCAAGCATTTACAACCAGCCGTCGAAATCTTCAAAGAAGAAGAAAAAGAAGTCAAAGAAGCCCGTGAAGCCTGGCGACAAGCGCACAGACTTGCAAAAACAAATCGACGCGCTGGAGGAATACAACCAGAAGGCACGGACTCCTATTACATTCCAAGAGTTCCTCAACCACGTCTTTCAAGAGGAAGATGAGGGAGATAGTTCGTCGGATGAATCCGAGGAATATGTGGCGAGCTGTCGTATGATCCCATTCGCTCACGAACGATGAGAAAACTCCTTGTACTGAAAAGCTGGGGGCAGATCCCGAACCAAAAATTCTAGAGCCATCGGATGAAGTAATCGATGCATTCCTCAATGAAGCTCTCTTAAAAAGCAAAGCTGATCGGGAGCGCAAGGCGGTTATATTCGAAAGGGCCAAACGCCAGCGCCTTGACGAAAGAATTGAGATACTCCCGCTGGAGCAAAGTACACACACTGCGGACAAAATCAAATTCAAGATGAGGAAGAGGTTTGCTAAAGCCGTGTCAATGGGTATGAAGCTACCATCCTCTGAGGGAAGCGTTACTGGTGAAGCAGAAATGCACCCCTCCTATTGCTTGTATCATCGGAAGATTTCGCACCCCACTGAAGAGTGCAAAGCTTTCGATGGATGGTGGCAGGGATATGTTGCTCACCGGCAGCATTTTAAGCGGGAAAAGCACAAGACTCGCCTAGAACGGAACGATACGACCGAAGGGCTTAACAGAACTACCGGCAATTGTCGCATGGTCAACGCCGGGGGATCACAAGTGCTCACGTTCGGGAGCGATTCTGATGAAGAGCTGGAACTTGCCCCTCTCTTTAAAGAGTCCACTTCGGGAAAAGAAGAAGAGCCAAAGGTTTGCGAAAATATTCGGCTACGGAATTGGACGCTGCCCGAAAAGAATCTCGGACCCTCAAACAGAAAAGATAAAGGGAAAGAAAAGGTCTCTGAAGATATCGCCTTAGACGACCAAGTCATGGAAGAGCTAGCTGCCAAAGACCCGCCGAAGAAAAATAAGGTGGATTACAACGTCTTAGCGCATCTGAGAAAGCTACCCTCACAACTCAGCATTCTTGACGCCCTTTTACTATCAAAGGAGGTGAGAGATTCGCTAATTAAGGCACTACAGGACCCGGAGCAGTTCCAAGCTTTCCTGGCCGAAGAAAAGATGAAGGATGAACTGGAAGAAGTGCACACGGCCGATGTCACTTTTAGCGATGAAGACCTTCTCCTTGGGACGTGCGAACACAATCGCCCCCTCTATGTCTCAGGATACTGCCATGATATAAAGATAGGCAAAATCCTGATCGATAACGGGCCGTCTGTTAACCTACTCAATGTGCGGGTGTTAAAGGAAATCTGCATGTGCGTCCAGCACCTCGCTCGAGACAAGATCACCATTTCCGGGTTCGACTCCCAATCGTCAAAGACTCTTGGATCTGTGATACTGATGCTACGTTTCGGGCTGCTCGTCACGGACATTAAATTCCACGTCATAGATGCCAAGACATGCTACACCGCTCTGCTCGGCCGACCATGGTTACATGAGTACAACATCATCCCTTCTACACAGCATCAGTGTATGAAATATTTTAGGGATGGTCTCGAGTATACCGTAACGGGAGAACTGAATCCGTTTTCCGTGAATGAAGTTCGCAAATATGAAGATGCTAAATACTTCTTGCCGAATTTTGAAGACACGGAAAGGTGTCGCAAGCCGGAGAATAAAACTAACGCTACCATCCCTGCCTTCGGCAGTGATACCGAGGAGGAAGAGGAGATAGTTTATTCGGGTCCTCCCCAATACACCAAGCCGGGACCATCCGCTCCTACGTTGATCTTTGGTAGTGATTCGGAGGATGAGGTCCATGCTGTATTCTCTGCTCGACCTTCAATACGAGCTTCCGCCGACGAAGAGCAAAGTCTGCAAGTCGCTATGGTGCCGCTTAAACATTATAAAGAACTAGATGCGCTTCATACCGACAGTGTAGAGGAGCTGCAGACGTTCTATGTCCCTCCCAGGCGAGGAGGCGAAAAGGCAATTCTATTCTACCGCTCTGAAGAAAATAAAGTGGAGAAAGAAATCTGGCACGGGGCGGATCCTACGTTGGACAGGCTTCAGCCCATCCGTCTATCCAGATATTATACAGAAGGCTTGAAGAAGCTGTTGAAGCGTCAAGGGATACCCTTCAAACAGACCGTTACAAAGGCCAAATTCTATGACAGGGTCTGGAACGTCCCCGGAACTCAGCACAAGCTGCCTAGTGGCAGGATGGAGACGATCGGGCTCGGATACATTCGCTCCAAGAAACGAGAGCTGCTCCGCGACTGCTACGTCGTACACGACTTCAATGAAGAAGCAGATGCGCAACGGGAGGACACTAATCCTGAACCAGTAAAAGTTCCTGATGCAAAAGTGCCCAGTCCGTCGTTTGAAGAACAAATGGACAGGCTTATAAGGGATGCCGGCCAAAAATTCCGAGATGATCACAATCGTGAAATGGCAATCTACGAGAAAGCTAAAAAGCAACGCCTCCTTCAACAGGTCGTGAAAGACAAAAATGCCGCACCCTGCCAACTTGTTATAAAAAAGGCTCGACGCAGAGGCAGAAACAAATCGAAAGGCCAAGAAGGTGCTCAACAGCAACAAAGCGGGGCTAAGAGGCCACGCAAGCGGGAGTCGAGCGTTATTGATCTATCCCTCATGAAGAAAATGGGTCGAGCGTACTCGTTTCCGCAGGACAAGACGAAGAAGATACTTGATCTTGCTCTAAAACATCAGATGATTACACTACCGGAGTCTAAACACCCTGAACAAGCAAGCGAGGTCTCACACCCAGGCTATTGCTCTTATCATCGAGTGATAGGGCACCCTCTTGAGGACTGCTTCACCTTCAAGAATTAGGTTGAAGATCAGTATCAGCTTGGCAAGTTCGCTCTGTCCGACAACTGGAAGGTAGCGCCGCCACAGAAGCACGAACCCAAGGCCACGGAAGAAGAACCAGTTCCACATTAGGATTGGAAGCGAATTCGTACTTGTCACGTAATAACGATATCAAAAGAAGAGCCCGAGAACATGGATGACCTTCCCTGGTGCTTCGAAAACAGCAACGACGAGGTAATCTCAGAATTTCCGCCATCGCCAAAAGAGCTGGAAGATGGAATCCATACCACTGCAGATAATCTCAAGAAAATCGAGTTGGGGACGGCGAACTATCCACGACCGACGTTCGTCAGTGAGCTGCTATCTGAAGAAAGGGTGACTGCGTTAATAGACGTCCTTGTACAGCACAAAGATTGCTTCGCATGGAACTATTCCGAGATGCCAGGACTAGATCCAGAAATCGCTGTGCACAAATTGGCGATCTCCCTGGACGTCAAGCCGGTCAAACAGGCACCAAGAAGAATGCGGCTTGAGCTTGAGATGAGTATCAACGCCGAGGTCAAGAAGCTGATCGACTTTGGCTTCATCCAGGAAGTTCAATACCCTGAATGGATCGCCAACATCGTCCCGGTGATGAAGAAAAATGGGACAGTGCGCATATGCGTAGACTTCCGGGATCTCAATAAAGCTTGCCCTAAAGACGATTTCCCAGTGCCAGTCACCGAACTGATGATAGACAACACGTCCACTCATGAGGTTTTCTCCTTTATGGACGGCTCATCAGGGTATAATCAGATAAAGATGCATCCCGAAGACCAAAAGCATACCGCTTTCAGGACCCCTCTAGAGATATTTTGTTACAAGGTGATGCCGTTCGGTCTGAAGAACGCCGGTGCCACCTATCAGAGGGCTATGACGAAGATCTTCGATGACCTTATACATGAAATCGTTGAATGTTATATTGACGACCTCGTGATTAAGAGCAAATCGAATTAGGAACATCTCGAGCACCTAAAAACTGTATTTCAACGCCTTCGGAAATACAACTTGAAGATGAACCCTCTCAAGTGTGCATTCGGAGTTTCTTCAGGCAAATTCCTGGGATTCATCGTCCGACACCGAGGTATTGAAATAGATCCGTCAAAGATCAAGGCGATCATGGAAATGCCTCCGCCAATGACTCTTAAGCAGCTGTGATCTCTCCAAAGGAAGCTCGCATATATACGGTGATTTATAGCCAACCTTTCGGGCAAGTGTCGTCCTTACAGTCACCTGATGAAGAAGGGAACCACGTTCGTCTGGGATCAAAAATGCCAGGGCGCGCTGGACGAGATTAAACAGTACCTGCAGAACCCGCCAGTGTTGGCTGCTCCGGTTAAGGGAAAGCCTCTCATTCTTTACACAACCGCCCTCGAAGGTTCTTTATGCGCATTATGGGCGCAAGAGAATGATCAAGGGAAAGAGAGAGCACTTTATTACTTAAGTCGAGTTCTACTGGGGGCAGAAAGCAACTACTCCCCCATTGAAAAACACTGCTGTTGAAGTCAAAATTTGCACCCCAGTTGACCAAATCAAAGTCAAGGTCAACCCCAAGCCAGATGGGCCCAAGCCCAAGCAAGTGGGCCAATGCCCAGGTCGAGCCCGAACACGAAGCGTCCGGCCTTCCGCCATGCCAACAACAAAAATCATGTAACAAATAATTTTTATGTAATTTTTGTGCATGAATGTATGCAAAAGGGGCATAAAGCCAAATTTTTGTAAGCCCATGGCTTATGTGCAAAATGAAAAGGCACATGAGCCATGGGATAGGCAAAATGCCATTTTGCAAAGCTCAAGGGGCTATATGTAAATATGTACGCCTATAAAAGGCAACATGATGATGAATAAAAAATACTTTTCATTCTCACAAAAAACCTAGGGTTTGTATCTCTTTCCCTTCTCTGAAGGTCTCAAACCTTCTTCTTTCTTTTGAATTAAATCAAGAGTTTTACTCTTCCTTTTTAAAAACAAAATAGTTTTTCACCACGAAACCCACAAAGGGGAACTTGGATCTGCCATCAGTTCTCAAAAAAGAGAGATTTTGAGATCTCACATCTCTTGATCTTCAAGATCCAGCTAACAGAGGAGGAAGAAGAAGAACCCCTTCCATTAACCCCAAAAACACACTCAGGAGTCCAACTCCTCTCTGATTTCTCTTTCGAGAAATCCCTTTTTTAGGCTAAAAGCCTCCTTTTCTCGCCGGCGCTCAAGCGCAGAGCGCCCGCATGCCGACACGTGGCGCGCTTGCGCTCCAGCGCTCAGCGCTCGAGCGCAAGTCACCCCAGTGCCGACACGTGGCGCGCTTGCGCTCAAGCGCAAGCGCTCGAGCGCAAGTCGCCCCGGTGCCGACACGTGGCGCGCTTGCGCTCCAGCGCAAGTCGCCCCCGTACCGACACGTGGCGCGTTTGCGCCCCAGCGCAAGCGCAGAGCGCTCACGTGCCGACACGTGGCACACTTGCGCTCAAGCGCCCAGCGTAGAGCGCCCGCGTGGCACTCTAGTGCCTGAGCGCACAGCACCTAGGCGCACAGCGCCCAAGGTGCTGTCCCACGCATCCTTTGGATGTCTTTTCCCCTCTTTCTTTTATATATATATATACATGTATACATATATATATATATATACATATGTATACATATTTACACACACATGTACCCCACGGCTCCCGATATATCCAAAAACCCCTTCAAAACACAACACACGTACACTGCACATTGAGTTCGCATGGCCAGTTTAACCCGTCAATCGGAGGTTCCCTCGCTCCAAAGGCGAGGGGTAATTAACGGCAGCTTAGTCCGCGGCTGCCGGAGATTCGGATCCCCACAATCATTAAACCCCGCCCTACCCTAGGCAGGGGGAATCTGTAGTACGCCTGACAAGCGCGCGCGTATTCCCATCTCAATGGGGTGATGAAAAACACCCTACAACTGCCTGGCGTTGATCTTCGCGATAACAAAGCTTAGGCACTATGCATTGGCACATGAGGTCCGTCTCATTTCGAAGGTCGGTCCTCTTAAATATTTGATGTCGAAGGCCATATTGACGGGACGACTCGCTAAATGGACCCTGCTCTTGATGGAATTTTCGATAACATATCAACCTCTCAAGGCAGTCAAAGGCCAGGCCATCGCCGACTTCCTCGCTGAGCATCCGATACCCGCCGATTCTCCTTTGAATTGCGATCTTCCAGACGAACATGCGTTTGATGCGATCAACGGTAGTGATACCCGATGGGAGCTTTATTTTGACGGAGCATCTTCCGTAAAGAAGCGCAAACAAATTACCCATATAATCAAATCGGGGGTAGGCCTCATCTTCGTGACTCCACAAGGAGGGATAATGCGCTTTGCTTTCTCCTTAACAGAGCCGAGGACAAATAACGAAGTCGAGTATGAAGCTTTGATAGCAGGCCTCGAGATCGCCATTGACATGGGAATTGAAAACCTCCTCATATACGGAGATTCTCAACTGGTCGTTAGTCAAGTAAACGGCGACTACCAAACGTGCAAACCAGAGTTGGTGAAGTATGGTAAAAAGGTGCAACAACTGTTGACCCAAATTCCCTCCTATTCTTTGGGAAGCATACCGCGCGCGGAAAACAGCAAAGCAGACGCGTTGGCCAAACTTGCTAAAGAGCTGGCTGATGAGAACCTTGATGACGTAAGAATCGTGGTACAAAGCCGTCGGGTGTTTGCCCCCGCAGAAATATCTCCGGAATCACCCGAAGAAAAGGGAACGACTGAGCAGACGACCTTGCAAATAAAAGACTGGGAAAAGGCTGAGGATTGGAGGGAAGTCTTCATAGACTACTTTAAGTCCCACCAAATGCCCGAAGAAGCGTCCACAAGACATCAGCTCATGAAACGAGCTCTGTCTTTCGCCTTCGTCAATGATACTCTGTACAAGAGGTCATTCGATTCTCTATGGCTGAGATGCTTGGGACCTGACGAAGCGAGAAGAGTCGTTCAAGAAGTTCATGACGGAATCTGTGGTTCTCATCAAGCAGGCCCGAAGATGAAGTTGAAGATCAAACGGATGGGATACTACTGGCCCACGATGATTCAGGATTGCCTCGAATATGCGAAGCAATGCCACTCATGCCAGATCCATGGGGACTTCATCCACCAACATCCAAATCCACTACACCCAACGGTGGCTAGCTGGCCATTCGAAATGTGGGGAACTGACATAGTCGGCCCCATCGAACCAGCATCGTCCAGGGGACATCGTTTCATCCTGGCGACGACTGACTACTTCTCCAAATGGGCAGAAGCAGTACCGTTAAGAGAAGTGAAGACGGAAAATATCCTCCATTTCTTCAAGACGCACGTCATATATCGGTTTGGAACTCCGCGACGGATCATCTCCGATAACGGGCCAGCTTACAGAAGCCACAAGATCAGTCGCTTTGCACAGCAGCATAATATAGACTGGAAATATTCTTCAGTTTACAATCCGCGAGCTAATGGTCTAGCTGAAGCCTTCAACAAGACCCTGACCAAAATCATGAAAAAGACGGCGTCCCGAAATAAGAGAGACTGGCACGAGAGACTGCAAGAGGCTCTTTGGGCATATCGAACAACGTTTAAGACGGCCACCAACGCAACGCCATATGCGTTGGTATTCAGTACAGAAGCAGTATTCCCCCTCGAGATAGAATTACCCTCTCTACGAGTGGCAGTCCACTACGAGCTAACAGATGAAGAAAACGCTCACCTTCGGCTTGAGGAGCTTGATGCCCTTGAAGAAACACGGCTCATAGCGCAACAAAATCTGGAAGCTTATAAAGCAAAGATGACGCGCTCATATGAAAGATTGACCCGACCGAGGACATTTCGCCAAGGCGAACTCGTGCTAATGGTCAAAAGGCCCATGATCCCCAATCACGCCAAGCGGGGAAAGTTTGAGCCAAACTATGAAGGCCCGTACATCATAGATAAGGTCTACCAAGGTGGGGCCTATCAGCTCATGGATATGCACGGTGAAAGGCCTTTTAGGCCAATAAACGGTCGATTCCTAAAGAAATACTACGCTTAATGAGCCACAGCCTAGGTCAATGGTAGATGACGACGACTATGTCCGCTCGCTATCTTCCTAAGCTCAAGTTTTATAAGCAGTAGCCAGCCTTCTCAATAGCGGACCGAAACGTTCTTGAACTAATAGCGGACCGAAATGTCCTTAAACTAATACCGCAACATCCGTAGGCTGACGAGATAAAAAAAAGAAGAAGAAAAATATAATAAAAAAAAAGGTATGTACATAAGCAAAATGGGCACGGATGAAAACTCGAAAGGGCTCCGTGAGTAAAAACAGCAGGGCTACCGACGAGTGTTCGTGAAAACCCGAAAGGACGCGGCCTCGTAAAAAGAAAGAAGAAAGAAGAAGAAAAAAAAAAAAAGAAGAATAAAAAAAACGGTATGTCCATAAGCAAAATGGGCACGGATGAAAACCCGAAAGGGCTCCGTGAGTAAAAACAGCAGGACTACCGGCGAGTGTTTGTGAAAACCCGAAAGGGCGCAACCTCGTTAAAAGACACTTATAGGGTCCTCACGACCTTGTAAGGAGAAATCACCACGTGAGATCCTTACGACTCACAAGGGAGCAACACACTTAGGGATCCCCACGATTCCTAATAAGAAAATACACTTGCGAGATCCTCATGACTCGTAAGGAGAACTCTCTTATGAGACCCTCACGGCTCATAAGATTTGGAAGTCTTAAGTTACAGAGACCTAAACCTGTGCTTAAGCAACCCCCCCAACTTCCGATATTGCCCTACAAGTGGTCCAATACTGGCTCTTGTATACAATCCACGGGCGCGAATAAACATTTCCCTAACCAAGTCCCATCCGAGACTGGGGATATGTTCGCATGGTGAACAACCCTTGTAAATCCTCTCGATTTACAAAGAGAAAACCCTCTCGTAGGATCCTTACGACTTACAGAGGAATAAAGCACTTAGGAATCCTCACGATTCCTAAGGGGAAAATACACCTACAAGATCCTCACGACTTGTGGGGAGAAATACCTTTGTGAGACCCTTACGGCTCATGAAGTTAAAAGCCTTAGTCGACAGGACCTTAACCCTGCTCGCTAAGCCACCCTTGTTCGACATCGACAGAGGCAAACGATAATTCGCTCCTGGCAATATCCCAGTTGTAACGGTGCTGATGCCAAAATCGGTGTCCAATTTCAGGTTTACGGCGAAAAACCAGTAGGCTGCACATGCATATGAAATAGCCGAAATGATAGGGCAACTTGCAATAAAAAGCAGTAAGTAAAAATGTATGCATGCAAAATAGCCGAAATGATTGGGCAACTCGCAATAAAAAGCAGCGAGTAAAAACGAAATAAACAGCCGAAATGATTGGGCACCGCGAAAAATAGCCGAAATGATTGGGCAATCGCGACCTTCGCGATATAAAAGCTGAAATGATAGAGCATCGCAGAAATAAAATAAAAAAAATGATGATAAAACTTTGGCCCTACAGTTGAGATCACATCGATCCCTGTACACAATCCAAGGGCGCAAACAAAGAGGGAACCAGACTTTCCCAACAGGCTCCGCCAGAAAACGAAGCCAGACCCCAACGATTCATCCCAACTCCGAAGAAACCAGCGTCTTCGGCAAACCCCTCAACTCAGGGAGACAAACAATCCTTGACGAGAGCCTCCTGATGCGCGTCGACTCGCAGAGCAACCAGTATCTCCGTGGAAAATTCTCGACTCGTTTCAACACCAAGGAAACAAATAATCCTTGGCGCTAGGGAAACAAATAATTCTTAGCAAACACCTAAACTCAGGGAAACAAACAATCCTTGACGAGAGCCTCCTGATGCGCGTCGACTCGCAGAGCAACCAGTATCTCCGTGGGAAATTCTCGACTCGTTTCAACACCAAGGAAACAAATAATCCTTGGCGCTAGGGAAACAAATAATCCTTAGCAAATACCTCAACTCAGGGAAACAAACAATCCTTGACGAAAGCCTCCTGATCCGCGTCGACTCGCAGAGCAACCAGTGCCTCCGTGGGAAATTCTCGACTCGTTTCAACACCAAGGAAATAAATAATCCTTGGCGCTGGGGAAACAAATAATCCCTGGCAAACACCTCAACTCAGGGAAACAAATAATCTTTGACGAGAGCCTCCTGATGCGCGTCGACTCGCAGAGCAACCAGTATCTCCGTGGGAAATTCTCGACTCGTTTCAACACCAAGGAAACAAATAATCCCTGGCGCTAGGGAAACAAATAATCCCTGGCAAATACCTCAACTCAGGGAAACAAACAATCCTTAACGAGAGCCTCCTGATCCTCGTCGACTCGCAGAGCAACCAGTGCCTCCGTGGGAAATTCTCGACTCGTTTCAACACCAAGGAAACAAATAATCCTTGGCGCTAGGAAAACAAATAATCCCTGGCAAACACCTCAACTCAGGGAAACAAACAATCCTTGACGAGAGCCTCCTGATTCGCGTCGGCTCGCAGAGAAACCAGTGTCTCCGCAGGAAATTCCCGATTCGTCTCAACTTACAAGATAAAGCCTCAGGCAGCAGGGACTAAAAAAAACTTGCTTCCTGAACAATGGGACCCTGCAAGTCGATCTAAAACGATCTCTTGCATACTATTCACGGGTCTCACTCTCCAAAGTCGAGTTTCGACAAGGAGGGAAACAACCGCTTACGGGTCCTCTCGACTCGTAAGAGGGAAAAATTCTCTTATAGGATCCTTACGACTTATAAGAGACAACACACTTAGGAATCCTCACGACTCCTAAGGAGAAAAGCCCACCTACGAGATCCTCTCGATCCGTAGGGAGAAAAATCTCTATGAGACCCTCACGGCTCGTAGAGTTGAAAAGTCTTAGGCAGCAGATCTGAACCTGCGGCCTAAGCCATCGCTATTTCTTAAGAAAGACAAGATGCGTGCTCTATTATCTGTTGACCATATTTACTAAAGCGATATGCTGATAATAAGAGAAAGAAGAAAGCGACAGAAAGAGCATCTGATTTACATTTGATCAGGCGTTCGAGACACACCCATCCATACATAAGCAAAAGATTCAGAACGGAAAATAAAGACGGGCTGGGACAAAAATTTTCCATTAATATTGCCAAAAGTTCTTACAATCATAAAATTAATAAACGAAAAATATTATTACAATGGAATAACCTCAGATCCAGGGCACGGATTGAGGAATTCAAAAGTAAGGCCATCCAGAGTTCTTCTGGCTTTTCTGATTATTCTTGTGCGCAGCCTCTCGCGCTCCTGTGTGTCAAGATCCTCGACAAGCCCTCCCGGCCTTCGATAAGCAGCGACTATCGTCGTCTGCTGGAAAATTTGATGTAGGATGTCGATGAGGCTGTCCCGCCGTTTCTTCGAGATCAGCCCTGTCAGGTACACTGAATGCACCTTGTCTTCGGCATCATCCAGCGCATTGAGCAGTAGGGCCTCGTGAAACCCCGGAAGTGCTCTCCATATTGCTCCCAGCACGACCTTCAAGAGAGCTGAACGATGAGGAAGCAGCCAACCACCGCTTGCGTTGAGGCGACTCATGACCTCCGCACACTGGGCGTCCGTAAACTCCTGGTTTTGATGACGGCCCTGTGCGCGGATATCGTCGTAGGTGATGAACTCGTGCAAACTGTATAGACGCACCGCCATTATGCCTGGAGGAAATGCCACAGGAAGTTTAGCGATAAAAAGAAAAATAATATACACAGAGAGTTAAACTCCCCGAGAGCAGTGCTCTGCAAACAGGACTGATTACCAGAATCCTAATAAGGGGAATTTAAATAAATCCCCCGAGAACTATAAGATTGTTACTATTAAAAGATGATATAATCCGTTAAATACAAAACTCCATTTTTAATTCTCATTATCCATATTCGAACTCTTAAGAGTTCATTTTTTTAGATCAAAGAGATCTATGTTTTGCTAAAGACGCAAGATTCTGTTCATGAGTTAAGAAACCCTAAAACAGATTCTTGAGAGCAAGGCTTTGTTTGGTGAAACGCTAAAAGGATTTTCTTTAGATCAAAGATCTATGAGAGCAAAGCACTATTAATTAAAATTGATTTAATTTAAGACTAATTCTTACTTAAATAGTTTCTCTTAAAGAAAATCTAACTCTGAGAGTTCTTGAAGGCAAGAGCAAAGCTCTGAAGTTTCTGAAAATGAGAATTTTAAAGATGATAATCATCTATGCAGGACCAAAGGTCCTATTTATAGGCATCAAGTGCCCTTTCAACTTCTAAAGTTGCCGTAACGGTTGGAATTCCGCCACCGTTGCGCTCACGTTTGGGGTCACGTAAGCGCAACTGTGGGGGGCATTTGTTTACCCCAATCAAAGCAAAGCTCTGTTCAAATTCCGAGGAGGGAGATGAAGCAACGCTTCATCTTCCCCCAATCAGAGCAAAGCTTTGCTTTGAAAATTTAAACTTTAATAAATAAAGCAACGCTTCAAATCTCGGGCGCAATGCGCCACATGTCGGGCGCTGATACGTCAGCACAGCGTCCAAAAAGGCGCGCCCAATCAGAGCAAAACTCTATTTAAACTAAAATTAAAGGAAGCAACGCTTCAGTTGCGCAAGCACCGTGCTGCGCGACACGTGTCAGCGCAGATGCGCTAGCGCAGTGGTGCTGCGCTTTGCGCTGCGCGACACGTGTCACGCTCTGGAGTATTTGCGCCAAACAGAATTAAAATTCTAAAGAAATATTTTCTGTTCTTTTTAAAACAAGAAGATTTTCTTCTATAAAACAGAAGATCTTGGATCAAAAATTCAACGGCGGGGAAAATTCCCCAAATCACTCAGAGAAAGATCTCTTTAACAAATTTATGGGCACTATATAAAGGCCCCTATACCTCAATTCAAAGGCATCAACATTTTGTGAGAAATTAAACAGAGAGAGCTCTGAAGATTTGGAGAGAAATCCTTAAGAACAAAAAAGGTAAAAAGCCTTTAGAAAAAGAGAAAATTCTCTTATGAACAGATCATGGATGTAAAAACAAGATCAATGATCTTCAATAAAAAACAAATAAAAACAGTGCTTTGCACTTTTTATGAACCTTTGGTTCTCTGAGATAAGAAAAACAAGAGAAACTTGTTTTCTTTGATCTAAATTAGATCAAGAAAGCAAACGGTGATTTGCACTTCTGTTATGAACCTTTTGGTTCTTGAATCTAAAAGATTCTCAAATTTATAGTGCCTTGCACTTGCAAACTGCGCTGTTGCGGTCTCGGGAGAGCGCCACGTGTCAGCATCTGAACTACTTGCGCTATGCGCTCTTGAAATAGAGCTTTGCTCTCTATAATTGGCGCAACTCACCAGGGAGCGCCACGTGTCAGCAGCGCAACAGCGCAGCGCACTGACACAGCGCACTGCGCTGTCGCGCTTGCACTCCTCAGATCGTGACACATGTCGTCACTACGAGCGCTTGCGCTCTCTGATCGGCGCAAAGTGCCTGATAAATGTTAGGCATTTCCTAAAAGGCCAGGCCCAAATTAAAAAAAAAAACAAGCAGGCCTAATTAAATTGATGCTCGGCATCATTTATAAATGGGCAGAGCCCAAACGAAATAATAAAAATGCTATGCATTTTAAAAGGGGCAGAGCCCAAACAAAGTAGATGCTTTGCATCATTTATAAATGGGCAGAGCCCAAAACAAATTGATGCTCTGAGCCCAAATAAAAATGCAATGCAAAAGCAAATAAAATGTTGAACATTTTCAACTGGACTTAGCCCAATTTTGGCCGTAAGTCCTCAGATTAAATTGACTGAGCAAGATTGCTCTCTTAAATCAATTTACCCCCGGTTCGGGGGTACATCTCCGAACTCCTCTGACACTTCTCGTTGTAATCCTTCAACGACGTCAGAGAGGCGACGGGTCCCAACGACCATACATGAATATGGACTGCGGGGTCTCTAAACTCGTGGACCGAAACGTCCTTAAACTAATATTGGACCGAAACGTCCTTAAACTAATATTGGACCGAAACGTCCTTAAACTAATGATGGACCACTACGTCCTTAAACTGGCAATGGACCGAAACGTCCTTAAACTAATGATGGACCACCACGTCCTTAAACTGGCAATGGACCGAAACGTCCTTAGACTAATGATGGACCACCACGTCCTTAAACTGGCGATGGACCATCACGTCCCTAAACTGGAATATGGACCACCACGTCCCTAAACTGGAACAATAAAGTCTTCAAATGCTCTTTTACCGGATCTAAACGGTCCCGTTTAAGTTGATCTTAGCCCCAAACACGGCTAACGCATCCTTAAAATATTCAAATGGACTATAAAACTCCAAATCGACTTTGGTTCAAGGGTACATCTCCGAACTTCTCTGACACCTATCGTTGTAATCCTTCAACGACGTCAGAGAGGTGACGAGTCCCGACGGTCATATATTAAATGGATCACCACGTTAAGTTGATCTTAGTCTAAAACAGGACTAACGTATCCTTAACGGATGTTTAAGTTGATCTTAGCCTCAATACGGTTAACGTATCCTTAAACTAAAAACACCAAACCCAAATCTAAGTAAATACGGATTTGGACTAATCCACGTCCTACGGGCGACGGCATAACTTAGTCTCCGTATACAATCCACGGACAACCACAAACAAAACAAACACACACGACACGAAGTGAAATTCTGGAGAAGGAGAAAGTCGCTGCCGCGACGCGGTAGCGTAATTAACTGCAGGGGCTTGCGCCTGCAGGGAAGAGCTTCCCCACAATCAAAAATCCCTCAAACGAGGGGGAATCTGACGAAGTCTGCTACACCGGCCGCATCCGTCTAAACCTTCGATACATGGTGTCATAAATCAACTTGGCATCTTCGGAGAGGTGGACGGATAAAACCATATAGCATCTGCCCCGAATCTCAGGCAAGACGTCCTCACGTCGCGGCCGCCATTCAGAGGGGAACAACGTCCTTAAACTAACAACGGACCACTATGTCCTAAAACCAGCCGTTAACCGAGATGTCGATAAACTGCGGTGGATTGCAGCGTCTCAAAGCCGATACAAAAAAAATATAAAAATATATATATATAAATAATAAAAATAAAAACGGTATGTCCATAAGCGAAATGGGCACGGATGAAAACCCGAAAGGGCTCCGTGAGTAAAAACAGCAGGGTTACCGGCGAGTGTTTATGAAAACCCGAAAGGGCGCAACCTCGTTAAAGAACACTTGCAGGGTCCTCACGACCTTGTAAGGAGAAACCACCCGCGTGAGATCCTTACTACTCACAAGGGAGCAACACACTTAGGAGTCTTCACGATTCCTAAGGAGAAATTACACTTGCGAGATCCTCACGACTCGTAAGGAGAACTCTCTTATGGGACTCTCATGGCTCATAAGACTTGAAAGTCTTAAGTTATGGAGACCTGAACCTGTTCTTAAGCAACCCCTACAAACTTCGATATTTCCCTACACGCGGCTCATACTGACCCTTGTATACAATCCATGGGCGTGAATAAACATTTCCCTAACCAAGTCCCATCCGTGACTAGGGATATGTCCATACGGTGAACAACCCTTGTAAGTCCTCTCGACTTATAAGGAGAAAACCCTTTTGTAGGATCCTTACGACTTACAAGAGAACATGCACTTAGGAATCCTCACGATTCCCAGGGAGAAAACACACCTACAAGATCCTCACGACTTGTAGGGAGAAATACCTTTGTGAGACCCTTACGGCTTATGAAGTCAAAAGCCTTAGTCGACAGGACCCCTAACCCTGTTTACTAAGCCACCTTTGTTCAACATCGACAAAGGCAAATGATGATTCGCTCCTGGCAATATCCCAGTTGTAGCGGTGCTGATGCCGAAATCGGTGTATAAATCCAAGCTTGCAGCGAAAAGCCAACAAGCCACACATGCATGCGAAATAGCCGAAATGATGGGGCAACTTGCGACAAAATCAGCAAGTAAAAATGTATGCATGAAAAATAGCCGAAATGATGGGGCAACTTGCGACAAAATCAGCAAGTAAAAATGTATGCATGAAAAATAGCCGAAATGATTGGGCAACTCGCAATAAAAAGCAGCGAGTGAAAAATAAAATAAATAGCCGAAATGATTGGGCACCGCGAAAAATATCCGAAATGATGGGGCAATTGCGACCTTTGCGATATAAAAGCTGAAATGATAGAGCATCGCGGAAAAAGAAATAAAATAAAAATTAAATGTATGCCCTACAGGTGATGTTACATCAATCTCTGTATACAATCCAGGGGCGCAAACAAAGAAGGGATCATACTCCTTCCCCCCCAGGTTTCATCAGAAGAAGAAGCTGAATCTCGACAGGCCACAAATAACCTAGAGATCGTCTCAACATTTGTCTCGTTGCGGCAAATACGACCTCGAGCAAAGCGGAACAACGGCGATTCCCAATTCCATGACTCGGCGGTGTACAGATCACCGAAAGTCAAATCCCAACTCTGAAATGCGGATACAATCAACAAAATTCCTGTTCACGTGGAACGCGGATAATTTCACTCTTTGACCCCGTGGAAAACGTCCAGAGCGGAGCTTGGTCCTCGCAGAACACGGCAGTGAACCCGTGGGAAGCATCCAGAGCAAAATTTCTGGTCACGTGGAACGCGGATAACGTCACTCTTTGACCCCGTGGAAAACGTCCAGAGCGGAGCCTAGTCCTCTCCAAGCACGGCAGTGAACCCGTGTGAAGCATCTAGTGCAAAATTCCTGGTGACGTGGAACGCGGATAACGTCACTCTTTGACCCCGTAGAAAACGTCCAGAGCGGAGCCTAGTCCTCGCCAAGCACGGCAGTGAACCCGTGTGAAGCATCTAGTGCAATATTCCTGGTCACGTGGAACGCGGATAACATCACTCTTTGACCCCGTGGAAAACGTCCAGAGCGGAGCCTGGTCCTCGCAGAACACGGCAGTGAACCCGTGGGAAGCATCCAGAGCAAAATTCCCGGTCATGTGGAACGCGGATAACGTCACTCTTTGACCCTGTCGAAAACGTCCAGAGCGGAGCCTAGTCCTCGCCAAGCACGGCAGTGAACCCGTGTGAAGCATCTAGTGCAAAATTCCTGGTCACGTAGAACGCGGATAACGTCACTCTTTGACTCCGTGGAAAACGTCCAGAGCGGAGCCTGGTCCTCGCAGAACACGGCAGTTAACCCGTGGGAAGCATCCAGAGCAAAATTCCTGGTCACGTGGAACGCGGATAACGTCACTCTTTGACCCCGTGGAAAACGTCCAGAGCGGAGCCTAGTCCTCGCTAAGCACGGCAGTGAACCCGTGTGAAGCATCTAGTGAAAAATTCCTGGTCACGTGGAACGCGGATAACGTCACTCTTTGACCCCGTGGAAAACGTCCAGAGCGGAGCCTAGTCCTCGCCAAGTACGACAGTGAACCCGTGTGAAGCATCTAGTGCAAAATTCCTGGTCACGTGGAACGCGGATAACGTCACTCTTTGACCCCGTGGAAAACGTCCAGAGCGGAGCCTAGTCCTCGCCAAGCACGGCAATGAACCCGTGTGAAGCATCTAGTGCAAAATTCCTAGTCACGTGGAACGCGGATGACGTCACTCTTTGACCCCGTAGAAAACGTCCAAAGCGGAGCCTGGTCCTCGCAGAACACGGCAGTGAACCCGTGGGAAGCATCCAGAGCAAAATTCCCGGTCACGTGGAACGCGGATAACGTCACTCTTTGACCCCGTGGAAAACGTCCAGAGCGGAGCCTAGTCCTCGCCAAGTACGGCAGTGAATCCGTGTGAAGCATCTAGTGCAAAATTCCTGGTCACGTGGAACGCGGATAACGTCACTCTTTGACCCCGTAGAAAATGTCCAGAGCGGAGCCTGGTCCTCGCAGAACACGGCAGTGAACCCGTGGGAAGCATCCAGAGCAAAATTTCTGGTCATGTGGAACGTGGATAACGTCACTCTTTGACCCCGTGGAAAACGTCCAGAGCGGAGCCTAGTCCTCGCCAAGCACAGCAGTGAACCCGTGTGAAGCTTCCAGTGCAAAATTCCTGGTCACGTGGAACGCGGATAACGTCACTCTTTGACCCCGTGGAAAACGTCCAGAGCGGAGCCTAGTCCTCGCAGAACACGGCAGTGAGCCCGTGGGAAGCATCCAGAGAAAAATTCCTGGTCACGTGGAACGTGGATAACGTCACTCTTTGACCCCATGGAAAACGTCCAGAGCGGAGTCTGGTCCTCGCAGAGTACGGCAGTGAACCCGTGTGAAGCATCCAGAGCAAACATCGGACTGTGGAGTCTTTAAAATCCACGGACTATGATGTCCTTAATCTTGACCGTAATGTCTTAAAACTAACGATCAACCAACATGATTCTAGACTGATTTTACCTTGGTTCAAGGGTACATCTCTTCACTCCTTTGATATTTGTCGTTGTAATTCCTCAACGTCTTCAAAGAGGTGACGGGTCCCGGTAACCACACATCGGACTGTGGAGTCCTTAAATCCACGGACTATGATGTCCTTAACCTTGACCGTGATGTCTTAAAACTAACATCGGACTGTGGAGTCCTTAAATCCACGGACTATGATGTCCTTAATCTTGACTGTGATGTCTTAAAACTAACATCGGACTGTGGAGTCCTTAAATCCACGGACTATAATGTCCCTAACCTTGACCGTGATGTCTTAAAACTAATATCGGACTGTGGAGTCCTTAAATCCACGGACTATGATGTCCTTAACCTCGACCGTGATGTCTTAAAACTAACATTGGACTGTGGAGTTCTTAAATCCACGGACTATGATGTCCTTAACCTTGACCGTGATGTCTTAAAACTAAGATCGAACTGTGGAGTCCTTAAATCCACGGACTATGACATCCTTAACCTTGATCGTGATTTCTTAAAACTAACATTGGACTGTGGAGTCCTTAAACCCACGGACTATGAGGTCCTTAACCTTGACCGTGATGTCTTTAAACTACGGTACCCTGGAAAACATCCCAAAGCAACCCCTGACCCCGTGAAATACGGATAAGGGCGACCGCACCTAGCACTTGCGGGTCCTCACGACCGGTAAGGAAGAAAACTTTCTTGTGAGATCCTTATGACTCCCAAGGGAAAACCCGCTTAAGAATCCTCACGATTCCTAAGGAGAACTTACACCTATGGGATCCTCTCGACCTGTAGGGAAAAAAACTCTTTATGAGACCCTTACGGCTCATAAAGCTCAAAAGTCTTAGGAGGCAGATTTTAACCCTGAATCCTAAGCTATCATTGTCCTGCAAAGAGATCAAGATAGATTACCCGCAGAACTCATTCAAGTAGAAGAGACACACCATTGAGAAGAAAAAAAATGTCTTTATTCATAAACCAAAATGGATACAAAGTACAATTCATGAAAAAAACAAAAAGAATATACTCTCATTCGGGAGTATGTACAAAAAGAAAGGAAAAGATACAAGTTTTCAAGCCGGCGGGTGATTTAGCAATTTTGCTAGCTCATCCTTCTTTTGCTGGGCCACAGCTTCATGATTCAGGATCGCCAGAAGACGGGCCTCCGCCTGAGCCTGCTAGGCCTGATACGAGGCGAGCCGGCCTTCAAGCTCTTTCTCAGTAGCCTTGTGAGCCTCGACCCTTTCACGAGTGAACACGGCAGCTTTATCAAGAGCCACCACCTCTCTGATAGACTCTTGAAGTACCCGCCAGAGTTCATACGCTTTATTGGCTTTGGCTGTAAGGCTGGTTTGAAGCTCGCTCAATGCCTTAGAGGCCAGCTCCCTTTCCGAGAATTTGCGGCCGAGCCTCTTCTCGCATGATACCATATTTGCCGCGCACCGTGCTATCAGCCCCCGCAAGTCCGCCTTTGCAGCCACGGCCTCCGAAGAAAGGTAGGAACACTCAAGGGCGTGCAAGCAAGCCTCCACCTGCCGACAGAACTCTACCCAGACTCGCACCACCTCTTCGCTATGGTAGGTGGCAAGAAAAGAAAGAGAACCGTTAGCTTCGGCGGCAAATGCTTCAGCTGTGGTTGCGCTGCCAGCGCGAAGCTCCTCGATCAAAGACGACAAGGAGACAAGGCTTAATTGGGCCAAGCGCTCTGAGGTTCGCAAAGCATAGGGATTGGGCGGCATGGCAATGCGCGAGTCCAGCGCTATGGGGGCTGGCAAGGCTGTTCAGATTTGAAAAATGTCAGTAAAACTCTTAAGCAAAGGAACAAGTGGGACTATATTGAAATGCCACTTACCCACGGACATGCAACTAGGAGCCGAAGGTGCCCCTGGCCCTTCGAGGACCTCGACCTCGTCATCGGCCTCCAAAACTGTAGAGAACATCAATGTCAATACGCAAAATAACAGCGATACCATAAGAAATGGCGAACGACACTAACCTTGTCCAGATGAGAGGACGATGCGTTGAGGGGAGATCGCCTGCAGAGCTGCCATCTCCAATAAACGCTGAAACGATTGCCGGGAAGACAAATCAACAATAGAGGCCGTCGGCCTGTGCAATTCTGGGAAAACAAAAGAGTTCAGACAACAGAAAGATTGCTAATTTAAAATGTAGAAGGTTACCTTCAACACTCCTCCCATTCCGAGTCAGGGGGATGGCGGCTTCAACGGCCTCCGCCGTGATCTCCGGCTCTAGCAAAAGAAGGGTAGTCCCGACTACTTCCCCTCCAGCCTCGGGGTCGCCCTCGGGAAGAGCAGGTGGGACGGCAACTACCAAAAGTGCCTCCCCCAAAGGAGCAAGAGCTCCAGGATCAACAACCGCCACAGGAGGCTCTATCGTGAGAAGCGCAGCGTCATCGACCCCCTCCACATCGAGCAATGCTTCATTGGGGACGTCAACAGGTTTTATCTTCAGCAAGCCTGTAGGGACCTCCCCCATCGCTGAAGACTCTGCACAATTCACGCAAGAATAAGGATACATACAGGGGTAAACAATCTGAAATGCTACAAAGAAGTATAAAAACATACCAATGCGTAGCGAAGCCTTCAATATGGCTTCTTCAAGCTGATGCTCCTTCTCAAGGAGGCGTGCTCGCCGGGGTTCGAGGGTGGACTCGTGGCCGCCGGTTCATAAGGAAAGTGCATCCGTGGCATCCTCCGAAGCAACCTGCTTCAGGGCCCGTTCTCCCCATTCCTCCAAAGGGCCAATAAACCGCCGCCGGATCCATGAGGGGTCTTCATAGATGATCACGGCAGGATAGGGTTTCTTCGGAATCCTTGCGTTCTGAGACTCATCTTTAGAACGTCTTATGGCCTCAGCCAATTGTGCGGCTTCCTCGGCAGCCGAGCCCGGGAAGAGAAGACCAGCGTCCGACTCTTGCACGACCAACGGCTCATCTGAAAGTATGGGCTCAGACTCCGTTAAAGAATCAAGTAAGTTGGTGGCCACCCTCCTCCGCCTCTTAGATCCAGAATCGGCCGCCGAAGACGACCGTTTCTTCCCCCGTGGAGTCTTAGTGCGGCGCCGGCCCACGTCACCTTCAACACCCTCATCCCTATCACCCTTGCTCGGTGCCACAACCGAGGATGACACCGCCATTGTCGATGCCACGGGTGGTGGTGCCGCTGTCACGCCCCGCTTCCCAGTGTACGGCGAAGGGGACGCGACGAGGCCCGCTACGTATATACTCAGAAGTACATACGCTAAGCTTATCTAAGCAATATAAAAGTACATCACAAGAGACAAGAGATATAGAAATAACAGCAACTTTATTAATAACATTCTTTTGTACAATGCATGAAAAGTAAATACAACTGAAATGGAAAGCGATGCCTAAACAGTGGCATAACAGGAAATGAAAATACTGAAAAGAACAAGGTACAATATCTAGAGCTCGGGATCTTCATGAAACTGCTCCAAGTCTTCACCGGTGGGCTCGATCTCTGCTGGGTCCAAAGCACCTGACGACATTCAAAGAAGAAAGAAATAGAATGTCGTCAGCGAACAGGTCGCTCGGTAAGTCCCAAAGATAAGGGAGAAATAGACAGAAAGTAAGAGAGAGAGAGAGAGAGCTTTAATGTTGTATTATAATATTGTAATATTGTATTAACATTGTTGTTTGTAGCCTGGTACAGAAGATGCCAGTGTATACGAGGGGAGTCCCACTTACACCGGGGACTTTGGTAACCTGTAGTACAAGGCTCCGTCGATAATACCACGGAACAATGGCATGGATGTAATTACGTCTTAAATGACCACCTCGTGCCACCTTTAACATATTCCGTACCAGTCTACACCTTAAACCCCGTAGTGTTATGATTGTATTGTAGTATTGTATTGCATAAGTTGGATGACTGATCAAAACCATGATATCAGTAAATATGTTGTAACTGCATAAGCAGGTAAATGGAATAACGGAATAATGGATTTATATCCATGGTTTGATTCAGTCAAGTTGTATAGATCGATAACTGGATTCTGGGATTCATGTATTCATATTGAGTTAGAATATTAAAGAATATAGATTGACTTGAATCATATTCAAGTCAGAAATAATCAGACTCAAACCCGAGTCAGACTAAAAAAAATGTAAGTTGAAGTTCTATATTTGTTTGGGTCATTATTGTAATTTATAAAACTTGAGGGGTTTTTATGTAAAAATACTTTTGTATAGTTTTCAAGATACACCTCAAGTATTTATTATTCGTCTTTATTGTTATAATAAGTGTGATTTTATTTTATGATATTTCTAGTGAAAATATCCTAATTTCATAAATAAATGTATTAACTTGTAATATTGATTTATTTGAAATTCATGGTATTTTCATGTAACTTTTAATCTTGTAATTTTTAGGAAAAGGTGGAAACTTTATGTTATAATAAAATAGGTGTTTAAATGATAAATATACATATGTTTATACAAGAATAATTTTAAATAAATATTTTATTTTCCAAAAATCTCATTTTTCTTAAATGTCGTATTTTAAATCTTTCGAGACCGAATGCTCCTTGCGGAGGTCTGAATCTCGCACTACTAAGCTCGAGGGTGCACGATAAACCGTACTATCCCTAACGAGTTTCCCAAAGGTGGGTTGTAGTGGCGCTTTGCAAAGATTTAATAAATACTAGTCATTTAGAAAATGGTTTTATAAAGATAAGATATTTATTTGTAAAAGGTGTAAATTTCCGTATTTTAGTTTCTAGGGTTTCCTAAGCCAACTAGCCTATTTCTAAGGGGTCTAAACGATAAGTCATTAGAAGCCTCAAATCGTCTCTTCACCGCCAATTGTGGCCAGGTAAGTACAAATGAGGAGGGGGGATCCGCTCATGAATCGTGAGGCGGGCCTTTTAAAGTTACCCAAGCTCACTTGCCTAGCCTAGACACCACAAAGTCAGTTTAGATAAACGATCAATGTCCATGACATATCGTATTTTCCTATTAAAAGGTTTTGTTTTAAAATTGTATACAACTTAGAACTTTCAGAAAAGGTTTATAAAGAAAATGGTATTTTAATGTAAAGTCTTGTATTATCGTATTCTAAGTTTTGATGATATCAATTAGGGTTGTATTTGCGTGTGTGTGGAGGTAGGTCATTACCTCGTGATCTATTTTAAGGTATAGTGAAGTTTAGGGGTTAAACATGATAAACTAAACATGGTGGTATTTAAGTGTTAAAATATGGTATTTGCAAAAGTTATCATTTCATGTGAGAAACTTTATCCAAATTGATTTTTAAGTGATTAGTAGTCAACATGAATATGTTTAAGTATTATGGAATTTGTGACAAGTGAGTTTTGATAGAAAAACCGAATCGGAAATCGGTTTGTTCCGATTTCCGTCGGGTTTTAAAAAGTCGTATTTTCTTAAAATAAAAGGAAGATAGAAAGAGGGGGACTTACGGGTTTTGGACACGTTAGAGAGTGAGAGGGAGGTAGAGGGTTTGCCGGGCATCGAATCGTCATGAAGAGTCCTAGAACGATCGCCGGAATTCGCCGTCGATTTCGGCAGCGCTTCGCCTTTCGCTCATTTTCTAATGTACTGAGTTCTCTTGAAATTTTTAGAGAGTGGACTTAGGAATGTAGGGTGAAAGGGTAGAGGGTAGGGGGGTTTATATAGTGCTAGGCTAGGGTTAGGGTTTTAATTAAAAAAAATATAAAAATATATAAAAATTCATTAAAAATCATTAAAATTGGGAGTAAAAGGGGTTTAATGCGCAGTTGATAACCGATCAGAGAATTTAGTGTATACAGGGGGTAAGACCATGTCAACACGGAGAAATTCCATGTTGACGACTCGGCCGTCCGGCCGAGTCGAAGTGGCGTCGGGTGGGGTTTCTCCTGGGGGAAATTTTGGTGTATCTAACTTTTTGGGTTCAGTATAAATTTTGAGAGTTATGACGGTTTGACTGTTGACTTTCCAAAAAAATTAAAACAAAATAATATAAAAATAATGTGGGGCAGGGGATTTGAACTCTGGTGGCTTGGTTCAGCAATGCAAGGTATTACCAATGAGCTACAAGCTCCTTCTTGTAATTATTATGGTATTTAATTACTTAAACTGATAGCAGCAAGAATAAATACTCCTAGTATACATTAAATTTAAAGTAATTTCTTGTACACTAAAAATGGAGTTATTATATTCTTGTAGCTTGTAGTTAAAAACAAAATAATTATCTATATCTTGTGCTCATGCTAAAATACCCCTTTGTGGATTTTAGAAAAAAAAATATTTGAAAAATTTTGGTATAGAAAAATTAGGGTTGTTACAGCTGCAGCGGGTGGTAGTGCTGCTACCGGAGCCCGTTTACCCCGCGACCGGGTACCCAATGGCATACCAGCCGTTGGAGTAAGATCTACCCCCGACTCTCCCGGAATGAGCGCAACACCGGTATCCCTCAAAGGAAAATGGACCGGCGTGCGCGGTCGCAGCATAGCTCCTGTGACCGGAACCCGAGTAGGAGCACCATGGTCAAGGAGCACCCTTCTCTCCTCAAGAATAATCGGGTTGACCCGATGGAGATACCAGCCCGTAAACGACCCCACGCATCGGGGCATGTAATCAGCATCGGGGATCATGAACTGGGAGCCGGTGTTCAACCTCATAAAATGATGGGCGGCATCTCGAACGGCTGCGGGCGAAGGAACCGGCGCGACCATGAAAGCCTCAAAAGGGACGCCCTGATCGTAGCCGAGCTGCCGGGCAAAGCGATGCGGATTGTACCGCATGAAAAGGGCCGCGTTATCCTGACGAAATACCAGGTAGCCCGGTCTGATTGCATATAAGTGTGCGGCCTCCCGGGGCCTCAAAGAGGGCACGTTATCTTTTGACTGGTCCCAAAGTGACTAAGATGAACCCGAGGGAGAAGATAAGACCCGATCGGTGAATACCAACCTGCTAGCAGTAGCATAAGGAGAAATCAGCGCCCGAATAGCCCCGAATTGAGTCGGGTCAGGAGCAGAAGCATCCACCAATAGCATAAGTCGCGGAAAAGTGTAAGCATCATAAAATGCAGGCCTCTGATGTATAGCAAAAGCCCCTAACACATGCATCTCGATCCAAGATGTGAAATAATGGAGAGAAAAGTTTACTACATTCACGCCAGGAGTCGAGGTATTAGCCGCAGCGCCTAACCCGTGATACAGATGCGCCAGCGCCGGGATGCCGATGGCCAAACGCGTCCCCTCAGCGATACAATGAGCCGGGTAGATAACCGAGGCTCTTATAAAGCAGCGATGCATGGGGATGACAAACCAACTGAGCCAGACACTGACAAACCCCACGAAGAACGTCTCCTCATCCATGCCGGGAGTTGCAATGGATTTAAAAGACATCGGCGACATAATGGGGATGTAGTACTGCGGTAGATCCGATTCAGTGGTCGGCAGCTTCTTCGGACCAAAGCCAAAGGGGTCTTTGATGTTGGCAAACTTCGGAGCTGTCTTTGACAGGACGTCCTCGCGAAGGAAGCAGGCAATGAAGCTCTTAAAAGTAACGCCCTGCTTCTCAGATTCGGTGAACAATCGGTCAAAGATACCCAACGCCTTGATCAAGCTAGGACGCTTGTGGCGGACGGCGTTCTCAGCAGACAAGCCGTCAACCGGTGCGGGCTCGGGCTCAAAGACGTACTCGTCAGGAGGTAGCAACTCCTCATACAGTGAACCCCTGACTGGCAATCCCGAGATTTCATAAAATTCTGCTAGAGAGATCAAGACCTCGCGGTCTCCTAGAATAAAAGTGTTGGTGGGGAGATTCCATTGGTTCAAGAATGCCTTAACCCACCAGACATGCGGAGATTGGTAGTGAAAGAGCGACACATATATCGCCTGGTAAAGCCCGACCTTCCGCAGCCACGCACGATGGGCAGAAAGGATGTAGCGAGCCCAGAGAAGGTAGCCTGTGGGGTGTCGAGGGGTGAGCCCTATTTTATAGATTTGCCCCCATGGTTGGGCTTCACCCTGGCAAATACGTCGGCGCAGAATATCTATGGCTGGGATCGGATGGTTCGGGATGCCGGTTGTCGAAGGCTCGAGCCGTCCCGTTGGAGTCCAATTTGGCATCTCCACAGCGAAAACCGTCCTCGGAGGGTCCATCGGCAAGAACGGGAAAGTGGGCTCTGTCGGCACTTCGCAGAGGAAACTCCGGTGACCCCGGATGATATGGCTGTACCAAGTTCCCGATAGAAGTAAGCTAGTGCGGTTCGGGTCATGCGCCCTGATCATCGCCATCGCTCTGGGGAAAAGCGGCCTCCGAGCGAGTGAAAGGAAAGTACGGAACAGAAGCTATCGCACCTGAACCAAAGTAAAGGAAAACTGTCAAAAGTGAAGCCAGGAATATATATATATATATATATATATATGAGCATAAATATATGAAGACAGTTGAAGAAAGTGACAGAGAACTTGTTTGGTAGGACCATTAGTTACAAAACATGTGGGTCCCACGAAATCAAGATGACGGCTGGCTAATGATGAGACACAGCAATCATAATGAGACAAAGGGGATATTCTAATTAAATAAACAGTGGACTTTAAATGACCCTACACACTCCCCTAAGAGAAATCCACCTTGGACTCTGCAACAAATCAAACAGAATCAAGGCAATTAAATTCCCAGAAAAGACACCATTGCAAGCTTCTTCTTTATTGATTACAGAAGGACAACCCAAGGCAAGAAAACCCTAAGAAACCTCAATGGGAAGAACTGAGTTCTTCATAGGAATTAAATTCCTTTTGAAAAGGGGAATTAAATTCCCAGAAACATTTTTTGGGATGGAATTAAATTTCATGGATTTGAACCGTCACCATCATCTCCCTAAAGATCATATGAACCCTAAGAGATCTACTGTTCGAAGATTAAATGCTTTTCTATTTTTGTTGATGAACTTGAAGAAAAAAAAATGGGTTCATGTTAAAAGGGGTGAAACCTTTGGTGTGGATTTAAAATCCAGAGAGTTTTTGAAAAATATATATAAGGGTTCCTCGATCGTTCAAAGATCACTACCTGAAGAGATGGGTTTTCCCTGAACAGAGTTAAACTCTGAAGATTGTGGAGCAGAGAACTAAGCTCTGGAAAAGGAGAATTAAATTCTCAGAAAAAGTTTTGCAAGAAGGAAGATGAAACAAAATGGAGGCTCTTCTGAAAGCACATGGGCATTTATAGGATGGGATGGAAAACGTTTCATCTACCCTACTCCTAAGGCAGATCCGACGGTCACAAAAGTGACAGCGTTCCACTCACGTGCAGACAGTGAGAACGACGCTGTGGGGGCATTTGTTCCCTGATTAAAAATCAGGAAAAAGCTTCAGAAGAGGCATCACGTGCTCACACGTGACCAGTGGTCACGTGTTGGCACGTGATGGTTAAGCAGCGGCCAGAGAACAGAGCGCAGAAGAAGAGAAGCACATTCCAGGGGTCACGTGCTCATGCGTGACCAGGGGTCACGTGCTCACGCGTGACCAGGGGTCACGTGCTCACGCATGACCAGGGGTCACGTGCTCACACGCGACCAACGGTCACGTGGCCACACGTGACCAGTTTTAAAAGACTTATTCTTTAACAGAATTAAATTCTTAGGAGAGATCATTCAAATCTTTCCAAAATGGAGAAGATTTATCTGAAACCGTTGGATCAAGAATTTGAAGGTGATTAAATATCACCAATTTATGGAAAAATCTTGGACATGGAAAGATTTTCCCCTAAATCTAACCGAAATAACAAAGAAATATCTTTGGCTTTAAAATCCAATGGTGAATAAAATTCACCTAATAATCTAAAGGCCCAGATTAATGATGAATATAAATCAAATCTCTTAATAAACAAATCAAATCTTTCAATGAAAAATTCACTAAACAGATTGATTCTTTTCCTTCTCCTATAAATAGGTGCCAAGGGAGATAGTTAAAAAAAAAGGGGAGACATACATAGAAAGAGATATAGAGCCTTGGGATTTTGAAAATTCAGAACGAAGAATTTGATTCTCTACAAAAGAAAAACCCTAGGTAAGAGAAGAGGGGCTTCAAAAGAGAATTTAATTCTCAAAAGAGTTTAACTCTTATAAAAAGAAAAGAACTTAGTTTTTTCTCTGGTTGAGGATCTGCAAAGTGCACATCTCCCCATGAATTGAGAATTTAATTCTCATTGGGTTGAGATCCTGCCATGCAGATCCAAAACATAGAGGAAGAACTGAGTTTTGAGAATTTAATTCTCACAGAATTATAGGAATTTAATTCCTTTGAGATAAAATTAGGGTTTAACCCTATGTTATAGGAATTTAATTCCTTTAAAATAGACAGAACCAGGGTTTAACCCTAATTGGGAACTTAATTCTCTCAAAATCACAGGAATTTAATTCCCTTAAAAAAAGAAGAAATTAGGGTTTCACCCTATGCCAGAATTTAATTCTCTACATACATGAGGAATTTAATTCCTACAGAAAAGAAATTAGGGTTTAACCCTATCCAAGAATATAAGTCTTCAGAAGGAAATAGGAATTTAATTCCTCTAAAGTTTATTGCTAGGGTTTAACCCTACGAAGAATTTAATTCTTAAAAGATTAACAAATCTTTAAAATATGCAAAGAACCAGAGTCACGTGTTACCACGTGACCCCTGTAAAGATCCGCAGAAAAGAATTCAGAGGCAACGCCTCACGTGCCTCACGTGACCCCTGAAGGATACAAAGAAAAAGCAAACAGAAGCTATGGGCGCCCTCACGTGCTACCACGTGACCCCTTGGCAAAAGCTTTAACAGTTAAAAACCCACATTCCCATCACGTGACAGCACGTGATGCTCCAAGAGCAATTATAGAAAGTATTCAATACTTTGGGCAGAATAAAATAAAGGGAACCAGGGCGCTCTCACGTGTCCACACGTGACCCCTCTCTCCTTAGTGTTTAACACTAATTTGAAGACTTTGTTCTCAGTTTTTAACACTGATTTTCTTAGTGTTTAACACTAATTTGAAAACTCTATTTGCTGTGTTTAACACTGATTTTCTTAGTGTTTAACACTAATTTGAAAACTTTGTTCCCAGTGTTTAACACTGATTTTCTTAGTGTTTAACACTAATTTGAAATCGCTGTTTCCAGTGTTTAACACTGATTTGCTTTAGTGTTTAAACACTAATTTGAAATCTTTGTTTTCCAGTGTTTAACACTGATTTGCTTTAGTGTTTAACACTAATTTGAAAGTCCTGTTGCTAGTGTTTAACACTGATTATCTTTTAGTGTTTAACACTAACTTGCTAATCTTATTCCCAGTGTTCAACACTGTTGGTCTTTAGTGTTTAACACTAGGTTTAGCCCAATTGGCTAAGTTTCTAGAGGCAAAGCCTCTTCTTCAATGAGCCAACAGAGCGCCAATATTCTAAACATGATTGGACTTAGCTCAAGATGGCCATAAGTCCTCAATTCAAACTTAACTAGGCTAATGGGCTCATAATATTATTAATTGGCCTTGGTTCCAAATTGGGCCAAAGACTATTTAATCTACCTTGGTTCAAGAGTACATCTCTTCACTCCTTTGATACTTGGCGTTGTAATTCCTCAACGTCTTCAAAGAGATGACGGGTCCCGATGACCATACATTGATACGGACTGTGGGGTCCTTAAACTCATGGACTATGAGGTCCTTAACCTTGACCGTGATGTCTTAAAACTAACGCCGGACTGTGGAGTCCTTAAATCCTCAAACTATGATGTCCTTAACCTTGACCGGAATGTCTTAAAACTAACAACGGACTATGATGTCCTTAACCTTGACCGTGATGTCTTAAAACTAACGTCGGAATGTGGAGTCCTTAAATCCACGGACTATGATGTCCTTAACCTTGACCGCAATGTCTTAAAACTAACATTGGACCGCAATGTCCTTAAACTACCTATTGACCGCAATGTCACTAAACTAAACAACAAGCCCCCCCTTAATTGCTCTCTTGTTGGATCTAAACGATCCCGTTAAGTTGATCTTAGTCTAAAATTAGACTAACGTATCCTTAACAAACGTTTAAGTCGATCTTAGTCTCAAATGAGGCTTACGTATCCTTAAACACAACCCCCAAACCCAAATCTAAGATAATACGGATTCGGACTAGTCCACGCCCTACGGACGACGACATAACTCAGTCTCCGTATACAATCCACGGGCAACCAAACACAAAATAAACACACACGACACGAAGTGATCATCTGGAGAAGGAGAAAGTTGTTACCGCAATGCGGTAGCGTAATTAACTGCAGGGGCTTGCGCCCGCAGGGAAGAGCGTCCCCACAATCAAAAACCCCTAAAGCGAGGGGGAATCTGATGAAGTCTGCTGCATCGGACGCATCCGTTTAAACCTTCGATACATGGTGCCATAAATCAACTTGGCATCTTCGGAGAGGTAGACGGATAGCACCAATTAGCATCTGCCCCCGAATTTTAGGCAAGACGTCCGTCGCGCCGCCTATTCGGAGGGGAACAGTTATGTCCCGGGCAACAGTGGGCCATAGTCTCGGGTACGCACGAGACTCTCGTTAAACATGATCACTCCTTTCTGCAAACTTGATTTCAAAACTGACTTGGAGACTAATAGGAACACAGGGCATACATTGCATCGATTGTAGACATATCGATTACTTACATTCACTGTCCCCACTGTTATTACTTTTATTACATACTTCATTATTGTTATCATATTATTGCTATTGCGTCGCTCTGACGACCTGAGTATGCATGCTCAGAGCTTGGAGAGGACCCAGTTCAGGAGTCGAACCTATCATTCGAGCTCGCAGAGATCTAGACAGTTATACCATCAGTACTTTTACTGCTTTCCATAAATCAACTTTGTATTCGCATTTGGTTAGTAGTTTCCTTTTCCTTCGAACTATTGTAAACTGTGAATAATGAAATTTGATGTAATAAACTAGTGATGTGTTTCCTTTACTTCTGTGCTGTATTTACTGATTACCATGTAATGCTAGAAGCCGAATTGTGACTACGGCGGGATTGTTCCCTGATCGTAGCAGCATGGCCGACCTAGTCGCCTCCCGTATCCCATATTTTGGATAGTGGGGCGTAACATGGTTGAGCGCCAGGCTTTAGTATTAAGGAATAACATTAACTATGCTTTATTATATTATTTTCACTTCACTATCTTTCACTTTCATCTGTGTATCTAATCATATCCATTCATCCTTTTTCCAGCAACATGACTTCCCCGAATGGCCTCTCCTCGGATTCTAGTTCTTAGGATCGCACAGAAAGGATCCTGAATGCACTGACGACCCTCGCGGAAGCCCAAGAGAGAAAAACGGACCTACTTACCGAGAGTCTTAGGGCAATTACCGCATTAGGAGGATCCTCCGCTCTCATTGCCGCTCCCGAGGGCGCCGCTGCACCAGTTACACCTATCAGAGCTGGCACTGTGTCGGATTTCCGAAGGCTACACCCAGCTGTGTTTATAGGGTTAGCCGAACCACACGAGGTCGAGTAATGGTTGGTCAATGTGGAGAACCTACTGACGGCCACACGGGTCCCCGATGAAGAGAAAGTGAATGTGATAAAGATCCAGTTGGAGGACGAAGCCCGTACTTGGTGGTCCGTCGAAAAGAGCAGACTCGATGTGCCGATTGAGTGGAGCAAGTTCAAAGAATGCTTTTTGGACGACTATTTCCCCTCCACCGCCAAAGCAGAAATGGAGGAAAGATTTATTTTGTTGAAGCAAAACGGCTGTCTCTTTGATATATATGCGGCAGAGTTCAACCATCTGAGCTGATTCGTTCCGTATATGGTTGCCTCAGAAGCCACCAGAGCCAGGCGTTTCTTGCAGGGACTTGACTTTGAGCTGCAACAGTTGATTGCGTCTCTCTAGTTGCAGATTTTCGCGCAGGTGCTCAACGCTGCATGAATTCAGGAGAAGCTAATCAATAAATTCAGGGAGCCCATCTCGAGTGACAGGAGGCCACCAGTTATCCCGACACGTATTCATACATCGTCCTGAGGAGTCATACCAGTTCACAGGCCAGGGACGACGCAGATGAAGTGTCCCTTCGTGCCCCAGCAGCAACCACAGAGGAAGGTTTTAGTCTGCAGCTACTGTCACGGGGACAGGCATACCCAGAAGACCGTCGTCGTGCTAAGGGACAGTGTTTGATTTGCGGATCCAGTCAGCATAGGGTTAGTGGTTGCCCTCAGCGAATAGATTTACAGGAAGGATCTGAACCGCAGCAGCAGAGGTCATTAGAGCAGAGGCAGACCAACACAGGTCGCGGTCAGGGGCGGGCTTTCACCCTGACTGCCGAGTAGGCAGAGGCCTCAGGTGAAGTTGTTACAGGTACTCTACTTGTTCATTCTATACCGGCTTGAGTACTATTTGATTCTGGAGCATCACATTGTTTCATATCTGCACATTTCGTCGACATTCACTCCATACCACATGAACCATTGACCATAGGATGGGAAATACATACGGGTAATAGTATTATAGTGTCTAGTTGAGAATGTAGATCTTGTCCAGTTGTAGTGTATGGCAGGGAATTCTATACGAATTTCCTTCTAATCGGGACAGACAGCTATGACACCATTCTCGAGATGGATTGGATGACTACATTCCATGCGATCATCGATTACCGAGCTAAGAATGCGACCTTCCACATCCCCAATCACCCTGAGTTTGTTTTCGAAGGCGGAAGCGAATCTTTGGAGCCAGCCAAGTATAGAGTCAAGCCGAAGGTGTTGACGACTATGGAGATTGATGAGAACCCACCACCAGAGATCATTCGGAATTTTCTCGATGTGTTCCCTAAAGATTTATCAGGACTACCACCTCCTCGCGTCTTGGGATTCTCAATCGACTTGATTCTAGGTATATCACCAGTTTCTAAAACACCGTACAGAATGGCACCAGTTGAATTGACAAAATTGAAGAAGCAAATTGGAGATCTTTTGGAGAAGGGATTTATTCGCCTAAGCGCTTCACCGTAGGGTGCACCAGTCTTGTTAGTGAAGAAGAAGGATGGATCGCAACGGATGTGCGTAGACTACCGTGAGCGGAACAGGGTAACGATAAAGAACAAATACCCCATTCCGCGCATCGACGACTTATTTGATCAATTGGGTGGTGCCAAAGTACTTTCGAAGCTAGATCTTCGTTCGGATTATCACCAGATCAGAGTAACGGCTGAAGATATATGCAAGACAGCTTTGCGAACCCGATACGGACATTATGAGTTTCTTGTAATGTCGTTCGGTCTTACTAATGCTCCAGCAATATTCATGGATCCGATGAACAGAGTATTTGCAAAATACTTGGACACGTTTGTCTTTGTATTCATCAACGACATACTAGTCTACTCTAAGACTCGAGAGGAGCACGTCGAACATCTGTGAACTGTACTACAAATTCTGCGGGAAGAGAAGCTATACGTAAAATTGACCAAGTGTGAGTTCTGGCTCGACAAAGTGCAGTTCTCGGGACACATTTTTTCGGGCGAAGGCATTTCAGTGGACCCAGCGAAGATAGAATTTGTTAGAGATTGGCCGACACCGAAGTCAGCAGCGGAGATCAGAAGCTTCCTAGGATTGACAGGATATTATCGGCGTTTCGTCCAGGGCTTTGCACGAGTAGCTGAACCCTTGACAAATCTGACACGAAAGGAAGTGCCTTACGTGTGGTCAAAGGAATGTGCTCAGGCTTTTCAGTTACTAAAACAAAAGTTGACCACGGCTCCTATTCTTACATTGCCGGATAATTCGGGTGGTTTGGTGATACACAGCGATACTTTAGGGAAAGGTTTAGGTTGTGTTTTGATGCAGTACGGTCGGGTAGTTGCTTATGCCTCACGGCAGCTGAAGAATCACGAGAGGAACTACCCAACACACAACTTGGAGTTAGTGGCAGTGGTTTTCGCCTTGATGATGTGGGGACATTACCTTTTAGGCGAAAAAGTGGAAGTGTACACGGATCACAAGAGTCTGAAATACGTGTTCACTCAGAAGGAATTAAAGATGCGGCAACGCCGATGGCTAGAACTGATGGAGGACTACGGCTTAGACTTACAGTACCATCCATGGAAAGTAAATGTCGTACCCGACACTCTCAGTCGTAAGCCAGCGGTCATGATGTAGACCAGCCAGAGGAGCACCATTAAAGACTTTCAGAACCTCGAACTGGAGGTTGTTACACCGAGTGCAACCGGGCAGTTTTAGCAATTACAGATGCAGTCTTCACTGGTAGATCGCATTAAGGCCGCACAAGATGATGATCCTCGATTGCAGACGTTCAGAGAGCAAGTGGAAGTCGGACTAAGGACAGACTTGCTCATATATCGAGACGGTTCTTTGAGATTCGGTAGCAGACTCTGTGTTTCCCAGGAGGATGTTCGAAAGGAAGTACTAGCTGAGGCTCATAGTTCATCTTATTCAGTGTATCCGGGAGCCATGAAGATGCACTTAGATCTGAGGCAACACTATTGGTGGAACGGGATGAAGTGGGAGATTGCACGGTTTGTGTCCATATGCTTAATATGCCAACAAGTAAAGGCTGAAGACCAGAGGACAGCGGGTTTGTTGCAACCGCTTCCGATACCCGAATGGAAATGGGAGAACATCGCTATGGATTTCATGACTGTTTTACCATGGAGTCCAAGAGGCAACAACGCAGTCTAGGTTATCATTAATCGTCTTACAAAAGCAGCACATTTTATACCTTTCCGAGTGGGACAGTCGACAGAGTCGCTTACGGAGAAGTACATGCAAGAAGTAGTGCGACTTCACGGAGTTCTGGGCAGCATAGTATCAGATCGAGACACCATATTCGTTTCACACTTTTGGAAGAGCTTACAGGAGAGTATTGTTGGGGTAAAAATTTACACTCCGGTTGACCGAGTCAAAGTCAAAGTCAACCCCAACCTAGGTGGGCCCAAGCCCAGGTCAAGCGGGCCCATGCCCAAGTCGAGCCCGCAGCCAGCCTCCCACATGCCAACAACAAAATCATGTAATAAATAATTTCTATGTAATTGTTTATGCATGAATGTAAACAAAATGGGCATAAAGCCAATATTTTGTAAGCCCATGGCTTATGTGCAAAAATGAAATGGCACATGAGCCATGAGATGGCTAAAATGCCATTTTGCAAAGCCCAATGGGCTATATGTAAATATGTAAGCCTATATAAGGCAAAATGATGATGAATAAAGGACAACTTTTTCTCTCAAAAAAAAAGTTTCCAGATCTGAGATCTATTCTTCTTCTTCAAGGTTCCAAAACCTTCTTCTTTCTCTTGAATTAAATCAAGAGTTTTACTCTTCTTTTTATAAAACAAATTAGTTTTTCACCACAAAACCCACAAAGGGGAACTTGGATCTGTCATCAGATCTTAAAAAGGAGAGATTTTGAGATTTCACATCTCTTGATCTTCAAGATCCAGCAAGCAACAGGAGGAAGAAGAAGAACCACTTCCATTAAACCCAAAACACATTCAGGAGCCCGACTCCTCTCTGATTTCTTTTTTGAGAAACCTTTTTTCAGGCTAAAAACCTCTTGTCCTCTCCAGCGCGCAGCGCAAGGGCGCAAAGCGCCCGCGTGCCGACACGTGGCGCGCGCGCTTGCGCACCTGCGCGCTTGCGCAAGGGCGCAAAGCGCCCGCGTGCCGACACATGGCGCGCGCCCGCGCTTGCGCACCTGCGCGCTTGCGCAAGGGCGCAAAGCGCCCGCGTGCCGACACGTGGCGCGCGCGCGCTTGTGCACCTGCGCGCTTGCTCAAGGCGCGCGTGCTTGCGCTCCAACGCGCATTGCGCAAAGCGCCCGCGTGCCGACACGTGGCGCGCGCGCGCTTGCGCACCTGCGCGCAACGCGCATTGCGCAAAGCGTCCGCGTGCCGACACGTGGCGCGCGCGCTTGCACACCTGCGCGCTCATGCGCAAAGCGCCCGCGTTCCGACACGTGGCGCGCGCGCTTGCGCACCTGCGCGCAGCGCTCATGCGCAAAGCGTCCACGTGCCGACACGTGGCGCGCTTGCGCCTGAGCGCACAGCACCTAAGCGCACAGCGCTCAAAGCGCTGGCCCCCACGCATCTCTTGGATGCCTTTTCCCCCTCTTTTTATGTACATACATATACATATACATATGTATACAAATTCACACATATACATACTCCGCAACATTCTCCCCCTCCAAAAAAATTTTCGGGCCGGGGCGCTGCCCCGAACCCCGCAAGGGGGCTGCTAGCCCCCTTGACCCCAAGCCCGCTATCCGGGTAGCGGGACCCCCGTAAAAACTCTGCGTGGCTCCCGATATATCCAAAACCCCCCTTTCAAAACAGAACACACGTACACTGCACATTGAGTTCGCATGACCAGTTTAACCCGTTAATCGGAGGTTCTCTCGCCCCAAAGGCGAGGGGTAATTAACGGCAGCTTAGTCCGCGGCTGCCGGAGATTCGGATCCCCACAATCATTAAACCCCAGCCTACCCTAGGCAGGGGGAATCTGTAGTACGCCTGAGACGCGTGCGCGTATTCCCATCTCAATAGGGTGACAAAAAACACCCTACAGATTCTGGCACGCCCGGTGGGACCAATCTCTCCTCCCATATTTCGGGTTAAGCGTTCATGCGAACTCAATCTATATACATGTCTATACTTATACTAAAATAATGCTTTTTCATGCAGGTTTTCAAGCAATCACTTTCCAACAATGTCTCCGATGATGAACTCAGCTCTCAGCACGGCTCCCGTCTCCTACATGATGAGGATAGACTCTAGGACGGTCCTCCCGGCCAGTCTCGGGCGACAATGGGAGGAGCCGCTGCTACCATTCGGCTCTATTATGTTCATGCCAGTTGGCGCCATCCCGGCTCCTCAAGCTCCGGTAACAGACAAACCGGTCTCGAAAGGCAAGAGGCCGAATGTGGTGGTCTCGAAGGCGCCCCAGCCTAAACGCAAGTCGGTGTCTGAACGACTTTCCTTGGCCCCAGCTGGGGGCAAAGCCATCAATACCAACAAAGCTACGACGCATCCCAAGCAAGCTCCAGCGGTGCCCTTGACCACTGCTCGATTAGGTGTCTTCTCAAGCCTCCCTATCACTCGGCCTATGGCGGCTTCCCGAAGAGCAGAAGCCTGCCAAGCGCTTAAGGCAGAGAATCTGAGGCAGAAGCGGCTCAGATATAGAGCCAACAAAAGGGCTAGGGTTCTGGCCATGTTAAAATTTATGAATTTCCAAAGCCCGGACCGCTCCGCGAAACCAGCCGCCAGTGATGAAAGAACGGCTGAATGTGTTATCCCCACTGTCTACATGGCCGGACATGAAGAAACGAACCCTCTTCTTCTTCACAGCCATGGTGATGATACGGTTGACGCAACCCAGCATCGGCTCGATCTAAATGATGAAGAGCCTGCTCAGGCCGATAAGCCAGAGGAGCCCGTGGTTCCTACGGAATGGAGCTCAGGCAATAAAGATTACCCGGTTGTCATAGCCGGAACTACAGAGCAAGCATTATTCCAATGGCTTCAAAGGCAATTTCAGGACAGGGATGAGAAGATGGTCGAGGTCTATTCCAAAGTCGACGAGCTGGCAAACGTCGTGGCAGATCTCGCGACCCAAGTCGCCCGATTGCAATTACAGCAGAATCAAAGTTTGGCTCATGAGCCAGGGATTGATACCCGGGGGCAGCCAACTGATATCCCTTTCAACCTAAAAGCGGAGCGCCTTCGAGAAAAACGGTCGCAATCAGCCTCCAGTCCCTCCGATACATACGCCGGGGGGGAATCGCCTCTGAAAGCGAAGCTGGAAAAGGTCTATTCCTTCAAAAGGGAAAAAGTCCACAAGATATTCAAGGACGCCCTAAGAAACGGTCTACAACTGCCGGAATCAAAGAGACCGCAAGAAGCGAATATGACCGACGACCCAGAATATTGCCCCTATCACAGGGTGATAGGTCATGCCATTGAGGACTGCTTCGTCTTCAAAGATTGGGTCGAAAGGCAATACATGGCGGGAGAGATAGAACTGTCTAATGGCGCGTTAGCAAGCAGTCAAGCTACGACCGCCGATTTCATGCAAATGGAGACCGAAGCCTTTCGGGAACCTAATCCTCCCAGACATGTGCCATTATCTGAAAAGGGCGAACCAAAGACCGATTGGCCTCGAGGACCAGCATCAGTAAAGGCACCTACCCCAATGGAGAGAAAGAAGAAGGTATACTCCTTCAGGAGGGATGAAGTCCGCAAAATATTCATGGACGCCCTGAACAGCGGTCTGCAACTGCCTGTTCCAAAGAGGCCACAGGAAATGAACATGACCGGCAATCCCATATACTGCCCATATCATAGAGTGGTGGGTCATACCATAGAAGACTGCTATATTTTCAAAGATTGGGCAGAGGACCAATATAAGCTTGGAAAAACCTCACAATCCTCGGATGTATCGGCAAGCCACAGAGCTAGGTCATCAACACAGCTCAGCCAAGATCAAAGTTCAAGGAGCTGGGATAAGCAAAGAGGACCACCACGTCGCTAAACTGGGACCAGCAGACCACCAAGTCTTTAAACTGGGAACAATCGACCTCTAAGTCGTTAAACTGGGAATGTAAATATATATATATATATATATAATGTGTAAATAAAAGAAAAATAGAGAAAAGCCGAAATGATGGGGCAACCGCAAATAAATAGCCGAAATGATAGGGCAATCGCGACCTTCGCGATAAGAAAAGCTGAAATGATAGAGCAATCGCGGTAAAACAAAAAAAAACAAAAAAAAAACGACGGCGAATGATGAGTCGCTCCTGGTACCATATTCCAGTGTAGCGATGCAGACGCCAACCAAAATCCAGTTTCCCAAAATTCTTCCGGCCCTATGGCTAGTCCCCAAATTGACTACCGTATACAATCCACGGGCTCAAATAATTCTCAGCATACCCATGCCCCACCGCAACCACCAGTTACGCGGCTGGTCTCCGCCTTTGGAGTTATGCTCTATTAAGAAGACCCACTCATGTGTCCCCACGATACATGAGTAGAACAAACCTTTGTGGGATCCTTACGACTCGCAAAGGAAAAACACACTGAGGAGTACTCACGACTCCTAAGGAGAAAATACACCTGCGGGATCCTCACGACTCGCAGGGAGAAAATACTTTTATGGGACCCTCACGGCCCATAAAATTGAAAAGCCTTAGGCGATAGGGACCTAAACCCGTCTCCTAAGCCATCGCTCCGCCAACAAGAGTAGGCAAATGATGAATTGCCCCTGGCACCTCTGCTTCAGTGTTAGCAACGCTGATGCCGGCCCCCACCCCAAAATTCCAAGCTCGCCATCAATAGACCCCTAAGTCTTTAAACTGGAAACAGATGACCTCCAAGTCGTTAAACTGGAAACAGATGACCACCAAGTCGTTAAACTGGAAACAAATGACCTCTAAGTCGTTAAACTGGAAACATTAGACCTCTAAGTCTTTAAACTGAAAACAGATGACCACCAAGTCGTTAAACTGGAAACAGATGACCATCAAGTCGTTAAACTGGAAACATTAGACCTCTAAGTCTTTAAACTGGAAACAGAAGACCTCTAAGTCTTTAAACTGGAAACAGCAGACCTCTAAGTCGTTAAACTGGAAACAGATGACCACCACGTCGTTAAACTGGAAACAGATGACCACCACGTCGTTAAACTGGAAACAGATGACCACCAAGTCGTTAAACTGGAAACAAATGACCTCTAAGTCGTTAAACTGGAAACATTAGACCTCTAAGTCTTTAAACTGGAAACATTAGACCTCTAAGTCTTTAAACTGGAAACAGCAGACCTCTAAGTCGTTAAACTGGAAACAGATGACCTCTACGTCGTTAAACTGGAAACAGATGACCACCAAGTCGTTAAACTGGAAACAGATGACCTCCAAGTCGTTAAACTGGAAACAGATGACCTCTAAGTCGTTAAACTGGAAACAGTAGACCCCTAAGTCTTTAAACTGGAAACAGACGACCTCTAAGTCGTTAAACTGGAAACAGATGACCTCTAAGTCGTTAAACTGGAAACAGTCGACCTCTATGTCCTTAAACCAGGAACGAAGGAAATCCACTCATGTGTCCTCACGATACATGAGGAGAACAAGCCTTTGTGGGATCCTTACGACTCACAAAGGAAAAGCACACTTAGGAGTCCTCACGACTTCTAAGGAGAACATACACCTGCGGGATCCTTACGACTCGCAGGGAGAAAATACCTTTATGGGACCCTCACGGCCCATAAAATTGAAAAGCCTTAGGCAATAGGGATCTAAACCTGTCTCCTAAGCCATCACTCCCCAGTCCCCAAACGGCGAATGATGAGTCGCTCCTGGTACCATATTCCAGTGCAGCGATGCAGACGCCAACCAAATTCGCTCCCCAATCCCCAACGGCGAATGATGAGTCGCTCCTGGTACCATATTCCAGTGCAGCGATGCAGACGCCAACCAAATTCCAAATCCCATACCCCAACGGCGAATGATGAGTCGCTCCTGGTACCATATTCCGGTGTAGCGATGCAGACGCTAACAAAGTCCTGAAATGTTTCTGGCCCTACGGTCTGGATCATACATCCTGCAAAACCGTATACAATCCACGGGCGTAAAACAATCCCGATCTCTCAAAAAAAAAAAGAAAAAAAAAGAAAAAGAAAAAAAAGGAAGAAAAGAACGGTATGTCCACAAGCAAAACGGGCAATGATGAAAACCCGAAAGGGCTCCGTGAGTAAAAACAGCAGGACTGCCGGCGAGTTTGTGAAAATCCGAAAGGGCGCAAACTCGTAAAAAACAATAGGAGGAAATGCACTCGCAAAGTCCTCTCGACTTTGTGAGGAGAAAATTCCCGCGTGAGATCCTTACGACTCACAAAGGAGCAATACACTTGGGAGTCCCCATGACTCCCAAGGAGAAAATGCACTTACGGGATCCTTACGATCCGTAAGGAGAAAATGCTTTGTGAGACCCTTACGGCTCACAAAATTGAAAAGTCTTAGGCGATAGGGACCTAAAACCTGTCTCCTAAGCCATCGCTTCCTGATAAGCAAGCACAAATGATGATTCGCTCCTGGTACCATATTCCAGTGTAGCGATACTGATGCCAAACAAAAAAAAAATCCCCAAATCCTCTCGGGGCAAATGATGAGTTGCTCCTGGCATCATTCCAGTGCAGCAATGCAGATGCCGACAAAAAAAATCCCCAAATCCTCTCGGGGCAAATGATGAGTTGCTCCTGGCATCATTCCAGTGCAGCAATGCAGATGCCGACAAAAAAATCCCCAAATCCTCTCGGGGAAAATGACGAGTTGCTCCTGGCATTATTCCAGTGCAGCAATGCAGATGCAAACCAACCAATTCCAACATCGACCTTTGCGTCAACCAGCGACACTCCGCGCCGGGGAAAAGTCCATCAGCGACACTCCGTGCCGGGGAAAAGTCAACCACTGACACTCCGCGCCGGGGAAAAGTCCATCAGCGACACTCCGCGCCGGGGAAAAGTCAACCCGACACTCCGCGCCGGGGAAAAGTCCATCAGCGACACTCCATGCCGGGGAAAAGTCAACCCGACACTCCGCGCCGGGGAAAAGTCCATCAGCGACACTCCGTGCCGGGGAAAAGTCAACCCGACACTCCGCGCCGGGGAAAAGTCGATCAGCGCCACTCCGTGCCGGGGAAAAGTCAACCCGCGACACTCCACGCCGGGGAAAAGTCGATCAGCGACACTCCGTGCCGGGGACACGTCAACTAGCGACACTCTGCATCGGGGAAACGTCCAACACGGACATGCCGCATCAGCGAAAAGTCAACCACCGACACTTCGCGCCGGGGAAAAGTCAATCAGCGACACTCCGTGCCGGGGACAAGTCAACCAGCGACACTCCGCGCCGGGGAAAAGTCCATCAGCGACACTCCGTGCCGGGGAAAAGTCAACCCGACACTCCGTGCCGGGGAAAAGTCAACCAGCGACACTCCGCGCCGGGGAAAAGTCCATCAGCGACACTCCGTGCCGGGGAAAAGTCAACCACTGACACTCCGCGCCGGGGAAAAGTCCATCAGCGACACTCCGTGCCGGGGAAAAGTCAACCCGACACTCCGCACCGGGGAAAAGTCCATCAGCGACACTCCGTGCCGGAAAAAAGTCAACCAGCGACACTTCGTGCCGGGGAAAAGTCCATCAGCGACACTCCGTGCCGGGGAAAAGTCAACCACTGACACTCCGCGCCGGGGAAAAGTCCATCAGCGACACTCCGTGCCGGGGAAAAGTCAACCAGCGACACTCCGCGCCGGGGAAAAGTCCATCAGCGACACTCCGGGTCAGGGAAACGTCTACCACGGACACTCCGTCTCGGAGACGCGTCAAGCGTCGACCGTCCACGTCGTAAAACAGGTAGTGCAGGCTCCCCACAAATCGGGAACCAAATCACTCCGGGTCAGGAAAACGTCTACCACGGACACTCCGTCTCGGAGACGCATCAAGCGTCGACCGTCCACGTCGTAAAACGGGCAGTGCAGGCTCCCCACAAATCGGGAACCAAATCACTCCGGGTCAGGGAAACGTCTACCACGGACACTCCGTCTCGGAGACGCGTCAAGCGTCGACCGTCCACATCGTAAAACGGGCAGTGCAGGCTCCCCAAAAATCGGGAACCAAATCACTCCGGGTCAGGTAAACGTCTACCACGGACACTCCATCTCGGAGACGCATCAAGCGTCGACCGTCCATGTCGCAAAAAGGGCAGTGCAGGCTTCCTACAAAGCAGGAACCAGATCGCTCCGGACCAGAGAAACGTCTACCACAGACACTCCGTCTCGGAGACGCGTTAAGCGCCGACCGTCCATGTCGTAAAAAGGGCAGTGCATCCCAAAAAGTGGGAACCAAAGCAAGTCGCCTCCATGCAAAAGAAGATCCATCAATTTCATGCACACGACTCACATATGCTGTGTGCATTTATTGATGGGGGGCAATTTGTTGGGGTAAAAATTTACACCCCGGTTGACTGAGTCAAAGTCAAAGTCAACCCCAACCTAGGTGGGCCCAAGCCCAGGTCAAGCGGGCCCATGCCCAAGTCGAGCCCGCAGCCAGCCTCCCACATGCCAACAACAAAATCATGTAATAAATAATTTCTATGTAATTGTTTATGCATGAATGTAAACAAAATGGGCATAAAGCCAATATTTTGTAAACCCATGGCTTATGTGCAAAAATGAAATGGCACATGAGCCATGAGATGGCTAAAATGCCATTTTGCAAAGCCCAAGGGGCTATATGTAAATATGTAAGCCTATATAAGGCAAAATGATGATGAATAAAGGACAACTTTTTCTCTCAAAAAAAAAGTTTCCAGATCTGAGATCTATTCTTCTTCTTCAAGGTTCCAAAACCTTCTTCTTTCTCTTGAATTAAATCAAGAGTTTTACTCTTCTTTTTATAAAACAAATTAGTTTTTCACCACAAAACCCACAAAGGGGAACTTGGATCTGTCATCAGATCTTAAAAAGGAGAGATTTTGAGATTTCACATCTCTTGATCTTCAAGATCCAGCAAGCAACAGGAGGAAGAAGAAGAACCACTTCCATTAAACCCAAAACACATTCAGGAGCCTGACTCCTCTCTGATTTCTCTTTTGAGAAACATTTTTTCAGGCTAAAAGCCTCTTGTCCTCTCCAGCGCACAGCGCAAGTGCGCAAAGCGCCCGCGTGCCGACACGTGGCGCGCGCGCTTGCGCACCTGCGCGCTTGCGCAAGTGCGCAAAGCGCCCGCGTGCCGACACGTGGCGCGCGTGCGCACCTGCGCGCTTGCGCAAATGCGCAAAGCGTCCGCGTGCCGACACGTGGCGCGCGCGCGCTTGCGCTCAAACGCGCATTGCGCAAAGCGCCGGCGTGCCGACACGTGGCGCGCGCGCGCGCTTGCGCACCTGCGCGCAGCGCTCTTGCGCAAAGCGCCCGCGTGCCGACACGTGGCGCGCGCGCTTGCGCACCTGCGCTGCGCAAAGCGCCCGCGTGCCGATACGTGGCGCGCTTGCGCCTGAGCGCACAGCACCTAAGCGCACAGCGCTCAAGGCGCTGGCCCCCACGCATCTCTTGGATGCCTTTTCCCCCTCTTTCTATGTACATACATATACATATACATATGTATACAAATTCACACATATACATACTCCGCAACATTCTCCCCTTCCAAAAAATTTTTCGGGCCGGGGCGCTGCCCCGAACCCCGCAAGGGGGCTGCTAGCCCCCTTGACCCCAAGCCCGCTATCCGGGTAGCGGGACCCCCGTAAAAACTCTGCGTGGCTCCCGATATATCCAAAACCCCCCTTTCAGAACAGAACACACGTACACTGCACATTGAGTTCGCATGACCAGTTTAACCAGTTAATCGGAGGTTCTCTCGCCCCAAAGGCGAGGGGTAATTAACGGCAGCTTAGTCCGCGGCTGCCGGAGATTCGGATCCCCACAATCATTAAACCCCAGCCTACCCTAGGCAGGGGGAATCTGTAGTACGCCTGAGATGCGTGCGCGTATTCCCATCTCAATGGGGTGACAAAAAACACCCTACAAGTATGGGTATACGTCTCAAGTTCAGCACGGCTTACCATCTACAGACGGACGGACAGTCCGAGCGTAATATTCAAACGCTCGAGGATATGTTGAGGGCGTGCATGATAGACTTTCAAGGTTCTTGAGAGGATCACCTCCATCTAGTAGAGTTTTCTTATAACAAGAACTTCTAAGCTAGCATCCAGATGGCTCCATTCGAAGTACTTTACGGATGGAAATTTCGATCCTCTGTTTGGTGGGATGACGTTGGTGAGCGAAGATTACTGAACCCCGAACTTACAGTTCAGACGGTAGATAAGGTCCAGATGATCAGACAGCGTATTAAGACGGCTCAAGACCGACAGAAGAGTTGGGCAGATGCTAGCAGGAGACCGTTAGAATTCGAAATCGGTGATCATGTATTCCTGAAGATTTCACCTACCCGCGGTGTTATCAGGTTTGGGGGTTACAGGAAACTCAGTCCTCGATTCATCGGACCATTCGAGGTATTGGAGCGAGTAGGGGAGGTGGCTTACCAACTCGCCTTACCCCCATCGCTAGTTGGCGTGCACAACACGTTTCATGTGTCACAGTTGCGGCACTACGCTCGAGACGACAGTCATATTCTCGATCATTCAGAATTGACATTGGGTACCGACTTATCTTATGTGGAGCAGCATACTACTATACTCGACCGTAGAGAGAAGGTGCCGAAGAATAAGGTTATTCTGTTAGTCTAAGTATCTTAGGGCTGTCGTTCACCTGGGGAATCTACCTGGGAACGTGAGAAGGATTCCCACATCTTTTCGAGTAGTTGTTTGTATCTTTGCTCGTTTTCATTACTTAATTTCGATGGCGAAATTTTTGTAAGGAGTGTATGATGTAAGAACCGACTTTCCTGTGTACGTATTAACCGTATTTTTAATAATATTATTCCTCTAGTTTAAATTCTATTATTTTTCTTATTCTATTTTTCTATATTGATTATTTCCTAACCCAAACCCAAACATCTTACCCAATGGTTTCACTAACACCTTACCCAAGCCCAAGGCCCAAGCCCCAAGCCCCACTATCCCAAACCCAATCCCCTCTCCAACTACCACCTTCTTTTTTAATTCTCTATTTTAATCCCCACTTTAATCCCATTCAACACACAAATCAACCCCAATTAATTCCTTTAATTCCTAAATAAATCCTATCAACTATTATTTAATTATTTCAAATTTTTTCTCTCTTTTCCATTTCCACTCTGTCTCTCACTCTCTCTCTCACCCTCTCTCTCACCCCTCTTTAAACACGCACACTCTCTCCTTTCGATCTCACTCCTACACACTCTCTCCCCTTTCAATCTCCCTCACCAACTCAAAATTTCACCAAGACCAAGACCACCGGAGCCACTGCCATCACCTCCGACTCCTCGCCATCGCCTCCGACGACCATCACCGGGCCCTCTCCTCCTTTGCTACATCCCCTCAACTGATCACAACTCTCTCAACCTTCAACCTCCGAACCCCATCAACCATCGATGAGCTCCTTGTCGCCGAGCAACCCGTCGTCTCCTTCGATCGCCGGAGCACTGACGGCCACCACGACGCCGCCACCTCCCTCTTTCTTCCAGGTACCCTTGACAACACCCCTTCCTCCCTCCTCACCGAGCTCCTCGACCTCACGAGATCACCCCCGCCGGCGTCCCCAACTGTTGAGGACCCCCCTCTTTTTATCGTCTTCTGCAAACGCCGAGACCCCGTGCTGCCGTACCCAACAGCCCCGTCCCCTTCACCAAGCTCCCAAGCCTCTCTCTCCTCTAGCTCTAAGCCGAGCTCCCCATTTGTATGCCGCCAGGTCTTCGCCACCGTTGACCACTCATCGCCGACGAACTCCAGACACCATCGCAACACATCCGCAACCAAGAGCTCCTTGTTGTGTAGCACCAACGCCGAACCCAAGCTCGAGCCGAGGCCAAAACTATCATGACATGCTGTGCCCGGGCCATAGACCACTGCTGTGTCACCATCGTCTTCAGGCAAGTGAAGTTCTTCACCTGTTTTCATGCTACTGTATGGGAAATCACATTAGAACTAAATATACAAACAAATGCATCTATATCGATATGTTTTATATGCTTGGGTGTGGTGTAATGAATCTCGAGACGTGGCAATCTGAGTACAGCCAGATTAGGACTTATGACGGGTTGATATCACGTGAAAAATTGTAGCGATAATAAACCGTCTCGAGAAGTCTAAGGAAACGTATGTTTGGTTGATACCGAATGCCTATACTAGGTGTTCGATACATTTTTTAATGCGAAAACCCTATATAGTGTGGCGAAATTTATGGATACGGGATTAATTCAATGATTAGGGATAATGCGCAAATATTTAGAATGAAAGCACGGGCTTTAACACCATAGAATGTCACCCCCACTTAGATCCACCAAATCTAAATTTCCCCGTACACCTAACTTGTGAAAATCATAGTAATTTGGATACATACCGGAATTGTGTGTTCGAAGGTTTGTATCGAATCCGACTTGACACCATAGAACTCTCTGTGATTTATATTTCAATACTGTTTTAAAATGATAACGAAAACTGTTCGAGAATGCGGCTCTGGACCGCAGTCCAGAGTAGCATTGCTTGTCGACGTCTGAATTAAAATGGCTCTGGACCGCAGTCCAGAGCAGCATTGCTTGTCGACGCCTGAATTAAAATGCTTTTACAACTCTGTATGAAAATGATATTATGTGGAAAGCTATACCATTGCAAAGAATATTATGTTAGCTAACTAATGGGGGTGGTTTTATTCATTTTTACCATCGTTTGCTATTTTAATTATATTTTAAACATCGATATGTACTGCAGTCCCAAGCAGGGACAGAACGTATACCCTGATCTTAAACAATGCATATCTTCCAGCAAAGAGCGTATATTGTCGATCCGTCTAGCGAGTTGGAAACCTAATTAATAAATCTAAATATTATCCAACTGTAGTGTCACCTAATTATAATACGAACAGGGTGAAAACTGTGTTACGAAACGGACTTTCAGTTCGGGAACTGAATTTCTAGCAGAGAACAGTTAAAAAGAAATGACCGTAATTCGCAAACCTGGAACTCGATTGATTTGAAACCAATTTCGTTGAATTTCTAATTAAGTTTACTTTCTATCCCTTTGGTATCATTTTGCTTAATTATGATTGTATGATTTGATGTGATTATTTTTCTAAATTCCTAAGACACGTAATGATTTATTACATATGACTTGCTTAGCGGCATGATTCACATATTTACCCTACTGTGATACCCTTAGCGATAGTGAGTGTCCTTATTAATTCTTAGTGTATATTGTATTGTCGAACATAAGTGGTATCGGTTTAGTTGTGCCGAGTATGCCGGTGAAAAGTGAACGATTCGTGATAGTGAACAGTACAGTGAATAGTGAATAGAGCAACATTATTGGTGCGTATTTGTACACAACCAGCCCATACTTATAGATAGTGAAACCTGGAGAAAAGGGAAAATCGAAGTGGAAAGGAACTCGTATTTAGCGAGGTTAGCGAGTTGGAGGATGATCATTCAAACAACGACTCTTATATATATTAGGTTTGGACTTAGCGGTCCGGTTGACAGGGTTATGTTCTGGGCAACAGTGGGCCGTAGTCTTGGGTACGCACGAGACCCTCGTTAAACATGATCACTCCTTTCCACAAACTCGATTTCAAAACTGACTTGGAGACCGGTAGGGACACATGGCATACATTGTATCGATTGCAGACATATCGATTACTTACATTCACTGTCCCCACTGTTATTACTTTTATTACACGACTCATTATTGTTATCATATTATTGCTATTGCGTCGCTCTGACAACCTGAGTATGCATGCTCAGAGCTTGGAGAGGACCCAGTTCAGGAGTCGGGCCTATCATTCGAGCTCGCAGAGATCTAGACGGTTGTACCATCGATACTTTTACTGCTTTCCATAAATCAACCTTGTATTCGCACTTGGTTAGTAGTTTTTTTTTCCTTCGAACTATTGTAAACTGTGAATAATGAAATTTGATGTAATAAACTAGTGATGTGTTTTCTTTACTTTTATGATGTGTTTAATGATTATCATGTAATGCTAGAAACCGAAGTGTGACTACGGCGGGATTGTTTCCTGACCGTAGGAGCATGATTGGCCTAATCGCCTCCCGTATCCCGTATTTTAGGTAGCGGGACGTGACAATTATTTTCCAAAATTACTCGCAAAAATTACCATTTATATCCATCTCAGCCATTTGACAGTTTTATCAGATTAGGTAAATAAAGGCAATTAGAAATGACAAAATCCAAACAATTTTTTTCTTGAAACCGTAAGGAAATATTTGAACATTTCCATTTTTGTTTGTTACTTCTAATTAATTAATCGCCAACACAAATTCCTCGACTTCTAATTTGTTTGATAATATTATCTAATTAGTTGTGATTTTTTAATAAACATTTTGGGATAATCTTTCTATTAAACCATCATGTATTTTGTTAATTAATTATTGTTTTGGCAATATATCTTATTCTACATGTCTAATCTCTAATATTATAAGGCTAACTCATTTGAGCCCCATAAAATTTACAATCAATTGTGATGCTAAGATGATAGCCTTTTTTTCCTAAAGAAAGTTAATAAAAATAGAAAATGTTCTTGAGAGTTTATTGTAATTTTAGAAATCTATGCCAACTTTTTAATATTTAAAATTTTAAATAATATTATGTCTTTCGAATAAAAATCTTCTTTTCTAAATATTATCTCTCTCTAAAAAAACATCTTTCTCAACTATGTTTTTTAAATTTTAAATATATTTTCTTATAAGGGCGAATCCATACAGAGGGCGAGGGCGGCAGTCTCCTGGATCGAAATTATATTCATTAAAAGGTTATCAATGTCGAAGCGGTGGGAGGCTGAAATTTTGTGATGGCAGCTTGGTTTTCCAATCTTTGATCTTCCAATATTTTCTTTTCTCCATGAACATGAAAGGCCCACAATTTTTAAAAGATAGCTTATGTACTTGTACACTTTTACACTAAGCTATACAATGTTTTATATATTTGTAATGGATAAACAAATTTGATGCGAACTATTTACAATTGGTGTTTTTATCTCTTAATAAATTACTTTGCATGAGATGCTTTCAAATGGTTCGCCTACAATCCATGATAAAAGCATCAATGTGCGTACCGACCTAATTTTATGATATTCATTTCCATAAAACTTCATTTTGTTATATATTTGCAAAAGGTTATCCAAGGTATAGTTTTTGAGGGAAAATTTCTTTAAATATTTATTTTGATTAAACATATAAATTTTGTTTCTGCAGAAGTTTACAATTGTTTTTGTCTATTTATAAAATCTTTACATAAGATTTTTTTTCTAATAAAAAAGAGGTAATTGATGAAATTCATGTGGTAAGAATTTTTTTTCCAAAACGAGAGATTGAAGGAGTAACATATCGAGAGATTGAAGGAGTAACATATCCAAAAAAGAGAGAAATTAAACAGGGAGGGAAAATTCTTATAATGAATGATCATATTTGGTCCAAGTTAGAGAAAATGGGATCAAACCCAAAAACTTTAAATGTAGACCTTAGAAATTTTAAATTCTTAAATTTTTGACAAGCTTTTATGTTCCTTCATTATTTTGTCATCATCATAGTCTAATTTTTTCGTCCCACCTAACAATAGATTCAGGATCAGCCACTGTTGTAACATTTTGAAAAATTATAAATATTAATTTATAATTTAAATATGGATATTATGAGTTACGAAAATAATATCGTGTATGGATTTTTGGTTTTCGGATTGGTATCCGTAAAAACATAATTATTTTGGGAAAAATAAAAATATGAGATATTCTAAAATGATAAGTATTTTGCTTTGAGGATAATATGAGATTTTGGTGTAATATTGTGCTATTCATTTGTAAAAGTAATTAGTGTAAAAGGTTTTTATTTGTTAAAGAGTGTTTTGGTTTGTGATAGCTTAGAATTAACCTTCATACATATCTTATCAATCCTACACCCTCCTCACCTCCCCCTCCCCCTCCCCCCTCCACATTTCTCTACACATAATTCCTGCACCTCCTTCTTCAATTCTCTCCTAAACTAAGAGTTCGTTTCATTCTAAACTTAACTTATCACTTCTCCCTCAAACCCCTATCACAATTTTTGCAACTCTTCACAAAATCATCAAGAGTTGATGATATTTTCATTTAGAATGTTCAAAACTTCAAGTTAGGTCAATATCACTTCATGAAGACACAAGCAAACACTTCAAGAGCTTGGAATTCCTTTATGCTCATTCCATATAGGTAAAAATCATCTTTCTTTCAAGTTTACAAGTATTAACGTTTAGATTTCTTTGTTAGATATTAGAAAAGCAGGAATTTTTGTGAAATTTGTGGTGTTCAAATTGAATTTGGAGCACATATCTTATAAAAGTTTGATATTTTACGTTTTAAAAACTTGGTTTTGTGTATTTCTATAGCTCGACTTGATCGGTCGACGTTCGCACATCAACGTTGGGGTATTTAGCCGAATTTAGCGTATGTTGGCCATAGGTTCTAATTTATGTGCGTTTCGCTCGTTATGTCGTTTTTGATTTGGATATTCATGCAGCTATGTCATGATTTTGATTGTAGAAACGATCGCGTGGATTTTCGAGACGGTAAGGACGGGCGAGACGGTAGTGGGTTTAGACTAGCTCGAAACGTCGGTGAGTAGATTTAAATCTATGGGAGAAGTCGGATGGATGACGTATAGTATCTCCGCAACCAATTAATTCAGATACTTATATTATCTACCTAGGTTATAATGTTGTGTTAGATAACTTAGTCTATAACTAAGTATATAGTTTGTATCTAGTAGACTATATATATGCGTGGATATATCTTTATATATGGTTATTGTTATATGCGTACGCTACTTTAGATCCGAACGATATGGATTGGATATTTGATGGATACTGTACGAGAGATGATTCCGTACTTATTATGATGAGGATGGTGTGCCGAATACGGCCGAGATTTATTTGGACTCGCGGAGTCGTGTGTTTATCCCGATTCGATTTCTTGAGCTATACTCATTTAAAAACCAACGATTCGTTTTCCTCTGTTGTTTTTTAAAACTTTCTATATTTTTTTCAAAAGCTTATGGGGGGTTCCCTCCATATGAGACTTGAAATCTCAGGTCCTTTACATAGTGGAGGCAAATTGTTAATTAGTTTTGAGAAAATCTCACATTGAGAGATTTTAATTGATTTAATTGGTGTCAAAATTTGTTTCGGGATTTTTTCCCACCGTTGGATCTTTGATCCAAGAATTTCTGTTTTAAAGAATATGTTTTCTTGTCTTTAACAAGATTGGGAAAATATTTTCCCATATACATAATTTATTCTGTCAAACGGTGACTTTTAATCACCATTGGAATTTTTATCCAATGACTCTCTGTTTTATAGAGAGCAATCTTTTTTGTTTATAAAGATTGAGGACAAATATTTCTCATAATAGAATTTAATTCTATTGTTTAATGGTTTATCATAACCATTGGATCTTTAATCCGATGGCTCTGTTTAACAGAGAGTATCCAATTTTTTTAAGGGAAATATCCTCATGTAGAATTTAATTCTACTGATATAAACTTAGGCGTCGGCGCTCACGTATTGTGCACGTAGGCGCCACTTAAGAATTTAATTCTTATTTATAATAGGCGCTTCTATGCTTTGCACATTGGCGTCCACGTGAGCTTCACATGCGGCGCCACCATATAATTTAATCCTAAGGGGTCAGCGCTGGCGCTGGCACCCTCGTGAGGGGCACGTGGGGCGCTGCTTCAATTAAATTTAACAAAGCTTATCTCTTTTTATTATGTTTAAATATTAGGGGAACATCCACTATTTCATTAAAAAGGTTTAGATTCCTGGGTTTTGGCTTACTTGGGTTACGGTGGGGTTCTATAAACTTCACGTGATTCAGGTGCCGGTCATGTGCCTTTTTTCCGGATCGTGACAATCTATCTATACTACAGACAAGTACCCCCTATCTACCAAACACCATGCCTTTGCGAAGGTCAAAACACATAGCATGAATACTAGTTGATACCCATATGAAATGACGGAAGGCTACAGTTGGTTTTGGCAAAAACCATAAACGTAATGAATATGATATCGTTGAAGGAACCAAATAGCTTTGAAAATGAGTGATTTAGGCTCCTCTTTAAAACATGTAGTTTTGAAAAAAACCGAGTGGTTTTGTAACTGTTCCAATAATGTCAAATATTAGGTTTGTTTTCTTGTATTAATTTGAATTAATGCGGTCCCATCAATTAGCCTTATCACACCAAAAAACAACAAAAATAGAATGTACGTATATGCCACCCGCATTCACCACGGGGTCCGGAGACTTCACCGTAAGGTTACTTGACTTACGACAATGCATGGATAGGGCTATCACGGGTGCAAAACATATACAACATTATATATATATATATATATATATATATATATATATAACCATTCGTCATAGGTATGATAAACATCACAAGTAGATATCAACATTACAGAAAATGGAAAGATAGATCAACTAGGAACTTTTGCATTTCATTGAGCTACCTATGAAACACAATTCTTCACGGTCGTGTGAATAGCCGAGTGTGAATAACCCTAGACCCCTATGAGTGCGGCAAGCTACCCGTCAATTCTAGAATTGGGTGACCCGGGTCTCTGTTGAGTTTCCTATCGTCGTGGCCGTCTACCGAGGCCGTTGCGGAATGAAAAACTTTCACTTTTAAAAATCCGGCGCTAGAAAACACTACCTTAGAATCTAACTATATATCGAAACTAGCTAGCTAAAGATATCCAGCTACCGTGATAAGGAGCTATACCTAGAGACTCGTGTCCTTCGGGTCTTCACCCCTCTTCTTAAACTCCTAGAGGTCTCCTTGATCAGTCTTGATGGCCGGCCTCTTCGGTTCTAGATGATCCCTCTAAAGGTTCTTGATTCAAGCTTCTACTCCAAAATGAAGTAAACTAAGCAAATTAGTTTGCTAAACTAGTTTCTTAGGTGATGTGGTAATGTTTAGTATTAATTTTCTATCTTAAATCCTTTGGCTCTCAACATATGAGAAGGTTAAGGATTTGAAATGATGATGAACTCAAGAAGAAGAGAGTGAGAGAGCAAGTGAAGAACAACTCTCTCTCTTTTTTGGCATGAGAAGAATGATGGCTATCTCAAGAGGATGGCTAAGTAATTTCCTCTTCAAAAAATCCCACCATACTTCAATAGTATTAGTAATAAATAGCCAAGACATGTTTCATGCCATGTCTCCCCTTTCCACCTCATTTTCTGTTTTCAACAAAATAGAAAAAATACAAGATGAGGTGTCATCTTCTAGAAGGTATTTTGTATAAATAAAAAATACTTTCTACCGTATATACATACCCGTATTCGTACCAAAATACGAATACCCAAGAGATAGAATAATACCACTAAAATAATACTAGTATTAAATCAATATCCGATTTAATGAACCGGCTTAATACTAAGCCCGCCATATTATCAACTGTCCAATCGAAAATCTAGATAACACTAGAATATACATATCGAAATATGTACACGTAAATTATTAAATCAATACCTGATTTAATAATGCGGTTTAATTCTAAGCCGACTAGTATTATCATTCGATCGGAACCCTGCTCGATCGAAAACCTAGATGACACTAGAATATAACTATCGAAATGTGTAACAACCCTAATTTTCCAATACAAAATTTTTTCAAATATTTTTTTCAAAAATCCACAAAGGGGTATTTTAGCATGAGCACAAGATATAGGTAATTATTTTGTTTTTAATTACAAGCTACAAGAATATAATAACTCAATTTTTAGTGTACAAGAATTTACTTTAAATTTAATGTATACTAGGAATATTTATTCTTGCTGCTATCAGTTTAAGTAATTAAATACCACAATAATTACAAGAAGGAGCTTGTAGCTCATTGGTAATACCTTGCACTGCTGAACCAAGCCATCAGAGTTCGAATCCCATACCCCACATTATTTTTAATATTGATTTTTTTAAAAACCTTTAGAATACCAAGAGTTTACACGTGCATATCTCACAAAAACCCCACTACACCCAAAGATGTAACACTTGCAGAGGGTATATGAACCGTCGGGGGAAATCCAGGTCACCGGACTCGGTCGGGAATCGGCCAACTCGGCCTTGACTCGGCCGACTCAGTGATCCAACCGAGTCACGGCAGAGTCACCCCCGATTCGACCGATTCCGGCGAGGGTCACAACATGAAAGTTGTGTCTTTTGGTATTCCCTACGCACCTGCAAAGTTTCAGCCTCATACCACTTCCAGAGCTCTTTAAAAACCCCAATTACTCCACTTTTAATACATTTTTATTACATTTTTATTTCTAACTTTTCATCTACCCTAACCCTAGCCTAACCCTATAAATACCAACCCTACACACTACCCTCTCACCCCCCAAAATCTTGAGCCGCTCTCTCAAAAGTTTCCACAAGAAGTGTGCTTTGAAACCGAGTTCACGGCGAAGCCCTGACGGAATTCCGGCGACGTGTTTTGGAGCAACCGGCGACGTAACCATCCTCAGCCTTCCTCCCTAGTTCTCTTTACTCTTTAGAAGAGTTTAAACCCGTAAGTCCCACCTCTTCTACCTTCCTTTTCTTTAATGTAAAAATACGAATTTCTGGAACCCGACGGAAATCGGACAAACCGATTTCCGATTCGATTTTTCTTTAAAATTCCACTTGTCACCTAATACATATTATCTACCCATATGCATGTTGACTATTAATCACCCTTAAACCAATTTAATCACACTTTTCCGCATGAAATGATAAGTTCTTTACAAAACCGTATTTCTTTTATTAAAATACCATGAAGTTCATTTTTCTTAATGTAATCAAGTACCTCACTCCTAAACATGTTTATTGTGATAACTAAACTTGTTTCAATCAATTTGAATGAAATTTCACACATGAAATGATAACGTTTACGAATACCGTATTCTTGCACTTTAATACCTTTAGGTTTAACATAGCTTATTTCACCTTTAAACTTCACCAAAACCTAATATAAGTCACGGGGTAATGACCTACCCTTACACACACTCAATATAACCCTAAATGATAAATATCAAAAATACAGAATACGAAATTACAGGACTTTTCACTAAAACACCATAACCTTTATAACCTTTAGTTAAATCTTTAAATTGTAAACTTTTCTAAATAAAATCTTATATAAAATGAAAGAACGATTGGTCATGGACATCGATCGTTTATCTAAACTGTCTTGTGGGTCTAGGCAAGTGTGTCTAAGGCTAGTGGTTTTTAATTAGGCCCACGACTGTGGTTCCTTCCAACTTACCTGGCACTTACCTGGCAGCAATTGACGGTGAAGAGGCGATTTGAGGCTTCTAATGACTCATCGTTTAGACCCTAGAAATATGCTAGTTGGCTTAAGAAACCCTAATAACTAAAATACGGAAACTATACTCTTTTGCAAATAAACACCCTATATTTATAAAACCGTTTTCCTAAATGAAAAGTATTTATAAAACCTAAGCAAAGTGCCGCTACAACCCATCTTTGGGGAACCTGTTAGGGATAGTACGGTTCATCGTGCACCCGCAGGCTAGTAGTGCGAGATTCAGATCTCCGCAAGGAGCATTCGGTCTCGAAAGGTTTAAAATACGATATTTAAGGAACGTGAGACTTTTTTGTAAATAAAATATTCATATAAAAAAAATTATTTATGTGTTTAATTATTTATAATTATCATTTAAACACCTATTTTGTTATAATATAAAGTTTCCACTTTTTCCTAAAATTCAAGATTAAAAGTTACATTAAAATACCACGAATTTCAAATAAACAATTAATTCTTCTATTAGGATATATTCACTAGAATAACATAAATAAAATCCATACTCATTATAACTATAAAGACGAATAACAAATACTTGAGGTGTATTTTGCAAACTATACAATATTACTTTTTACAATAAACCCCCTCAAGTTTTATAAATTACAATAAGGCCCCTAACAAATAAAGAACTTCAAATTATCTTTTCTAGTCTGACTCGGGTTAGAGTCTGACTATTTCTGACTTGAATATAATTCAAGTCAATCTATATTCTTTATATTTCAACTCAAGATGAATACATGAATCCCAGAATCCAGTTAACAATCTATATAACTTGACTGAACCGAACCATGGATATTCCTTTTACATGATTCCTAGTATTCCATTTACATGACTCTATGGTTATAGCCGTTTCCTGATATCACGGTTTCGGTCAGTCAGTTAATCACTCATACAATCAACATAATTTTACAAGATAACAATACAAATAAGACATCGCGGGGTTTAAGGGGTAGACTGGTACAGAATATGTTAAAGGTGGCACGAGGTGGTCACTTAAGACGTAATTACATCCATGCCGTTGTTCCGTGGTATTATCGACGGAGCCTTGTACTACAGGTTACCAAAGTCCCCGATGTAAGTGGGACTCCCCTCGTATACACTGGCATCTTCTGTACCAGGCTACAAACAACAGCGTTAATACAACATTACAATATTATAATACAACATTAAAAGCTACACTCTCCCTCTCTTACTCTCTGTCTATTCCTCTCTTATCTTTGGGACTTACCGAGCGACCTGTTCGCTGACGACATTCTGTTTCTCTCTTCTTTGAATGTCGTCAGGTGATTTGGACCCGGCCGAGATTGAGCCATCGCAAGAAGACTTGGAGCAGTTTACTGAAGACCCTGCACTGTAGTTTCATTGTACACTTTTCCTTTCTGTACTTTTCATTTCCTGTTATGCCACTGTTTAGGCATCTTTTATTTCAGTTGTATTTCCTTTCATGTATTGTACAAAGAATGTTAATAAATAAAAGTTGTTGTTCTTTTTATACTCTTGTCTCTTGTGTAATATTTTATATTGCTTAGCTACGCTTAGCGTATGTACTTCTGAGTACATACGTAGCGGACCTCGTCGCGTCCACTTCGCCGTACACTGGGAAGCGGGACGTGACAGGTTTTGTTGCTAGCCCATGCAGGTCAGAGCTGTATGAATCCCTGTCATGCAGTTCTGGTCTGCGTGAACAACCTAAGCAATATAACACAAGAACCAGTAACTAAAACATTCTTTACAATTCATGTTCCTTGAATCTTGCAATTTCATCTTCCTTGAATCTTATCATTTCATGTACTTGAATCTGTCCTAACCCAAATTTTTCTTCAGGGTTATGGATTCCCCAAATAACACCAGCACCAACGTCAACAACACACCCTCGGCACTACCTCTCACACCGGCTGTTCCTACACCACCCACTGAGCAAACAATGCTATTTGAGGCGATCCGCAGCCTTCTCGAGGGACAGCAACAACTTCTGAACCGTTCTGAGACTGATGCTCCAGGAGTGAAACAATTCAGGGCTTTACATCCGAAGCAGTTCTCAGGAAAAGGGAGCCCACTGGAAGCTGAGGAATGGGCTCAAAGTATCGAGGATGATCTGGCCGCAGCACAAGTGCCAGACGTCGCTTGGGTCCGTGTAGCGAAACTACAACTCACGGACAACGCTCGCAACTGGTGGAAGGCGGAAGAAAGCCGTCTTGTGCAGCCTATTGAATGGAAGACTTTTCGCGAGAAGTTCGACGCGAAATACTTTCCAACGACTGCCAGGTTTGCAATGGAGCAGCAGTTCATTCATCTACAACAAGGATCGATGTGGGACAAATCAGTAGATGAATACGACGCTGAATTCACCATGTTAAGCCGATTCGCAGCACACTTGATACCGACGGACGATATCAGAGCCCGTCGCTTTCAATAAGGACTGGACACGGAGATTCAGGCTGCCCTAGCCACGGGAAAATTTCTGACTCATGAAGATGCTCTGGAAGCTGCCCGCAGCTATGAAGCAGTGATAAAAGCAAGGGGCAGACCTCAATCTGCAGGAGTGAAACGTCCTGCCACTCAGATGGCAGGAGGGGCCTCTTTAAGGCCAGCTGTTGAACTCAGAAGACTGGAAGAAGTTAAGGATCGGTCAAGACCCGATTTTTGCTTTTATTACAAGAGGGAAGGTCACTTGTGGAAGGACTGTAGACGCGCAAAAGGCCTATGTTTGGTTTGTGGCGCGTCCAATCACGGAATTGGAAACTGTCCTTATAGACGCAACTCAGCACACACACCCGCCAACTACCCGCAGCAGCCAGCTATCCAGGCTCCTGCAACTCGTCCTGCACTCCCAGCACCACCTCCACGTAGATTTCCTGCTCAGCCAAATCGTCAATTCCATCAGGCACTGAGAAATATGCCTCGAGTACAGGGGAATATGCCTCCAGCTAGGAGGAACGCGCCACGGCAACAGGCTTTCACCTTAGCAGCCATAGAACCTGAAACTGTGAACCAAGGTAACCCAGGTAACCTCCTCACCACTTTGACTAAAACTTCTTTACAACCTTTAATTTTGACACCAAACTGTTACACTTTCCTTTTACAAATTTCGAGAACGAAATTTTTATAAGGAGGGTAGAATGTAACAACCCTAATTTTCCAATACAAAATTTTTTCAAATATTTTTTTCAAAAATCCATAAAGGGGTATTTTAGCATGAGCACAAGATATAGGTAATTATTTTGTTTTTAATTACAAGCTACAAGAATATAATAACTCAATTTTTAGTGTACAAGAATTTACTTTAAATTTAATGTATACTAGGAGTATTTATTCTTGCTGCTATCAGTTTAAGTAATTAAATACCACAATAATTACAAGAAGGAGCTTGTAGCTCATTGGTAATACCTTGCACTGCTGAACCAAGCCATCAGAGTTCGAATCCCATACCCCACATTATTTTTAATATTGATTTTTTTAAAAACCTTTAGAATACCAAGAGTTTACACGTGCATATCTCACAAAAACCCCACTACACCCAAAGATGTAACACTTGCAGAGGGTAGATGAACCGTCGGGGGAAATCCAGGTCACCGGACTCGGTCGGGAATCGGCCAACTCGGCCGACTCAGTGATCCAACCGAGTCACGGCAGAGTCACCCCCGATTCGACCGATTCCGGCGAGGGTCACAACATGAAAGTTGTGTCTTTTGGTATTCCCTACGCACCTGCAAAGTTTCAGCCTCATACCACTTCCAGAGCTCTTTAAAAACCCCAATTACTCCACTTTTAATACATTTTATCACATTTTTATTTCTAACTTTTCATCTACCCTAACCCTAGCCTAACCCTATAAATACCAACCCTACACACTACCCTCTCACCCCCCAAAATCTTGAGCCACTCTCTCAAAAGTTTCCACAAGAAGTGTGCTTTGAAACCGAGTTTACGGCGAAGCCCTGACGGAATTCCGGCGACGTGTTTTGGAGCAACCGGCGACGTAACCATCCTCAGCCTTCCTCCCTAGTTTTCTTTACTCTTTAGAAGAGTTTAAACCCGTAAGTCCCACCTCTTCTACCTTCCTTTTCTTTAATGTAAAAATACGAATTTCTGGAACCCGACGGAAATCGGACAAACCGATTTCCGATTCGATTTTTCTTTAAAATTCCACTTGTCACCTAATACATATTATCTACCCATATGCATGTTGACTATTAATCACCCTTAAACCAATTTAATCACACTTTTCCGCATGAAATGATAAGTTCTTTACAAAACCGTATTTCTTTCATTAAAATACCATGAAGTTCATTTTTCTTAATGTAATCAAGTACCTCACTCCTAAACATGTTTATTGTGATAACTAAACTTGTTTCAATCAATTTGAATGAAATTTCACACATGAAATGATAACGTTTACGAATACCGTATTCTTGCACTTTAATACCTTTAGGTTTAACATAGCTTATTTCACCTTTAAACTTCACCAAAACCTAATATAAGTCACGGGGTAATGACCTACCCTTACACACACTCAATATAACCCTAAATGATAAATATCAAAAATACAGAATACGAAATTACAGGACTTTTCACTAAAACACCATAACCTTTATAACCTTTAGTTAAATCTTTAAATTGTAAACTTTTCTAAATAAAATCTTATATAAAATGAAAGCACGATTGGTCATGGACATCGATCGTTTATCTAAATTGTCTTGTGGGTCTAGGCAAATGTGTCTAAGGCTAGTGGTTTTTAATTAGGCCCACGACTATGGTTCCTTCCCACTTACCCGGCACTTACCTGGCAGCAATTGACGGTGAAGAGGCGCTTTGAGGCTTCTAATAACTCATCGTTTAGACCCTAGAAATAGGCTAGTTGGCTTAGGAAACCCTAATAACTAAAATACGGAAACTATACTCTTTTGCAAATAAACACCCTATATTTATAAAACCGTTTTCCTAAATGAAAAGTATTTATAAAACCTAAGCAAAGTGCCGCTACAACCCATCTTTGGGGAACCTGTTAGGGATAGTACGGTTCATCGTGCACCCGCAGGCTAGTAGTGCGAGATTCAGATCTCCGCAAGGAGCATTCGGTCTCGAAAGGTTTAAAATACGATATTTAAGGAACGTAAGACTTTTTTGTAAATAAAATATTCATATAAAAAAATTTATTTATGTGTTTAATTATATATAATTATCATTTAAACACCTATTTTGTTATAATATAAAGTTTCCACTTTTTCCTAAAAATCAAGATTAAAAGTTACATTAAAATACCACGAATTTCAAATAAACAATTAATTCTTCTATTAGGATATATTCACTAGAATAACATAAATAAAATCCATACTCATTATAACTATAAAGACGAATAACAAATACTTGAGGTGTATTTTGCAAACTATACAATATTACTTTTTACAATAAACCCCCTCAAGTTTTATAAATTACAATAAGGCCCCTAACAAATAAAGAACTTCAAATTATCTTCTCTAGTCTGACTCGGGTTAGAGTCTGACTATTTCTGACTTGAATATAATTCAAGTCAATCTATATTCTTTATATTTCAACTCAAGATGAATACATGAATCCCAGAATCCAGTTAACAATCTATATAACTTGACTGAACCGAACCATGGATATTCCTTTTACATGATTCCCAGTATTCCATTTACATGACTCTATGGTTATAGCCGTTTCCTGATATCATGGTTTCGGTCAGTCAGTTAATCACTCATACAATCAACACAATTTTACAAGATAACAATACAAACAAGACATCGCGGGGTTTAAGGGGTAGACTGGTACGGAATATGTTAAAGGTGGCACGAGATGGTCACTTAAGACGTAATTACATCCATGCCGTTGTTCCGTGGTATTATGGACGGAGCCTTGTACTACAGGTTACCAAAGTCCCCGGTGTAAGTGGGACTCCCCTCGTATACACTGGCATCTTCTGTACCAGGCTACAAACAACAGCGTTAATACAACATTACAATATTATAATACAACATTAAAAGCTACACTCTCCCTCTCTTACTCTCTGTCTATTCCTCTCTTATCTTTGGGACTTACCGAGCGACCTGTTCGCTGACGACATTCTGTTTCTCTCTTCTTTGAATGTCGTCAGGTGATTTGGACCCGGCCGAGATTGAGCCATCGCAAGAAGACTTGGAGCAGTTTACTGAAGACCCTGCACTGTAGTTTCATTGTACACTTTTCCTTTCTGTACTTTTCATTTCCTGTTATGCCACTGTTTAGGCATCTTTTATTTCAGTTGTATTTCCTTTCATGTATTGTACAAAGAATGTTAATAAATAAAAGTTGTTGTTCTTTTTATACTCTTGTCTCTTGTGTAATATTTTATATTGCTTAGCTACGCTTAGCGTATGTACTTCTGAGTACATACGTAGCGGACCTCGTCGCGTCCACTTCGCCGTACACTGGGAAGCGGGGCGTGACAAAATGTGTATATGTAAATTATCAAATCAATACCTGATTTAATAATCCGGCTTAATCTTAAGCCGACTAGTATTATCATTCGATCGAAACCTTGTACATATAAACATACGGCCACCACATCGTTTCGCCTGAATCAGAGAAATCCGCTGTGTGGAACTCTAAAAACTCGACAGTACGCTGGCAGTGGGTTTAACCACAAGCACATCAGCGGTGCTAGCTGTACGTAACGGCTACCTAGGTACCTGTCGAAAAGAAGGCCAACGAGCAAACTCATCCGGACCCCTACTGAGCCTATCCATGACAATCTTCGTACAGTTCGGTCTCTTCGTCTAAGATGATCACATACCTGGTCTAGGGGGTGGTAAAGGCAGACCCCTACTGACCTGATAAGTTGTATCGATTTGGCTCAGGACCAATCCGAGAAACTACTGATTTAACCATCAGTAAATCTCAACTGCCTTCGCCAAGGTTTTATGGTTCTGGTCAACCGGACACCGTGCGATATCGACTCCCAATACCGGGAGAGACGAATCCCTGACAATCACTCACTGCCTCCATGTGGCTCGGGACTGTACCCAACCAAAACCTGTTTGCATGACTCAGTAGAACCGTGGTAGGGTAGTGGTCAAAACACAGTGGGAACTCACACGAGACAAATGATGATCTCATGACCTAAGACTAACCTGTACTCATGTCACCCGAGAACCGCTATCTGACGATAGGTATAATACCATCTAGAGGTTCTCGGCGAGTCCGTCCAGTGTACTCCCCTAGTGAGCACATGTATACAATCTTAGGTGATCACACCAATGGCTGTAGGACCAACCACCGCCCCTCGTCGGGGTCCAGAAATTTATACACAAGTCTACTCTGGAGTATCGATGCCCGGTGTCGATACTCTTGCGACTTGGGACCTTTAAGGATGAGCTTATGGACTACCCAGCTCTCACGAGTATAATCGCCATCATAACGCTGGTAGTCAAGCAAAATCCTACGGGTTTTATTAACATGTAACCGCCATATGTTATATCGAGTATAACATATGCACGTATTAAGATAAAGTCAAACCATAATAGTATACTATTATATCGAGTCTTTATCAATATGTGCAAGTAACATAAAGTAACAAGAGAAAGAAATACACATATTAGGACAAAGACAACTCAAATAATATACTATATACAACTGAGCAAGATTGTCCTGTACAAACATATCCCTAACATCCTATACAATATAGGATTCTAGGGCATACATATCCACATGTCACGTCCCGCTTCCTAAAATACGGAATACGAGGGATTGACAAGGCCAGCCATGCTCCTACGGTCAAGGAAATGTCCTGCCGTAGTCGCACTTCGGCTTCTAGCTTTACGTGGTAAACAGTAAACAATGCGCGGGTAATGAGAAATGCAGTAACTGAAACAAAACAATACTGGGAACTGACCTGATGAAAATCAAAAGGGTATAACTCTGGATAGCTAATCAAGATGTCCGCGATGTACGTCTAGTCCTGGTCCCGGCTAGATCCACTTCACACTCTGAGCATGCATACTCAGGTCGTCAGAGCGACACAATAGCAAAATATGTATAGATGCAAGTGGCAACTCGAACAGTGATAATAGATGTGTAACAGTAAACCAATACAGTAAATATATGAACATGGAGTAACCAATGCAGTGTCTAGTAGATCAGGTGAACAGTAAAGCAGTAATATAGTATGCTAGGTATGTCAACACAGTAAGAAATGTATATCAATGCCATTATCCCTATCAGTCTCTAAGTCTCACTGTACAGGTCACTAAGCCTATCGTCAGTCCAAGTGTGAGAGTCAACCACTCGTGAGTGTCCTGCACCCAAGGGTAGGACCCAAGGGCAAGGGACCACGGGCCCAAAATGTAACTCACGGTAATAATCATGTACCCTGTAAATCTCCATATATATAAGCCGGCATGGGACTCCCGAGATTCTGTTGGACTCACACTCAAACTACCCCACACCCCGTGGTCTATATCAAACGCCAACCATAACCTCAAATACCGGTCGGTCCATGACAAGTCTGCGCGAGAACTGGAGACAGGATCTCCATCAAGCACGTCCCGACTAATACCCAAGATAAATGGCAATGTCTGGTGCCTTATCTGTGACACCCATGCAAGAGCTTCCATAAGTGTCACATACCACTTATAGTCACATGTACACGCGTCCCACAGACGTCGACAATGCAATAAAATAATAAGGTTCACTGATTGTGTACAAGTACGTGTCACTTTCACTTATTCACTTATGCACGAACACTAACGTACTTGCCACAATCATCGCTAATACCTAACACTGGGTAATGCACATGATCACTAGGTTATCAATGCAGTGACATATGTATGATATGATGAGTAACCAGTATGTAAAGCATGATTAGGATGTCATAAATCAGTATTCTAACACTTGCATAATTTATCATAAATCATACGTGTACAGTTTAGCGAAACGATGAACAGGGATTAAATAATATGTTTGATTACCTATCCAGCGAATTTGGTTTCATGTCAATCGAGTTTCAGGATCACTAGTTATGGCCATTTCATTTTAAGCGTTTACGGCTGGAAGTCCGGTTTTAGAATTGGAAGTCCGTTTCGCAACGCATTTTAATCCCAGTTGGGATCAGATTTTAGCAACACTACAGTTGAATGAAATCTAGGGTTTTCAGTAAGGTTTTCAACTCAATAGACGGATTCTCAATCGCGTCTGTACGTCAGGAGTTATACACTGTTCAATACTAGTATATCAATTCTGATTCTGTTGGGACTGTTATACGTCCCCATCTTTTAAATCACAGATTAAATAGCAAACGATGATGAAACAGAATGAAACCACTTGTGTTATCTAGATAACAGATTCACCTTTAATAAACAGTAGAGTTTAGCAACATACGAGTTCAGGAAAATAGGTGCAAACATTACGGAACAGTAAACAGTATTCAGAGTTGCTCTGGACTGCAGTCCAGAGTAGCACTCCGATCCAAATATTGTCACAATTTAAGTACAGAAACCATTAGAAACTTGCATAGGGTTATAGTTCGTCGAGTCGGATTCGATTTAAACCCTCGAACGCATCATTCCACTATGTACGTAATTTACGGTGATTTTAACCATTTTCAGATACGAGAAATTTCTAGTTTTACGGGTATACTTGGGGTTATTCGTTATAGTCACTAACAGTCGTATTATCCAGTGAAATTTATACATAGTATTCAAAATCACATGGGCCAGCAAATGCCCTCATGTTCCGTCAATTTAAATGAGGATTTCCATTGAGATCATGCATCGAACACTTGCGTCATATAATTTATCAAGAAATGTAAATTTGTAATCTATACGATCTAAGTTTGTAACACGAAAATATTAGCATGCAGCAAGTAAAATACTTGCCTGGAGACGCACGGCAGCGAAGTACAGCACGGGCACGGCAACGGAGACAAGGGTTTGGCTTTGGCTCGGCTCGGCTTGAACTTGGCAGCACAGGCTCGGCGATGGTGACGGGACTTGGTGGCTGGAGACGGTGGGTGCAGCGGCGGTGGCGGCGAGGTTGACGGTGATGGGATGGCGGCAGTGGTGGTGTGCAACAAAGGAATGGGGTCAGTTTGGAGGCATGTGGCTGGGGTTCGACGGTAGGTGAAGGTGGCTAGGTGGGGTTCGTCGCAGTGGCTCAGGGGATGATCCTGGTGACAAGGAGCGGTAGTCCAGGGGGTGTCGCCGGTTGGGTGAGGTCTCGGGGTGCAACGAGAAGCTTGGAGGAGAAGTTGGTCGTGGTGGTGTAAGGTGGTGTCTCGGCCAAGGAGGAGCTCGGTGGATGGTGGTCGGAGGTGTTGATGCTGCTGACGACGAGGAGGGTGTGGGGGAGTCGACGAGATGCAGTGGGGGCTCGGCAGAGAGAGAGGTGAGATGATGAGGGAGGAGGTCGACTCGGGTGCAGGCGAAGTGGTGGGTGCGACGAGGGCTGAGGACGAGGGTGGAGGCGAGCGACGGTGAGGGGACGGCGGTGAGCGCGACACGCTGGCGTGGGCGCGGGTTCGAGGGAGGGGCGGGAAAAGAAAATGGAAGAGAGAGGGAGAGAACGTGTGTGTGTGAGAGAGAGAGGAGAGAGAGGGAGAGTTACGCGGGAGAGAGAAAAAAGAGAGAACGAGAGGAGAGAGAGAGAGTAACGTGAGAAATTAATAAATTTAGGAGGGGAGAGAGAGAGAGAGTAACGTGAGGATTAATTAAAAGAAATTAAAGAAAAGAGAGAGAAAGAGAGAGCTCTGTAGAAATTATAAAGGAAGGGAGAGAGAGAAGTTAATGTGGGATTTTAATAAAAAGGAAATTAAAGGGGGAAAGAGAGAAAACGTGGGAATATAAAATTAATAGGGAAATAATGGAGGGATTAAATGAGTGTTAATGGAAATTTATGGGGGATATTATAAATGGTGTTAAGATTTGAGGGGATTTGAATTTGTGGGAAAAATGACAGTAAAGGAGAAGGGGAAAAAGAAAGGAGTTAGTTTGGGTGTGGGCTTTATGGGCCGGCCTGGGTTGGGTTTTGGGGTATGAGCTGATGGAGTGGGCTGAAGAAAAATAGGGGTTTGGGGTTTAATTTTAATAAAAGGAAACGGCTGAGGAATTAGTGCTGGGCCGGGGGGAAAATAAAAGGAGATAAATTTCTTTAAGAAAGGGAAAAGGCTGGGCTCAAATAATCTTAAATTAAAATGGGAAAAGGAAACGGCTGGGCCGGAGGAAAATAAAAGGTAAGGTTTGGGTTTACTGGGATTTAAAATAAATAAATAATTATAAGTAAAATAATTAATTTTATAGGTGAAAGGGAAGTACAGATATTTGTATAAAAAGGGGCTGGGTATTACACCAACAGTCTCAACTCTTCGAGATAGCCACCACTGAATTATAGAACCTGGTAGCATGTGCACTCATCCCTGGGTTAATCCTAGATGCAGAAATGGAAAAAAAAATACAGCCGGTGACAACAAACTCAACCTGGATGTGTCCCAATAAAAGAATGTATATCAATTATTACACAAATTATATCATCCATTCACATCTCACATCTAAATTCATACGGTGCTTTTCACAAGACGATCCGTCAATCCATCACCAACACAACAACACAAGATATGTGCAACCCTTTTTATTTGAAGTATAGCGATTAGAAGACGTTTAACAATATATAAACGCATCATATAAACAAGTAACGAAAACAACGACATTAGAATTCCGCGCACAATTAGCAAACACATCTAATTTTCCAAAACTGAAAATCTAGTGCACTAAAATCCCAAAATCTTTCGTTTTAAACCAATCCGGGAGTTGAAATGAACTCGAAACTCGCCAGAACCTTCGCAGGGGAAAAGAACAAAAAATTAATGTACGCTTGGGGGCCTAAGAGGATACCCATCCCCCAGGGCCACCATGAAGTGGCCCCAAAGGGTAGGCAGACACGAGACCACCCTATGAGGGTGGTCTCGGGTCCCCATTCCCCAAGGCCACCTCATGGTGGTCTTGGGGGATGGGCCTGACCTTTGGTCCCCCCGGGGTTTCCTTTGGGTACCCACGCATCACACCACGGGTTTTCAGTTCAAACCGTGAGCCCGCGGGGAGTGCTAACAGTTAAAACAAGAAATTTTGGGACTGTTTTTGTCGGCAGTTTTTGTGCGACAAAAATGGCGGAATTCGAACGCCGTAACGAGCTAGTTAATGCTTATAGAGTGGCTCTGGTACCATGTAAGTTGATATCGCACACTCTACATGGTTTGTAGAAAGGCGGAATCCACAAAAAAAAAGTTTTTAAGCAAGCAATATCAACTATCTACCATAAGCCCTAAACTAGCAAAAATAACATAGGATCTAATCTACTCGGATAGTGATTATACCTATGTGTTTGTGTCCTTCGGGTTTTCGAAATCCTCTTTCTTAGCTCCTAATCCGTCGGGACCGAACTTAAACGTTGCCCCCCTCTTGTCAAAGATGATCCACCAGAGAGTTAGTGGTTCAAGTTAAAGCTTTGCTAATAAAGCAACTAAATAACCTTGTTTGCTAATTTAGGATATTTATAAGATGTAGAGAAAGATATGATGAATTAATTATCTCTTTATCTCTTGGATTCTCAACTCATGAGTGGGTAAAGGATCACGAAGAAGAGGGAGAGCTAACGAGGAGAGAGAATGCAAAGATAAAGAATGAGAGTAGAAAATAAGAGGAGTTGGATTTATATTTTCTTTTTCAAAAAACAATTTACTATATAATATGGTAGCCATATTTGTATAGTAAATTTAAATGAATAAAGAAAATAAATGGCCAAGCCTCCACCATTCTCTTACATCACTTTAGCCCTCCACCTTATTTCCTTATTTTCTAATAAATAGAAAATCCTATAATGAGGCGTCCTCTTCTAGAAGTATTCTTGTATAAATACAAAAATACAAATCAGTATATAAATATCTGTATTCATATTAAAATACGAATACCAAATAAGAAATAATAATCCATCAAATATAATACTAAATTAATAAATCAATACTTGATTTATTAATCCGGCTTAATCCTAAGCCGCTAGTATCAACCGTCCGAATATAAATCCATATAGCTAGTGCACGTATTTGATCGGAACCCTGCACGTATAACCATATGACCTCTATATCGTTTCACCTGAACTAGGGAAACTCTCTATGTGGGACTCTAAAGACTCAGCAGTACGCTGACAGCGGGTTTAATCACAAACACATCAGTGGCACTAGCTGTATGTAACGGCTACCTATGTTCTTGTCGAAAAGAAGGCCGACAAGCAAACTCATCCGAACCCTTACTAAGCTTATCCGTGACAATCTCCGTACAGTCCGATCTGTTTGTTAGTGCATATGCCCTAGGGGCCATTATTGTATCATACTAGTTTGTATATTACTTAATGGAAGCTTGGGATATTCGCATGTATATAACAGTCTTGCTAAACATGGTAGTATGCTACTTGGTTTTTCTATCTTAATATGTGAGTATACGTATTGATAGAGCTCTTAGGATCTTGCTTGACTACCAGCGTTGTGATGGCAGTCACACTAGTGGGGGCTGGGTAGTCTACAAGCACATCCTTATTCAGGTCCCTAGTCGTTGGATTATCGAGACAGGGCATCGATACTCCGGAGTAGACTAGTGTGTACGCTTCTCATCCCAGTTAGGGAGATGGTCTGTCCCACAGCCGTCAGTACGTCGTACTGGAGATAGTATGCAGGTGCTCGTTAGGTTACGGGTACACCAGACAGGATTCACAGGGAACTGTTGGTTGGTTTTATACCAGTCGTCAGTGAACAGTTCCCAGGTGACATGAGTACAGCATAGTCCGCAGACTTGACACTGCTACTTCGCCTCGAGTGTGTCCCACTGTTCTTAGATTGCTACCCTACCACGGCTCAAAGGAGTCGTGCAAACAGGTAGCAGTTGGGTGCAGTCCCGAGCACTTGGAGGCAGTGGCGGTTAGACATGATTCGTCTCTCCCGGTATTGGGGGTTGATATCGCGCTGTGTCAGAGAGCCATTACGCAAAGTCCCTGGCCAGGACAAGCGAGATTTGCTGGTAGGTTCCAGTAGTTTCTCAGGGTGTAATGGGCTTCGCTCCGACACGACTTATACCGCTATTAGGGGACTGACGCTTGCCGCCCCCTAGGCCCGATATGCGATAGTTTTAGACGAACGGACCGGACTGTACGGAGATTGTCACATCAGACTCAGTAGGAGTTCGGATGGGTTTCCTCATCGGCCTTCTTATCGACATCTACCTGGGGACCGTTACGTACAGCTAGTGCCGCTTACGGTCTGTGGTTAAACCCACTGCCAGCGTAGTAGTCGAGTCTCTAGAGTCCCACACAGAGAGTTTCCCTACTCCGGGCGAAACGATATAGAGGTCGTATGGTTTTACGACAAGGGTTCGGACGCATACGTGTGTTTACGCATGTACGGCTTTCGGACAGTTTTTACCAGTCGGCTTTGGTTTAAGCCAGTTACTGGTGTCCGGTTATTGGATTTATACAGTCTAAAGTTTTTCCGTATTTTTGCGGAAAGGAGGGGCGTTCTCGTAATTGCACGAGAAGCTTCTAGAAGGTGGTGACTAAGGAGGTTTAGGTGGCATATGCATTGAATGAGATTAGTGAGTCATATGGATGATTCATCCATGTCATTAATGCTTCATAATTGCTTAATGACTCATGGAGATGAATCACCACTAGATATTTATCAAGCATGGTTGTAAATCATTTTCTTTTCTTTTCTTGATAAAATAAAATGCTTGATATATATTATGATAACTCATTATTCTCACTTCATTATTATCTTCACCTTCTCTCTCCTCAAGCTCTCCCTCTTCAAACCCTAATCCTCCCCTCTCATGTGTTGAGTACAAGAATTAGTTAGACTTATTAAACCATAACCCTCACTCTATTTCACCTAGCTTCTTTGATTAGCACTTAAAGAAGTTTAGTTGCCTCAAGTTTAGAGGCTAAGCTTGGAGTACAGCTCTCGGGTGGATCGTCTACTATTTGGAGAAGGCCGAGGAGGAGGTGGAGTTCGTAAAGACGAAGGACACGGTTCTTTAGGTATAATCCCTTTACATAGTAGTTGTTAACTTCTATGTTTGTTATTAGTTATCGTTTAGCTTCGATTCTTGCGGTTAGTCGATGTTTAAATAAAGAACAAGATCGTTTTTCATATTTCCGCCTCCCCGCAAGTCGTGGGGTGTTGTACATCGACTTACACTGTTCGTCTGAGAGTATCGCATGCCGGGTCTACGAGGTGGAAAACGTCAGATCTCTAATAACCCGATAAGTTGTGCTGATATGAATCAAGACCATCCGAGAACTACTGATCTAACTATCAGTAAATTTCAGTTGCTCTGGCCAGGGACTTACGGTGCTGGCTAACCGAACATAGCGTGACATCGACTCTCTATACCGAGAGAGAAGAATCCCCAACAATCGCTCACTGCCTCCATGTGGCTCGGGACTGTACTAAACTAAAACATGTTTGCACGACTCAGTATAGCAGTGGTAGGGTAGTAATCAAAGCACAATGGGAACTCACACGATATAAATGACGATCTCAGATCGACGGACTATCTGTACTCATGTTACCAGAGAACTGCTATTTGACGATAGATATAATACCATCTAGTTAGTTCTCCGCGAGTCCGTCCAGTGTGCTCACCCCTAATGAGCACCTGTATATAATTTTAGGTGAAACACACCAATGGTTGTGGGACCAATCATCGCCCCTTGTTAAGGTCTAGAAACGTATACACCAGTCTACTCTGGAATATCAATGCCCAGTCTCGATACTCCCACGACTAGGGACATTTAAGGATGTGCTTATCGACTGCCCATCACCTACAAGGATGATTACCATCACAACGCTGGTAGCCAAGCAAAATTTTTACGGGTTTTATCAACATTTATTAGCGATATGAAATAAATAGTAAAATATATACACATGTTAAGATAAAATCAAATCAAATAGTATACCATCATATAGAACAAGATTGTCCTATACATACATGTCTCTAACATTCTATACAATAAAGGCCTTTAGAACATACACATACAACATCTAATTTAAGTCGGATCTTTTTTTTTGCCGTTAAAACCACCCTCACTAAGTCAGCCCATCCTTCGTTCTTTTTCCTTTTCTTCTAGTTTCATCTTAAAAACCAAATCATGCTTTATTATGATGGCAATGCAAATTCAAGCCCTCTCAAACCCATCCTTCAAATCCCATCCATTTCTTCTGATTCAACCCATTTATTTACTTGTTCTCATATCATTGTCTTTCTGACATGGGCGTGAAACCGAACCCTTCGAACATGTTTTTAATAATATCCAGAGAAAAATGGATTTAAGTCTCATGCTTTGAAAAGTTATAGGTTTACGTTCTTGGTCTAAAAAAAGTTGTAAAAAACTCCGTAAACTTAAAAATTCTTGTATTTTAGTCTTTATAGTACATTTACTATTTTTTATGCCAACATTGACATTTCAGATAAGCTACTGCATTTACCTTTTAAATTGCTATAGTTATCTTTTAAACTACTATATTAATCTTCTAAAATGCTATATTTATATTGAAATAGATTAAATGTAATAGATATAGTAATTTTACAAAAAAAACGTAACAGTTTCATATCAAATGCATTATTTTAACACAATATAGTACTTTATAATGTAAATGTAGTACTTTGAAAGATAACTATATTTTTTAAAAGATAAATATAGTAGTTTGCCTAAAAAGAGTAATGTTGGCATAAAACAATAGTAAATATACTATAAAGACTAAAACACGAGAATCTTTAAGTTTAATTAGGGTGATTTCCACAACTTTTTGGGGCAAGAGACCTAAAGTTATTGATTTTCAAACGTAGAAACTTAAAATCATTTTATCCTAATATTTATATCCAAACTGAAATTTACACTCTAAATCCAAAGTCCATCCAATACTAATGGATATACACGTACAAGAGCAAGGTGTGGGCAATTGCCCATATTGTATCTATTACTCCTGATAACCATCCAATGTGGAAAATATAAACCGACCCCATATCTTCTTTTTTTTTAATCGAATACTGACGGAGGTCCTTTTCGGGTCCCCGCCAGATGTTGTCTTCCGTCGATCTCCCGGTGGATTTAGGAGGTGATCTCCTGTTGCGTGTGGGTCTCAATGGGTTTTGAGGAGATTGGTGGTTTTGAGGAGCCTACGCCGAGTACCTGCAAGAAAGTCCCGGGATGGTTTGGTACAACCGAGGACCCTCCGACGATCAAGTTAGCACAAGATCCGAGCAGAGTAACGGTTAAGTGGAGTAAAAATGGCTTACTTGATCCCTCTGTGAAGGGGGTTTATATAGGGGCGGCAGCGCGCAGCAGCAGGCGCGGGAATCTCGCCGGCAGTTACGCTCCCGACGTCACGCCCGCGTAATGAGCGGATCGCCCGTTAATGGGGATCGTGATGGCGTGGAACGTGGGATGTTGCCGACGGAGAATCTGCGCATGGCGAGATTTGCGGAGCGTCGGTTACGCTTGTGAGTGGTGGAGTTGGTCGGTCGGAGGGACCGAGGAAGATGGCCTCGGCAGGGGAGCTCGGGAACGAGCGTGAGGGCCGAGGAGTCTTGGTCCTGTGGCAGCTCGAGGCGAGCTGAGAGGCCAATTTGCAGGGGGTCCTGAGAAGAGCCAGCTTGTGCTTGCAGCTCGGGTATAGGGGTGGCCTGGTCGGGCCCCGGTGGGCCTTTCTTCTGAGTTCTGGGACACATCATCTGCCACGTGTCCTGATCTGGGAGGTCGCCAATATAGAGCATCATCAAATACGGATCATAATTTTCATTTTCAATAACCATCCAAATTTGTATTTGCATTTGCTAATAACCATCCAATAGGATAATCCTAGTTGACGCCGTATCCGATTTTGAGAAGACTAGACTTATCCCCCTCATACATGATAGGAAAGATCATACCTTGTTCACCGATATTGGCAAGGAGCATCGCCCGCATCGCGTCCTGGATTCCTTTCTGTAGAAGAGTTTGTAGATTGTTTGCAAATAAATTCTCCATTTTTTTTTTGAGAAAATGTCCGGTGTCCCTTCTTCAAAGTTGAGGCCAATTCCTCCATTATTTTCCATGCTCCTCTCTTCCCCTCCTCCGATGATTGTAAAGCTATATATTCCCGTCGATCCACTTCATTACGTCCTTTATCATATACCGGAGATTCCCAAAATTGTTAATCCTATTGTTCTTGCAATCCAATATTATTTGAGAATATGTAAAATAGTTACATTATACCCGATAAAAATTGGATGGCAACATAAAATTTGGTTGCAAAATCAACATAAATGGAAATTAACATCCTCCAAATTGAACATATATTTGAAAAATGACAAAAATGGAATCAGTAGATGGGTGCTCTACTCAAACCTATTCCAGAAGACACATCGTCCAGATTCACTCTTTCTATCTTAGCCACTCATGGAGCATTGGATCTGACAGGAGAGAGTAACAATAACGGGCACTTCACGTAACCCTTATATTTTAATAGGTAAATTGCTTGATTATACCATAATGTTTCACCCATTTTGCAACTAAATACCATAAATTTTAAGACTGAGCAACTAAATATCACAAAGTTTTTTTTGCACTTTGCTGCCGTGGCAGGTTAAGGGCAGAGTAAAAATGATCACCCCTGGTTTATATCTGGATTAAAAAAACCCTAATCCTAACAATAACCTAACCTAATTACCCAACCCTAACCCTAATTAGCTAAGCCTAACCAAAACCCATAGCCACCACCTCTCATGCCAGCGCCTCCAGCGCCGTCACCGCATCACCAGCTCCGCCTCCCCCCATGGCCACTCAGCCTCCACCTCACGCCATGGGAAACATCAACCATCCAACTCGCCTCATGGCCATTGCGGATTCGCCCCATAACCACCATCAACCTCCACCTCCGCCCTTTTTGCCACCGCCTCCTCCCTATCACTCCCGTGGCCGCCGCCACCTCCACCTCCGCCGCCACCGCTCCGCCCCATAGCCAAAATCAACCTCCACCTCGCTCTCTTCGCAACCGCCTCCCCCATCACTCCCATGGTCACTGCCTCCTCCTCCGCCCCCATCGCCACCGCCACCGCCACCATTGCTTCGCCCTATGGTCGCCATCAACCTCCCCTTCGCCACCACCTCCTCCACCTCCGCCCCTATCGCCGCCGCCGTCTCTCCATATCCCCCATCGCCGCCGCTGTAGCCTCGCCATAGCCCCCATCGCCGCCGCCTCCGCGACCGCAGAACCATCTTCGCCCCCATTTCCATTTTCGCTGGCACCGGCAAAAAACACTGTGAGGATCTCAAAAAACTAGAGGATGAAAATGGGTTAGAGTTAGTATTTATGGTTTTTGGTATTTTCCGTTTTTTATTAAATTTAGGGGTTTCTTTTTTATCCTCCATCTAATTCTAGTATTTTTCTCCCTGAGCCCAAAAGCTCATTCTATAAGTTAAATCACTTTAGCTATTTTTTCCCCCTAACTCTAAATCTTTTTTTTATATTAAAACCCAAAGACACAGCCCAAGGCCCCCTTTATTTTTATACAAAACACAAATCCTAACCATTTCCTCTATTTTGTTTCTTTCTTCTAAACAACACTCTTAACTCAAGCCCAGCTACTCCGACTTTTTAAATTCCCTCGTCCTCATCGTTTACTCTCTTCTTAGTTAAATTTCTTTCCTTATTTAAAATCCACTCCTCTTCAAAATTCCCATGCAAAAGAGAGTGAGAAAAAATGAACCCAGCCTTTCAAATTCTAAACCCCACTTCTATTCCTTTCAACTCCCAACCTCATCTTAAAACCCCACCATATTCCTTTCATGAACCGACACAACCTCCACCCATGGCCGACCATTCTTCTCTCTCTCTTCTTTTATTTGCAGATTCTCCCTCTCTCGTTCTTTTATATATATATATATAGAGAGAGAGAGAGAGAAATGGAGAAAAGAGGCCATAGGAGGGAATTTCCTCTTATGGCGTCGAAAAAATACAACCTCCATCGTGCTCTGACTCCATCATCTTTATCGATATCATCTAAGATGTTGATACACCAAATTTCATGTGATTCTACAACTATTTCACCGTTGATTTAGCAATGTAAAATATTTTATTGTCGGTAAACGGTAAATTTGAACCCACTAATACAACGATGAAAAAGTAGTAGAATCAAATGAAATTTGGTGTACCCATATCTTAGATGATAACGAGGAAGATGATGGGTGCCGGTCGTCGGAAAAAAATGGTAGGGGGCTTTGCGACGCCATATGAGAAAATTCTCTCCTATGGCATCTTTCCTCCATTATTTTTAGGGCTTACGGGGACTTTGTTCGAACTCAGGAATTTTCCTGATCCCGTAACCCAATAACCCCCTCACCCAAAAAGAAATAGAGAAAAAAAAATCTCCGCCCCTCCTCCCTCGCCTCGTCCCTCGAGTGCCTCCTCGCGCACCCTCCCTCCTCCAGCGCCTCCCTCCCTCCCTCCTCACGCCTCCCTCGCTCAAACTCGCCGCCCCTCCTCCATCGCCTCCTCCCTCGAGTGCCTCCTCGCGCACCCTCCCTCCTCCAGCGCCTCCCTCCTTCCCTCCTCACACCTCCCTCCCTCGAACTCGCCGCCCCTCCTCACGCCTCCCTCCCCTCGAGCCTCCCTCCTCCATAGTCTCTTTAAACAATGAAGCTGGACTGATCTGGCAATCAATTTTCAGTTTTAGAACTTAATTGTATGGATTCATTGACTTCTGCAAAGTGGGGAGAATATGAATGTGGTGAAAGATTAGGGGAAAAAACTGGTAAAATCTAATGAACATTATGAAAATAATGGACTTCTATGTGATCAGCAGTCAGAGCTTCCTTCTACTGGATTTCTGCACAATGAATCTGCACTACATTTGAAAAATATTTTGAAGCCTACATATGTTGAAATTCTGAATAAGCAAGCTTCTTCAGAGAAGATGTTACAGTCATATACTGCTGAAATGGCAATGCAGAAAGAAAATACTGAAATGTTAAAAACTGTTGAAAAAAAGGTGATTTTTGATACAGATGGGTCTCCTGCTATCTATTTTTCAGAGGCAGAGATACGGCTCTCTTCAATTCAGTTTCAACCTGCTTTAATTGCCAAATGTTCCTATAGCAAACCTTCTTTGCTGGAAATCCATTCTTCAACACAACAGAAATTAAAATTGCAAGGAAATGTTCTTATAACTACATTGGATAAAAGGCACTTGCTGTTAAGATTTGCAAATAAAGCTGATTTTTTTAAGACTTGGCTAGCAGAATATACATATATAAACGGCTTCTTATTTCGTTTCTTCAAATGGGACCCCTTTTACTCTTTTAAGCAAGAATCTAGTGTTGTTCCAGCATGGCTTACTTTACCCGGTTTACCTCCAAACTTCTAGACTTTTGATATGCTCAAATCAATAATTAAACCAGTTGGAGATTCAAATCATTTTCCTTCAAAAAACAGGAAACAATGGAGCAAGAACAAAGTTCTCACAAATATTCAGACTCATAGAGTTAAAACTGCTATCATTGAAAAAGCTTCTGGTGTTAACTTACTAGTTGGGAGAAAAGTTGACTTAGTACAAACAGATTGCATTAGTAGTGGAAATAAAGATTTTGAGAAAGCATTAGCAATACAAGAGATTGTAGATAACAAAAGCTCAGAGACCATCATTGCTGTAAGGAAAACAGAATCTGGTAAAACATTAAAGTGCAGAAAACCGTTGGTAACAGAAGCTCAGACAACAACATTGCTACTGGAAAATTTGTTGGTGAAGAGTTTAGCATAAAATCAGAGATGATACAAGTTGCAGGTATCACAAAAATTCATCAGGTGAAACCAAATCCACAATCCTCATATCTGAACATGATATAACTCAGTTTCAGGGCTTTCACAGACCACATGTAATAAAGCAGGAAGTTTGAAAATGCACAAAAGGCGCAGGTGCCAAATATCCGCTACAGGTTCTTATGCTCACAAATGTTAAAAAGAAATATAATCAAAATTACAATACACATGCATATAGTCTTCCGGCTGATTAAAACATCGAACAATTCATAGCCTGTGGGTCTCCAACTCCTTATCCATCGTCTCTTGTAGATTCACCAAATTGTTCGATCTCCGCGCGTTTCTTGCATTTTGCCACTTATCTAGCACTCATGAAACTATGCTGCCATCTATTTTCATTCTGCGTGCGGACTACTATGACCGAAAGCATATAAAGAAAATTCAGCCAGCTCCAATGCTATTTTAATGACACAAGGAATGTTACATGCAAGGAAATGCCTTCTGCAATACAAAATACTAATGATATTTCAAACTTGTACTATATAAATGCCAATATTAATATTCAAGTACATTCAAGCCATAACAATAAAAATACTAACAATTACTAAACAAGCTCCAAAAAATTCAGTAAAAATCTTCTATTCCGCTCCAAGCAACACCAAAAATATCTTCACTCCTTTCCGTTAGAAACATCCGGTGCCTAAAAACAACTCATATTAGATATCAACCATCATTTATAAAAAATTAATGACAACAAATAAGAACAAATAAGAATAGAATACTAATACCTTTAAAAGCTGACAAGTTCTTATGTCATGACCATTTTCGTGACAATTACTACAAGTGCACGACCTATTTTAAGCTTTTGATTGCGATACATCTATTCCAGATGGAATTCGAGATGCAATAGCAGGACGACCCTTATGGGTATTTTTCGTAGGATCTGTGATCGTTATATGATATAGGTAAGAAGATGTCGGAGTATAACTAACTTGAGTGCTCGTCTCTTCTTCATGATTTAAATTGCATTGTTGCAACATACTATTAATAAACTCTTCTGTTTTTTCGTAAAGATCTCGATTCTCCGCCACCAAGTTTACAACTTTATTCATTTTTGCACGAAGTCTCCATGAATCAAGAGGTGTAATTGCTCTATTTTCTGCATTTGTTGATAGTCCCAGATCAACACTTGCATGTGCTCCACGACCCTTAGTAGTGCTGTGCCTAACACCAAGAGTCCACCTCGATAGAATATATTGTTTTGGGATGGTTTGCATAAACAGTATCTGCTTTATTACATATAATATATGTTTGTATAGTACACCGTCGGTCTCAAATATAGAGCACGAACATTTGAAGAATTCTTCCATTAGGTTGCACTTCACATTGTGAGTATTAATTTTTCCATCTATCTTGCAAACCATGTTATAAGTGGTAAAGTTCTCTTCTATACCATCCATATTATGCCAACAATGAAACACAATTCGAAACTCATTTTGGAATATCTCAAATAAATTAGCAGTATATACCTTTGCTACACAAGCCTCCATGTCATGCATGCCTTAAAAATCTGGTTTTGTCGTTAAGCAACGTGTGTCTTCTCTTTCCTCCTTTTTTCGTCGAGCGGCTAGAGCTTTGTCATATCGTTCAACAAATTGAAACAATGGCGTCATAGAATTAATGAAACCATCAAAGAACGAGTTCATACTCTCACTTCTCTGACTTGATCCTATGCCAGCAAAAAACATATCCTTCAAATAGGCTTCAATCCAATGATGTCTTTAGTCATACATGTTTTGCAACCATTTCCAAGATTTCATTTTATTTATTGCTTTTTCAGACAACGGTTCTTCAAAAATTCTTCTATACTTTTCATTCAAAGTGACCCAACACTTTTCACTTTTTTCAATAGTTTTACTATATCTACTCCATTTCTTATAATCCTCGTCGAAGGTTTCAAAAGAGCAACGTAAAGAACGGAGATGCTCATCTTCATGCAAAGTTATATGCCATATACAATATCTATGCAAGGTTTTTGGAAATACCCTCTTAATAGCATTATAAATTGCAGGATCCTGATCTGTGATGATTGCGGCTGGCACTTTACCCCACATGCATTTTAACCATTGCTGAAATAACCAAACAAAAATCTCCTCTTTCTCATCCGCCAAAAGAGCGCATCCAAACAATGAAGATTGTCGATGGTGATTAACTCCCGTGAAAGGTGCAAATGCCATTAGAAAACTGTTAGTCTTATATGTAACATCAAAAACCATAACATCAGTAAATTGCATATAACTAGCCCTAGCTCTTCCATCAGCCCAAAAAATACTTCTACGGGTTCCCCCAGCATCAAGCTCAAGTGCATAGTAAAATTGAATATCTACAGCTTGCCTTTTAATAAATTGTTGTATTACATATACACATTGACGACCCATATTATTTCTTCTTTACGATTTGAAATAGTCAATAATTTGTTGCGGAGTGACATCTACCAAATTATCTCCACCTGTAGTATTTATTAAATCAGCAATCTGTGATGGTCCCGCACCACAATCATGAAATTGATCCATCAACGATTTGCAAGAAGGTTTTAGATGATCTACACAATGAGAACGTAAAGTAGAAATTTTTGATGGCGTGGACAACAAAGGATGGCTGTGTTGATCATCTAAAAGTGTTATCCTCCAAATATCATCTCTGATTCTATGTATGATAATTCCTGCAGGACAACCTTCTCCCATGTGTTGTTTTCTTCTTTTAATTTTCCTCCCTTGCTCTCTTTTGTCCTTCAAATTTTTATGCCCTTCTTTACTGCATAAAAATTTCTTTCGATTTATTACACCATCCTTATTTCTTGCACTCGTCGACTTGCAAACAGAGAAACCTCTAAGTTTTGCAAACAAGTTGTAAGTATTGTATGCTTCCTCATCGGTGGGAAATTCCATACCAACATGAATAACAACATTACTATTAATGAGATCACCGGCATCATCATTAGCATTCTCAGTTTCTCCATCCTCATCTTCCTCATCCTCGCTATCATCATCCTCGTTTTCACCATTCTCATTACAGCCGACGAGATCATTAGCATCGACATGATCGATTAACCCACTAAAATTTTGGGATTGCTCATCGATTGTATAGTATTGATTGTTATCCATTCATACGAAAAAAATAAAGTTTATGTTATATAAACGTAATCATAACCTTAAATATATGAAAATCACACTGAAAAATTAAATATCAATTGATCTTAATATGAAACGTTTATTGGCATAAGAATAATTTGAGAGAACAAGATAAACTCTTCCAAATTGTATACGAAACCTATATATTAATCGAAATTTACTCAGTTCTCTCTCTTTTTTTTAATTAAAAAAAATTCAGCATAAAGAGTTTCTCCATACACAAATCCATTTTCTGAAAATGGCTGCCGCGAAATATGTGGTGATGATGAAACGATTACCTACATAAAGCAATACCTGCATAAATTTTACCCGATCACTGCAGAAAGACGCGGTAGCGAGGGCGAGGGTGCTCGAGGAGGGAGGGTAAAGGCGCAACGAGGGAGAAGGGAAAAGGCGCAGCGAGGGAGAGGGTGCTCCAGGAGGCGCTCGAGAAGGTGAGGGAGGGAGGCGTTGGAGGAGGTCAAAAAGTCAAGCAGGGCGGCGAGTTCGAAGGAGGAGGCGATGGAGGAGGGGCGGCGAGTTCGAAGGAGGGAGGCGTGAGGAGGGAGGGAGGGAGGCATTGGAGGAAGGAGGCTCGAGGGAGGAGGCGATGGAGGAGGGAGGCTCGAGGGGAGGGATGCGTGAGGAGGGGCGGCGAGTTCGAGGGAGGGAGGCGTGAGGAGGGAAGGAGGGAGGCGCTGGAGGAGGGAGGGTGCGCGAGGAGGCACTCGAGGGAGGAGGCGATGGAGGAGGGAGGCTCGAGGGAGGAGGCGATGGAGGAGGGGCGGCGATTTCGAGCGAGGGAGGTGTGAGGAGGAAGGGAGGGAGGTGTTCCCCTCCGAATGGCGGCGCACACGACCGTGAGGTCCTGGCGCTGAGATTCGGGGAAGATGCTATTTGGTTTTATCCGTCTACCTCTCCGAAGATGCCAAGTTGATTTATGGCACCGTGTATCGAAGGTTTAGACGGATGCGGCCGATGTAGCAGACTTTGTCAGATTCCCCCTCGCTTGAGGGGTTTTTGATTGTGGGGACGCTCTTCCCTGCAGGCGCAAGCCCCTGCAGTTAATTACGCTACCGCATCGCGGTAATAACTTTCTCCTTCTCCAGAATTTCACTTCGTGTCGTGTGTGTTTGTTTTGTTTGTGGTTGCCCGTGGATTGTATACGGAGACTGAGTAATGCCGTCGCCCGTAGGACGTGGATTAGTCCAAATCCGTATTTACTTAGATTTGGGTTTGGTGTTTTTAGTTTAAGGATGCATTAGTCGCGTTGCGGCTAAGATCAACTTAAACGTTTGTTAAGGAGACAATAGTCCTGTTTGAGACTAAGATCAACTTAACGCGATAATCCATTTAATATCTGGCCATCGGGACTCGTCACCTCTCTAACGTCGTTGAAGGATTACAACGGCAGATGTTAGAGGAGTTCAAAGATGTACCGTTGAACCAAAGTCGATTTGGAGTTTTATAGTCCATTTAAATGTTTAAGGATACGTTAGCCGTATTTGGGGCTAAGATCAACTTAAACGGGACCGTTTAGATCCGGTAAAAGAGTATTTGGGAGCTCTATTGTTCCAGTTTAGAGACGTAGTGGTCCATGTTTCAGTTTAGGGACGTTTCGGTCCAACATTAGTTTAGGGACGTTTCGGTCCAATATTAGTTTAGGGACATCTCGGTCCACGAGTTTAAGGACCCCGCAGTCCATATTGACATATGTGGTCGTCGGGATCCGTCACCTCTCTGACGTCGTTGAAGGATTACAACGATAAGTGTCAGAGGAGCTCGGAGATGTACCCTCGAACCGGATATAAATTAATTTAAAAGAGCAGTCGTGCTCGGTCAATTTAATTTAAGGACTTACGGCCAGAATTGGACTAAGTCCAATTGAAAATGTTCAACATTTTATTTGCTTTTGCATTGCATTTCTTTTTTTATTTTTATTTAGGCTTTGCTCAGAAAGGATGCAGAGCATCAATTTGTTTTGGGCTCTGTTCTTTTAAGAATGATGCAAGGCATCAATTTTATTTGGGCTCTGCCCTTGTATAAAGGATGCAAATTATCAATTTATTTGGGCTCTGCCCATTTATTGCCTTGCAATTTATTTTGGCATGTTAGGTCATCTTGACTTGGGCCTGACCCTTTTAACAGAGAAAATGCACTGCATTTACAGGCGCTTTGCGCCAATCAAAGAGCGCAACAGTGCAGATTTATAAGTGCAAAGCACTATTAATTTGAGAATCTTTTAGATTCAAGAACCAATGGTTCATAAAAGAAGTGCAAAGCACTGTTTGATTTCTTGATCTAATTTAGATCAAAGAAAAAACAAGTTTTTCTTTTTATTTCAAGAACCAAAGGTTCATAAAAGTGCAAAGCACTATTTGATTTCTAGAGCAAGGAAAAATAAGTTTTTTTTTTGTTCCAAGAACCAGAGGTTCATAAAAGTGCAAAGCACTATTTTTATTTCGCTGTTTTCTTATTTTTAAAGAACCAGTGGTTCATAAGAAGTGCAAAGCACTGTTTATTATGTGAAGATTATTGATCTTGTTTTTAGATCAATGATCTATTAGAAGAAATTTCATCTCTCTTATGAAGCTTTTTACCTTTTTCTTGAAATTTTTCTCAGAGTTCTCTCTGTTTGAAGCTCTTGATTTTTCAAGAAATATTGATGCCTTTGAATTGAGGTCTAGGGTCCTTTTTATAGTGCCCATAAATCAGTTAAAATTTGTTAAAGAGATCATTCTCTGAGTGATTTGGGGAATTTTCCCCACCGTTGGATCTTTGATCCGAAGGCCTCTGTTTTACAGAAGAAAATTTTCTTATTTTAACAAGAACAGAAAAGATTTCTCAGAATTTTAATTCTGCTTGGCGCAAATGCTCCAGAGCGTGACACGAGTCGCGCTGCGCTAACACGTGTCGCGCAGTTTTTTTTTTCTTCCGCTGCGCACAGTTGCGCTGACACGTGTCGCGCAGCGCAGCGCATTTTTTTTTCTTGGGCGCTGCGCACAGTTGCGCTGCGCGACACGTGTCGCGCTGCGCACAGTTGCGCTGCGCGGACACGTGTCGCGCAGCGCAGTGCATTTTTTTCTTGGGCGCAGCGCACAGTTGCGCTGCGCGACACGTGTCGCGTAGCGCAGCACATTTTTTTTTCTTGGGCGCTGCGCACAGCTGTGCTGCGCGAAAGGTGTCGCGCAGCGCACAGTTGCGCTGCGCGGACACGTGTCGCGCAGCGCAGTGCATTTTTTTCTTGGGCGCTGCGCACAGTTGCGCTGCGCGACACGTGTCGCGCAGCGCATTTTTTTTTCTTTTCTGCAGAGCTTTGCTCTGATGGAGTACGCTTCTTTGGGCGCTGCGCTCCCTACGCTAACGTGTCTGATTTTGACACGTGGCGCTCTGCGTGCAACGCAGGAGATCTGAAGCGTTACTTCATTTATTTTAACTTTAATTTTCTTTTTAATTTTCAAGACAGAGCTTTCCTCTGATTGAAGAAAAACAGAAGTATTCCTTCTTTTCCCACCTTGGAATTTGAACAGAGCTTTGCTCTGATTGAGGTAAACAAATGCCCCCCCACCGTTGCGCTTACGTGGCCTCCTAAAGTGAGCGCAGCGGTGGCAGACTCCGAACCGTCGCGCCATCCCTTGGAAGTTGAAAGAGCACTTGATGCTTATAAATAGGACCTTTGGTCTCTTAGATGATTCTCATCTCTAAAATTTTACTTTCAGAACTCAGAGCCCCGCTCTTTATTTTCAAGAACTTTAAGAGTTAATCTCTTAAAACTTTTAGGTGAAAATTTTAATTTGGATTAAATTAAATTAAATTAATTTTCATTGATAGAGCCTCGCTCTCAATAGATCCCTGATCTAAAGGAAACCTATTTAGGGTTTCACTTAGCAGAGCTTTGCTCTACAGGTCTTAAAAGGATCTAAAGAGAACTAAAGGGGACCTTACTAGGGTTCCATAGAGCTCTGCTCTCTGAAAGATTTTCCTTGGATTTTCTTAATTCATTAATGAAGCTTTGCTCCTCCCAAATCATATAGAAGAACTCTTAAGAATTCTTCATGGATCTTGGAACTTAAAGATGGCATTTTATTCCTCAGTGCATTATATCGTTTTGCTTAATCAGTCTTTCTGATAATTCTGTTGATCCTCTTTTACAGGAACAATGAACGCCCACATGTATGCTCTTAACGAGATCATCTCTCATGAGGGCATCCGCCGACTTGGCCGCTCTCAAAATCGGGAGTTCACAAACGAGGAGTGTGCTGAAATAATGAGTCGCTTCGACGCATACAATGGTCCACTGCTTCCCCGACGTTCCTCTCTTCTTAAACTTATCGTGGGAGCTATCTGGGAAGCGATTCCCCTATTCTGTTCCGGCGTGCCGCTTAGGGCGTTGGATGCCGCTGATGACAAGATGCACTCTGTGTACCTATTGAACTTTATCTCGAAGAGACGGCGAGACAGTCTTATTGACCTCTTACACGAGATCTTTCAACAGTCTGCCATACTCGCTGCTTATCGGAGGGTGGAAGACATCGGGAGGGACCCTGACGCTTGTGCTCGCGAAAGGAAGCACACTAGGATGGTCCGCGAGGCTTGGAAAGTCATCGATATGGTCGCTTTTGAATTCCTCAATTCATGCCATGGATCTGAGGTTATTCCATTGTAACTTTCGTTTATTGTTTTTATGACTGTAAGAACTTCGGGCAATATTAATGGAATTTTTTATTTATCCCAGCTTGTCTTTATTATATATATCTTTTGTCCTGAGTCTTTTTGCCCATGCATGAATGAATGTGTCTTGAACGCTTGATCAAATGTAAATCGAATACTCTTTCTGTTGCTTTTCCTCTTTCTCAGCATGTCGTCACAATTAGCAGGTAATAGAGTAAGCTTCTTGATTTCTTCATGAGATAGCGAGGGCTTAAGCCGCAGGATCAGATCTGCTGCCTAAGACTTTTCAACTCTATGAGCCGTGAGGGTCTCATAGAGACTTTTCTCCCTACGGATCGAGAGGATCTCGTAGGTGGGTTTTTCTCCTTAGGAATCGTCAGGATTCCTAAGTGTGGTTTTCTCTTGTAAGTCGTAAGGATCCTACAAGAGAATTTTTCCCTCTTACGAGTGAGAGGACTTGTAAGCGGTTGTTTCCCTCCTTGTCGAAGTTCGATGTTGGAGGGTGAGACCCGTGGATGGTATGCAAGAGACCGTTTTGGGCCAACTTGCAGGGTCCCAGTGCTTAGGAAACAGGCTTCTTTTATGCCCACTGCCTAAGGCTTTATCTCACGAGTCGAGCCGTCTCAACAATTTTTTTCCGCAAGTCGAGACGAATCGAGCGTTTCTCGCAAGAATATCTTAACGTCGCGTTTAACCTCTGCTCTTTACGACAGAAGCCCGTTAAGGTTGGTGGTACTTAGGGTTTTGGCCATCGTACCGTCGCATAAGCTGATATAGTCCTCGATAGGCAATCGTGCTGTTCGAGTAGCCCTGCGACTGCCGTGTCTCTGATCCCTTTGGGGGCTGGACAAGACGTCTTCAAGCAATCCTCCTTGGCAGTTTGACCGTCGGAAGAGCAAGCGTTAGGAATTTGCCATATCGCTTTTTACTTGAGGTTATGCTTATTTTGGTGAGCCCCGATGAGTCATAACCACTCCGCGCTGGTGTGGGGATGATCTCCGATAGTCTTTCGGGCTTTATGTGAGTTGCCGTCAAGACCCTGAAGCTAGGAATTTGGCTTATGCTTCGTTTGCTGGCATTGCGTCTGCTGTATCGAGACGAATGTTGCGGTGGGAACTAGGGATTTTGCCGTGGCTCCGTTTGTTTGATGACGTTGCGTCTGCTGTGTCGAGACGAACGTTGGGGTGACATCTCGTCTGCTGTATTGAGATGGACGTCGAGGTGGTGACCATTTTGTACTGGTGCGAGATGATCTCCGATTGTCTTTCCGGTTTTATATGAGTTACCGTCAAGACGTCGAAGCTAGGAATGTGGCCTTCGCTTCGTTTGCTTTGGTGTGTCCAAATCCTGTTGGAGGAAGAATGCTGGGGTTGACATTTCGTCTGCTGTATCGAGACGAACGTCCAGGTGGTGACCACTCTGTGTTGGTGCGAGATAATCTCCGATTGTCTTTCCGGTTTTATGTGAGTTACCGTAAAGACGTTGAAGCTAGGAATGTGGCCTTCGCTTCGTTTGCTTTGTCACGTCCGAATCCCTGTTGGAGGAAGAATGCTGGGGTTGACATTTCGTCTGCTGTATCGAGACGAACGTCAAGGTGGTGACCACTCTGTGCTGGTGCGAGACGATCTCCGATTGTCTTTCCGGTTTTATGTGAGTTACCGTAAAGACGTTGAAGCTAGGAATGTGGCTTTCGCTTCGTTTGCTTTGTCACGTCCGAATCCCTGCTGGAGGAAGAACGCTGGGGTGACAACTCGTCTGCTGTATCGAAACGAACGTCGAGGAGGTGACCACTCCATGTGAGATGATCTCCGGTGGTCTTTCAGGCCTTATATGACTTGCCGTTAAGACTTTGAAGTTAGGAATTTGGCCTTCGCTTCATTTGCTCACACTGCATCTGGTGTATTGAGACGAATGCTGAGGTGGAGCTGGGATTTTGCCGTCACTCCGCTTTGTTTCGACCGTGAGGTCTTTTGTTGACGTTGCATCTGCCTCCAGCTGGATTGTGGAGGAACGCCGTTGTTGACATTGCATCTGCTGTATCGAGACGAATGCTGAGGTGAAGCTGGGATTTTGCCATCGCTCCGCTTGTTTCGACCGTGAGGTCTTTTGTTAACTTTGCATGTACACCCTGCTGGATTGTGAAGGAACGCCGTTGGTGATCTCTAAGTTGTCGATGTTGACGTCGAGACCCTGAAGCTCGGAATCTTCGTTTGCTTCATTTGTTGACATCATGTCTGTAATATTGCGACAAATGTCGAGATGGTCTCTAGGTTGTCTATGAACCGTCAAGATTTGGCTTCGCTTTCTGATGGAGCCTGTTGGGAAGGTATGGTTTCCTCCTTATCTGTGCCCCTGGATTGTATACAGGGATCGATGTGATTTTACCTGTAGGGCAAAAAGTTTCATTTTTTCATTTTTTTATTCTTTCCGCGATGCTCTATCATTTCAGCTTTTATATCGCGAAGGTTGCGATTGCCCAATCGTTTCGGCTATTTTTCGCGGTGCCCAATCGTTTCGGCTGTTTATTTTGTTTTTACTCGCTGCTTTTTATTGCGAGTTGCCCAATCATTTCGGCTGTTTATTTTATTTTTACTCGCTGTTTTTTATTGCGAGTTGCCCAATCATTTCGGCTATATATATATATATATATTTTTTTTTACTCGCTGTTTTTTATTGCGAGTTGCCTAATCATTTCGGCTATTTAATATGCATTTTCAGCTCGCTGATTTTTATCGCGAGCGTAGAACTTGGAATCTGGTGCCAATCTCAGCATCAGCATCGCTGCAACCGGAATATTGCGAGGAGCGAATCATCATCTGCCATGAAAGGACTTGGAATTTGATACCGATTTAGGCATCAGTATCGCGACAACTGGGATATTGCCAGGAGCGAATCATCATCTGCCATGAAAGGACTTGGAATTTGATACCGATTTAGGCATCAGCATCACTACAACTGGAATATTGTCAGGAGCGAATCATCATTTGCCTCTGTCGATGTCGAACAAAGGTGGCTTAGTAAACAGGATTAGGATCCCGTCGACTAAGGCTTTTGACTTCATGAGCCGTAAGGGTCTCATAAAGGTGTTTCTCCCTACGAGTCGTGAGGATCTCGCAGGTGTGTTTTCTCCTTAGGAATCGTGAGGATTCCTAAGTGTATGTTCTCTTATAAGTCGTAAGGATCTTACAAGAGTGTTATCTCCTTATGAGTCGAGAGGACTCACAAGGGTTGTTCACCGTGTGGACATATCCCCAGTCACGGATGGGACTTGGTTAGGGAAATGTTTATTCGCGCCCGTGGATTGTATACAAGGGCTAATATAGGACCACTTGTAGGGCAATGTCGAAAGTTGTGGGGGTTGCTTAAGCACAGGTTTAGGCCTCTGTAACTTAAGACTTTCAAATCTTACGAGCCGTGAGGGTCCCATAAGAGCCTTCTCCTCACGAGTCGTGAGGATCTCGCAAGTGTATTTTCTCCTTAGGAATCGTGGGGATTCCTAAGTGTGTTGTTCCCTTGTGAGTCGTAAGGATCTCATGCGGGTGGTTTCTCCTTATAGGGTCGAGAGGCCCCTATAAGTGTTTCTTAACGAGGTTGCGCCCTTTCGGGTTTTCACAAACACTCGCCGGTAGTCCTGCTGTTTTTACTCACGGAGCCCTCTCGGGTTTTCATCCGTGCCCGTTTTGCTTATGGACATACCGTTTTTTTTTTCCTTTTTTTTTACGAGGTCGCGCCCTTTCGGGTTTTCACGAACACTCGCCGGTAGTCCTGCTGTTTTTACTCACGGAGCCCTTTCGGGTTTTCATCCGTGCCCTTTTTGCTTATGGACATACCGTTTTTTTTTATTTTATATATATATATTTTTTTTTATCTCGTCAGCCTAAGGATGCTGCGGTATTAGTTTAAAGACGTTTCGGTCTGCTATTAGTTTAAGGACGTCTCGGTCCGCTATTAGTTTAAGGACATTTCGGTCCATTGTCGCCGTATTTGAGGCGAATATCTGGTTTATTGACTTTTTGGTCTATGAGTCATTCTCCACGAATGAACATGATGCCTCCGGCGTATCCATCTTCTTCGGAGCGTGCGGTTGTGGCGGACTCACCTTCCAGTTCTCAGACAGCGCAAACTTGCCCTGTTGGTATTGGTCTTTAACCCAGTTTTTGAAGACGTAGCAGTCTTCGATCAGGTGACCTACTGTTTGGTGGTAAGGGCAATAATTAGGATTATTAACATCGCCTGGCCGCAACGGACGTTTTGGACCCGGTAGATTGATGAGTCTGTCGCACACTGCCAGCTCGAACAGTCCCCTTATTTTATCTTGCGGAAACGAGTAAGGACGTTTCAACTTTTCCTGGAGGGGTTGCCGCTTGTTGCTTTGGCAAGCAACCGGTCTAGGGTCACCTGATTGTTGTTGAGCGCTGGCGACGAGGGCCTTTTTTCCTTTTCTTTTATCCTTTTTGTTCGCTCCGTTGTTTGCGGGGTCGGGATTTTTTCCGAGTAGCATGCGATTGCATGGCTGAACGTTCTCGCAGCTTCTCAATTCCTTTATTTTTGAAATAGATTCCCCGAGGGAAAAGTTGGGGATAGCTTCTTCGTCAGAGTCGCTTCCAAAGGTGATAATTTGTGATCCCTTGAAGTCGGCTATATGACAGTTTGCGGCGGCTCCTTTGCGCTCATATATCGCATTTTTCCGATATCCACAAGCTTCACACTTTGTCCTGTCGAAGTGTTGCTTTTGAGCGACATACCCTTGCCACCAACAGTTAAAGGACTCACAGTCTTCGGTAGGATGTATGATCTTCTGATGATATAAACAGAAGTTAGGGTGCATCTCTGCCTCAGCGAGAGTATTTTCTTCTGAGGGCGGTAGCTTCATTCCTACTGATAGAGCTTTGGCGAACCGTTTCCTCGTCTTGAATTTGTTTTTACCCGCAGTGTATGGCTTTTGATTTGACGGGAATACCTTGGTTCTTTCTAGTATGGTCATTTCACGCTCTTGATTGGCTTTTGCTTTCAGACGAATTTCACTTAGGAAGACATCGATCAACTCGTCTGATGGCTGTAGAATCTCCGGCTCAGGATTCGCCATTGGTTTCTCAGCGCAAGGAGCCTCTTTATCATCCGTCAGTGAATGAGAAATCATATGACAAGTCGCTACGTAGTCTTCGGATTCATCCGATGAGTTTTCTCCATTGTTTTCATCCTTGACTAAAGAACAAGCTGCCCCCGGCGTGTCCGTCTTCTTTGGAGAGTGCGGCTGTAGTGGGTTTACCTTCCAGCTTTTAGACAGCGTGAACTTGCCTTGCAGGTATTGATCCTTGATCCATCCCTTAAAGACGAAACAATTCTCAATCGGGTGACTTACCGTTTGGTGGTAAGGGCAATAATTGGGATTATTAAAATCGCCTGGCTGCGACAGACGCTTTGGACTCGGCAGATTGATGAGTCTGTTACGCACTGCCAGCTCAAACAGTCTTCTCGTTTTATTCTGAGGAAACGAGTAAGGTCGTCCTAGCCTCTCTTCGAGGGATGGGCGTGGACGCGCGTTGTTTGGGCGAACGACCGGCTTTGAGTTGCTCGACTGTTGTTGAGCATTGGCGACGACGATCGCTTTCCCTTTTCCTTTCTCATCTCGGGAATCTGATTTTGGAGGAGACGGTCTATGGCCCATCTGGTCCATTTGGGCTAATTTGTCAATCAAGGCCTGGAAGGTGGTCGGCCTGAAGAACATCATGAATTGTGAGATGGTCGCCTGCGGATCGAGAGTGCCCACAAACATGCCTACCGCAGGTGCCTCTTCTATGTGTTGTTCGCATTTCGACCATAGGTTCCGCCATCGTGTTGCGTATTGAACCCACGTTTCGCTTGGCCTTATCCTGGCATTTATTAGTGCTGTTATCGGGGTGCGTTCACTAGCACTCGCGAATCTTTGTGTAAACAGCAGTTCCATCTCTGCAAATATTTTGACAGAGTCGTTAGGTAGCTCCGAATACCATTCAAAGGCTGTTTCTGCTAAGCTGCCGACGAATTAACGTAGCAACAATTTGTCATCGCCTCCAGTATTGCCGCATAAGGCCCTGAATTGAGCGACATGCTGATGCGGATTCCCTGTCCCTTTATATACGTGGAATTTAGGGATCGTATATTCTGGCGGGTAACTGATTTGGTCATACCAGCTCGGATACGGTCGTCCGGTTCTAACAATTTGCCCAGCCGCTTCATTCGCCTGATGAATCCGGGTCTGCTGAGCTATATATTCGTCTAGGTCAACCTTGGCTGTTGACAGAGCCGGCGGAGGATTTGACGTTTCTCCCCTGTCGTCTTCAAGGATGATCGGAGGATCTTCAGCAGGAGGGTCCGGCTGTAACATCATCCCTACCATATCTTGGAAGAGGAGCGCCATCTGTTTTATGTTAGCCGCTTGCTCTGCAGCTTCTTTGTCCCTCTTTTCGAGGACTCTGCGTAAAAAGTCAGCGTCGGTTTCTTGTTCTTGACGCTCATCCGAAGACGTTTCAGAGCTTTCTTTTGGCTCAGTGAGTGCAGCCATTATAGTCATCATTTCCTGAAGCTTTTGTTGTTGCTCCTGGGCTTTCGTCACGGATCGGGTGAGCGTCGGTGGCCCGTAGAAGTACGGCTTTCCTCCTTTCCAGAAGCCATATAAATAGTGTGCACTACCATGCCCCCAGATTTGGGGCGTTTTTGTTCAGCGCTTTTATACTTCGCCATGTTCACAGGGGCTTTTGTGGCCTCCTTTTTTGAGTGATTGGAGTTAAGGGAGCCGTTGTAGTGGGCACCCAAGTAGCTTTTGCTTTTTGTGGTTTGACAGAGTAATCCTTCCCCTGCCGAACCTTCATCTTTTTCTGTCGTCGGAGGCAGTCTTGATCGATCACCGACTCTTGGACCTGTCGCCAGACTTTGTAAATTTTAGAGGACAGCCGTTGAGGGGGTTGCTCTAATTTCTTCTCTGGAGTATTCTCCACAGGTGAAGGAGTTCGTTTCAACATCGCAGTAGGCGAGTTTCTGCGCACCGAGTTCAGCAACTCAAAGCTGTTCCTGGTTGGAACAGCAGTATCGATCCCCACCATTAGAGTTGGAAGAGTAAGTCCAGAGGGGGAGTTTCCCCCAGCCTTCCTCACTCGGCGCCAGTAGCGACGTCGGGCATGTCGTGCTGATGGAGTTGTTTCAGCTATAGGGTTGACCTCCTCATGCCCCCTGTGTTGGTCAGAATATACTGGTACCATCTTTTTAAAGATCGACGTCCGTTGAACGGGGACGGCCAACTTGTCAGAAGCGGACTTCTGAACATGGGAAGCAACCTTGGTGATTTTGCCAGGAACGGGAGTTGGAATGGCTATCCGCTTCGGGATAACGCCTTCTGGTATGGCAGGCTTCTTCATGAGCCTGTTAGAGCTCTGGCCTAGTCCGTTAAAAACTGAAGCAGTGGAGTTGGACGACCCGTTGAGAGGGGTCGCGGCAGTGGTAAGTCGATCGAAGACCGACTTCTTTGGAGCTTCTTGCAATGTCATTGGGGCGTTGAAGCTCATTGGTGGGATCATGGTCCCAAAGAACAGCCCAGTGGTGGCCTGAGTTACCTGTTCCACCGGCATAGCGAAGATGGAGGCCGCCTGAGGCCCATAAGTCACTCCTCCAGCAATGACGGAGCGAGAGTTATCGCTGCGGGGGGTGCAGTTCGAAGCCATCGATTTTCTGTTTTCTGCATAGAGCAAGACACCAAATCTTAGTACCTTGAATCCACAGGCAATCACAGCAAACCGCGATTTGTTCGCGAACACGACATACGAAGTGTGGAGTGGAAAGAGGAAGAGGTCCCACCGGGCGTGCCAGAATCTGTTCCCCTCCGAATGGCGGCGCACACGACCGCGAGGTCCTGGCGCTGAGATTCGGGGCAGATGCTATTTGGTTTTATCCGTCTACCTCTCCGAAGATACCAAGTTGATTTATGGCACCGTGTATCGAAGGTTTAGACGGATGCGGCCGATGTAGCAGACTTTGTCAGATTCCCCCTCGCTTGAGGGGTTTTTGATTGTAGGGACGCTCTTCCCTGCAGGCGCAAGCCCCTGCAGTTAATTACGCTACCGCATCGCGGTAACAACTTTCTCCTTCTCCAGAATTTCACTTCGTGTCGTGTGTGTTTGTTTTGTTTGTGGTTGCCCGTGGATTGTATACGGAGACTGAGTAATGCCGTCGCCCGTAGGACGTGAATTAGTCCAAATCCGTATTTACTTAGATTTGGGTTTGGTGTTTTTAGTTTAAGGATGCATTAGTCGCGTTGCGGCTAAGATCAACTTAAACGTTTGTTAAGGATACAATAGTCCTGTTTGAGACTAAGATCAACTTAACGTGATAATCCATTTAATATCTGGCCATCGAGACTCGTCACCTCTCTAACGTCGTTGAAGGATTACAATGGCAGATGTTAGAGGAGTTCAGAGATGTACCCTTGAACCAAAGTCGATTTGGAGTTTTATAGTCCATTTAAATGTTTAAGGATACGTTAGCCGTATTTGGGGCTAAGATCAACTTAAACGGGACCGTTTAGATCCGGTAAAAGAGCATTTGGGAGCTCTATTGTTCCAGTTTAGAGACGTAGTGGTCCATGTTCCAGTTTAGTGACGTTTCGGTCCAACATTAGTTTAGGGACGTTTCGGTCCAATATTAGTTTAAGGACATCTCGGTCCAATATTAGTTTAAGGACATCTCGGTCCACGAGTTTAAGGACCCCGCAGTCCATATTGACATATGTGGTCGTCGGGACCCGTCACCTCTCTGAATCGTTGAAGGATTACAACGATAAGTGTCAGAGGAGCTCGGAGATGTACCCTCGAACCGGATATAAATTAATTTAAAAGAGCAGTCGTGCTCGGTCAATTTAATTTAAGGACTTACGGCCAGAATTGGGCTAAGTCCAATTGAAAATGTTCAACATTTTATTTGCTTTTGCATTGCATTTCTTTTTTTTATTTTTATTTAGGCTTTGCCCAGAAAGGATGCAGAGCATCAATTTGTTTTGGGCTCTGTTCTTTTAAGAATGATGCAAGGCATCAATTTTATTTGGGCTCTGCCCTTGTATAAAGGATGCAAAGCATCAATTTATTTGGGCTCTGCCCATTTATTGCCTTGCAATTTATTTTGGCCTGTTAGGTCATCTTGACTTGGGCCTGGCCCTTTTAACAGAGAAAATGCACTGCATTTACAGACGCTTTGCGCCAATCAAAGAGCGCAACAGTGCAGATTTATAAGTGCAAAGCACTATTAATTTGAGAATCATTTAGATTCAAGAACCAATGGTTCATAAAAGAAGTGCAAAGCACTGTTTGATTTCTTAATCTAATTTAGATCAAAGAAAAAACAAGTTTTTCTTTTTATTTCAAGAACCAAAGGTTCATAAAAGTGCAAAGCACTATTTGATTTCTAGAGCAAGGAAAAATAAGTTTTTTTTTGGTTCCAAGAACCAGAGGTTCATAAAAGTGCAAAGCACTATTTTTATTTCGTTGTTTTCTTGTTTTTAAAGAACCAGTGGTTCATAAGAAGTGCAAAGCACTGTTTATTATGTGAAGATTATTGATCTTGTTTTTAGATCAATGATCTATTAGAAGAAATTTCTTCTCTCTTATGAAGGTTTTTACCTTTTTCTTGAAATTTTTCTCAGAGTTCTCTCTGTTTGAAGCTCTTGATTTTTCAAGAAATATTGATGCCTTTGAATTGAGGTCTAGGGTCCTTTTTATAGTGCCCATAAATCAGTTAAAATTTGTTAAAGAGATCATTCTCTGAGTGATTTGGGGAATTTTCCCCACCGTTGGATCTTTGATCCGAAGGCCTTTGTTTTACAGAAGAAAATTTTCTTGTTTTAACAAGAACAGAAAAGATTTCTCAGAATTTTAATTCTGCTTGGCGCAAATGCTCCAGAGCGTGATACGTGTCGCGCTGCGCTGACACGTGTTGCGCAGTTTTTTTTTTCTTCCGCTGCGCACAGTTGCGCTGACACGTGTCGCGCATGCGCTGCGTGACATATGTCGCGCAGCGCATTTTTTTTTCTTGGGCGCTGCGCACAGTTGCGCTGCGTGACACGTGTCGCGCAGTGCACAGTTGCGCTGCGCGGACACGTGTCGCGCAGCGCAGCGCATTTTTTTTTCTTGGGCACTGCGCACAGTTGCGCTGCGCGACACGTGTCGCGCAGCACACAGTTGCGCTGCGCGGACACGTGTTGCGCAGCGCAGCGCATTTTTTTTTTCTGCAGAGCTTTGCTCTGATGGAGTACGCTATTTTAGGCGCTGCGCTCCCTACGCTAACGTGTCTGATTTTGATACGTGGCGCTCTGCGTGCAACGCAGGAGATCTGAAGCGTTACTTCATTTATTTTAACTTTAATTTTCTTTTTAATTTTCAAGACAGAGTTTTGCTCTGATTGGAGAAAAACAGAAGTATTGCTTCTTTTCCCGCCTTGGAATTTGAACAGAGCTTTACTCTGATTGAGGTAAACAGGAGGTGCTAGAGGAAGGAGGGTGCGCGAGGAGGCACTCAAGGGACGAGGCGATGGAGGAGGTGAGGAGTTTTTTTTTCTCTGTTTCTTTTTGGGTGAGGGGGTTATTGGGTTATGGGCTCAGGAAAATTCATGAGTTCGAACATAGGACCCTTAAAGCCCTAATTCTTATACACACACACACACACACATGAGAATAATGAAGGAAAGAGGTCATAGGAGGGAATTTCCTCCTATAGCGTCGAAAAAGTACGGCCTCCGTCGTGTTTTCCGACGATCGGAATCCATCATCTTCATCGTTATCATCTAAGATATGGGTACGCCAATTTTCATGTGATTCTACAACTTTTTCCCCCCTTGATTTAGCAATGCAAAAAGTTCTATTGTCTGTAAACCGTTAATTTTGAACCCACTAATTCAACGGTGAGAAATTTGTAGAATCACACGAAATTTGGCGTACCCGCATCTTAGATGATAACGATGAAGATGATGGATGCCGGTCGTCGGAAAACACGATGGAGATTGTATTTTTTCGACGCCAGAGGAGGAAATTCCCTCCTATGACATCTTTCCTCCATTATTGTCTCTCTCTCTCTCTCTCTCTCTCTCTATATATATATATATATATATATATATATATATCCCCCTCCTCTAAATTCTCCATCGCACACTCTCAAACTTCCTTCTCTTCTAACCTAACCCTGACCCATCACCCACCATAGCTGAACTCCGACCCAAGTGCTTTCTCTCCCTATGGTCGAGCATCCCTAGCTCCCCCTCGCCACCACCCATCGCCCTAGTCAAAAAGAGCAGAAACAACTGCAACAAATAAATTAGCAACACACCCTCAACCTTCGTTCATCTTTTCGAAGCGTTCCGGGCCGTGGAAGGAGACTCCAAGTCTAGACCCGAGTCCGCATGCACTACTACGAATAGGGGTTGCCCCTACGGATTTATCCGTAGGATCAAATCACTGCCCCTACGGATATACCCGTAGGGGAAAGAAATATCCCTGTAGGTACCGTAGGTGCAAGTCTTAACCTTGAACATGCCCCTACGGACAAAAACTTGCCCTACGGCTTAATGTGTAGGTCCTGTTGTCCCTACGGATTAGGCTGTAGGGACAAAAAACTTATTTAATTTATCGGTTTATAAAATAAATTTATCGGTTTATAAAACAAAATACTAATATTCTGCTGCCACGTGGCGCCACCTCATTGGTGCAGGGCAGCAATTGGAGCTTCCATGTGATAACCCTATCCTTCCCCCCATCGAGCTTTCCTCCTCTATGTGTCACCTCGCCATGCTTTCTTCACGTACAACAAGGGTTGTTTTCAAGAAATAACAACCCCAACCCCAACCCCAACCCCAATTCCGAACCCTAACCCTAACCCCAACCCCAACCCCAACCTTAACCCCAATCCCAACCGCAACAGAACCCTAACCCCAACCCCAACCCCAACCGACCCCTAACCCTAATCCTAACCCTAACCTAAACTGACCCGATGCCTAACCCTAACCCTAACCCGTACCTGAACCCTGCCCTGAACTTAACATCATCAAAAGAGGGAAATAAAAGCATTAAATTAGAAGTAAAAATTGGAGATTTACTGTAACACCTGAGTTAGTGTTTAATGGGAATTGTGTGTTAATGTGGGGTTTTTGGTGAAAATTTTACCAAAATGGGTTTCTAATAATTTATCTGGTTTTATGGTTATTTTAGTCGAATTTTACCTCGACCGCACACACTTGTGCATGATAACTAGGGTTAAGACTAGGGTTTGCCATATAATTGAGCCTGTGGGTTAACCATGTTTAAGTTAACTATGGTGGTCTAACACACTTGATTAGGCTAATTAGATTTAATTAAAGGTTTTTGGTTTTGTCCAAGGGTGTTTAGGGTGTAGGTTGACTTGCTTGTTGTGAGAGAGAGAGAGAGAGATGTGATGGTTGTCATGATAGCTTTTGGTTTGTGTGAGGGAGAATGATGGTTTAAGGTTGTGTCACACCATTTCAACTCAAACCTTTTTGCATGTCTCCTCATACTCACACCTCTCACTCACATCAGCCCAATTATCATCATTTCAGCCACAATTCAGCACCAAAACACCACAAAACAGCCTCGGCTTCAGCCAAAACAGCACATCAACTGCTGCAACAGCAGCTGTTTCAGTCACCCCAGCCCCTGATTTAACATCAGCTGCAACCACAACCCACTTCATAAACTCACACACACAATCATCTTCAAATAACCTTGCTTCTGCCACAAAAACAGCCACAGCTTCAGCTCTATTTCAGCACCAGCAGCATCAGCTGAGGCAGCAACATCATCAGCCCAACACAACACACACCAGCTACACGACATCAGCCCTAACACCACACCACATCAGCCCAACACAACACCAACACAACTACATCAACACAACACCACAAACCTGCATCTGCATCAGCACATTTCAGCAACAACAGCAACTGCATCAGCACATTTCAGAACCAACAGCAACTGCATCAGCACATTTCAGCAACAGCTGCAGCACTGCAGCAACTCTCCTTCCTCTTCTTCTCCTTCTCCTCGTTTGTGAGGTTCCTAGGGGGTATAACTTCTAAACTCTTTCCATGTTGCTTAGATTGTGTGTTTGTTTAGCTAGTTAGTGTTTTAATGGAGTTTTAGTACTAGATTTGTGTTGTGATGTTAGATCTAGTTAAATTAGAGTAATTATAGCTTAATAAACCCTTTTAGGTGTTAGTTAGTCTGTGTTAGCATAGTAGTGTCGTTAAAATTAGATAGATAACCTTAAATTGCTTAAAGTGAAACCTTAAAATACGGTTTTTGTCACCTTTTCAAGATATTAGGATCTGTTATTATATGGTACTTTCTCTAGATTAGCAAACAAGATTAGATTAGTATGCAGGGTTTTCTGGAGTGTTGTGTGGGACCCGAGCCCCTCTTGTCGGAGGATGGCCGGCGGCCTCCTCTTGCCTGACCGGCGACGCCGGCCCCCTGGTGAGATGAGTGTGTGTGTTTGTGTAGGTAGGGGTCTGTGGACATTTTACTTAGAGTGGTATTGTTTACTTGTTGGGTTTTCACCTGAGACCAAATCTGGGGTTGTGTAGCCATATTATTGTGTTTTGGTGGACTTTGATGCTAACTTGGGTAATTTTGTTGGAGACCAGGGAGTTTTAGGGTGTTTAAAGTTAGAATTACCCTAAGTTATGCTGTTGGTATCACTTGTTTCCTGTTTAACCTACCTAGTTCCTTAAAATACCCCTTGTGCACACTTGGTGCTTTAACTAAGCCCTTCTTGGATGTGTGAAATATGCTGTGCTTAGGTTAACATTTTAGGTAAACAAACATATACTCTAGAATATGAACTGTACTAGAACCCTAGGGTAGCAACCTGGACCCATGTCGCCGGATTTAGGCCGGCCTGACTCCCATTGCCGCCAGCCCAATAGGGTAGGGTTGTCCTGGTTTTTGGGTAGGTAAGTGTCTGTAGGTTGGGTGATGTATTTGGTCTTGTTTATTTCCCTTGTTTTTGTTCCAGATGAAATCTGGAGCCTGTTACCTAATTTAGCGTTGCGGGACTTGCGCGACACGTACGACACGTGTCGAGTTAGTTTGCTGTGTATCACAGCGTGTCGCTGTGTGCCACCGCGTGTCGCGTTGGGTTTTGGGGTACGCACACACGCTTCGTTCACGCGCGCGCTTAGTTCGCGACGCGAGTTTTTGGTTTGGTTTTAATACCGTGTTTTTGCAATATCTTAGCTTATGTGTTGCTTTATATAAATTCTAGGTTCGCAGGCGGGGACTTCGAGCGCCGCGGAGAAAGAAAAGCAGGTGGTCGGACACACCTAGCGCAGGATCACGGGTGAGTAGATTTAACATCTACGGGGGACGATCGTTTGGATGACGCAAGTCGCCCGATAGATTTAGCAAACTTTAACATTTACTTGTGACATTAGAATAATAATTCTTGCATGATATTTGCTGCAGTTAGGATCTATATGATGTACCCATATACGCAAACTCATTTTGTAGGACACATGCACCATTACCAGGTTTTATATGCAGCACGAGCACTATTCATGTGTACACACACCCCCCAGTAATTGCCATGTCACGATACTAGATAACTATTAATCTGAAATATGTTAATTGCTTAGACCTGTGCTATTGCCATAAATCTTTAAAATAGAATCATAGAATTGCTACTCTCGTGCATATTCATCATTATATCATTTGCTCATGCCTAGTATAAATCATACATTGCAAAATGATATCATGTGTATTCATTATCATTGACATATGCACCCATGATGATTTCATGAGATTTATGATATTTCTGGATTTCGGAGGAAGGCCGCAAGATTTCAAACTTATAATCTTTTAAAATATAAAGGTCGCGGTTTTCTAGTGATGTAAAGTGTCGTCCACCATGAGTTTGCTGTGGTTTTCGAGACCCGTTTCGAGGAGGTGGATGAACCGTCTCGGGTATATGGTGGGCCCGGTACGGTATCCCGGGGCAAGAAGATCGCAGGAGATGGCGTTGAGCCTGGCAGAGGACGGATTACCTACCGGTGACTTCATTTGGCACGGCGGATATCCAGAGGATATCGACCGTGGCTGCTAGATCGAGATATGGACATTTGACATGGATCGGCCGGATGGCTGAGACCAGAGATACTTAACATGGATATATGAGATTGAGACAGTTTTGAGGCGTCGTTGCTGGACACGGATTTTGTTGATTTCATGGATATTATACTGATACTTGGAAAGAGTTTCAAAAACAAAGAAAGAATAGTTCTTGTACTTACATATTGAGATCTTGAGTTGACTCATATAGCATACATACATGTTAGTATATTCATGTGGCATACATGCCTGTTAGTACATCCATGCGACATACATACTTGTTGGTACACTGATGATGCATACATACCTGCTAGTACATATATCCATACCTGTTTTAGGGATGCTAGGATACTTGCGTGCATGCATGAGATAGCCTTAGTAGATGTTATTTATTACTCACGAGCTGGCAACTCACCCCCGTTGTGCCACAGCTTTTCTGCAGGTTCGTTCCGTCAGCACTGTAGTGGCGGATACTTTTGCCTCTTTTGCTCTTTTTGTCTGGACTCGAGGCTTTTGCTCATAGGTGGGTTGTTACCATTTTGTACCACCTTATTTATGTTCATTGTATCTAGAGTACTCCATCTGCTACTATTATTTCAGCTATACCAGTTTATTTGGATTACTGTATATTGACCTAGAGACGAGGTTGTGAGACTTATGGATTTATGTTATTTGGGGTCGAGCTCTTTTGAGTCGACATGTTGTTTTACTTGTACCTCATGCTTATTTGTGCACATTGTTATTGCGTGGGGTTTGTGACCGCCTTGAGGCGAAGAGCCAGCTCCCGCTTGGGGATGCCATATTCATGTTATTCATTTATGTTCATGTTTGTACCCGTTTGGGGCTTGTTTTACAAAGAAGACTTTGCCAGGATTTTCTTAAAAAGGGAAAGTTGTTTTAAAAAGGACTTGATGTGGTTTAATAGGATAAAGTGCTTAAATAAATTGGTTTTCCTCCACTCTAATTTTTAATTGGGTTTTGATTTCTGGGTTTCGGCTTACTTATTTTACGGACGCCTTGAGACGTTTCGTAACTTAAGTGCCGGTCACGTTCCGTACTCTGCGGGTCGTGACATTTACTAACCTGTTGGGCGGTGGAGGAGACGACGGAAGAGACGACGAGGAAGTCGATAAGGCTCGGGATCGAGGCGCTGGAGGAAGTCGACGAGGATGTTATGAGGAGGCGACTAAGGAGGCGACGAGGAAGTCGACGAGGCGCGGGAGGAAATCGATTGCGAGGCGCGGGAGAAGATGATAAAGATCTTTTGGGAACGGAGGGCTTTTCTGTGCCTTTTTTTATTATTAATTAACCCATATACATGTCTCTATGGACATACCCGTAGGTCCTTTGTTTGCGACTCCGTAGGGCCAAATATCAAATTACGATTAAATATTTTTAAATTAAAACGTAGAGAACCGTAGGGCTTAGTATAGAGACCTACGGTTCAATCCGTAGGGGCAATAAATAGTTGCTCCTACGGATTCCTTTATCTGTAGGGGCAACCCCATATTGTAGTAGTGATGAGCGCCACGGTCATTTCCATACCTCCGGATCTTCAATCCGTCGACGTTTCAGATTTAGAGATGTTCGAAGAAATGTAAAACTTCCTTCGTCTCTTACGTTCTATTTGCGCGTAAGTTCCTTTTCTCTTATTGATTTTTCAAATACCATAGAGTTTGCAAGTTAATCCGTATAATTTATACATGTTTAGAAAATGTAATTAATAGCAGTAAAAGTATAAAGTTGCAGTATTAGTTTTGTTAATTAGATCATTTTTATAACAGTTACCATCATGTGCTTTTACATACTGTTACAATTAAAGGCTGTATTATATTTTATGTATTATATTTTATGTATCAGCCATTACATACAATATTATACCATATCTTCCTATGTAACATCCATATATGTTGAAATACATAAAGACAAATTACCATGTAGTTGATATCATTTATCTTATAAAAATCTTAAACTTGTAAAATATGTAACCTACAACTAATTCTATATGAATTAGAAATTCCTAAAACCAATAATTGGCTGAACAATATCATTACAGTCCCAATATTTTTTCACATTTTAATGTCACTCATAACTTACTAATATTCCATTCATTAACCATAGCCATTTATAATCTCAGATGCTATTTTTCACATTACAATCGAATCTCATCAATTTTACTACAAAGCAGGTAACTTTTGCCAAAGATATATATAATATATAGATTTATGCTTAATAAATATCCTATACTTCTAATTTTTTTTAATATAACTATACTGCCAAAGCTATGTAAAAAAAATGCAAACTACTTTTCTATTATGTTATTTTAGTATAACTAATTACACTATTACTTATAGTTATATACACAAATGTATATAATTATTACTGCTATATTTTTATGTATATACCATAGCCATTTGAGAGTATACTTTTATATTTGCTCGATACTATCTCTTGTAATATGTTTACGTAGTTAGCGCGCGCACGGGGTAATGACATATCCTATATATACACATGAATCCTAATCCATAAATCGTGTTGTTAACCTAAAGAATAAATATTTCATTAAAATAACTCAAGTTTTTCAAAAGATGAATTTTTCATTAAAATACCATAAACTGTTAAAAGCTGGGTTTTATCACTAAGATACCATTGAAACTAAAATACCTTTTCATAAAAACTCTTTATATTATAAATCACCTTGGAGGCTTATTTTTAAATAATATTAAAACATTTTACATAAAAGCCCCTCAAGAAATGCAAACAATATAAATACAATGTAAACAACAAGAATAAATCTTTAAGAACCCTAAATTAATATAGATTTACGCGATATCATTTCTCTTGAGCCCCAGAGAGTTGGAGAAAATGAGTGCTTGTCTATTCAGGTAAGACAACACTGCAATTTAACAAAGTTATCAATGGTTATCGTTTTGGAAAAAGACATAACTCTTTTCTTCCATATGCAGCTATTGTCCGATTATTCCCAAACATAAGAATTTCAAAAAAGTTAAATTTATTCATAAGATATTGAGTATAGCCTGAATACAAACTCAAACCAGAATCCAAATCCAAACTCAAACTTGAACACTTGATCTTGAACCTGAACACTTGAACTTAAATATTCAAACTTGAACCTGAATATTCAAACTTGAACCTGAATACCTGACTTGACTTGACCGAACCATGAATATAACTTGACATGAATACATGAATACATGGTTACAGGTTGAACATGAACTTGTACTTTTTATATTCATGAATTCGGCCAAGACCTATAAATTTGAACTATAAACCACAATACGTAGGGGTAAGGAGTAGATTGGTACGAAACGTACATCATGGCATGAGAGGTCACTTTAAAAGACACTTACATAAATTCACGTGCTGTTGTTCCGTGGGTTATGACGGGATCTTGTACTACATGTTACCATAGTCCACGGGGTAAGTTGGACTCCTCTCGTATACAAGAATACCTTCTTTATCAAATTACAAATAACCACGTTAAAATAGTTATCTTATACCTGTAAATAATCATACTTAGATACTCTCATATACAACCTTACATGTTCACATTTACTTGGTTTCTATTCACTTTATACATCTTCAGTCGGTTTTATTTACTTCTTTGGGGACTTACCGAGCGTTAGTTCGCTGACGATATTCTCTCTATTTCTTTTCCTTGAAATGTTCGTCATGGGGACCGGACTCTGAGGAGATCGAGCCGAGTTAGGAAGACTTGGACCCGTTCGCTACCCAGCTTGACTACTGGTTCTTTTTCTGCATTAACTTCTGTATGCCATTGTTTAGGTGTAACACCCTAGTTCGTTATACAAGCCTGATTCGATTATTTTATTTATCGTGTGGTTATTTTCTTGATTTTATTAGTTGTTGAGTGCGGATAGTGTTTTGGGTATCTGTGCTTGGCATCAGACCCAACCCGCATACTTGAAATCCGTCTTGATTCCTGCTTATGATCTATCCCTACTTATGCTGAGAATCCGTGCACTCTCATGCTCTATATCCTGTATGCCTGCATTATATTTGGTATCTGTATTTTTTTAATAATACAATTATAATTAAATAATATATTTTAAAAATATCTAGTATGGCCTGCATCATACCCCTGATCCTGTGGTGGCATCCGTACATCTTGTTCCCGTCCCGTTTAGTGAAACGGACTCGTTTGGATAGTTACGTGCACGCTGCGTGTATTCGTTCTTGGGGGTATACATTTTCGTTACCCGGATATCCTATTTTGATTTTGATTGATACATATATTATCAGTATTTTCAAACCATAAATTTAGACCCAATCGGAACGTATTTTGGACTATTTTTGTATTATCCAGAAAACTCAAATTTACCTAATATTATATTCTTATTATATACAAGTGTTATATATATATATATACACGAATATATAATTTTAACTAAAAAAAATATTTTTAATATTAAAATCTCACTTACCTTTCCCTCTGCCTCTCTCTGCATATATATATATATATATATATATATATATATATATATATATATATATATATATATATTCTTTTATAACTTCTTAACCCTATAAATAAACCCATATCTATTTAATAACCTATACTCACAGTTCCTCTCTCTCTCTCTCGCCTGCATCTTTTCCCCAGTTCCCACCTCTTTCCTCTCGAAACCCTAACCCTAGCCTCATCCTGTCCTCGTCGCCATCGACCCTCACGCCGTCGACCACCCCTTCTTGCCATCTCCTCTCCTTCTCTCCAACCTTAACACCCCAACCCAAGATCCCCTTCTTTCCCCGACTGCACACCCAAGAACCCACTGTGGCCGTTTCCTCGTCCTCGCGGCCATCTCCCCTCCTCGACCACCTCCTCTCCCCTGCAAACTCCCCGACGTGAAGCCCTGAAAACTGCAACCTCACCCAACCTCGCTGCAACCTCCGACCTCGCCTGCACCCTTGCTGGAGCTCTGATCCCGTCGCCTCCGCGCACCCGACACCACCTCAACCCATTCTCCTCTCATCTCACCTGCAAACCCACAACCCTATCACCCCCGACCACTCCATCGCCGTGGATCTCGCCGTCGACGGCCCACCATCGTCGTCGTTGTCTTTCCTGCCTCGCCTCTGTCCCCAAACACCAAACCACAGACCAACTTATTCTTCTTCTTCCTTTTCTTTTTCTTCTTCTTTTCTTCTCTTGCTTTCTTGGATTCGTGTTTCCCGGTGATCGCCAGAGCCGTGCCATCGCCGACGATCGAGCGACCCAGTGGACATCCCCAGCCAGCGTGGTCACGTTCTTGCTTTGCCTGGTTCAGTTCTGTATCCGCGTGTGTGCATCGCGACATTTACCGACACCGTACGCGGCGTACGCACCCCGTCGTGAGTTCCGATCAGGCAAGTTTATCTTGCTACATGCTATACTACTATATTTTACATTCATGTGAATAATGAAATTACATATTGTTTAGTTATGCATCCCATGTTACCGTTTTACTGTTTTACGATACCCGTTCATATCCGTATCATTTATTATACATCTAGTTGTATGATAGATCCTATTATTTTATATTACTGTTATATTAGCACCCCATGCTTGATACTGTGCATCTTATGTAATCATGGAGTTGTAGATGTAATCCCTGATAGATACTGTGCATCCGTGTTTCACTGTGCATCCGTACTTTTATCATGATTCGATACTTGCTACATTTTACTGTTGAGCATTCATTTGATACACTGTGCATCGCCTGACATGACCTGATGCACCACTGCTTGACTTGATACCTGATATTGTTTCTAATGTAGACAATCCTGACTTGTTGTCCCGATGGACGTATCATGTTGTCTATTCAGACAAAACATGTACCTGCTTGATCCCGTGTTGGCATTAGCTCTAGATTTATCAATACCTGACTTGAACACATAACTTGGGGGTAAAGGGAAATCAATGATAAAACCTGACTTGTAACTCAACAGTTCGACGCTTATACTGATCAGTTTTGGGGCCTAGGCCAGTCCCGGGATGATGATGCCGACATCATTCGTCTGTACATGTTTCCTGTTTTGTGCTTAGCGGCACGTCTCGGATTCAGCCCCGAGAGTCTGGACCTGATCCCAGGTATGCATGAGATACTATTGAGTTATATCGACAATTCATTAAATTGATTTCAAAGACTTGAGAGTAATTGACCCAGTAGCATAGATTACTCACCGCATGCACATACACTTCATTGTTCCATATTCGTGTTATTGTTATACACTCATTACTGTTCATACTCATGCCTGCAAATCTTGTTACCTCCTGATTATATTTTATTGTTTGATATTATGACGCACTGACGTCTGGGTTTTGCATGGCCCAGATCCTCTCTCTTTCGCAGACTGATCAGGAGTACTTCAGCCGTTAGGCCGAGCAGTGAGGATCTTATTAGTATCTAGTTTAGTTTAGTTTTATTGTCGTACTTTCATTTCCTGTTGTGAGCCCGTATTTGGGACGTACTTTCTAGATGTTATTGTTTATTGGATTTATTGCTTCCGCATATTATTTCTTGACTCGTTTATTCTGGCATATGGACATGTACTAGATAGTTTATTTTTTATTTTATTGATCTTGATATCTTATAGACAGCTGTAATGTGACTGTGGAGGGATGTTTCCTAGCCACAGGTAGTATGGTTGGCTCTGTCACGTGTCGATCTTAGCGCACTCTGGGACGCGGGGCGTGACAGAGTTTGTTTGGTATCAGAGCCATAGGATTTAGGTTAATCGGGTTTGATTCTTTTGTAGTTGGGTATTGGACCCAATACACGAATCAAAAAACCCGTAATTAGGAACATGTCCTGCCACATTGTTATCGTGATTCTTGAATCTTATCTTTCTCTTGACCCTTTATCTTGACAAGATAGAATGACTTTGCATCTCGGCTTGAAATCCTTTTGATTCCTTATTGTTTCTCCCTACTTATTATTTCGATTCTGATAGTAGGATTTAGGCGACTTGAACAGAGTTATGTGATTGTAACTATGAACTGCAGCATGGTTATAATACGGTACTCTATTTAAGTAATTTGGAGTCCTATTCTTGATTCATTTCCTTGATTTATGGTCGTTATATTATCTTGCTTCTCTCGGTTTCATTGCTTACCGGTCTATATTTATCACAAGCTTAAATCCTGTTTACCGTGCTTATCTTCTTCAGTATCTTGGCTTCAGATGAAGTTGTTTCAGGTATCCTACTTGTTCATAATTTTTCCCACATTAGCATTATTCGATTCTGGTGTATCCCATTGTTTTATGTCGTCCAAATTTATTGCTGCAGATTTATTGCTTGCACGACCCTGTCTTGTTGTTGGGACATACACACTGGGAACGGGAAGATCATCTTTAGCAGCAAGTGCAAGGATTGTTCGGTTGTTATCTGCGGACGGGAGTTATTTGCAGATTTCTTGGTGATCGATACTGGAAGTTACGATGTGTCTTAGGAATGGATTTTCTCGGCACTTTCCACCCTCACATCGATTGTAGGGCAAAGAGAGTGATTTTCCAGATTCCCGGACATCCGGAGTTTATATTTATGGGAGGTAGTTGATCCGTCAGGCCAGTCGAGTTTAGGGCTAGGCCGATAAGCACCGTTCTTGTGTCGATGGAAGTTGATAAATAGGAAGCGCCAACTGTAGTTCGAGAGTGTTTCCCCAATCAGAGCCAAGCTCTGTTCAAATTTTGAAATTTGAAATGAAGCAGCGCCTCATAGCAGCGCCAGCGCTGAGAGTCAAAGACTCTGATGCAGCGCTCACGTGCAAAGCACGAGAGCGCCCGCGCTCGCAGCGCCAGCGCTGAGAGTCAAAGACTCTGGAGCAGCGCTCACGTGCAAAGTACATGAGCGCTAGCGCTAAGAGCACTGCGCTCTAAGCAGCGCACCACATGCAAAACATGTGAGCGCTAGTGCTAAGAGTGCTGCACCCTAAGCAGCGCACCATGTGCAAAGCACGTGAGCGCTAGCGATAGAACAAAATGTTCTCGGCCCTTAGATCAAAGATCCAACGAACATGATTAAAAAATCATCAATTGACCAGAATAAAATTCTGTTCAGGAAACATTCCTCAGAATCTTTCCAAACAGGAAAGATTGTGCTCTGAAAATCAGAGCACCATTGGATCAATGATCCAATGGTGATTAAAAATCACCAAAATACAGAATAAATTCTGTATGGGAAAAGATTTCCCAATCTTGTTAAAAGCAAGAAGATTTCTTTCTGTAAACAGAAGCCCTAGGATCAAAAATCCAACGGTGGGGAAATCCCCAAATCAATTAGAGAAAAGATCTCTTCAACCGATTCAACAAATCAGCCTATCCTATATAAAGGCCCCAAGACTTCAAGTCTCATAGAGAGGAACCCCCCCCCCAAACTTTGAGAAATTTCAAAGAAAAGAGCAAGCTCTGAGAAGAAGAACTTTTTTTCAAGGTAAAAAAAAATAGAGAGATAAAAAACATCTCATCAGAAAAAGAACTTAATTCTTATGCTAGATCATTGATCTTTAAGACAAATTGTCTTTCACAAAAGAGATCATAACATCTCATTATAAAAGGGGGGAGAATAATTCAATTCTCGTAGGATCACAGATCCATAAAGGCAAAGCCTTTCACCAAAAACATAAGAGATTGAAACATCTCCTATAAAATAAGAACTTTGTTCTTAGATCCATGAGACAAAGTCTCTTATAAGAGAGAATTTAATTCTCAGAGCGCAAACTTTCCTAAAAAGAGCCTTAGCGCTCCAATTAAAAGGAGCACCCCAGCGCTCCAAATCTAGCGCATAGTGCTGCAGAGCCCTATCGCTCCTATTAAAAGAAGCGCTTCAGCGCTTAAAAACTAACGCGCAATGTTGTAGAGCCTTAGCGTTCCAAATTTCACCAGAAGTACTCTGCGCTCATTGTCTGGAGCACAGCGCCAAGTGCGCCACGTGCTCCTCACGTGTGCGCTACTTAACAGAAGCGCTCTGCGCTCATTGACTGGCGCTCAATGCCAAGCGCGCCACGTGCTTCTCATGTGTGCGCTACTTAACAGAAGCGCTCTGCGCTCATCGACTGGCGCTTAGCGCCAAGCGCCATGTGCTTCTCATGTGTGCGCTGAGAGAACATAAATTGTTCTTTAAGTGATAAAGCCCAGAGCCATAATGAGTGCTCAGCATTCAATAAAAGACAGAAAGTTGTCAGAACCAATGCTCAGTATTGTTAAATGAAAAAGGACCGAGCCTAATTAAATGTCTAACATTTTAAATGAATGGGCTGAGCCCAAGTTGGCCACAGATCCCAAATTCAGATTAATTGAGCCCATATGCTCATAAATCTTTGATCTTAGTTCCAAATTGGACTACAGATCTCCCAACCAATATTGGTTCAAGGGTATATCTTTTCATACCTCTGATACATGTCGTTGTAATCTTTCAACGTCTTCAGAGAGGTGGAGGGTCCCAAAAACCAATAACTTTAGGTGCATCCCTAAACGGTTAAACCAAAACCAGACTACGATGTCTTTAAACCGGACTATGAGGTCCTTAAACTCATGGACTATGATGTCCTTAAACTTTATGGACTGTGGGGTCCTTAAACTCATGGACTATGATGTCCTTAAACTTTACAGACTATGATGTCTTTAAACTGGATCGCAAAGTCCCTAACCTAAAACAATAGAGCCCAAATGCTCTTTTGTTGGATCTAAATGATCCTGTTAAGTTGATCTTAGTCTAAAATTAGGCTAACGTGTCCTTAACAAACGTTAAGTTGATCTTAGTCTAAAAACTAGATTAGCGTATCCTTAACAAATGTTTGAGTTGATCTCAGTCTAAAACAAGACTAACGATCCTTAAACCCAACCCAAACCCAGAAAATACGGATTTGGACTAATCCACACTCTACGGGCGACAACATAAATTAGTCTCCGTATACAATCCACGGGCAACCAAAAATAAAACAAACACGCACGACATGAAGTGACCATCTAGAGAAGGAGAAAGTGGTTACCGCGATGCGGTAGCGTAATTAACTGCAGATACTTGCGTCTGCAGGGAAGAGCGTCCCCACAATCAAAACCCCCTTAAATGAGGGGGAATCTGACAAAGTCTGCTACAACGGTCGCATCTGTCTAAACCTTCGATACACGGTGCCATAAATCAACTTGGCATCTTTGGAGAGCTGGACGGATAAAAACCAAATAGCATCTGCCCCCAAATTCAGGCAAGATGAACCTACACGGTTTTGTCTTCCCAGCTTTCGGCGGAGAACAGATTCTGGCACGCCCGGTGGGACCTTTTCCTCTTTCCACTCCACACTTCGTGTGTCGTGTTTCACGAACGAATGGCGGTTTGCTATGGTTGCCCCTGGATTCGAGGTACTAAGATTTGGTGTCTTGGTCCGTGCAGAAAACAGAAAATCAATGGCTTTCAACTGCATAAACTGCAACAACTCCCACTTTGTCCTTGCTGGAGGAGTGACTTATGTGCCTCAAGCGGCCTCCGTTTTCACGATGCCAGTGGAATAGGTGACGCAAGCCACCACTGGGCTATTCTTTGGGACCATGCTCCCACCCATGAGCTTCAAAGCCCCATTGTCGACGCATGAGGCTCCAAAGAAGTCAGTCTTTGATCGGCTTACCACCACCGCGGCCCCTCTCAACGGGTCACCCAAGTCCAGTGCCTCAGTTTTCAACAGACTAGGCCAAAGCTCAAGTGGGCCTGTGACGAAGCCTGCAATACCTGAGGGGGTCATCCCAAAATGGATAGCCATCCCTGTTCCAACAAACAAAATCATCAGGGAGGCTTCTCCTGCTAAGGGATCAGTCTTCGCTAGACTGTCCGTTCCGACTCCCGTTTCGGGTGAGATCACCAAAACTGCTTCCCCTACCCAAGGGTCAGTCTTCGACAGGTTGGGCGCTTCTTCTCCACGGACGTCAGTCTTCAAGAGGCTGGCACCGGCAATAACCTTTCACTAGAGCAGGGGGTATGATGAAGCCACCCACATAGTTGAGTCAATACCATCTGCAAGGCATGCTCGACGTCGCCATTGGCGTCTAGTGATGAAAGCTGGGGGCAATTCCCTTTCCGGACTGACTCCACCAGCTCCGATGGTGGAAATTGATGCTGCTGTTCCAACTGGGAACAACATTGAACTACTTAACAGGGTGCGCAGGAATTCGCCAACTGCCGTGCTAAAAAATTCTCCTCCTCCTGTTGAAAAGATCACAAAGGCGAAGCCGGAGCATCCCCCTCAGCGGCTGTCCTCCAAAATTTATAAATTCTGGCGACAGGTCCAAGACTTGGTGATCAGCTAAGACTACTCCCGCCGATCGAAAAAGATGAAAGTTCGGCAAGAGAAGGACCACCCTGTCGTACCGCAGAAGGTGTCGTCTACTTGGGTGCCCGCTACAATAGCCCCCTCAATTTCGACCGCTCATAAAAGAAGAAGGCCGGAGTCTGCGACGAAAGGCACTGAACCTAAACGCCCCAAGTCTGGGGGCATGGTGGTGCATACTGTTTATATGGCATCCGGAAAAGAGGATAGCTGTATCTCTAAGGTCCATCGACCGCTCACCAGTTCCGTAGCAAAGGCCCAGGAGCAACAACAGAAGCTTCAGGAAATGTTAACACAGATGGCCGCACTCACTGGGCCAAAAGAAAGCCCGGAGACGTCGTCAGAGTAGCGTCATGAACAAGAAACCGATGCTGAGTTCCTCCGCAGAATCCTCGAGAAAAAGGACAAAGAGACAGCGGAACAAGCCGTCAACATAAAACGAATGGCGCTTTTATTTCAAGACATGGTCGGGATGATGTTACAACCGGATCCTCCAGCTGAAGACCCTCCAATTATCCTTGAAGATGATAGGGGAGAGACATCGAACCCTCTTCCGGCTTGTTCAGCAGCAAAGGAAGAGACCATTTCCAAAGCCGCCCTAGAAGCCTATATCGCTCAACAGATACGAGCTCATCAGGCGAAAGAAGCGGCCGACCAAATTGTTAAAACTGGACGAACCAATCCGGGTTGATACGATCAAATAAAGTACCGCCAGGATATACGATCCCTAAATTTCACGTATATAAGGGGACAGGAAATCCACACCAACACGTGGCTCAATTCAGGGCTCTGTGCAACAACACCGGAGGTGACGATAAGCTACTTCTTCGCCAGTTTGTTGGCAGCTTGTCGGAAACAGCATTTGAATGGTACTCTGAGCTCCCGAATGACTCTGTTAAGATATTTGTAGAAATGGAGCTACTGTTTACGCAAAGATTCGCGAGCGCTAGCGAGAGCACTCCGATCACCGCACTAATTAACGCTAGGGTGAAGCCAGGCGAAACGTGGGTTCAGTACGCGATACGGTGGCGGAATCTATAGTCGAAATGCGAACAACGCATAGAATAGGCTCCTGCAGTGGGCATGTTTATAGGAACTCTCGATCCGTAGGCGGCCATATCTCAATTCATGATGTTTTTCAAGCCGACTACCTTTCAGATCTTGATTGATAAGTTGGCCCAAATGGACCAGATGGGTCATAAGCCTTCTTTTTCAAAGACAGAACCGCGGAATGAAAAGGGCAAAGGGAAAGTGACCTTTGTCACCAATGCTCAGCAACAGCCGAGTGACTTAAAACTTGTTGTTCGCCAAAGCAACGTGCGTCCATGCCAATCTCTCGAGGAGAGACTGGGACGTCCTTACTCGTTTCCCCGGGAGAAAACAAAGAGACTGTTCGAGCTGGCAGTGCGCAACAGACTCATTAATCTACCAGATCCAAGACGTCCACTACAGCCAGGCGATGCCAACAATCCTAATTACTGCCCCTACCATCGAGCAGTACGCCATTCAATCAAAGATTGCTTCGTTTTCAAAGGCTGGATTGAAGACCAATACCAACAGGGCAAATTCGCAAAGTCCGAGAATTGGAAAGTAAGCCCGCCTCAGCCGCACGCTCTTAGAAAGGTGGACACGCCAGGCGCATCATGCTCATTTATAAAAGAAGCTCCATGGGAGGTGGCCCTTTCAGCTAAGACTAAAAGAATACCGAAGGACCTTCAAACATGTCCGGCGATCGGGTGGAAGAGCCCGCTGGAACTCGAGATCATTGAGGGAATGCTGAAGCCGCGCCTGACTCCAAGAATTGATAACGATAGTCAAAACGCCCATGCCCAGCCGTCAAAGTCTTCGAAGAAGAAGACGAAGACCAAAAAGCCCGTGAAGCATGGTAATAAGCGCACGGACCTGCAAAAACATATTGACGCGTTAGAAGAATATAACCAGAAGGCGTGAACTCCGGTCACACTCCAAGAGTTTCTCAACCAAATCCTTGAATACGGAGATAGCGACAAAGATGAGGGAGAAGACTCGTCAGATAAACCTGAGGATTATGTGGCAAGCTGCCACGTGATCTCTCACTCACCGGTAGATGGTGAAGAAGCTCCTGATGTAGAGAAAAAGGGGGCAGATCCTGAACCAGAACTCCTAGGACCGTCAGACGAGATGATTGATGTATTCCTGAATGAAGCCCGTCAGAAAGCAAAGCCAATCGAGAGCGCGAACTGGCTATATCCGAAAAAGCCAAACGCCGGCGACTGAATGAAAAGGTGGAGGCACTCTAACCAGATCGAAGAACGTCCGCCGCAGACAAAAGCAAACTTAAGACAAGGAAACGATTCGATAGAGCCCTTTCAAAGGGAATGAAGTTGCCCTCTTTCAGAGGAAATTCTCCTGGCGGTATACATCTTGATGAAGCGGACATACATCCTAACTTCTGCTTATACCATCAGAGGATTGCACACTCTACCGAAGAGTGCATGGCCTTTAAAAACTGGTGGCAGGGATATGTTGCTCACCGACAACACGTTTAGCGAATGAAGCGCAAGACTCGTCGGGAACAAAGAAGCACGACACATGAGCATAAAAGAACTGCCGGTGAATGTCATATGGTTAATTCCGGGGGATCGCAAGTTCTCACCTTCGGGAGTGATTCTGATGAAGAAATAGCCCTCGGCCCTCTCTTCAAGGAATCCATCTCTGAAATAGAGGAGATGAAGACCTGCGAAAACATTCAGCTACGCATCGCACGCTACCTGAAAAGAATCCCGGACCCGCAAATAAGGGATCGAACAAAAAGGATAAGGGGAAAGAAAAGGTCCATGAGGATATCGCCCTCGATGATCGATTCGTCGAAGAGCTTGCTGCCAAGGACTCGCCCAAGAAAAACAAGGTGGATTACAACGTTCTGGCGCACCTAAGGAAGATACCCTCGCAGCTAAGCATTCTTGACGCCCTTCTGCTATCCAAAGAGGCAAGAGATTCTTTGATCAAGGCATTACAAGAGCCTGACCAGTTTCAACCTTTTCTCGCCGAAGAAAAGATGAAGGACGGGCTGGAAGAAATTCACACAGCTGACATCGCTTTCGGCGATGAAGATCTCCTCCTCGGAACATGCGAGCACAACCGTCCCCTATATATCTCCGGGTATTGCCATGACATTAAGATAGGGAAGATCCTAGTTGACAATGGGTCCTCTGTCAATCTCCTAAATGTGAAGGTGTTAAAAGAAATCTGCATGAGCGTTCAACACCTCGCTCGGGATAAAATCACTATCTCCGGATTCGACTCCCAGTCATCACGGATGCTCGGGTCTGTAATTATGACATTACGTTTTGGGTTGCTCGTCACTGACATCAAGTTTCACGTCATTGATGCCAAGACTTGATAAAACGCTTTGCTCGGCAGGCCTTGGTTACACGAGTACAACATTATCTCTTCTACACAACATCAGTGTATGAAGTACTTCAAGGATAGTCTCGAGTATACCGTGACAGGGGAGATGAACCCATTCTCCATGAATGAAGTCCGCAAATATAAGGACGCAAAGTACTTTCTGCCAGACTTTGAAGAAACGAAAAGATGCCATAAACCGGAGAATAAGCAAAAAGCTATCACCACCATTCCGGTCTTCGGGAGCGATACCGAGGAGGAAGAAGAGATAGTCTATTCGGGACCTTCCCGATACAACAAACCGGGACCGTCTACCCCTATTCCGATCTTTGGCAGTGACTCTGAAGACGGGGTCAACTCAGTATTCTCGGCTAGTCCATCAGTGCAAGCCTTCACTGGAAATGATCAGAGTTTGCAGATCGCCATGGTTCCGCAAGAGCATTACAAAGTGCTCGACGCACTTGATACCTACAGTGTGCAAGAACTACAGACGTTCTACATCCCTCCCAGGCGAAATAATGAAAAGGTGATCCTCTTTTACCGATCCGCGGAAACCAAAGTGGAGAAAGAAATCTGGTATGGCGCCGATTCTACGCTTGACAGGCTCCAACCCATCCGTCTGCCCAGATACTATACAGGAGGATTAAAAAGGCTGTTGAGGCGCCAAGGCCTACCCTTGAAAAAGACCGCGCGACAAGCTCAGTTCTACAATAGGATCTGGAACGTCCCCGGAACTCAGTGAAAATTGCCCAACGGGAGATTGGAAACGATCGGACTTGGATATGTTCAATCCAAGAAACGGGAGCGATTCCATGGATGCTACGTTATACATGATTTCGATGAAGAAGGAGATGCTCTGTTAGAAGATAACCCTGAACCAAAACGATGTTTCTCCATGAAAGTGCCAAGTCCGTCGTTCAAAGAACAGATGGATAAGCTAATAAAGGAAGCGGGTCAAAAGGTCCGGGATGACCATAGCCGCGAAATGGCCATCTACGAAAAAGCCAGAACGCAGCGCCTCCTTCAGCAGGCTATGAAAAATGACGATGCCCTTCGTCGCCAGCCCGTCATACGGAAGACTCGACGCGGAGGCAAAAATAAACTGAAGAACGGAAAAAATGTTCAACAACAGTAAAGCGGGTCCAAGAAGCCACACGATCGAAAATTGAGCAGCCGAGATTCGTCTCTTATAAAGAAGATGGGTCAAGCATACTCTTTTCCTCAAGATAAGACAAGGAAGATATTCGATCTTGTCATGAAACATCAAATGATTACGCTCCCGGAGTCCAAACACCTTAAACAAGCAGGCGAGGTCTCTTACCTGTATTATTGCTCCTATCACTGAGCAATAGGATATCCTCTCGAAGACTGCTTCACATTCAAAGACTGTGTAGAAGACCAGTATCAGTAAGGCATGTTCGCTTTATCGAGCAGTTGGAGGGTAACCCCGCCACAGAAGCATGAACCGAAAGCCACATATGCATCGAGAGTAGAACCGGATCAACGTCGGTCTTAGAAGCGATCTCGCACCTGTCATGTAATAACACTGACAAAAGAAGGAGTACCCGAGAATATGGATGACCTCTCCTAGTGCTTTGAAAACAATGATGACGAAGTGATCTCAGAGTTTCCACCGGCACTAAAAGAACTGGAAGGTGAGATACATACTACGACAGACGATCTCAGAAAAATCGATTTGGGAACGGTAAACGACCCAAGGACTACGTTCTTCAGCAAGCTGCCATCCGAAAAACAGGTGGCTACACTAAAAGAAGTGCTCATGCAGTATAAAGACTGCTTCGCATGGAACTACTCCGAGATGCCGGGACTAGATCCAGAAGTAGCTGTGCACAAATTGGCGATATCTCCAGACATCAAGCCAGTCAAGCAAGCGCCGAGAAGAATGCGGTTCAAACTTGAAATGAGCATCAACGCCGAGGTCAAGAAGCTAATCGACTCCGGCTTCATCCAAGAAATTCAGTATCCTAACTGGATCGCCAACATTGTCCCAGAGATGAAGAAAAATGGGACTGTTCCCCTCCGAACGGCGGCCGAGACATGGACGTCTTGCCTGAGATTCGGGGCAGATGCTATATGGTTTTATCCGTCCACCTCTCCGAAGATACCAAGTTGATTTATGGCACCGTGTATCGGAGGTTTAGACGGATGCGGCCGATGTAGCAGACTTCGTCAGATTCCCCCTCATTTGAGGGGTTTTTTGATTGTGGGGACGCTCTTCCCTGCAGGCGCAAGCCCCTGCAGTTAATTACGCTACTGTATCGCGGTAACCACTTTCTCCTTCTCCAGAATTTCACTTCGTGTCGTGTGTGTTTGTTTTGTTTGTGGTTGCCCGTGGATTGTATACGGAGACTATTTATTTCGTCGCCCGTAGGACGTGGATTAGTCCAAATCCGTACTTTCTTAGATTTGGGTTTTGGGTTTTGGTTTAAGGATACGTTAGCCATATTTGAGGCTAAGATCAAATTAAATGTTTATTAAGGATACGTTAGTCTAATTTCCAGACTAAGATCTACTTAACGGGATCGTCTAGATCCATTTCCAGTTTAGGGACATAGTGGTCCATTTAATATATGGTCGTCGGGACCCGTCACCTCTCTGACGACGTTGAAGGATTACAACGACATGTGTCAGAGGAGTTCGGAGATGTACCCTTGAACCAAAGTTGATTGGGGGTCTTATAGTCCAATTTGGGACTAAAGTCTGTTTGAATGTTTAAGGATACGTTAGCCATATTTGAGGCTAAGATCAACTTAAACGGGATCGTTTAGATCCAACAAAAGAGCGTTTGGGGACTCTATTGTTCCAGTTTAGGGACGTAGTGGTCCATAGGTAGTTTAAGGACATTGCGTTCCATTGATGTGTTTAAGGACGCATTAGTCCGTTAGTTTAAAGACGCATAAGTCCGCGGGTTTAAGGACCCCACAGTCCGTATCTTGGTTTAAGGACGCATAGGTCCATGAGTTTAAGGACCCCACAGTCCGTGAGTTTAAGGACGCATTAGTCCGTATCAATGTGTGGTTGTCGGGACCCGTCACCTCTCTGACGACGTTGAAGGATTACAATGACAAATATCAGAGGAGTTCAGAGATGTACCCTTGAACCAGGTGTAAATTGATTTGAGAGAGCATTTGTGCTCAGTTCAATTTAATTTAAGGACTTACGGCCAGAATTGGGCTAAGTCCAGTTGAAAATGTTCAACATTTTATTTGCATTTGGCCTATTAGGTCTTTACTGGGGCTCTGCCCCTGTTTAATAATGCATGACATTTCTATTTTGTCTATTAGACCTTTATTTGGGCTCTGCCCTTTTATAAATGATGCACAACATCTGTTTTTATTTGGGCTTTGCCCTTCTTTAAAATAATGCATTACATTTAATTTGGCCTGTTAGGCCCTTTTTAATTGGGCTTGGCCCTTCTGTAAATAATGCAGTGCATTAATTATCTGATAGTGGCTTGTCAAGCGCTTTGTACCAATTATTGAGCGCAAGTGCGTGTGGAGGTGACACGCGTCACGTTCTGGTGAGCGCAAACGCAGTTGGCGCAGTGCGCTGCGCTGTTGCGCCGCTGACACGTGGCGCGCTCTGGTGAGTTGCGCCAAATTCAAAGAGCATTGCTCTATCTTTAAAGCGCATAGCGCAAGTGGTTATAGGGCTGACACGTGGCGCGCTCTGGTGGCTTGCGCCAATCCAGGAGCGCAATAGTGCAGATCTGCAAGTGCCAGGCACTGTTTTAATTTCTTGATCCAATTTGGATTTAAGAAAAGAATTTTTAAGATCCCAGAACCAATGGTTCATAAAAGAAGTGCAAAGCACTATTTGTTTTCTTCGATCTAATGAAAGTCAAAGAAAACAAGTATTTCTTGTTTTTCTTATTTAAAGAACCGGTGGTTCATAAGAAGTGCAAATCACTGTTTATTATATGAAGATCATTGATCTTGTTCTTAGATCAATGATCTATCAGAAGAAATTTCTTCTATTTTTATGAAGGTTTTTACCTTTTTCTTGAAACTTTTTCAAAGTTTTCACTGTTTGAAGCTCTTGATTTCTCAAAAAATGTTGATGTCTTTGAATTGAGGTCTAGGGGTCTTTTTATAGTGCCCATAAATTAGTTAAATTTGTTAGAGAGATCTTTCTCTGAGTGATTTGGGGAATTTCCCCCACCGTTGGATCTTTGATCCAAGCGTTTCTGTTTTACAGAAGAAAATCTTCCTGTTTTAACAAGAACATAAAAGATTTCTTTAGAATTTTAATTCTGTTTGGCGCAAATGCCCCAGCGCGTGACACGTCTCGCGTAGCGCACAGCGCAGCGCAACTGCTCTTGCGCAACTGCGCTGACACGTGTCGCGCAGCGCGCAGCGCACAGCGCAGCGCAACTGCGCTGCCACGTGGCGTGCAGCGCAGAGCGCAGGCCAGCTGAAGCGTTGCTTCCTTAATTAAAGTTTGAATTTTAAACAGAGCCTTGCTCTGATTGGGTGCGCTGCCTTGGGCGCTGCGCTCCCTGCGCTAACGTGTCTGATTTTGACACGTGGCGGTCTGCGTGTAGCGCAGGGAATCTGAAGCGTTGCTTCATTTATTTTAACTTTAATTTTCACTTTAATTTTCAATACAGAGCTTTGCTCTGATTGGAGAAAAACAGAAGCATTGCTTCTTTTCCCATCTTGGAATTTGAACAGAGTTTTGCTCTGATTGGGGTAAACAAATACCCCCCACCGTTGCGCTTACGTGGCCTCCTAACGTGAGCGCAGCGGTGGTAGACTCCGAACCGTCGCGCCGTCCCTTGGAAGCTGAAAGGGCACTTGATGCCTATAAATAGGACGTTTGGTCCCTTAGATGATTTTCATCTCTAAAATTTTACTTTCAGAACTCAGAGCCCTGCTCTTTATTTTCAAGAACTTCAAGAGTTGAACTCTTAAAACTTTTAGGTGAAAATTTTAATTTGGATTAAATTAAATTAAATTAATTTTCATTGATAGAGCCTCACTCTCAATAGATCCCTGATCTAAAGGAAACCTATTTAGGGTTTCACTTAGCAGAGCTTTGCTCTACAGGTCTTAAAGGGATCTAAAGAGAACTAAAGGGGACCCTACTAGGGTTCCATAGAGCTCTGCTCTCTGAAAGATTTTCCTTGGATTTTCTTAATTCATTAATGGAGTTTTGCTCCTCCCAAATCATATAGAAGAACTCTTAAGAATTCTTCATGGATCTTGGAACTTAAAGATGACATTTTATTCCTCAGTGCATTATATCGTTTTGCTTAATCAGTCTTTCTGATAATTCTGTTGATCCTCTTTCACAGGAACAATGAACGCCCACATGTATGCTCTTAACGAGATCATCTTTTATGGGGACATCCGCCGACTTGGCCGCTCTCAAAATTGGGAGTTCACAAAAAAGGAGTGTGTTGAAATAATGAGTCGCTTCGACGCGTACAATGGTCCACTGCTTCCCCGACGTTCCTCTCTTCTTAAACTTATCGTGGGAGCTATCTGGGAAGCGCTTCCCCTATTCTGTTCCGGCGTGCCGCTTAGGGCGTTGGATGCCGCTAACGACAAGGTGCACTCTGTGTACCTATTGAACTTTATCTTGAAGAGACGGCGAGGCAGTCTTATCGATCTCTTGCATAAGGTCTTTCAACAGTCTGCCATACTCGCTGCTTATCGGAGGGTGGAAGACATCAGGGGGGACCCTGACGCTTGTGCTCGCGAAAGGAAGCACACTAGGATGGTCCGTGAGGCTTGGAAAGTCATACATAGGGTCGCTTTTGAATTCCTCAATCCATGCCCTGGATCTGAGGTTATTCCATTGTAACTTTCGTTTATTGTTTTTATGACTGTAAGAACTTCGGTCAATATTAATGGAATTTTTTTTTATCCCAGCTTGTCTTTATTATATATCTTTTGTCCTGAGTCTTTTTTCCCATGCATGAATGAATGTGTCTTGAACGCTTGATCAAATGTAAATCGGATGCTCTTTCTGTTGCTTTTCCTCTTTCTCAGCATGTCGTCACAATTAGCAGGTAATAGAGTAAGCTTCTTGATTTCTTCACGAGACAGCGAGGGCTTAGGCCGCAGGTTCAGATCTGCTGCCTAAGACTTTTCAATTCTATGAGCCGTAGGGGTCTCATAGAGATTTTTCTCCCTACGGATCGAGAGGATCTCGTAGGTGGGTTTTTCTCCTTAGGAATCGTGAGAATTCCTAAGTGTGGTTTTCTCTTATAAATCGTAAGGATCCTATAAGAGAATTTTTCCCTCTTACGAGTCAAGAGGACTTGTAAGCGGTTGTTTCCCTCCTTGTCGAAGTTCGATGTTGGAGAGTGAGACCCGTGGATGGTATGCAAGAGACCGTTCTGGGCCAACTTGCGGGGTCCCGGTGCTTAGGAAACAGGCTTCTTTTATGCCCACTGCCTAAGGTTTTATCTCACGAGTCGAGCCGCCTCAACAATTTTTTTCGCAAGTCGAGACGAATCGAGTGTTTCTCGCAAGAACATCTTAACGTCGCATTTAACCTCTGCTCTTTACGACAGAAGCCCGTTAAGGTTGGTGGTACTTAGGGTTTTGGCCATCGTACCGTCGCATAAGCTGATATAGTCCTCGATAGGCAATCGTGCTGTTCGAGTAGCCCTGCGACTGCCGTGTCTCTGATCCCTTCGGGGGCTGGACAAGACGGTTTGATACCGGTTTTGCATCAGTATCGCTGCAACTGGGATATTGCCAGGAGCGAATCATCATTTGCCTTGAAAGGACTTGAAATTTGATACCGGTTTAGGCATCAGCATCGCTGCAACTGGGATATTGCCAGGAGCGAATCATCATTTGCCTTGAAAGGGCTTGGAATTTGATACCGGTTTAGGCATCAGCATCGCTGCAACTGGGATATTGCTAGGAGCGAATCATCATTTGCCATTGTCGATGTTGAACAAAGGTGGCTTAGTAAACAGGGTTAAGGGTCCTGTCGGCTAAGGCTTTTGACTTCATGAGCCGTAAGGGTCTCACAAAGGTATTTCTCCCTACACGTCGTGAGGATCTTATTGGTGTGTTTTCTCTTTGGGAATCGTGAAGATTCCTAAGTGCATGTTCTCTTGTAAGTCGTAAGGATCTTACAAAAGGGTTTTCTCCTTATAAGTCGAGAGGTCTTACAAGTGTTGTTTGCTGTACAAGCATATCCCTAGTCACGGATGGGACTTAGGGAAATATTACCGTGGATTGTATACAGGGGTCAATATGAGCCGCTTGTAGGGCAATATCGAAGGTTGTGAGGGTTGCTTAAGAACAGGTTAAGGTTTCTGTAACTTAAGACTTTCAAATCTTATGAGCCGTGAGGGTCCCATAAGAGAGTTCTCCTTACGAGTCGTGAGGATCTCGCAAGTGTATTTTCTCCTTAGGAATCGTGAGGATCCCTAAGTGTGTTGCTCCCTTGTGAGTCGTAAGGATCTCACGCGGGTGGTTTCTCCTTATAAGGTCGAGAGGACCCTGTAAGTGTTTTTTAACGAGGTTGCGCCCTTTCGGGTTTTCACAAACACTCGCCGGTAGCCTTGCTGTTTTTACTCACGGAGCCCTTTCGGGTTTTCATCCGTGCCCATTTGGCTTATGGGCGTATCGTTTTTTTTTTTTGATTTTGTTTATTCTTTCGTTATTTTTTATTCTAACGAGGTTGCGCCCTTTCGGGTTTTCACAAGACTCGCAGGTAGCCCTGCTGTTTTTACTCACGGAGCCCTTTTGGGTGTTCATCCGTGCTCATTTTGCTTGTGGACATACCGTTTTTTTTTACCACGCCGGCCTGAGGATGCCGCGGGTTGATAGTAGTTTAACGACATTTCGGTCATTTGCAAGTTTTAGGACATTGCGGTCCGTCGTCGCCGTATTTAAGGCGAATCTCTAGTTTACTGACTTTTCGGTCTAGCATCGCCGTATTTGAGGCGAATCTCTAGTTTACTGACTTTTCGGTCTATGGGGCTTTCCCTATGAATGAGCATGATGCCCCCGGCATATCCATCTTTCTCGAGGCATGTGGTTGTGGCGGGCTCACCTTCCAGTTTTCGGACAGCGCGAGTTTGCCTTGTTGGTATTGGTCTTCAACCCAGTTTTTGAAGACGTAGCAATTTTCGAATGGGTGACCCATTATTCTGTGGTAGGGACAATAATTAGGATTGTTAACGTCATCTAGCTGCAACGGACGTTTTGGATCCGGCAGAGTGATGAGCCCGCTGCGCACTGCTAGCTCGAACAATCTCTTTGTTTTAACCTTGGGGAACGAGTAAGGACGTTTCAACTTCTCATTGAGGTATCGCGGCTTGTTGTTTTGACGACAAAACGGTCTCGGGTTACTCGGTTGTTGTTGAGCATTAGCGACGAAGGTCGCTTTTCCATTCCCCTTATCCCTTTTATTCGATCCCTTGTTTGCGGGTCCGAAATTCTTTTCGGGTAGTGTGCGATTGCATGGCAGAATGTTCTCGTAGCTCTTCTTTTCTTCCTCTTTTCCTGAGGTGGATTCTTTGAAGGGAGGACTGAGAGTCATTTCTTCTTCAGAATTGCTCCCGAAGGTGAGATCTTGCGATCTTCTGCCGTCAACCATGTAACCGTTGCCGGCAGTTTTCATATGCTCATTTGTCGTGATCTGTTTCCGACGAGCTTCGCGCTTCAATCGTTGAACGTGCTGCCGGTGAGCAACGTATCCCTGCCACCAGTTTTTAAAGGCATTGCATTCTTCAGCAGGGTGTGCAATCTTCTGATGATATAAGCAGAAGTTAAGATGCATGTCCGCTTCATCAAGATATATATCGGTGGGAGAATTTCCTCTGAAAGAGGGGAGCTTCATCCCCATCGATATGGCTTTGGCGAATCGTTTCCTTGTCTTGATCCTGCTTTCATTTGCATCGGATGTACTTTGATCCGGTGGGAGTGTTTCAACTCTTTCATCTAGTCGCCGGCGTTTGGCTTTCTCGAATATAGCCATCTCGCGCTCTCGATCAGCTTTGCTTTTAAGACGGGCTTCATTCAGGAATGCATCAATTATTTCGTCTGATGGTCCTAGAAGTTCTGGCTCAGGATATGCCCCCAGCTTCTCCGTGTAAGGAGCTTCTTCGTCATTTATTGACGAGTGAGAGATCACATGACAGCTTGCCACATAATCTTCAGATTCATCCGACGAGTCTTCTCCATTGTCATCATCTCCGTCCTCAAGGACGTGGCTGAGAAATTCTTGGAGTGTGACTGGGGTCCGCGCCTTCTGATTATATTCTTCCAACGCGTCAATCTATTTTTGCAGGTCCGTGCGCTTGTCACCGGGCTGCACGGGCTTTTTGGTCTTCTTCTTCTTCTTCGAAGACTTTGACGGCTGGGTGTGAGCGCTCTGACTATCACCACCCGTTTTTGGAGTTGGGCATGGTTTCAGCATTCCCTCGATGATCTCGGGTTCCGGTGGATTTTTCCACCTGATTGCCGGGCATGTTTGCAGATCCTCCAGCTTTCTTTTAGTTTTGGTCGAAAGAGTCATCTCCCATGGAGCTTCCTCAACAAAAGAGCATGTTGCCCCCGGTGTGTTTGTCTTCTTAGGAGTGTGAGGCTGTGGCGGGTTCACCTTCCAGTTTTCGGATAACGCGAACTTGCCTTGTAGGTACTGATCTTCGATCCATCCCTTAAAGACGAAACAATCCTCAATCGGGTGACTTACCGTTTGGTGGTAAGGGCAATAATTGGGATTATTAAGATCGCCTGGCTGCGACAGACGCTTTGGCCTCGGCAGATTGATGAGTCCGTTGCGCACCGCCAGCTCGAACAGTCTTCTCGTTTTATTCTGAGGAAACGAGTAAGGACGTCCTAGCCTCTCTTCGAGGGATGGGCGTGGACGCACATTGCTTTGGCGAACGACTGACTTTGAGTTGTTCGACTGTTGTTGAGCATTGGCGACGACGATCGCTCTCCCTTTTCCTTTCTCATTTCGGGAATCTGGTTTTGGAGGAGACGGTCCATGGCCCATCTGGTCCATTTGGGCTAATTTGTCGATCAAGGCCTGGAAGGTGGTCGGCCTGAAGAACATCATGAATTGCGAGATGGTCGCCTGCGGATCGAGAGTACCCATAAACATGCCTACCGCAGGTGCCTCTTCTATGCGTTGTTCGCATTTCGACCATAGGTTCCGCCATCGTGTTGCGTATTGGACCCATGTCTCGCCGGGCCTTATCCTGGCATTTATCAGTGCTGTTATCGGGGTGCGTTCACTAGCACTCGCGAATCTTTGCGTAAATAGTAGCTCTATCTCCGCAAATGTTTTGACAGAGTCATTAGGTGGCTCCGAATACCATTCAAAGGCTGTTTCTGCTAGGCTGCCGACAAATTGACGTAGCAACAATTTGTCATCGCCTCCAGTATTGCCGCATAAGGCCCTGAATTGAGCGACGTGTTAATGCGGATTCCCTGTTCCTTTATATACGTGGAATTTAGGGATCGTATATCCTGGCGGGTAACTGATTTGGTCATACCAGCCCGGATAGGGTCGTCCAGTTCTAACAGTTTGCCCAGCCGCTTCATTCGCCTGATGAACCCGGATCTGTTGAGCTATATAATCGTCTAGCGCGGCCTTGGAAATGGTTTCATCTTTGGCTGCTGAAAGAACCGGCGGAGGATTAGATGTCTCCCCTCCGTCATCTTCAACAATGATTGGAGGGTCTTCAGCTGGAAGGTCTGGCTGTAACATCATCCCTACCATATCTTGGAAGAGGAGGGCCATTTTCTTTATGCTGGCCGCTTGTTCCGCAGCCTCTTTATCCTTTTTCTCTAATATCCGGCGAAGAAACTCAGCGTCAGTTTCTTGTTCTTGACGCTCATCCGAGGATGTTTCAGAGCTTTCTTTTGGCCCAGTGAGTGCAGCCATTGCAGCCATCATTTCCTGAAGCTTTTGTTGTTGCTCCTGGGCTTTCGTCACGGATCGGATGAGCGGTCGGTGGCCCGTAGAAGTGCGGCTTTCCTCCTTTCCAGAAGCCATATAAACAGTGTGCACCACCATGCCCCCAGATTTGGGGCGTTTGTGCTCAGCGCTTTTATGCTTCGCCATGTTCACAGGGGCTTTTTGCGGCCTCCTTTTCTTTTGAGCGATTGGAGTTAAGGGGGCCGTTGTAGTGGGCACCCGAGTAGCTATTGGTTTTTGTGGCTTGACGGAGTAATCCTTCTCTTGCCGGACCTTCATCTTTTTCTGTTGGCGGAGATAGTTTTCATCAATCATTGATTCCTGGACCTGTCACCAGACCCCGTAAATTTTAGAGGACAGCCGCTGAGGGGGCTGCTCTAGCTTTTTCTCTGGAGTACTCTTCGCAGCTGAAGGAGTTCGTTTCAACATTGCAGTAGAAGAGTTTCTGCGCACCGTGTTCAGCAATTCAAAGCTGTTCCCGGTTGGAACAGCAGCATCGATACCCACCGTTGGAGCTGGTGAATTAAATCCAGAGGAGGAGTTGCCCCCAGCCTTCCTTATTTGGCGCCAGTGGCGACGTCGAGCATGTCGTGCTGATGGAGTTGTTTCAGCTATAGGGGTGACCTCCTCATGCCCCCTGTGTTGGTCAGAATCTGCTGGTACCAGCCTTTTAAAGACCGACGTCCGTTGAACGGGGACGGCCAACCTGTCAAAAGCGGACTTCCGAGCAGGGGAAGCAACCTTGGTGATTTCGCCTGAAACTAGAGTAGGGAAAGCTATCCGATTCGGGATAACGCTTTCTGGTATTGCAGGCTTCTTCATGGGCCCGTTGGAGCTCTGACCTAGCCTGTTAAAAAACGAGGCAGTGGAGTTGGGCGACCCGTTGAGAGGGGTCACGGCAGTGGTAAGTCGATCGAAGACCGACTTCTTTGGGGCTTCTTGCAGCGTCATCAGGACATTGAAGTTCATTGATGGGAGCATGGTCCCAAAAAATAGTCCAGTGGTGGTTTGAGCCACCCGCTCCACCGGCATTTTGAAAAGGGAGGCCGCTTGGGGCCCATAAGTCACTCCTCTAGCAATGACGGAGCGAGAGTTGCAGCTGCAGGCGGTGCAGTTCGAAGCCATCGATCTTCTTTTTTCTGAACGGAGCAAGATACCAAATCTTAGTACCTTGAATCCACAGGCAACTACAGCAAACCGTGATTTGCTCGCGAACACGACACACAAAGTGTGGAGTGGAAAGAGGAAAACGTCCCACCGGGCGTGCCGGAATCTGTTCCCCACCGAACGGCGGCCGAGACATGGACGTCTTGCCTGAGATTCGGGGCAGATGCTATATGGTTTTATCCGTCTACCTTTCCGAAGATGCCAAGTTGATTTATGGCACCGTGTATCGGAGGTTTAGACGGATGCGGCCGATGTAGCAGACTTCGTCAGATTCCCCCTCATTTGAGGGGTTTTTTGATTGTGGGGACGCTCTTCCCTGCAGGCGCAAGCCCCTGCAGTTAATTACGCTACCGCATCGCGGTAACCACTTTCTCCTTCTCCAGAATTTCACTTCGTGTCGTGTGTTTTTTTTGTTTATGGTTGCCCGTGGATTGTATACGGAGACTATTTATTTCGTCGCCCGTAGGACGTGGATTAGTCCAAATCCGTACTTTCTTAGATTAGGGTTTTGGTTTAAGGATACGTTAGCCATATTTGAGGCTAAGATCAACTTAAATGTTTGTTAAGGATACGTTAGTCTAATTTCCAGACTAAGATCTACTTAACGGGATCGTCTAGATCCATTTCCAGTTTAGGGACATAGTGGTCCATTTAATATATGGCCTCGGGACCCGTCACCTCTCTGACGACGTTGAAGGATTACAACGACATGTGTCAGAGGAGTTCGGAGATGTACCCTTGACCCAAAGTTGATTGGGGGTCTTATAGTCCAATTTGGGACTAAAGTCTGTTTGAATGTTTAAGGATACGTTAGCCATATTTGAGGCTAAGATCAACTTAAACGGGATCGTTTAGATCCAACAAAAGAGCATTTGGGGGCTCTATTGTTCCAGTTTAGGGACGTAGTGGTCCATAGGTAGTTTAAGGACATTGCGGTCCATTGATGTGTTTAAGGACGCATTAGTCCGTTAGTTTAAGGACGCATAAGTCCGCGGGTTTAAGGACCCCACAGTCCGTATCTTGGTTTAAGGACGCATAGGTCCATGAGTTTAAGGACCCCACAGTCCGTGAGTTTAAGGACGCATTAGTCCGTATCAATGTGTGGTTGTCGGGACCCGTCACCTCTCTGACGACGTTGAAGGATTACAACGACAAATATCAGAGGAGTTCAGAGATGTACCCTTGAACCGGGTGTAAATTGATTTGAGAGAGCATTTGTGCTCAGTTCAATTTAATTTAAGGACTTACGGCCAGAATTGGGCTAAGTCCAGTTGAAAATATTCAACATTTTATTTGCATTTGGCCTGTTAGGCCTTTACTGGGGCTCTGCCCCTGTTTAATAATGCATGGCATTTCTGTTTGGTCTATTAGACCTTTATTTGGGCTCTGCCCTTTTATAAATGATGCACAGCATCTGTTTTTATTTGGGCTTTGCCCTTCTTTAAAATAATGCATTGCATTTAATTTGGCCTGTTAGGCCCTTTTTAATTGGGCTTGGCCCTTCTGTAAATAATGCAGTGCATTAATTATTTGATAGTGGCTTGTCAGGCGCTTTGCGCCAATTATTGAGCGCAAGTGCGTGTGGAGGTGACACGCGTCACGTTCTGGTGAGCGCAAACGCAGTTGGCGCAGTGCGCTGCCCCAATGCGCCGCGCTGTTGCGCCGCTGACACGTGGCGCGCTCTGGTGAGTTGCGCCAAATTCAAAGAGCAATGCTCTATCTTTAAAGCGCATAGCACAAGTGGTTATAGGGCTGACACGTGGCGCGCTCTGGTGGCTTGCGCCAATCCAGGAGCGCAATAGTGCAGATCTGCAAGTGCCAGGCACTGTTTTAATTTCTTGATCCAATTTGGATTTAAGAAAAGAATCTTTAAGATCCCAGAACCAATGGTTCATAAAAGAAGTGCAAAGCACTATTTGTTTTCTTCGATCTAATGAAAGTCAAAGAAAACAAGTATTTCTTATTTAAAGAACCGGTGGTTCATAAGAAGTGCAAACCACTGTTTATTATATGAAGATCATTGATCTTGTTCTTAGATCAATGATCTATCAGAAGAAATTTCTTCTATTTTTATGAAGGTTTTTACCTTTTTCTTGAAACTTTTTCAAAGTTTTCACTGTTTGAAGCTCTTGATTTCTCAAAAAATGTTGATTCCTTTGAATTGAGGTCTAGGGGTCTTTTTATAGTGCCCATAAATTAGTTAAATTTGTTAGAGAGATCTTTCTCTGAGTGATTTGGGGAATTTCCCCCACCGTTGGATCTTTGATCCAAGCGCTTCTGTTTTACAGAAGAAAATCTTCTTATTTTAACAAGAACATAAAAGATTTCTTTAGAATTTTAATTCTGTTTGGCGCAAATGCCCCAGCGCGTGACACGTGTCGCGTAGCACAACTACGCTAGCGCATCTGCGCTGACACGTGTCGCGCAGCGCAACTGCTCTTGCGCAACTGCGCTGACACGTGTCGCGCAGCGCACAACGCAGATCAACTGCGCTGCCACGTGGCGTGCAGCGCAGAGCGCAGGCCAGCTGAAGCATTGCTTCTTTAATTAAAGTTTGAATTTTAAACAGAGCCTTGCTCTGATTGGGTGCGCTGCCTTGGGCGCTGCGCTCCCTGCGCTAACGTGTCTGATTTTGACACGTGGCGCTCTGCGTACAGTGCAGGGAATCTGAAGCGTTGCTTCATTTATTTTAACTTTAATTTTCACTTTAATTTTCAAGACAGAGCTTTGCTCTGATTGGAGAAAAACAGAAGCATTGCTTCTTTTCCCACCTTGGAATTTGAACAGAGCTTTGCTCTGATTGGGGTAAACAGGGACAGTGCGCATCTGCGTAGACTTTCGAGACCTCAACAAAACTTGCCCAAAGGATGATTTTCCTGTACCGGTCACCGAGCTGATGATAGACAACACGTCCACTGACGAAGTTTTCTCTTTCATGGACGGCTCATCGGGATACAATCAAATAAAGATGCATCCCGAAAACCAGAAGCATACCGCTTTCCGGACTCCGCTGGGGATATTTTGCTACAAAGTAATGCCTTTTGGTCTGAAGAACGCCGGCGCTACCTATCAAAGGGCCACGACGAAAATTTTCGATGACCTCATACATGAGGTCATCGAGTGGTACATTGACGACCTGGTGGTAAAAAGCAAATCGCACGAGGAGCATTGGGAGCATCTGAAGATAGTGTTCCAACGTCTTCGGAAATACAATCTGAAGATGAACCCTCTCAAATGCACGTTATGGAAATGCCTCCGCCAAGAACTCTCAAGCAACCGCGGTCTCTCCAAAGGAAGCTCGCGTATATTTGGCGGTTCATAGCCAATCTTTCCGGCAAATGCTGTCCCTACAGTCACTTGATGAAGAAAAGGACTCCGTTCGTCTGGGATCACAAATGCCAGAGTGCACTGGATGAAATCAAGCAATACTTGTAGAATCCGCCGGTATTGAATCGAGTTCTCCTGTATACAACTGCCCTTGAAGGTTCTTTAGGCGCGCTATAGACACAAGAAAATGATCAAGGGAAGGAAAGAGCCCTCTACTACTTGAATCGAGTTCTCCTGGGGGCAGAAAACAATTACCCCCATTGAAAAACACTGTCTGGCATTAATTTTCGCAATAACGAAGCTCAGACATTATGCTTTGGCGAATGAAATCCACCTCATATCAAAAGTGGATCCTCTCAAATATTTGATGTCAAAAGCCATATCAACAGGACGACTCGCTAAATGGGCCCTACTCTTAATGAAATTCTCGATAACTTATCGACCTCTCAAGGCAGTGAAAGGCCAGGCCATCGCCGACTTCCTCGCCGAGCATCCTATACCTGCTGATTCACCCCTAAATTGCCAATTGCCAGACGAGCACGCTTTTGACACGATCGATGGGAAAAAAGGTGAGAGTGACACCCGATGGGAACTCTACTTCGACGGGGTATCTTCCATGAAGAAGCGAGAGCACAACACCCCCATAATTAAATCTGGGGTAGGCCTCATCTTTGTGACTCCACAAGGAGGGATAATGCGCTTTACCTTTTCCTTGACAGAGCCGAGGACAAACAATGAAGCCGAATATGAAGGTTTGATAGCAGGACTTGAGATCGCTATCAACATGGGAATCAAAAACCTCCTCATATACGGAGACTCCCAGCTGGTCGTTAGTCAAGTAAATGGTGACTATCAAACGTGCAAACTAGAGTTGGTAAAGTACGGTAAGAGAGTGCAACAACTGCTGACTCGAATCCCTTCCTACACTCTGGAAAGTATACCGCGCACGGAAATAGCAAAGATGATGCACTAGCCAAGCTCGCTAAAGAATTGGCTGATGAAAATCTCGATGACATAAGGATCGTTGTGCAAAGCCAAAGGGTTCTCGCACCGGCAGAAATATCTCTGGAGTCGTTTGAAGAAAAGGAAGCGACCGAGCAAACGGCCCTACAGATAGAGGACCAGGAAAAGGTCAAGGATCGGAGAGAAGTCTTTATAGATTACTTCAAATCCCGTCGAACACCTAAAGATGCATCCTCATGACATCAGCTCATGAAACGAGCTCTGTCTTTCGCCTTCGTCAATAATACTCTGTATAAGAGGTCGCTTGACTCTCTGTGGCTAAAATTCCTAGGACCGGAAGAAGCAAGGAGAGTCGTCCAAGAAACTCATGACGGACTCTGCGGTTCTCACCAAGCCGGGCCGAAGATGAAATTGAAGATCAAAAAGATGGGATACTATTGGCCCACAATGATCCAAGACTGTCTCGAATACGCGAAGCAATGCCATTCGTGCCAGATTCACAGGGACTTTATCCACCAACATCCAAATCCGCTACATCCCACAGTGGCTAGCTGGCCGTTCGAAATATGGGGAACCGACATAATCGGGCCTATTGAACCAGCATCGTTAAGAGGCCATCGGTTCATACTGGCGACAACTGATTACTTCTCCAAGTGGGCAGAAGCGGTACCACTAAAAGAAGTGAAGACGGAGAATATCCTCCATTTCCTTAAGACACACGACATCTATCGGTTCGGCACTCCACGACGGATTATCTCCGATAATGGGCCGGCCTACAAAAGTCATAAAATTAGTCGCTTCGCACAGTAGCATAGTATAGACTGGAGATACTCTTTAGTCTATAATCCCCGAACTAACGGTCTAACTGAGGTTTTCAACAAGACCTTGACGAAGATCATGAAAAAGACGGTGTCCAAAAATAAAAAGAACTGGCACGAAAGACTGCATGAAGCTCTCTGGGCGTATCGAACTACGTTCAAAACAGCCACAAATACAACGCCGTATGCATTGGTATTCGGCGCTGAAGCAGTACTCCCCTTGGAGATAGAGCTACCCTTCTTACGAGTGGCAGTTCATTACGAGCTAACGGACGAAGAGAATGCTCGTCTTCGGCTTAAGGAACTTGATGCCCTCGACGAAACCCGGCTCATGGCACAACAAAACTTGGAAGCTTACAAAGCAAAAATGATGCTCTCATACGAAAGATTGACTAGGCCGAGAACATTCCGCCAAGACGAACTCGTGCTAGTGGTCAAGAGACCTATGATCCCCAATCATGCCAAACGGGGGAATTCGAGCCTAACTATGAAGGCCCGCACATCATAGACAAAGTTTACCAGGATGGGGCTTACTTGCTCATGGACATGCATGATGAATGACCCTTCAGGCCAATAAACGAACGTTTCTTGAAGAAATACTACACTTGACCGAGACGTCTATAAACTACTACAGACCGCAACATCCCAAGGATGACACATAAAAAAAACGGTACGTCCATAAGCGAGATGGGCATGAATGAAAACCCGAAAAGGCTCCGTAAGTAAAAATAGCAGGACTACCGGTGAGTCTGTGAAAACCCGAAAGCGCGCAATCTATTTAAAAAACACTTACAAGGTCCTCACGACCTTGCAAGGAGAAAATACCTGCGTGAGATCCTTACGACTCATAAAGGAGCAACATACTTAGGAATCCCCACGATTCCTAAGGAGAAAACACACTTACGAGATGCTCACGACTTGTAAGGAGAATTCTCCTTTGAGACCTTCACAGCTCATAGGATTCAAAAACCTTAAGCTACAGGGATCTGAACCTGTTCTTAAGCCATCACAAACCCCGATTTTAGCCCTACAAGCGTTTCAATATTGACCCTTGTATACAATCCACGGGCGCGAATAAACATTTCCCTAACAAAGTCCCACTAGCGACTAGGGATATGCTCACACAGTGGACAACCCTTGTAAGTTCTCTCGACTTATAAGGAGAAAACACTCTTGTAAGATCCTTACGACTTATAAGAGAACACACACTTAGGAATTCTCACGATTCCTAAGGAGAAAATTCACCTACGAGATCCTCACGACTCGTAGGGAGAAATACCTTTATGAGACCCTTACGGCTTGTAAAGTCAAAAAGCCTTAATCAACAGGATCCTAACCCTGTTTGCTAAGCCACATTTTTTCGACATCGACAGAGGCAAATGATGATTCGCTCCTGATAATGTCCCAGTGGTAGCGATGCTAATGCCTAAATCGGTACAAATCCCAAGTCCTTTCACGGCAAATGATGAGTCAATATTGAAACGCTTCGCCCTTGGCCTCCTCAAGTAGCACTGTCTGGGAGACATTAAGCAGCGTGTACTCCTGGAACTTTGGGGGATAGGGATTTTGCCGTTCCGGTCTTCTTCTCTCGTCCCTGGCCCTCTTTTTCTGGTCGTCATGCTCTGCTCGGGGGAGGCTTGCGTTCACCTCGGACTCGAGCTGGACCTCGCGCTCGGTCCAGGCCTTTACCTCGGCCATGGTCTTAGGTTGCGCCCGTGAAAAAGAGCGTAACCACTCCTTGTGCCTAAGACCAGACCTTAAAGCCGTGATGACCGTTTCGTCCCGATGCTCTGGGACCTCGAGAAGGGCGTTGTAGAAACGGGTGGCATAGGCCTTGAACGTCTCCCTGTCCCCGCCCTTGATCGTGAAGAGGTGGTCGACTGTGCGCTTCTACCGCTTGTTCCCTACGAAGTGGCCGAGGAATTGTGTGGTCAGCTTGTCAAAAGTTGAGATCGAGAGCTGCTCGAGTCCTCGGAACCAGTCTCGCCCGGCACAGATGAGAGTGGCCGGAAAAGCTCGGCACTAGGCGGCATCGGAATGGTCTTGGAAGCTCATTCCCGCGGTGAACGCATCCAAGTTGTCCTTCGGGTCAGATTTGCCGTCGAAGAGGGAGACCTTTGGGGGCTTGTTGCTGGAGGAGACGTGGACGACGAGCAGCTCCTCGGTGAACGGTTTTGTGAGCAAGTCGGCGGCATACTTAGCCCCGTCGCTCGAACGGTGACCTTCTCGATGCAGACTCTCAATCTTCTTCTCGAGGGCGTCGAGTCGGCCATGGTACCCCAACAACTCGGCGCATTCTGATCCCAGGCCCCTGCTGTTGGCGGCCTGCATCTGGCCTCGGCCGCGGTTTCTCTCAATGAGGTTCCTCAAATCCCCGAGTGAAGTGGCCTTTGAGCTGCCTTGACGATCCCCGTCTGCGTGGCCCCGTCGGGGGAGGGTGTGTCGGTCATGCCTGGTGACAGGCTAGCTGACCGACATTTCCTCAGGAGGGACAGGCGTGCGAAAGATCTCGGGGCGGGGCGCTCTAGCGGAAGACCTCGGTGTCGAGCTGTTGGGCACCCAAAGGGTCGCAGAACGTACTGGCCCGGGGGATCCGCGGCCGTGGGAGGCAGCGAGGCGGCGGTCGGCCGTGCCGTCGCGGGTTGAGTCTTCTCTTTCCCCGTAAGGGTCCTGGTCCCGAGGCAGGGGAGCGGCGACCTGGGGATTTTGCCCCACCGTTTGGACGCGGACGAGCGCCTCTACGAAGGATGCGAGTCGGTCTATCCGGCCGGCGAGGGCGTTGATGGCGTTCGGTGGAGGAGGCTCATCAGTGCCACCGTTGAGAGAGAGGCGGCAGTTGGCGCTTGGATCGTCTTGATGATCGCTCGCCATTGGAGTGAGATCGGGAAACAAAATTTTGTTTTTGTGGAATCTACTTTCCCACAGACGGCGCCAGTTGATGGAGGGTGGAATCTCCTTCAGATGTTGCTTCCCGTTGATCTGCGGATGGCTAGCAATGTGTGGCTGAGATTGGATCTGGAGGCTGTCGCTCTTGAAGCGTGTGGATCTCAATGGGTTGAGGTTGTAGTTGCCGAGTTACCTGCAAGAAAGTCCCGAAGTGGTTGTACCACCGAGGACCCTCCGACGATCAAGTTAGTCTAGAGATCTGAGCAGAGTAACGACTTAGTGGAGTAGAATTGGCTTACCTTGACCGCCTGAAAGAGGGGTTTAAGTAGCGGTGGCAGCAGGTGCAGCAGGCACGAGAATCACGCCGGCCGTTACGCTCCCGACTTCACGCCCGCGTGATGAGCGGGACCTCCCATTAATGGCGAGACAGGCTCGTTAATGGGGGATCGTGGTGGCGTGGAACGTGGGATGTGGCCGGCGGAGATCTCGCGCATGGCGAGAGTCGCGGGATGACGGTTATGCCTGCAAGCGGTGCTGTTGGTCGGTCGATGAGACCAAGGAAGATGACCTCGGCGGGAGAGCTCGCGGACGAGCGGGAGAGCCGAGATATCTAGTTTCTGTGGTAGCTCGGGAATGAGCTGTGAGGCCGAGGAGGCCCATTGTGCTGGGGCTCGGAGGCGAGCCAGCGTCTGCTCGGTAGGAAGAGCACAAGGGTGGTTTGGTCGGCTGTTGTAGGCTCTTTCTTGCATGCTCTGGGACACGTCATCTACCACGTATCATTATCTGAGAGATCACTGATATCGAGCATCATCATAGTCTTTATGATATCGATCCATAATTAAAGAAATTTCGTAAGTGCATCATGCATATTATCTTCAAATCACATATGTCAAAAGCCACAAACGTCAGTTATCATCTTCTAAATATTTTAGATCCTTCCAAAGCTTTTTAGATCCTTTTTATGTTATATTTTTATTTTGAGATGTACCTAAAAAAAGGCTAAACTACATAAAAATACCCTCAACTGTCAAGTTTTTACAATAAATACATCCAACAAATTTAATTAAAGAAAACTCACTTGAACTATCCCCGGTTGCAAAAAAATTATCATGATGTACTTGGACATCTGCAAACGTAAACATAGGTTGCCACATCAACAAATTATGATTCTTCCAATTTACCCGCCACAACATATGTTGTGAATAACTTTTGTCTTCTTTTTTCTTTGTTTAATATATATTTACTGTTTTTTCTCTTTTCTCTACTAATAGAAAAGATTCTCTCCTTTTCTAAAACAAAATTTCCTCATTCGCCTCTATACTTCTTCTAGGGCAAAAATATCTTTCTAGTCCACATGGTTAAGATAAAACTTAGGTTAGAAGTTAGAACAAAATCTCTGTTTTTAAATACAATCTTTTCTTTCTTCTTTTCTGGGGAAAATATATACCTTCAAACGGATGTTATTGACTTTAAAGTGCATGAAGAAAGGTTTGAATTGGGATTGGGTTCGAGTTTTAATTGATCAATTCGTTTGAAGAAGATAATCATAGCTCAAGATCTTGATCTCTCATAGTGAAGTGATTTAGGTTGGGATTATGTTCATGTTCTTCACTCTAACTCTAATATAAGAGATGTGAGGACGGAAAAACTTCATCACTATGAATTAAGAAAGGAGAATGGGGAAATTAATAAATCGTTAGCGCTATGGAAGAATTAAGGAGAAGGATGAGGAAATCAATGAATTGGTAGCCCGAATAATGGAGAAGGATGGAATTTTTGGATTTAAAAAAATAATTGAGGGTAAAACAGTCAAAATTTAATATATTTTAAACTTGAAAGGGTAGTTAAATGCCAAGAACATAGTCCAGGGACTTATCTCTAATTTATAAAGTTCAAGCGAGTTAACGTTAAAAAAAACTAATAAGTTGGAAGTATTTTAATGCAGTTTGGCCAAAAAAATAAAACTAAGTCATTTGTTTGAATCTTTGTAAATTTTTCTATATATTTAATTTTGGAGTTATCTAAACAATAAAAATATATATTTCCTAACCTTGATAAATCCTTTTAGCTTTTATCTAAGATGATAAAATACTTTTCTTAGCTTTATTCGATTTAAGAAAAAATTTAAAATCTTTTCAGATCTCTTAGTTTATATATACAATGAAAAATTCAATCTTTTCAGATATTTTTAGATTTTTAGATTTTTTAGGTCTTGTAAAGCTATAATTTATATTTATATTATCAGAATTTTTTTTAATATATAACTTTGTAATTTTCTCTTTTATTTTCAGGCTTTAAGATTTTAACTTTTAGTATGGGCACGATCAAGCAGATCAAACTAGCTTTTCACAAATTTAATATATATGCATCTCTCTTAAATTTTCCAGCATGGGACTATTAATCTTACATTCCTCAACAATATCCAACAAATAAATTTCCATGTTTGGGTTTTATGACAAATTAAGTACTGGTTAAATCATTAATTAATTCTTATAAAACCAATGAGTTTTAGCTTATTTGATATGACACGGTGTAGAGAAAATGACCACAAATTAATACTTTCGGGACAAATTTATGGGTCTCCTGGATGTGTGTGTGTTGTGTGATGTATGCGTGGGTGTGTTTGTGTGAATTGTATACAGAGGTTAAGACTTATGGGGCAATACCAAAATACACACACACATCCATGTTCGCTGACACAGAAGATAAACCGGTACCTCTCTCATACTATAGATCCACCCGTCAAAGTAAGGGTCAGAGTAGGGTACGCTCAAGGGCGGAGCCAAAGGGGGTCAAGATTAGGCACTCGACCCACATGGCTCGAGAAACTTGTAAGCGAAGTGAACGTTGTGATATGTACTTAACTTAAATTTTTAAATAATACCCTACCTGAAATGTTTCAAATTGGTTAGTGCTAATGATTTCTCTGTAGGAGAGCGCAGTTTGAGCCCATGAAAACAATCATCTTTTGCTGGTTTTTCTTTCTCTCTTTTCATTCAAGGTGGGCCCTCTCCGAACTCCCAAATTCTCTTTAAATTAATACCATGTCAGTTCTATGAATTATGTGGAGTAATATTTATTACATATGTTATAAATACCATATTAGTTCTATTAATTATGTCAATATTTTATTTTTTATTGTAATAATATGTCGATCTCAATTTATGGGCAATCTAATTCTAATCAATCAATCAATCAGTTCTTTAATAGAATTACCTTTTATAATCACACCATCATCAAACTAACCAAACTAAGATGAATGAATATTTTTGTTCAATATCAACATACGAGTATGTTGTGATAATTAAAAAAATATTGTATTTAACATTCTTGACCATCCAAGTCAAAGCATTTACTCCGTCTGCATGTGCTTTGTATGTGCTTATAATATAAGTTTTTTAGTTAATATTCCGTCTCATCTTGCCAAATTTCATGGCTCCGCCATAGATACAGGTAAAAGCTTTTAGAGATAAAAGATGGCCCTGGATCTATAATGTGCCTAGGTTTATAGTAGTTTTTTTAAAATTAAGCCAAGAGTAAATAGAAAGGGAGGAAGGACAGAAAAACAAGATTATTCATAACACCATTCTCCCTCCTTTTGCCTCTCCAAAACAACATCACATAGACATCAAGAGAGCTAAAATCACATCAACAAGGCGTCAAGAAATCGCTCCAAGGCCTGTGAAAACCTACACTGGCCCATAAAATACACTATGGTATAATAGAATTGAAATTAGTAGAACTTTAGGAACTTATACAATCGTCTCATGTATAATGCATGTAACACCCTAGAAACGTGGTACATTATTTTTAGATTTATCTTTTGGCATTGATAAAACTATTTTAATTATTTTATTTTGAGTTTATTTTTGTGTCATGGTAGAATATAATTTATTCATTCGGTTAAACAAAAACCTTTATTTTATTATCCGATATGCTAATTTAGTTGTATCTTAGTTAGTGTGTGTGTAGCTGCAACAAATAAAAATATTTTGTATGCTGATAGTTTTTAAACAGTATAAATAATTATGAGATTCCAAAATCTCATATGTGAATATATATATAGATATCCATAGTGACAATCTCCTGACAAATCTCCCAGAATCTTTTTCCTATCTCTTTCCCTTCCTCACTCTTCAACGGTTTCCTTTTATTCATTATTCATATTCCCACTAACACAAATTAAATCCCTATTCAATTCTCATAATTCCCAAATTAATTTCCTTTAATCCCGATAACTCCCATTAACTCAATTAAATCTCTCATTTATTTCCCTTAATCTCTTTTATTCCATAATATGTCTATCTCCCATTATATTTCTCTCTTTCTCTATCCAATCAAATATATATATATATATATATATATATATATATATATATATCGAAAATATTCTTATAGTATCTCTCACTAATAATCCTATATATAAACCCATATCTTTTTTCTATTTCTCTCTCTCACCTAATAACTCTCTTTTTTTAAAATAAATGCTATTATTTTCCCTCTCCAATCACACATCTCTCTCCCTCCATATGATAATCTATTTTTCTCTCCCCCCATATAATATATATTCCTAACCCTATATTAAAAACCCATCATCACATCATGATATCTTCTCGCCTTCCTCAAAACCCTAACCTCCTCACAACCAAGACCCAATCCCATCATCAACAGCCGCACCAACCTCACCACCTTCAAACCCTCACCGACGCATCTCCCATCACTCATGTCTTCTTCACCATTGCCTCCACCGCACAGCCATCACCCTTCCCGACAACTTCGAACCCATTACAACACCGTCGCCGATTCCCTCCAACACCAGCTGAGCACCTCCCTCTTCCCCGCGCATCACCTCCGATCACAGCAACCCATCGCCTGCATCTTGAACCGCAATTATCGAACCCAGACTACCAACGTGAGCAGCCACCACACCCTAACCGCAACACCCTCCTCACCTCGCCGTCGACTTTCTCTACCACTCCACCGATCCCCTCCTCTCAACCAAGCAACCCATGCCTCCTTCGACCCACATCCGCATCCCATTACCGATCTCCAACCCTCATCTTGGAGTTGCAGCCAACTTGCTCGTTATCAGCAACACCATCCCGTCAGCAAGCCTATCTCAATGGCATCCCTCCTCCAAGCATCAAAGCTTGGGTATTCTACACCGTAAAGTTGTGAGTATTCTTGTCCTATCCGTTTACCGATGCAACATTGGTTGTTATACCAATAAATTTCTAGATCATATTGTATATTACTAGTTATATTTGATGATTCTTATATATTAAACGTTAAAATAGTTAAAATTATAGTTGATTGCTCTTTAACAAATAATCTCACTATTTTATTGTTTATTTACCAATACTGTATTCTTATGCAACTTGATTTACATGTAATTGTTTATTACGTTTTAATAAGTATAGTATTGAATTATTTTATGTCTGTTATGAATAATTACTTGTACGTTAATAATCATAATTAAAGAGATTTTGATTATAAAGTAGAATAAGATTTTTTACAAAACAAAACAAGAAAAAAGTATATAATATTACAGTCACACACTCAAACTTATTAACTTTACATGTTTCAAATTCTATTATAGTTGATTTGTGTTATTAGTGCAGTAATTATTAACATTCACCAATTTGGATAATTTTGTGATATCTTATATAAATGATGAAAAACCCTAGTCCAGCATACCCATTAATTGGAACCATAATATCATATTTTATTACATGTTCGTTTAAATATTACAACTTTTTATGTAACTTGGAAACATCCCTTTAAGGTAATTAATCTTGTTTAATATAAATCTCATGATTTGATGCACAAGACTTCTTTTTCATGCCGTATACATATTTAAGATTACTGTCAAATTATGTCAAATTACATATCTAAAATACCTTGCTTAACATGCCTTGCTTGTTCACGTTTACTGTTACATTATTTTAAACAAGATCGCTAATTAGAATGTTGAATTACATGCCATGATACAATCTTTTTCTGTTTACTAGTTCCTATTACATACCATTAACATGATATTACCTATTCCAGTCTAGCTAGCATTTTAATTAGTGGTTGAATTCATTACCATGTTAGTTATAGATACATAGGGTGTTGGGTAGTTGAGTGTATGTTCGTTCAACAGGATCTCAGGAGTCTTATTGCCTGCAACTCGTATCGGATTATATCGGTCACTTGTTTATACAGCTCGTACCGGGCTATATCGATCACATGTTCATTAGCTGATATCGGGCTTTATACGATCACTTATTCCTTCCACAATTGTGCCCATGTTTTCTTATCCCTGGGACCTTACTCTTGGGTTGGGAATACTCCTGCAGAGCTTGACATACACTTGAACTCACGATATGATAGATTACTCTTTTAGTGACCAGTTAGGATATGACTTGACCGACTTGAATTGTTTATATGCTTGTTTCATATTATTCTCATATTCATACTCACATATTCATGCTATCACACGCATTCACACATTATTACGATTGAGTACTTGCGGGATGTTCTGACATCCCTGGGACTTGCCATCTCAAATTTAGAGACTGACATACAGACAGAGCAGGATCAGAATGATTATCAGGAGTTTGCCGAAGATTAATGGTATTGATAGGTTTATTTCTATTTTATTTCAGTTGCTATTAGAATATGCGTCCTTACGAGACGTTAGATTTAATGTATATTTCATTTTAGATCTTATAATTCGTTTGTTTGGAACCCTCGTCATTTTGATCTTTTATTGAATCTATTATCTTATGATTCCATTTGATATCACTTGTTAATTATGCAGCATAATATTAATATTATTCATGAACATTATCGTACAGGTTTAGCTAGACAGACTTCAAGTGACTATGGAAGAATCTTTCCTAACTGTAGGTAGTATGAGTGGCCTTCTTTGCTCTCCGTATCCCGTATTTTTGGAAACATTTCTGAAAACAATTGGTGATGCAATGCCAAATACATGGAGTTCACATTGAAGTGATTCTCTTGCAGTAAAGAGCTCGCCAGTACCATCATCTCAAAGCAACAATAACCATGAACCATTCAGACCACCTCAACTTGCGAAAATGATATTTAAACGTCAAAAATAATAATATCCGAAGTTCAGCACAAATTAAACACAGCACAAATCATGTCTTGCTTTAGAAATAAGACTGTAAACTACCGAGAAAAAATTACTCCATACAAAAAGTTAAAAATGACTCCATACAAAAAGTACCGGGACAACAAACAATATTAAGGTATTTTACTGTGAAATAATCTAAAATCAACTCAACCTAGGGGTGTAAACGAGCCGAACTCGAGCCAGCCAAGCTCGGCTCGAGTTCGGCTCGTGGTTCTTTTTGTCGGCCCAAGTCCGGCTCGTTTAGTTAATCGAGCTAGAGATGCTTGGCTCGAATTCGGCTCGATTAAACATGCCCATCTCATGTTCGGTTCATTTGTGGCCCATTAACTAAACGAGCCGAGTTCACGAGCCGAGTTCAACTGAGCTCGTTTAGAGCTCGTTTGTGAACTCGGCTCGTTTTCAGCTCATTTACTCATATTAATAGTATCTTCCAAGAAAAACACATAATTAACAATAATGCTTAAAACTCAGGGTTTTAAGATATGGAAAAATTAAAAAACGTTAACATCTAGAACATTGAATGGATCTAAGTGCTGGGTTTTATATTTATCTCAGTACACTTTATATACTGTCATTTAATTGAATTAAATGTTCTGAGAGTTATATAGAATCTGCTATATATTACATATTACTGTTTTTTTTCAAACTGTGTAACCCAGCCGAACCTGAGTCAATACCGAACGAGCCTGGCTGAGCTCGAGTCCGGCTCGTTTAATAAACGAGCCAGGCTTTCTGGCTCATGTTCGGCTCGTTAATAAATGAACCGAATTTGAACGAGCTGATACCGAGCCAAACCTTAATCGAACCCGAGCTGGCTCATTCAATTATCACCCCTAACTCAACCCAAAGCACTACGAAATTATTCAACTCTATGGCAGTCATATTAGGGTGAAATTACCGGAATGCCTGTAAATGACTGATAACCATATTAAATATACATACAACACCAGAAATGTAGATCAAACTTACAGTTTAGCATAAAAGTGTTGTCATGTCAGCTCAATATACAAAAATTAAGCATTCAGCGGCTAGCAAGTAAACAGATACCGTACATGCATTGAAGTGAAATCGCAGCCTGAATGGGTGTAAGTTTTTGAAAGAGAGGGATCAAATCTCACGTAGAAGCTGTTGTAGAACTCCAGACCCTTAATTTGGCAAGCTCCCAAAACAGTAGGTGGCTGATATGAAGTCTTGATAAAAGAACTCAACATGCAGCAATTAAAAAAAGTGAGCAACTCTCGATTCTCCATGATGATATAATGTTACAATATATAATGATATCTAAGAGCCGAGTTTGTGTACCACCGATCTGTGGAAAACGATTACACACAGGAATAAGAATTACGATCAGAACTCCAAAAAATAAAAACCAGTTAATTATAACTGTTTAAGAGTGCGATGTTCTCTCAGAATAGATCAATATATTGATAATTTAGAAGACGTCAATTCCCATTTACTATAGTTTGAATATTTTACTTTATTTAAAAGAAAAGGGAGAGGATGCCAATTTATTTGCAAATTACATTTACATAACTGTCATGGATGCAGTACGTAGTTTTACATATTTACTATTGTTTATGTTAAAGGAGTCGAAGTTTTACATAAACCAATTGCTAAATAGCTCCGTGCTAAGCTTCATAGTGAATGACTGGTAACAGCACAATGCAGTCAATTAATTTATAGAAATATGAACATGACTAATACTTTTACTATCAGTTTCCATAACAGGTTTGATACCATCTAACAAGATTAGAATCATAAGTAATATATAGGAGAACAGGAATTACCTTGAAATAAGGCATCGTTTAAAATTTATGTCCAAAGGATCTCTCTTCTGGAAGCCTCAACCGGTTGAAGAACACTAGAAAATGATATTCAGGAGCCCAATAGACAAATCCAATGACTGGCCCTCCTCTTATGTACTGTGAAACCCCGAATCAACATTTTCTCAGAAACATTAGAATAGCATAATTAAACAAATTCAAAACAGAGTATCTCATATGAGCAAGCATGAGTACCTTCCCATCAAGAATCACGAGCTCGCCATCAACCCATCTCGGGTTCCTGAAACCAGGATCAGCAATCCTTCCTTGTCCCTTATACCTAGCAATCTGATTACATGTAGAAATCAACTTGTCTGTAAAATGTTAATGGGCAAAGCTAAATATGCGCTGCGGTCGCCCACTGCTGATTAGCTGCGGGTTACAGTGGCGTAAAACAGTGGGGCTCCCAACCCCTTGATCCCCATGGAACCCATCCCCCCCCCCCAAAAAAAAAAATCCAACACCCTTCTCCTTTCCTTTTTAAACTCTGTTCAGCCGCAGCCAAGGAGCTGTAGTCGACCACATGGCCGTATATTTTAATTACAATGTCCTCAGGTAATTTACCACACCAAACTCTTCAGGTATAATCCCTTTATGGGGCAGTTGATATTGCTTGCCAATCTTTGCACGGAAAGCAACCTGCAGAAACCCAATAATACCACAAGTGTGAAAATGTTGAATTATTGTAGCAGGCTAGGTTATTGTCTGTTTGATAAGAAATCAAAGTGGACATGACTAGATTTACAGTAGAATTGAGATGAATCCATACACACAAACAACAAAAACAAGAACAATGAAATAGAAGAAATAGAAAACAACCCAAATACCCGATCCAAAAAAGGGCTCCGAACGGAAACAAACCAATTCTTCATGTAAACTAGGAAAAGGAATAATCTACATCATCACACTGAAGGCAGTCATAGTAGTTGGTATAAGGTGGGTGAAGTAATCATTTTGCATGGATATAATATTCAGATTTCAAAATGCCCAACTTCAAATTATAGAAACCAAGTTACAAGAAATAACAGCTCAGCAATAATCTGACCGAATTTTACTTGAGTAGAGTGTTATATAAGTTGTACCAAGTTGTAAGCATATATGCAAGTTTGGTGAAGGGAAATAAAATTGCTCATATAGATGGAGGGGAAACATGTTCTAGCAGAAAATCATACGGTGCTGCATTGCAATTCAAAAAAGGTTGAAAACTTGACATAAAAGTTGCATTTTAAGACTCATACAAGTATGAAAAATTAGATCTAATTGATTGTTTAAACCCTCTGAAATATTGATTTACTCAGGCATTATGTCTGCTTCTATCCTGTGGGGTGAGTACCCCCTATACTAAAGAACAATGTAACTAGATATCTAGAATGTTTCCTTGGCAACAGAAAAGTGCCTGGCTTGTGAATTCATCTACATTTAGGCTATGTTTCATTTGAAAGAAAATCTGGGAAAGGAATAGAAAACAGGAGGATCTCAATGTTCTTTTGAACGGATCATTGAATCGCACTTACGGCTTTTGCTTTCACTCAATATCTTCGAATCCAAAGGTAGCCTCGTCTAGATTATGAAGTCTTCCATATATCCAATAAATGGCCAAACTAAGATGAGACTTCAAAAAATTGACTACTAAACATTGGATCACCATCAAATGACAAAATGATTGGTGGTCTCGCCAGCCCGCGCTCTTTAGTTTTTCCAATTAACCGTATTTTTTTTATAAAAAAATTAGAACCATCCATATTCGTTTAGGCCTATATAGCCCTGGTTTTTCAAATAACTACATACTTATAACCCCTAACCGGTGCATTTATCGGGCTTTTTTTGGAAATCAACCCCCTCTTCGGGGATCGAACTTGCAACTTCTCGTATGGGAGAGGAAATTGATATCAACTGAGCTAAAGCCCAATTGGTGCATTTATCAAGTTGAGTTGTCACGGCGTCGCCATAGGGATGACATGGCGACGACATGGCGTCGCAGCAGTATACTTCCATCGTGATTCGCTACCGCCGTGGTGTACCACCGTAATTCATCCTTCTTATTTTAAGATTCGCCTTGTCTGCATATATATGAGACCGAGAGTCGAGTTTGAAATTTGATAATCATATAAGCATTTATTCTTTCCCCTAAAAATTATTTCATTATGTTCCCTCCAAACACCCCAAGTGATTCCCATCGTGATAAACTAATAATATACTAATTTGATAAAATGTTTTATGTTTGACGGTTAAATGATGATATAGTTATGTGCATGATGGTAATCTATTGTTTTTTTAGTTATATATTGGGTATAAAACTATAGATATATATAAAATTAATGTAGCATATTATGAACGATGCCGCCGTACGGACGCCGTGTCACCACGGCGTCCTGGTGGTTCACTACTACCGTGATTCGCCGTGGCGCGGTAACCATGTTATCAACCTTTGTCACACTTGTCCAAAGACTCATTTCTCAAAACTAATTAAACTAAAAAAGGGGAACCAGTCACCAAAGTAAAATTTGCTCAAGTCAATTAATAAGGGAAAATAAATTGAACGTTCATACAATAATGACATTTTTGGGAAAACACGCTAAAGAAACAATCGGCATAGTGTCAACACCATCTATCTGAAGTACAAGAGGGTTTTCCATGGAGTTTACCATGGCACACACTACAAGAACCACTGATCTAACTTACTTTGGTTGGCCTTTGACCCTGTTGAAAGTAAAAACCAAATGATAAGACTTTTAACACATTGGAAACAACAAAAGAAACACATGGGTATAAAATATAAGACGAGCCAAATCTCAACAAGGCTTAACTTTTATTGTTGGAGCCCACTTATATCAAAGGCCCATGTGTATCTATAAAAAGCCACAACTCTCAACTTTAAATAAACTTTGATTTTTAACATGATATCAGAGTCAAGGCCCAATCCTCCACATGACAACCACACCAAGAAAAAGTGATGGTTGCACGTAACTCTTCTCGTACTTTGCATGTGACAACCACACTAAGAAAAAGTATATGTTGTACGTAACTCTACTCGTACTTTCCACGTGACAACCACGCCAAGAAAAAATGATGATTGCACATAACTCTAGGGGTGTAACCGAGCCGAACTTGAATGAACCGATCCTTGTCCAAGCTCGGCTCGGCTTAGTTTATGCTAGCTCAAGCTCGGCTCGAGTTCGTCTTGAGCTGAGCAAGTCTGGCCCATGTTCAGCTCGTTAGCTTACCGATCTTAAACAAACCAAAGTCGAGCTCAGATGCATCTTCTATTAGGCGATCTCTGAAAGGAAAACGACAAAAGGCGTTTGGTGGAGGCTGATGATAGGTCAATGGCCATTTCAAGTGTTTCAGAAGAAAACATGAAAGTATTTTGTAAGAGGCTAGGCTGGGGACAACAATCATAGAGCCTAAAGACTCAGGGCTTTGAGATATGGAAAGATTAAAAAAAACCAACATACAGATCATAAAGTGGGTCTAAGTGTTAGGTTTTATATTCACCTCGGTTAACTTTATATATTGTCCCTTAATTGAATTAAGTGTCCTGAGAGTTGTATAGAATCTGCTCTATATTACATATTACTTTTTTTAAACTGTATAACCGAACTGAACTCGAGTCAATACCGAACGAGCCTGGCTGAGCTCGAGTTCGACTCATTTAATAAACGAGCTCGGGTTCCTGGCTCATGTTTGGCTCAGTAATAAATGAACCGAGCTTGAACGAGTTGATACCGAGCTAAACCCTAATCGAACCCGAGCTAGCTCGTTCAATTACCATCCCTGCGTAACGTTACTCGTACTTTCCACATGACAATCATACCAAGAAAAAGTGATGGTTGCACGTGAGGGAAAGTATTGAAAGTAAAAACCAAATGATAGGACTTTAAAAATAGCCTCATATTGGAAACAACAAAAGAAACATATGGGTATAAGATATAAGATGGGCCAAACCTTAACAAGACTTAAGTCTTATTGTTATTGTTGGAACCCACTTATGTCAAAGGCCCATGTATACCTATAAAATGCCCATCACTCCCTAACAGACCCTATCAATTTAAATTATTAAACAAAATTCACCGGATCCCCGTTGATAAAACTCTTCTCATCATGCGAGAAGATATGCTCGCACATCACGCTATGATGAAATAGCTCAAAAAATGAGAAAGAATACAAACACCAATTTTTTCTTAGGTTACTTTTTTATGCACTCTCCCCTCAAGTTGTATTCACAAACACCTTCGATTTCACTAGAAGGATTGCCAAATACGTTTCTGCCAAGCTAACCATGAGTATTAAGTATCTGGTTTGAGCTCCATATGTATAGTTTAAGAGTGATACAGCGAGGAGACAGCTTTTCCGTAGATAGGAGCCTATCTAGTCATCAAATCCAAGTACCAAGTATGACGTGACGATTTTTTCTAGGTTATTGTCCCGATCACAAAGTGATAAACTTATAAGAGCAATTATAAACAAGTGCCGCTAATGGCACGAAAATTTGCACCTCAGTCACAATGATAAAGGCAGTCATCGTAGTTGGTTTGTATAAGGTGGGTAGCCACCCTCATATTGATGGTAAATTCAAGTCTCAAAATGCCCAAACTTACCCCACAGAAACTAAATTAAATGAAGCTAACAACTTGGTATCAAGCTGAACAAATTATCTTGGACTATTAACTATTAAATCAGCTCTGCCGATAAGAATATATGCAAGTTTGAAAAGGAAAATGGAAGTTATTACAGAAAAACATCTCATGTTCTAAATAGAAATGGCTCTATTGAAATTCATAATAGTAGCAAAATTCACGACACGAAATATACTATTTAAGACTCCAAATATAAGCAACTATTTGATAAGGCGCAGTTCTGAAAATTATGCTTTTTTTTGTATAAACTCAAAACTTACAGAGGAAGCACATACTCTCTCACCGGACTCGGTGTTCAAGTGTTAGTGGCACCCACGAAAAAATAATTGTCAAAAACAAACATAAATACCTGACCGACTGGAACCGAAACACTCCCAGTCAATTTATAAGCTTCAACATACTCATAAAACTCCAAATCTCTATGCTTCATACATTCGTCATCCTCTTGCCACTGCCCAAACTTGCGTTTCAGATGGAGAATTTCAGATGTATAAATTCCATGCGCACCAACATACAAGCCTGCCACAAACAATCACATGTGCATGAGATATCAATGCATTTTACATTCAAAATTATAAAATAGCTTTAGATTAGAACTTCTACAACAGTTAGATTTGTTTAGGAGGATTTTATCTAAAGGTATACGGTGAACCAGTAATGCCCCACTGTAACATACCACCAAGAGGATCTGAAGTAGATGGTATCTCGATACGATTAAAAAGCGTTGATCCAGGCAAAAATTGATGACTCTGGTTCTGATTCATGGTTAGATTTATCAACTCTCCAACATCTTTAAGTACCTGCATGATGTAATAGTAATGTTACGAATAAGAGTGACAACCTTGTAGAATGATTATTTAGACATCCAAAGAGCTGACTGCTAAATTCTTTGCTTTTCACTTGAAACATAGTTACATGAAAGGGTTGCACCTTAAATCATGAAACGTCTATGACAAAACTTATCACAGATTCACAGGTTAGGGTTGGAATTCATGAAATAATGAGTTATAAGATAATGTTCTCCTATGGAGCACATCTGCTTTCAATCTAACACCAATCCTATTAATGTAATGCATATTCATAGTGAAAGAATATATTGGAAGGTGAACAATTCCATTAAGTTCAAAATAACAGTTGGCATGTAGGAAATCTATCTTGTTCATGGCTCTCTTATCAGTTATGCAACCAAAGCCATATAACCAAAGACAACCTTACAAATTTCTCTGTACCATAAGAGAGCCAGAAGAAAAAAAGATAATAAACCTAGGGGGGATTATATTAATCTTTATTGAGCATCACGGGACACGCAACTGAGTTGTAACATATAGCCAACCACTAACATTTCTACACAAAAGTTACAAGTCAAAACCATCATTTGACGGATTTATTACACAGAATGGATATGGTGTATGATATATTTACATCCTACACAGGCATTTAAAAAACACTAAAGAAAAATTAGTTGACTCTTTAATATGAATGACCTACACAGGCATTTAAAGTTAAAAGTCGACCATCATTTTACATCCTCCACAGCCATTTAAAAAACACTCAAGAAAAATTAGTTGACTCTTTAATATGAATGACCTAAGTTAATATCCCTTAACATAGAACATAAGTTTGGAGTTTGACCATGATTAACGTGGACATGAAGTAAGATAATTGAAGGACCAATTATCAATCAGAAAACATCCTAAAATACTTACAATTAAGTACTGTATTTACACCATGGCTCTTAAACTGTACAGCAAAGTACATAATATGCCAAAAACCAACCAACCCATGCCCACACACATACAAGAGCCCGTTCTGAAACCACAGCAATTTCTCTAGAGAAATGAATTCCAACGACCTACTGCAGTTGTAGCCCTCTGCTCTAAGCACCTCTCTATATATGCAAGCTCACTAATAGAATCCTAGGGGATATGTATAACGTCAATGATGACGCGTAATTTGACTGATCTGACCTTCCTGCACTTGTGCACAAGCACCCCGGCTATGCACAAAGGACCGCTGGAAGTTGGCTATCGGTTGGGCTATGTGGAATGGAAGCCCTTCCTATTGTAGTCTAGACACAACCTCTCAGCTCCATTCATGTGTGTTCAAATTGATCTCCATACACCCTAATAAATATGGATGAGCAATCATGTTAACTTTGACCCCCTGCATCTAGAACTCCAATTTATGCTAGTATGGAAAAACAATTCAATTTACAACCCATATACTTGTATGGTAGGTGGAATGATCGAGTCATGAGACTACAATTAAACTCCTTAAATATTTTACACACATATTCAGTATGTAAATTGTATGCATAAAATTTCAGATGCATTTATAAATGTCTGTTTGCTTTATTTTCCTTTCTTCCTATTTTTCTGGAGGGGGATGTAATTCACAGTAGTATTATATACAAGATATATCTATGAAACATATTATCAGACACACAAATCCATGATCCATCCCAATGCTGTCAATGCGCAAGGTACAATGCGAGGCGCAAAGGGTCTAATGCGCTCGAGGCGCAAGACGCTCGCCTGAGGCACATGCCCAAGTGTGTGAGGCGCACAAGTTTGTAATGAGATAAAAACCATATAAAATTCCACTAAAAATTGAACTTTCGACTCAAAAATCCATCACCAACAACATAAAAGGGGAAGAAGAGGAGAAATTACACCTAATTTTATGTTTTGGGATGTTCTCGAGTTGCTCTAAACGAGAAGAGAAGGTCTAATTTGAGAAGAAGAGTAGAACATGAGAAGAAGTTTGAGAGACCTAGCAGCAACCGAAGAACTCGAAGAGCCGCCAGCGAGTCGACAATGAAAACTCGAAAAACCCTAACGGATGACGAGCTTGCAGACAAGATAAACCCTAGCTCTTTTGGGGGTACTCTCGAGTTGGTTTTGGTTACGGTTGCCCAGTAGCCACTAAATTTTATGTTTTGGGTTCATGTTTGTTCAAAACAAAACCAATAGCCAAACCCATTCAACCCGTTTACCTAAACTAGCCACTTAGAACAAGGCGGACGCCTCACGTGAGGCTCGCGCCTCGAGCGCCTAAGTGTGCGCCTCACAATTGCATAGCGCCTCGAAGTTTCGAGACGCACACTTCAGCGCCTGGTTGCGCCTTTCACATGAGGCGCAGCACCTTTCGCGCCTTTGACAGCATTGATCCATCCATGATCCCACATGGATCAAAAGTCAAGACGTTGGAATGACAACTACTTATGGATGAAGCAATACCAAATTAACTATTTTTTGAGGGCAGATAAATTGGATAAACGCCTTCTATTGATATGTTATCAATATGATATTTTAAATGTGCATATAACAAAGGTTCGAAACAGCAATGTAGATGAATCACCATATATTTCTAAGCTCTAACATCAAACCCTGCAATCCTGCATGCATTGCATAACATTTTCGTCCATGTATGGGCAAAGTTAGGAGTTTAAACATAATATAAACAGTGAGACGAGGCTATTCATCAATATCTTCTAATTCACACACACGAACAAACAAATAAAGCAGAAGGATGCCTTTACCAAAGAGAAAAATATTATCTCAAGTCAAGGTTTATACAATCAGAGTATGAAACAGTACTTACAAAAACATAGGAAAATCATTCTGGATCAAATATAATTTATGAATATAATTGGACTTTTTTCAGCTGTTAAAAAACCTCAATCAGAGAAGAGAAACGAAAATTACTTGCCTTCATGGGTATCTTTTCTTTACTATGGAAGACCTTGGAAAGATCAGACATGACATTATAACTCTTCTGAGCTGAAAGAGCAGCAGTTCTTTTCTGCAAAGCCTGCCGTTTTGCATTGTTTTCAAGTTGCTTATCATCCTGCTCTATGGAAAATAGAAATGACGAGCGGCCCCTTTTCTCTAGCTTAGCTGGCATGCGAATTACATCTTTAGGGGGCATGTCTGTGGACATTTTTTGCATGAGCGTACCAATTACCAATTTCGCTGAGATCTCATTCTGCTTTCCTATAGTATCGCTAGTTGCATCTCCAATGTCTGTTCCTATATCATCAAGTTCAATGTCACTCTCAAGTTTGACATCATCTGCTTCTAAACCATCTAGCTCATCGTCAGTGCTTTCTTCCTCTTCCTCCATAATCTGTTCGATAACTTTAGCTATCAAATCTCTATCTACCTTGCCTGGGGACACAACTTTCAATACTTTGACCTTGACACCAGGAATCATATCTCGTAAAACATTTTGTATACCATCCAGTCCATCAGAGACATCAGAATCACCATCTCTCTCCTCTTCACTGGATTTTATATCATCAGAAAGTATATCCTTTTGTTCCTCAGTTGAACTGCCGGATTGGTTTAGGACACTGGCATCCGACACTTTAATAGATTTCTTTAGAAAACCTCCAGAACTTCTGCTTGCCCGTTTTAGGTAGACAGCCTATAAATCATGCATCTTGCTCAGTACGCAAAGCCAAAAGGTGAGGGAGCACATGAATGATAAATTGTATTTCCATAATTACTCGTTACATTAAGAACTCCGACAGCCTCATCCAGAAAAACATGGTAGATAGTGCATAATCAAAGATGCATGTTGGCAAAAAAGAATTACAATTCTTCCAATAATACCGTGTGACACCTTTGTTTCTGGTGAATTAATTGTGTTGCATGCATTATAAGATGCCGATTCAAATACTTTAATCATATGACAAAAGAATTGCGCAGATGTGCTCTTGTAGAAATACCTGCTGCTGGTATTCCCCGTTCCTTACAGTGAAATAAATTTCAAATAGAGGAAAACCTGGCCTAGCAGAGGATAGCTGCCTGCAATACAGCAGCAAAAGAAGTCCTTACAATTCAATATGATAATCAATGCAACAATTCAAACAGAATGAGCAAGTATAGAGCAAGTAAATTGATTGTACAAATCATAGTTGATGCATAAGAACTTGGTAGAACAATAGATGTTTCATTCATGGGTAACTGAGAACTGCTGCATGAGGTAGTTATGAAACTAACTCTGCACCAGAAAGAAAACAACACATATAAATGCAATTCGATTGATCCATTCATTAAACCCACCGTTGCCGGTCCCAAGTACGGATGAGAAAGGGTGAGGGTTGTGGTAGGCTTGTGGCAGCCAACGTAAAACTGTCACATTCTATGATATGAACCATAATAAGAATATCGTTGGGGCATCTTTTAATCAGCGACGCGCTATATCGGATCTCGGGTGTAGTGTTAAGTATGTAAGGGCTTCTAGGTCATCGTCCGAAAACGGCGCGCTATATCGGACACCAGGTGTAGTGACAAATAACCAAGCATTTATAGGATCTGTCTAGCTTCTTTGAGCATAGATTCTTTTACGGGTAGACTAACAGAATTAGTGGTGGTGATAATTAGGAGAGTTGGTATTATGTGTTTGCAAGAAACTAAATGGGTAGGTGAAAAGGGTAGAGTCATAGAGCCTTGGGGTTATAAGTTTTGGTATACGGGTAGAGATAAAAATCGTAATGGGATAGACGTAATCATATATAGACGGTTGCTTGAGAATGTAGTTAAGATTAGGAAAAAAGGTGATAGAATTTTACTGGTTAAGCTTATTCTAGGTTGGGAGATGCTTAATATTATTAGTGCTTATGCACCACAGATAGGTCTTGATGACGTTAGTAAGTGTCTATTCTGAGAGAATTTAGCCGAGATGGTCCAAAGGATGCCTAGTGAAGAGAAGTTTATTGGTGGTGATGTCAATGGACATATAGGTATTAGTCGTGGTGGGTTTGATATTATCCATGGAGGTTTTGGTTTTGGACAAAGGAATAAAGCAGGTAGTTCGATTCTAGATTGTGTCTTGTCTTATGATTTGATCTTAGCAAACACTTGGTTTAGGAAAAGAGAGTCTTACCTTATCTTTAGAAGCGGATCAGGTGCAAATCAAATAGACTTTTTTCTGACGAAAAGGATAGATAGAGGTTGTTGTATCGACTGTAAGGTAGTATCAGGTGAGAGTGTAACCACTCAACATAAACTTTTAGTTCTAAATTTTCGATTTAGAAGTGAACTTAGAAAGATTAGACGTAAGGTAGAGCCTAAAATTAAGTGGTGACGACTGAAAGAAGGTAACCAAAAGGTTTTTATAGATCGTGTAGTTCAAGAAACGGATTGGCGGTCTAAAAATAATTCAAATTGAACATGGAACAAAATGGCTAGATGTATCAAGGGGTAGCTAGAGATCTACTTTGTGAGTCAAGAGGTGGTACTCCACCGTCTAAGAACACATCATGGTGGAACGAAGTAAAGACTGATATTAAAATCAAGAGAGATTCTTATAAAAATTTGAAGAAAAGCAGAAATGCGGAGAGATTTGAGGAGTTTAAAATAGTTAAAAAGGAAGTTAAAAAGCTGTTCGGAAAGCTAAAACTAAGGTCTATAAGGAGATGTACGAGAAGTTGGACACTAAGGAAGCTGAAAATGATATATACTTGATTGCTCGGATGCGGAAAAAGAAGACCAGAGACTTATGTGTGGTGAATTGTGTCGAAAATGAAGATCAGAAGGTTTTAGTTTGAGATGAGAATATCAAGAAAAGGTAAAAAGATTATTTTGACAAATTGTTCAATGAGAGCTGTACTAAGAGATTGAATGACAAAAGCTTGTCATTAAATCTCAAAATATAAACCGTGATTTCATGCGTAAAATAAGAATATCTGAGGTTAAAGAGGTTTTGAAGAGAATGAGATCAAAAAAAGCGGTTGGTCTAAACGGAATTGCTATCGAGATTGGATATGCTTAGGAGAAATAGGCATTAAATGGCTGACAAATATGTTTAATAAGATTTGACAGACCAAAAAGATGCCAAATGAATGGAGGAAAAATACTCTTGTACCTATCTATAAGAACAAGGATGACATTCAAAATTGATCAAACTACCGTGGAATAAAACTTATGCGTCACACCATGAAGTTTTAGGAGAGTGATTGAACACAGGCTAATAAAAGATGTTAAGATAACAGAGAACCAGTTTGGATTCATACCTGGACGATCGACGACAGAGGCTATTCATTTGCTTCGTTAACTGTTTGAGCGTTTTCGAGAGAGAAGAGATTTGCATATGATATTTATTTATTTATAGAAAACGTACGACAAGGTACCTAAAGAAGCATTATTGGGGACAATGATAAAGAAAGAGGTCCCCGTCAAGTACATTGATATGATCAAGGATATGTACGATGGAGTAGTGGCAAATACCAGAACTTATGGCGGTTTAACGTGTGATTTTCCGATTACAATTGGTTTACATTAAGGATCTGCATTAAGTCAATTCCTGTTTACTATCGTGAGGGATGAGCTTACTAGAACTATCTAAGATGAGGTACCTTGGTGTATACTATTCGCTGATGGGATTGTTCTAGTAAATGAGACGAAAGCAGGGGTTAATACCAAATTGAAGTTATGGAGGCAGACGTTGGAATCTCAGGGGTTCAGATTGAGCAGGTCCAAGACAGCATATATGCATTGCAAATTTAGCAAACTGAGAAGGCGTACCATATTGGTATAACACTGGAAGGGCAAAAGATATCACCGAGCGATCAGTTTAGATATCTAGGTTCTATCACCCAAAAAGATTGGGAGATCAATAGCGGTGTTAATCAAAAGATCCAAGCTGTTTGGTTGAAATGGAGGAGGTGCAACAAGGATTTTGTGCAATCGTAACTTTCCGTTAAAGTTGAAAGGGAAGTTATATCGGAGCGCTATTCGACATGCCTTATTATATGGTACATAATGCTGGGCTCCTAAAAAGCACCATACACAGAAGATGCACATAGCGGAGATGCGCATGTTTCGTTGGATGTGTGGTAACTAGAAAAGATAAGGTGCGAAATGAGAATATTCTTACAAAAGTGGTGTAGCACCAGTGGAGGAAAAGATGCGGGAAAACCGGCTAAGATGGTTTGGTAATGTGCGACGCAGACCTATGAAAGCACCGGTTTAACGAATGGATACTCCCGATATAGGCATTGTCAAAAAGGCGAAAGGAAGACCGAACAAAACATGGATGGAGGTGATACGAAAAGATATGGTTGCCAAAGGCCTCAATGAAAGTATATTGTTCGATAGGAGTGAGTGGAGACGGAGGATTCATGTGTTGGACCCGGCGTGATTCTCATGTTGGTTCATGTAGCCTACCCCATATGCTTGGGGTAAAAGGCTTAGTTGTTGTTATTGATTGATCCATTCAGTAACATATCAGAAAGTATATCTAATTTCATATGAAATTTCAGAAAAGAATGTGAATTTTCTCAAAGGTTGGAGCAGACATCAAGGCCATGTGGCCCCATGAGCAGAAAGGTTCACAGACATAGGCAGTGCAAATATGTAACAGCAACTCAAAACAGAGGTGCTCAAGGTGTGATCGGTCAGTGCATGTTAATACGTGCATTATGATATCTGGATAATCTTCTTGAGACATTAAGGCAACAACGTTAAGAGTATAATCATGGGCTGGCACCAATCTCAAATAATCGACTGCAGAAGTAAAAGCATGATGCGCACGCGCGCGCGCACACATATCCACACGCAGAGGATAACCTACACACTAGTACACAAAGTTTGCCTACTTTCATCCATACATGCATGCATATATAAAATATCAAATTACATCTATACATGCAGGCACAGATGCATACATAATATGATGGGAAGAACCAAATTGACAAACAAAGGATCATCAGTAGAAATGTAAAACAAAACAAAAAATGACCAAAGATAAATTGGGAACTTTGTAGGTACTGTTTCCTTTAATCACCATGTATTTGTGTTGATTGATATTTTAATATTAATAGGGTGTATACTCTATGCTGACGTGTACTTATATTAAGCGCAATGTTTCATGACTATTCCTGGCCTCAAGATAGATGCCCACTATTGATATTGAAAATAGTGATATACCCACTAACCAAAGAAAATATTGCTATTTAGTTACCCAATAACAAACATTTCCATACTTATGGTTACTTTTTCATTTGCCTGCAGTTGCATGCTTAAGTTTGCGTCCTATGTGGTATCTTTTAAATGGGAATCAACTTGTTTGAAATCATTCATACTTGCCCAGTGTCGCCAGCCACACAGCACAATGTTAAACAACTAAATCATCATCAACAATGATTAACACGTCTCATGGCTTAAAATGACTGCCATGATATCAGCATACCCAGTCTGCCTTTCCTTGCTCTAAAAGTGGACTCTCATGACACATACAGAAGAAAGCTGTAGATGTAGCTTGTATATAAACATGGCAGCAAAACCAAATATGATAATCTTTCCTATAATTTACTCCACCATTGAAGCTACTAGGATAGTAAGATTGGTTCAAATGAATGCTTAAATTAATAGCTTAATGTCCTAAATAATCATCAGACAAAAGATTCGTCTGCCAGCAAAATTAAAGGAGCTAGAAAAATATGATGGGTTACATTTACAATACCTAGAAGTTAAAGCAAGAGTGATTCCAGTTCTCATACTCCATAAAATATTTTTAAAAACATAACTAAATGGGGCATGATCGCAAGGACGGGAACCAACTGTTCAATGGACAACCTGAAACAAGCACTCTGAATAATGATAAGATCCATATTGAAACTCAGAGATCACTTTGGATTGAATCAACCTCTTAAGCATGAATTCTGAAGTCATAAAACGCTAGAAATTTCGATTAGAAAATAATATAATGAAACAGAATCCCGAAAAAAGCTACAAAATGAGAAATAGATATGTAAATATCAAGTGTCAACAGCTACTAGATATCAAAATTTATCATTCAATGGTTATCAAAATGCAGTTAATGCCTCTTGAGGTTTAGATCCGCAAACATATCTTTTCTAGGCTTTTTAACTGAATTTATTGAGTACTTCCAAAATGATACACTTTCATTTTGATCACTTCTAAATGGATTCATCCGAGATGAGAAACTAATAATATCTTTCAGTGCATAGAATATTTTGAATCTTTATTCTAAAAGGCCAGGATGCTCAGAAAGTAGCAAAAGCTAGACAACCTCACAGCTGATTTCACATAAAGAGTATTTGTTGGCTTATGCTATAATTATTAAGATATTGCTTAGCATTCCTACTAGAATAACTTTACTAATATAAGCAAGTGTTTCTTTATCTTTACTTATGGTTAAGCATTCTAGATTTCCAATTATCTCAAGTTATCATTAGGACTTAATTATACTTCATTATTTCATGATTACTTGTAATTCTACAATTTACACAATTTTCCTCCATCAAAATGAATCGTTCTTATGTCGTCTTGTATAAATCCCAGAATCTTGTGAACTATTCAAATAATCTAAGAAAAAAAAAACAAAAACAATAAAGGTGGGATGGATATTTGCTAGAGAATCCATGCAGGCCATACAGCTGGTATCCAGGTGACAATCTTCTTAGGTGTTTTTAGTTTTGAATTGAAAATAATCAGGAAGAAATATTTTATTGGCTTAATTAAACAAGAGTCCATACAAATCTATATATAGAGAGTTATAGATCACATCTCGATCTAATAATAAAATATATTCATAATTAATATCTACTAACTAAATAGGCTCATAACTAATTATATTCTTAACACTCCACCGCAAGCTGGAGGATAGATATCAATTATGCCAAGCTTTGACAAATAACGAGCGAAAACCGGTCGACAAAGAGGTTTGGTAAGTATATCTGCTAGTTGAATCAAAGAAAATACGTGTTGGAGTGTAACCACCTTATCTATCACCTTGTCACGAATGAAGTAGCAATCTATTTCGATATACTTGGTCCGCTCATAAAAGACTGGATTCTCAGCAATGTAGATCGCGGCCTTATTATCACAGAAGAGCGTAGTCGGCAAGAGAGGAAGGAACCCTAAGATCTGTCAGAATGAGATCTGTCAGAATGGAGGTGAACACACCAACTGTATGCGTCATTGATCTATACTCAGCCTCTACAAAAAAACGAGCCACTATATTTTGCTTCTTACTCCATGTAACCAAGTTTCCTCCCAAAACAACACAATAGCGACTCGTGGAACGGTGATCATCAATGGATCCAGCAAAGTCAGCGTCCGCAAAGGCTGTGTGCGACAACATAAATGATGGTTTGTAAAGTAGAACCTGTCCTGGAAAACCTTTGATATATCTGAGAATATGCTCTACCGCCTTAAGATGAGAGGTCAAACGATTCTGCATATACTGACTCACTGTGCTAACAACAAAGACAATGTCAGGACGAGTAACGATGAAGTAAATAAGCTTCCCAACTAAACGTCGATATCGTCCTGGGTCTGGTAGTGGAAGATCCGAGGAAGAGCTCAATCAAGATAGCTTGTCTGAAGAATCCATATGAGTGTTTGCTGGTTTACATCTCAGAAATCCTGTCTCGGATAGAAGATCAAGTGCATACTTGCGCAAAGAGAGCTGTAATCTACTAGAATTCCATGATACTTCAATTTCAAGGAAATATCTAAGTGGTTCAAGGTCCTTGGTACAGAAGTGTAAAGGCAAATGTTCTCTCACCTTAGAGATGCCAACAGAATCATCTTCAATAATGATAATATCATCAATATACACCAGCACAATTACCCTGCCCTGAAAACGATTGTGTGTATGAAGCCAATCTGTCGTAGAACTGGAACTGTATTAAACTTATCAAATCAGGCACGCGGTGACTGCTTCAATCCATATAACGATTTTTATAGAAGACAAAACAAAATCCCCCGGTCACACAAAATCAGGAGGCTGCTGCATATAAATAGTCTCTGAAATATCGCTATTAAGAAAGGCATTCTTTACATCAAACTGATGAAGAAGCCAAGCCTTAGAAACGCCAAGGATATAAGAACACGAATCGAGATCAATTTGGCAACTGACGAAAAAGTCTCAATATAATCCAAACCATAATGCTCATTAAAACCTTTAGCCATTAATCGAGCTTTGAGACGGTCAATCATCCTATCTGGATTATGCTTGACAGCAAACACCCATCGAAAGCCGACAATCTTCTTATCTGAAGATGGAGGTACCAATTTCCAAGTCTGATTAGAGCGCGGTACGGTAATTTCCTCTAATATAGCTGCATGCCAACTTGGGTGCTGAAGAACTTTCTGAAGAAAGAAGGGAAGAGTGCTGGAAGATAAGGAGAAACAAACTGACGAGCGGATGATATCGGTCTATGATAGAAAATAAAATTAGAGATTGGATGTGCAGTAGTCTTGCGTAAGGCAATAGAAAGAGAGATCTTCTGAAGACAGCAACGGTTGAGAATCACGAACAGTGGACTGTATAGGATTACCTGCAGAAGAATCGTTTGAAAAATCATTGATAGGAGAGGGTTGGGCAACTTTCTTACGACGGTGATACACCTGTGGATAAGGGACTAGAGGCTGAAAACTAAGGCTCACAGATTGAATTGACGAATCAGGCTCTGAGGAAGGTAGATGAGAAACAGAAATAATTGAAGTGGGGTTCGTAACAGGTGGTTGAAAATAGGCTTAATCTTCTAAGGTCACATCACAAGAAGTACATCCTTTAGATGTGGCAGGATCAAAGCAAACATACTCTTTCTGGGATCGTGAGTAACCTACAAACACCATACGGGTGGCTCAAGGATCAAGCTTGTCTACCTGAGGACCTAAAATATGAGGATAACATAGACAACCAAACACTTTAGGAGAAACAAGGAAAAGAGTAGCCTTGTGGAAACAAAATAGAGAAACGAAACTGGTTACCTAGGACCAGAGAAAGCATGCGATTGATATAAAAATAGGCAGTTAAGACCGCAAAATTCCACAATCGTTAAGGGACATGCATATGCAAGACAAGAGAACGAGCTAGCTCAAGCAAATGTCGGTTCTTTCATTCAGCAATCCTATTTTGCTGAGTACAAGAACGGGAAGTTTGATGCAATATACCATAGGTCTGACAAAATGCAATAATCTCCATGCTAATATACTTCTTAGCATTATCTGAACGAAGAACCTTTACCGAAACACCAAATTGATTAGTAATCTCAGCTACGAAGATTTTAAAGATTTTAAAGGTAGACAAAAGTTCAGATCTATTATGCAGAAAATACAACCAAGTCATACGTGAATGATTATCGATAAAAGTCACAAAATATTTATAACCAAATACACTAGAAAATTTAAAAGGACTCCAAATATCGGAGTGCTCTAACACAAAGGGTAACTCATGCTTTTATTGACTGGAGGAAAAGAGGATCCGTGGTGTTTACCAAAAATACAGTATTCACAACTGAACTCTGATAAATCAAGATCGGGCAGCATGGTATGTAAAGAAGAAAGATGGTGACCAAATCTCTGCCACTGGACAGCAGAGACAGCTGCAGGCGTACTAGGAAGGTGATCAACATAGTACAATCCATTTTGTTCATATCCCCCACCAATTCGCTGCTTCGTCAGAATAACATGTATCACAAAATGAGCGAAAATGTAACGGAACAGTTAGAATCATTTGTAAACTGACGAATAGAAAGCAAGTTTTGTTTTTAAAATGGCACAATTAAAGCACTTTTCAGGTGTAAAGATGAAGTAAGCGATAAACCGGCAGAGCCAGAAACATGAGTGGTATTACCATCAGCCGTGGAAATAAGCTTGTGAGGGCTAGAAGTAAAATTAGGCAGTCCATCACGAGACATGTGATGTGAGACGCCGCAATCAGCGACCCACGAATTAGAATGGGAAAGGAACGATATAACTGATAGAGTAGAAAGGTTGGCAGGAGCTGTAGAAGAGAGGAGAAGACGCAACAGCCCCACTCAGCACTGGACAAAGGTAAATGGTCGGCAGAAGAAAAAGGTCGATCAGTAGCAACTGGTGTGGATGTCTGTCGAGCTGTAGGTATATCATCAAGATATCCATGCTTCTACCAACACCAATCTTCGCGATGATTAATGCCATCATAATAAGCCCAATAAAGGCCGGCATGGCGACGTTGATGGGAACCACGACCACAAGCAGTTATAGAGGGATGACCACACGACGTTTTACGGCCATCAGAGACCGAATCAAATCCATGATGAATGGTGCAGAAGTAAATCACGCGCGGGGAGGGAGAGAGCAATGTTGTCTAAAACCAAGGAAAGTACAAGCGTAAAGAAGTCAGAGCAAGACGGTCGAATAGATCGTCATTAACCGAGAGGAGCGGAGACGATTGTTACCATGCGGCTATTGGCGAGGGCTAGGACTAGAGTTCAAGGCTGCGATTAGCATGGAGCGGCAGAAATTATTGTAGCGGCGAAAATACCCGAGAGCCAAAAATACTGTAACGTCGAAACTACTGTAGCATGTTACTGTAGCGATGGTGGACTGCAATGGAGAGGGGCGGCTAGGGCTAGGGCTAGAGAATTAGGGTTAGGATTTGAAAAGGAGGATTAGGATTTGAAAAAGAGGATTAGGGTTTAGGTTTTGGGAAATTAAGGTTTCCTCTCAATTCTTTTCAAAACTCTGAAACCATAAAAATAATCAAGAGAAAATATTTTATTGGGTGTTTTTTCGTCACCCCATTGAGATGGGAATACGCGCGCGCTTGTCAGGCGCACTACAGATTCCTCCTGCCTAAGGTAGGCCGGGGTTTAATAATTGTGGGGATTCGAATCTCCAGCAGCCGCGGACTAAGCTGCCGTTAATTACTCCCCGCTTTTGGGGCGAGAGAACCTCCGATTAACGGGTTAAACTGGTCATGCGAACTCAATGTGCAGTGTACGTGTGTTTTGTTTTGGAGGGGGGTTTAAATATATCGGGAGCCACGCAGAGTTTTTACGGGGTTCTCGCTACCTGGATAGCGGGCTGGGGGTCAAGGAGGCTAGCAGCCCCCTTGCGGGGTGCGGGGCAGCGCCCCGTTAGAAATTTTTTTCTAACAGGGACAGTGTCGTGGAGTATGTGTGTATGTAAATATGTATACATATGTATATATATATATGTACATAAAAAGAGGGGGAAAAGGCATCTAAGGGATGTGTGGCGCGCAATTAAACAAGAGTTCGTACAAATCTATATAGAGAGAGTTATAGGTCACCTCTCAATCTAATAACAAAATATATTCATAACTAATATTTACTAACTAAATATACTCATAATTAATATATAATAACTAATTATATTCTTAACATGAATGAAACTCAATGCAAAATGTAACTTTAGTACTACCTCGAACTGTAGCTTTTTGCCACATATTTCCCATGTTCTGCGCTAATATGAATAATTTGACCATAGGGGTCCGAAGAATCTTCTGAAATGCCAGCCCACCACCCAACCTGCATGTGTTTCCACAAAAAGTGAAACCAATAATCCCCAGTAATAGAGGAGTTCATCTATCGAATATAAATCATATCTTTAAATGATTGAGTAATTAGAAACTAGCAGTCATTCAAGAGCAGAAATAATATGCTAGTAGTATTAAAACAAACTGACATATATCAACACAACAATATATATAAATATAATTTAGAGATAGTTGGTAGGCAAGAGGATTTTGACAAGGAGGCCACATGTTCAAGGCATACCACTAAGGCAAGGCGAGAGAAGACCACCCTACTTATTTAAAGGAGGGGGTGGATTCACATAAGTCCAACCTTAATAAACAAATGCATAAAATCTACCATGTCTGGATCCAACCGGAAGAGGCACCAAGGAAGTTATACAGAGTACAGACCCATATGTGGACAATTCTAAGATGTTTCTTCGTTCAGATTTGGTGCTTTTCGAGTTGGGGTTGGGTCAGGCTCATGTCTAGCATGTTTGGTTTGGCAGGTCCTTGGTTTTTAGCTGATAGAAAATCCAGGCATAAATTATCCTATTTAACCTTCCCTGGGCTAAGTTTGATGATTGTGGAACTATAGTACATCAGATGTGACTTAGTATATGATATCACATTCATGGCCAACGATCTAGATATCAAGGGCCAGGCTGGCTAGGAGCTTGACATATCATACCCTCAGGCATACCAAGTCACAAGCTTAACTATACATAGAATTTGCTGGGGCAAAAACAGTTAAATTTTCTACCGCACAAGTCTCAAAAACTGACAACGATAGAAGATGCATGCAATTCTTAACTCCTAAATTGAGAAAGGAGTCTAGAACACAAGTGATCTACCTAAATCTTAAATGTCCATCAACCTAACTGCTAATAATATTTCTACAGTGCATCACATATTGGTAATATTTGTCAACTACACGAGATGTCACTAGTAGAATAAAGTTCAAAGTGGTCTGATATCTATAAACTTCAAGTGGTACAGCTGTATTAAACATGTACCAATCCCACACCAGCATGGTCTCGAAGGAATGCTGCATCTTTGTATCGTTCTTTCTCTACAGCTCTCTGCAGCAATTAAAGGTTTTAAGTCAGACAGTGAGCCAAGATATGACAAAACAATGAAGACCCCAATGAAGTTTTCTAGTGCTTACACTCAGATAAGATAAAGCGGTTCCCACTGTGTCATTTTCTTCTGTAGCAGAAATTGCCAGCTTGAGCTTAGCAGCATCAGCATACTCCTCTCGAGTAACAGCGTCTCTTAATTGTATCTGAAACAAGTCCAAAGATGAAATAGACTCAGCAGATCAGACAATTCCTTTTACTGGCAACACAGCTGCTGGTCGTACAAAAATATAAGAGTAATTTCACCTGAAATAGAAAACCACTGATTGTGAACATGAAGACAACTAAATCAGAAAATGTGTTCATGATACTATTCATCGCATTATGTTAATAATACTTAGAATCTTTATTAGATTAATCAATACTTGGTACAGGTAACAAAGCTACTCTAGCATGATCTAGTGGCATTCAAAAAAATATATTTAAGAGAAGGATTACATCCTCTGCATTCAAAAAACTATATGAAAGTTGCAACAGTTTAGTTAATCTACTAGTAAACTCAACACTCTTGACATGCTTCCTTACAATTAGCTAAGACCCTTCTATGGCAGATAAAGATACATGAATTAATATAATTATATCGGGATAAATATAAACCTCTTCAGGTTCAAATGTGCATACAGTCAAAAGATGTTCCACCAGACCTAAATTAAACGAGGATCAAACACTTAAGTCAGATATGGATGTAAGTTTAACAATTTATTAATTGTAAGAAGCCAACACCGATCCAATTAGTTCCAACCTTCTCTTCATTGATATCTATAAATAATTTCTAGACTCTCCTCCTTTTTGAGATGGAAAACTTGTATTTGACGTCTGATTTCACATAAATAGAATGCCAACCGTACAAATTATCAAAGAGACATGTGATTCGACAACTTTGTCTCTTCTAATGTTAGTAGCCTGTTCAACATTACCTATTCACTGCAAATTTCCTTTCTAGATTTTTTGTTAAAAAGAGAAAAACAATCTAATTATGAGAACTGGGAAATCAATATTCCTCACTAGCAAGTAGCAATAACCATAATACAGTATTTGAAACAAAGATGCTTGATAGAACTTAAAATCTCACAATGTACAATTTGTCAAAATTTTCACAGTTCAGCAAACAGCCCAAATAACTATTCAGCAAACCCATAATATCTCAAGAAGACCTGTGATCCAGAAGCCCAATCCTAATCTTGATGCCCAGATGTCCTAGAAACTGAATATGACTCTACATACCCTTTCTATCATTATCAAGCATAAACTTGCTCAAAAGTATGATAGCAAGCTTAATTTTTCCTTAGGAATCTTTTAGGAATCAATAGATCACCATCTATTAGATAATCAAGCAATAAAATCCCTTCTATTTGCTGGAACTTAAATCTCATGACATTCAGAGTTCAAAAAACAACACAAATAACTATTCAGCAGACCCATCGTCATGGGTCTCGTCAAGAAAACCCTCTGTTTCAAAAACCCCGCCCTACATCTTACTACCCAAAGTCCTTAAAACCAGCTATAATCCTTTATACCCTTTCTATTATTTCGAGCATAAAGTTGCCCGAAAATATCATGGCAAGGTTGATTGCTCCTAAGCCTGTATCTTTCATCATCTATTGGTTATTAGAATAATAATACCCATTATATTAAGCCACTCCATAGAATCTGTTCATGCTGTGGGTGCCTAGATTTTAGCATCAAAAGGGTTTTAAAAATAACTACCCTAAAAGTTATGACGAAACGCTTTCAAGGCTGAGGGCAAAGAATAATATGCTCTTCATGTTGGGAGAGGGTGGATTTGAAACTAAAGCCCCCACAAGATAAAAGATCAATCCGCATGTACATATTTTTATTCTAGCTTCATATCTAGTTGATAGTGCCAATGCTATCTTTTAACTACAATAGATGATTTTAGGTTAATCAAAGGATAAAGGTATTTGCGAAAGCATGCAATCAAGTTTTAGTTGAAAATACATTATTATTAGAAAAATAAAGATTCAGAAAATTAGTATGCCATACCTTCTAAAGAATGGCAACCTTGTTTAGTACCATTGGCAGCTAATAGTTGACAATTAACATATAATACAAGGAGGCATACCTTTTAAAAATCAAAGAAAAGTAATTGAGAGGGAAAATCATCTACTGTAACACCATACAGCTGTTTGATATTTCATCATTTTGTTAGTACTATATAAATCCTTACGGAAAGAAAGCTAGTGTAGTCTGGTAAGTCATACCTTGCTAATATGGTGCACTCAAAGGTTACCCATGTAAAATATTAATTAATATAAATTGAACGAACAAATGAGTATTGAAATGAACCGAGAAGAAATAATTTATTGGCATAATTAAACAAGAGTCCATACAAATCTATATATAGAGATACAAATCTATATATAAAGAGTTATATATCACCTCTCAATCTAATAATAAAATATCTTCATAACTAATATCTACTAACTAAATATACTCATATCTAATATATAATAACTAATTATATTCTTAACACTCCCCGCAAGCTGGAACATAGATGACAATCATGACAAGTTTGGACAGAAGACGAGCGAAAACAGGTTGAGAAAGAGATTTGGTAAGGATGACTGCTAGTCGGGTCAATGAGAAAACATATTGGAGTGCAACCACTTTATCTGCCACCGTGTCACGAATGTAATGGCAATCTATTTCAATATGCTTGTCCGCTCATGAAAAACGGGATTCTCAACAATGTGGATTACGGCCTTATTTTCACAGAAGATTGTAATCGGAAGAAAAGAAGAAACCCCAAAATCTGTCAGAAGAGAGGTAAGCCATACCAACTCAGCAGCTGTATGCATCATAAGTCTATACTCATCCTCTGCAGAAGAACGAGGCACTACATTTTGCTTCTTACTCCATGTAACCAGGTTTCCTCCCAAGAAAACACAATAGCCACTCATGGAACAACGATCATCAATGGATCCGGCAAAGTCAGCTTCCGCAAAGGCTGTGAACGACAATATAAATGATGGTTTGTAAAGAAGACCATGTCCTAAAGAACCTTTAATGTATCTGAGAATATACTCAACCGCTTTAAGCTGAGAGGTCAAAGGATTCTGCATATACTGACTCACTATGCTAACTGCAAAAGCAATGTCAAAATGAGTGATAGTGAGATAAATAAGCTTCCCAACTAGACGTCGATATCATCCTGGGTCAGGCAGTGGAGAATCCGAAGGAGAGATCAATCGAGATAACTTGACTGAGAAATCTATAAGGGTGTTTGCTGGTTTACATCCAGAAATCATGTCTCAGATAGAAGATCAAGTGCATACTTGCACTGAGAGAGCTGTAATCTACCAGAATTCTGTGATACTTCAATTCCAAGGAAATATCTAAGTGGCGCAAACTCCTTGGTATGGAAGTGTGAAGTCAAATGTTCTTTCACCTTGAAGATGCTAGCAGAATCATCTCCAGTAATGATAATATCAACATACACCGACACAATTACCCTATCCTGCGGACGATTATATGTAAAGAGATGTGTCGGCGCGACTGCATTTGAAGCCAATCTGTCGTAGAACTGTACTAAACTTTTCAAACTAGACACGCGGTGACTGCTTCAATCTGTATAACGATTTATGCAGAAGGCAAACCAGACTCCCCCGGTCGCTCAATTCCAGAAGGCTGCTGCATATAAATAGTCTCTAAAAGATCACCATTAAGAAAAACATTTTTCACATTAAACTGATGAAATGGTCATATCTTAAAAATAGCCAAGGATATAAGAACATGAACCGAAGGCAATTTGGCAACCGGTGAAAAAGTCTCAACATAATCCAAACCATATATTGCTGAGTAAATCCTTTGACCACTAAACGAGCTTTTAGGCGGTCAATCATCCCATCTGGATTATACTTGACAGCAAAGACCTATCGACAGCCGACAACTTTCTTATCTGAAGGCGTATATAACAATTTCCAAGTTTGATTAGAGCGCAGTATGGCAAGTTCCTCTAGCATAACTACATGCCAACCTGGATGCTGAAGAGCTTCCTAACCAGAGAAAGGAAGAGTGATGGCAGATAAGGAAAAAACAAACGAATGAGCAAATGGTGTCAGTGTATGATAGGAAACAAAATTAGAAATTGGATGTACGATAGTACAGGAACGCTTATCCTTGCGTATGGCAATAGGAAGAGAGATCTTCAGAAGGCAGCGACAGTGGAGAATCAGGAACAGTGGATTGTATAGCAGTACCTGCAGAAGAATCATTGGTGGGAAGGGATGGTACAACTTTGTTACGACGGTGATACACCGGTGGATAAGGGGCTACAAGCTTAAGAACATAACACATTGATTGAACAAACGAATCAAGTTCGGAAGAAAGTAGACGAGGAACAAGAATAATAGGAGTGGGGTCCTTAACAGGTGGTTGAAAATAGGCTTGATCCTACGAAGGTCACATCACATGAAGTGCAAACTTTCAAAGTAGCATTGTCAAAACAAACATATCCTTTCTGGGATCGAGAATAACCTACAAACACCATACGGACAGCTCGAGGATCAAGTTTATCTACATGAGAACTTAGAATATATGGATAGTATAGACAACCAAACACCTTAGGAGAAACAGGAGATGGATTGCCATGTGGAAACAAAATAAAGAAGGGGGACTGGTTGCCCAGAACCGGAGAAGGCATACGATTGATATAAAAATAGGCAGCTAATACCGCAAAATTCAACATTCGTTTAGGGACATGTATATGCAAGACAAGAGAACGAGCTACCTTAAATAAATGTCGATTCTTTCGTACAGCAATCCCATTTTGTGAGGAGTATAACATGAAATTTAATGCAATATACCATGTGTGACAAAATGCAGTAAACTCCGTGCTCGTATACTCCATAGTATTATCTGAACGAAGAATCTTTACAGAAACACCAAATTGATTAGTAATCTCAGCTACGAAGATTTTAAAGGTAAACAAAAATTTAGACCTATTACGCAAAAGATACAACCAAATCATACATGAATAATCATCGATAAAAGTCACAAAATATTTATAATCAAATACATTAGGAAATTTAAAGGGATCTTAAATATTTAGAGCGAACTAACGTAAAAGGTAAATCCTGTATTTTATTAACAGGAGAAAAAGAGGAACGATGATATTTATCAAGAATATAGAATTCACAACTGAACTCTGATAAATCAAGAGAAGACAGTATTGTACGTAAAGAAGAAAAAGAAAGATGACCAAGTCTTCGAAACCATTGGATCGTAGAAACAGCTGCAGACGTACTGAAAAGGTGATCAACGTAGTTCAGTCCATTTTGTTCATGCATCCACACCAATCCGCCGCTTAGTCAGAAGATCATGTATCATAAAGCGATATGGATAAAATGTTACGAAGCAGTTAGAATCATGTGTAAGCTAACAAATAGAAAGCAGGTTTTGTTTTAAAGATAGCACGATTAAACCATTTTTTAGGTGAAGAGGAAGTGATAAATCGGCAGAACCAGAAACATGTGTAATATTACCATCGGCCATGGAAATCAATTTACGAGGACTAGAAGCAAAATCAGATGGTCTATCACGAGACATGTGATGTGAGACGCCGGGATTAACGACTCACGAATTAGAATGAGAAAAGAACGATATAACTGATGGAGTAAAAAGGTTGGCAGGAGCTGCAGAGGAAAGAAGACGACGCAACTGGCACCACTCAGCACTGAATAAAGGTAAATTACCGCCAGAAGTGAAAGATCGAGTAGTGGCAACTGGTGTGGATGTCTGGCGAGCTGTAAGTGTATATCAGAGTAGTCATACTTTTTCCAACACCAGTTTTCGCGATGATTAGTGTCGCCGCAATAAGCACAATGAAGGCCGGCACAACCACGACCACAAGAACCACGAATATGAGCGGTAATAGGGGGACGATCACGAGCAGTAAATGATACCGAATCAAAATCCATGATTAACGATACCAAGGTAAATCACGAGAGCGAGAATGAGGTACACAATCAACAAAATCAACAAATCAACAAAATCCAGACGGAGGCAGCGGTTCACAATCTACTTTTAAATAGAGGAGATCCAGAGTTAAAGACCATTAGAGAATCAATAAAATCCATAACAGAGGCAATCAACAAAAAAATCCAGATCCACGGTGCAAGGAGGTAGCTTCGCGAAGGCATAATTTCGAGAGGGCTGGGTTTTCAAGAGGGCCGCGGCGGCATGGCGAAATATTACAGTGAAATTACTGCAGCATGAAATTACTTAGCACGGTGAAGTTACTGTAGCACGATTAAAGCATTTTTTAAGTGTAAAAATGAAGTGATAAATCGGCAGAACCAGAAACAGGTGTAATATTACCATCGGCCATGGAAATCAATTTGCGAGGACTAGAAGCAAAATCAGACGGTCTATCACGAAACATGTGATGTGAGACGCTGGAATCAGCGACTCATGAATTAGAATGAGAAAAAAACGATATACCTGATAGAGTAAAAAGGTTGGCAAGAGCTGCATAGGAGAGAAGACGACGCAACTGGCCCCACTCAGCACTGAATAAAAGTAAGTTGCAGACAGAAGTGGAAGATCGAGCAGTGGCAACTGGTGTGGATGTCTGGCGAGCTGTAAGTGTATATCAGGATATCCATACTTTTCCCAACATCAGTTTCGTGATGATTAGTGTCACCGTAATAAGCACAATAAAGGCCGGCACAACCACGACCATAAGAACCACGAATACGAGCGGTAATAGGGGGCGATCACGAGCAGTAAATGATACCGAATCAGAATCCATGATTAACGATACCGATGTAAATCACGAAAGGGCAAGAATGATGTACACAATCAACAAAATCCAGACGGATGCAGCGGTTCACAATCTACTTTCAAATATAGAAGATCCAGAGTTAAAGACCGTTAGACAATCAATAAAATCCAGAACAAGGGAGGCAGTCAACAAAAAAATCCAGAACAGGGGAGGCAGTCAACAAAAAAATCCAGATCCACGGTGCAAGGAGGTAGCTTCGCGAAGGCATAATTTCGAGAGGGCTGGGTTTTCAAGAGGGTTGCGGCGGCATGGCGAAATACTGCAGCGAAATTACTATGGCACGGGTTAACTGTAGCACAAAATTACTTAGCACGGCGAAGTTACTGTAGCACGAAGGTTGCTCTAACAGGTAAATTTTCTGTTGCGTTGTTACTGTATCACAAGATTTACTGTAGCACGAGATTTACTGTAGCGAAGTTGCTATAGTGTAGCAATCTTGGGGTCTGCAATGGTAGTCTCGGGTTGAGTATGCGAGGAAGAGCGGTGGCGAGAAGAAAAAGAGAAGAAACGGTGGAGGCAACTTTTCGGTAGCGACGGAGGAGGGCTGTTAGAAGATTAGGGTTTGGGAAATTAGGGTTTCCTCTCAATTCTTCTCAAAATCCTGATAGCATTAAAAAACTGAGAAGAAATAATTTATTGGCATACTTAAACTAGAGTCTACAAATCTATATATTGAGAGTTATAGATCACATCTCAATCTAATAACAAAATATCTTCATGACTAATATCTACTAACTAAATATACTCATAACTAATATAAAATAACTAATTATATTCTTAACAAGTATTACTATTTTTTTAATCCTTTAAGAAAAAATAATTAATAAAATGGGATATGAAAAATGAGGGGGAAACCTCCATTGTAGGGCGGGGGGTCTTCATAAAATAATACATAATTTAGCATAGAGCATAGTCAATACCAACGAGTGCTCAAATCTCAATCTCTTGCTCTCCTCAAGTCCAAGTTTCCAGGTCATGTCAAATCCAACTATCATCCGGGCTACAATGTGCCTAGCCCCATGCGATACTGAACAACTACACGATGTTTGTTGAGTTCCACCCAAATCTTATTATCAAACGGTGCATGTTTGGTATATATTTCCACTTTAAGATTACAAGGTATTGTAGGACTCTACCTGGTAGTCCACCGATTTATTCATGTAAAGAAACTGCATTTTGATGCAACAAGATGTATTATAAAGTATGCATATTCAGCTCTTGGTTTGGACTACGCTTGGATGTCTCCAAAAGTGCATTTTAGGAAGAAGTGTTACATTTATAAAAGTTCCCTTTAAGGATCATAATTCTATTCTAAAATTTTGGGTCAATGATCAGTTGCCTAAATTTATGTAATCAAGGAGCCATCCTTGATTCCTTGTAATTAATGTATTAACATGAAAGTCAAATACTTGCAGATTAAACAACTTTGTATCCCTGTGAGGAACAACGAGAGAAGCCTCCACTTTTGTGTCCAAATACAAAGGATTCTCTGCCTTGTTTGATTTTGAATATTTCTTCTTAATCTATTGTTGTGATGTTCGAATCTAGGGCTCCACTAACTAAAAAGGGATTACTGATTTCCCACATTAACAAACTTTAATCCTTTCTTCTCTCGAGTCAACAACATTTCTGCCTACTATTCCTACAGATAGCTTTTAAACAAAAAATTTCCCTCAATTCTCCCCTCCTTCTATTATATGGTTTTCATGGCTCGTGCAGTCAAGGGTATGGAAGAAAAAAACCTCCTTTAATAAATATTATAATTATTGGTCGGCTCATCACTCATGCCATTATGTCACATAAGCTCTCATTTGCTTCAATTCTATTTCCTACTCCCGGGATGGCGGGGCTTCGATCAATACCAAGTTGAAAGGCATCACAAGAGGCTTTCACATTAGAATTCATCTAAACCAAAAGTACTCTAATAGAATCTTCTCAAAAATCAACGAACCTTAAGCATAGAAACGATCCTCTCTTGCTCCTCCATCTCAACAAAATGCCGCTTCCACCGCTCCCAATCCCATTCCCCTCCGCTCTCCCCCTCCCCTTCAACATCACCATCCTCCCCGCCTCCTCCTTCAACCAATCCCAACTCTTCCGCTTGCGGCTGAGAGCTCCTGTAAGACTTCACATAATCATCCCACCGCTTCACCGCGCTCTTCACCAGGTCCTGAATAATCGAGCCCCACCTCTTCCCTCCGCCGCCGCCGTCATCGCCGCTAGGGTTTCGAGAGCCCGGCCGCGAGCTGTGGCATCGGGAGAGAGACGACGATGATCGCCTGAGATGGGGAGGCAAGACTAGGGCCTTGTGCTGTGATCTGCTGCTAGGGTTAGGGTTGAGGCGAGAGGAGGAAGGAGACGGGAGGCGAAGAGCGATTGAGGCCATGAGGGGAGGGCGCGCGCGAGAGAGAGAGAGATAGGGGTGAAATAAATAAATAAAGATAAGGGGATATTACAAGGGCTCGATCGTGACAGGAGCAATTTGTTTGGATTTTTTTTATTAAATATCTGTGGTGAGAGAGAAATTTGAGAGGAAAAAGGTTCTTGTTATGGAAAAATACGAGAGCTAAAAAGGAAGCAGGAGATTATTAAAAGGAGATACAGCCCATATAGACCATGTGTATATATATAGGGCAATTTTTGGGATTCCAGAGATCTTTCAAAATAAGTGTTGAAAAAATATATTTAGCAATAGTGTTAGTGGAGGTGATTCGTGTGAACAGTGATGTTAACCAAACCCCTACTTTTAGACGATTAGAGTGTGGTTTTCTCCAAATCTCAATCCTCTTGCACAATCCCTCGCTCCTCGTCGTCTTCACCCTCACCGTCACCGTCTTCTTCACCCTCGCCGCAACCGTCATCGTCGTCGTCGTCGTCTTCTTCACCCTTGTCGTCGTCGTTGTCGTCTCCTCCTCACTCTCGCCCTCACCCTCGTTTTCTCCCTCCACACCCTTGTCTTCGTCTTCCCCCTCTCCTGCACCATCCTCGTCCACCCCTTTCTCACCGACCCATTTTCCTTTCCCTCTTCATCACCTTCGTCTTCGTCTTCCTCCTCGTTGTCAGCTATTCCATCGAATCTTTCGAAAACCGCACTTTAAAAATACAGGTTTGATCCGCATCCTCATCCTCTGCAAACCACGCTTTAAAAGTGCGGGTTCGATTAATGCCGACTAATATGTCATAATCACCTGACCAACACCAAAATGCTAAAAAAAATTGCAATTTTTCAGAAATCCGTTAAATCCCAAAAAGTTGGGATTTAACAAGTGGCCTGGCACAATGTATATGGACCAATAGCAAGTCCTTTGGCCCACTAATAAATGCTTGGGAACATAGGTGTCCAACGGACTAATCGGGCTAACGTAAAGTTTGATGGCCGGTTTTGGAAAGCTCAAGAAAGTGTTGATCATAATTGGACCTCAAAGGTGTTTTAATGTACCAAATGAGAGGGAAGGGAGCCCATAATGTTAACATTTGTTGCAATCTCCTTTTCCTATGATCCAAAGATAGTGCGGCTTACTCTGTTTGAATCTTGTTCTGTCTTCATAACCAAAAAGATGGACATGTCGGACCATCCTGTGAACCTGCTACTGTGAATGGTAGGTAGAACTTAATTTATCCAGAATTAAACAGGTGCTAAAATTTGTGTCAATCATCCAACTTGTATGTGCCCAACGAATGTGTGAGTGGCCCCATGTATGGATAAACATGTCATCCATGACAGGTCTAGACGATTTTATTAAAGCATAGGTACAAAAATAATTGAAAATGAAAGCACACAACAAAATATAAGACGGGGGGGGGGGGGCCCACATAAAATCAATGTTGTCTTTTTAAGATAAATGGTAGTTAATGAGCCACCCATCATGAAATCAACAATATTGGATAGCCAATTTTTCCTCATGCTCCACTTCATTTTTAATAAGGACTGGGTAAATCCACCAACCTATGGGTAGGGCCGAACGGTGATACTTTTAGCCAAAAATAGCATAGCTCATTAGGTTTTGCAGTACTTAAACAACAAAATTTATTAAGATAAACAGACTATTTGTTAGAGAGATGTTAAAAACCAGCCAGTTATGTGGTATTGTAAAAGCCCTTAATTAATCTGTAACCATTAATTATAATTATATACATATATAAGTAAACGTATGGAAACCCATTTTATGAATTAAGTTAAATGAAACTCCTGAATTCATTTCTTTGCTACATTAATGTGAACAAAAGTTAAGAGAAGGAGAAGACTCCATAAATATCTAGTTATTTTACTTTTGGAAGACCTCGATCCCTCCCTTTGATTTGTTAACTGAATTAGACTGATCCAAACATAAAGCAAAACCAAATCCTTTAATCATGAAATTTTCATCTTTTGCAGCTCCCTTTCTTGTGCTATTTCTTATGGACTGCAAAGCAAAATCCCAGGATTTTAAGGTTTTTAACGTGATATCATTTGGAGCAGTCTCAGGGAAAAACAAAGACAGCTCTGAGGTAAGTATATGCATATTTAAAGAGGAAAGGAGACATGTGGTGTCGCTTCGTGTCCCTCCCATGCAGCGCCTTCATCCATAGGAAAAATTATTCCCTATGCCGGTCATAAATATTTGGACAAGAGAGAAAATAAATTGAAGTATAAGCCCCACAAGCTGCATAAGACCGTCCGAAATTCTTCTATCTCTCTATCCCTTGCACCAAGGTATTACACCCGGTATACCGAATAATTTCTCCATCCGCAGACGGATAGGGCCCATAAGCTTTTGTCCTGACCCCACCCCCTATGGGTGACGGGGCTGCAAGGAGGGGCCTGCAAGCCCTTTTAAGCACTATTTTTAATTGTCATATTCTTTTTTTTCTAACAAATATATATATATATAGAGAGAGAGAGAGAGAGAGCAGCCTCCTTCCAATAGTATTTGCAAACAAATCCTATCCATTTCTAAACCTTTGGATTTATTTTAAGATTTATGTAGGGTTTAATCTGACGGCGCATTTAATATGCAGTTTGCATGGTTGCATTTTAAATGTAGTTTTCATGGTTGCATTTTAAGTGTGTGTGTATGCCCCTGCGCCCACATTATAAAGAAGGTTTAAGGTATTTTACTATAAAAACATGAATTTATATAACATTATTATTGAGAAGTTATACCCAAAACTTTATATTTTACATTTTAAAACTTTTTATGTAGGCATTCTCAGCTGCATGGGAAGCTGCATGCAAGTTTGAAGGAAAAGCAAGCTTTGTGATCCCCAGTGGAAATTTTTACGCCGGCCCGCTCAATTTTACAGGCCCTTGCTTCAACAATTCGTCTCCTCGCGTTGAACTAAAAGGAAAATTAAATTCAATTACTTCAAGCAAAAAAAAATTATTTGCGGACTCATGGATCACATTCGAGGACCTCAATGATCTTACCGTCAGCGGCGGGGGCACTCTCCATGGCCAAGGCGCTCTCGCTTGGCATCTCAACACTTGTAGCCGAAAACGATCTTGCCAAATGCTACCGACGGTATCCGATTCTTCAAAATCCTTAAATTTCACAAAAAAATACCACAATCTATGAAAGTTTTTCTTCTTCGATATATAAATGCCATAAACTTTATGAATTGCTTATAAAAACACCATGAAGTAAGCCTCATGCAAAAATATACAGTGAATTGTTCTCAATTGCAGTTGTTTGTATGGTATTGAATGGTTAAATGTTGCAATTTTATGGTATTTATTTGCAATTTTTAACTGTATAGTATTGTTTTAAATGCCATAATAGTAGATGATATTCGAGTTAAATTAGCCTTAAAATCAATCTTAATTTCTTGTTTACGAAGATAATCATATATCAGCTTTCATTTTTGCAGATGTTAACCTTTGAGAATGTTGGGAACTCGACGATCTCTAGAATTTCTCTCGTAGATAGTACGGCTTTTCATATCAAGTTCCACAGGTGTGATCATATACATGTATCGGGCCTCAACATTTCGTCTCCAGAAGATAGTCCTAACACCGACGGTATTCATTTGGGGATATCAGATCATATCAACATCACTAGTTCAATCATTGGCGCGGGCGATGACTGCATTTCCATCGGTCCGGGAGCGACCAATATTTTCGTCTCTAACATCACTTGTGGCCCTGGCCATGGCATCAGGTACAACCTTTACATCTCAAATATCTCATGATTGTTAATTATATCGGCGCGTTCTCGGCATCATGCAAATAAAATCAATTTAAAATCAATTACAGAAGTATTTTTTTTAAGAAAAAAATGTGCTATAGGCCAATATAGCATTTGCGTTATATTAGTAAAGATTTATGTATAATTTCTGCAGTGTGGGGAGCTTGGGAAAACGTGATAACGAGATGGATGTTCTCTGGTTGCATGTCAGGAACTGCACGATAAAAAACACGGATAATGGTTTAAGGATCAAGACATGGCCAGGATCGCCAGCCAGTCGAGCTAACAACTTCACATTCGAGGATATAGTCATGGTCAACGTATCGAATCCGATACTCATAGACCAAAACTACTGCCCACTCCATGATTGCACCGATAAGGTATCATCAGTCCCTACTGACATAGATTTTCTTGAATTTCTTTCCTTTCGAAAAATGGATAGCATTAGCAGGAAAATGTCAATATATATATATATATATATATATATATATATATAACAACTGATCCACCAACAAATCGCTTCTTTAAATAAATTTCCCGTGTTTTTTGTGCAGCCTTCCCAAGTTGAGATTATATATATATATATATATATATATATATATATATATATATATATATATATATATATATATATAACACCTGATCCACCAACAAATCGCTTCTTTAAATAAATTTCCCGTGTATTTTGTGCAGCCTTCCCAAGTTGAGATTAGCAACATTATGTTCAGAAAGATTCGAGGGACATCAAAGACAGAGGATGCCGTGACTCTGTTATGCAGCGAAAAGTATCCGTGCAAAAACGTTCAGCTTCTCGATATCAACCTGAAGTGTTCAGGCCGCAACTGCAACACCACTTCATCTTGCTCTAATGTCAATGGCAAGTTTTCGGGAATCTTGATACCGCCTCCATGTGTTCGAGGAAACTCGACCTCTTAGTTAATTTATGTTTTTTTCGAGTTTTAGGCATAGATTTTATGGTGTTTTGGGATTAAGAGTTGGCATAATTAGTCAACCTGTCCAGTACTGTTTTTCTGAAAATAAGAAAAACTAGAAGAATGAACCAGACATTTTTCGCTTCCGAGTTTTTTTCCGTTGGAACTGGCCTGTTAACCTAACCCATGTGCACATCACACACATGCACCCAGGGTCTCATGGATTTGCACTAAGCTCGTTAACTTGTGAGCACTTTCCCTCCTAAGGACCGATCCCCGCACACTCCCCTGGAGGAGGAGGAGGTGTTATGACATCATACGTTGTTTTTGATTTTGTAAGGACTAGAATAGTTTACAAAAGGGATGTGTTTCATCTTACACATCCAAAAGAAAGAGCAACATATTAATTAATCTGCGAATTAGTGAACACAAATAAGATGAACCAATGGATCAAATGCTCTCCAACCTGAATAATAAATCTTTTTCAAACAATGTCAAGATGCACACGTGCATCGCACGTGCAAAAAATACCATTGCTATTTAATTCTGACTACACAAATTGATAAATGACACAGCAGCACAATATATGAAGCTTATTATGAAGGCTTAATTCCCAAAAACTACCAAAAACTTAGGTGCTATAACAACTATCAAATTCTTTGAAATTACGAGAAATTACCAAGTGTAAATGTACAGAAACTTGTAAAATTAATAAACAATAAATTACAAAACTTGTTTCGTAAATGTTCAATAAACAACCAAACTTGTTTAGTAAATATTCAATAAGCTGCCAAACCAGTTTAAAAAAGTTTAAAGTTTAAAGTTATCCGTACACTTTGGTAGTTTTATGTAATTTTCAAAGAATTTGATAGTTACTTACAACCCCCGAGTTTTTTGTAGTCTTTGGGAATTAAACCTATTATGAAATCTTAATGGCTAATACAAAATCTACAATTTAAACAAAACAAAGGTTTTCCGCTTTAGCATTATTTTTCATGACAACATTTACACAATATATAAACTTTGTTCACATTTCCCCTTAAGCTTGCTTATATTAGTATAGGACAGATTTATTTTCCTTCATAAAGTCGGGTATGTCCTCAACCTAACAAAATACCAACCACCATATATAGCTCACTCCTCACTCCTCACTCTATCTTTTTTCCTCAAATTTGTTGGAAACACTAGACATCTTTGCAAAAAGGCCTAGCAAAGGAGCATTTCCCGACAGCGAAGGCTCATTTTTTGCATAATTACATCGTCGGTCATCGAACACATCAGTTTGATTCGGACCTCCAACTAGTGCTCCAACAATAACATTAGGATCGTGCTCTTCACGCAGATACCAATCATTATAGCACCCAACGGGTTCAACTAATACCGATGCTGATGGAATCGAAGCGCCTCTATGATGAACATGAGCAGGATAATAATCTTGATATCCAATTAAATAACTCATAGAATTTGGATTTTTCCCAAGCATGTAATCAGACTGAAATTTTCAAACAAGATTTAGTTTCAGTACAGGAACTGGGTTTAGATATGAAATAAAGTGCAGAGAATTTTACCTGGGATTTCGCAAACTTGAGAATTTCAGAAGGTTTCATCTGTCCATTTGGGCAACTGAGGGTAGAGTTGGTTGCATGTAAATAATTAGAGAATACCGACATTAGAAATGATGACGATGAAACATAATGCATGTTGCTCCAGTCATTAAAGTATAACAAACCCCCTGATCAGATAACAAATAGTTAGGACTCAAATTTACTGCATTTTAACACAATTTTTAATTGATGGTTGAACCTGGCGACATTTTGATATTGATTTGGTCATTTTTCTGCACGCACGCGCATAAGAAGAGCTCGGCTTTGGATTTTAATATATTTAGCGTTCCATTGTAGGAATCATTACCGGTGTTCAGCAGTACCTAGAAACATATAGATGGATTACTATAAAAACATGGCTTAATTCCCAAAACTATGTAAATATCTGAAGCTGTGACAAGTAACTGCCAAATTCTTTGACAATTATAGAAAATTACCAAGCATATGGAAACTTGTAAAATTAATAGACAATAAACCACCAAACTTGTTTAGTAAATGTTCAATAAACTTCCAAACTTATTTAGTAAATATTCAATAAACTACCAAACTTATTTACTAAATTTTCAATAAGCCGCCAAACTAGTTTAAGAAAGTCTAAGGATGTCCATACACTTTGGTAGTTTTCTTCAATTTTCAAAGAATTTGATAACTACTCGTCACTGTCCAAAAGTTTTTGGTAGTTTTGGGGAATTATAAGTTTTGATGTATTGAATGAACTACGATCAGCATACGATACTATGTACCTTTGTCATAAGAACCTCAAGGCCTGCATACTTGCTTTCCCATGAGAATTCCATAGCAAATAATTTAGTGTCATCCATAGAAGCAACTTTATTGATTACGTAATCTAGGTAGTAAGCTTCATTTGTTGCCTTGAACAGCCATGCAGCTGCCCACAGCAGCTCATCCTTTTATCAGAAATATCATCAGAATAAGTGAAAATTACTAATTACACTGCTTAGGATTTTAGTCTCAGTATATGTTGATATAATCATCATGGATCCATTTGAAACAAGTTTCTGAATCTTTAAAATATGGACAAATTTCACTAAAATACCATAAGCTTTGGTCATTCTACAAATAAGCATCATGTACTTTATAGATAGCAAGTTGATACCATGAACTTGGTAATTTTTAAAGACCTACCAGGATCTTTCAGAGTTTTTCCAAATTATCGGCATAAGGCAAAAGGGCTTTGAGAAAACAACCCTGGATTGAAAAGGTGCTGAAAGGTTGTCACAATTATTTAAAATTAAATCACTAAGTTCTATGGTATCAACATGTAATTTATAAATTATATGATATTTATTTTAAAGGTGTTGAAAATCATGGAATTTTAGTGTAATTTAGTGGTAAAGAAAAAGAAAAAGAAAAAGAAAAAGAAAAATGAAGTTGGTTTCCTACATCATAGCCATTGGAAGGATAGTAATCTTGAGCATCAGAAATGGAGTCATGATATCGTCCTCTATAAGTATCAGCAAAAGAAAAAAGCTACAGCAACATCAACAGCAATTCGCATTAATTTAATTCCATAAAGCAATTAATGGTAAATATAATTGGTCGATTCATTACTTGCTTAGCATGAGGAATGAGAGTCTCAGAGTACATGAAGTCATGATCCCTAAAAGCAATGGAGGCCGCTGCCATTGAAGCAGCGGTTTCACCAGTGATATCAGAACCCGGATTCTCAGGATCGACTTTGTAGGCGGTTCTTGATGTAGTCATATCCTCTGCTCTTTCCCAACATTCATGATCGCTATATCCATCGCCAACCTTAAAACATTTCACCGGTTGCAAATAGCGAATGTGAGTAATCTCAGATCAAGCCTTAATTATCTTGAGAATATCGAAGATTTTTCTCGAAGTCCAATGGTGTTCAGTAAAAATTGAAAAGGCTCAATGGTGTTTTACGTAATTTGCCTCTTTTTCCTATTTTGGAGCTTTTTATTCAAAAAATTACCCTTCAATGCTGAACATGTAATGTTAGCAAAGGAACAGCAGAAGATTAGGGATACTTTGGAACAATAAAGTGGTCGAGGGAAAATAACAACCGTTAAAGTGGCAAACCAAAACTTATTAGAAATAGATGGCTGTATCATGCTAAACAAGAAAAAGTGAGAAAGGATGCCTGCAATTTACCCTTCGCCATTCGTGCTGGATTCTCTTTTCAACAGTTTCTAACAACTAGGTGTCAATTAAGTATAAAATGTCATGTGGGCATTTTAAGCTAGATATCTATGTCTGTATCTTTTTCCTGTTCTTCTATGAACATACTGATGTAGGGCCAATTAGTTGTATTATACGCTCAATTCAAAGCATTAAGATTTCTTAATAAAATTATTTGCGATTGATTTTTAATAAAGAAAACATGAGGATCACGATAGTTTAAAAACTTTAGGGCATCATTAGCATCTTAAATACAGATGAAGATATAGCAATTATTGATCAAATAGATATGTAAAAAAAGTTGTTACATTTTTTACAGTCGAACATATTAACTGACCTGGCTCCATAGAGTATTAGATTCAGTGTGTGCTTTGATCAAATAGTCAGTCCCCCATCGAATTGCATCGAGAGCATGCTCTAACTGGCTGCAAGCTGCAATCTCTTGCTCAAACTCAATCACACTCCATGAAAGCATAGTCATCGCAAATGCCATCGGAAATCCAAACTTAATGTGATCTCCAGCATCATAGTAGCCTCCAACCAAGTCCACCTATTGTCAAAGTTCATTGGATCCTTCAGTATCTATTTGACAAAAACTTTATGCATAATGATTTTTAATCTGTTTGGTTTGAAGTATTTCAATGAAATATTATTGATTCTGGGACTTATGTATTGTACAAAACCACATGGCCTTCAAAGATGCATGGACAACATTGAAAATTTAAGAACCGTGGAGCTTTCAAAGAGCTTGCATTATAAAAGTATTGATATTACAAGGTTCTAAGAGTAAATTTGAATAACTCTAGTTATTTCAATTTCAAAGTTGAGATAATTAATTAGAATTGTCTCAAATAAAAAGGAAATTCAAGTAAGATGTAGATATAAATTTTGGAGCAACTTATAAAAGTTGAGTTTAACTCCATAGCTATATAAGAAACAACACCAAATTAATTGTGTGTGTGTGTGTGTGTGTGTGTGTGAGAGAGAGAGAGAGAGAGAGAGAGCCTCTTGAGCAAATCCATCTTGAAGCCCAGAATCGCCGCGCCACTTCACAGGGTGATCAGGAGGCAGCTTTCCCGATCTTTGTGCATCAAAGAACAACAAACTCTTGTCGAGAGCATCACAGTAATCGAATGTAGATGAATCAATGACCATGCTTGGACTCAATATTTTATAGGAGACAGCATAAACTACAAGTGCTAAATAGATGTAGGAGATGATTAGTGTTAGTATTGTTTCCATGGTTTCATTAGAAAGAGTTGGAGATGCAGGCATATGTGTATGATATGGCGGTACCAATGCCAAATATATAATTACGCATTGGATCGTATAACTAATCACGACACCTTTTGATAATTATTTATGTGATGATAAAGAATAACAAACAATCCTAATTATTTTGAAATATATACACGTAGCGATTTTATTGTCAAGACAAGGGGCAAATCATGTTCTTCAACATTGGATGGAATCCTCAACAGTTGCTTCTGAATAAAGACTTTTCAAATTACTAATTATTAAGTTTTTCTTTTTAGGTTATATTCTATTATATAAGCACTTTTTAAGAGTTGGGTTATTAACATCTCATGTGATCATTATCAAGCTCCTAAATGATATAATGTAGGATGGAGGCCTCTATAAGATATAGATCTTTCATTCAACCAATTATGATGCCAAATTAAGTGTCAGATCCATCTCTCATTTTTCCAAGCAATATTGTGATAAAATAATAAATGCATTGCATCTTTTATAAGAGGTGAATAAAGAGTAAAGATTTGTGTTGATTGTTTAAGTTCTAGCTTTGGCAAGATGGAAGTAGCTAGTGAGAAACTTAGAAGTGGCAACGGGTCATGTTTAGGTCTCTTCAAAGATCCGATAAAATTGGAACGATACAGAGTAGATTAGCATGGCCCCTGCGCAAGGTTGACACACACAAATCGAGAGAAAACGGGTCATGTTTAGGCCAAACTTGTATAAGTCTGGGCTCTGGTCTTTATGTAATTTTTCTCCCTTTAAGTCCAACCTCAAACATTTCTGAATCAGGCTTATGATATTGAAGGTTGGGTCTCAGTTCAAACTAAATTTCAAAATTCAGTCTGGACACAAATAATAAAATTGATAATAAATTTTTTATTAAATATTGAATGTTCATAATCATAAACATAATAGACAAAAAATGGTAACTAGAAGTTCAGTTAACAATGTTTAATAACTTATCTTCATAATAAATTGATTGATGCATTTAGATAATTAGTCAATTACATGCATCTAAAGAAATATTTAGGCAAAATTTCACTCAAATAACTTTGTCCCTTAACTATCACTATCTTTTAACCAAGCTACCTTAAAAAATTTATTACAGTAAGCTCCTTTAAAGTGCTACATTGAAGGATATTTTAGTGGGAAAAAATCTCCCTTACAAAAGGGTTCTAGGAATTATACTAATAACCTTTCAGCACTTATAAATAAAGGTCATATACCATATAAATTGAAATATGATATAATAAACTAGCGATTCGAGTACTTCCCAAGACCTTTCAGCATTTTTCCAATTGCTATTGAACGCCGTTTTTGTTGAAATAATGAAGATGTGTATGAAGGTAAAAGGGTTGTAGCAGAAAAAAACATATGAAATTAAATTGACAACACGCTGAAAGGCTGTGAAATCTATTTCAAAATCACTAAATTCCTGAAAAGTCAAGGTATTTAAGTAAGATATAACCTCAGGATTGACATAGTAAAGTCGGTTTCCTACATCAGAGCCATTTGATGGATAATAATCTTGAGCATCGGAAATGGAGTCATCATATCAACCTTTATAGATATGGGCAAAAGAAAAGGCTACAACATCAGAAACAATAATACAACTAGAACAAAATCATCAATTTGATTTCCTAAGCGGTTAAGGCTTGATCAATTGATTCATTACTTGTTTAGCATGAGGAATGAAAATCTCAGATTATATGTAGTTATATCATATGTTCTTTCCCAACATCCATGATCACGGTAACCATCACCAACCTGGAAAAAATGAATTAGGAGCAACTCTTCAGAACCAATTCACTTGTCATCAAAGGTTTCTTTAATTTTTCCATTGGTTAAATTGCTGAATGCTTTCCTTTCTTAGTTTCTATATATAAGTTGTGCATCTCCTACTTATACACCACTCGATCACATTTTTTGTCAAAAAATTATTTCAATGTATGTATGACATATTTGTGTCACTGAAATCATAGAAAAATTGTAGTAAAGGTGTTTGACTGCAACTTGACCTTAGAAGCCCTGAAGCTCTTACTAAATAAAACATATTGAATTTGATTAAATAATTTGGAAATAGCCAGATTAAATTGCAAAGAACTTATTGCATCCTTCATACGCAAAATCAGTAAATCAGTAACATCATTGCACTTAAAAAGCCACTTTCATCAAATAAAACAATTATAATTTTTTTGAAACAATTTTTGAGCAGTTTGGTGAATTATAATGTTATTCCATACAATATCCAGGTATATGTATCCGTATGCATCCCTAGGTGCAATGCGCTCGTATGGAGGGGGGGGGAATTAGAATTTTTAGAACGGTGAATCCGTTATGTTCTTCCTTGCATTTCAAATACAGCAGTCATGGCCACGAAACTGAAGTTTTTTTTTCCTAATCATACCTTATGTTCGTGTCTTCCTTTTTTGTTTTTAGGAAGAGATCGATACAAAGTAGATCGCCAAAATAAGAAAGTCATACATGTGTCGTAACAATCAGATATCAACAATAATAAGTTCAAACACAGAGTAGATAAATTTTACCTTGGCAAAAAAATGCAGGTTTTCCTATTGGGGAGTGCTCTATTGCAAACTGGTTCCCATTTTTATTGGTTAAAGGTCTTCAAATCCTTTGATTTTTCACACACATGTATTTGAGGGTAGGGAGATCAACTTGAGCTGATCGCATCGTTCAAATATGTTGTAGATCAAGAGTCCCCGTTTTTAAAAAACGTAAACCGGTTTGCAATAGAGCACTCCTCTTTTCCAATTTGTTTATGGTTATCAATTGATTATAGCATTAAATGATCAAATACAAAGACTGGCATAATTAGTATATTATAACCTGATTCATTCATTTAAGCATTACTTTTGGGAATATGATGCGAAATTAGATATACTTGTTGCAAGATGCATTTCTAAATCAAGTGAATTTGTAATATTCAATGGACAAGCATTTGTATATCTTTTCTATTTTGCTTTCAGTGATTTGGTAAATATACTTGTAAATGTACGCAATTAATGCATTCCATTAAGGGAAATGGAAATGAGACAACATGAATGAATATAAGATTTATAATGATTTGAACAATTATTGCACCAAATGCATGTTCAAACTACATCTGTACATGTCTATTCTATAAATTTATTGAAAATCGATAGAGAGAAAAGAAAGAAATAATGATTGAGGTTTTAACCACAGTCTTTATTCAGCACAATGGTGCAAAGACGGTGGACCTTACAGACGATGGAGACAATGATGTTGGCTTCGATCAAGATGAGTCTAATGAAGAAACATCCACATATGAGGTTTAGGATCTGATCCCATAGAGAAGGTAGGAGTTGAGGTGTGATTATACAAATCACACCTCAACAATATAGAAAAGGCTCACAGAAAAAATGAATGAGGTGCTCTATCGTAGATTCACTTTATTGAATAAGAAAATAATTCCTTTGGTTTTACTGATTTTTATTAATGAATGATAAGTATTTTTTTCATTGGCTAAATTGCAGGAATTTATCTTCTTCTTCTTCTTCTTTTAATTACTACTTGTATGGCATTTCAAAAGTTGTGCAACCCCTACTTTAAATGCCACGAGGGCTTACTTTTTGGCAATATTTATATTTCAAAAATACCCATCATTGGAAATATTAATGTGAGACGTTATTATACTAGAGGCAGAAAAAGACGACAGAAAATCAAGAATATTATGGAAACAAAGAAGTTGGAAAAACGAAAAAACAAACGACCATTTAAAGTAAAAGAAAGTGTGATATTCACTATGCTGCAAAAGTGTTTAAGATTTCCCAGCATTTCTGCAATCAAATCTTTCGCATTCATATTGCAGTCTCTGTTCTAACAACCACCATGTCTACTGAGCAAAAATATTTATGTCAGCAATTTATATTTAAAATATTTTGTATTTTTGTACTTTAATTAACATATACTATGTAGGGCCATGCATCCAGATGCATTATTATATGACATTAAGATACTAAAAGAACCATGATTTAGGATTGAATTATAATTAAAGAGAACATGAAGATCACATTAACATTGTAAATGCAGTGAGGCAGTTAAGAAGGATAAAAAATTCTGTTAATTAATCGGTAAAATTGATTTATATAGCCGATTGATTGAACTTGCCTGTCCACATAGAGTGTAAGGTTGTGCATGTAAATAAGTAATCCGTTCCCCATCAAATCGCATCGCGAGCATTCCCTAACCAGTTGCAATCTCCAAATTCTCGCTCAAACTCGATCACGCTGTACAAGAGCATCTTCATTGCAAATGCCAGCATTAAAGTAGCCCCCAACCAAGTTTATATATTGCAAAAATTCCATTGGATTCTTCATTAACTATCTATTTTGAATAGTATCAAACAGAATCAAGCAGGAGCTATAGATGCAATAGTGTATTTACCATGAGCCCCAAAACATAACGAACGGCTTATAGCCTTATAGTTGTTTCTTTTTCTCAAATCATCATACCATGAAAGAGAAGTTGTCCTCGACTATTAAGTTATCATATGGAGCCAAAAATAATTTGAAGCAAAGCATATACGGCTAAGTGCTATGAAATTATTTGAGTTATGACATACTTGGATTTCTGGGCATGTGCACTGCAATGCGATACACATGAATTATTTTTGTGTAAAATAATATAAAGGTTTGATGCAAAAACTAAATAATTAAACACAAGGAAATTTTTTGATTAAATGATATTCGGAAAGATGCAAATTACCGCAAAATAAAGATTTGGAACTTGGAAGATTCGAATACAAAACCAATGCGAAGCTTAAAAAATCAAGAAAATTAGTGGCCGCAGCAGAAAAATATTCCCTGCATCCAGCTCATAAACAAGAGAGGATTCTTACAAATCCGGCAAGTTTATGGTAAACAGGGCATTGCACATCTTCAAAAATAATGATTTAAGTTGCGTTCTATAATAGAATTCTTGCAAATCCAGCAAGTTTATGGTATACGGGGCACGACACATCTATAGACAATGTTTTGCGTTGCCTTGTGTTTCATGTAGATTACCAAATTCTCATGAACAAGGAGACCAACCGCATAATTATTGGCTTCGATGAATCCAAACAAAATCTTCATCGTTAACCCACCTGAGAGTAGATGCAATGCAACTCATTTTGTTGAATATATTATTCAAATGCTAGCAATAACATCAATTAAGGCGAGCTTCTCGAGACATAAACAATATCGTAGAACACAAAAATGTTGAATTGCTGTGATCAGGAAATTTCTAACACATGAACCAATAATGCAGCAGCCCTATTCCACTTGGCAATTAAACAAATCAACAAGATTTATGATGATGGATCAAATCTAGTTTCTCTTCTTTTACCCTAGAAAAGATTTGCAAGTTAAAACCTTAACCTTCTTTACTAACTCCAGCGCCGTGAAATCCCAACAACACATGAAAAAAAAATTGCGTTTACATGTGTAACAACGATGGGACCAGAAACCTAGATCAACCCCAAGATTGTATTTTGATTACGACCCATTAAAGATATTGATGTATAGGGTTCAAAATGGGTTGAGAAATTAGGGTTTTTACCAGCATTCCAGTATCAACGCTGAAGATTGAGGCCGTGTTTTCTGAGCAAACGAGTAGTTTCTTGCATCGCTAGTGAATACGCGATCAAGCGTTTTGAAGGATAGAGTTGGGAATTGAGAATTGGTCTAATAGTTTACTTAATTTACCAAACACAAACCGACCTTAGCTCAGTTGGTAGAGCGGAGGACTGTAGTGTTTTCGCAGATCAATCCTTAGGTCGCTGGTTCGAATCCGGCAGGTCGGATTTTCTAAATTTTTTTCTCGACTACTAAACATCCCTGTAGTTTTTTATTATACCCCTTCTATTTCGGGGATTCTCTATTAAATCCTTCTCTTCTGTTCTGAACTGAAAACGGTAGATCGTTTATTATTTATGCGTCCGATGGCTCATAATATCTGGGATGGGTTTTGGAGTTCTTTTGGGAATTCAAATCCGTCGAGTACATTTGGTGAGCTTTGGTATCACTGGAGGATGGAGAGCTTTTGGGAAATTCTGATGTCAGCAGTGTGCTGGAATGGTCGGTTAAAGAGGAATAATAGAATTTTTAATAATTTTTAAGAGAACTGTTTTCAATATCATAAATGTGATTGAGGCCAACATTATGTTTCAGTCAGGTGGTACAGCAATGACGGTTAGTAAAAAGGAAAGATCCATCACAGAGGACGAAAGATCGGAAGCAATACATGGAGATTCAACTTCATATGTTTTGATGGAAGATGCAAGGCAGGATAGAGGAAGAGAACCGCAGGCGTTGACGGTAGTCAAGAACGGATTTTGAGAGGGAGGAGAATGTCTTTTTCATTTATGGGCGAGAAGTTAACATGTGTATGCCCCACTGTCTTTTCTCGGTTTTTGTTTTTAGTTTGGAAGACTTTTGATATAGTTTTGTTAAATCGTCGTTTAATAAAACACAGGGGTTATCAGTAGAGGCGGAGCCAGGAATTCTGCTTAGTGTGGACGAAATGCAATATCTGGGATGTAAAATTAGAGAAATAAATTATTGCAAAAGAAAAGGCTCCATATGACATTGACGTATAAAGGTTATGTTTTCATTTTTTGCAAACATTGATGTCTCTGAATATGCATGACAAAATTTTCATTTATTCACTAATATCACATTAGAGTTATGACGTGACTAATTTTTCAAACCTCCATCTATAAGTTTGTGTATTGATTAGAAAATTTTGTTCTATAACAATTAAGTATATACTTGTTTTATAGGGATACAGAAAACAAATTAAAAATAAATTAATTGATTTGTTATACAAAATTAAATGTATGGAGATCATACAACAAATCAAATCCAACTAATTAGATTTGCTACAAGATCTTTTTGGAGCAAATATGTCTATAGCCCCGCCAATGGTTATTAGCCTTCGTTTTAATTATTTTTTTTAAAGAAAAAACATCTCCTTTTAGGCTCTATACATGGACCAAAAACCCTCAAAATTTATAATCTAAATTTCACAAACAAGTTCTGTAGTAAAATTAGACTAGTGTTTCGTGAGATGCAGGTGTTCATATTAAAAAAATATAGAGAAAATTAGTGGGTTTGTTAATCTTTGAAATTTAACTATAATAACGATGCATCGGTTTAATTTATTATTAATGAATTAGATATCTTTTAATTTTCTAAGAAGCTCCTTAACGATGGATTTGATTAAATTTGTTGCAATTATTGATTTTTTTGTTAAATATAATAATCTTTTCAAATATTTTTTTGTTTAAAACATATTTTAACGGTGTTATGGTTATTGATTCAACATAATTTTCTTAACAAAAAAGTTGATGAGTTGGACTATCTGAGAATGAAGGATTTTTCTCAATTTTGATTATTAAATTTGAATTAAATATGAAATTCCCATGGCACCCTCTTTTTTGGGTTATAATAGCAGAGAAGATGAAGATGATATGCAATGCCGTCTTTCTTGGAAGCACATCATAAAGGAGAGGTGAATGGAGATTGATGATGGAGTTCTCAGGTTTAATATGAATTAAATATTTTTAAAAGATTCTAAAACAGTCCACATCATCAATTCTTTTGACGAGTAAAATTCATTTGGAATCAATAAGCATAAAACATAAAAATAGTTTTAAACAAAAAATTATTTTAAAAGATTATTATTGTTATAAAAAAATTCAACAGTTATAACAAATCTTAAATCCATGTCCATCAACAAACCTATTCTTCAAATAAAACAGCAGCAAATTTTTTTCTTAGTCAAGTTTCACAAGTAGCACTTTCACCATATATTTTATATTTTAAGGCTATGCACAAAAAACCCAGTGGTAGAAAAGTTCTCATTTATTTGAACAAATATTAAAGAAATCATAACCAACTTCACAAATCTATTTAAATTATATTTTAGTAACAAACTAAAACAATATCTAGATTAGAAAATAGGCTAACAAACAGATTAAAATAATAAACTAAGTGGTATTTTGTGGCTTCTAATTCTATAAATATCTGATAAACTGTTTATAAATAATATGTTTGAATAAAATAATTTAAAAGGGATGTAGTTCAGATGGTAGAGCGCCCACTTATCATGCGAGAGGCATGGGGATTAATACCGGTATGTATCAAAAACCAATTTTCCCTTTATCAAAATTTTGTTTTTAAAATTTCCGTGGATTTTTTCTCTTCAACATCAGGTTCACTCTTTCTCTAGAATAATAAAATTAGGGTTTCCTCGGTTCACATATTTCTCTTTCTTCCTTATAATTTCAACTTCTTATAAACTTATTAAATTTTGAATCAATTCGATTTCTACCCCTTTTGCCAGCATTTTATTTCTGCATTTTGTGAAATCGTTTTTCCGCTTGTGAAAGAAATAAATAAATTGACTTTTTACTTCCAATTTTTTTTCTCTTCGATCTTGAATCTATATCAGAAAAAACAAAAATTTCGATGAAATTGAATCAGAAAATTAAATTTAGCCTCTAAGCAAATTTTTGCTAGATGACAAGTTGAACTTTTAGTGTTTGATTTTGATATTGAATATATTAAAAGTACTAATAATCATCTACCTGATTTCTTAATCATAGAATTTCTACAACTATAATGCAGAGTCCAGCGAGAGTTCAAGGCCCAGGCAGCGAACCAGGGCAGACGGGGAATAATAATTCCTCATATTCCCAATATTCAAATTGCCTTAAAATGCAAAAACCAAAGCAAATTAGATATGATATAAAGACTAAATTGCAGGCGTCATACGCCCCTTCAAAATGGAGAACATCAAATTAAAACGGCAAAAAAAGTATTTATAACACTCAGCAGAAAAGCTATATTTGCTTTGAAGAATCATCAGATTCTGAAAATAACTCTGAACAAACCCAGACTTTCAAAAAGATTGTTGAAGGATCTAAAAATAATTATTTTCAGATTCTATAAATAAGGAAGGCCTCTCTCATTGTAAAATATCTCAGATAGAACCCTCAATTCTTCCATCTCTCTCTTGTAATTCTCTACTTTCTAGTTTGTAATAGTTTGATAATGAATAAAGAAGTTGTCTGCATAAGGGACACTGCTTGTAAGTTCTTCTTCTTCTTTTCTTTTTAGCTTCATAAATATCACTCTTTAATATTGGATATGTATGCTCTAGATGCCATTATTGTATATATATAGTGGATACTTGAACATATGTATGTACATGACAATTTTGCTCGATATGATAGTATGCATTTGGTTTGTCTTTATCTTAATATGTGTATATATTTTACTTGTTATTACGTATCGCTAATATATGTTGATAAATCCCGTAGGATTATTGCATAACTACCAGCGTTATGATGATGATCATACATATGGGGGCTGTCACTTCGTTTCCCAGTAGACGGAAACAGTGACGTGGTAAACCCGCGGCATATTTATCCAGAGAAGGTCATTACCTAAATAAATATACAAAGCGTATTGAAATAATAATACACAATACAAGAATAAATGTAGACTGCAAATTTTTTCAACAAATATCTTTATTTACATTCAACTTCCAGTATTTACAAGTACATGAATTTTCAGCTGGAAAGTAAATAAAATAAGCGAAATGCCTAAATAAGTGGCATACATAAGCTGAATAAAAGTAAAGGTAGGCTAATCCTGTGGAGCAATCCTATTGCAGTCCTCCTCGGTGGCCTCCACATCTTCCGTCTCGATTCTATCTAACGAACATTCCAAGAGAAGAAAAGTGGGTGGAATACCCGTCAGAGAACTTGTGCCCGGTAAGTCCCAAAGATAAGTAAGAGTAAAGAAAATGACAATAGTAGAATATTTATATAACGAGTAAGAGTATGCGATCATGGGTAATTATGTTCTATAGGCCTCTATATGGTTGCTATGTTAACGTTAAGTTCCAAGTGTGAATATCAACGCAGCCGTAAAAGTATTCACGAGCTCAAGAGTGGGGCCTCAGGAGTAAGGAAACACGGGTCCATTTCATGTGTTAGCATCGGGGCTTTACGCTGTGGATGAGTCAACCCGACTGATATTCGAGTAAAATAAAAAAGAGGTTAATACGGGACTCCTGAAGCTCCGTTGAATTCACATAAGAAACTATCCCAAACACCCCGGGTATGATATATATTATAATTGTAAGATAGCCTTAGTTGATTTGATTGGTTGATTACGACATGTCTTGTTTGAAACCATATATTGCAAAAGGTGTAAAATGAAGTCAAGTGAGTCGAGTAATATGCGAGTCATGACAATTGCAATCTTGGTTCGAGTCAAGTTAGTTCGAGTAGATTGGGTTTGAGTTCATGTTCAGGTTTAGATTCGAGTTTGTATTCGAGTTCGAGTTTGTATTCGAGTTCGAGTCTTTTTCATATGAATTGTTTTAAACTGCTAAAAATCTTATGTTCGGGAGAAATCGGCAACTGCTGCACATGGAAGGCAGAATTTGTGTCTTTTTCCAAAACAATTGCCATTTGATAACTCCATTTAGTTGTTTAACCTGAATAGGTAAGCACCCACTTTCTCCGCCCCCCCCAGGCTCAAAAGAAATGATACCGCTTAAGTCTATATTATTCTGGAGTCCTTAAAACATTGTTTTGCTTATTTCGAGAGAGTTTTATGAAAAATACTTTAATATAGTTTAACAATAAATCTCGAGGGTGATTTATAATTTTTAGGGTTTTCATGATCATGTATTTTAATTGTTATGGTATTTTAGTGATAAAACCTAACTTTTAAAAATTTATGGTATTTTTATGAAAAATTAGCTCTTTTGGAAATTTGTTGGTATTTTATTAAAAATTCTAATCTTTCATTTTAAAAGAAAGTAGTTTCATAATATATTTTTATTGAAAATACGAATTCGTAGTTTTATATAATTTTCCAAAGTTTGGTTTTTATTTAGAAAAATCGTATTTCTTAAAAACTGTATTTTTATTTCTTTTCGAGATCGAATACTCCGTGAGGAGCTCTGCATCTCGCTCTACTGTCACAAGGATGTGCGATAATCCGCACCATTCTTTAGCGGGTCGCCTAATGAGAGTTGTAGAGACGTAATTGCCAAAGATTACAAAAATACTGATTTAAAAGTAACCTGTTTTTGTAAAAGTGTGGTATTTTAATGTAAAACCTATTCTTTAAATTAGCCATATGTTTAGAATACCATGCTATGCAACCATAGTGTTTGTGGGTGGTAGGTCTTTACCCCGTGAAGTTTTTCTATAGGTATTTTTAACAATTATTGAAACGAGGGTTATACTAAAGTTCATGGTATTTTAATGGAAAAGTTCGTTATTTGAGTATTGAACATGAAATTTTGGTTACGTCAAAAGACAATAGATGTGGGTTTTGTTTTAAAAAGATATTAGGGTGATTATATGACATGTAGATCTATGAAGCATGATAAAATATTTGAAGGAGAAGATTGTTACATGTTAAATCCACTTTTGTCGATATTTTCTTAGAAAACGAACCGAGATGAAAGAAATGGAGAGAAGAGGGGCTTACTAGTTTAAAGCATTAACAAGGATAAGGGAAAGCCTTCGGGTGCCGTGGTGTCGTCGGAAAGGTTTTGGTCGTTGAGTTTGGTTTGCTACTCTACTTGGATGCCTAACTCCACTTGGTCTTTAGAGACTTTGAGAGAATTTTTGATAGAATTTTTAGAATGGGGAAGAGCTAGGAAATAGGATGCTATTTATAGTGAAGAAATTAGGGTTTGAGAATTAAAAATTTGGATTAAATGAATTAAAATGGTGTTAAATGGTGAATTGAAGAGTCTCTGTTTGATTGCAGAAAAATCAAACAGTGCAGGAGAGTTGAGGGGAGTCGAAGGGGTGTGTGTGCAAAGAACGGAGTCGTTTGGAGCTATGCGGACCGTCGGTGCCGACCAAATGAAGGAAACAGGTGGTTGGATTTGGCCCAATCGCTTCGAGATTCGTGCCATGTGTCAAGGTGGGTGTTTACTCCTCTTTGCGCCTGTTTAATTTTTCTGAAACTTTTCGTTTCTCCGTGAATTGCACTTGCAACTTTTGGGTTTTCGAAGAATTAAAAAGAAAAATCCAAAAAAAATAATTAGGTCTGATGGGAATTAAATACATAGGCTATGTCACAGCAGTGTAGAGACTTTACCAGTGAGCTACAAATTGCTTTTTGTTTTTATTAAACAAATCTAATTTATAACTTTACAACAGGCTAAAATACCCTTTCTATACAATAAACAAGTAATTTTGTAGAGGGATTTCAGAGCCGTTACAGGGGCTGGGTAGTTCATAAGCATATCCTTAAATGTCCCTAGTTGTGGGAGTATCGAGACTGGGCATCGATATTGCAGAGTAGACTGGTGTATGCGTTTTTAGACTCTGACGAAGGGCGATGGTTGGTCCTACAGCCATTGGTGTTTGGTACTTAAGATCGTATACAGGTGCTCGGTGAGGGTTGTTTACCGCCGGAAACGGAGACGAACTGGGATTGAACGTCTTGCTTGAATCTGGAGGCAGATGCTATTTGGATTTATCCATCCACCTCTCCGAAGATACCAAATTGATTTATGGCACCATATATCGGAGGTTTGGATGGATGCGGCCGTTGTAGCGGACTTCGTCAGATTCCCTCTCGTTTTATGAGGAGTTTTTGATTGTGGAGAGGCTTTTCCCTGCAGGCGCAAGCCCCTGCAGTTAATTACGTTATCGCGTTGCGATAACCACTTTCTCCTGCTCCGGCAGTTCACTTCGTGTCGTGTGTGTTTTTGTTTGTTTAGGTTGCCCGTATATTGTATACGGAGACTAGTTTCTGTCGTTGCCCGTAGGGCGCGGATTAGTCCAAATCCGTATATTTTTAGATTTGGGTTTAGTTTATTTAAGGACCGTTAATATGATTTGAGATTAAGGTCGACTTAAACATATGAGCATTTGGGCCCAATTATTTTAGTTTAAGGACATTAAGGTCCATTATTGCCATATTTGAGGCGAATATTAGTTTAGGGACATTTCGGTCTAACATTCCCATTTGGGGGACGAATATTAGTTTAGGAACATTTCGGTCCATTATCGCCATATTTGAGGCGAATAATTAGATTAAGGACTTCTCGGTCCGACATTCATTTTGCGCGCACGCGTATTTGTTACGTGACGAAGTGAACAATGTTGATATGGAATATGCCTAATTTGGGGCACAATCCGATTTAAGGCATGCACGTCAATTTGGAAGTGCATCAACGAAAGAAGTTGTTGGTCGTCGGGACCCACCCCCTTTCTGAAGACGATGAGGAATTACAACGACATGTATCAGAGGTGTGAAGAGATGTATCCTTAAACCAAATCCCGTATTTGAGGGAAAAGAGGTTATTGTGGACTTAAGAATTTTTTGTCATATTTGAGACATTGGAAATCAAGAGCATATGAGCTCGATTGATTTAAAAACAAAGAGGTTTAATATCAGGAAACTTAGCCAATTTTGGACTGAGATTGAGTTTCCATAATTACCCAAAAGTGCTAAGCACCGGGGCAGTGCTCACGTGTAAAACACGTGAGGCGCTCAGATATGAGCGTTGCCCCAATCAGTGCGAAGCACTTTAGACATTTTGATTAATCTTAAAGTGCTGAGCACTTTACATGGTGCTCACATGGGAAGCATGTGAGTGCTGAACATTGGGTTTCATTTGTTCACTTCCCCTCTTTTTACAGAAGTGCTAAGCACTTGGGTTTCCAAGAGCGTTTCACGTGTATTTCACGCGACTACTTTCTTTTGGGGTTTTGTTTGGTGGTTTCTTAATTGAAAAAGGAGTTTTTCTTTGCTCTTTAGGCGCCCACGTGGGAAACACGTGAGGCAGTTTTAGCTTTTCTTGTTTTAAGCACTCATGTGGGAAACACGTGAGGCTCCATAACAGTGCTAAGCACTAATGAGACGCCAAGTTATTCTTGTTGTTTGTTTTCAGATATATTGATCTCTGTTAATGACAATTTTAGTCATTGATGATCATCAAGATTTCGGTTTTGAAGATCTTGGATCATCATCATTATTTTTTATTGAAGAACTAAGTTCTTTTATACTTTTATAAGAACCAAATTCTTTATGTAGGGTTAAACCCTAATTTTTTTTCTTTTTGAGGAATTAAATTCCCATGTGTTCCTATTCTTTCTCTTTCTTTCTTTTTTCTTTAACATAGTTCTTTTCTCCTAAGTTTTGAATCTGCAGAACAAAATCTTCCCGATGAGAATTAAATTCTCAACTTGTGGGGAGATTTGCTTCTGCAAATCTCAACCAGAAGAAGAACTAAGTTCTTATATGAAGGGTTAAACCCTTATATAGGTAAAGGAGAGACAATATGATCCATGTGTTTTCTTTACCTAGGGTTTCAACGAGAAAAGTTTTCTTCTATGAGAATTAAATTCTCTCTTCTCTCAAGAGCTTACTGTATTCTTTTTTGCAGAAGCTTATGGGAAGTTCTCTCCTCTCTCGGTGTTCTTTTTTCTCTCTGTCTTCTTACTCCTATTTATAGGAGAAGAAAAAAGATCAACTTGTTAAGAAAATATCTGATTGAGAGATCATGATTGATTTCATAATCAATCAAAAATGATCTTTTAGATCAATTGGTGAATTTTATTCACCGTTGGATTTTTAATCCAAAGGCTTTCTGTTTAACAGAGAAGTTTTTGTTTGTTTGTTTAAAAAGATTAGGAAATATTTTTCCTAAGATAGAATTTCATTCTATCAGGCGATCGGTGGGTGATTTTATAATCACCGTTGGATCTTTGATCCAAGGGTCCTCTGTTTAACAGAGAAGATCTTTCTAGTTTGAGAAAGATCAATGAGGTATTTCCCACGTAGAATTTAATCCTATCAGATGGTTTAATTGGTGATATTTTATCACAATTGGATTTTAAATCCAAAATTCTCTATTAGTGAAAAATCTTTCCATATTAGAAAGATCAGGAAAGATATTTCCCAAGTAGAATTTAATTCTATCACATAGAATCAGATGTGGGTATTTTAAAATTGGGGCGCTCACATGCTTTGCATATTAGCGCTGCCAATTTATGTGGCAGGAGAACTCATGTGTTTAACACGTGATCCTTAGCGTGGGTTCTGGCTTGTTTATTTTCAGCGCTCATATGGTTTGTTTGTGAGCGCTCACGTGTTTAACACGTGGGGCCTGTTTGGCCTATCAATTGTTTGATTGCAGCGCCTATATACTTTGCATATATGCGCTCACGTGTTTAACACGTGAGGCTTATTTTTCTTATGAGTTGTTTTAACTACACCGCATATAGGCGCTTACGTGTTTAATACGTGAGGCTTGAGTAGTGGGGAATTTTCTCTCCTTTTCTCTCTTTTTATGAGGGAATAAATGCTCCCAGCATTGCTTTCATGTGGCTTGCATGTGAGTGCAACGCTGTCCATCCTTACAACCGTTGGATTGCTTAGAAGAACGGGAAGCTGAACCGCTCCCCAACACGTCTTATAAAAGGGGTGTTTGGCCCTTTAGATGATCATTGTTTCTTCATCTTCTTCCTTAATCTTTTCTTGAGAATTTAATTCTCCTCTCAGAGCTTAGCTCTCTATCCATAGAACTGCAGAGTTAAACTCTGCAAAAACTCCCTTTTTTTGGGTAAGGATCATGAACGACATTCACCTTTTAGGAAACCACCCTTTTTTCTTTGGATTTTAAATCTATCAACAGAGCTTTGCTCTTTTCTGAAACTGATCTCTTAGAGTTCTAAAAACACTCTTTTTTTTAAAGTATACCTTGGGGTTATGAGGATTGTTAGTTCTCCTCTTAGGGTTTTCCCTATCACCGATCTTTAAGGATCGTTGGAATTTAATTCCATTTTTTTTGTTTCCCCACCATGGGGGTTTCTGGGATTTAATCCAATTATTAAAGGAATTTAATTCCATCTTACAGGGCTTAGCTATGAGAGATCCAGAGACTTATGGGAATTTTATTCCCCTTCCGTTCTCGAGCATTTTTCTTTTTTAGGATTTTAATACCCTTTTAACAGATTTGAATATGTTGTGCATTTTAATAGAACTCGCTTTTCAAGAATGTTTTTTTATAAAAAAAACTCCACTGTTTATTAATGAGAATCCTTTTGGATTCTCACAATGATTATCTTGCCTCATCATCGGTGAGCCGCAATTTTGATTTTATGAGGCCCGCCGATTTTGTAGTTAGTAGACCCATGAAACAAATTCACACTTTTCATTAATGGGTTTTCTTTTTTTTTCTTTAGGTACAATGGCCTCACTTCCCTACTTCCCTTACACACGCTCGGAGGTCGCTTTCCCACAGTCGCCATCAGACGAGAAAGTTATGGCAATGATTAGGGAACATGATAAGGACAATAAGAGCCTTCTCCTATGGGGAGTTTGGTACGGTCATATTATCAGGGTCCACTGTAGTTTTACGTGCGAAGTACCAGTAGAACTCTTCCGCTCAATGTCATTGATGGAGCGTCCGCGTACTTTTTATGAGGTGGAAGCGGCTAATTGGACTCCCACAGGCCGGCTTGAGCCGTCAACGACCGGGATACCTAACTAACCTATGATGGCTATCGATATTTTGGGACGCCGAATATGTCAGGGTGAAGCTCAACCCTGGGGGCAGGTCTATAAGGTAGGTGTTACCCCACGCCATCCAGTGGGCTACCTTCCTTGAGCCCGGTACATTCTCTCCTCCCAACGCTCACGGTTGCAGAAAGTTGGGTTGTATCAAGCGGTATACGCGTCACAGTTCTACTACCACGCTCCCCACGTTTGGTGGGTCAAGAATTTTTTGAACCAGTGGTCCAACGAATACTTTTCTGCTAGGGGACAGCGAAGTCTCTATTTCGCTGGAGAAGTTCCGTGAAATTTCAAGGCTGCCGATTAGGGGAGGGCACTACAAAGAACTATTGCCCTTTGACGAGTATATATTTGCTATATTGCCGGCTATGCTTGAAGGCTTGACGATCGAGAATGCTGTTCGGCATAAGCACTCGAGTTTAATCAAGGCCTTGGGTATTTTTGAGAGACTATTCGTGGCATCGGAAGGGCAAGGCGTCACTTTTGACGCTTTCATTACTTGCTTTCTTCGTGAAGATGTTCTATCCAAGAAAGCTCTGAAATTTACGAAGGTCGAGGATCCTTTCGGATTCGGCTTGGAGAAATTGCCGGCCGAAGAAGAAGACCTGCCGCAGTTTTACATTCCAAATTCATCGGCCGTGACCTTTGACACAATCGCTGCCCCTGAAATAGACGAAGAAACTTTCTTTGTCGGCTTCATCAGTCTCTAGCTTAGCTGGTTCGCCATGCCGATGCATCGCCGTTTTATGAGAGCTTCCGTCTTCTATCCCGCCCATCGCATAGCCGAAGGAGCGCGATTGGTTGTTGGCATTGCAGGATTATCACACATATACCACAGTTTAAGTACTGCCGCCAATACTTCAAACCCAGGTGTGGACACCGTGAACTTCTCCCTCCACTACTTCACTTCGTGGATCGAGATGCATGTGTTAGGAGCGTTCACTGCGCACCGGCGGCCTGATTTCTATGAGTTATACACCTTCCCGCGGGTTATGAGGCTGGTCGATGCTTCTGCTCCTGATCCGACTCAGTTAGGGGCTCTGCGTGTATTGCATAATCCGTATTTAAACGAAGGCGGGATGGTTTTCAGTGATTGAGTCCTTTCTGCTCCAGCGGGGCCCGTTCAACAGTTGTTCGATTTGTCGAAGAATGGAGCTCCGAATTTAAAGCCCAAAGAGATCATGCATTTATATTCAATCAGGCCGGGGTACTTAATGTTCCGCCTTAATGATATTGCTCTCTTCATGCTGTACAATCCGCATTGTTTCGCCTAGCAGTTAGGTTACAACCAGAGCGTCCCCCTCGAAACCTTTTTAGTTGAGCCCACTCTCTCACTGGAGGTCGCCCGCGACGTTATCCATCATTTCATGCGGTTAAATAGTGGTTCTCTCTTTATGATCCCGGAGTCCGACTACCTTCCAAGGCCCGTGGGACCTTTCAAGGGCTGGTATCGCCACCGGGTTACCCCATCATTGCAGAGGAGAGAAGGGTGCTCTTTGAATGTAAAGCCCCTGCTTCCGCTCAAGCCGTCAGCGCCCCATTGCGGCCACAGTCGGTTGTTTGCCCTCTTCTGAGGGATATCGATTCAATGCGTATTCTTAAAGTCGCTCGGGTGGAATCAGTCACCCGTACTGCTGGTATGCCAGTTCGCACTAGGGCCGGGGTAGAGATTCCTGATAAAGTACCAGCAGTGGCATCACCAAAAATAGATACCGAAAGCGAGGTTGGGCAGCTCTGTGCAAAATTGCCGAAGGGGAGAAGCGCCATTCTTCTAGTGCTAGCTTGGGCCCTAAAAGGAGGAAGAAATTAGTCGCCGGTATACTCGATGCCTTGCTTGAGTCTGAGCCCCTTCAGGATGAGCCTATATCTGTGCATGAACCAGACGACAGTATCCTCTTCCCTGGTACATCCGCCGAGGAAGCCGTTCAGTTAGTCGAGACTTTGAAGCGTTCATAAGATGAAGCTGAAAACATGCGCCCTAAGAAGGGATGCTTTCCCCCTGTTGAATTTCGAGATGTTGATCTGGCCTCGACTATGTTACCGATGGTTCCTCGTACGCTGGAAGAAGAACGGGCTCTCAAACAACCAATCTCGGCTGCTTCTGAAGACGAGGCTGCTCTGAAGACCGGTAGGGATTTACCTTCAATCGAAGTCCGACGAGCGCCACTAAAAAGAAAAGAGCAGTGGCTCGAAAAGGCTATTCTTCAGGGTCCCTGGCGTATCGGTATGTATCTTTTATGTTCTTCTGAGCAGATTAGTTTCATATCATATTCGTCTTTACAAAGTTTTCCTTTGTAGGGCCTTCTATGGCGGGCGCATCTTCGAACCTAGATCGTGCCTCAGAGCCTCCGGTGATGGCCTTTATTCCTCCAGTGGAGGTCGCCAGACCAGCTATAGACCCTGTAAACATTTCTGTGACACACCGGAGGGTGTAGAGGAGATTACTGAAGATGTTATCCCTCCAGTTCAGAATGGACAAAGTATCGAAGGTAATCTTATATACATATACATTTTTCGTTTAGCGACCCTTCCATATATCTGACCTTTTCTTTCTCTCAGAATTGCGGGAGCTGGCGTCTTTTATTGTAGATCTTTCTCTGGAAGAAACCTTCCGGTGTTTACTTAATATGGCGGCCCCACGAGCGATACTCCACAGAGCATAGTCCTTTCCTCTTGCCAAGGTTGGTATTCCTTTGCTTTTTCCGTTTTATATTTTCATGATGATGATGCCCTTTATTTTAAACTACAGTCTTAGAGGCTGACGACGAAGTTGAACTTCTCGATGGGCCTGGGAATCTCTCAAATCCGCTTTCTATGGCCGTGGGCAAGTGACGCCTTAGCATTGGCATTCTTTTACTTATTCTACGTTCGGAAAGACGACTAACCATACATGTATTTTCACAGTTTTGCCCACTCTGACTCCATTAGAGTCCCGGATTTCCATGCCGCCAGGCCTTTACGCCTGATACGTGTCTTAGAGGATGGCAAAATAGAGTGTTCATTCACTGGTGACTCTTATTGAAGATCTCCGCGTTGGTACTTCCATTACGGCTGAAGAATTCGTTGTTGAAGCCAACGCTTCTTTGTCTGTTTTTGCCACCTATCACGACGAGGCGCTGGTGCGTACTTGGGTTGAGTATTGCCATCAAGTGGATGCTTCCCTACATGGAGTTGAATGCGTATGCCTCCCTTCTGATATCCTATTCGTAAAGGCTAGGTTGCGTGGGTGGATCGATCGGTGCATGTCCAATCTCCAGTCTTGCGAGAAAAGGCTCAACCGGAAGTTTTCAGCAAGGAATTGGTTTCAAAGGCTTTGAGGGAACTTCAAGCCCAGCTCACCACCAAGACTACTCAAGCCTATGAAATTTGGCGGGTCCTTCAGGAGGCCATTATGGAGGTGGTAGCTCTCGATAAAGCCGTCATTTTCACACGCGAGATGGTGGATGCCCACAAGATTGCCGAGAAAGAGCTTGAGAGTCGATTTTCTTTATACCAAAATCAACGGGCACAGGCATGGATTCAACTCGCGGCGTTGATAGAGCTTGAAGCGGAAGTCTGGCGGAAAAATGACGATCTTGCTGGCTTATTGAACCGCCCACCGTCTTGAATACTTTGTCATTGTATATCTTTCTTTCTTCTTTTCTTTTCCCTTTTTTTGTATCTTGTATTCATTTGGATTTATGAATAAAAGACATATTTTATTTCATGCTTGCGCCTCTCTATCTTTTGTTGTTTTGATTTGGCGTAAAGTAGTTTATATACTCATTTCAGAGTTTGTAGTTTATGTACCCATTTCAGAGTATGTAGTTTATTCACTCATCTCGAAGTTACTAGTTTATGTACTTATTTCGGAGTTTATAGTTTATTCACTCGTTTTGGAGTCTCTAGTTTATGTACTCATTTCAGACTTTGTAATTTATTCACTCGTTCCAGAGTCTCTAGTTTATGTACTCATTTCGAAGTGTTTTTAGTTTACCTCCCTTGGGTTTAGAGGCAATCTTGTCCTAATGTTATATGTAGATAACCCCCATTCTTTATGACGGAGGTCCGTTAGGCTTGTGGTACTAGGGTTTTAGTCCGTGGTATCGTCGCGTTAGCTGATGTATTCCTCGATATGCGGTCTTTAAGCCGTTGTTCGAGTAGCCCGCGACTGTTGTGTCTCCGATCCTTTCGGGGGCTGGACAAGACATCTTCAAATAATCTCCTTAGGTCATATTACCGTCGGAAGAGCAAACGTTAGGAATTTTTCATGACGCTTTTTACTTGAGGTTAGGCTCAGTTTAGAGCCCCGATGAGTCATAACCACTCCGTACCGATGTGGGATGATCTCCGATAGTCTTTTAGGCTTTATATGAGTTGCCTTCAAGACCCGAAGCTGGGAATATGCCGTTGCTTCATTTTTTTGTTTTGACGATGTCGCGCCGATTCATGGCTGAAGTGGGGTAGACATCTCTAAAACTTCTATGTTGTATGTATTGCAGTTGAAGTCTGGAGTTAGGAATACACCATTGCTCCATTTTCATTTGATAGTTGCATTCGCATCCTGCTAAAATGAGGGGGAATGTCGGGATGGTCTCTAGGTTGTATAGGTGCCGTCGAGACTTGGAATTTAGGATTTTGCCATTACTCCATTTTTGTTTCGACGCTTTGGTCTTTTATTGGCGTTGCGTCTGCACTGAGAAGGAACGCCAGGATAGTCTCTAGGTTGTATATACACCGTCAAAATTTGGAGCTAGGATTTTGTCATGGCTCCTTTTTGGTTTTGACCCTTGGGTCTTTTGTTGGCATTGCGTTTGCATCCTGTTGGCATGAGAAGCACGTCGAGCTGGAGTTTAGGATTTTGCCGTCACTCCTTTTTGATTTGGCTCCTTGGAGCTTTGATGGTGTTGCGTCTATACCCTGCTGGAATGAGAAGAACGTCGAGCTGATCTCTAGGCTGTAGATACTGCCGGCTAGATCTGGCTCTCCCTTTGACGGAGCCGGATGGGAAAGTATGGTTCCCTTTCTTTCATTTGTGCCCATGAATTGTATACAAGAGTCGGTATGGACATACTTGCAGTCAGAGGAAATTTTATTTTATTTTATTTTTTATTGCCGCGATACTTTATCTTTTCAGCTTTTCATATCGCGAAAATCGTGATTGCCCAATCATTTCGGTTATTTTTCGCGGTGCCTAATCATTTTGACTATTTTTTAAATATTTTTACTCGCTGCTTTTTATTGCAAGTTGCCCAAACATTTTGGCTATTTTGATATGCGTATTTTTTTACTCGCTGATTTTTATTGCGAGTTGCCCCATCATTTCGGCTATTTTATATTCATTTTTTGCCACTCGCTGCTGTTTCTATTGCGAGTTTGGAATCTGCTACCAACCTTGGTATCAGCATCACTAGGACTGGAATATTGCCAGGGGCGAATCATCATTTGCTGTGAAAGGATTTGGAGTTTGACACCTATTTAGGCATCAGCATCGCTACAACTGTGATATTACCAGGAGCGAATCATCATTTGCCTTGAGAGGACTTGAAATTTGATACCTTTTTTAGGCATCAACATCGCTGCAACTGGGATATTGCCAGGAGCGAATCATCATTTGCCTTTGTTTATTTGAACAAATGTGGCTTAGCAAACAGGGTTCGAATCCTGTCGACTGAGGCTTTTTGACTTTATGAGCCGTAAGGGTCCCGTAAAGGTATTTCTCCCTACGAGTCGTTAGGATCTCGTAGGTGTATTTTCTCCTTAGGATTCGTGGGGATTTCTAAGTGATATTTTCTCTCGTAAATCGTAAAGATCTTCCAAGAGTGTTTTCTCCTTATAAGTCGAGAGGACTTACAAGTGTCGTTTACCATATGCGGACATTTCTCGCCATTGGTAGAACTTGGTGGGGGAAATGTTTATTTATACCCATGGATTGTATACAAGAGTCGATATTGGACTACTTGTAGGGCAACTTGGGGAATATGACGACTTAAGAACAGCTTTAGATCCCTATAGCTTAAGGCTTTTGAATCCTATAAGCCGTGAGGGTCTCACAGGGGGAATTCTCCTTACGAGTCGTAAGGATCCCGTAAGTGTAATTTCTCCTTATGAACTATGTGGATTCCTAAGTGTATTGTCCCTTTGTGAATCGTAAGGATCTCACGCTGGTATTTTCTCCTTACAAGGTCAAGAGGATCTTGCAAGTGCATACGGAATTTTTTATTTTACGAGTTTGCGCCCTTTTCGGGTTTTCACAACCTCGCCGGCAGTCCTGCTGTTTTTACTTACAGCACCCTTTCGGGTTTTCATCCGTGCCCATTTTACTTATGGACATACCATTTTTTTAACGAGATTGCGCCCTTTCGGGTTTTCACAAACTCGCCGGCAGTCCTGCTGTTTTTACTCACGGCACGCTTTTGGGTTTTCATCCGTGCCCATTTTGCATGTGGACATACCGTTTTTTTGCGAACGATGGAACTCTCGAAAGTAGTTTCACTGCAGGTGTCCCATCTGTTTGCCGGTGGGACTTAGGGATGGCTTCATCGCTGGAGTAGCTGTGTTGCCAGTAGGACTTGAGTTGCAACCCTCACCATTGAGGCTTCGATTGCAATATAGATCTCAAGGGAGTGGATTGCCGTTTTGGGGCGATGCGCTAGTTTAGGGACGTTCCGGTCTTATATCGCCATATTTGAGGCAAAATTTTAGTTTAGGGACATCTCAGTCCTGTATTGCCTTGTTTGAGACAGATAATTAGTTTAAAGACTTCTCGGTCCTATATCACCATATTTGAGGCGAGTAATTGGTTTAAGGACATTTCGGTACGGTATCGCCGTTTTTGAAACAAAGTTTTAGTTTAAGGACATCTCGGTCCGATGTTGCCATATTTGAGGCGAGGTTCTAGTTTAAGGACATCTCGTCTGTTATTGCCATGTTTGAGGTGAATAATTAGTTTAAGAACATCTCGGTCCGTCATCACCATGTTTGGGGCGAATCTTTAGTTTAAGGACATCTCGGTCCGTCATCGCCATGTTTGGGGCGAATTTTTAGTTTAAGGACATCTCGGTCTGGTATCGCCGTTTTTGAGACGAAGTTTTAGTTTAAGGACATCTCAGTCCGTCATCGCCATGTTTGGGGCGAATTTTTAGTTTAAGGACATCTTGGTCCGTCATCGCCATGTTTAGGGCGAAGGAGTTTCTTTGCATACCACTCTCAGAGTTTTTGACTCAGGAAGATAGCGAGCGGATACGAGCGTCGTCATCTATCATTGACCTAGGTCATTACTCGTTAGGCGAAGTATTTTTTGAGGAATCGTTCGTTTATTGGCCGGAAGGGTCTTTCGCCATGCATATCCATGACTAGGTAGGCTCCACCTTGGTAGATTTTGTCTATGATGTACGTGCCTTCATAGTTCGTCTCGAATTTCCTTCGTTTTGCACGATTGGGGATCATCGGTCTTTTGACGACTAGCATGAGCTCGCCTTGGCGGAATTTTCTCGGCCTAGTCAGTATTTCATATGACCGTGTCATCCTTGACTTATAAGCCTCCAGGTTTTGTTGTGCTTTAAGGCGAGTTTCGTCAAGGGCATCGAGCTCCTCAAGCCGAGGATGAGTGTTTTCTTCATCTGTCAACTCATATAGAATTGCTACCCGTAGAGAAGGGAGTTCTATTTCCAGAGAAAACACTGCTTCTGTGCCGAATATCAACACGTATGGTGTTGTATTCGTGGCCGTTTGAACGTTGTTCAGTACATCCAGAGAGCTTCATGCAGCATTTCATGCCTGTCTTTTTTGTTTCTGGACACCATTTTCTTTATAATCTTTGTCAAGGTCTTATTGAAAATTTTAGCTAGACCGTTGACACGAGAATTATAGACTGAAGAGTATCTTCAATCTATCTTATGTTGTTGTGTGAAGCGGCTGATTTTATGGCTTCTGTGGGATGGCCCATTATCCGAGATAATTCGTCGCAGAGTGCCGAACTGATATATGACATGTGTCTTGAAGAAATGGAGGATATTCTCTGTCTTCACTTACCTTAGTGGTATTGCTTTTACCCACTTAGAAAAGTAGTTGGTCGTTGCCAGTATGAGCAGATGTCCTTCGGAAGATGCTGGTTCAATGGGGCCAATTATATCGGTCCCCCACATTTCGAATGGCCAGCTAGTTACCGTTGGGTATAGCGGATTTGGATGCTGGTGGATGAAGTCCCCGTGAATTTGGTACGAGTGACACTGTTTCGCATATTCGAGACAGTCCTGAATCATTGTGGGCCAATAATAACCCATTTTTTGATCTTCAGCTTCATTTTTGGCCCAGCTTGGTGAGAATCGCAAAGTCCGTCGTGAGTTTCTTGGACGACTCTCTTCACTTCTTATGGTCCCAGGCATCTTAGCCACAGACAGTCGAACGATCTCTTATATAGAGTATCATTGACGAAGGCGAAAGACAGTGCTCGTTCATAAGCTGATGTCGAGACGACGCATTTTCGGGCGTTCGTTGAGATTTGAAGTAGTCTATGAAGACTTCTCTCCAGTCGATGACTTTTTCTTCATCCCCTATTTGAAGGGCTACTTGTTCGGTCATTTGTTTTCCTTCGGATAGCTCTGTTAAGTTTTCCGAGGATATATCTGTTGGCGCGAGGATCCTGCGACTTTGCACGATTATCTTTATGCCATCAAGGTCTTCGTCGGCTAATTCCTTAGCCAATTTGGCCAACGCATCCACCTTACTGTTTTCTGCACGCGGTATACTCTCCAAGATGTAGGAGGGGATTTGTATCAACAGTTTTTGCACTCTTTCGCCATACTTTATCTGCTCCGGCTTGCATGTTTGATAGTCGCCATTTACTTGGCTAACGATCAGCTGAGAGTCTCCATATATGAGGAGGTCTTTGATTCCCATGTCGAAAGCGATCTCAAAAACTGCTATCAAAGCTTCATATTCAGCTTCGTTATTAGTCCTTGGCTCCGTTAAGAAGAGGGCGTAGCGCAGTATCCCTCCTTGCGGAGTCACGAAGATAAGGCCCATCCCAGCTTTGATTATGGGGGTGTTTTGCTTTCGTCTCTTCAAGGAAGATGCTCCGTCGAAGTAGAGTTCCCATTGGGAATCATTTTCTTTTCTCTCTCCTTCTATTGTATTGAACGCATATTCATTCGGTAACTAGCAATTTAAGGAGGAGTCGGCCGGTATCAGATACTCGGCGAGAAAGTCGGCGATGGCCTGGCCTTTCACTGCTTTAAGAGGTCAATACGTTATCGAGAACTCCATCAAGAAAAGGGCCCATTTGGCAAGCCTTCCTGTTAGTATAGCCCTTGACATAAAATATTTGATAGGATCCACCTTTGATATGTGATGGATCTCTTGTGCCAAGGCATAATGCCTGAGCTTCGTTATCGCGAAGATCAGTGCCAGGCAATACTTCTCGATAGGGGAGTAGTTGTTTTCTGCCCCCAGGAGAACTCGGCTCAAATAGTACAAAGGTCTCTCCTTTCCCTGATCGTTCTCTTGTGCCCATAGCACGCCTAGAGAACCCTCAAGGGCTGTTGTATATAAGATAAGGGGCTTTCTCTTAACCAGAGCAGTCAATTCCGGCGGATTTTGCAGACATTGCTTGATTTCTTCTCGTGCATTTTGGCACTTTTGATCCCAGATGAACGGGGTCCCCTTCTTCATTAGATAACTGTAGGGACGACATTTTCCGGAGAGGTTGGCTATGAACCGCCGGATATATGCAAGCTTTACTTGAAGGGATCACAACTGTTTGAGAGTCCTTGGCGTGGGCATTTCCGTAATCGCCTTGATCTTTGAGGGATCGATTTCGATACCCTGGTGTCGTATGATGAATCCTACGAATTTGCCTGAGGAGACTCATTCAGAGGATTCATCTTCAGATTGTACTTTCGAAGACGTTGGAACACTACATTTAGATCTTCCCAATGTTCCTTGTAAGACTTGCTCTTCACCACCAGGTCGTCGATGTAGCATTCGACAATCTCATGGATGAGGTCATCGAAGATTTTCGTCATGGCCTTCTGGTAGGTAGCGCCAGCGTTCTTTAAACCAAAAGGCATCACCTTGTAGCAGAATATGCCCAGAGGAGTCCGGAAGGTGGTATGTTTTTGGTCTTCAGGATGCATTTTTATTTGGTTGTATCCTAAAGATCCATCCATGAAGGAAAAGACCTCATGGGTAGACGTGTTATTGATCATCAACTCGGTAACATGTACTGGGAAGTCATCCTTCGGGCAAGTTTTGTTGAGGTCCCGAAAGTCCACGCAGATGTGTACCGTCCCATTTTTTTTCATCACCGGGACAATGTTAGCGATCCAGTTAGGGTATTGAACCTCTTTGATAAAGCCAGAGTCGATTAGTTTTTTTACCTCAGCATTTATACTCATCTCAAGTTCGAGCCGCATTCTTCTTGGCACCTGTTTGGCTGGCTTTATGTCCGGTGATATGGCCAGTTTATATACTGGTACCTTTGGATATAGACCCGGCATCTCTGAATAGTTCCACGCGAAGCAGTATTTGTATTGCATGAGCATATCTTTTAACGTGGCTACCTATTTTTCAGATAGTAGCTCACTGACGAAAGTTGGCCTTGGATTGTTTTCCGCCCCTAATTCCATTTTCCTTAGGTTGTCCGCTGTAATGTATATCCCGTCTTCCAGCTCTTTTGGTGCTGGTGGATACTCTGAGATCATTTCGTCCTTGTCTTCATTTGCGAAGCACTTGAAGGGGTTATCTATAGTCTCGTGTCCTCCCTCCTTTGAGAGTGTTATCACATGGCAGGTACGGGTTCGCTTCCATCCTTGATGTTGAGCTGGTCCTATCCTTGCGGTATAGGCTCTCTTTGGCTCATGCTTTTGCGGCGGGGTTACCCTCCAGCTGTCGGATAAAGCGAACTTGCCTGGTTGATACTGGTCTTCGACCCAGTCTTTGAAGGTGAAGCGGTCTTCAAGGGTATGACCTATTGCTTGGTGGTAGGAGCAATAATCCGGGTGATGGATCTCGTTTATTTGTTCGGGGTGCCGAGACTCCGGAAGTGTCATCATTTGGTGCTTCATGACAAGGTTGAATATTTTCCCTGTCTTATCTTGGGGGAAAGAGTATTCCCGACCCATCTTCTTTATAAAGGACGGGTTCCAACCAAGTTTTTCTTAATAGCGTGGTTTTTTAGATCCGCCTTGTTGTTTGCGAATGTTACTTGCGCTCTTTGTCCCGTTTTTTGCCTTTATTTCGGGATTTTTCCTTTTTGCGAGAACATACAGCGAGCTGGGAATAAAGGGCATTGTAGTCTTCTTTCTCCGTAGATTGCTGATTGAGGCGCTGCGTCCTGGCTTTTTCATAGATAGCCATTTCGCGACTGTGATTGATTCGGCTCCTTTGACAAGCCTCTTCTATTAGCTTGTCTATTTGTTCTTCGAGCGATGGACTTAACGTTCTTAGAGCAGGATTTCGCTCTATTTCAACGTCACGTCCATTCGGAAGAGCATTTTCCTCTTTCTTGGAGCTGTTTATGACGCAGCAGCTGTGGAACTGCTCCCGTCTCCTGGATCAAACGTATCTGAGCCCGGTTGTCTCTATTTTCTCGTTTGGCTTTTTTCGCTGGGTCCAAGGGATATCCCAAATCTTTTTGTAGAATTGGGCTTGCCGAACAGTTTGTTTGAGGGGTACACCTTGGCATCTTAATAGCCTTTTCAATCCCTCCACGTAGTATCTTGGCAGACGGATTGGTTAAGGCCTGTCGAGTGCAAAATCGGCACCGTGCCAGACTTCTTTCTCTACTCTGGTCTCCATAAATTGGAAAAAGAGGATCGCCTTTTCACTTCTTCGCCTGGGAGGCACGTAGAAAGTCTGTAGTTCCTGTACGCTGTATGTATTGAGCGCATCAAGTTCCTTGTAATGCTGAGGCGGAACCATTGTGATTTGCAGGCTCTGATCTGCTTCATCGAGGGTTTGCGCAGGCGGACGGATGGAGAACACTGCGTTGGTCTCATCCTCAAAGTCGTTGCCAAAGACCAAAATAGGAGTAGATGGTCCGGGCTTGTTGTCTTGGGGTTGCCCCGAGTAGACTATTTCTTCATCTTCCTCGATAACGCTCCCAAAGATCGGGATGGTGGTGACGGATTTCTGTTTATCCTCCGGCTTATGACACCTTTGCGTATCTTTGAAGTCTGGTAGGAAGTATTTTGCGTCTTCATATTTCTGGTCTTCATTTACCGAGAACGGGTTTAGCTCCCCCGTGACGGTGTATTCCAAGCCGTCTTTGAAATACTTCATACACTGATATTGTGTAGAAGGGATGACGTATTCGTGTAATTTAGGCCTGCCGAGCAGAGCGTTATAGCAAGTCTTGGCGTCAATGACATGAAATTTGATGTCAGTGATGAGCAGCCCGAAGCGTAACATCAGAATTATGGATCCAAGTGTCCATGACGACTGTGAGTTGAAACCGAAGATGGTAATTTTTTTTCAAGCTAGGTGCTGAACGTTCATGCAAATCTCCTTCAGCACTTTCATGTTGAGAAGGTTGACGAAGGATCTGTTATCGACAAGGATTTTCCCAATCTTAATATCGTGGCAGTACCCAGTGACTTATAACGAGCGATTATGTTCGCACGTACCGAGGAGGAGATCTTCATCACTGAGTGTAATGTCAGCTGTGTGAACCTCTGCCAGCTCATCCTTCATCTTCTCCTCTGCAAGGAAAGCTTGGAACTGATCGGACTCTTATAGTACCTTGATCAGAGAATCTCGTGCCTCTTTGGACAGGAGGAGAGCATCCGATTTGCTCAGTTGTGAGGGTATTTTCCTCAGATGTGCCAGGACATTGTAATCCACCTTGTTTTTCTTAGGCAGGTACCTTGCTACAAGTTCTTTAACAACTCCACCGTCAAGGGCAATCTCCTCAGGAATTTTTTCTTTCCCTTTGTCTTTTTTGCTCGAACCCTAATTTGTAGGTCCGGGTTTTTTTTTCTGTCACGACCCGAAATTTAGTTCGTGACCGGCACTTAAATCATGCCATGTCTAAAGGCGTAACGTAAATTAAGTAAGCCGAAACCCAGAAATCTAAACCTTTTAAAGAAAATAAAAGAGGTGAAGTTTTGAAATAAGGGTATGATGAAATCAAATGTTTACTTAAATGAATAGATAACGGAACATGAAAAATGCAAGTGGATTTTATTAGTTGAAAAGCATGTTTCGTCTTTTAAAAATTTGGGCAGCACCTCCTTTGTATTTTTTATCCAAAACCACATACACATGATAATATAAAAGGTATCCCCAAGCAGGAGCTGCTCTTCGCCAATCGGCGGAATCACAACCACGCAAGACAGAATAAATGTATACGACGCCCAATTGTGAAGATCAACACACAGAATAATGTAAAGCAAGACATCAAACCCCCCAAATGAACATATAACCCATCGCTCAAAGTATCGCAACTATAAGTCTTGCTAAGTCTTACTACTTATACAAATACTAGTTTCTGATTGATAGAGTTAACTAGATACAACAGGAATAATAAATACAATAGGGGTACGATCCAATATGTACCACCTACCCAAGCAAATCACCCGATTGCAAGCTGTGTGCCAGCGATGCCGCTACTGATCCATGCGGTCAACCTGCAAGAACTGTGGCATAACAAGGGTGAGTTGCCAACTCGTGAGTAGAAAACATCATCAGGTAGAAATCGAATAAACAACGATTCCAAGGTCAACTATATCATAAAGGTAATACTATAATATCTAGGGTGACCGTATCTGCATATATGCCGACAATATAATCACCACCTATCTGCATGTGGCTAACATCTACGTGTCCATCAATGACACAACAACATCATGCATGTAAATATCATGAAAGCATATGCATGTAAATATGGGGACATTAACTAACGTGTGTCCATCAATGACACATCAAAATCATGGAACCTGAGTGTCCAGCATCGACACTCGAATCATCATGAAACTCGTGTCCAGCATCGACACGTAAATCTTCATATATCGCGCTCCGTCAGTCCGGATCGGCGCACGAGCTCCGTCTGTCCGGATCGGACCTCAGGCTCCGGCAGTACGGATCGGCCCATATCCATCTCTCGACTCCGGTCGGTATCCTCCGGATAACCGCCAGGTCCAACCAATCACTGGTAGCTAGTAGTCCCTCTGTCAGGCTTATCGTCTACTGCGCGACATTCCTTTCTTGCCCCGGGGTACCATACCGGGTCCACCATGTACCCGCAAACGGCCTCATCCATCTCCTCGAATCGGGTTTCACATATCAATCTCAGAATCCAGAAAATACATGGTGGACGTCTCGAAATATCATATTAAGAGAAACCAGGTTTTTAAAACAATACATACTTTCCTTTGAAATAACCACGGTTCTCAAATCCAGAAATCTCATGAAAACAATATCTCAGTGCATATAATCGTAAAGCATGATATATGCAAACATAGAACAGAAATATGAACGTCTCAGTATATCATCCAACATGGAACAGTGATGTGACAATATCAGTATATCATGCGACATATCATAATGATGTGACAATTCTACAGTGTAAGTGACATAGCAATTACCGATGATGAAGTGTGTGAGCCGGCCAATCTGTGTAAGTGTAATATACGCATCATCGATAATGGTGTAGATGTACTAGCACAGGTATATGTAATGCAATGAGAGTGACATGAACGTAGAAAAAAGTAAATCGTGGGCGCAATGCTATAAGGTATACGTCTCTATCACATATCCGAGTCGGTGAATCTATCAATCGGCATCCAGCCTCATAACATCACGTACGGTACAATCTATCGTACGGCATCCTCTAGTCAAGGGTATGGATAAATCATCAGGTAAAGCTCATCACGTACGGTAATCCATCGTACGGCGGCATTAAACAATTAGGGATCCTATCAGCCTATATGACAATGAGGGTACGGACCTAATGTCGCGTACGGCATAACACTCATGATTCACAACATTATATATATCTATATACCTATATCCCAGGTCATGTCCGTATCAATCTCATATCGTGGGACCGACAAAGGTATCAACTATCTCATATCGACTCGCATCTGTATAACGACATATCACACCAGGTCATCATATCTCATCGTATACTCTTTTCATCACATTAATAGCTCACATCAAGTCATCTTACATATACATTCTATCTTATAAATCTCATGTCATGCAACTCTAAATCTCATACTTATTCTCGTGCACTACCTATATTTATATATCGTGATTCACATTTATGTTTCACATTCTTATATATCTTCGAGACATCCTTATCAATCATATCATTTCATACTAAAACTTTAATCACATCCGTGGGTTCCTAGTATAGGTTTTTCCGACCATATTCATAAGTTTCTAACATGGTTTCCTTAACCATATTCTATATATATCGGTTTCCATCAAAATTTGCGGGGGTGCTATTCGCCATCCACCCGACTTCCCCCGTAGATTTATATCTACTCACCTGCGGAACTCCTTGTTCAGCCGTAGTCGATGTGCTTCGTCGTCTCGGAATCCACGCGAAAGTATCTACAATAAATACACAATCGCAAATGTTATTAAAATCAAGTCCGGAAAACCAATACGGCACACGGATCGCCTATAGGTTAGAACCCATAGCCTACGCATGCAAAACAAACCAAATAACCCTCGTCCGTTGATATACAAATGCCCAAATACCAAATACAATATCAAATCCCAAAACCCAAGTTCATAAATCACAAATACAAAATCTGCAATAAAGGAAATCACTCCCAGATTTCATCTCAGATTAAATTAGCCAATTCTGCATATATAAGGGGTCTAATTATCAGATAAGGGAGCCACAGACCAAGCACAAACCTATTTTCTCACACCAAGGCCGACATTTGCGGCCAGAAAGGGATTATTGGCGGCCAGGCCAAAGAATTAGGGGCTCAGGGCTCTAGGGTAGCTTCAAGGTTGCCTGCACGATTCACTGTAATCGCTATATAATTTTTAGGGTCTCAGGGTAGCAGCAGATCTCTAAATACCATCACTAATTCCACCAAAAATCCGATATCGGCAGATCTAAAGTTAGCATCTTGGCGTCTAGTCTCTGGTTTTGTCCAGAATTCTAACACTAAGGTCTTGTAACAGCCACTACACATCATGATTCCACGCAAACACCCAAACCCTCTCTTGAATTTTCCAAACATCACTAATCAACACCGATTTAACTCTAAACTAACAATAGGGTATACTACACACAATAACTTAACTAGGGTTTAGAATTATACCTCTTTTGGCAACTCAAGAATTTTCTTGAGTTGCTCAAAATCTTCAAAATCCAACTTTGATTGGTCCAATGTGTTGAGGATGAAGTGGGGATCAACTTTTGTGAAGGGAGTATAGGGTTTTGGTGAGGGAATTGAGATGGGTCATGAGGGTAGAGGAGGTGAAGCTTGAAGTTGAAGGAGGAGGTGAAGAAAATAACGGGGGAGGAAGAATGATGGCTTCCCCCCTCTCTCTTTCTCACTCTCTCTCTCTCTCATGGCATGCTCCCATGCCATGATGTGGTCCCCTCTCACTTTCTCCTCAATAATTCATTCTCTTTTCTCACCATAAAATACATAATACCAATAAAACAACACAAATGAAACAACATGTCACAAAATACAACATGTCATGGTGCACTAGCCATGGTTAAATATAGAAACACGGATCTAGCTTAATCGCGATTAGTAGTGCACTAATCAATTTTTATTTAAACTTGCGTATAATTAATTAAAAAATGCCAAATCCAATAAATATATTTTTAAATGAATAAATCATTTTAATCTCCAATTATTTCACAATTATTGGTATATATTTATACCATTTTACGAAAACCCCAATTTCGCAAATCGGGTAGTTTTCGCGAAATATATTATTTTAATATTAAATTCCAAAAATAATATTTTATATTTTCTGAAATGTTACAATCTTCCCCCTTAAATAAATTCGGTCCCTGTATTTAAATTTAAACCCCCAAATGCTAAAATATTTCAATAATCAACTCAAATCAATGTGGCTCCGAAATCACGGAAGATATATAAATACTACAGCGCATCGCGTGCACTTGAAAACGAGTACGAAACTCAAAATCGAACTCCGTCAAGCGTCACACAAATCATCGGATTTGCACGCAAATCATCGGAGTTACAATGGAGATACATATCTCGAAATCCACTACTGAAATCCAATATGCACTAGTCAAATACTATAATACGTATATAGTACGCATCCTTGGAAAAATCTTCAAAAACTAAATGAAACACATGCAAAATCTTTTCTGAATAGCCGCGTGATGCGTAACTCACGGCACAAGTGACGGACGCTCATTTGTAAAGTAATAAATATACATTCATATATGTTTTGCTCAAATATACGTTCCGCCGTTTCTAAAATATCCTAAAAAGATTCTCTTTTGTAAATGTTCGTGTCGCTCGCGGACACGTAGGAAATAGCGAGACTATAGCTCCTTTTCGAAAACCTCTTGGTAAACTTTTATGCATGCAAAATACTCAGGTACTGTCCTCGGATCAGTCATGTCCGGCCACTATATAATATAGTGCCCATCATGAAAACAAAGTGCTCAAGAGCAAAATCAGCCTCGAAAGGCGTATCCAACAATCACGTGCGTCTGGTGCGCACGGAAATCAAACCCAAATACAAGCACTACGATTGTGCACAAAACCAAACAAAGTGCAACGGGTGTGCACGAAAGGATCTGTCCAGTGCAACGGGTGTGCACGACAATAACATCTAGTGCATCTATTGTGCACGAAAATCTCAATCCAGTGCAACTAACATGCACGAATGAAAATATTAATCAAGTGCATCCGGTGTGCACAAAATCACATCTCATATCATGCGCCCAACATGCTTGAAAATCCAAATCAAGTGCATCCGTCATGCAAGAATGAAATCTAAATCAAGTGCACCCAGCATGCACGAATAAAATCTAAATCAAGTGCATCTAACATGCACGAATAAAATCTCAATCAAGTGTATCCGATGCGCACAAAATCCAATACCAAGCGTCTAATATGCGCAAAAATCCAACCCAAGTGCGTCAGGTCCGTAAAAAGCATTTAGTGCAGTAGCATGCACGAAAACGAACGTCAAGTGCAAACGCGTACAAAAACATAAATCCGGTGAACGAATGCTCAAATACATAAGTCGGGTGCAACCAATGTACGGAGTATAAATCTAGTGCAATCAATGCACGAAATGAAAATCTAGTGCAACAAATGCACTGTTTCGCCCAATCAGAGCAAAGCTCTGTTGAAATTCAAAATTCAAAATTTTGAAGCAACGCTTCAAATCTCGGGCGCAACGCGCCACATATCAGGCGCTGATACGTCAGCGCAGCGCCCAAGAAGGCACGCCCAATCAGGGCAAAGCTCTATTAAAGGAAGCAACGCTTCAGTTGCGCAGGCACTGCGCTGCGGCCACGTGTCAGCGCAGATGCGCTAGCGCAGTTGCGCTGCGCTGTGCGCTGCGCGACACGTGTCAGCGCAGATGCGCTATCGCAGTTGCGCTGCGCTGTGCGCTGCGCGACACGTGTCACGCGCTGGAGCATCTGCGCCAAACAGAATTAAAATTTTAAGAAATCTTTTCTGTTCTTGTTAAAACAAGAAAATTTTCTTCTGCAAAGAAGAAGCCTTTGGATCAAAGATCCAACGGTAGGGAAAATTCCCCGAATCACTCAAGGAAAGATCTCTTTAACAAATTTAACTAATTTATGGGCACTATAAAAAGGACCCCAGGCCTCAATTCAAAGCATGAACATTTTCTTGAAAAAAGTCAAGAGCTTCAAACAGAGAGAGAATTCTGAGAAAATTTCAAAGAAAAAGGTAAAAACCTTCAGGAGAGAAAAGAAATCTCTTTAATAAATCATTGATCTAAAAAACTAGATCAACGTTCTTCACCTAATAAACAGTGCTTTGCACTTCTTATGAACCACTGGTTCTTCAAAAATAAGGAAACAACAAAAATAAAAATAGTGCTTTGCACTTCTGTTCTTGAATCTAAAAGATTCTTAGTGCTTTGCATTCCTAAACTGTGCTGTTGCGCTCTTGAGAGAGCGCCACGTGTCAGCTACAGAATAATTTACGCTATGCGCTCTTAAAATAGAGCTTCGCTCTCTGGAATTGGCGCAACTCACCAGAGCGCGCCACGTGTTAACAGCGCAACAGCGCAGCGCACTAGCGCAGCGCACTGCGCTGTTGCGCTTGCGCTCACCAGAGCATGACACGTGTCCTCACCATAAGCGCTTGCGCTCTGTGACTGGCGCAAAGCGCCTGAATAATGCAATGCATTTATTTTACTGAAAGGCCATGCCCAAATCAGAGGGGCCTAGTAGGCCGAATTAAAAATTGCAATACAATGAAAAGGGGCAGAGCCCAAACAAAAATTGAAAATGCAATAAACAGGGCAGAGCCCAAGCAAGACTGATGCTCTGCATCATATATAAATGGGCACAGCCCTGACAAAATAAATAATGCTATGCATTATTAAACAGGAGCAGAGCCCCAGTAAAGGTCTAACAGGCCAAAAATAAATAAAATGTTGAACATTTTCAACTGGACTTAGCCCAATTCTGGCCGTAAGTCCTTAAATTAAATTGACTAAGCAAGATTGCTCTCTTAAATCAATTTACATCTGGTTCGAGGGTACATCTCCGAACTCCTCTGACACAGGTTGTTGTAATCCTTCAACGACGTCAGAGAGGTAACGGGTCCCGACAACCACACATCGATATGGATTGCGGGGTCCTTAAACTCGTGGACCGGAACGTCCCTAAACTAATATTGGACCGGAACGTCCCTAAACTAATGTTGGACCGAAACGTCCTTAAACTAATGTCGGGCCACCACGTTCCTAAACTGGAATATGGACCACCACGTCCCTAAACTGGAACATGGACCACCGTGTCCCTAAACTGGGATATGGACCACCACGTCCCTAAACTGGAGCATGGACCGCAACGTCCCTAAACTACCTATGGACCACTACGTCCCTAAACTGGAACAATAGAGCCTCCAAATGCTCTTTTGCTGGATCTAAACGATCCCGTTTAAGTTGATCTTAGCCCCCAAACACGGCTAACGTATCCTTAAACATTCAAACGGACTATAAAACTCCAAATCAACCTTGGTTCAAGGGTACATCTCTGAACTCCTCTGACATCTGCCGTTGTAATCCTTCAACGACGTTAGAGAGGTGACGAGTCCCGATGGCCAGATATTAAATGGATTATCACGTTAAGTTGATCTTAGTCTCAAACAGGACTATCGTATCCTTAACGAACGTTTAAGTTGATCTTAGCCGCAACGCGGCTAACGTATCCTTAAACTAAAAACACCAAACCCAAATCTAAGTAAATACGGATTTGGACTAATCCACGTCCTACGGGCGACGGCATTACTTAGTCTCCGTATACAATCCACGGGCAACCACAAACAAAACAAACACACACGACACGAAGTGAAATTCTGGAGAAGGAGAAAGTGGCTACCGCGATGCGGTAGCGTAATTAACTGCAGGGGCTTGCGCCTGCAGGGAGGAGCGTCTCCACAATCAAAAACCCCTCAAGCGAGAGGGAATCTGACGAAGTCTGCTACATCGGCCGCATCCGTCTAAACCTCCGATACACGGTGCCATAAATCAACTTGGCATCTTCGGAGAGGTGGACGGATAAAACCATATAGCATCTGCCCCGAATCTCAGCGTCAGGACATCGCGGTCTTGTGCGCCGTCTTTCGGAGGGGAACAGATTCTAGCACGCCCGGTAGGACCTCTTCCTCTTTCCACTCCACACTTCGTGTGTCGTCCTCGCGAACCAATCGCGGTTTGTTAAATGGTTGCCTTTGGATTTCAAGTTACTAAGATTTGGTCTTTTGCCTAGCACAGAACTCAAGATTCGATGGTCTTTAACTGCACCAACTGCTCGAAATGCCACTGCAACGGACGCTCCACCTCACCGGGAGGTGTAGCATATGGGCCCCAAGCGGCTTCCTTCCTCGCTCTGCCAGTAGACCAGGTGACCCAAGCCACCACTGGCCTGTTCTTCGGGACCATGATCCCACCTACAAGCTTCCCTATGCCAATACCTGCACCGGAAGTGAACAAAAAGTCGGTCTTCGACCGGCTCACTACTACGACGACCCCTGTCAGCGGGTCGCTCACTGTCATACCAACAGCCTCGGTTTTTGCCAGGCTGGATCAGAACTCTAAATTGGCTGTCCCAAGGAGGGCAACGGCCGCTACTCCGGAAGTCGTTAAGGCGGCTTCCCTTGTCAAAGAGTCAGTCTTTTCAAGATTGACGATTCCTGCTCCTACCCCTGCTCGAGGATCCGTCTTCGATAGGTTGAATATCACCCCTCAAAAGACAACCTCAGTCTTTAAGAGGTTAACAGCGGCGGCGCCCCATTCAGACAGGGGGCAAAAAGAAGCTATCTCTCTCTCTGAGCCAGTCCCAACGACTCGTCGTGCTCGACGTCGCCACTGGCAACGAGTAAGGAAGGCAGGGGGCGACTCCCCCTCAGGGTTAACTCCACCGGCTCCAGTGGTGGAAGTCAACGCTGCTGTTCCAATTGGGAACAGCTTTGAACTGCTGAGGAGGGTACGTAAGAATTCTCCAACCGCTATATTGAATAGATCTCCTCCACCTGCGGAGAGAGTCCCGGAAACAAAACAAGAAAAGTCCTCTCAACGGCTGTCCTAAAAAATATACAGGGTTTGGCGAAGGGTTCAAGACTCCGTGATCGACCCAGATCACTCTCGTCAACAAAAGAAGGCGAAAGTGCAAAAAGAAAAAGACCGTCCTATTAAACAGCAGAGGACAACAATCGCTAGGGTGCCCACTGCAACGGCCCTTTCAACTTCAACGGCCCACAAAAGAAGAAGGCCGGAGAAAACCCCCGCGTCGGCGACAGATATCAGAGGTGATGAACCCAAACGCCCTAAGTCAGAGGGCATGATAGTTCATACCGTCTACGTGGCATTTGGTAAAGAAGATAGCCGCATATCTATGGGTCATCGACCGCTCACGCGATCAGTGACCAAGGCACAGGAGCAACAGCAAAAGCTCCAAGAAATGATGAATGCCATGACTGCACTTACCGGACCAAAAGAAAGCCCTGAAACGTCCTCGGACGAACGTCAGGAGGAAGAAACCGACGCTGAATTCCTTCGTCGGATATTGGAGAAGAAGGACAAAGTGGCTGCTGAACAAGCAGCCAACATACAGCGTATGGGCCTCCTCTTCCAAGACATGATAGGGATGATGATACAACAAGATCCTCCGGCTGAAGAGCCCCCGATCGTCCTTGGAGACGATAGGGGAGAGACATCAAATCCTCCACCGGCTCTATCGACAGCTAAAGAGGATACAATTTCCAAAGCTGACTTGGATGAGTACATCGCCCAGCAAATACGGGTTCATCATGCGACCGAAGCGGCCGGTCAGGTCGTAAAAACGGGGCGGCTATATCCAAGTTGGTACGATCAAATCAAGTACCCACCCGGTTACACAATTCCCAAGTTCCATGTCTACAAAGGGACGGGCAATCCTCATCAGCATGTTGCCCAGTTCAGGGCACTCTGCGGTAACACCGGCGGTGATGACAAGCTGTTGCTTCGCCAGTTTGTTAGAAGCTTATCAGATACGGCGTTCGAATGGTACTCTGAGCTCCCGAACGACTCTATTAAAACCTTCGCGGAGATGGAGCTGCTATTTACTCAGCGTTTTGCAAGCGCCAGTGAACGTACCCCGATGACGGCACTGATTAACGCCAGGATAAAACCCGGCGAGACGTGGGTTCAGTACGCTATACGATGGCGGAACTTATGGTCGAAATGTGAGCAGCGCATTGAAGAAGCTCCCGCGGTGGGTATGTTTGTGGGAACCCTTGATCCGCAAGCAACCATCTCACAATTTATGATGTTTTTCAAGCCAACTACCTTCCAGGCCTTGATTGACAAACTAGCGCAAATGGATCAAATGGGCCATAAACCCCCTCTTCCAAAGCCGGACTCCCGAAATGACAAAGGGAAGGGAAAAGCGATCGTCATCGCTAATGCTCAACAACAACCGAGCGACTCGAAGCCGGTTGCTCGTCAAAATAATATGCGCCCGTACGTGCCCCTTGAGGATAGGATGGGACGTCCTTATTCCTTTCCCCGCGATAAAATGAGGAGGTTATTCGAGCTGGCGTTGCGCAACAGACTCATAAATCTGCCGGATCCAAAGCGTCTGTTGCAACCAAGTGACGTCAATGAGCCCAACTACTGTCCTTATCATCGAGTACTAGGCCATCCGATCGAAGATTGCTACGTTTTCAAGAATTGGCTTGAAAACCAGTACCGACAGGGCAAGTTCGCGTTATCTGACAAATGGAAGGTGAATCCCCCGTAGCCCCACACCTCTAAGGGGATGAATACGCCGGGGGCAACATGCTCCGTCATTGAAGAAGCTCCTTGGGAGGTTGTATTATCAACCAAGACAAAGAGGCTGCTAAACGATCTTCAGACATGTCCAGCAATCAAGTAGAAGAACCCGTTGGAACCGCAGGTCATTGAAAGGATGTTGAAGCCACGTCCAACTCCAAAGACCGATGGTGGCGGTTCAAGCACTTGCAGCCAGCCATCAAAATCTTCGAAAAAGAAGAAGAAGAAATCTAAGAAGCCCGTGAAGCCTGGCGGAAAATGCACGGACTTACAAAAGCAAATTGACGCGCTGGATGAATACAACCAAAAGGCACGGACTCCCATTACGCTCCAAGAGTTCCTCAATCACGTCTTTCAAGAAGAAGATGAGGGAGAAAGTTCATCGGATGAATCCGAGGAATATGTGGCAAGCTGTCATATGATTTCCCATTCGATCACGAACGATGAGGAGACTCCTTGCACCGAAAAGCTGGGGGCAGATCCTGAACCAAAAGTTCTGGGGCCATCAGATAAAGTAATTGACGCATTCCTTAACGAAGCTCGATTAAAAAGCAGAGCTGATCGGGAGCGCGAGGCGGCTATATTTGAAAGGGCCAAGCGCCAGCGACTTGATGAAGGAGCTGAGACGATCCCGTTGGAGCTAAACACCTCCGCTACAGACAAAAGCCAATTCAAGATGAGGAAAAAGTTTGCTAAGGCCATATCAATGGGCATGAAGCTACCATCCTCTGAAGGAAACATCACTGGTGAAATGGAAACGCACCCCTCCTATTGCTTATATCATCAAAAGATTTCGCACTCCACTCAAGAGTGCAAAGTTTTCGATAGATGGTGGCAAGGATATGTTGCTCATCGACAACGCTTTAAGCGGGAAAAGCGTAAAACTCGTTGAGAGCAAAGAAATACGACCGAAGGGCTTAAAAGAGCTGCTGGCGATTGTTGCATGGTTAACACCAGTAAATCATAAGTGCCTACATTCGGGAGTGAGTCTGATGAAGAGCTAGAACTTTCCCCTCTCTTTAAAGAGTCCGCTTCGAGAAAAGAAGCAGAACCGAAGGTTTGCGAAAATATCCGGCTACGTAATCGCACGCTGCCCGAAAAGAACCTCGGACCCTCGAACAAAAAAGATAAAGGGAAAGAAAAGGTCTCTGAAGATATCGTCTTAGATGACCAAGTGGTGGAAGAGCTAGCTGCCAAAGACCCACCAAAGAAGAATAAGGTGGATTACAACGTCTTAGCACATCTGAGGAAGCTGCCCTCACAGCTCAGCATTCTTGACGCCCTTTTGCTATCAAAAGAGGCGAGAGATTCGTTAATTAAGGCGCTCCAAGACCCAGAACAATTCCAAGCATGCCTGGCCGAGGAAAAGATGAAGGATGAATTGGAGGAAGTGCACACGGCCGATATTACTTTTGGCGATGAAGACCTTCTACTTGGGACGTGCGAACACAATCGCCCTCTCTATGTCTTGGGATACTGCCATGATATAAAGATAGGCAAAATCCTGATCGATAACGGGTCGTCTGTTAACCTACTCAACGTGCGGGTGTTGAAGGAAATCTGCATGAGCGTCCAGCACCTTGCTCGGGACAAGATCACCATCTCCGGGTTCGACTCCCAATCGTCAAAGACTCTTGGATCTGTGATACTGACGCTACGCTTCGGGCTACTCATCACGGACATTAAGTTCCACATCATAGACGCCAAGACATGCTACAACGCTTTGCTCGGCCGACCATGGTTACACGAGTACAACATCATCCCTTCTACACAACATCAGTGTATGAAGTTTTTTAAGGATGGTTCGAGTATACCATGACGGGAGAACTGAACCCGTTCTCTGTGAACGAGGTCCGCAAATATGAAGATGCCAAATACTTCTTACCGGATTTCGAAGATACGGAGAAGTGTCACAAGCCGGAGAATAAAACTAACGCCACCATCCCTGTCTTCGGCAGTGATACCGAGGAGGAAGAGGAGATGGTTTATTCGGGTCCGCCCTAACACAACAAGCCGGGACCATCAGCTCCTACGTTGATCTTTGGCAGCGACTCGGAAGATGAAGTCCATGCTGTATTCTCTGCTCGACCTTCAATACGAACGTTCGCTGACGAAGAGCAAAGTCTGCAAGTCGCCATGGTGCCGCTTAAACACCATAAAGAACTGGATGCACTTAATATTTACAACGTAGAAGAGCTACAAACATTCTACATCCCTCCCAGGCGAGAGAGCGAGAAAGCGATTCTGTTTTACCGCTCTGAAGAAACCAAGGTAGAAAAAGAAATCTGGCATGGCGCGGATTCTACGCTCGACAGGCTTCAGCCTATCCGTCTCCCCAGATATTATACGGAAGGTTTGAAAAAGCTGCTGAAACGCCAGGGGATACCCTTCAAACAGACCGTTAGAAAGGCCAAATTCTATGACAAGGTCTGGAACGTCCCCGGGACTCAACGCAAACTGCCTAACGGGAGAATGGAAACAAAAGGGCTTGGATACATCCGGTCAAAGAAACGAGAGTTACTACCCGGCTGCTATGTCGTGTATGACCTTGATGAAGAAGCGGATGCTCAATGGGAGGACGCTAATCCTAAGCCAGTGAAAGTTCAAGATGCAAAGGAGCCCAGTCCGTCGTTCGAGGAACAAATGGACAAACTTATAAAGAAAGCTGGTCAAAAAGTCCGAGATGATCACAACCGCGAGACGGCCATCTACGAGAAAGCCAAGACGCAACGCCTTCTCCAACAGGCCGTAAAGGATGAAAATGCCGCTCCTTGTCAACCTGTTATAAAGAAGGCTCGGCGCAAAAACAGAAATAAGTCGAAAGGACAAAAAGGCGCTCAACAACAACAAAGCAGGGCTAAGAAGCCACGCAAACGGGAGTTGAGCGTTATTGGTCTATCCCTCATGAGGAAAATGGGTCGAGCGTACTCGTTTCCTCGGGACAAGACGAAGAAGATACTTGATCTTGCTCTAAAACATCAAATGCTTACATTGCCGGAGTCTAAACATCCCGAACGAGTGAGCGAAGTCTCACACCCGGACTATTGCTTTTACCATCGAGTAATAGGGCATCCTCTTGAAGATTGCTTCACCTTCAAGAATTGGATCGAAGATCAGTATCAGCTTGGAAAATTCACTCTGTCTGACAACTGGAGGGTAGCGCCGCCGCAGAAGCACGAGCCCAAGGCCACGAAAGAAGAACCGGTTCTACATTGGGATTGGAAGCGAATTCGCACCTGTCACATGATTACAATATTAAAAGAAGAGCCCGAGGACATAGATGAGCTCCCTTGGTGCTTCGAAAACAGCAGCGACGAGATAATCTCAGAATTCCCACCAGCGCCAAAAGAGCTGGAAGATGGAATCCATACCACTGCAGATAACCTCAAGAAGATTGAGTTGGGGACGGCAGACGATCCACGACCGACATTCATCAGCGAGTTACTATCTGAAGAAAGGGTAGCTGCGTTAAAGGATGTGCTTCTGCGGCATAGAGATTGATTCGCGTGGAACTATTCCGAAATGCCGGGACTAGATCCAGAAATTGCTGTACACAAATTGGCGATATCCCCGGACATCAAGCCAGTCAAACAGGCGCTGAGGAGAATGCGGCTAGAGCTCAAGATGAGTATCAACGCCGAGGTCAAGAAGCTGATCGACTCTGGCTTTATCCAGGAGGTTCAATATCCTGAATGGATCGCTAATATCGTCCCGGTGATGAAGAAAAATGGGACGGTGCGCATATGCATGGACTTTCGGGATCTCAATAAAGCTTGCCCGAAGGATGATTTCCCAGTACCAGCTACCGAACTGATGATAGACAATACATCCACTCATGAGGTTTTCTCCTTTATGGATGGCTCATCAGGGTATAATCAGATAAAGATGCATCTCGAAGACCAGAAGCACACCGCCTTCAGGACCCCTCTAGGTATATTCTGTTATAAAGTGATGCCCTTCGGTTTAAAGAATGCCGGTGCCACTTATCAAAGGGCCATGACAAAGATCTTCGATGACCTTATACACGAAATCGTCGAATACTATATCGACGATCTCGTGGTTAAAAGCAAATCATACGAGGAACACCTCGAGCATTTGAAGACCGTATTTCAACGCCTTCGGCAATACAACTTGAAGATGAACCCGCTCAAGTGTGCATTCGGAGTTTCCTCAGGCAAATTCCTGGGATTCATTGTTCGACACCGAGGTATTGAAATAGATCCGTCAAAGATCAAAGCGATCATGGAAATGCCTCCGCCGAGAACTCTCAAACAGTTGCGATCTCTCCAAGGAAAGCTCGCATATATTCGGCGATTTATAGCCAACCTCTCTGGCAAGTGCCGCCCTTACAGTTACCTGATGAAAAAGGGAACTCCATTCGTCTGGGATCAAAAATGCCAGGGCGCGCTGGACGAAATTAAACAGTACCTGCAAAACCCGCCGGTGTTGGCTGCTCCGGTCAAGGGAAAACCCCTCATTCTTTATACAACCGCCCTCGAAGGTTCCTTAGGCGCATTATGGGCACAAGAGAACGATCAAGGGAAAGAAAGAGCACGCTACTACTTAAGTCGAGTTCTGCTGGGGGCAGAAAGCAACTACTCCCCCATTGAAAAACACTGCCTGGCATTGATCTTCGCGATAACAAAGCTCAGACATTACGCATTAGCACATGAAGTCCATCTCATTTCGAAGGTAGATCCTCTCAAATATCAAATGTCAAAGGCCATATTGACAGGTCGACTCGCTAAATGGGCCCTGCTCTTGATGGAGTTCTCGATAACGTATCAACCTCTCAAGGCAGTGAAAGGCCAGGCCATCGCCGATTTCCTCGCTGAGCACCCGATACCGGCCGACTCCCCTTTAAACTGCGATCTTCCAGATGAACATGCATTTGATGCGGTCGACGGTGATGATACTCGATGGGAGCTTTATTTTGCTGGCGCATCTTCCATGAAGAAGCGCAAACAAAGCACCCCTATAATCAAATCGGGCATAGGGCTCATCTTTGTAACTCCACAAGGAGGGATAATGCGCTTTGCTTTCTCCCTAACAGAGCCGAGGACAAACAATGAAGCCGAATACGAAGCTCTGATAGCAGGCCTCGAGATCGCCATCGACATGGGAATTGAAAACCTCCTCATATACGAAGACTCCCAGCTGGTCGTTAGTCAAGTAAACGGCGACTACCAAACGTGCAAACCGGAGTTGGTGAGGTACGGCGAAAAGGTGCAGCAATTGTTGACCCAAATTCCCTCCTATACTTTGGAAAACATACCGCGCGCGGAAAACAGCAAGGCAGACGCGTTGGCCAAACTTGCTAAAGAACTGGCTGACGAGAACCTCGATGACGTTAGAATCGTGGTACAAAGCCGTCGAGTGCTTGCTCCAGCAGAAATATCTCCGGAATCATCCGAAGAAAAGGAAACGACTGAGCGAATGGCTCTGCAAATAAAAGACTGGTAAAAGGCCGAGGATTGGAAGGAAGTCTTCATAGACTACTTTAAGTCCCACCGATTGCCTGAAGAAACGTCCACAAGACATCAGCTCATGAAGCGGGCTCTATCTTTCGCCTTCGTCAACGATACTCTGTATAAGAGATCGTTTGATTCTCTGTAGTTGAGATGCCTGGGACCTGACGAAGCGAAAAGAGTCGTTCAGGAAGTTCACGACAGACTCTGCGGTTCTCACCAAGCAGGCCCAAAGATGAAGTTGAAGATAAAACGGATGGGCTACTACTGGCCCACGATGATTCAGGACTGCCTCGAATATGCGAAGCAATGCCACTCATGCCAAATTCATGGGGACTTCATCCACCAGCATCCAAATCCACTACATCCAACGGTGGCTAGCTGGCCATTCGAAATGTGGGGGACTGATATAGTCGGCCCCATCGAACCAGCATCGTCTAGAGGACATCGTTTCATCCTAGCAACGACTGACTACTTCTCTAAATGGGCAGAAGCGATACCGTTAAGAGAAGTGAAGACGGAAAATGTCCTCCACTTCTTCAAGACGCACGTCATATATCGGTTTGGAACTCCGCGACGGATCATCTCCGATAACGGGCCAGCTTACAGAAGCCACAAGATCAGTCGCTTTGCGCAACAGCATAATATAGACTGGAGATATTCCTCGGTTTATAATCCGCGAGCTAATGGTCTAGCTGAAGCTTTCAACAAGACCTTGACAAAGATCATAAAGAAAACGGTGTCTCGAAATAAGAAAGACTGGCACGAGAGACTGCAAGAGGCCCTTTGGGCGTATCGAACTACATTTAAAACGGCCACAAACACAACGCCGTACGCGTTGGTATTCGGTACGGAAGCAGTACTTCCCCTCGAGATAGAGCTACCCTCTCTACGAGTGGCAGTCCACTACGAGCTGACAGACGAAGAAAATGCTCACCTTCGGCTTGAGGAGCTTGACGCCCTCGATGAAACCCGGCTCATAGCACAGCAAAATCTGGAAGCTTATAAAGCAAAGATGACGCGCTCATATGAAAGATTGACCCGACCCAGGACATTCCGCCAAGGCAAACTCGTGCTAGTGGTCAAAAGACCCATGATCCCCAATCGCACCAAGCGGGGAAAATTCGAACCAAACTATGAAGGCCCGTACATCATAGATAAGGTCTACCAGGGTGGGGCCTATCTGCTTATGGATATGCACGGTGAAAGGCCTTTCAGGCCAATAAACGGTCGCTTCCTAAAGAAATACTACGCTTAATGAGCCACAGCCTAGGTCAATGATAGATGACGACGACTATGTCCGCTCGCTATCTTCCTAAGCTCAAGCTCTATAAGTAGTAGCCGACCCTCTCCTCCACGGACCGAAAAGTCCTTAAACTAATAGCAGACCGAAACGTCTTTAAACTAATACCACAGCATCCTTAGGTTGACGAGATGAATAAAAAAAATAATATATAAAAAAATATAATAAATAAAAACGGTATGTCCATAAGCAAAAAGGGCACGGATGAAAACCCGAAAGGGCTCCGTGAGTAAAAACAGCAGGGCTACCGGCGAGTGTTCGTGAAAACCCGAAAGGGCGCGACCTCGTAAAAAAAAAAGAGAGAAAAAGAAAATAAAAAGAATAAAAAAAAACGGTATGCCCATAAGCAAAATGGGCACGGATGAAAACCCGAAAGGGCTCCGTGAGTAAAAACAGCAGGGCTACCGGCGAGTGTTTGTGAAAACCCGAAAGGGCGCAACCTCGTTAAAAGACACTTATAGGGTCCTCTCGACCTTGTAAGGAGAAACCACTCGCGTGAGATCCTTACGACTCACAAGGGAGCAACACACTTAGGGATCCCCACGATTCCTAAGGAGAAAATACACTTGCGAGATCCTCACGACTCGTAAGGAGAACTCTCTTATGGGACCCTCACGGCTCATAAGATTTGAAAGTCTTAAGTTACAGAGACCTAAACCTGTGCTTAAGCAACTCCCACAACTCCCGATATTGCCCTACAAGTGGCTCAATACTGACCCTTGTATACAATCCACGGGCGCGAATAAACATTTCCCTAACCAAGTCTCATCCGTGACTGGGGATATGTTCGCATGGTAAACAACCCTTGTAAATCCTCTCGATTTATGAGGAGAAAACCCTCCTGTAGGATCCTTACGACTTACAGAGGAAACGAACACTTAGGAATCCTCACGAGTCCTAAGGAGAAAATACACCTACAAGATCCTCACGACTTGTAGGGAAAAATAACTTCGTGAAACCCTTACGGCTCATGAAGTCAAAAGCCTTAGCCGACAGGACCCTAACCCTGGTCGCTAAGCCACCTTTGTTCGACATCGACAGAGGCAGATGATGATTCGCTCCTGATAATATCCCAGTTGTAGCGGTGCTGATCCCGAAATCGGTTTACAACGAAAAGCCAATAGGCCACACATGCATACAGAATAGCCGAAATGATTGGGCAACTTGCAATAAAAAGCAGCAAGTAAAAATGTATGCATGCAAAATAGCCGAAATGATTGGGCAACTCGCAATAAAAAGCAGCGAGTAAAAATAAAATAAACAGCCGAAATGATTGGGCACCGCGAAAAATAGCCGAAATGATTGGGCAATCCCGACCTTCGCGATATAAAAGCTGAAATGATAGAGCATCGCGGAGATAAAACAAAAAAAATGATGATAAGACTTTAGCCCTACAGTTAAGATCAGATCGATCTCTGTATACAATCCAAGGGCACGGTTCATCCCAACGCCAGGGAAACAAATAATCCCTAGCAAACTCCTCGACTCACGGATACAAACACTCCTTGACGAGAGCCTCCTGATCCGCGTCGACTCGCAGAGCCACCAGTGCCTCCGTGGGAAATCCTCGACTCGTTTCAAACCCCAAGGAAACAAATAATCCTTGGCGCTTGGGAAACAAATAATCCCTAGCAAACTCCTCGACTCACGGATACAAACACTCCTTGACGAGAGCCTCCTGATCCGCGTCAACTCGCAGAGCCACCAGTGCCTCCGTGGGAAATCCTCGACTCGTTTCAAACCCCAAGGAAACAAATAATCCTTGGCGCTTGGGAAACAAATAATCCCTAGCAAACTCCTCGACTCACGGATACAAACACTCCTTGACGAGAGCCTCCTGATCCGCGTCGATTCGCAGAGCCACCAGTGCCTCCGTGGGAAATCCTCGACTCGTTTTAAACCCCAAGGAAACAAATAATCCTTGGCGCTTGGGAAACAAATAATTCCTAGCAAACTCCTCGACTCACGGATACAAACACTCCTTGACGAGAGCCTCCTGATCCGCGTCGACTCGCAGAGCCACCAGTGCCTCCGTGGGAAATCCTCGACTCGTTTCAAACCCCAAGGAAACAAATAATCCTTGGCGCTTGGGAAACAAATAATCCCTAGCAAACTCCTCGACTCACGGATACAAACACTCCTTGACGAGAGCCTCCTGATTCGCGTCGGCTCGCAAGGAAACCAGTGTCTCCGCGGGAAATTCCCGATTCGTCTCAACTTGCAAATGAAGCCTCAGGCAGCAGGGACTAAAAAACTTGCTTCCTGAACAATGAGACCCTGCAAGTCGATCCAAAAAGATCTCTTGCATACTATTCACGGGTCTCACTCTCCAAAGTCAAATCTCGACAAGGAGGGAAACAACCGCTTACGAGCCCTCTCGACTCGTAAGAGGGAAAAATTCTCTTATAGGATCCTTACGACTTATAAGGGAAAACCACACTTAGGAGTCCTCACGATTCCTAAGGAGAAAAAAAAACCACCTACGAGATCCTCTCGATCCGTAGGGAGAAAAATCTCTACGAGACCCTCACGGCTCATGGAGTTGAAAAGTCTTAGGCAGCAGATCTGAACCTGCGGCCTAAGCCATCGCTATTTCTTAAGAAAGTCAAGATGCGTGCTCTATTATTCGTTAACCATGTTTGCTAAGGTGATATGCTGATAATAAAAGAAAGAAAAGACGGAGAAAATAACACATTACAAAAAAGGTGTATCTTTTATTCATAAACTTGATTGGATACAGGATACATTATGTCAAAGAATAAAAAAATATACATTCTTTTATCTACGAGTACAAACGATACAAAGATGGATAGCTACTGAGGAGGAAGTGTCTTTAGTAAATTCAAAAGCTGCTCTCGCACTTCCTTCAGCGCTTCCTCCTTAGTGACAGCCGCAGCCACCTCCGCCTCCACCTAGGCCCGCTGCTGCAAGAAGAATGAAAGTTGCTCCTCCATCGCCTTCTGGGCTGCTTCCTGGTTGGGTGTATCTCGCTCGACAACGTCAAGTTGTTGCCTCAATGATAACCCTTCGGAAAGACATTGCAGAAGGCCCTCAAAGACAACCTTCAGCCGTGCGGCGTTGGCCTCCACCCGAGCATGCAGTCGGGCAGACTTGCTCGAAGTCTCATCACGCTCCTTACACCTTGAAATGACTTCTTGTTCGAGATGGCGGAAGTAAGGAGCGCTCTGCTCAATCCACGCTGTTATTTGATTACTGGCAGCCAAGGTCTCGGGAGCGGGACGCAGCGACTCCAACTGATATAGGCGACCCTCGATCTCCCTACAGTGGTTAACCCAGGATGCGATGATGTCCTCATCATGAAAGTTCACGAGTATTGCTATATGGTTAACCCAGGATGCGATGATCCCCTCCGAAGGACGGCGCACAGGACCGCGATGTCCTGACGCTGAGATTTGGGGCAGATGCTATATGGTTTTATCCGTCCACCTCTCCGAAGATGCCAAGTTGATTTATGGCACCGTGTATCGGAGGTTTAGACGGATGCGGACGATGTAGCAGACTTCGTCAGATTCCCCCTCGCTTGAGGGGTTTTTGATTGTGGGGACACTTTTCCCTGCAGGCGCAAGCCCCTGCAGTTAATTACGCTACCGCATCGCGGTAGCCACTTTCTCCTTCTCCAGAATTTCACTTTGTGTCGTGTGTGTTTGTTTTGTTTGTGGTTGCCCGTGGATTGTATACGGAGACTAAGTAATGCCGTCGCCCGTAGGACGTGGATTAGTCCAAATCCGTATTTACTTAGATTTGGGTTTGGTGTTTTTAGTTTAAGGATACGTTAGCCGCGTTGCGGCTAAGATCAACTTAAATGTTCGTTAAGGATACGATAGTCCTGTTTGAGACTAAGATCAACTTAACGTGATAATCCATTTAATATCTGGCCATCGGGACTCGTCACCTCTCTAACGTCGTTGAAGGATTACAACGGTAGATGTCAGAGGAGTTCAGAGATGTACCCTTGAACCAAGGTTGATTTGGAGTTTTATAGTCCATTTGAATGTTTAAGGATACGTTAGCCGTGTTTGGGGGCTAAGATCAACTTAAACGGGATCGTTTAGATCCAGCAAAAGAGCATTTGGAGGCTCTATTGTTCCAGTTTAGGGACGTAGTGGTCCATAGGTAGTTTAGGGATGTTGCGGTCCATGCTCCAGTTTAGGGACGTGGTGGTCCATATCCCAGTTTAGGGACACGGTGGTCCATGTTTCAGTTTAGGGACGTGGTGGTCCATATTCCAGTTTAGGGACGTAGTGGTCCGACATTAGTTTAAGGACATTCCGGACCAATATTAGTTTAAGGACGTTTCGGTCCAATATTAGTTTAGGGACGTTTCGGTCCAACATTAGTTTAAGGACGTTCCGGTCCAACATTAGTTTAGGGACCGTTCGGTCCAACATTAGTTTAGGGACGTTCCAGTCCATGAGTTTAAGGACCCCGCAGTCCATATCGATGTGTGGTTGTCGGGACCCGTTACCTCTCTGACGTCGTTGAAGGATTACAACAACCTGTGTCAGAGGAGTTCGGAGATGTACCCTCGAACCAGATGTAAATTGATTTAAGAGAGCAATCTTGCTTAGTCAATTTAATTTAAGGACTTACGGCCAGAATTGGGCTAAGTCCAGTTGAAAATGTTCAACATTTTATTTATTTTTGGCCTGTTAGACCTTTACTGGGGCTCGGCTCCTGTTTAATAATGCATAGCATTATTTATTTTGTCAGGGCTGTGCCCATTTATATATGATGCAGAGCATCAGTCTTGCTTGGGCTCTGCCCTGTTTATTGCATTTTCAATTTTTGTTTGGGCTCTGCCCCTTTTCATTGTATTGCAATTTTTAATTCGGCCTACTAGGCCCCTCTGATTTGGGCCTGGCCCTTCAGTAAAATAAATGCATTGCATTATTCAGGCGCTTTGCGCCAGTCACAGAGCGCAAGCGCTTATGGTGAGGACACGTGTCATGCTCTGGTGAGTGCAAGCGCAACAGCGCAGTGCGCTGCGCTAGTGCGCTGCGCTGTTGTGCTGTTGACACGTGGCGCGCTCTGGTGAGTTGCGCCAATTCCAGAGAGCGAAGCTCTATTTTAAGAGCGCATAGCACAAATTATTCTGTAGCTGACACGTGGCGCTCTCTCAAGAGCGCAACAGCGCAGTTTGGGCGTGCAAAGCACTAAGAATCTTTTAGATTCAAGAACAGAAGTGCAAAGCACTATTTTTATTTTTGTTGTTTCCTTATTTTTGAAGAATCAGTGGTTCATAAGAAGTGCATAGCACTGTTTATTATGTGAAGAACATTGATCTAGTTTTTAGATCAATGATTTATTAAAGAGATTTCTTTTCTCCCCTGAAGGTTTTTACCTTTCTCTTTGAAATTTTCTCAGAATTCTCTCTCTGTTTGAACCTCTTGACTTTTTTCAAGAAAATGTTCATACTTTGAATTGAGGCCTAGGGTCCTTTTTATAGTGCCCATAAATTAGTTAAATTTGTTAAAGAGATCTTTCTCTCAGTGATTCGGGGAATTTTCCCCACCGTTGGATCTTTGATCCAAGGGCTTCTGCTTTGCAGAAGAAAATTTTCTTGTTTTAACAAGAACAGAAAAGATTTCTTAAAATTTTAATTCTGTTTGGCGCAGATGCCCCAGCGCGTGTCGCGTGTCGCACAGCGCAGCGCAACTGCGCTAGCGCATCTGCGCTGACACGTGTCGCGCAGCGCAGCGCTTTTCTTGTTTTAACAAGAACAGAAAAGATTTCTTAAAATTTTAATTCTGTTTGGCGCAGATGCCCCAGCGCGTGTCGCACAGCGCAGCGCAACTGCGCTAGCGCATCTGCGCTGACACGTGTCGCGCAGCGCAGCGCCTGCGCATCTGCGCTAGCGCATCTGCGCTGACACGTGTCGCGCAGCGCAGCGCCTGCGCAGCTGAAGCGTTGCTTCCTTTAATAGAGTTTTGCTCTGATTGGGCGTGCCTTCTTGGGCGCTGCGCTGACGTATCAGCGCCTGACATGTGGCGCGTTGCGCCCGAGATTTGAAGCGTTGCTTCAAAATTTTGAATTTTGAATTTCAACAGAGCTTTGCTCTGATTGGGCGAAACAAATGCCCCTCCACCGTTGCGCTCACGTGGCGCACACGTGAGTGCTGCGGTGGCAAGATCCTGACCGTTGGATCAACGAGTGAGCTGAAGGGGCGCAAGCGCCTTATAAATAGGCCCCTGGCCCTTAGAAAATCTTCACCATTTTCTAGATTTTGATTTACAGAGCTTTGCTCTTGTTTTAAGAACTTCAGAGCTTTGCTCTTGCTTCCAGAACTTTAGAGCTTTGCTCTCATTTTCCAAGTTAGAAAACTTTAGCTAAAATTAATTTAAAATTAAGTTAAATTAATTTAAATCAATTTTAACCAACAGAGCTTTGCTCTCATAGATATTTTGATCTAAAGAAATTCCCTTTGGGGTTTCACCAACAGAGCTTTGCTCTCAAGAATCCATAGATCTGAAGAGATTCTGTTCGTGGGTTCTAACCCATGAACAGAGCTTTGCTCATGGATCAAAATGTAGATCTTTTTTGATCTAAAAAAAATGAAGAATTTCTAAGAATCTTCATGGATCTTTTAGGATCCCCAAAAAAATTTAATCTTTTAGGAGTTTAAAGAAAAACTTTCCTTTTTAGATTTTCTCATCATTATCACAGAGCTAGGCTCTTTTAAGGAATCTTATTCCCCTGAGACCAGAGTTGGACAAGTGTTACTCTGTGACAGAGCTTTGCTCTAAAAGAGGAGATTTTCTCCTTGTCTCTAGGGATTTTTATTATTAATAAGAATGTTCTCTTGGGGATCTTTTCATTAGTTGATAGTCTCATCTAATGATGGGGCTGTCTTATTAAATGATGCATTGTCATCCAGATTTTGTGGGTCCCCCTTTGGTCCCCTACTCACTGCACTACTGTGTGGTGTAATTAATTAATTTTAATTTAATTTAATTAATGCATTTTTTTTAGACGCCAAACGTTGGAATTACAACACTAACGGCTAAATTGTTCTTTTGCAGCGATCATGTCTCTAGACACTTCATTCCCGTTCGTCCGCTCGGAGGAGGGATTTCCCGAGGCACCCTCGGACCGCGAGGTCCTGACCATGATTAGAGAATACGACCCGGAGTACAAGAAACTCCACCTTTGGGGGTCTTGGTATAACCAGATCATTATGGGTCGACGCAGCTTCACATGCGCAGTGCCGTCCGAGCCCATTACGGCGATTCATTATGCTACCCCACCCTCGGTGCAGTATGCCGTGGAGATGGTGGATTGGACCGCGAACAGCTTTCTTCATCCCGCTATGGATGCGGTTCCGGTCCAACGTCCTATGGTCTTGGATATCCTAGGACGTCGTATCTTTCAGGGCGAGGCGAGACCCTGGGGGCAATCATATAACATTGGTCTGATCCCCCGCCATCCGATTGGCTACCTGTCGTGGGCCCGGTACATCCTGTCGACGAAGAAGTCGCAGTTGATAAGATTAGGATTGTACCCCGCGGTCTACGTCTCTCTCTTCCAGTATCCCACGCTCCCCACCTGGTGGTTTAAGGCTTTCTTGGAGCAGTGGAACATTCCCACCCACACTTTCCTTACCATGGATAGGGAAGTGTCCATCTCTTTGGAGGAATTCGCGGAGGTATCCGGCCTACCAGTCATGGGGGAACACTATGAAGAGCTGCTCCCGACAGATGAGTACGTCTTCGGTGCTAAGCCGATGGTAAGGGGGATCACGCCGGAAAATGCCGTTCAACACCAATTCCCGAGCCTGATCAAGGTGTTGAACATCTACGAGTCCCTTTTTATCGAACATGGGAGTCGGGGGGTTAACTTTGAGGACTTCATTGCTCGTTTCCTTCGTCCAAGCGTCATTTCATCGGGATCTGCCAAGTTTGCCACCCTGGATGACCCTTTCGGTTTAGGTTTGGATAACCTGCCAACGAAAGATATAGACCAAAAGGACTTTTTTCTTCCTAACTCCCCAACCATGTCTTTTGCAGAAATTGAGGCCCCTGGAATGGATGAGGAGGCCTTTTTCTTAGGATTTCTCGGACTGTGGCTGAGTTGGATCGCGATCCCAATGCACTCTCATCGCATGCGGCCTTCTGTCTTTTACCCAGCCCACCGAATGGTCATCGGGGTAAAGGTGGCTGTGGGGATCGCTGGCTTGGCGCACCTATATCATGGCCTCAGCCGAGCAGCGGATGCCAATGAGCCCGGGGTACTGCACGTGGTCTTCCCGATGCACTACTTTGCATTGTGGCTTGAGCTACACATGGCGGGTGTCTTCGGCATGCATAAAAGGCCTTCATTCTTTGACAAGTGCGGTTTTCCTCGCATTATACAGTTGATTGGCTCATCAATCGTGACCCCCTCACCACGGAACGCCAGGGGTTTACTGCTTCGCCCTCACACCGTTGGAGTCGGGATGTCCTTCATTGACAAGGTATTAACCATTGGAAAGGCATCCACCACTGCGGTGCGACCATTACAGGACTCCTTTAAGGATGGAGCTTCAGTGTTGACGGCCCGGGAGACCCTCTACTTGTATTCTATTAGACCGGGCTTCTTAGTCTTCAGGCAGGGCGGTGCGGCAATCTTCATGAGATATAACCCGCATCGTTTCGCCCAACAACTGGGCTACGATCAAGGGGTACCCTTGGAAGCTTTCTTACTGGAACCTGCTGCTAATGAAGAAGGGATGGAGAACGCGTTACATCACTTCATGCGCCTGAACACGGGTTCTCATTTTTTTATCAGCACGCCGGCCTGCGCTCCACGACTCCTTAATGTATATAAAGAGTGGTACAATCATGCGACGGGGGCCGTTATAAAGGAGGAGAGGCGAGTGTTGATCGACCGTAAAGAAGCACCTCCCGGCACCGACCGTAATGCTCCCTTAATGCCAAGGACCCCGGTGGTTCCTCCTCTAAAAGATGCCGGGGGCAGACCATCACGTGCGCAAAGTCCTCCGCATGGATTGCCGCTTCCCGATATTACAGATGCAGCCCCAGCATCCCGTGCTCCAGTGGAGACAGTGGTCGTGGCCTCGCCGGAGTCCGGTGTAGGTGCAGACATCGGGACCCGTCGTCCCAAAGTGGCTGCTAAGCGGAAGTCGATCCCACGTGAGCCTAGGGTCGGAGGGCAAAAGAAAAAGAAGTCGCTCTTCGCCGCGGACGTCGTGTTCGGTCAGGAACCCCATGCCCCCTATGCCGAGGGCCTGATCGAATACGGGACTAACGAAGGACTAGTGATGCCGCCGCCGGACGATACAGACTTGGAGGCTGCTCTCGAAGCTTCAGCGTGGTTGGCGAGGCGTGATGCGTGGCTGGCTAAACTAGCGCAATCAGGTAACTACTAGTCGCCTTTTCTTTACTGCAACATATCCTCTTCATTGCCTTTGACTAACGCTTTTCTTTCTTTCCTTTCAACAGGCATCACTGACGAAGAAGCCATTGCCGCTTCTCTGAAGACTTTCCAGGAGGAGGAACGTCTTAGAGCATCCATGGGCCTTAGTAAGTTTCAATTCATCAAGTTTTCATTTCCCTTGTGTTACGGTCAATCTAACCTTTCCCTTTTAATCACAGGAACCTCAATGCCGTTCCCTCCAAGTGACGCAGATGTTTTACCGGCTGCCGATGTTCCTGCTTCCTCTGGGCCACTGCAGGAGGTTCGTCTTGAAGAGCCGATGAAAGATGCCTTAAAGGCTCTGGAGGCATCCCTGAACGAGGATGACGACGCCTTGAAGGAGGCGTCACAAAAGACCATCGCGACAGCCCGGGAGGAAAGGAAGCGGCTGAGGCGTGAGGCGAAGGCGCAGGGCTGCCTTGGCTATGGGAGCGGGTCCCAGCACTGCCCCTCGTGCCGATACTCCATCTGAAGAGGCCCCTGTCGCCCTATCCACTGCCCGCAGAGAGGTGGCGCGCGCAGTTCGGAGCGCAAACGGTAAATCCGCTTCAGGTAATATTTCTCTCAGAGTTTTTGTTATAAGGATTTTAATGTCATTGGTCCTTATATCTCTTATCTTGCAGGGCCAAGTCCGATCGAGGGGGAGGCGGAAACCGTTGATCCCAAAGAAACAGAGGAGGCGGTACCTGCTGAACTCGAGTCGATGGTGGGCAACGTCGCTGTAGCTTTGGAGCCTGAGGTGGAGGTCGAGGGGCCTACCGCCGAGAAGGTCATTGATGCCGAACCTGAAGTGGTGGCAGATGATATGATCATTATAACCGAGTCTAGGGTGGTGGAGGATGAGGCGCTCGAGGCCGGCGATCTCGTGGTGATGGTGGAAAATACAACCGCGACTACTGAACCTGAGAGAGTAGTGGGTGAGGTGGCCATGATTCCCGAGGACGAGCCAACGGCTCCTTCTCTGGAATCTGGCAATACTCCAGTCATAGCCCTCCCCGTCTATGGTCCTCCGCTGTCTCCAGGTCTCGCGAGCACCACAACGGTTCCCATTGAGTCGGGTGATGAGGCCACGGGCGGTGGTCTCATGTCAATAGAGGTGGGAATCGCCTCCGTTTCAGCCGGCAGCTCATCAGGTAAATCCCAAGTTGCTATCTTCTTTATCTTACAATCCTTTCTGACAAATTTGCGTTTGTTGTAACGCAGGTGCAGTCAGTGCCGATGCTCCACTACTTGAGGGAGCGCCTTCAACAATTGCCTTGGCGGTGGTCACCTCTCAACCCTCTCTCATACCATCTAAGATGCTGGAAGGTATGGGTTTGCAATTTATTAATCCTATACTTCAGACATATAATTTGTGTACTAAAGTCATATTGTTGTGTCTTTCAGGAGTGCTTTTCGACCATGTATATCAGATGTTGCTCCCACACTTCTCTTTCCCATCCGAACTTGCTTCTTCCCCTGGTGGCGTTGCTGAGTATGATTTCCATTGATGTTTTTCTTCTTTCATTGATGGAGTTACCTCTAACCCCTCCCTTTTTATTTCAACTGCAGTGCTACAGATTGAAGGAGGGGATAAAAGATCAGCTGTGCCACCGGCCCTTCCGACCTTGCCACCTGTCTCGACTGGTACAGCGACTATCACGTTGGTAACTTCCCTATCTTTATTTTCTGCATTGTTATCTGATCGCATCCTGTTTCTTTTCAGTTGTTGTTCCGGCCTCGTCGCCCTTCGAGCCTCGTATTACAATGCCGGCGGGTCCTTATCTGAGGAGTCTGTCTTCAAAAGGCGCCGCGAATAGTCTGCGCATGTTGAGTGACTACGTCGAGGAACTCGACGTTGAAACTCCTACATCTGCCCCAGACTTCGCTATAGTGGTTAACCCGATGCTAGCATGCACGAAACACAATTCCGGTGCATCTATTGCACGAAATACAAATCCGGTGCATCCGGTGCACGAAATACGAATCCGGTGCATCCAGTGCACGAAATACCAATCCGGTGCATCCAGTGCACGAAATACAAATCCGGTGCATTTAGTGCACAAAATATAAATCTGGTGCATCTAGTGCACGAAATAACAATCTAGTGCAACAAGTGCACGGAAACTCATCAATAACTCAAATGCGTATAAAAAGCAACACCGAGTGTACCAAGATGTATAAAATCCAAAAACGTGTGCAATTATGTGCACAAAACACGTATCAATGCACTGCAAGCATATGTAAGCTATACCGAGTGCAAAAATCATATCGAGTGCGTACCACATGCACAAAATCAAATCAACCGTATGAAATCCACGAAATCATAAACACGTGCAGTCAAGGCACAAAATGAATATCAAATGTAACAGATATGCACAAGTCGCAAACCGATGTAGCGGTGTATGAACACAAATCAAGTGCAATAACTATGCACAAAAAGATAAATACCCAGTAGGTGCAGCCATGGTGCACGAAATCAATATCATGAAACCCAATCATCAAAACTCAAATCCAAGCGATATAAGCATGAAACTCGGATCACAAACGCAAATCGCAATAAATGACATTGAGGTACACCCCCTACAATGTCGAAAAAATGTCGGTGCGCCCAAAACTGGCAGAGCAAGAACATCCGCTTGCCTCCTGCTCACGGTCTGGTGTCTTCTGTCTCTGGGTCCTCATTTCCTCTATGAATTACCAATCTCGCAATCCATCGGCTCATCGGCCCGGTCAGGCGTACTAACGGAAACGATTCCGCTCTGACACCCTCTGGTCATCTCTCGGCCAATTAGTATGACCACTCGTAAAGCAGCACATCACTGGCGTCGGCCTCTGGCCCTCTGAATACACGTGACTGCAACTCTTATCGCAGCAGTGTCCTGGAAGGAACTTGCTCAAGGTCTCTTCCGATTTCGCCTATGCCGAACTATACGGAGGCCGGTACTCTTACATATTTTTTTCTCATTTTCTGGACATCTGCGTTCTAAGCACAGCATTTTCTTGGGAACTGGCCGTATCCCAACGCCTCTTTATGCCTATCGGATCTCTAATCTCAACGGGGAGTAACAACAGCTCGTTAACATCTCGCACGAACTTCTTGTTCCGCTCGTCCTTATTTTCGCCCACTTCGACGTCACGTCATGCTATCTGCGTACTGCAATTGTTCTCGGCTACAGTCAATCCAGAATCTTTCACACGGACTCGAAATCGCGAACTCGGTATCTTCATCACTCTGTAGAAGATCTCTAGCCGAACACGTTCTCGGAAACTCGTCCCAACTATCGGAGGAATACTCAATACCCGTCCGTTCTCAATCAACTCACAATGCATCTGGGTGAGGCACTATATCCGAAGCTGGTCAACTTACTGATCTCCTATCGGATCATCCAACGAACAACGTCATCTCTGGATCGATCTACTCTAGATCTGAGTAAGATTCTCCACACTGGAAATCTTCAACTCAACTAGGCCTGCGTCAGCGCATCAAATCAGACGAATCATCTCAGTCGCTCAACTCTGCTCAAGATAGTCTAGCTATCTTCTGTCGCATCTCTGCCTGAAAGCTCCAGTGATCTCATCTCATAAGCTCTGGAAGCGACATCCCATCAATCTCACCAACAGCTGGATCATCTGTCTGCAAGGTAGACAACATCACGATCTCTGAGATAGGCTGTACATCAACAGTCCTCTCACAACAGGCAGCCTCTAATAATGGCCCGATCATCCGGCGCAAAACCATACACTCGCCTCAAACGAGAGGTCACAACACAAACACTAAATCGATACGTTCTCATGTCACCAAAAAACACGATGGTCAGTCCTCGTCCATGATGAGCTCGCCCTGATCGCATCACTAGCAGCAGCTCAATCTGAGCTCAAACCATGGTGAAAGGAACCTCAAGTATGTATCTATGAAGATAGCTCAAGGAACGAAAGGAATCAACAGATCCAGAATGGATACATGATCATAAGGAGGAACGGAATCGGTGAGAGTATGATCATGGAAACGAATAGAATCAAGGATCTCAAATGGATGTATGATCAAGGGAACGAAGAGAATCACAGAACTCAGGATATGTACATCCTAAGGTCACTTAAGCGGAGTATCGTATTGTAAATATGTCGCAGAATATACGTACGGTACGTCACTCTACTCAAGCTACCTACTCCATCAATCTGGGTCAGCCTATGTAACGAAAGTTCAGGTTTAATACCCCCTGTTCAAGTCTAAATTCCGTAAGATCAAGCTTAGGTTCCGAAATAGATTACACCCCAGACTCCACATAGTCAAACCTAGACTCGAACCAAGGTTAAACCTAGCGCTCTGAAACCAACTTTGTCACGACCCGAAATTTAGTTCGTGACTAGCACTTAAATCACGCCACGTCTAAAGGCGTAACATAAATTAAATAAGTCGAAACCCAGAAATCCAAACCTTTTAAAGAAAATAAAAGAGGTGAAGTTTTGAAATATGGGTATGATGAAATCAAATGTTTACTTAAATGCATAGATAATGGAACATGAAAAATGCAAGTGGATTTTATTAGTTGAAAAACATGTTTCGTCTTTTAAAAATTTGGGCAGCACCTCCTTTGTATTTTTGATCCAAAACCACATACACATGATAATATAAAAGGTATCCCCAAGCGGGAGCTAGCTCTTCGCCAATCGGCGGAATCACAACCACGCAAGACAGAATATATGTATACGACGCCCAACGGCGAAGATCAACACAAAGAATAATGTAAAGCAAGACATCAACCCCCCCAAGTGAACATATAACCCATCGCTCAATGTCTCGCAACTACAAGTCTTGCTAAGTCTTACTACTTATACAAATACTAGTTTCTGATTGATGGAGTTAACTAGATACAATAGGAATAATAAGTACAATAGGGGTACGATCCAACATGTACCACCTACCCAAGCAAATCATCCGAATCCAAGATGTGTGCCAGCAATGCCGCTACTGATCCATGCGGTCAACCTGCAAGAACTGTGGCACAACGGGGGTGAGTTGCCAACTCGTGAGTAGAAAACATCTTCAGGTAGAAATCGAATAAACAACGATTCCAAGGTCAACTATATCATAAAGGTAATACTATGATATCTAGGGTGACCGTATCTGCATATATGCCGACAACATAATCACTGCCTATCTACATGTGGCTAACATCTACGTGTCCATCAATGACACAACAATATCATGCATGTAAATATCATTAAAGCATATGCATGTAAATATGAGGATATCAACTAACGTGTGTCTATCAATGACACATCAAAATCATCGAACCTGAGTGTTCAGCATCGACACTCGAAATATCATGAAACCCGTGTCCAGCATCGACACGTAAATCCTCATATATCGGGCTCCGTCAGTCCGGATCGGCGCACGGGCTCCATTTGTCCGGATCGGCCTTCGGGCTCCGGCAGTACGGATCGTCCTATATCCATCTCTCGACTCCGGTCGGTATCCTCCGAATAACCGCCGGTCCAACCAATCACCGGTAGGTAGTAGTCCCTCTGCCAAGCTCATTGCCTACTGTGCGACATCCCTTTCTTGGCCTAGGGTACCATACCGGGTCCACCATGTACCCGCAAACGACCTCATACAGCTCCTCGAATCGGGTTTCACATATCAATCTCAGAACCGAGAAAACACATGGTGGACGTCTCAAAATATCATATCAAGAGAAACCGGATTTTTAAAACAATACATACATTCTTTTGAAATAACCACGGTTCTCAAATCCATAAATCTCATGAAAACAACATCTCAGTGCATATAATCGTAAAGCATGATATATGCAAATATAGAACAGAAATGTGAGCATCTCAGTATATCATGCAACATGGAACAGTGATGTGACAATATCAGTATATCATGCGACATATCATAATGATGTGATAATTCTACAGTGTAAGTGACATAGCAATTATCGATGATGAAGTGTGTGAGCCGGCCAATCTGTGTAAGTGTAACATACGCATCATCGATAATGGTGTAGGTATACTAGCACAGGTATATGTAATGCAATGAGAATGACATGAACGTAGCATAAAGTAAATCGTGGGCGCAATGCTATAAGGTATACGTCTCTATCACATATCCGAGTCGGTGAATCTATCAATCGGCATCCAGCCTCATAACATCACGTACGGTACAATCTATCGTACAGCATCCTCTAGTCAAGGGTATGGATAAATCATCAGGTAAAGCTCATCACGTACGGTAATCCATCGGACGGCGGCATTAAATAATTAGGGATCCTATCAGCCTATATGACAATGAGGGTACGGACCTAACATCTCGTACGGCATAACACTCATGATTCACAACATTATATATATCTATATACCTATATCCCAGGTCATATCTATATCAATCTCATATCGTGGAACCGACAAAGGTATCAACTATCTCATATCGACTCGCATCCATATAACGATAAATTGACCTATGTCATCATATCTCATTGTATACTCTTTTCATCACATTAATATCTCACATCAAGTCATCTTACATTTACATTCTATCTTGTAAATCTCATGTCATGCTACTCTAAATCTCATACTTATTCTCGTGCACTACCTATATTTATATATCGTGATTCACATTTATGTTTCACATTCTTATATATCTTCGAGACATCCTTATCAATTTTATCATTTCATACTAAAACTTTAACCACATCCGTGGGTTCCTAGTATAGGTTTTTCCGACCATATTCATAAGTTTCTAACATGGTTTCCTTAACCATATTCTATATATATCGGTTTCCATCAAAATTTGCGGGGGTGCTATACGTCATCCACCCGACTTCCCCCGTAGATATAAATCTACTCACATGTGGAACTCCTTGTTCAGCCGTAGTCTATATGTTTCGTCGTTTCGGAATCCACGCGATGGTACCTACAATAAATACACAATCGCAAAAGCTATTAAAATCAAGTCCGAAAAACAAATACAGCACACGGATCGCCTATAAGTTAGAACCCATAGCCTACGCATGCAAAACCAAACAAATAACCCTCGTCCGTTGACGTACAAACGCCCAACGACCAAATACAATATCAAATCCCAAAACCCAAGTTCATAAATCACAAATACCAAATCAGCAATAAAGGAAATCACTCCCAGATTTCATCTCAGATTAAATTAGCCAATTCTGCATATATAGGGGGTCTAATTATCTGATAAGGGTGCCACAGACCAAGCACAAACCTATTTTCTCACACCAAGGCCGACATTTGCGGCCAGAAAGGGATTATTTGCGGCCAGGCCAAAGAATTAGGGGCTCGGGGCTCTAGGGTAGCTTCAAGGTTGCCTGCACGACTCACTGTAATTGCTATATAATTTTTAGGGTCTCAGGGTAGCAGCAGATCTCTAAATACCATCACTAATTCCACCAAAAATCCGATATCGGCAAATCTAAAGTTAGCATCTTGGTGTCTAGTCTCTGGTTTTGTCCAGAATTCTAATACTAAGGTCTTATAACAGCCACTACATATCATGATTCCACACAAACACCCAAACCCTCTCTTGAATTTTCCAAACATCACTAATCAACACCGATTTAACTCTAAACTAACAATAAGGTATACTACACACAATAACTTAACTAGGGTTTAGAATTATAGCTCTTTTGGCAACTCAAGAATTTTCTTGAGTTGCTCAAAATCTTCAAAATCCAACTTTGATTGGTCCAATGTGTTGAGGATGAAGTGGGGATCAACTTTTGTGAAGGGGTATAGGGTTTTGGTGAGGGAATTGAGATGGGTCATGAGGATAGAGAAGGTGGAGCTTGAAGATGAAGGAGGAGGTGAAGAATATAATGGGGGAGGAAGAATGATGGTTGCCCCCCTCTCTCTTTCTCACTATCACTCTCTCTCATGGCATGCTCCCATGCCATGATGTGGTTCGCTCTCTCTCTCTCCTCAATAATTCATTCTCTTTTCTCAACATAAAACATATAATACCAATAAAACAACACAAATGAAACAACATGCCACAAAATACAACATGTCATGGTGCACTAGCCATGGTTAAATGTAGAAACACGGATTTGGCTTAATCGCGATTAGTAGTGCACTAATCAATTTTTATTTAAACTTGCGTATAATTAATTATAAATATGCCAAATCCAATAAATATATTTTTAAATGAATAAATCATTTTAATCTCCAATTATTTCATAATTATTGGTATATATTTATACCATTTTACGAAAACCCCAATTTCGCAAATCGGGTAGTTTTCGCGAAATATATTATTTTAATATTAAATTCCAAAAATAATATTTTATATTTTCTGAAATGTTACATTTTCAGTCAGCGTGCGGCTCCGCAGCTGAATATTCTCGCAGTTCTTCTTCTCCTCTTCTTTTTCGGAGGTGGAGTCCTTTAAGAGAGGGTTGGGAGTTATTTCATTCTCAGAATCGCTCCCGAAAATAAGAACTTGGGGCTTTTCCCCTTCCGGACTGGTATCAACCATATGACAGTTGACAGTCGTTTTTTCACGTGCGTCTGTCGTACTCTTTTGCTATCGACGAGCTTCACGCTTCATCCTCTTGAAGTGTTTTTGGTGGGCAACATATCCTTGCCATCATTTCTTGAAGGTACTGTATTCTTCAGTGGGATGGGTAACCCTCCGATGATCTCGGCAGCAGTTTGGATGCGAATCCTCTCTGTTGAGACATATGACCCCCGGAGTGTTTCCTATGAGAGGTGGCAGCTTCATTCCAATTGACAGGGCGTTGGCAAACCGCTTCTCTGCCTTGATCCTGCTCTTATTTGTGGCAGATGTGCTTCGGTTTGGTTGGAGTACTTTACGACCCATCCTTGCTGCAGCTTCTTCATCCTGACGCTGATGCTTAGCCTTTTCGCATATGGTTGTCTCGCGTTCTCGGTCAGCTTTGCTTTTTTGAAAGGCTTCGTTTGCTTAAAATCTTTTCTTTTGAAACGGAAGGTTAACAGCCTATCGATTGGGTCTTCTGGCAGTTCCGGGGATTTTAGCGCCGATTCTGCCCCCAGTTCCTCTGCGTTGTTTTCTGATGATGAGGGAGTTTCATCGTCATTTAACAACGAATGGGAGACCATGTGGCAACTTGCTACACAGTCTTCGGTTTCTTCTGATGAGTCATTTTCCTCATCGTTGTCATTATCTTCGTTCTCAAGAATATGCTTGAGGAACTCTTTGAGGGTGACCGGTGTCCGCGCCTTCTGATTGTACTTCTCCAGCACGTCGATGTACTTTTGTATGTTTGTGCGCTTGTCATTATACTCGGCAGGCTGCACAGGCTTCTTGGTCTTCTTCTTTTTCTTCGAAGACTTTTAAGGCTTGACTTTGGGATTTTGCCCTTTGTCAACAACTTTCGGTATGAGACGCGGTTTCAGCATCCCTTCGATAATTTCAGGTTCAAGTGGGCTTTTTCACCTGACTGCCGGATATGCATGTAAATCGTTCAACATTCTTTTAGTCTTTACTGAAAGAACGATTTCCCATGGAGTTTCTTCCACGAGCGAGCATGATGCCCCCGGTGCATCCGCCTTTTTGGGAGTGTGCTTCTGTGGAGGGTTCACCCTCCAGTTCTCAGAAAGCGCGAACTTCCTCTATTGATACTGATCCTCGACCCAGTTCTTGATGACGTAGCAATTCTCAATTGGGTGGCTCACTATTCTGTGATAGGAGCAGTAGTTGGGGTTGTTGACGTCACCGGGTTGCGGTGGACGCCGTGGGTCTGGCAATGTGATGAGTTTGTTATGCATTGCCAGCTCAAATAATCTCCTCGTCTTATCGCGGGGAAACGAGTAAGCGCGTCCTAGCCTTTCTCCTAGGGATAGGCGTGGACGTGCATTATTTTGGCGAACCTCCAGTTTTGGGTCGCTCGGTTGTTGTTGAGTGTTGGCGATGAATGCCGCTTTCCCTTTACCCTTGGCATTTCGAGGGTCCTTACTTGAGGAGGAAGGTCCGTGACCCATCTGGTCCATTTGGGCCAGTTTATCAATCAGTGCCTGGAAGGTCATCAGCTTGAAGAACGTCATGAACTGGGACACAGTCGTTTGCGGATCTAGTGTCCCGATAAACATGCCCACGGCGGGGGATTCTTCGATGCGTTGTTCGCACTTTGACCATAGGCGTTGGGGTCAAAATTTGCACCCCGGTTGACCGAGTCAAAATCAAGGTCAACCCCAAGCCAGGTGGGCCCAAGCCCAGGTCAAGCGGGCCTATGCCCAAGCCGAGCCCGCGGCCAAGCCTCCTCATGCCAACAACAAAATCATGTAATAAATAATTTTTATGTAATTTTTTATGCATGAGTGGGCATAAAGCCAAATTTTTGTAAAGCCCATGGCTTATGTGCAAAAAAGAAATGACACATGAGCCATGGGATGGGCAAAATGCCATTTTGTAAAGCCCAAGAGGCTATATGTAAATATATAAGCCTATATAAGGTAACATGATGATGAATAAAGGATATACTTTTTATTTCCCTCAAAATCTAGGGTTTGTGCCTCTTTCCCCTTTCTGAAGGTTCTAAACCTTCTACTTTCTTTTGAATTAAATCAAGAGTTTTACTCTTCCTTTTCCAAAACTAAATAGTTTTTCACCATAAAACCCACAGAGGGGAGCTCAGATCTCCCATCAGATCTCAAAAAGAAGAGATTTTTAAAATCTCACATCTCTTGATCTTCAAGATCCGGCCAACAGAGGAGGAAGAAGGAGGCCCATCTCCGAAAACCTCATTTTTGGGGAAGATCCAGGGCTCCAAAGAAGAACCCCATTCATCAATTCCAAAATATCTTAGGAGTTTAACTCCACTCTAAATCCTCTTTTGGGATTTTAAATCCTATTTCTGGGACTAAAAGCCCATTTTCCTCGCCGGCGCCCAAGCGCTTAAGCGCCCAGCGCCCCAAGCGCTTAAGCGCCCAGCGCCCAGCGCCCAGCGCCCATGTGCCGGGCACGTGGTGCGCTTGCACTCGAGCGCCTTGCACTCGAGCGCCCAGTGCCCACATGCCGGACACGTGGTGCGCTAGCGCTTGAGCGACTAGTGCTCAAGCGCCCAGCGCCCACGTGTCGGACACGTGGTGCGCTAGCGCCTAAGCGCACAACGCTCAAGCGCCCAGCGCCCATGTGCCAGGTACGTGGTGCGCTAGCGCTCGAGCGCCCAGCGTCCACGTACCTAAGCGCACAGCGCCTAAGCGCCCAGCTCTCAAGCGTCCAGCGCTCGCGTGCTAGGCCCGTGAGGCGCTGGCCCCATACGTCCTTTGGGCGCTTTTCCCCTTTTTATATATATGTATACATGTATATATATATATATATATATATATATAGATACACACACACTCCACAACACCGTCCCTGTTAGAAAATTTTTTCTAACGGGACGCTGCCCCGTACCCCGCAAGGGGGCTGGTAGCCCCCTTGACCCCCAGCCCGCTATCCGGGTAGCAGGACCCCCGTAAAAACTCTGCGGGCCCCTCGATATATCCAAAACCCCTCGAAAACACAACACTGCACATTGAGTTCGCATGACCAGTTTAACCCGTTAATCGGAGGTTCTCTCGCCCCAAAGGCGAGGGGTAATTAACGGCAGCTTAGTCCGCGGCTGCCGGAGATTCGGATCCATACAATCAATAAACCCCCGCCTACCCTAGGCAGGGGGAATCTGTAGTACGCCTTACAAGCACATGCGCATTCCCGTCTCAATGGGGTGACGAAAAACACCCTACACTAGGTTCCGCCACCGGATCGCATATTGGACCCAGGTTTATCCCGGCTTTACCCTGGTATTAATTAAAGCCGTGATCGGGATGCGCTCGCTTGCGCTGACAAACCACTGTGTGAACAACAGCTTTATCTCTGTGAATGTCCTCACGGAGTCATTTGGGAGCTCCGAATACCATTCAAAAGCCGTTTCTGACAAGCTACCAACGAACCGGCAAGCAACAGTTTGTCATCGCCTCCGGTGTTGCCGCATAAAGCTCTGAACTGAGCGACGTGCTGGTGTGGGTTGCCTGTCCCCTTATACATATGGAACTTGGGGATCGTATATCCCGGCGGGTATTTGATCTGGTCATACTAGCCTGGATACGGTCGCTCAGTTCTGACGATTTGGCCAGCTGCTTCGCTAGCTTGATGAGCTCATCGAATTCTACTGCCAGGTGTTATAAATGGGTGTTGGTCAAAGACATTTTATTAATGATTCAATAAACTTCGACCTTTCTTGATTAGCGCGCTCTTGGATGAAAGAAGCAAACTCACGGGACGGACAGGTCTGATTATAAAGCCCGGTGTATTTGTTGAGCTATGTAGTTATCAAGAGCAGCCTTGGAGATCGTTTCCTTCTTAGCTGTTGATAAAGCCGAAAGAGGGTTTGATGTTTCCCATCTGTCATCCTCGATGATTATCGGCGGATCCTCGGCTGGAGGTTCTGGCTGGATCATCATTCCAACCATGTCCTGAAACAAAATAGCCATCTGCTTTATGTTGGCAGCCTGCTAAGTGGCTTCGTTATCTTTTCTCAATCACCCTTCGCAGGAACTTTGTATCGGTCTCCTGCTCTTGGCGCTGTTCAGATGCTGGTTCTGGACTTTCTTTCTGTCCGGTGAGTGCTGCCATTTTGGTCAGCATTTCCTGAAGATTTTGTTGTTGCTCTTGAGCTTTTGTTAGCGACCGAGTTTGCGGTCGATGAGCCACGGAAGCACGGCTTTCCTTTTTCCCAGAAGCCATGTAGACCGTATGCACGATCATGCCCCCAGACTTGGGGCGTTTGGGTCCATCGCCTTTAGAGTTTGCCATAGGTGGTGGGATTTTCTCCGGCCTCGTCCTTTTATGGGAGGTCGAAGTTGAAGGAGCCATTATGATAGGCACCTCTATAGAAGAATCCCCTCGCTGTATGACAGAGGAGTGGTCTTCCTCTTGTCGAGCCTTCGATTTCTTCGGTCGACGAGAGTAATCTTTGTTGATCACAGAGTCCTGAACTTTCCGCCAGACCCTGTGAATTTGCGAGGAGTGCCACTGATGGGGCTGCTCCGTCTTTTCCTGCACTGTGGTTTCTGCAGGCAGGGGCGATTTCTTTAGCACCGCCGTTGGAGAGTTCTTTCGTACCCTCCTAAGCAGGTCAAAATTGTTCCCGGTTGGAACAGCAGCATCAACTTCCACCATTGGAGTTGGCAGAGTAAGTCCAGAGAGGGAGTTCCTCCCAGCTTTTCTCACTCGGCGCCAGTGGCGAAGTCGAGCGTGTCTTGCAGATGGGACCGCTTCTGTTTTGGAAGCGGCTTCTTCATGCCCCCGGTTTTGTTGAGGGACTGTTGTTGGTGCCAGCCTGTTGAAGACTGACGTCCTTGGCAGAGTTTGAAAAGGATCGGCCAATCTTTTGAAGACCGGTCTTCTGGTAGGGGAAGCACTTTTGATGACTTCACCTGCAGGAGGAGTTGGGAGGGCTATCTATTTTGGGGCAGCCCTTCAGGTATGACGAGCCTCTTTTCGAGCCCGTTTTGGTTCTGGCTCTACCTGTTGAAGACTGAGACGTCTAAGCTTTGGCTTAGCCTGTTGAAGACTGATGCATCGGATTTGAATGACCCGTTGAGAGGAGCCGTTGTAGTTGCAAGTCAATCGAAGACCGACCTTTTGGGAGCTTCGTCTTGCGGCGCTGGGGCGCTGAAACTCATTGGTAGGATAATGGTCCCGAAGAACAATCCGGTAGTGGCTTAAGTTACTTGCCCCACCAGCATTGAAAAGCTGGAGGCCATATTGGGCCCATAAGTCACTCCTCCAGTTAGCGCGGAGCGGGAGTTGCTGTTACAAGTTGTGCAGTTGGAAGTCATCGATATTCTCTTCTTCTGCACAGGAACAAGACACCAAATCTTAGTATTTCGAATCCAAGAGCAATCATAGCGAACCATGATTTTGTTCGCGAACACGACACACGAAGTGTGGAGTGGAAAGAGGAAAAGATCCCACCGGGCGTGCCAGAATCCGTTTACCGCAGGAAACGGAGACAAACTGGGATTGAACGTCTTGCCTAAATCTGGGGGCAGATACCATTTGGATTTATTCTTCCACCTCTCTGAAGATACCAAGTTGATTTATGGCATCATATATCGGAGGTTTAGACGGATGTGGCCGTTGTAGCGGACTTCGTCTGATCCCCCCTCGTTTTATGAGGGGGTTTTGATTGTGGGGATGCTCTTCCCTACAGGCGCAAGCCCCTGCAGTTAATTACGTTACTGCGTTGCGATAACCACTTTCTCCTGCTCTGGCAGTTCACTTCGTGTCGTGTGTGTGTTTTGTTTGTTTAGGTTGCCCGTGGATTGTATACGGAGACTAGTTTATATCGTCGCCCATAGGGCGTGGATTAGTCCAAATCCGTATATTTTTAGATTTGGGTTTGGTTTATTTAAGGACCGTTAATCTGATTTGAGATTAAGGTCAACTTAAACATATGAGCATTTAGGCCAAATTAATTTAATTTAAGGACATCAAGGTCTATTATTGCCATGTTTGAGGCGAATATTAGTTTAGGGACATTTCGGTCCAACATTCCCATTTTGGGGACGAATATTAGTTTAGGGACATTTCGGTCCATTATCGCCATGTTTGAGATGAATAATTAGTTTAAAGACTTCTCGGTCCGACATTCATTTTGCGTGCACGCGTATTTGTTACGTGACGAAGTGAACAATGTTGACATGGAATGTGCCCAATTTGGGGTACGATCCGATTTTAGGCATGCACATCAATTTGGAAGTGCATCAATGAAAGAAGTTGTTGGTCGTCGGGACTCGCTACCTCTTTGAAGACGTTGAGGAATTACAACGACATGTATCAGAGGTGTGAAGAGATGTACCCTTAAACCAAATCTCATATTTGAGGGAAAATGGGTTGTTGTGGACTTAAGAATTTTTGGTCATATTTGAGACCTTGGAAATTAAGAGCATATGGGCTCGATTGATTTAAAAATAAAGAGTTTTAATTTCAGTAAACTTAGTCAATTTTGGGTTGAGATTGAGTTTCCATAATGACCCAAAAGTGCTAAGCACTGAGGCATACAACGCTCATGTGTGAAACACGTGAGGCGCTCAAATATGAGCGTTGTCCCAATCAGTGCGAAGGACTTTTAACATTTTGACTAATCATAAAGTGCTGAGCACTTTGCATGATACTCACGTGGGAAGCACGTGAGTGCTAAGCATTGGGTTTCATTTGTTCACTTCCTCTCTTTTTACAGAAGTGCTAAGCACTTGGGTTTCCAAGAGCGTTTCACGTGTATTTCACGTGACTACTTTTTTTGGGGTTTTATTTGGTGTCTGCTTAATTGACAAAGGAGTTTTTCTTTGCTCTTCGGGTGCCCACGTGGGAAACACGTGAGGCTGTTTTAGCTTTTCTTGTTTTAAGTACTCACGTGGGAAACACGTGAGGCTCCATAACAGTGCTAAGCACTAATGAGATGCCAAGTTATTCTTGTTTTTTTTTCCAGAAATATTGATCTCTGTTAATGACAATTTTAGTCATTGATGATCATCAAGATTTCGGTTTTGAAGATCTTGGATCATCATCATTGTTTTTTATTGAAGAACTAAGTTCTTTTATACTTTTATAAGAACCAAGTTCTTTATGTAGGGTTAAACCTTAATTTTTTTTCTTTTTGAGGAATTAAATTCCCATATGTTCTTATTCTTTCTCTTTCTTTTTGTCATGACCCAAAATTGGCACGTGACCGGCACTTAAACCACGTGACGTCAACAGGTGTAACGCAATTTAAGTAAGCCGAAAATTCAGAAATCTAAACCACAAAAAATTGTACGTGATAAAAACATTGTTAAAAACATTTGGAAATCTTAAGTAAAAATCTTTAAACTTAAGTTTATTTTCTTAAAAATTTCGGCAACACCTCCTTTGTAAAAACTAGCCCTGAAACGGGTACAAACATAAGATATAAGTAAAGCAACATAGGATATAAATAAAGCATCCCTAAACGGGAGCAAGTCACGCCCAAAGGCGGAAACAACCACCACAAGTATATATATGACGCCGTAGCGAAGAAATAGACAATATAAATGAAAAACAGCAGCAAGAGGTAAAACTACATAATAAAAGCCGGCTCATACGAGCTCAACACCCAGAATCACAAAATATACAATATCCGTCCTCACAACTCGTCTCTAAGTCAATACATAGAAATGGTAGATGGAGAATACTAGATACAATAAGATGTACAATAGATATAAAATCGGATAACCGCAACCCACCTACAGCAAAACGGCTCACAGCCAACCATAGCGGTATCCGCTGCAAAAAGATACAATAAGAAGCCATTCCGCGACTACTCTGAGGGTCAAGCCTGCAAAACACTGTGGCACAACGGGGGTGAGTTACCAACTCGTGAATAGTAAGTAACATCGTACAGATAATCGCAGGTATACACATACAACGATAATCTATCACATGCAATCTGATAGTATCAATATGGTAATATGGATATGCAACAATTATGAAAGGTATTCTATCAGGTACTACAAATACATGAAGCAATGCATATCAATGAATGTTGAGTATGGGATAAAACATATCATCATCAATGAATCATCATCGTGGAAAAACCGGTGTCCATCAACGACACCCTAAATCCCAATAGCTCAGGCACCGTCACTCTGATCGGCCCTCATATCCTGTAAGTCTCATGGAACCTGAGTGCCCAACATTGGCACTCGAAAACATCATGAAAACTCGTGTTCAACATTGACACGCAAATCCACATAACTCGGGCTCCGTCAGTCCGGATCGGCCCATATCTATCTCACGACTCTGGTCGGTATCCTCCGAATAACCGCCATGTCAAACCAATCACCGGTAGGTAGTAGTCCCTCTGCCAAGCTCATCGTCTACTGCACAACATCCCTTTCTTGCCCCGGGGTACCATATCGGGTCCACCATGAACCCGTAAACGGATCATCCAGCTCCTCGAATCAGGTTTCTAACACAAGTATCAGAACCGAGAAAACTCATGGTGGACGCACTGAAATATCATATCAAGAGAAACCGGGTTTTCAAAACAATGCATAATTTCTTGAAATAATACGGTTCTCAAATCCATAAATCACATGAAATCCGTATCTCAATACGTAAATCCATGAAATATGATATATGCAACATAAAACAGTAATATGAGCATATCAAGGGAAAACCGCTCTTTTAAATGAATCCAGTTTTTAAATATATCATGCGGTCCCAATTTCTTCAAAATCAAATGCAACATCATATAGGGGTGTACATGTAGCCATGTATGCACGATGCATTTCATAAGTGCAATAGAACAAGAATCAATGTATCAATGTCAATACCAATACAATACCGTATATGTGTATAGGTTGTGCGTGTCATGGCAATTATCGACGGTGTGAGTGTAGCATACAATTTAGTGCTCGTGCAACATGAACCGTCAGTAATGGTGCAGTGTCCACTAGGTACTAAGTCAAGGCACAACAAGTAATGGTATGCCATGATACTCATGCACAATCAACATATATGGATATAAACATGCGGCTATAATATCATATCTAGCCCTGACGCATAACGCCATACGGGCGCCCGTAGATGTTAAATCTACTCACCGATGATCTCGAGCTAGGTAAATCCGACCACCTGCTTTCCTTTCTTCGCAGCGTCTGAAGTCCCCGCACTCGCCCCTAAAATCACACAAAACACAACAAGTGCCACTTAGAAATCGACTAATAATACATACAAACTACGTTAAAATCGATGCACCGACTCCAACAACCTCTCAAGTGTTCGCTTAGTGGCTAACGGGTGTAGCGATAATCTAAAATAACCTTAAGTGCAGCAAGCTACACAAACAACGCGAATCGTGTCGGATAACGTAACGCGCGTCGTTGAAACACTAAAAACTAGCAATTTGATCCCAGATTTTGCATACTGTCAAAACCGAAAAATCTAGCAGTACCAAACACCCTAAAACAGCTGCAGACAGCTACCCTTAAAATTACAACATTTGTCACGGTCCACCCCCAATACAGAGAGTATTGTCCGCTCTGGCTGAAGCCGCACGGTTTTTTCCTTCGGAGTGAACCGGACCCGGCCAGGGGCCACTTCCCAGGAGGTCACCCATCCCAGAACTTCCCTGTCTCAAGCACGCCTAACTACGGAGTTCTCAATCTCCTGTAGTGCCAGTTCACTTAAAAGGCGCCTCTGTATTGAAGAGTGGTATCATTCCATTTATAGTACAGATCTGCCCTCTTTCAGAATGTATTCCGAAAATTCACCATTGTTCTACAGTGCGTCCCACGAACTCAAGAGGTGGCCCCCATGGATTCAAGAGGTGCCCCCCGCCCACTTAACATGATACTTGGCGTGGAACTTTGTTCCGTGTGGCATATTGCTCTGTGAGCAAGAACCGGGTCCCGACATGCTCCCCACCTTTGAACAATGGTTCATCCTCGAACCACAGACCTACTATTGAGGGACCAGCTCTGATACCATTCTGTCACGGCCCACCCCTAATACAAAGAGTATTGTCCGCTCTGGCCGAAACCACACGTTTTTTCCTTCGAGGTGAACCGGACTTGGCCAGGGGCCACTTCCCAGGAGGTCACCCATCCCAGAACTTCCCTGGCTCGAGCATGCTTAACTACGGAGTTCTCAAGCTCCTGTAGTGCCGGTTCACTTAAAAGGCGCCTCTGTATTGAAGAGTGGTATCATTCCATTTATAGTACAGATCTTCCCTCTTTCGAAATGTATTCCGAAGATTCCCCATTGTTCTACAGTGGGTCCCACGGACTCAAGAGGTGGCCCCCACGGACTCAAGAGGTGGCCCCCACCCTCTTAACATGACACTTGGCATGACATTTTGTTCCGTGTGGCACTTTGCTCCGTGGGCAAGAACCGGGTCCCGACAACATTCTAGGCCACCAGAAATCCGAGCTCGCCGGATTTCTCCCCTATCTCGCCGGCCAAAACTGGTCAGGTGGGGTTCGTGCTTTAGGTGAACACTCATGGCAACTAGTACAACACCACTATATCGCTAGATTTTCCAGTAACCACTCGTAGTCACAGCAGATCACAGACACTCTAAAACGACACTAAAAATACGATATGTGCTCAAAACTGCATCTTTATCGTTCTAAACAGCGACTACTAAGCTACACAACAATAAAAGAACCTAATTAACAGCGAGAGATCATTACCTATCCACACTTGCTCAAAACCCTAGCTTTCCATGCTTCAAGTGATCCTAGTGGCTAAACTTGGCTTTGTGAAGGGTTTTAGTGAGTTGTGGTGGAGATTTGGTTTGGGTTTGTGAGGATTGGGTTAGCTTTTCAGTTGAGGGATGAAAGAGAAAATGAGATGAAGAAAATAATGAGAATGAGAGAGTGTGAGGGAAATGAGGGTGTATGTGTGAGTGAGGGATGAAGAAATGAGGGTGTGAGTTTAGTGTATGAGCCATGCCTCCCTCTTCTCTCTCCTCATTTAATGCAAGCCATGCTTGCCCCATGCTCATCATGCACTCTCTCTCTCTCTTCCTCTCTCAAGTCAACCAAATTTCAAAACCCTTTTTATTTTAAACTAACTAATTTAATTAATTACATATAACTTAAAGAAATGAGGTTAAGGTGCCATGACTACTTAAGCATGGTTAATCCTAATTAACCCTAGGTTAACATGCACATGTGTATGCAAGCCCAAAATAAATATTAATAAAATATTAATTAATTTTTATAAAATATGAGAAAACTATTTTGGTAAACTTTTTACTAAAAAAATCCGCATTATCGCTTAATTAACACTAATCGCATTCTAACGTGTTACACTTTTTTTTTCTTTAACCTAGTTCTTTTCCCCTAAATTTTGAATCTGCAGAATAAAATCTCCCCGATGAGAATTAAATTCTCAACTTGTGGGGAGATTTGCTTCTGCAAATCTCAAGCAAAGGAAGAACTAAGTTCTTATATGAAGGGTTAAACCCTTATATAGGCAAAGGAGAGACAATATGATCCTGTGTTTTCTTTACTTAAGGTTTTGTCACGCCCCGCTTCCCAGAGTGCGCTAAGATCGGTACGTGACAGAGCCAACCATGCTACCTGTGGATAGGAAATATCCCTCCACAGTCATATTACGGTTGTAGAGATTGTTAGTTATATGTATGCCCTAGAGGTCATTACTGTACATACGATGTATATTGTAGTGGATGCTTGGACATATATAGGGAGGACTTTCTTGCTCGACATGATAGTATGCTATCTGGTTACACTTTATCTTAACATGTACTCTGATTGTCTCTATGTAACATGTTGATAAAGCCCTTAGGATGAGTACTTGACTACCAGGACTATGATGCGGATCATACTAGTGGGGACAGTATAGTCGCCAAGTACATCCTTCAAAAGTTCCTAGTCGTGGGAGTACCGAGACAGGGCATCAATACTCCAGAGTAGACTAGCGTATGCGCTTCTTGACCCATATGATGGGCAATGGATGATCTCATATCCATTGGTGTTTGACATCAGAGAAGGTATACGGGTACTCAGTGGAGACTGGGTACACTGGACGGACTCGCCGAGAACTCCCATATGGTATTATACCTCACGTCAGATGGCAGTTCTCTGGTGACACTGGTACAAGTTAGTCTGTAGACCCGAGATCGTCATAGAATCTTGTGTGATTCCCACTGTGCTTTGATTTCCATCATAACACGTCCAAGAGGGCGTGCAAAAAGGTGGCTTTTGGGTACAGTCCCGAATCACATGGAGGCAATAAGAAATAGGAGGGGATTCGTCTCTCTAGGTATAGGGAGTTGATGTTATGCTGTGTTCGATTGGCTATAACTGGAAATCCCTGGTCAGGGTTGCTGAGATTTACTGGTAAGTGTTTGTTGGATATAGTGCCCTCAGAGTCAATTATTGGATCACAGGCACGTGATTGCAATAATTGAGGAGGACCTATGCCGGTAGGACAGTCTTACTCGAGATGATAGTATGCTATCTGGTTTATCTTTATCATCGTGTACTGCTTTAGGTGACCTTACGAGTCGCTATTACACGTTGATAGAGCCCCTAAGATTCTTGCTTGACTACCAGCAGTATGAGGGCGATCATATACGTGAGAGCTGGAGTCTATAAGCACATCCTTAAAAGGTCCCTAGTCGTGGGAGTTTCGAGACAGGGCATCGATTCTCCAGAGTAGACTAGTGTATACAGTCGAGACCCCGACGAGGGGCGGTGGCCGGTCTCACAAGCCACTGGTGTCAGTTGGTTCACCTAAGATGTATACAGGTGCTCATTGGGTTAAGAGTACACCGGACAGGACTCGTCGGGAACCTGCTAGTTGGTATTATACCTGACGTCAGATAGCAGTTCCCTGGTGACATGTGTACAGGTTAGTTCATCGACCTGAGATCGTCATTTGTCTCGTGTGAGTTCCCACTGTGCTTTGATTACTACCCTACCACACTCAAAGGAGACGTGCAAACAGGTTTTAGTTGGGTACAGTCCCGAGCCACATGGAGACAGTGAGCGGATCTGCAGGGGTTCGTCTCTCCCGGTATTGGGGGTGAGGTCGCGCTGTGTCTGGGAGAGCCAGTACATGAAAAGTCCTTGGCCAAGGCAGGAGATTTACTGGTAGGTATTCCAGTAGTATCTCAGGGTGTTCTGGGCTACACTCCGACATGACTTGTACCGCTATTGGGGGTCTGACTTTTACCAACCCCCTAGGCCCGCCATGCGATGCTCATAGACGAACGGACCGGACTGTACGAATATTGTCACTGACAGGCTCAGTAGGGTGTCAGGATGAGTTCGCTCATCGACGTCCCTTTTGGTCAATAGCTGGTGGCCCGTCACGTATGGCTGATACCTCTGACGTGCTAGTGGTTAAATCCACAGCCATAGTATTGACGAGTTTTTAGAGTCCACCACACACAGTTACTCAGGTTTCGGGCGAAACGCTGTAGAGTCCGTATGGAGATATGGCAGGATTCGATCAGATACGTGTGGTATTGCACGGATCGTGATCGGACGATTTTTACTAGCCGGCTTTGGCTTAAGCCGGATCCTAGTATTAGACAGTATAGATTTTGTCTCTTTGCATTTGTGTTCAGTGGGAATACAAATGCAGGCATGTATATGCAGTAGCGGGGTTTTCCTGTAATTTATTACGGGATCAGTTTTCTGATGTTGCCAGTTTGCATTCCGTTCCGGCCGGTTTTCCTTTGTTCTTTCGCGGCTGGACTTTCGATGGAGGGGGTTATTTGCTGTTTGCAAATAATTTTTTGTGGAGGGGTTTCTTGCATGTGTGGCTTCATCATCATTAGATTCTATTCCTTTCTTCATCATGGTTTTGCATTAATGAGAAAGGATTAGGATGGGATTGATTTGCATCTTTGATATGAGGCTTGCTTTTGATGTGGTCACTATTTTAGTTCCTACACTCACCTCCATTATTTGATTCCCTTCTCATTTTTTGGCCGGCCACACATTGGGAGGGGGGAATTTCATTTGGTGAGGAAAATGTTCATCTCATGTATTTTTGCTTGCTACCAAAAATCATTCATCTCCATTGTTCATATTTCCCTCCATCCAAAGGCAACTTGAAAACCCTCAAAGAGACAATGGTTTCTACACTAGTCTACAGCATTCTTTGGACGCGTCGGCTAGCCAAATTCACGCCCGAGTTGCCTCGGTCCAGAGGTGGGAGCCCGTAAAAGAACCCGGCTATGTGGTGCCCGTTTCGACGAGGAGGCGACGACCGGAGAATCCGCGAGGAGATCGGAGTGGAGGCGAAGACCGAAGGACACTGATCGCTTGGTATAGCTTCTCTACTCTCTTTTAGTTTGCTAGTTGCTAGGTTAATGGCCCGATCCGGGTTAAAAGTGTGCGGTGGTGCCGGTTTGCTAGTTTGCAAAGTTTTTCATTTCCGTATTCCGGCGTCGGATCGACGGCCGGGGCGCCGCCGCGGACTTACAGTGTTATCAGTAGTTTCTCGAACTGTTATAGAGCTCATATCGACACGACTTATCAAGCTACTGGGGTCTGACGTTTATCACCCCTAGGCGAGATATGCGACATATCAGACGAAGAGACCGGACTGTACGAGAGTGTTACTGATTGGATTCGCAGGAGAATGTACAGGCTTGCTTGTTGATCTTCTGATCGCTCAATACCTGGGTGGCTGTTACGTTTAGCTGACCGCTTGCAGCTTGTGGGTGTTTGGTATGATCATCACCTACTGCCGGCGTATTGACGATTCTTTAGAGTCCTACACAGAGATTTCTTGGCTCAGGAAAAACGGAGTAGGAGCACATATATGATATGTGCGGGACCGAGAACAATACGTGTATGTGATACCGTATTAGATTCTCACGATATGAGATATCGGCCAGGTATATGTGATATAGCCGGGTCATCGGATCAAGTGTTGATTCGATGAACTGATACAGATAATATTAGTCGGTTATTTGTGAAATAGCCGGATTATCGGATCAAGTGTTGATTCGATAATTTAATGTATAATTATATATTTGATATATTAAATTATATTAACTGATATAAGCTCACTAAAAGATTCTTTTTCTCACTCGGGTAATACATTGATATATATGCGATATATGTTAATTGTATTATTTTATTTTGTTACAATAAATATTGTATATGTGATATATAATATTGTAACATGTTAGGGTTATTAATGCAACATGTTTAGTGGAGATTAAACATGGTTAGGGTTTGATTTGGGTTAAGCTTTTCTAGAAGTTTCTAGAAGCTTTGCTTTTTGTTTTTGCAAAGATATTTTGTAAAGATATTTTTGTATGATATTTGTTAACCCAACTCAACCCTTGACCATGGTTCATTCTCTACATGGGTTAAGTTTTCATACTTAACCCATAGTTGCATATTTAACCTCATGACAATTCATTATTCATCACAAAGTAAATGTTTCTTCTTCTTCCTTCTTCTTTTGGATGGAAAAGCTTTCTAGCTTTTTCATTAGTGATGAAAATGAGTGAGATTAAGAAAACAAATGAGAGCTAAAATCCTACTTCATCATCCTAATCTATCCTAGCCATTTAGATTAGGATATTCACTTCATTAGTGAGTGAGAGCTTGAGTTAAAGTTTCTTCAAGGTAGATCATCTTAGTTATCGAAGATCGGAAGCAAGCTTGCATCTTTCTCTTCGTGGAGCCTCTCTAGAGTCCGGGTACTCGATGATCGCAGCGAAGGGACATCAACACGGAGCTTTAGAAGTGAAGGACCGGACTACAAAGGTTGTAATCCCAAACTCTTAGATGTTAAAGTGTTTAACATGCTTTGTTTCGCCTAATCTCTAGTTTAATGATCTTGGTTAGGGTTGTTCGGCACGTCTAAATTTTAAATCGGGTATGGTTGATGCCTTGTAGACCCTTGTGAGAGTGCCTAGTAACCCTACAGAGATATCAAGAACAGAATATACTATCTAATACATGTCCATAAGCCAGAATAAAGAGTCATGAAATAAAATAATGCGGAAGCAAAAGATCCAAGTACAATAAAATCTGGAATGTACGTTCCATAATATGGGCTCACATCAGGAATGAAAAACTACTGAAAGGAAAACTAAACTAAACTAATAACAGGTCTTCACTGTTCGGCCATTTGATCAAAATACTCTTGGACTGCCTGCGACAAGGATAATGGATCTGGGCCATGCAAAACCCAGACGTCAGTACATCGTAATATCAATAATTTTAAGCAAGAAGGATGTAATGAAATATGCAGGCATGAACAATAACAAGTTATCAGGAAATAAGCAGTAACATGAATATAGATCAGTGAACAGGATATATTATAGGTGAAGTGCAGTGAGTAGTCTAAACTGTGCTATAGGGTTATCCACTCTAAAGTTATTTGAAATCAATTAATGTAATCTTCATCGTAACCCATCAGTCTATACCCCGTTCATTCCCCACGGGACCACGGTATAATATATAATAGACTGTGAGTCTATGTCTCGTTCATACTCCACAGGACCACGGTACAGGATGTAATAGCCCTTTGAGTTACGTTCAGTTACAATCTTGATTTCCCCATACCCCCAAGGTTATGTGTGTAAGTCAGGTATTGATAAATCGGGAGCTAATGCCAACACAGTATCAAGTAGGTACAGATTTTTCTGTAAGTCTACGGTAGCGCCCCGGCCGTCTAACAGACGCCAAATGCGGAATAAAAACTTTTAACTGGCGCTATCGTATACTATAACCCGGATCTGCCATTATTGCTAAACTAACAAACTGTAAAGAGGGTAGGAAGGTTATACCGAACAATCCGAGTCCTTCGTTCTTCAACCATCATCCCACGCTCCGTTGCGGCTGCTCCGATCTCGTCGATCTCCGATCTGCTCATCCAGGTGGCACCACGTCAACGATTCTTTAAACGGGCTCCCGCCTCTGACTCGAGGCAACTCGGTCGTCAAGTTTGCTAAAAGAGACGACCAAGATTGATGTAGAGAATGAGTAGAACACTTTGTCTCGTTACGTCCAAAGCTATGGACGAACGGTTAATGAAGTTGCCTTTTGGATCGATATGAAAATGAGATATGAATATGTTATTTTCCATGCATCCAAAACTCTATCTTTTTTTCCAACAACCATATTCATCAAGTGAATGAGAGAGAGGGGAGGGGCCGGCCACTATAAAGAGGTGGGGGGTGAGTGTAAGAGGGGGGAGAGGAACCATAGCATTTAAAGAAAGAATGAGTCATACAACACCTAGTATGAACTCATTAAAAGAAACCAATGAATCACTAACCTTATCACCAAAATCATTTAATGAACAAATAAGTCATGAAGCCTAGTCACCATCCTAGTCACCTCTTCTAGATGCTTCTAGAAACTTCCACACTCATCTCAAGAAAAGATAAATCCGTATTTAACCAAATGTTAAATACGGCTGATAGAAAACTGGAAACTGGCAACTTCCAAAAGTGATCCTGAAACGAATTTCAGGAAACCCCGTAACAGTATAAACATACCTGCATTTGTATTACGACCGAATACAAATGCAACTGAGACAAAGATATTATATCTACACAGTATAATACTCGGATCCGGCTTAAACCAAAGCCCACCAGTATTATCTGCCCAAAATATGACACTTGCGTAAACGCACGTGCATTTTCCGAACCCTGCCATAAAACCATACGGCCTCTACAACGTTTCGCCCGAACTTGGGAAACTGTCTGTGGGGGACTCTAATGACTCGTCAGTACCCTGGCATTGGGTTTAACCACAAGCCGTCAGCGGCACTAGCTGTGCGTAACGGCTGCCCATGGACTGACCTCAAGGGATGCCGATGAGCGAACTCATCCGGAAACCCTACTGAGCCTAACAGTGACAATGTATATACAGTCCGGTCCGTTCGTCTATAAGTATCGCATATCTGCCTAGGGGGCTAGTAACGTCAGACCCCCAATAGCAGTATAAGTCGTGTCGGAGAGTAGCCTAAGAACACCCTGAGATACTACTGGAGTACCTATCAGTAAATCTCCTGCCACGGCCGTGGGCTTTGTGTAATGGCTCTCCTAGACACAGCACGATCTCACCCCCAATACCAGGAGAGACGAATCCCCTGCCGATCCGCTCACGTGCCTCCATGTGGCTCGGGACTGTACCCAAAAACTACCTGTTTGCACGACTCCTTTGAGCCATGGTAGGATAGAAATCAAAGCACAGTAGGAACTCACACGAGACAAATGACGACCTCAGGTCGATGAACTAACCTGTACACATGTCACCAGGGAACTGCTATCTGACGATATGTATAATACCAACTAGCAGGTTCCCGGCGAGTCCTGTCCGGTGTACTCATAACCCAATGAGCACCTGTATACATCTTAGGTGATCCAACTGACACCATTGGCTTGTGAGACCGGCCACCGCCCCTCGACGGGGTCTCGACTGTATACACTAGTCTACTCCGGAGTATCGATGCCCTGTCTCGAAACTCCCACGACTAGGGACCACAATTAAGGATATGCATATAAACCACCCAACTCTCACGTATATGATCGCCATCATACTGTTGGTAGTAAAGCAAGATCCTAAGGGCTCTATCAAAGTGTAACAGTGATCAGTCACCTGAACCTGTACACGACTGATAAAGGCAAACCAGATAGCCTATTATCATCTCGAGTAAGACTGTCCTACAGGTATAGGTCCTCCGCAATCATTGCAATCACATACCTGCGATCCAATAATTGACTCTGAGGGCACTGTATCCAACATTTTCTAAATAGACACAGGATATGTCCGTAGGGACAACAGGTCAAGATTGTTGGCATTAGTAACAAGATCAGGTAATAAGTCAAGTAGTAATATATCAGGTCATGTCAGGTAGTGCACATGTATCAAGTCATGTCAAATAGGGTATCAGGTCAAGTCAGGTAGTGCACAGGTAACAAATGGGTAATCATAATCAACTGTAGTATGAATGCACGAAATCAAATATAACAATACAATGAAATAATGTAACATGGTAGGTATAAAATCAATGGATGCACCATTATCGATTAGGGTTTCATTTATAGTTCTAATACTAATTAGGATGCACTTTATTAAACATTGGGTGTTACAACAACAATATTAGGTTATTAATGAGATCTGTAGATGCAGCTATATTCATTCTATATGATATGGATGCAATATATTATAGTATAATAAGCAACAATACATGTTTTCATGCCCTAGATCTAAAATGATATGAATGGATCTATATGGACATCGTAAAACTGTAAAACAAGAACTTGGGATGCACGATTTGAAATCCAAGTATTATATTTGTTAAAATAGATGTATATAAAGTAATGTAGCATGTATTAAGATTGAATTGCATGCCCTAGATCTTGAAATGTATTATATGAATGTAAACGGACATCGAATAAATCGATAAAACTGAAAACAATAATGTGGATTGCAAAATTAACCATTTTGAAGTATTATATTTCAAATAGATATAGATTATGGTATTATAGCATGTAGTAAGATTAACTTGCCTGGACGGAACGTGAAACAAATATGTATGGTACGTCCCACGTCGGCGAAATGTCGCGACGCGCGCACGGTACACGGAACGTGTCCAAATAACGCATGAGGGTGATCACGTAGTCGAGGTACGTCATCTGGATCGTCTGGATCGTCAGTGTCGATCCCGGCTCCGGCGAACTACGGAAACCTAGAACTCACGAGTTAAAGAAAGAAAGAAAGGAAAGAAAGAAAGAAAGAAAGAAGGAGGAGGAAGAAGAAGAAGGAAGGCTTACTGTGGTTGCAGAGAGGGGTAATGGTGTCAACGGCGGTGAACGGAGCTCCGGTGATCTAGGGTTCTGTGTTGGGTTTCGGTTAGGGTTTGGGGTTGGTTTCTGTTGCTGGGGTGTGCAGGGGTCTGATGAAGGAGAAGAGAACAGATGAGAGAGGGAAAGAAGAGGAAGGGGATGGCGACGAGATGAGGTGGTCGGCGGCGACGAGGTAAGGTGGTGGTGATGGGTGTTCTCGGGCGCAATGGGTGCAGGGGAGAAGGCAGATGGCGAAGGAGGAAGAGGAGGCTCTGTGAGGTGAGGATGTACTGAGGGTATTAGGGTTAGGGTTTCGAGAGTTGGGATGAAGGAGGAAAGGAGCTCGGGGTTTTTAAAGAGGGGAGGAAGACGAGGATGGGGGAGTTAGTTGAGGGAGGTGAGCGTAGTGCTCGGGGGGTGACGGGATCCAGGTTATCCGCGAGAGGAGAGAGATAGAGAGAGAGGAGAAAGAAAGTTGGAGTGTAGCGGGAAGAGAGAGAGAGAGAGATCTGCGTGGGTGAGAGAGAGAGACAACTGAGTTTGTTTAAGAAGTTAGGATATAATTTATAAAAATATTTAGTTAGTTTTAAATAAATTTGAACTGTTAAACGAAAATTTAAATATTAAATAATTTGAATTTTGGCGGGATACAACATAATATGGCCTACCATCACAGGGAATCTCAAAAATATTCCAAAACGCGCTCGGGTCGGGTCTAAAAATTTAGTTTTAAAATATGAAAAATATATGCGATGTCCAAATTTCAAAATGAATGCTCAGGTAACGAAAATGCATACCCCCAAGATTGGATGCACGTACGTGCGCGTAGCCATCCAAATACGTCTGTTTCACTGAACGGGACGAGAACAAGATGTGCGGATGCTACCACAGGGTTAGGGTATCATGCAGGCCATGTTATGTATTTTTAAATTATTTTCTATGGCTTAAAATGTTATATGGTAAAAGATGCGATGCCAGATAAAATGCCAGTATGCAGTATTCATGAAAATGTTGGAGATAGTGCCCTCAGAGTCAATTATTAGGTCACAAGTACGTGATTGTAATGATTGAGGGAGGACCTATCCCGGTAGGACAGTCTTACTCGAGATGATAGTATGCTATCTGGTTTACCTTTATCATCATGTACTGCTTGAGGTGACCTGACACGTCGCTATTACACGTTGATAGAGCCCCTAGGATTCTTGCTTGACCACCAGCAGTATGAGGGCGATCATATAAGTGGGAGCTGGGGGTCTATAAGCTTATCCTTAAAAGGTCCCTAGTCGTGAGAGTTTCGAGACAGGGCATCGATTCTCCATAGTAGACTAGTGTATACAGTCGAGACCCCGACGAGGGGCGGTGGCCGGTCTCACAAGCCACTGGTGTCAGTTGGATCACCTAAGATGTATACAGGTGCTCATTGGGTTATGAGTACACCGGACAGGACTCGCCGGGAACATGCTAGTTGGTCATATACCAGACGTCAGATGGCAGTTCCCTGGTGACATGTGTGCAGGTTAGTTCATCGACCTGGGGATCGTCATTTGTCTCGTGTGAGTTCCCACTGTACTTTGATTACTACCCTACCACGGCTCAAAGGAGTCGTGCAAACAGGTTTTAGTTGGGTACAATCCCGAGCCACATGGAGGCAGTGAGCGTATCTTCAGGGGTTCGTCTCTCCCGGTATTGGGGGTGAGGTCGTGCTGTGTCTAGGAGAGCCATTACACAAAGTCCTTGGCCAAGGCAAGGAGATTTACTGGTAGGTATTCCAGTAGTATCTCAGGGTGTTCTGGGCTACACTCCGACATGACTTGTACCGCTTTTGGGGGTCTGACTTTTACCAACCCCCTAGGCCCGCCATGCGATACTCATAGACGAACGGACCGGACTGCACGGATATTGTCACTGACAGGCTCAGTAGGGTTGTCAGGCTGAGTTCGCTCACAGACATCCCTTTTTAGTCAGTACCTGGTGGCCCGTTACGTATTGGCTTATATCTCTAACGTGCTAGTGGTTAAATCCACAACCAAGGTGTTGATGAGTCTTTAGAGTCCCCCACATTTCAGTTACTCAGCTTTCGGGCGAAAGGTTGTAGAGGCCGTATGGAGATATGGCAAGGTCCGACCAGATACGTGCGGTATTGCACGGATCGGGATCGGACAGTTTGTACTATAGGCCGTATGGATATATGGCAGGGTTCGATCAGATACGTGCGGTATTGCACGGATCAGGATCGAACGGATATTACTGGCCGGCTTTGGTATAAGCCGGATCCTAGTATAGTACAGTGTAGATTTTGTCTCATTGCATTTGTATTTCGGTCGGAATACAAATGCGGGTGTGTATGCACAGTATCGGGGTTTTCCTGTAATTTATTACGGGACCAGTTTTTGGAGTTGCCAGTTTGCTTTCCGTTTCGGCCAATTTCCTTTGTTCCGTTCATTGGCCGAAGATTGGTGGAGGAGGGCTTATTTGCATTGTTGCAAATAAGCTTTTGTGAAAGGGGGTCTTTGCATGTTTCCTTGTATCATGATGGTGCACCATTCTTTTGACCTTGACTTGTATCTTCATGATGGCATGACTTTTAAGCCATCATGTTTGATGATGGTTGGTGATTGAGTGTGGATGTATTTTGTTATCATGTTCTTTCATGATTCCCTTTTGCATTATTGTTATGGTTGCACCACTCATTCCTTGGCTCACTCTCTCTCATTCTCTCCATTCACCTCTCATGGCCGGCCAAGCTTGGAGGAGGGGTGGCCCATTTTTGTAGTGGGGATTTTTGCTCTCTTGATGTTAGAAAAATCCCCAAGTTCCTCCACATTGTTTTTGTATCATCCCTCCACCAAATGGCAAAGCTCCAAAACCCCAAATGAGACTTGACGACTACATATTCTACAGCGAACCTTGGGCACGTCGAGTAGCCGGCTTCGTGCCCGAGTTGCCTCGGCATTGAGGTGGGAGCCCGTAAACAAAGTAGGCGATGTGGTGCACTTCCGGCGACGAGGAGGAGACGGGACATTCCGCAGGAGATCGGGGCGATGACGAGAAGACCGGAGGACTTGGATCGTCGGTATATCTCTAACCCATCTTCTAGTTAGCTTAGACTTGTTAATGGTTACGATCCGGGTGTTTAGTGCGCGGTGGTGCCGGTTTGCTAAGTCCGCAAAAATTAAAGTTTTTCACCGCTTCCGCATTCCGGCGTTGGATTGACGGCCGGGGCGCCGCCGTGCACTTACAGTGGTATCAGAGCCTCGCCATTAACTTAGTCTAGCTTTGTGTAGTGTGTTTTTCTGTTCCGATCGATCGAAATGTTCAAAAACCCGTATTTGCCCACATCAGTTTTCTGTTGGAATTTTTTAGTGTCGAAAAATTTTTCAGGTTGTAAAATATTGATGTACTGGAAAATCTAAGAGCTCTGTAAAAATTCGACGAAGTAACTCCACAGTTGAAGCGCGGAACCGCCGCGGAAACCACCTTCCCGCCGCCCTTCCGCCGCGCACTGTGGAGATCACTTCACCAATTTTTTACAGAGGCCTTCTGGGCTTAAAATATGGGTTTTGGAATATTAAAATTGGGCCCAGGATTTCTGTGAGTGCTACAGTTTTGATTGGGGGCCCACTTGTTAATTTTTGATCGATCGGATATTTTAAACACATTTTTCACAGTATTTACATTATATCTGCGACCGTGAATGTCACTCGATCGGTAAATCCTGTCTAACTGCTATAGCCCGGTTAGACGGATTTGCGAACGTGACTTTCACGTTGATGTTCTATGTATTTGCTGTGTTGTTGCGGATCGGTCGTAGGGATAGCCTGGATGCAATGCTAGTACAGTTCTGTTGTATTATGTACATTTGATTTTGCGGGGCGAGCGTCCGACATGTGGACTGCCGTCACTGCCTGTTTGTATTATTATTTTGGGGCACGACCTGGTTGCGGTCGATGTACCCGTTGTATGTATATTTTACTTTCTGTACTAGGATTGCCCCGCGGAGGGGTGCACGGATAGCCGGGTTCTGGAGGGCAACAAGCCCGCATCTCATGGCATTGAGACGGAAGGGGCTTCACTCTAGGATTGGCGGGCTATTCGCCGCACTCGTAGGGGGTACAGGTTGACCCAGGAGGGGTGCCCAAGTTGCCGGATTCCGTGGAGTGCTGGGTGGTCCATTCACGGAGCTGAAGGGGGCTGCCTCGCTTCAGGTTTTGGCGGGTAACTTGCCGCGCCCGTAGGGGTCTAGGATTTCATTGCACAGGCTATCCACACGACCAAGGGAACGTCGGGTTTCAGCGGCTCTGTGAAACCCGGGGATCCCAGATATCTGTATTGTTTCTGTGATGCTGTTCATTCTCTGTGATGTTGCATTTTATTCACGCCTTGAGCGAATATAATATATTGGTATATATATTAGTAGATGTTGTATATGTTTTGCATCCGCGCTAGTCCAGTCCCCGCTCTGTCGTTAGTAAGCTAACCTAACGGGTAATGACGGGACCCAGTGGCGAATGCGGATGGCATATACGTACATCAGTATATTTTCGTTCTTTTTGGTGTGATCAATTGATGGGACTGCATTGATTCGGATCAATGCAAGTTTTAAAACAAACCTAATCTGATGTTGTTGGAACACTTTTCAAAAAGCTGTTATTGCAAGGACGTTCACTTTTGTTTTGCATTGCGGTATTCATTTAGAATATCCTGCTCCTCAGTCGACGAGGCAAGGGCCGAGATCCCTTCACCGGGAGTGACCCCTTGGACAAAAGTTTGCGTCAGGGCATTAACTTCACTATAGCCGATTACTTTTGCTTTGCATCGCGGTATTCATTTGGGATATCCTGCACCCCATTCTACGGGGAAAGAGCCGAGATCCCTTCACCGGGAGTGACCTCTTTAGCAACGGTTTTCGTCACTATATTTTAAAAAGCTATCCGTTCCTTCGACGATATCAAGTTCTTTACGTTAAAGGTTTTCGCCAGAAACCATTCGTAGCCTTCCGTCGTTTCATATGGGTAGTCAATAGTATTCAAGCTGTGTATGTTGGCCAAAGTCAAGGCACAGTGTTTGGTAGCTGTTGGTTATTCATATGCAGCATAGATAGATGCGTTGGTTTGGGACAGTCGTGCTGCCATTTTGGCCAAAGTCAAGGGTATGTACGGGTGGATTCAAATTAACCTGGAGAATGACGGGCAGAACTTGACATGTGACTTATGATATGTTGGCCAAAGTCAAGGTCATAAGAGCATGGGGCAGAAATCACATCGGGAGTTTCAAAAGAACTGAAACTTGCCAGTTATGCGCATACCTTCTGGAGTGTGATAGCGTGAGCGGATTCCGTCACGTTATCATGCAATGATAGTTGGATCCCGATTCCCACTGATGAGTTAGTTTACTCCTCGGGTAACCCCGACTAATTCTTCTTTCAGGTTTGGAGGAGAATTTGAGGTACAGTGGGAGGTTTCCAGATTAGATAAATTGGTGACCATTCTGATCTAGGTTAGAGTGCACGCCGAGTGTTTCTTTTCTCTCTCTCTTTGGCAGCGACCATTGACCCGACCCTAAGACTTTGACTCAGTAACCAAGTTGACCGAACCTTCTTAAACACTGGCTTTTGGATTGTCAGAGTTACGAACCTCATTGCCACTCCTACTTTTACCCTTTTCTCCAGGACACCCCGTTTTACTACGAACGTCCACTTCCATTGGACAAAACCATCGTATGGTTAGATACGAACTCGAAAGAATTTATTCGAGGATGGTTTCCGGTTCTGGAGAAAACGGATAGGATTATTCAGTTGTCTTTTCCTTTTACCCTCTCTCAGGTTACGAGTACTCCTTGGTTTAGGGGTAGTACACCTATTACGCAAATTGGATTGTCTTCTTCCAAACCTTAGGCTGGTGCCGACCGGTAGGGAATGAAGAAAACCAATTAGCATAACGATGGTGTGCAGAAGGTATTAAGTTCAGACAAAGAAAGGGATTAGTAAGAGGGCAAAGTAAATTGCAACAGATATTCACGACCAAACCAAATATTTCGTTACCACTCCCACATCACCTTTGTATTTCTCCAGGACACTCCGTATCGCTACGAAGATCCACAGTTTATTTGGATACTCCATCGTATGGTTATATACGAACTCGAATGGAACTTGTTCCACTTCGGGGATGGATTCTGGTTCAGGAGAAATAGGAATAAGGTTTATTCAGGTGTCCTTTATCTTCACCTTCTCTCGTATTGCGAGTGTTCCTAGGATTGGAACAGTACACCCATTATGCTTATAGGATAGTCTTCTTCCAAACCATAGGCTGGTGCCGAACGGTAGGGAATGAAGAAAACCATTTGGCCTAAAGGGGTGTACAGAAGGTAAAGACTAAAGACATATGAAGGGATTTGGAGAGGTGGCAAAGAACTATACGGTTACAGTCGTGAATCTGGAAGAGGCATTACTAGGAATACCAGTATACCCCATCGGAACATTTCAATGTTTCAGTTTCACTGTGTAATGTTAAAGGAAAACTGATTTCCCGATTAGAAACTTACTCCAGGGTATGTATTTACCAGGTATGATTCTCACATCTGTATAGTTTTACAGATGATGAGTGGGAGTAAGTTATTGGGAATTGGGTGATCATCCTCATTATATCGGGATTCGTTGTAATCGGTGATATTTGAGGAGATCACCTGGGCTGTTTGCCGGTCGGGAAATATTTGGTTTTGAATATCCGCTGTTGTGCACCAATTTCAAATTGATATATCTGTACGTCTATTTTCATAGAGTGAGATATACCTTTTGATATTATGTCGATGACATTTACCTATATCAGTGGATGGTTAGGTAAGGAGCATTAAACAGCGGTGTAATTCTTCTTAACCATAAGTACAGTTTTCAACCTACGACACACAGTGAAAGAGTTGTTAGACTCAGCGGACTTATACAAAGTATTGTATGTTGTCCAGTGTCCATTAGGACAGAGGGGTTGGTCCTCATACTATATTCGGTTTACTTATGACTTCTCTAGTTTTTAGACAGGTGTTTCGCGGAAACACAGGGTCCAAATTTTGAGAAGTTATAGGTATTTGAATAGAGTAGAGAACCAGGTATAGCAAGTATCGGGATTCTTCAAAGAGATCGAAAATGTAGATACTTGTGTATGGTATTCAGTTGATAGTAATGATAAAGAGATCTTGCTTCTCTTTCAGGTTACTCATAATTGGAAGTATTCCTAAGTTGAGTAACGCTGATCGGCCTCCTTCCATTTAGTTGACATGCGCTGGGGACAGCTGCATGATTTGAATCTGGTTCAATTAAATCAGTGCCTCTGTTTCTATATTGGATATAGAACAGTTCATATCTTAACGATGTTAAGGTACGGGGAGTTGTCCGGTTTATGATTAAAACCAGACACTGGACAACTCAAGGCACGTTTCTGTAATGGCTGTTTGTGGGTTGACCCAGGCTATGACGAGGGTTGACTTTCTACCATCTGGATGAACAATAGCGATATTGTTCTAGACTCGCCACAGTTTTATTAAAGATGGATTTTTCCAGAAAACAGTAGTGGGAGTATGGTAGAACTGGAAGTGATTCCAGAACCACAAACGATTACTGAAGATTTGATAAGGAACCTAAAGATTCAATCTGGATTGACATTCCATTGGCCACTCCGCAGATAAGGTGGGTAACTTCAGGCACCCGAGAGGCACTACGGTAGCCTCAAGGACGGTGACAGGGAAGTTCTTGTTTACCCACAATTGCCATTGCTGTTGTTCCAGGTTACGAGACCCGGCGGGAGGATGAGTATAGCGTCGTTCTAAACCAGTTTTAGAAGTGTACGTCTATATGACTCTGCCAGAGGGTTGTCGTAGTCAGTGGGAGCAGCGGAAGCATTGGTGGACAGGTTGCTTATGTCTATTTATAGACTAGAGCAGATGTAGCGGAGATAGATCATCTATTTCTGACGTGACAGTCATGGGTTTGACTTCATCAGAATAGGGGATGGATCAGTTGAGAAGGTAGTAGGGTGTGATATCCTGGTATTTGGATGATATACACAGAGTAGGAAAAGAAACTCCTACACTACGATCGGTTATACTTTGGTCGTCACACAGTTGTTTCTCCACAAAGGAAATGGATTTTATATCAGACATACTGGTTACTAGATCTATGGTCTTAGATCTAGATTTGGGTGGTTTCCCAATCAGGGTACTTGACAGCATTCTAAGAGTATTTAGAATGGACGACTCCTGGCACGGTAGTGTACCTGCAGGTAATGGAGTCACCTTCTCCAAAGGTGTCTTACAGACTAAAGGGGAGAGGGACGGGCATGATTAGCAGATCATTTGCTCAGGCAATTGAGTCAATCGTGAGATGTCAAGTACCACACCAGATGTTGTTCTTGCACTGGATGCAATAAGTTGACATTAATCCAATCGTGGAGAAACAGTCGGAAGCAGTTTTAGAACATAAGTGGATGTTCTAGGGAGATGATAACGACAGCCTCATTCAGGAGACAGTTATCATTCCAGGCTTCCAAGGTGACATGGACGACAAGGAGGTTGTCAGAGTTATAGTTTTCCTTCTGATGAGGGGCAGTATTTTGGACAGGTGGTCCAAGGCAATACTGAGGGAGGCATGGCGCGCAGGATACTGATTAAGTTCAGTTGACGATACAGTCTAAGAAGTTTGGATTTGGAGTTCATTTATGAGCTAGGTCCCATCAGACATCCAGACATATTCTGAGACAGGTATTGCTCTTTTCGGGAGATGGCCTTCTCCGCGAATTTGAGATATAGAGAGACATAGAAAGAAACAACTAAGCGGATCCACTCACTGAGGCTATTCCTCGAACGCAATAGTTCCGCAAACGAGCTTTGTGAGACTGACTAGTAGAGGAGTTGGATGTTCGGTATCACACGGGCTGTGAGTATGCGACATCGCAATAATTAGCCTTGAGTGCAAGTGGGAGATTGTTGGAGATAGTGCCCTCAGAGTCAATTATTAGGTCACAAGTACGTGATTGTAATGATTGAGGGAGGACCTATCCCGGTAGGACAGTCTTACTCGAGATGATAGTATGCTATCTGGTTTACCTTTATCATCGTGTACTGCTTGAGGTGACCTGACACGTCGCTATTACACGTTGATAGAGCCCCTAGGATTCTTGCTTGACCACCAGCAGTATGAGGGCGATCATATAAGTGGGAGCTGGGGGTCTATAAGCTTATCCTTAAAAGGTCCCTAGTCGTGAGAGTTTCGAGACAGGGCATCGATTCTCCATAGTAGACTAGTGTATACAGTCGAGACCCCGACGAGGGGCGGTGGCCGGTCTCACAAGCCACTGGTGTCAGTTGGATCACCTAAGATGTATACAGGTGCTCATTGGGTTATGAGTACACCGGACAGGACTCGCCGGGAACATGCTAGTTGGTCATATACCAGACGTCAGATGGCAGTTCCCTGGTGACATGTGTGCAGGTTAGTTCATCGACCTGGGGATCGTCATTTGTCTCGTGTGAGTTCCCACTGTACTTTGATTACTACCCTACCACGGCTCAAAGGAGTCGTGCAAACAGGTTTTAGTTGGGTACAGTCCCGAGCCACATGGAGGCAGTGAGCGTATCTTCAGGGGTTCGTCTCTCCCGGTATTGGGGGTGAGGTCGTGCTGTGTCTAGGAGAGCCATTACACAAAGTCCTTGGCCAAGGCAAGGAGATTTACTGGTAGGTATTCCAGTAGTATCTCAGGGTGTTCTGGGCTACACTCCGACATGACTTGTACCGCTTTTGGGGGTCTGACTTTTACCAACCCCCTAGGCCCGCCATGCGATACTCATAGACGAACGGACCGGACTGCACGGATATTGTCACTGACAGGCTCAGTAGGGTTGTCAGGCTGAGTTCGCTCACAGACATCCCTTTTTAGTCAGTACCTGGTGGCCCGTTACGTATTGGCTTATATCTCTAACGTGCTAGTGGTTAAATCCACAACCAAGGTGTTGATGAGTCTTTAGAGTCCCCCACATTTCAGTTACTCAGCTTTCGGGCGAAAGGTTGTAGAGGCCGTATGGAGATATGGCAAGGTCCGACCAGATACGTGCGGTATTGCACGGATCGGGATCGGACAGTTTGTACTATAGGCCGTATGGATATATGGCAGGGTTCGATCAGATACGTGCGGTATTGCACGGATCAGGATCGAACGGATATTACTGGCCGGCTTTGGTATAAGCCGGATCCTAGTATAGTACAGTGTAGATTTTGTCTCATTGCATTTGTATTTCGGTCGGAATACAAATGCGGGTGTGTATGCACAGTATCGGGGTTTTCCTGTAATTTATTACGGGACCAGTTTTTGGAGTTGCCAGTTTGCTTTCCGTTTCGGCCAATTTCCTTTGTTCCGTTCATTGGCCGAAGATTGGTGGAGGAGGGCTTATTTGCATTGTTGCAAATAAGCTTTTGTGAAAGGGGGTCTTTGCATGTTTCCTTGTATCATGATGGTGCACCATTCTTTTGACCTTGACTTGTATCTTCATGATGGCATGACTTTTAAGCCATCATGTTTGATGATGGTTGGTGATTGAGTGTGGATGTATTTTGTTATCATGTTCTTTCATGATTCCCTTTTGCATTATTGTTATGGTTGCACCACTCATTCCTTGGCTCACTCTCTCTCATTCTCTCCATTCACCTCTCATGGCCGGCCAAGCTTGGAGGAGGGGTGGCCCATTTTTGTAGTGGGGATTTTTGCTCTCTTGATGTTAGAAAAATCCCCAAGTTCCTCCACATTGTTTTTGTATCATCCCTCCACCAAATGGCAAAGCTCCAAAACCCCAAATGAGACTTGACGACTACATATTCTACAGCGAACCTTGGGCACGTCGAGTAGCCGGCTTCGTGCCCGAGTTGCCTCGGCATTGAGGTGGGAGCCCGTAAACAAAGTAGGCGATGTGGTGCACTTCCGGCGACGAGGAGGAGACGGGACATTCCGCAGGAGATCGGGGCGATGACGAGAAGACCGGAGGACTTGGATCGTCGGTATATCTCTAACCCATCTTCTAGTTAGCTTAGACTTGTTAATGGTTACGATCCGGGTGTTTAGTGCGCGGTGGTGCCGGTTTGCTAAGTCCGCAAAAATTAAAGTTTTTCACCGCTTCCGCATTCCGGCGTTGGATTGACGGCCGGGGCGCCGCCGTGCACTTACAGAAAATGCACGTGTTTATGTAACAAATCAGGATAATTCATAAATATGAATCAAACAAGTTTCAAGCAAGCGGGTCGGGTCGAATGCAATATAAAATGTAAAAATATACCATTCGCACCCAAAATACGATAAATCAGTAAAATACCATAATTAAGGAAATACGGGAACTGGAATTGGTATAAATGAACTAGGGCGTTACAGGTTTCAACGAGGAAAGTCTTCTTCTATGAGAATTAAATTCTCTCTTCTCTCAAGAGCTTACTGTATTCTTTTTTGCAGAAGGTTGTGGAAAGTTCTCTCCTCTCTCGGTGTTCTTCTTTTTCACTGTCTTCTTACTCCTATTTATAGGAGAAGAAAAAAGATCAACTTGTTAAGAAAATCTCTGATTGAGAGATCATGATTGATTTCATAATCAATCAAAAATGATCTTTTAGATCAATTGGTGAATTTTATTCACCGTTGGATTTTTAATTCAAAGGCTCTCTGTTTAACAGAGAAGTTTTTTTTGTTTGTTTAATAAAATTAGGAAATATTTTTCCTAAGATAGAATTTCATTTTATCAGGTGATCGGTGGGTGATTTTATCATCACCGTTGGATCTTTGATTCAAGGGTCCTCGGTTTAACAGAGAAGATCTTTCTAATTTGAGAAAGGTCAAGGAGATATTTCCCACGTAAAATTTAATCCTATCAGATGGTTTAATTGGTGATATTTTATCACAATTGGATTTTAAATCCAAGATTCCCTGTTAGAGAAAAATCTTTCCATATTAGAAAGATCAGGGAAGATATTTCCCAAATAGAATTTAATTCTATCACATAGAATCAGATATGGGTATTTTATAATTGGGGCGCTTACATGCTTTGCTTGTGAGCGCTGTCAATTTATGTGGCAGGAGAACTCACGTGTTTAACACGTGATCCTTAGCATTGGTTTTGGTTTGTTTATTTTCAGCGCTCATATGGTTTGCATCTGAGCGCTCACGTGTTTAACACGTGAGGCTTATTTAGCCTATGAGTTGTTTTAACTGCAGCGTCTATATGCTTTGCATATAGGCGCTCACGTGTTTAACACGAGAGGCTTATTTAGTTTATGAGTTGTTTTAACTGTAGCGCCTATATGCTTTGCATATAGGCACAGTAGTGGGGAATTTTCTCCCTTTTTCTCTCTTTTTATGAGGGAACTGGGGTGAGTACACTGGACGGACTCGTCGAGAACTTCTAGATGGTATTATACCTATCATCAGATAGCAGTTCTCAGGTGACATGAGTATAGGTTGGTCATTAGACCTGAGATCGTCATTTGTCTTGTGTGAGTTCTCACTGTACTTAGATTACTATCCTACCACGGCTCTACTAAGTCGTGCAAACAGGTTTTAGTTGGGTACAGTCCCGAGCCACATGGAGGCGGTGAGCGATTTTTAAGGATTTGTCTCTCCTGGTATAGGGAGTCGATGTTACACTTTGTTCGGTTGGCCAGCACCATAAGATCTTGGCCAAGGTAGATGAGATTTACTGATAGTTAGATCAGTAGTTTCTCGGATCGGTCCTGAGCCACATCGACACAAATTATCGGGTTATTAGGGTCTGGCGTTTACTACCCCGTAGACTTGGTATGTGATACTCTTAGACGAAGAGACCAGACTCTGCGGAGATTGTCACGGATTGTCTCAGTATAGGTTCGGATGAGTTTGCTCGTCGGCCTTCCTTTCGACAAATACCTGTGTAGCCGTTAAGTACAGCTAGTGTCGCTGATGTGCTTGTGGTTATCGATTTATCCAGTAAATTAATGTCAGTATACCGTCGAGTGTTTGGAGTCCCACACAGAGGGTTTCCCTGGTTCAGACGAAATGATGCAGTGGTCGTATTTTGATACGTGTAGGCTTCAAATCAAATGAGTGTACTAGCTACATAGACTTTTGATCGGACAGTTGATAATATTAGCCGGCTTAGGATTAAACCAGATTATTAAATCTAGTATTGATTTAACAATTTACATATATATATATATATATATATTTCGATATGTATATTCTAGTATTATATTCATTATATTATTCTATCTCTTTAGGTATTCATATTTCGATACGAATACAGGTATGTATATACGGAAATGTATCCTTGTATTTATTTAAGTATGCATTCTAGAAAGAGGACAGCTCATTATGTATTTGTTGGCTATAGTGCTCTCAAGTCAATTATTGGATCACATGCACGTGATTGCAATGATTGAGGGATGACCTATACCGGTAGAACAGTCTTACTCGAGATGATAATATGCTATCTGGTTTGTCTTTATCATCATGTACATACTTCAGGTGACATTACAGATCACTATTACACGTTGATAAAGCCCATAGGATTCTTGCTTGACTACCAGCAGTATGATGGCGATCATATACGTGGGAGCTGGTAGTCTATAAGCGCATCCTTAATCATCCCAAGTCGTGGGAGTTTCGAGACTGGGCATCGATACTCCAGAGTAGACTAGTGTATACTGATCGAGACCCCAATGAAGGGCGGTGGCCAGGTCTCACAAGCCATTGGTGTTAGTTTGTTCACCTAAGATAGTATACAGGTGCTCATTGGGAGTACACTAGACGGACTTGCCAGGAACCAGCTAGTTGGTATTATACCTATTGTCAGATAGCAGTTCCCATGTGATATGTGTACAGGTTAGTCTGTCGACCTGAGATCGTCATTTTTCTCGTGTGAGTTCCCACTATGCTTTGATTACTACCCTACCAAGGCTCAAACGAGTCGTGCAAACAGGTTTTAATTGTGTACAGTCCCGAGCCACATGGAGGCAGTGAGCGGATCGTCGGGGATTCGTCTCTCTCGGTATTGGGGGTTAATGTCGCACAGTGCACGGGTGGCCATCATCAGAAAACCTTGGCCAAGGTAGTCGAGAATTACTGATTCGGATCAGTAGTTTCTCAAAAGGTGATGGGCTTCATACCGACACGAATTATCGCGTTATTAGGGGTCTGACTTTATCCACCCCCCTAAACTCGATATGCGATATTCTTAGACGAACAGACTGGACTGTATGGATATTATCACTGTTAGGCTTAGTAGGGTTCCTGGATGAGTTCTCTCATCGGCTTCCCTTTCGCTCAATACCTCGGCAGCCATTACGCATAGCTAGTGCCACTAACGTGCTTGTGGTTAAATCCACAGCCAGCGTATTGATGAGTCATTAGAGTCCCCCCACAGAAAGTTTCCCAAGTTCGGGCGAAACGTTGTAGAGGCCGTATGGTTTTATTGCAGAGTTCGAACATACACGTGCACTTGTGCACGTGTCATGATTCGGACGGATAATACTAGTGGGCTTTGGTTTAAGCCGGATCCTAGTATTATATTGTGTTGGAATACTTTCATCTCATTGCATTCGTATTCAGTCGGAATGCGGATGCAGGTATGTATATACAGGTGAGGGGTATCCTTGTGATCCGTCATGAGTTTACTTTAGTTGATGCCATATCTTTTTATTGTTATAAACATTTTGGTTTAAATGTTTAATGGAGGAAAATGTGAGTGCAAGTTTTGTCCATAAGCATCTTTTCATATCACATGCACATGGTGACTCATGGTCTTGGTTTGGGTGACCATTAAATGTGACATGGATTGATTTTGGGGATAATTATGATTAGTGGGGATATTTTGGAGAGAGAAGGCTGCCATGTGATGGCTTGGAGTGGGGTTTTGTTATTGATATATATATCTCTCTCAAAAGATCTCACACAATACACAAGTCATTTTCTTGCTTCTCTTTTTTGAGCTGACATTCTCCTATAATGGCTTTTTCTTCAACCTCCATCCATACCATCTCATGTGTTGAGAATCAATGGATGTTTAGAGACAAATTTATCACACACATTCTCTACTTCACCTTGGACATGTCGGCTAGCAAACTTCATGTCCGAGTTGCTTCGGTTTGAAGTGGGAGCCCGTATAAAGATTTCTCGATGTGGTGCCATTTCGACAAGCGAGACCGGAGAGCGAAGTTCGTCGGGGCAGCCGCGACAAGCATGGAACGGAGATTGAAGACTGAAGGACATGGATCGATCGGTATAATCTTTGAAACCCCATTACAGTTTTTCTAGTTAACGGTTAATGGAACGATCCGGGTATTTGGTTGTGGTAGCGCCAAATTTGAAAAGTTTTTGTTCCGCATTTGGCCTCGGATTGATGGCCGGGGCGCTGCCGTAACCCAACATGGTATCAGAGCCAACCCATTAGCCCTTAGCTAGCTTGTTTAGACAATGTTAAAGTATCGAAACCGGAACAAACCCGATTCACTGCACAAAGAATTCCAGTTTCTGTCATTTTCAAAAGTGTCTTCAAAAATTATTTAGACAACTGCAGAAGACTACCGACATCACCACAAGACCACAGACCAAATATGACCCAATTCCCTCTGAAAAAACCGAGCACTTTCATGTTTTGGCCGGCCTGCTCGGCCATCTTGGTGAGTTTGGGTTTCGTTTTTGGTCTCTGGTCTGGTCTCTGGAATCTTGGTTCAGTGGAATTGTTTGTTTAGCCCAGTTTGGATGTGGTTTTATCAGGTTGTTTGGGGCTATTCGGGGGTTATTTCGAAATCGATATTTTCTAACATTGTTTAAAGTTTGCAGTACATACATTTATATCTGCGACCGTGAATGTCATTCGAGCGGTAAATCTTGTCTAATTGCTATAGTCCTTTTAGACGGGTTTGCGAACGTGACATTCATGTTGATGTTCTGTGTTGTGCTGTGATGTTGCGGATTGTCGTGGTGGATAGCTTGTGTGCAATGGTAGTACAGTTTAGTTGTATTTGTACATTTGATATCGCGGGGTGAGCGTCTGACATGTGGACTGCCGTCACTGCCTGTTTGTATATTATTCTTTTGGGACACGACCGGGTTGAGGTCGATGTACCCGTTGTACATGTTTTCTTTTCTGTACCAGGATTACCCCGCGGTGGAGTACATGAATAGCCGGGTTCTAGAGGGCAACGGGTCCGCATCTCATGGCGTTGAGACGGAGGGGACCTTACTCTAGAATTGGCGGGCTATTCGCCGCACTCGTAGGGGGTATAAGTTGACCCACGGAGGGGTGCTCAAGTTACCGGATTCCGTGAAGTGCTGGGTGGCCTATTCACGTTGTTGAAGGGGTTGCCTCGCTTCTGATTTTGGCGAGTAACTTGCCGCGCTCGTAAGGGTCTAGGTTTCAATACACAGGCTATCCACATGATAGGGAACGTCGAGTCTCATTTGCGGCTCAAGTGAAACCCGGGGCTCCAAGATTATCCACCATTATGTGTTGCTTCTGTGATGTTTCTGTGATGTTGCTTTATATCATGCCTGGGACGAATGTTATATATAGTTATATATACTAGTAGAAGTTATATATGTTTTGCACCCGCGCTAGTCCAGTCCCCGCTCTGTCGTTAGTTAAGTAACCTAACGGGTGATGACGGGACCCAGTGGCGAATGCGGATGGCATATACGTACATTTTATTTTCGTTCTTTTTGGTGTGATTAATTGATGGGACTGCGTTGATTCTGATCAATACAAGGATAAAACAAACATATATACGATGTTGTTGGAACCAATTTTTTTTTAAAAACAGACATTACAGACGTTTTCTTTTGCTTTGCACAGTTGTATTCAGTTATGAATATCCAGCACCTCATCCTACGAGGCAAGTGCCGAGATCCCTTCATCGGGAGTGACCCCTTAGCCGGAAGTTTTGTCACGCCCCGCTTCCCAAAATACGGAATACGAGGGATAGACAAGGCCAGCCATGCTCCTACGGTCAAGGAAATGTCCTGCCGTAGTCACACTTCGGCTTCTAGTTTTTCATGGTAAACAGTAAATGATGCGCAGGTAATGAGAAATGCAATAACTGAATGAAGCAATGTAAAGAACTGACCTGAGGGGAAACAAACGAATATAACTCTGGATAGCTAATCAAGATGTCCGTGATGTACGTATAGCCCTGGTCCAAGCTAAATCTTCTCCTCACACTGAGCATGCATACTCAGGTCGTCAGAGCGACACAATAGCAATATAATATATATAAAATCATGTGACAATTCTAAAAGTGATAATAGATATATTTATAACAGTAGATCAATGGCAGTATGGGTATGAACATGCAGTAATCAATACAGCGGAACGGTAAAAGCAGTAGAATGATATGCCACGTATGTCAACACAGTATGTATGTATATCGATGCCATCATCCCTATCAGTCTCTAAGTCTCACTATACAGGTCACTAAACCTATCGTCAGTCCAAGTGTGAGAGTCAACCTCTCGCGAGTGTCCTCCACCCAAGGGTAGAACCCAAGGGCAAGGGACCACGGGCCCAACATGTATATCACGGTAATAATCACATACCCTGTAAATCTCCATATATCTCCCTAAATATATAAGCCGGCATGGGACTCCCAAGATTCTGTTGAACTCATACTTAAACTACCCCACACCCCGTGGTCTACATCAAACGCTAACCATAACCCTAAATACCAATCGGTCTGTGACAAGTCTGCGCGAGAACTGGAGGCAGGACCTCCATCAAACACGTCCCGACTAATACCTAAGATAAATGGCAGAATCTGATGTCTTATCCGTGACACCCATGCTAGAGCTTCCATAAGTGTCCCATACCACTTATAGTCACACGTACACGCGTCTCACAGACGTCGACAATGCAATAGAATAATAAGGTTCACTGATTGTGTACAAGTACGTATCACTTTCACTTATTCACTGATACACGAACACTAACGTACTTGCCACAATCATCACTAAAACCTAACACTGGGTAAATGCACGTTATCACTATGTTAACAATGCGATGACATGTGTATGATATGATGCGTAAACAATATGAAAAGCATAATTTTAGTGTCATGAATCAATAATCTACCACTTGCATAATTTATCATAAATCATACGGTTATAATTTAGTGAGACGATGAACAGGTAATAATTAGTATGTTCAGTTATCTATCGATCGAATTTAGTTTCACGCCAAACGGGTTTCAGGATCACTAATTATAACCATTTCATTTTAAGCGTTCACGGCTGGAAATCCGGTTTCAGAATCGGAAGTCCGTTTCGCAACGCATTTTAATCCCAGTTGGGATCAGATTTTAGCGATACTACAGTTGAATGAAATATAGGGTTTTTAGTAAGGTTTTCAACGCAACAGACGGATCTTCAATCTCATCTGTACGTCAGGAGTTATACACTGTTTAACATTACTATGTCATCTCAGAATCTGTTCTGGACTGTTATACGTCCACTTCTATTAAATTGCAGATTAAATAACAAACGATCACGAAATAGGACGAAACCACTTGTGTTGTCTATCTAACACATTCACCTATAATAAAAAGCAGAGTTCCGCAACTTACGGGTTAAGAAAACAGGGTGGTGCTCATCACGGGACAGCACACAGTAAACAGAGTCGCTCTGGACTGCAGTCCAGAGTCGCACTCCGACCCAAATTTTGACACAGTTTTAGTACAGAAACAATTTGAAACTAGTATAGGGTTAAAATTTGTCGAGTTGGATTCGATTTGAACCCTCGAACGCAACATTCCAGTATGTATATAATTTATGGTGATTTTTACGGTTTTCAGGTACAGAAAATTTCCAGTTTTACGGGCAAACTTGGGGGTAGTCGTTTTAATCTTTTTTAGTCGTATTTTCTAATGAAATTCACACACTAGAATCATAGGCTTACGGGCCAAACTACACGAGTGAGTGCCGTCAATTTAAATGAGAATTTCCATAGGGAACACGCATCGAACAGTTGAGTCGTATAATTTAACAGAAAATAAAACATGGAATATATATACGATTATAATTTGCAATTAACATAAAGTAGCATGTAGCAAGTAGGGACTTGCCTGGAAATGTTGAATTGATAGCACGGTACGCACGGGCACGACCACGCGGCAATTGTAATGGTTAAAAGCGTTCGATGAAATGCCGGGGTTGGATAGGCTTCGATGAAGGCAACGGTAGTTGCGACAACCACAATGATGGTGATGTTAACTGAGATGAAGGCTACTGCGGTGACGGTGGCTAGGTGACTGCAGTCGTGACGTCGTCATCGGGGAGTGGAGTGCAGGAGGGTTTGGTTGAGTTCCTGGGTTTTAGAGGTGGGTCGCTTGGAGTTTGGAGGCAAGGGTGGTGTTGGGTGTTGGGGAAAGGAGGTGGCCGAGGATGGTGAAGGTGTTAGACAGAGAGAGAGAGTACAGAGAAAGAGAGAGAGGAATGAGAGAGAGAGAGAGAGAAAAGGTTAGGAGGGAGAGAGAAGAGAGGGAGCAGAGAGATCAGTGAGAGAGAGATGAGAGAGAGGGAAAGATCAAAGAGAGAGAAAGAGTGATGTAGAGAGAGAGGGAGTGAGAAAGAGTTAGAGGAAGAGAGAAGAGAGGGAGAGAGAACTAAGAGAGAGAGAGAGAGCAGAGGAAAGAGATGGTGAGAGAGGTGATGACGACGACGACGACGATGATGATGTTGATGATGATGATGCTGCGGGAAGAGCGAGGGAGGAGGATGGAGGGAGATGAGGGCAGTGACGATGGTGGAAGGAGGTCGAGGCGGCGCCGGCGGGTTTTGGTGAGGAGGAAGGAGGTGGGTTCCAGAATGAAGATGACGGTGTAGGGGAAGAGATGATGGAGGTCGGAGCTCTGGCGAGGGGAGCGGGTGAGGGAACTGAAGAGGGAAGGGGGTGCTCGGTCGACGACGAAGGGCTGATCTCGGTTGCGGGGACGGTTTGCAATGGGTCTCGTGAGGGGTTGCGAGAGTGAGGGTTGAGGGAAAGGCGATGGGAGTGAGGGAGAGAGGGATGGAGACGAGGCGAGCGTCGAGGATAACGCTCGCGAGCGGGGCAACGTCGCAGGCGTGAGCGGGGGCATGGGCGACGGAGGTGGAACGGGCGCGCGGGAATTAAGGAAATAGCCGTTGGAGAAGAGGATGAGGCAAGGCGGGTCGGGTCGGGAAGTGGGTGCGGCGTGGGCTGAAGGAGAAGGGCCGGGCCTGTGTGGGATTTTTAAATGAATTATAAGAAAAGAAAATGGGCTGGGCCAAGAAATAATAAGGGAATTGTGAAGGGAATTAGAGTGAGTGCCGGGCCGAGAAAGATTTGGACTGGAGGGCTTGGGCCATCGAAAATCAAAGAATAATTAATAAAGGAGATGGGCTGAGGGAATTTGAATGAATTAATTAAATAAAGGGGTGGGCTTGGGGTAAAGAAAATATAGGGTATAAAAGAATAGGGTTTGGGTTCATCACAAGAAAAGGATTATGAATATTGGAAGAGGGGGCCGGGCTTCTGGGCTCGGTGAAATGAAAAGGAAAATGGTGGGAAAAAGAGTATGGGCTGAGGGATTTGGTTTTGGGTTTTTATTGATAAAGAAAATGGGGTTTAGAATGAAATAAATTTATAAATAAAATAAATAAATTATAAGTAAAATAAATAAAATTGTAAATAAGAATAAATAGAATTCTAGAGTAACAAAATACTGATTTTGGTATAAAAGGGCTGGGTATTACAAGTTTGTATCAGCGTAATAGCTTCATTATAGTCGATTCTTTTGATTTGCATTGTGGTATTTAGTTTGGAATATCCTGCACCTCATTCGATGGGGAAAGAGCCGAGATACCTTCACCGGGAGTGACCTCTTTAGCAAAAATTTTCGCCACTATAAATTTGTAAAACCACTTGGATTCCTTCAACGATATCAAGTTCATTATGTTAAAGGTTTTTCGCCAAAAACCAGCCGTAGCCCTCCGTCATTTCAGATAGGTACCTCGTAGTATTCGTGCTATGTACGTTGGTCTTTATCAAGGCATAGTGTACGGTAGCTGCGTGATACTTGTCTGTAGCATGGATATGCGATTATCTAAGACAGCCACATAGTCACGTTGGTCTCTATCAAGGGCTTGTGCGGGTGGGTTTAGATCAATCTTGGATAATGATGGGTTGAACTTGACTAGCGACTTATGGCACGTTGGTCTCTATCAAGGCTATGAAGCCGTTAGGGGTAAAAATCACATCGGGGTTTTCAAACATACAGGAAACTTGCCAGGCTTGCGCATACCTTCTGAAGTGTGGTGACTTGAGTGGATTCCATCAAGTTATCATGCGATGATAGTTGGATCCCGATTCCCACTGATGAGTTGGTTTACTCCTCGGGTGATCCCGACTAATTCTTCTTTTGAGTTTAAAGGAGAATTTGAGGATACAGTGGGAGACATCCGGATTAGATAAAGTGATTAACCATTTTGATCTAGGTTAGAGTGCACGCTGAGTGTTTCTTTTCTCTCTCTCTTTGACAACAACCATGGCCCGACCCTGGACTATAACTCAGTGACCAAGTTAACCGAACTTTCTTAAAACACTGGCTTCTGGATTGTCTGAGTTGCATACAACATTGCCACTTCTTCTTTTACCCTTTACTTTTCTCCAGAACACCCCGTATCACTACGAATATCCACTTCCATTGGATAAATCCATCATATGGTTATATAAGAACTCGGAGGAACTTGTTCCAGATTCGAGGACGGATTTTGGTTCTGGAGAAATTGGTTATTCAGTTGTCTTTTCCTTTTACCTTCTCTCAGGTTGTGAGGGGTCCTAGGATTAGAAGAGGGTACACCTATTGCGCTTATTGGATAGTCTTCTTCCAAACCATAGGCAGGTGCCGAAAGGTAGGGAATGAAGAAAACCAATTAGCCTAAGTGTGGTGTACAGAAGGTAATAAATAAAGACAAATAAAGGGATTAGAAAGAGGGCAAAGTAAATTGCAACTGCTATCATTCACGACCAAACTACATATTTCATTGCCACTCCTACTTCACCTTCGTATTTCTCCAGAACACCCCGTATTACTACGAACATCCACTTCCATTGGATAAATCTATCGTATGGTTATATACGAACTCGAAGGAACTTGTTCCAGTTCGAGGATGGATTTTGGTTCAGGAGAAATAGGTATAAGGTTTATTCGGTTGTCTTTTATCTTTACCTTATCTCAGGTTGCGAGTGCTCCTAGAATTAGGACAGTACACCTATTACGCTTATTGGATAGTCTTCTTCCAAACCATAGGCATGTGCCAAACGATAGGGAAGGAAGAAAACCATTTAGCCTAACGATGTCGTACAGAAGGTAATGAGTAAAGACAAATAAAGAGATTTGGAGAGATGGCAAGGAAATATATGGTTACAGTCATGAATCTGATAATGGAAGAGGTATTACCAGGAATACCCGGATACCCCTTCGAAACATTTTCATGTTTCAGTTTCACTGTGCATTGTTAATTGAAAACCGATTTCCCAATTAGACCCTTGCTCCAAGGTATGTATTTACCAAGTTTGATTCTCACATCTATATGGTTTTACAGATGATGAGTGTGAGTAAGTTATTAGGAATTAGGTGATCATCCTCATTATATCGGAATTCGTTGTAATTGGTGATATTTGAAGAAGTCGCCTGGGTTTTTGTCGGACGACAAATATTTGGTTTTGAATATCCGTTGTTATGCACCAATTTCAAACTGATATATCTGTACGTTTATTTTATAAAGCGAGATATAACTTTTTGAAATTATGTCCATGGCATTTACCTATATCAGTTGATGGTTAGCTAAAGAGCATTCAACAACGGTGTAATTCTTCATAACCATAGTACAGTTTTCAACCTACGACGCACAGGGTTTGAGTTATTCAACTCAGAGGACTTATACAAAGTATTGTATATTGTCCAGTGTCCATTAGGACAGAGAGGTAGGTCCTCGTACTATATTCTGTTTACTTGTGACTTCTTTAGTTTTTAGACATGTGTTTCGTAGAAATACAAGGTCTAAGTTTTAAGAAGTTATAGGTGCAAGAATAAAGTAGGGAACCACGTGATGCAAGTATCGGGATTCTTCAAGGTAATCGAAGATGTAGATACTTGTGTTTGGTATTCAGTCGATAGTAATGGTTTTGAGAAACTTGTTTCTCTTTCAGGTTACTCATATCTGGATACATTTCTAAGTTGAGTAATGCTGATCGGCCTCTCTCCATTTAGTTGACATGCACTGAAGACAGCTGCATGATTTGAATCTGGTTCAAATTAAATCAGTGCCTCTGTTTCTAAATTGTATATAGAATGGATCATATTTTAACGATGTTAAGGTATATGGAGTTTTCCGGCTTATGCTTAAAGCCAGACTCAGGATAACTCAAGGCACGTTTCAGTAATGGCAGTTTGTGGGTTATCCCAGGCTATGACGAGGGGTGACTTTCTACCATCTGGAAGATCAATAGTGATATTGTTCTTGACTCACCAAAGTTTTAGTAAAATGAACTTTTTTCATAAAACAGTAGTGGGAGTATGGTAGAACTGGAAGTAATTCCAGAACCGCAAACGATTACTAAAAATTTGATAAGAACCTAAAGATTCAATCAGTTTTGACATTCCATTAACCGCTCCGCAGATATGGTGGGTAACCTCAGGCACCCGAGAGGTACTCCGGTAACCTCAAGGACGGTGACATGGAGGTTCTTGTTTACCCAGACTTGCCATTACTGCTGTTCTAAACTGTGAGACCCGGCAGGAGGATGAGTATAGCGTCGTTCTAAACTCGCTTTAGAAGTGCACGTGTATATGACTCTGTCAGAGGGTTGTTGTGGTCAGTGGGAGCAGCGGAAGCGTAGTGGATAAGTAGCTTGTGTCTATTGATAGACTAAAGCAGATATAGCGGAGATATATCATCTATTTTTGATGTGAAAGTCATGGGTTTTGACTTCATAAGAATATGGGATGGATCTGTTAAGAAGGTAGTAGGGTGTGATGTCCTGGTATTTGGATGACATACACATAGTAGGAAGGGAAATTCCTATACTATAATCGGTTATACTGTGGTTGTGACACAGTGGTTTCTCCACATATGATATGGATATTATATCAGGCATTCTGGTTACTAAATCTATGGTTTTAGATCTAGATTTGGGTAGTATCCTAATCTGGGTACTTAGACAGTATTCTAAAGGTATTTTCGAATGGACGACTCCTGACACGGTAGCATACCTGCAGGTGATGGAGTCACCCTCTCTGAAGGTGTTTTAAGACTAAAGGGGAGAGGAATGTGCATGATTGGCATATCACTTTCTTAGGCAATTGAGTCAATCATGAGATATCAAGTACCACACCAGATGTTGTTTTTGCACTAGATGCAATAAGTTGAGATATTAATCCAATCCTGGAGAAACGTTCGGAAGCAGTTTTAGAACATAAGTAGATGTTCTAGGGATTTGATAACGGCAGCCTCCTTTGGGAGACGGTTATCATTTCAGGCTTCCAAGGTGACTTGGCTGATAGAGTGACTGTCAGAGCTATAGTTTTCCCTCTGACTAGGGACAGTAGTTTGGACAGGTGGTCCAAGCGGATACTGAGGGACGCATGGCGCAGGATACTGATCAAATTTAGTTGACGATACAGTCTAAGAAGTTTGCTGGATTTGGAGTTCATTTGTGAACTATGTCCCATCAGATATCTAGACATATTCTAAGACAAGTATTGCTCAATTCGGGAGATGGCTTTCTCCGAGAACTTGAGATAAAGAGAGACATAGAAAGAAATATCAGGGCAGATCCACTCACTGAGGCTATTTCTCGAACGCAATAGTTTTACAAACGAGCTTTGTGAAACTGATTAGTAGAGGAGTTGGATGTTCAGTATCACACGGGCTGTGAGTATGCGACATCGCGATAATTAGCCTTGAGTGCAAGTGGGAGATTGTTGGCTATAGTGCCCTCAAGTCAATTATTGGATCACAGGCACATGATTGCAATGATTGAGAGAGGACCTATACCGGTAGAACAGTCTTACTCGATATGATAGTATGCTATCTGGTTTGTCTTTATCATCGTGTATATGCTTCAGGTGACATTACAGATCACTATTACACGTTGATAGAGCCCATAGGATTCTTGCTTGACTACCAGCAGTATGATAGCGATCATATACGTGGGAGCTGGTGGTCTATAAGTGCATTCTTAAATGTCCCTAGTCGTGAGAGTTTCGAGACTGGGCATCGATACTCTAGAGTAGACTAGAGTATACTGATCGAGACCCCAACGAGGGGCAGTAGCCAGGTCTCACAAGCCATTGGTGTTAGTTTGTTCATCTAAGATAGTATACATGTGCTCATTGGGTTATGAGTACACTGGACGGACTCGCCGGGAACCTGCTAGTTGGTATTATACCTATTGTCAGATAGCAGTTCCCATGTGACATGTGTACAGGTTAGTCTGTCGACCTGAGATCGTCATTTGTCTCGTATGAGTTCCCACTGTGCTTTGATTACTACCCTACCACAGCTCAAAGGAGTCGTGCAAACAGGTTTTAGTTGGGTATAGTCCCGAGCCACATGGAGGCAGTGAGCGGATCGTCGGGGATTCGTCTCTCCCGGTATTGGGGGTTGATGTCGCAAAGTGCACGGGTGGCCATCACCAGAAAACCTTGGCCAAGGTAGTCGAGAATTACTGATTCGGATCAGTAGTTTCTCAAAAGGTGATGGGTTTCATACCGACACGAATTATCGCGTTATTAGGGTCTGACTTTATCCACCCCCTAGACTCGATATGCGATACTCTTAAACGAACAGACCGGACTATACGGATATTGTCACTGTTAGGCTCAATAGGGTTCCTGGATGAGTTCGCTCATCGGCTTCCCTTTAGCTCAATACCTCGGCAGCCGTTACACACAGCTAGTGCCACTGACGTGCTTGTGGTTAAATCCACAGCCATCGTATTGATGAGTCATTAGAGTCCCCCCACAGAAAGTTTCCCAAGTTCGGGCGAAACGTTGTAGAGACCATATGGTTTTATGGCAGGGTTCGAAAATACACGTGCACTTGTACACGTGTCATGATTCAGACGGATAATACTAGTGGGCTTTGGTTTAAGCCGGATCTTAGTATTATATTGTGTTGGAATATTTTCGTCTCATTGCATTCGTATTCAGTCGGAATGCGGATGCAAGTATGTATATACAAGTGAGGGGTATCCTTATGATCCGTCATGAGTTTACTTTAGTTGATACCATATCTTTTTATTGTTATAAACATTTTGGTTTAAATGTTTAATGGAGGAAAATGCGAGTGCAAGTTTTGTCCATAAGCATCTTTTCATGTCACATGCATACGGTGACTCATGGTCTTGGTTTGGGTGACCATTAAATGTGACATGGATTGATTTTGGGTCTAATTATGATTAGTGGGGATATTTTGGAGAGAGAGGGCTGCCATGTGATGGCTTGGAGTGGGGTTTTGTTATTGATATATCACACTCTCTCAAAAGATCTCACACAACACACAAGTCTTTTTCTTGCTTCTCTTTCTTGAGCTCACATTCTCCTCTAATGGCTTCTTCTTCAACTTCCATCCATACCATCTCATGTATTGAGAATCAATGGATGTCTAGAGACAAAGTTATCACACACATTCTCTACTTCACCTTGGACATGTCGGTTGGCAAACTTCATGTCCGAATTGCTTCGGTTTGAAGCGGGAACCCGTATAAAGATTTCTCGACGTGGTGCCATTTCGACAAGCGAGACCGGAGAGCGAAGTTTGTTGGGGCAGCCGCGACAAGCATGGGACGGAGATTGAAGACCGAAGGACATGGATCGATCGGTATAATCTTTGAAACCCCTTTACAGTTTTGGTTGTGGTAGAGCCAAGTTTGAAAAGTTTTTGTTCCCCATTTGGTCTCGGATTGACGGCCGGGGCACTGCCGTAACCCAATAGTATTTTTTATTTTTGACAATTAGAAATGAGGTGGAGGGGTGAGGTGGAAAAAAAGAATGGTGAGAGAAACGACTTTGTATTTGTTTATTTGTTTTGTTTCTACTATTCGAGTATGGTGGATATTTTCTATTAGGAAAATGATTTTATCAAAACCATGCTAACTCATTTTCTCTCACCAAGGTTCTTTCATTTCATCATTTCCTTTCTCTCTCGTTCACTTGAGCTCCTCCATCTCCTTCTTCCCTACACTCTCATGAGTTGAGAATCAAATATAGAAAGAGATAGAAAAATACTATAATACATCACTACATCTTTAAGCACCTTAAAAGCAACCTAGGGTCTTTAGTTGCTTCACTTTTTTTTGTGTGTGAAGCCATAGTTTTTAACCACATCTCTCGGGTGGATCATCTTCGACAAAGGAAGACCGGCCTATAAGCTCGATCCCAGAGTCCCGATGAGCTAAAGAAGAGGTTTTAAAGACGAAGGACATAAATCCTTAGGTATAATCTCTTTACCGAGTAGATATTCGGTTTATATTCTAGGTTTCATGTTTCTAGCGCCTCTCCAAAAATTTTTGTTTTTTATTTCGCATAGGCCGCGTTTGTAGCAAATTGGAGGTAGGAACATCATCATTTAATATATTCGCTCTGTAAATGGTATCAGAGCCAAGTTTCAGTAATGTTTATTTCTTCCCATTTAATGACCTTATTGGTTGCTACACCAGAAGACAATAACTGGTAGAAAGAAATTAGCAGAATTCTACAGCCAATTGGCTATGGATCCTCCTAAAGAGGAGAAAAAAAGAAAAAGAAAAAGAAAGAACATCATCCTCCTTTTCATAAAAGAAAGCTTGGAAAAAGGCGTTCTTTCAAGAAGCCTTAAGAACGCAGCAAATAGAAGCTTAATTATAAAGGCGATTTGATAAGTCTAAATTAAATACTTCTACCCCTTATTATAAGTGTGATAAAATTGGTCATTTTGTCTACAAATGTTATACAAAGAAGATAATCAATGAAATAGAAGATGAATGATTGAGAAAATCTTTATATAAAATTACGATCAATTCAAAAGGAACAGTAAAGGCAGTTTTATATTTATCATATTTATTAATCTGTATTTGCCAATACTCAGATTTAAGATCAAATTTTGAAAAGATCTTAGCATTGCTAATCCTATTTAGCAAATCTCTTTTATTATGGAGAGTATATCTTATCCATTTAAACACCTTATTAAGGGCCTTATAATTAATAACAAGGCGAGAAACTCCTCTTTTCTTTTCAGCGCATTATTAACATTAAATGTCGTGCAACTCTATTGGTAATAAGATTTTCTTATAATTTATTTTCCTTAAGACTTTTACATGGACCAAAAACTTTCAAAATGTCTAATCTAAAGTTCACAAACAAGTTCCATAGCTAAATTATATTAGTGTTCAGTGTGACATGCAGGTGTTTATATTAAAAAATATATAGAAAATTAGTGGATTTGTTAATCTTTGAAATTTAACTATAATAATGATGCATCGGTTTAATTTATTATTAATGTTTAAATTTGTTGTAATTGTTAATATTTTTGTTAAATATAATAATCTTTTCAAATAATTTTTATTGTTTAAAACCTATTTTAACGGTATTATGGTTATTGATTTTACAGAATTTTCTTAACCAAAAAAGTTAATGACTTGGATTGTTCATTTTCTCATTATTTAATTTGAATTAAATATAAAAGCGCCATGTCTTCCTTCTTTTTGGATTATAATAGTAGAGAAGATGATGGGCGATGTCATCTTTCTTAGAAGCACATCATAAAGGGGAGAGCTAAAGGTATCTCAAAAGTGGATGGCGATTGATGATGGAGTTCTCACATTTAATATGAACTAAATGTTTTAAAAAGACTCTTAATTCTAAGATGTTCCGCATTATCAATTGTTTTATTGAGTAAAAATCATTTGGAATCAATAAGCAAAAACATAAAATAGTTCTAAACAAAAAAAATATTTAAAAAGATTATTTGTAATAACCGGCATTTGCCGTACGATCTATTTCACGTTTTAATAAAATTTCTTTTGATAAGTTTCCTAAATATTTTCCCTATTTCCTATTTAATTTTCTCCAATATCTCTTATGGATATTTCTCTAATTATTATTATTCCTAATTCTACAAACCCTACCTTTAATAACCCTAACCCTAACCCAATTTATTTTCTATCAAAACCCTAACTAATTCCCAAGCCCAACCCAGGCACGACCCAACAAAAACCCTCACCCTAACCCAACCCGAGCCTCTCCTCTCTCTTTCCTTTTCTTTTTCTCTCTCCTCCTTTTCTTTCCAATCCCAACGGCTCCTTCTTCCTCGCCCCCTAAGCCCCATGCTTGCCCCACGACCTCGCCTCCAACGTTCTCCCATGAAATCTGCGCCCACCTCCTCTAATCTCGTTCCCTCTCTAAATCACTATCTCTATCTCTCTCTTTCTCTCCCACCTCTCACAACCGCCGTTGACCCCGACACCCCTTTCATCAGCGGCGACCACTTCCCATCACGCCGACGAGCTCCCAGCGCCACCTCCACCATCTTCACCCTCTTCTCCGAGCTACCGACTTCTTTTCTCCCTCATTCCTTAACCTGCTCTTTATACCCTTCTCCCCTTTCACCGCTCCGCCGCCGACCTCCTCACCGCTCCTTCTGCCATCGTCGACGACGAGCTCCACCAATGTAATGACTATGGATTTACTGTACGAAATTTTTTAAATTTAATGTACAGAAAGGAGGTTACAAGTCTGAGTACAATTTATAAGTTAATTTTGTTTAAGAACGGCAAGAAACAACTTGTAGCTCACTGGTAAAGCCTTTGCACTGCTGTGACGTAGCCCCTGTGTTCGAACCCCATCAGACACATTATATTTTTCTTAATTTTCTTATAAACTTTTTGGAAGCCCAAAATTTTATACGTGCAATGCACATATAAATGAAAAGTCTGAAGAAATAAACATGTGCAAAAGGGTATTAATATAGAGAGGAACACGTAGCACTAATCCGACAGCTCCCCTCCACAACTAGACCAGCGAGATCTCCATTTGGGCCAGCGCCGATGGTCCAACCATAAGCAATGATGCCCGGGCTTTGCACACAAGTCTCTTGGCCTACCCCTAACTCTCCTGCACTGTTTGATTACTCTGCAATCAAACAAAAACCCTCAATTCCCCATTTATCATCTTTTTAATGCATTTTAATTCATCTTTTTAATTCTAAAACCCTAATTCCACACTATAAATACTACCCCATGCCCTAGCCCTTCTTCATTCTGAAAATTACAGCTAAAATTCTCAAAGTTTTCTAAGTACAAGTGGAGTTAGCAAGAAATCAAGTTCCGGCGAGGATCAAAGCAAGTTCCGGCGACCCCGTGATACCCCGACGAAAACCCTTCCTACTCCTACCTTCTCTTCATCTATCTAGTTAGTAAGTCCCTCCCAATCTCTCTTCTTTCTCTTTAAAAATCTCCTTTTCAAAACATATCGGTAAGTGGAGTTAATACCGACATTTTATTCTAAACCGTAGAAATTACATTTTTTCTTAAGTAATGCTCATTCATATTTCTATACCTTACTTGTTAACATAAAACTAATATTTAGAACCAACTTTCACTCAAAAATATCATAAAACATAACTTTAAATCAACTTTTACATTAAAATACCATGAACTTTAGATATGTTATCTTATATTCCTTTGTTTAAACATACCTTTGGAAAACTTCACGGGGTAATGACCTACCTCTCACAAACACACATGGTTCCATCGCACGATACTCTTTGAACGTATCTTTGCGGCGAATACAATATATTTTATTAAAATACCATCTACTATAAAAACAGTTTTCTTTGGAATTGTATTTTAAAATTCCTTTGCAAATAAGCCTCTACAACTCTTTTTAGGGGACCCGCTATTGGATGGTGCGGATTATCGTACATACTTGGGCTAATAGAGCGAGATGCAGACCTCCTCACGGTGCATTCGGTCTTGAAAGGTTTTTAATACGATTTTTAAGAAAAACGAAATTTTCTATTTAATAAATAAATAATTTTTTAATAATTATATAAATATTATAAAATCCATATACTTTCAAAATATAATAACATTATATTTTTTCAAAGGAAAGAATTACAAGTTTCATCAAAATAATATCAAGATACCAACAAAAGTCAAGGTTTACAGTAAAATACCATGAACTATTCAAGTTAAGATAATTATCACTAAAATACCTCAAATCCCTAAAATTCACATTCATGAAAACCCTAAATAATATAATTAATTTCTCGAGCTTATTTTGAAACTATATTAAAGATATTTTTCATAAAACCCCATCGAGATATATAAAATTACATTTAAGAACTTAGTAAATATAGGTTTAAGCGGGATCAATTCTCTTGAGCCCCAGGGAGCCGAAGAAAGTGAGTGCTTGCCTAATTAAGGTAGAAAACTTAACGGTGTTATCAATGGTAATTGTCTTAGAAAAAAACACAAATCCTGCCGTTCATGTGCAGCAGTTACCGATAACTTCCGAATCTAATTCAGGATCCAAATCAATTATAAGTGTCTGACTCAAGTCTGAGTCTAAATCAAACTTGAATTCAACTCAAACCAGAATCCAATTCAAACATGAATCCTAACTCTAACATGTATACTTGAACCTGAACCTGAACATCAAACATGAATACAAGACTTGACTTGACCGAACCATGGCTATAACTTAACATGACTACAAGCTTATATCCTGAACCCGGCTACTTGAACAACTTGTATCCATGGTCTCGACAAGCCATATAATCAATACAAGACATTACGGGGTTAACGGGGTAGATTGGTACAGAATGTATTAAAAGTGGTATGAGATAATCACTAAAAGACACCTACATGAACTCTCGTGCCGTTGTCCCTTGGGTTTTGACGGGGCCTTGTACTACAAGTTACCATAGTCCACGGGGTAAGATGGACTTTTCTCGTATACACTAATACATTCTGTACTAAATTACAAACAACTACGTTAGAATAGCAATCTTATACTTGTACACCTTAACAGTTCAATTCTCAATACTTGCTATATTCCTGTCTTTCTTTTGGGACTTACCGAGTGCTAGTTCGCCGACGGCATTCCTGTCTTTTCTTTCTTTGGAATGTTCGTCAGGAGGACTAGACTCTCTCGAGATCGAGCTAAGCCAGGAGGACGTGGACCGGTTCACCGAGCAACAGGATTTCTAGCTTTCCTTATACTTACTTTTCATTTCATATGCCACTGTTTAGGTATTGCTTTATATCTTTGTGCTTTCCTTTTCAAGCAGTGTATTGTAAATATGAATGTTAATAAAAGTTTATGTTTATATTATATTTTTTGCTATTTCTTGTGCATTTTATATATTGCTTATTTGCACTTAACGTATTTATTTCTGAGTAAATACGTCGCGTGCCCGCCACGTCTCCGCTTCCGTACACTGGGAAGCGGGGCATAACAGGTTTTGTTGGCGGACCATGCAGGTCAGTTCTGCATGGAATCCTAAGCAATATATCACAAGAATTATAAGAATCAGCAACTGTACATTCTTTACATTTCAAATTTCTTGAATATATCCTAACCTTTCCTTTTCTATCAAGGTCATGGTTTCACCGAACAACATAAGTACCAACGTCAATGGAAACACTCCACCACCTACTCTAACACCACCAACTACCACTGCAGCTCCCATCAACGAGCAAACGGTACTGCTCGAGACGATCAAGAGTCTCTTGGAGGGTCAGCAGCAACAGACTGCTATCCTCATGCACCGCCCCGAAATCGAGACACCCAGAGTCAAGCAATTCCAGACACTGCACCCGAAACATTTCTCTGGGAAAGAGAGCCCACTAGAGGTGAAGGAATGGGCTCAGTCTATCAAGGATGATCTGGCAGCAGCACAAGTGCCAGAGATTGCTTGGGTGAGAGTTGCGAAGCTGCAACTAACGGATAACGCCAGAGTCTGGTGGAAGGCTGAAGAAAGCCGACTCGCCCAACCGATTGAATGGAAGATGTTTCGCAATACGTTTAACGCAAAATACTTTCTTGAGACTGCCCGTTTCGACATGGAACAATAATTCATCCACTTACAGCAAGGCTCGATGTGGAGCAAATCTGTGGATGAATACGATGTTGAGTTTACCATGCTTAGCAGGTAAGATATTGTCTCAATATTCAATTTCCTGATTTCATATACTATACTTCTAACACAAGGTCGTAACAGGTTCGCGGCATACCTCATCCTGACTGCTGAGATTCGGGCATGAAGATTTCAGCAAGGGTTGGACCCGGAAATCCAAGCTGCACTAGCTACAGGAGATATCCCAACCTATGATCTTGCTCTGAAGGCTGCCCGACGCTATGAGGTGGTGGTGAAGAAGAAGGGCAGACCCCAGACTGCCGGTGTGAAATGCCCTACCACTCAGATGGCAGGAGGAGCCTCTTCCAGGCCAACTTTTGCACCCAGGAGAACTGGAGTAACATTTAACCGGCCCAGTCCAGACTTTTGCTTCTATTGCAAGAGAAATGGACACTTGGCGAAAGACTATAGGCGTGCAAATGGCATGTGCTTGGTTTGTAGCGCATCCACTCACGCCATTGGAGCTTGTCCATATCGACTCAACCCAGCTCCAGCACCTAGACCTGCAATCACAGTTCCGCAGCGGCCAGCTATTCAAGCCCCTGCACCTTGTATTGCTCTACCTGCTCCACCTTCACGTGGACCTCCTGCACAGCCTCCTCGTCAATTCCATCAGGCACAAAGGAACATGCCTCAAGGGCAGAGGAACATACCCCAGTGACAGAGGAATGTGCCTCCAACAAGGAGGAACATACCTCGGCATCAGGCTTTCACCATGGCAGTTGAGGAAGCCGAGGTCACTGGCCAAGTTATTACTGGTAATTCCTAATCCTTTCATCTTTTCAATCCTTGTATATATATATATATATATATATATATATATATATATATATATATATATATATATTTTCCCTATATCTAAAACCAAACTCACACAACTTAGGTACTATACTAGTAACCACCCTTTCTGCACTAGCACTGTTCAACATTGGAGCGTCACACTGCTTCATGTCCCAACGATTTGTGAAAACACATGCGATTCCTGTGAAGCCACTCATTTCAAGCTGGAATGTCAGTTCCGGAAATGGAATTTTGAAGGAAACTATAGGATTTGATCAGTGTCCAGTTGTAGTTTGCGGATGAGAATTCTATGCGAATTTCAAAGTACCGGACATCCTAAATTTCGACGTTGTGTTGGGGATGGACTGGCTGGGAGTTTCTATGCTACGATTGACTGCCGTCAAAGGAGGATAGTATTTGAGATACCAGATCACCCAGTCTTTTACTTCAAGAGTGGAGACAGAACTTTGGAGCCAGGAATCTTCCGTGCCAAGCTGAAGAATGCAGAAGTGTTTACTCTTCTGACGGAAGAAGAAAAGACAGAGGTAGTTGGAGAGTTCGAGGATGTGTTTCCTGAAGATATAACAGTTTTGCCTCCCGATCGAGCTCTTGAATTCAGCATTGATTTACTACCTGGTGCGCAACCGGTGATCAAAGCTCCATATCGGTTAAGTCTAGAAGGATTGAAGGAGATCCGTACTCGGTTGGACAAACTTCTGAAGAAAGGTTGGATTCGTCCCAGTATTTCAATTTGGAAATCTTCAGTTTTACTTGTGAAGAAGAAAGAAGATTCATACAAAATGTGTGTAAATTACCGAGCTCTGAATGAAGTGACGAGAAAGAACAAGTATCCACTACCGTACATCGATGATCTATTCGATCAGCTAAGTGGGTCTTGTGTATTCTCAAAACGAGATCTTCGTTTAGGTTATCATCAGGTGAAGGTCAAAGAGTCTGATATTCCGAAAACGACGTTCAAGACTCGCTATGGTCATTATGAATATCTTGTGATGCCATTTGGAGTGACCAATGCACATGCTATATTCATGAATCTGATGAACCAAGTTTTCCGAGAGTACTTAGACAGGTTCGTTATTATTTTTATCGACGACATCCTGGTGTATTCAAAGAATAGGAAAGAGCACGCCGAGCATTTGCGAATTGTCCTGGAGACATTGTGACAACATCAACTCTATGCTAAGTACAACAAGTGTGAATTTTGGCTAGATCAAGTCGGATTTCTCGGACATATCGTTTCAGGCGAAGGAATCTCAGTAGATCCAACTAAGGAGTCAGCTGTCAGCTGTTGGCTATAGTGCCATCAAGTCAATTATTGAATCGCAGGCACGTGATTGTGATGATTGAGGGAGGACCTATACGGGGAGAACAGCCTTACTCGAGATAATAGTATGCTATCCGGTTTGTCTTTATCATCATGTGCATGTATTAGGTGGCATTACAGATCACTATTACATGTTGATAGAGCCCATAGAATTCTTGCTTGACTACCAGCATTATGATGGCGATCATATAAGTGGGAGCTGGGTGGTCTATAAGCACATCCTTAAATATCCCTAGCCGTGGGAGTATCGAGATTGGTCATCGATACTCCAGAGTAGACTAGTGTGTACTTATCGAGACCCCGACGAGAGGCGGTGGCCGGTCTTACAATCTATTGGTGTCAGTTAGTCACCTAAGATAGTATACAGGTGCTCATTGGGTTATGAGTACACTGGATGGACTCGCCAGGAACATGCTAGTTGGTATTATACCTATTATCAGATAGCAGTTCCCAGGTGACATGAGTACAGGTTAGTCTGTCGATCTGAGATCGTCATTTGTCTCGCATGAGTTCCCACTGTTCTTTGATTACTACCCTACCACGGCTCAAAGAAGTCGTGCAAACAGATTTTAGTTGGGTACAGACCCGAGCCACATGGAGGCAGTGAGCGGATCGTCGGGGATTTGTCTCTCCCGGTATTGGGGGTTGATGTCGCGCTGTGCACAGGTGGCCATCACCAGAAATTCTTGGCCGAGGTGGACGAGAATTACTGATTTGGATCAGTAGTTTCTTAGTGGGTGATGGGCTTCATACCGACACGAAATGTCGCGTTATTAGGGGTCTGACTTTATCCACCCCCTAGACTCGATATGCGATACTCTTAGACGAACAGACCAGACTGTATGAAGATTGTCACGGAAAGACTCTGTAGGGGTTCGGATGAGTTTGCTCGTCGGCCTTCCTTTCGCTCAATACCTGGATAGCCGTTACGTACAGCTAGTGCCGTCGACGTGCTTATGGTTAAACCCACTGCCAGCGTATTGACGAGTCTTTAGAGTCCCACACAGAGGGTTTCCATGGTTCTGGCGAAATGATGTAGCAGCCGTATTAGATACGTGCAGGGTTCCGATCGATTGATTGTACTATGTACCCGGACTTTCGATTGGACAGTTGATAATACTAGCCGACTCGGGTTTGAGCCGGATTATTAAATCAGGTATTGATTTAATAATTTACGTATATGTATTTCGATATATATTCTAGTATTATATTCTTTGTGTTATTCTGTCTCTTTGGGTATTCGTATTTTGGTACGAATGCAGGTTTGTATATACAGTAGAATATAATCCGTATTTTTTCCGGAAAACATTCTAGAAGGTGGAAACCTCATATTGGTTTGACCATTTTTTATTAAATGGATTATGAGGTGGCAATGATGTGAGGGAAGTATGGTGAGGACCATGCTTGCATAGTGTGCACAAATGAATTATTAATTCATTTGTGCATACTATTCAAATATGGGTGGCTTTTAAAAATGAAAGAAATGTTTTACAAAACCTTGCCACTTGATTTTCTCTCTCCATGGATGGTTCATTATTTTCTCACATGAGATTTTTGGGCCATCACCTTTTTTAGCTTCACTCTCCTCTCTTGAGTTTCCTTAGTTCCTCCACCTTCATCTTCCACCTCCTCTCAACCATCTCATGTGTTGAGAATAATGAGAGGAGGTGAGATGAGATAGATAAACACTTAGTTCACTCACTACATCCTAAACATTCTAGACTAGCATCCTAGAATCCCTAGTTGCTTCACTTGCTTTTTATATGGAGCTAGAGCCATAACTACATCTCTCGGGTGGATCATCTTCGACGAAGGAAGACCGGCGGCCAAGTTCGTTCGAGCACGCCTCATGGAGATTAGGAAGATGATGGAAGACCGAAAGACTTGATTCTTTTGGTATAATCACTCTAACCCTTTAGTTTAGCTCTTTTAGTTTTGCTACTATAGGTTTATGGTTTCGATCTTGGAGTGGTTTTCGTTTGCGCCAAATTTTTTAAACGCCAGTTTTTGTTCCGCATTAACCACGGTAGATGGCCAGGACGCCAGCGAAACCCAACATGGTATCAAAGCCACCCATAAACCAATATTAGCTAGCTTGCACAAAGTTAAAATCTCAATCGACAAATTTTTTCGAATCGTATTTCCATATTAGAGTGCTTGCTGTCGAATTTCAAAGTTGTTCAAAAATTTTTTTTGGGTATCTTAAAAATATGTGCAGGCAAAACTAGAGCTAAGAAAAAAATTTGGGCACGTAACTCCAAAATTCCGCCGTGTAACCCAAGCCAAATGGCACGTTTTGCTGAGAAACCGCGGCGCTTTTTTTGCTACAGTGCCCCAATTTTTTTTGGAGCTCTATTTCATGGAAATATGTTTTTTTGGATTTTTTGTTTTTGGCCCAGATTTCTTTGAGTGCTGGTTTGCATTTGGGACCAATGTGAAAATGTTTAGTCGATCGAAAATTTAAATGTGTGTTTATCAGTGCATATGATGATATCTGCGACCGTGAATATTATTGAGCGGCACAACCCGACTAGTTGCTATATGTTCAAATAGACGGGTTTGCGAACATAATATTCACGTTGATGTTCTGTGTTGTGCTGATATTGTGGTTGGATTGTCGTAGTGGATAGCCTGTAGTGCAATAGTAATAGTACAGTTCAGATTCATTTGTATATTCAGTATTGCGAGGCGAGCGTCCGACATGTGAACTGCCGTCTTTACCAGTTTGTATATTCTTTTTATTGGGGCACGACCGGATTGAGGTCGATGCCACCATTGTATATATTTTTCTTTTCTGTACTAGGATTACCCTACGGTGGAGTGCACGAATAGCCGGGTTCTAAAGGGCAACAAGCCCGCATATCATGGCGTTGAGATGGAGTGGGCTTCACTCTAGAATTGGCGGGCCATTCGCCGCACTCGCAGGGGGTATAAGTGACCCACGGAGAGGCGCTCAAGTTACCGGATTCCGTGAAGTGTAGCGTGGCCCATTCACTTTGTTGATTGGGGCTGCCTCATTTCTGGGATTGGCGGGTAACTTGTCGCGCTTTTAGGGGTCCGGGTTTTTATTGCACGGGCTATCCGCACGACCGGGAACGTAGGGTCTCATTTGCGGCTCAAATGAAATCCGAGACTCTAAGATTATCCACCATTCTGTGTTGCTTGCTGAGTTTCTGTGATATTGTTTATATCATGCCTGGGACGAATGTTATATATATTTATATATATACTAGTAGATGTTGTATATGTTTTGCACCCGCGCTAGCCCAGCCCCCGCTCTGCCGTTAGTTAAGTAACCTAACGGTGCATGATGGGGCCCAGTGGCGAATGCGGATGGCATATACGTACATTTTATTTTCGTTCCTTTTCTGTGGTGTGATATGGATTAATTGATGGGACTGAGTTAATTTTGATTAATGCAAGAAAAAATAAATCCAAATGATATTGTTGGAACCAAATTTTCAAAAATTGTTATTACAGGACGTTTCCTTTTGCTTTACACAGTGGTATTCGGTTATGAATATCCAGCACCTCATTCGACGAGGCAAGAGCCGAGATCCTTTCATCGGGAGTGACCTCTTAAGCGAAATTTTGCGTCATCGTAATAACTTCATTATAGTCGATTCTTTTGCTTTGCATCGTGGTATTCATTTAGGAATATCCTGCACCTCATTCGATGAGGAAAGAGCCGAGATCCCTTCACAGGGAGTGACCTCTTTAGCAAAAGTTTGCGCCACTATATATTTATAAAACCACCCGGTTCCTTCAACGATATCAAGTTCATTACGTTAAAAGTTTTTCGCCAAAAACCAGCCGTAACCCTCCGTTATTTCAGATTAGTATTGCTTAGTATTCATGCTGCATTTGTTGACCTTGTCAAGGCGTAGTGTACGGTAGCTCTGTAATACTTTTCTGTCACATGGATATGTGGATTGATTAGGATAGTCGTTCGACCTTGTTGACCTTGTCAAGGGTCTGTGCTGGTAGGTCTAATGCAATCAGGATAATGACGGGTTGAACTTGACTAGGACCCTTTGACTTGTTGACCTTGTCAAGGTCACTTGGATCCTAGGGGTAAAAGCCACATCGGGAGTTTCAAACATACAGGAAACTTGTCAGGCATGTGCATACCTTCTGGAGTGTGGTGACTTGAGTGGCTTCCATCAAGTTATCATGCGATGATAGTTGGATCCCGATTCCTACTGATGAGTAGGTATTACTCCTCGGGTGATTTTAGATGATCCCGAGTAATTCTCCTTTTAGGATTTGAGGGAGAATTCGAGCAAACAGTGGGAGCCATCCTGATTAGATAAATTGATTAACCAATCTAATCTAGGTTAGAGTGCACGCTGAGTGTTTCTTTTCTCCCTCTCTCTTTGGCAGCGACCATGGCCTGACCCTAAAACTAAAACACATGAACCAAGTTAACCGAATCTTCTTAAAACACTTTGGCTTTTGGATTGTCACTTAGTCGCATATATCATTGCTACTCCTACATCCCTTTTGCATTTCTCCATAACACTCCGTATCACTACGAAGATCCACATTTATTGGATATGCCATCGTATAGTTACATACGAACTCGAAGGAACTTGTTCCAGTTCGAGAATGGTTTCTGGCTCTGGAGAAATTGAATAGGGTTATTCGGTTGTTTTTTCACTTTACCTTCTCTCAGGTTGCGAGAGCTCTTAGTGTTAGGAGAGTACATCTATTACGCTTATTGGATAGTTTTCTTCCAAACCTTAGGTTGATACTGAAGGGTAGGGAAGAAAGAAAACCAATTAGCCTAAGTGTGGTGTATAGAAGGTAATAAGTAAAGATAAACAAAAGGATCAGAGTAAGGGCAAGGGAAATTGCAACTGCTATCATTCACGACGAAATCGCCTATACCCCTGCCACTCCTATATCACCTTTGAATTTCTCAAGAACACTCCGTATCACTACGAAGATCTCTATTGCTTGGATATACCATCGTATAATTACATACGAACTCGAAGGAACTTTTTCCAGTTCGAGGATGGTTTCCGGTTCAGGAGAAATAGAATAAAGATTATTCAATTGTCTTTTCTATTTACCTTCTCTCAGGTTGCGAGGGCTCCTGGTATTAGGAGAGTACACCTATTGTGCTTATTGGATAGTCTTTTTCCAAATCATAGGCAGGTGCCGAAAGGTAAGGAAGGAAGAAAATGAATTAGCTTAAGTGTGGTGTATAGAAGATAATAAGTAAAGACATATAAAGAGATTGGAGTGAGGGCAAGGTAGTATACGGTTACTGTCATGAATCTGGATAGTGGAAGAAGTATTATTAGGAATACCCGGATACCCCTTCGAAACATTTTCATGTTCAGTTTCACTGTGCGGTGTTAATTGAAAACGGTTTTCCCAATTAGATTCTAACTACAAGGTATGTATTTATCAGATTTGATTCTCACATCTGTATGACGTTACAGATGCTGAGTGGGAGTAAGATATTGGGAATTGGGTGATTAGATCCTCTATATATCGGAATTCTTTATAATTGGTGATATTTGAGGAAATCACCTAGGTTTTGCCTAACGACAAATATATTTGGTTTTGAATATCCGTCGTTATGCACCAATTTCAAACTGATATATCTGTACATTTATTTTATAAAGTGAGATATATCTTTTTTTAAATTATATCTATGACATTTACTTATATCAGTTGATGGTTAGGTAAGGTGCATTCAACAACGGTGTAATTCTTCTTCACCATAGTACAGTTTTCAGCCTACGTCGTACATGGTTTGAGTTATTAAACTCAGTGGACTTATACAGAGTATTGTATGTTGTCCGGTGTCCGTTAGGAGAAAGGGGTTGGTACTCGTACTATATTCTGTTTACTCATGACATCTCTCGTTTTAGACAAGTATTTTGTTGAAATACAAGATCCAGATTTTAAGAAGTTATAGGTATAAGAATAAAGTAGAGAACCATATGTTGCAAGTATCAGGATTCTTCAAGATGATCGAAAATGTAGATACTTGTGTTAGGTATTTCGTTGTAAGTAATAGTTTGAGAAATTGCTTCTCTTTCAGGTTATTATGTGTGGGTGCATTCCTTGATGAGTAATGCTGCTTGGCCTCCTTCCATTTAGTTGATATGCACTGGAAACAACTGCATGTTTTTGAATCTGGTTCCAATTAAATTAGTGTCTTTGTTTCTATATGGATATAGAATGGATTCATATCTTAACGATATTAAGGTATATGGAGTTGTTCGGCTTATGCTTAAAACCAGAAACTTGATAAACTCTAGGCACGCTTCAGTAATGGCAGTTTGTGGGTTATCCCGGGCTTTGACGAGGGTTAACATTCTACCATCTGGAAGATTAATAGTTTTATTGTTCTTGACTCGCCACAATTTTAGTAAAATGAATTCTTTTCAGAAAACATTAGTGGGAGTATGGTAAACTGGAAGCGATTCCAGAACCACAAACGATTACAGAAAATTTAATAAAACCTACAAATTCAAATGGATTCGACAATCCATTAGCCACTCCGCATATTTTGTGGGTAACCTCAGGCCTCCGAGAGGTACTTCGGTCTCCTCAAAGACGGTGACAGGGAGGTTTTTGATGACCCAAACTTGACACTACTGCTGTTCTAGACTATGAGATCTGGCAGGAGGATGCGTATAATGTCATTCTAAACAAGATTTAGAAGTGCACGTGTATATGACTCTGCCAAAGGGTTGTTGTAGTCAGTGGGAGCAGCAGAAGCATAGTGGGCAAGTAGCTTATGTCTATTTATAGACTAAAGTAAGTATAGCGGAAATAAATCATCTATTTTTGATATGACAGTCATAGGTTTTGACTTCATCAGAATAGGAGATGGATCTGGTAAGAAGGTAGTAGAGAGTGATGTCCAGGTATTTTGATGACATGCACTGGATAGGGAGAGATCTTCCAATACTACGATCAGTTATACTGTGGTTGTCACAAGGTGTTTCTCCATATTGGATCTGGATAAATATCAGGGATTCTGGTTACTAGATCTAGATTTAGGAAGTATCCCAATTTGGGTACTTTGACACTATTCTAAAGTGTTTTACAATGGACGACTCCTGGCGTGATGGTGTACTCGCAGGTGATGGGGTGACCCTCTCTAAAGAGATATCTTCTAGACTGATGAAGAGAGGAATTTGCGTGATTGACATATAACTTGCTTAGGCAATTGAGTCATGTTTCCCCCAACCAGAGCAAAGCTCTGTTTTAAAATTCAAAATTTGAAAAATTGAAGCAACGCTTCAAATTCAGCGCTAGGCGCGCTGCACGTCACGTATCAAACATAGACGCGCTAGCGCCAGGTGCGCTGTGCCCTAGACAGCGCACCCCCAATCAGAGCAAGCCTTTGTTTTAAAATTTCAAAACTCAAATATTGAAGCAACGCTTCAAATCCAGCGCCAGGCGTGCTGCGTACCACGTATCAAACACGGGTGCGCTAGCTTAGTTGCGCTGCGTGCCACGTGTCGAACGTAGGTGCGTCAGCGCAAGGTGCGCCAGCGCTGGAATTGTAAAATTCCCCACCCTTAGCTCAAAAGATCTAATAATAATGATAAATTATTAATTAATCAAAATTAAAATTCTGTTACGGAAAGATTTCTCAATCTTGTTAAAAACAAGAAGATTGCCTTCTGTAAAACAGAAGCCCTAGGATTAAAGATCCAACGGTGGGAAACATCCCTACATCAATCAGAGAAAGATCTTTTAAACTGATTTAACAAATCGACTTGCCCTATATAAAGGCCCCAAGACTTCAAGTCTGATATAGAGAAACCCCCCTGCAAACTTTGAGAAAAACTAAAAGAGAAAGAAGAGCAAGCTCTTAGAAAAAGAAGATCATTTCTTCAAGGTAAAGAATTAATTTTTGAACAACAGAGATGAAATCATCTCGTTAAAAAAGAAGAACTATCTTCTTAAAGGATCATAGATCTACAAAAGACCAAGGTCTTTGATAAAAAGAAAAAGATCAAAAGATCTAATCATAAAAATAAAAGAAGTATTTACTTCATTCACGGATCCTTGATCTACAAAGGCAGAGCTCTTTTATAAACAAGAACTTTTGTTCTTGAATCTTGAGGCAAAGACTCCTTTAAAAGAAGAACATAAACTTATTCTCTGATCATAAATTTGATCAGATGCGCTTTGCGCTACTGAACAGTGCGTTGCACTCATGAACTGCGCTTTTGCGCTCTTTGGACCGGCACTCAGCGCCAAAACATATCACGTGTCAACCGCAGACACAACTTGCGCTTTGCGCTTCTGAAACAGCGCACTGCGCTCATGGGCTGGCGCTCAGCGCCAAGCGCGCCACATGTCACTCACTGGTGCACCACTGAACTAGCGCAATGCGCTAATAAACTGGCGCTTAGCGCTAAGCGCAACACGTGTCCTTTTCGTGTGCGCTACTTGGCAGAAGCACAATGCGCTCTTTAATTGGCGCAAAGCGCCTGGCGCGCTACGTGGCGCACTGTCAGAACACACATTGTTCTGATGAATGCTATGCATTCGATACAAGACAAAAGATGTCAGAACCCAATGCTTAGCATTATTAAAAGAGCCAAGCCTAAATAAAGGCTCAATAACCAGAACAATAAAATGTTAAACATTTTAATTGGACTTAGCCTAAGATTGGCTGTAAGTCCTCAACTCATATCAACTGAGCCCATATGCTCATAAACCTTTTAACAGACTTTAGTCCCAAATTAGACTATAGATCTCCCAACCAAAGTTGGTTCAAGGGTACATCTCTGAACTCCTCTGATATTTGTCGTTGTAATCCTTCAACGTCTTCAGAGAGGTGACGGGTCCCGACAGCCATACATTCCACAGACTATGACGTCTTTAAACTGGACTGTGGGGTCCTTAAGCCCATGGACTACGATGTCCTTAACCTGGACTGTGGGGTCCCTTTAAACCCATGGACTACGATGTCCTTAACCTGGACTGTGGGGTCCTTAAGCCCACGGACTATGATGTCCTTAACCTCGGATTGTGGGGTTCATTTAAACCCACGGACTATGATGTCCTTAACCTTGGACCACCATGTCCTTAAACTGGTAATGGACCACCATGTCCTTAAACTGGTAATCGACCGCAATGTCTCAAAACTAAACAATAGAGTCCAAATGCTCTTTTGTTGGATCTAAACATTCCCGTTAAGTTGATCTTAGTCTAAAATTAGACTGACGCGTCCTTAACAAACGTTAAGTTGATTTTAGTCTAAAATTAGACTAACGTATCCTTAACAAACGTTTAAGTTGATCTTAGTCTCAAATAAGACTAACGTATCCTTAAACCCAAACCAAAACCCAAATCTAAGAAAATACGGATTTGGACTAATCCACGCCCTACGGGCGACAACATAAATTAGTCTCCGTATACAATCCACGGGCAACCACAAATAAAACAAACACCCACGACACGAAGCGACCATCTGGAGAAGGAGAAAGTTTTTACCGCGATGCGGTAGCGTAATTAACTGCAGGGGCTTGCGCCTGCAGGGAAGAGTGTCCCCACAATCAAAAACCCTCAGATGAGGGGGAATCTAACGAAGTCTGCTACATCGGCCGCATCCGTTTAAACCTTCGATACATGGTGCCATAAATCAACTTGGCATCTTCGGAGAGGTGGACGGAGAGCACCAATTAGCATCTGCCCCGAATTTCAGGCCAGACGGACCTGCGCGGTCGCGTCTCTGTGTTCCGGCGGTAAACAAGTCGATCATGAAATGTCAAGTACCACACCAGATATTACTTTTGCACTGGATGCAATAATCATATATTAATCCAATTCTGGAGAAACGTTGGGAAGCAGTTATGAACATAAGTGAATGTTCTTGGTATATGGTAACAACAGCCTCCTTTTGGAGGAGGTTATCATTTTAAGCTTCCAAGGTGACCTGGATGACAGAGTGGTTGTCAGAGTTATAGTTTTCCCTCTTTTGAAGGACAGTATATTGGACAGGTGGTCCAAGCGGATACTGAGGAGGACTGTTCCCTTACGGAAAATAAATAAATAAATGGAGCAACGGAGAAAGTCCCCAAGTGGAGCATCGCGTGCCCACACGTGATAGGCGTTGTGCTTAACAAAACTAAGCCAAAACTGAACCTCACGTGCAGACACGTGACCCCTATAAGCAAAGAATACAGGCGTCTGAATAAAGCAAACAAGTGGGACAAAAAGAAACTCACGTGATAATACGTGACACCTTTGGGTTGGCTTAATTTGATGGGGTCATGTACTACACGTGATAGACTCCTATGCCTTCTGGACTAATAAAAATAAATTCTAATTAAAAGAGATTAAAAGCCTTATTTGGAAAATACTTTCTTGGATCTTTCTAAACAAGAAAGATTACGCTCTGTAAAACAGAGCGCCGTTGGATTAAAGATCCAATGGTGATTAAAAATCACCAATCTACAGAGAAATTCTGTGCAAGAAAATATCTTCCTAAATTTGTTAAGAATGACAAAAGAAATATTTTCTGTAAAACAGAAGCCCTTGGATCAAATATCCAACGGTGGGAAACATTCCCCAAATCAATCAGAAATCTCTCAATGAGAGATTTCCCTAACTGATTCAACAAATCAGCCTCCCCTATATAAAGGACCTAAGACTTCAAGTCTTAGACAGAGGAGAAACCCCCCATAAACTTCAAAGAGAAAAAAGAGAAAAAGAGAAAAAAGAAACTCTAGGTAAAAAAAATACAGAGAATATCTCGTCTCTTTTTCACTTCCATACGAGTTTAACTCTTCCAAAAAGAACTTAGTTCTTTTTTTGGTTAAGATCTGCAGAAGCAGATCTCCTCACAAGTTGAGAATTTAATTCTCATTGGGGAGATTTTGCCATGCGGATCCAAAACCTAGAGAGAGATATAAATTCAGAGAATTTAATTCTCCCAAAAAGTATATAGGAATTTAATTCCTCTGATGAAATAAGGGTTTAACCCTTCATATGAGAACTTAGTTCTCCCTTATGGCAAAGATCTGTAGAAGCGGATCTTCTCACGAGTTGAGAATTTAATTCTCATCAGGGAAATTCTATCATACAGATCCCAAATTTAAGAGAGAAACTAAGTCTTAAGGATCCAATTCTCATAAAACAATGGGCTTGAAAGTCTCGAAACTCAGGATCTCCATTCACGTAAGAGGATTGGCACCCAACATGATAACTGCCGATCACGTGCTCCCACGTGAGCGCCTGTGATGAACAAAAGAGAATAAAAGAAATTGACTCGCACGATCACACGTGCCCCCATGGTTATGCTTGACACTTACAAAATAAGAAAGGGGAATAAATCGGAGACAGTTACCACTTTTAGGTTGCCTCACGTGATCTCACGTGATCCAAATAGCATTTAGCGCTCAGAAGAGAACAAAAGAATAAACCCAAAGAAGCAGCGCTTCAAATTCTTGAAGTTCAATACTATTACAAAGCGCCTCACGTCATTACACGTGACGGCCACAGGGCTAAAGTGTTTAACACTTATATGCATCACGTGCAACATGTGAGCATTCTTAAAATTCCTGTGATTAACACTGTCTCAGAGTATCACGTGGGAGCACGTGAGCGCTGAATAAACATGTTAGTGTTGAACACTATGAAGGGCTAACGTTAGCCAGAATCAGACCAAATGTTTCAAGGACCATCAATCGAGCCCTTCATGCTCAGGGTTTCCAAAGCCGATCTCAAGACGGCTAATAAGCTCCCCACAGATGACATCTAAATTGATGCTTATCCCACTTCCCTAAATCGGGACATTGGTTCAAGGGTACATCTCTTCATACCTCTGATACATGTCGTTGTAATCCTTCAACGTCTTCAGAGAGATGGAGGGTCCCAATAACCAATAACTTTTGGTGCATTCCTAAACTGGTTAAACCAGAACCCCACAGACTATGACGTCTTTAAATCATACAGACTATGATGTCCTTAAACTCATGGACTATGAGGTCCTTAAACTTATGGACTATGATGTCCTTAACCTTTATGGACTGTGAAGTCCTTAAACTCATAGACTATGATGTCTTTAAACTTTACAGACTATGATGTCTTTAAACTTATGGACCGCAACGTCCTTAAACTAAAACGATAGAGTCCAAATACTCTTTCGTTGGATCTAAATGATCCCAAAATCTCATTGAGTAGATCTTAGTCTAAAATTAGACTAACGTGTCCTCAACAAACGTTTAAGTTGATCTTAATTTCAATGAGAATAACGATCCTTAAACCCAAACCAAAACCAAATCTAAGAAAATACGGATTTGGACTAATCCACGCCCTACGGGCGACAACATAAATTAGTCTCCGTAGACAATCCACGGGCAACCAAAAATAAAAATAAACACACACGACACGAAGTGACCATCTGGAGAAGGAGAAAGTTGTTACCGCGATGCGGTAGCGTAATTAACTGCAGAAGCTTGCGCCTGCAGGGAAGAGCGTCCCCACAAACAAAAACCCCTCACAATGAGGGGGAATCTGACGAAGTCTGCTATATCGGCCGCATCCGTCTAAACCTTCATTATACGGTGCCATAAATCAACTTGGCATCTTCGAAGAGGTGGACGGATAAAACCAAATAGCATCTGCCCCCGAGAATTCAGGCCGGACGTCCCAACGTCCCGGTTGCGTCCTTTCGGCGGAGAACAAGGACATGGCGCATGTTACTGATTAAATTCAGTAGAATATACAGTCTAAGAAGTTTGTTGGATTTGGAGTTCATTTGTGAACTGGGTCCTATCAGATATCCATACAAATCTTAAGACAAGTATCGATCATTTCGGGAGATATTATTTCTCCGCGAAATTGAGATATAGAGAGATAAAGAAAGAAACATTAGAGTGGATCTACTCACAGAGGCTATTTCTCGAACGCAATAGTTTCGCAAATGAGCTTTGCGAAACTGATTAGTAGAGAAGTTGGGTGTTCGGTATCACACGGGCTGTGAGTATGCAACACCGCAATAATTAGCCTTAAGTGCAAGTGGGATATTGTTGGCTATAGTGCCCTCAAGTTAATTATTGAATCGCAGGCACGTGATTGTGATGATTGAGGGATGACCTATACAGGGGGAACAATCTTACTCGAGATGATAGTATGCTATCCGGTTTGTCTTTATCATCATGTACATGCATTAGGTGGCATTACAGATCACTATTATATGTTGATAAAGCCCATAGGATTCTTGCTTGACTACCAGCATTATGATGGCGATCATATAAGTAGGAGCTGGGTGGTCTATAAGCACATCCTTAAATGTCCCTAGTCGTGGGAGTATCTGGGTATCGATACTCCAGAGTAGACTAGTGTGTACTTATCGAGACCCCGACGAGGGGCGGTGGCCGGTCTCACAAGCCATTGGTGTCAATTAGTTACCTAAGATAGTATACATGTGCGCAATGGGTTATGAGTACACTGGACGGACTCGCCGAGAACATGCTAGTTGGTATTATACTTATTGTCAGATAGCAGTTCCCAGGTGACATGAGTACAGGTTAGTCTGTCGACCTGAGATCGTCATTTGTCTCGTGTGAGTTCCCACTGTCCTTTGATTACTACCCTACCATGGCTCAAAGAAGTCGTGCAAACAGGTTTTAGTTGGGTACAGACCCGAGCCACATGGAGGCAGTGAGCGTATCGTCGGGGATTCGTCTCTCCCGGTATTGGGGGTTGATGTTGCGCTGTGCACGGGTGGCCATCACCAGAAATCCTCGGCCGAGATGGACGAGAATTACTGATTTGGATTAGTACTTTCTCAGTAGGTGATAGGATTCATACCGATACGAAATGTCATGTTATTAAGGGTCTGACTTTATCCACCCCCCTAGACTCGATATGCGATACTCTTAGACGAACAGACCGGACTGTATGGAGATTGTCACGGACAGACTCTGTTGGGGTTCAGATGAGTTTGCTCGTCGGCCTTCCTTTCACTCAATACTTGGATAGCCGTTACGTACAGCTAGTGCCGCTGATGTGCTTGTGGTTAAACCCACTGCCAGCGTATTGACGAGTCTTTAGAGTCCCACACAGAGGGTTTCTCTGGTTCTGGCGAAATGATGTAGTAGCCGTATTGGATACGTGCAGGGTTCTGATCGAATGAGTGTACTAGTTACCCGGACTTTCGATCGGACGGTTGATAATACTAACCGGCTCGGGTTTGAGCCAGATTATTAAATCAGGTATTGATTTAATAATTTACATATATGTATTTCGATATGTATATCTAGTATTATGTTCTTTGTGTTATTCTATCTTCTTGGGTATTCGTATTTCGGTACGAATACAGGTATGTGTCCATATTTTTTGCAGATAATATTCTAGAAGGTGGACACCTCATTTTGGATTTGACCATTTGTTTAAATGGATAATGAGGTGGATAATAGGAGAGAGGGGAGTATGGTGAGAACCATGCTTGCATAGTATGTACAAATGAATTATTAATTCATTTGTGCAAACTATTCAAGCATGGGCTTGATTTTAAAATAAATGAAAATGGTTTTACAAAACCAAGCATGCTCATTTTCTCTCACATGGTTGGCTCATTATTTTTGAGATGAGATTTTCTTCACCTCACCATCATGCTTCACTCCCTCTCTAGTTTTCCATGAGCTCCTCCACCTTCAACCTCAACCTCCTCTTTACAATCTCATGAGTTAAGAATCAAGAGAGGAGGTGAGATGGATAAACACTTGGAACACTCACTACATCTTACGCATTTTAGATCTGTAAAGCCACCTAAAGTAAGTATATGATGATAACCAGATAGCATACTATTATCTCGAGTAAGACTGTTCTACCCGTATAGGTCCTCCCTCAATCATTGCAATCATGTGCGTGCGATCCAATAATTGACTTGATGGCACTATAGCCAATACCCCATGCCCTAACTCTTCCCCATTCTGAATTTCTATCAAAATTTTTCTCAAACTCTCTAAGTACCAAGTGGAGTTAAGCACCCAAGTGGAGTAGCAAGCCTAACTCGACGACCGAAGCCTTTTCGACGACACCACGACACCCGAAGGCTTTCCCTCATCCTTGTTAATGCTTTAAAATAGTAAGTCTGTAATGACCCCAAAATCTTTATACATTTGTATTATCCCTCTTCAATAATATACCGTATTTATTTGTACTTGGTATTTTCCTTTTTCTATTAAATTTATTATTATTTTATTCCTTAATCTATTATGTATTTTTTTTCTAGGTACAATTTCATTTTCTTATATTTAAGTTTTTAACTTCTCATTCTTATTTTTCCTTTCATAAATATTTAACCCAAATCCATTATTCTAATTCTCTACAGCCCATCTAAAAAGCCCATTTTCTTTTTAAGCAACATCATATATTTAATTCTAATTAAATATATGCATGAACAACCTTGTAGCTTATTGGTTAAGTCTTTACATTGTTATTCCATAAGTCACATGTTCAAATCCCCATTCTTGCAATTATTTTTTTTTATCATTTTTTATTCTTCCCATAACCTACAAATGAGACCTTTCATTTCCAAAATGAATGGTGACCTTTCATTTCTCTTTTAATTCTCATGTTAAATGCATATATTATTATTCACCATTACAACATCTTTATTTGTCCTCCTCCATCTTTTCCTTTCTCATATTTTTCTATCTCTCACTTCTTCCTCTTCACCAAGATGACAAGAAGAAGAACATGAAGAAGTCTTCAAGAAGGTCTCGCTAGTAACGCGAGGCTATCGGCGGATAGACAAGCCCGGTGACAATACCGGCTTGTGCATGTAAGTCCCTTCTCTCTTTCCTTCCCTCCATCTCTTTCTTTTTCTCTTTATATTTCTCTTGGTTTATATTGCCATGAAAAACATCCATTGACATATCATAGTTCCTAAATAATTAATTAAATGGATACATATATAAATAATGAACACACAAACATACACACACATATAGTTTGTAAAGTCCTTTTCATTACTCTCAATTCACATGTTAAGATTTCATAGTGACCAATTAGGATTGCATGTTTGTTGTTTTATTTTAAATCACTTTATTTAAAATTTGTATTAAAAAAAATGAAGTTATGAATAAATACCATGGTTTTCTCATTTCTTACATATGACATATCAATACCTTTAGTTTTAAAATAATTTTTATAAATTAATTTTTAACTCTGAAAATTTCAGGAAATTTACATATGATATAATATATTATTTTGTACACGCTGTAAAAATTTTAGATCGATCCGCATAACGGTTTAGGAATTACATCGTATTTATTCACTGATCGTAAAACAGAAAACTGCAGTTATCGGTCAACTTCTAAGACATATAACTTGGTATACCGATATCCAAATTGAGCAAACTCAGGTGTTTTTGATATATACATCGAATGATCTAGATTTTCTTAGTTTTATAGTTTTACTGAAAACTCATCTAAGATAAAGAAAACTGTGTTACAATATTAAGTGACGGATCTGGACAGAATCTGTTCCGATTCGCACACTGTTTTTAAATTGGACATAACTCGAACACCCGATGTCCGTTTGTGACAAAATTTAGATGTGTAGATGCATCATTGATAGAAATATAATTTTCTGTATATTATATTACTTAGGAATGCATGAAACAATCTGATATAGGCTTTGCAATAGAATATATAGTTGCTGTCCAGAAATCTGAATTTCTGTTTTAAATGCTGATATTAAAATGATCATAACTAGAGCTTCAGAAATCCAAATCATGTGAATCTTGGTGTTTTAGATAAGTTCATCGAAATACCTACAATTTTCTAATAATCTTCATAACCTGAAAGCTGATGGAAATTAACTCAAACCGCGTTTTAAAAATATGTGACGGTGCTCAACAGATTCTGATCTGTTTTGCGCAACGATGCGAAAACATATATATATCTCTCAAACCGGTAGTCGTATTTAGGCGAAACTGGAACTCACTCATGCAAAACACTTGGATCCATATTTTTGCTTATATTCCGCATTCGTTTGACTTGATTAATTAGTCGTACATAATATTTCTTTACAGTATTGTTTATGGTAGTTACTCGAATAATATACTTGACTCATTTCATATTATTCGAACATGTATACATATTTATCTTGATCATTAAATTGTTGTATATACATAAAGACGGTAATTAAATACTTGAGTTGTATTTTGAAAACTATACAAAAGTATTTTTATATAAAACCCCCTCAAGTTTTATAAATTACCCTAAGGACCTTAGCAATTATAAGACTTCGATTCACATTTCTGATTGTCTGACTCGGGTTTGAGTCTGATCAATCTGACTTGAATATGATTCAAGTCAATCCATAATCTACAAGTTTCCAATTCAATATGAGCACATGAATCCATGAATACAATTACCAGTTTATACAATCTGGCTGAACCGAACCATGGATATATTCCTTTTACATGATTCACAGTATTCCATTTACATGACTCTACGGTTATAACCGTTTCCTGATATCATGATTTCGGTCAGTCAGTCAATCAATCTTACAATCAATACAATTTACAAGATAACAATACAATCAAAACACTACGAGGGTTTAAGGGGTAGATTGGTACGGAAAGGTGTTAAAAGTGGCACGAGACGGTAAGATTAAGACACCTAACATGAATCCAATTGCCGTTGTTCCGGGTTGTATAACGGAGCCTTGTACTTCCATTTGCCCTGGTCTCTAGCATACTGAGACCCCTCTCGTATACACTGGCATTCTTCTGTACCAAGCTACAAACAACAGCGTAAATACAATAATATAACAATATAATACAACTGTAAAAGCCACCATCTCCCTCTCTCTCTTACTCTCTGTCTATTCTATTTCTCCTCTTACCTTTGGGACTTACCGAGCGACCTGTTCGCTGACGACATTCTATTTCTTTCTTCTTTGAATGCCGTCAGGTGATTCGGACCCGGCAGAGATCGAGCCATCTGCAGAAGATTTGGAGCAGTTTGCCGAAGACCCAGCACTTTATTTTCATTGTACACTTTTCCTTTCTGTACTTTTCATTTCCTGTTATGCCACTGTTTATGCATCTTTTTATTTCAGTTGTATTTCCTTTCATGTATTGTACAAAGAATGTTAATAAATAAAAGTTGCTGTTCTTTTTATTTCTTGTCTCTTGTGTATTTATTTTATATTGCTTAGATACGCTTAGCGTATGTACTTCTGAGTACATACGTAGCGGACCTCGTCGCGTCCCCTTCGCCGTACACTGGGAAGCGGGGCGTGACAAAGTCTCTCTTCTATCCATTTCTTTCATCTCAACTCGTCTTCTAAGAAAATATCGATAAAAGTGAAGTTAACATGTAACATTCTTCTCCTTTAAATATTTTATCATGCTTGATAGGTCTACATGTCACATAATCACCCTAATATTTTTTTAAAACAAAGCTCATATCTATTGCCTTTTGACGTAACCAAAATTTCATGTTCAATATTCAAATAACCAACATTTTCATTAAAATACCATGAACTTTAGTATAACCCTCATTTCAATAATTGTTAAAAATACCTTTAAGAAGACTTCACGGGGTAACGACCAACTCCACACGCACACTATGGTTGCATAGAACGATATTCTAAACATATGGCTAATTTAAAGAATAGGTTTTACATTAAAATACCACACCTTTTCAAAATGGGTTTCTTTTAATCAGTATTTTGTAATCCTTGGCAATTATGCCTCTACAACTCTCATTAGGGGACCCGCTAATGGATGGTGCGGATTATCGCACATTCTTGGGATAGTAGAGCGAGATGCAGAATTTCTCACAGAGTATTCGGTCTCGAAAGGAAATGAAAATACGGTTTTTAAGAAATACGAATTTCTAAATAAAAACTAAATTTTGGAAAAATTATATAAAACTATGAATTCGTATTTTCAATAAAAACATATTATGAAACTATATTTTTAAAATGAAAGATTAAAATTTTAATAAAATACCAACAAGTTTCCTAAAGAGTTAGTTTTCATAAAAATACCATAAACTTTCAAAAAGTTAGGTTTTATCACCAAAATACCACAACAATTAAAATACATGTTCATAAAAACCCTAAATATTATAAATCACCATTGAGGTTTATTTTTAAACTATATTAAAGTATTTTTCATAAAACCCCCTCGAGATATGCAAACAATACTTAAGGACTCTAGATTAATGTAGGTTTAAACGGTATCATTTCTCTTGAGCCCCACAGAGCCGGAGAAAGTGAGTGCTTGTCTATTCAGATTAGATAATTTAACGATGTTATCAATGGCCATTGTCTTGGAAAAAGACACAAATCCTGTCGTTCATGTGCAGCAGTTGCCGATTTCTCCCGAACATAAGATTTTTAACAGTTTAAATCAATTCCTATGAAAAATACATGAACTCGAATCCAAACTCGAATCTAAATTTGAACTCGAACTCGAACAAAAACTCGAAACTCTAACCTAACTCGAATCTAAACTCGAATATGAACTCGAAACCAAACTATTCGAACCAACTTGACTCGAACCAAAATTGCAATTGTCATGACTCGCATATTACTCGACTCACTAGACTACATTCCACACCTTTTGCAATCTATGGTTTCGATCAAGACATGTTGATCAATCAATCAAATCAATTAAGTATATTAACCAGTTATAATATATTATACTCGGGGTATTTGGGATAGTTTCTTATGTGAATCCAACGGAGTTTCAGGAGTTCCGTATCAACCTCTTTTTTATTTGACTCGAATATCAGTCAGGTTGACTCATCCACAGTCTAGATCTCTGATGCTAACACATAAAATGGGCCCTTGTTTCCTTGCTCCTGGGGACCACTCTTGAACTCGTGAATACTTCTACGAGTGCGTTGACATTCATACTTGGAACTTAACGTTAACATAATGACCATATAGAGACCTATAGAACATATTTACCCATGATCATATATCCTACTCGTCATATAAATATTCTACAATTGTCATTTTCTTATTCTTACTTATCATTGAGACTTACCGAGCGCTAGTTCGCTGACGGGCATTCCACCCACTTTTCTTCTCTTGGAATGTTCGTCAGATACGGTCGAGACGGAGGAAGTGGAAGCCACATAGGAGGACTACAACCAGATCGATACTCAGGGTTAGCTCAGCTTCACTTTTCTTCAGTTTATGTATGCCACTTGTTTAGGCATTTTCCTTATTGTATTTACTTTCCAGTATAAATTCATGTATTTGTAAATATTGGAAGTTGAATGTAAATAAAGATATTTGTTGAAAATTTTTACAGTCTCCATTTATTCTTGTATCGTGCATTAATGTTTCAATACGCTTAGTATATTATTTAGGGAATGATCTTCTCTGGATAAATATGCTGCGGGCTTGCCACGTCACCGTTTTTGTCTACTGGGAAGCGAGGCGTGACACCTCCTCTCCCTCAATACTTGCGCTGCGCTGCTGAACCATGTCTCGGCGATCTTCGATCATTTCGATTTGGTCACCAAGCTCGCCCTGAAGCGCGATCTCCAATCCGACAGCACCGGCAGCCTCACTGCAGCCACCCCTCTCGCCACCATCGTCTCCTCTCGCACCACCGCTGCACTGCCATTAGACCAGGCCACCGTGTCCACTTCCTTAGACCACCATGCCATGCACCATTGCCACTATGTGCCCATCTCCGTGCCCATCTCCGTGCCCATCTCTGTGCCATGATTGCACCACCATCGTGCTAGCTCCATGCCACCGCTGTGCCTCTACCATGCCCCGCTCGTGCCGCGCACGCGCTACTTACCGCCGTCGATCTCCGCCACTGTTAAACCCAAATCGATGCCACAATCGAGCCCCGACATTTCATCGAACACGTACATTTGTCATGATCCCCACTGTTTCGGTCGCCGTCGTCCAGGCTGTGTCCTTGATCACTGTAACCGTCACCGTCGACAACGTAGTAGCCGTCGCAACGCCAGTGCATGTCCGTCGCAACCCTTATCGTGCTCGAGCCTTACTCGTGTCGTGTCGTGCCACGTTCTATCCCTTATCCTGTGCCATGCCCGAGTCACCACCGTACCCAGTTACGTTTCGTGTCACACATCATGTACGCACCACATACGCGTCACACATCGTGTCCTGCTCTGCTTCGCATCATCGCCGTCTCGTGTGTCGAGGCAAACCCTGTATGTCGTATCACTTCTATATCAGCGATTTAAGGCAAGTGAATCCCCTCATTTGCTTAATCATGCTATAGATATATAGTTACATTAAATGGTTTGTTAAATGTTAATTGTGAGGGTATATATATTTATATTCTAAAAATTAGGTGCGCTGCCATAACCAAAACCATATTTAAAATCCTCATATTTTATGATCAATAGTTTTCCTTACTGTTAACGAATATCGTGTAGTGATTTGGACTCAAAATAAAGCAGTTTGGCACATGTAATGACATTTCTGATAACTGACACGAAATCTGGAATTTACTCCATATATCGCCGTATTAAATTCGTAGTAAATCGTACATAAATCATATCTTGGCGTGCTTAGGCTCGTTACAAAACACACTGAATAATATATGAATCTATGAAAATGGTTACCGAATATTGCTTTGCTTTGATATTGAAAACTAAAGGGCATTACGGCTCTGGACTGCAGTCCAGAGTAAGAATCTCTATTAAAACATGTTTTTAAAACACTTGTAAATCCCTGTTCAAATAAGTAAATGTGCGAAATTCTATATCGATATGTAGAAAAATGAGTTAACTTTCATATTCCACTGGTTTCACCAAATTCCATCACAGTTTGATATTTATAACATAATTTACATTGTCGACATGTCCGGCTGTTTACTGTAGTAACAGTTTATACGTAGTGACACTAAATAAACCGTAAATCCCTGCATAAGATGGATAATACTGATTCGTATGTTGTGTTAGAATCTTAACTGGTAAATATATATTTTATTTAACTGTAGCAACACTTAAATCTGAACATAACTATTGACAAAATGCGTTCGAAGTTGGACTTTCAGTTTAGAAACTAGAATTCCAGCAGTCAATATCTGTTTTAAAACGATTGTATCTTCTTAACCAGAATCTCGATCGGTATGAAACCAATTTTATTGTCTAGATAATTGAGTTTACTGCTTATGACTTTTATATTGTTTCGCTTGGTTCAGCACGTATGAATTACTGTGAATTTTCTAACCTGAATGACATTGGTTGCCCATGTTTTACTCATAATATATTTCACTGTATTTCTATCATATTGCGTGCCTGTTATACCTTCAGTGATTAGTGATCATTTGTATTGATACCATAGTGATTGTTTTTATATTACCGAATGATAAGTATTAGTGATTGGATTATGGTAAGTACGTTAGTGTAAAAGCGTGATTGAATAGTGGAAGTGACATGTACTTGTATACAATCAGCGGAACCATTTAGTTATTATATTGTCGACGTCTATGAGACATATATAAGTATAACTATAACTGGTATGGGACGGGTATGGAAGCACTTATATTAGTATCATAGATAAGACACCGAGAACTGTTCACTTATCTTGGATACTAGTCGAGACATATTTGATGGAGTCCCTGTCTCCAATTCTCGCGTATACTTGTCATGGAGCAACTAGTATTTAGATCCGTGGTCGGTGCTTGATATAGACCGCGGGGTGTGGGGTAGTTTGAGTGTGAGTTCGATCAACGGAATCTCGGGAGTCCCTTTACCGATATATTTTGTAACACCCGAGCCCAAATAATACTATTTCTATTGCTAGTTGAGTGTTATATATTGCTCATTCCAATTATCCTGATTGTTTGGTGTTTATTGCTAAATTTTAACCGGTTAAGTCATTTTGGCACATAACAAATTTTAACACCTAAAATGAAATTAAAAATATCCATATTGGCCTACTCGTCGCCACTAGTCGTGTGGTAGCGTCCGTGTGTCGAGATTTCTTCCCGTTCGGCTAAACGGGCAAGTTTGGACGGCTACGCGCGCGTGCAAGTGTCCGACTTGGGGGCATGCATTTTAATCATTAAACACCCCTTTTCAAAATTTGGAACTCGCTTAAAATCCTATAATTTGAATTTGAAACATTTGGGCACAACCCTGGCGCGATTTGGAAATGTTTCATTTAGCGCCGAAAAGCCCATTTAATTAAATAATCTAAAACGATTTAATATATGTATTCTGTTACTATTAATCCTTTTAAATCTTCGTTTTTAAAATTTTTCTTTTCACTCCAACCAATCACGAGGGATTTAAATCCCTCGTGGGCCCCGCCTCACCCTCTCTCCAATCCTATTCTCTCTCTCTCTCTCTCCAATCCTATTCTCTCTCTCTCTCTCCAATCCTATTCTCTCTCTCTCTCTAACAATCTATCCTATCTCTCTCTCTCTCCTAAAATCTCTCTCTTTTTTTTTTTTAAAATCCTACTGTTCCTTCATCCCTGCAAAAGAATAAACCCCACGACGAACCCCTCCATCGCGAACCCTAGCTTCCTCCACTGCCGACGCCGCCGCCGTCCCCGCGCCGACAACGCCACCACCGTCACCCTCGCCTCCGCCTCCTCCTCTCCATCTCAGCACTGTCTCCTCCCCCGCGCACTGCAGCCGCTTGCAGCCTTCGCTGCAGCCGCGCGAGTTGCCGCCGACGATCACCTGCGCCGCCGACCAACACAGTGCCGTGCTCCCCTCACCTGAGTCTCCCTCTCCTCACCATCTCCTCTCTTTTCCTTGGTTGCCGAGCCTCCACCCTCGCAACATTCACCAGCAGCACATCGTCGTCGCCGCTCGCCGCCACCGCCGATCCCCTCGTCTCCATGTCCTCGTTTTCATCACCTCCACCTCCAGCACCTCTCTCCTCTCCCGACTCAATCTATCCCTGCACCCCATTTTACACCGAGGCTAACCCTAACCGGAACCCTAGCATCCAACATCTCTTGCCGGAGTTCCGTCGACCCCGTCATCATCCCTTGCCTCGTCTCTGCCACGGAACCCCACAACAGTAAGTTCTCCTGACCACTCCCCTCTCCTTTTTCCTTCTTTGGTCGATTCTTGCTTTGTTATGCGTTTTGCTAACTTCGTCGCCATTTGACATTTTGCCGGATTCCGGCCGTGCCGACGTTTGGACCCGACTCTCCAGCGAAGTACTCTGGTCCGTGTGGTCCCGCTGTTCGCTGTTAGGACTCGATCCGTGGCCCGTGCACCCGTCTCGTATTTTTCCGCCGACATTGCATCCGTGCTTTCCGGTTTACGAAACCGTCGAGGCAAGTATCCGAATACTTGCTTTAACATGCTAGTACACAAGATCAAGTCTTGCTATACACTTAATTATCTATTATAACCACACAGTTATTAGTAACATCGATATTATTTTATAACTTAGAATTGACGGTTACAATTATTCTTAACATTGAATCGGTATGGTAGTTTCTTGTAATTAATCGGTCTGCTATCAAACCATGCTTTAACTAACTAAACCAATTAGATCGTCCTTGCTTTATTCGTTAAATCATCCATGAGACAATTATTTATGCTTTAGTTTTAAATTCATATAGCTTCATTACTTTATGTTGTTAATATTGTTTCACCTTGTGACTATTGCACCCCAAGGGTGCTTGAACCTGTTAATAAAGATAATACAAAGCACCATTGTGATTAAATGACTATCATTGCCGTTTACTTTAAATTCTTGCTGCTGTTTATTGTTCGATTGTATACCTGTTGTGAGCACGTACTCGATTGCACTACATGTTGACCGGACCTTGCTACATATGACATATTTACATACCGATGCACTGGACATGATACCCTGTACATACCGACTCGACCTGTTGTACCACGACCTGACTTGTTACATGATCTCATTGCCTAATGCCGACAAACCTGACTTGGGGTCCTCATGGACCACTCCTGTTGTCTATCCAGACAAACCTGACCTGTTACCTGATCCTGTGTCGACATTAGTCATTGATTATTGAATACCTGACCTGACATACATAACTTGGGGGTATGGGGAAATCAAAGGTGAAACCGACTTGTAACTCAACAGTTCGATACCTGTTCTGATCAGTTCTACGGGCTTGGCCAGTCCGGGAGTGATGATGCTGACATCACTCGTCCATCCTGCTACCTATTTACTGCCTAGCGGCACGTCTCGGATTCAGCCCCGAGGGTCTTGACCGTGGTCCCGGGCACGCACGGGATACTATTGAGTTACATCGACGATTCATCAATTGATTTCAAAGACTTTAGAGTAGAAACCTGATAGGATAGTTTAGCTACCATTGCACATTACCCTGCACTGTTATTTCATAGTACTGCTTTATTCATGTTCATCCCTGCATTGCTTAGTACCATGTTTATATTATATTATTGGTTGACATGACGCGCTGACGTCTGGGTTTTGCATGGCCCAGATTCTTTACCACTGTCGCTGACCGAGCATGAGTACTTCAGCCAGCAGGCTGATTTGTGAGTTCTGCAGTGGTTAGTTCATTTATTGCATTTTATTTCCAGGTGCGATCCCACATTATGGGACGTACCTTTCTATTATTGTATTGGATCATTTGCTTCCGCATTTATTTATCATTGACTCTTATCATTATGGTTTTGGACATGTGTTAGATAGTTTATTTATATTGTTCTTGATATCTCTACAGCCGTAATGTGACTGTGGATGGATACTTCCTACCCACAGGTAGCATGGTTGGCTATGTCACGTGCCCAATCTTGCGTACTCTGGGAAGCGGGGCGTGACATGGTTCTTTTGGTATCAGAGACATAGGTTAATTGGGTTGATTCTTTGTAGTTGGGTATTGTACCCAATACACGAATCAGAATACCCGTGTTTAGGAAACATGTCCTGCCACCTTGACCGTTTTACCATTCTTGAATCACATTCTTCCGGATTATATCTTTTACGACGTGCAAACTTACTTTGTATGTCGACTCGGAAACCTGATTTCTTGTTATCCCTAGGACTTGGGCGACTTGGGTGGAGTTAAGTAATTGCGGCTATGATACCGCGGCATAGCTACAATGCGGTACTCTATTTAAGTATCTTGGAGTTCTAGCCTTGATCCACAGTCAGAATCTATCGTCATGCTAATGTTGGGTGTTTTGAGTTCAGGATTATGACAGGTAAGAAGTTGAAGACGTACCGGAGGAGTGTGAACGAAGCCGCCATGCTTGGAATGATAAGAGGAATGCTGGAAATCAAAGAGACAGACTGAGCTGATCCAGGAATAGCAGATTCGTTTCAGGAAGGTTTGCAGATCGTTCAGCAGTCTGTAAACAACGATGGAACTAGACCAGTCGAACGAGTAGGGACCGTAGCAGATTTCAGACTTTTGGGTCCGTCTACTTTCACTGGTCTGGAGGAGCCGTTGCCAGCCGAGCAGTGGCTAGTGACACGGAGAATTTGCTGATTGCGACACAGATTCTAGAGGACAAAGGAGTTGATGTAGTGTGCTTTCAGCTAGTGGATTTCGCCCGAGAGTGGTGGCTTGTGGAGGAGACCCGCTTGCCCAAGCCGATCAGTTGGGCGGATTTCTCTAAGAGTTTCCTGGAGAAGTTCTTCCCGCGGACTGCACGGGAGGAATGGAAGAGAGATTTATTGGGCTGGAACTTAATGGAGCAGCTGTGGACGTGCATACAGCAGAGTGGACGAGACTCAGTAGTTTCGCTGGACTTTCGCAGCCAACAGTGTAGACAGCATTTGCGGTAAGGACGCAGTTCTGTCGGGCTAGTCGAGTTTAGGGCTAGGCCGACAAACGGTGTTCTTGCAGCTATGGAAGTTGATAGTAATGAAGAGCCGACAGTTGTTCGCAACTTTATGGATGTATTTGAAGATGTATCGGGCTTACCGCCGAAGCGAGATGTGGAGTTTGCGATTGATCTTATTCCTGGTGCAGCGCCAGTATCAAAAGCTTATTACCCGATGGCACCGGTGGAATTGGAAGAAGTTAAGAAACAAGTTGGTGAATTACTTGAGAAGGGTGGATTCGAAGCAGCAACTCGCCTTGGGGAGCTCCAGTTCTTTTAGTAAAGAAGAAGGATGGCACGAGAAGGATGTGCATTGATTACCGAGAATTGAACCGGGTGACTATTAAGAACAAGTACCCGATCCCTCGCATTGGAGAACTTTTGAGCAGCTTAGTGGCGCGAGGGTATTCTCGAAACTGGATTTGCGATCAGGATACCATCAGGTCCGAGTGAAAGCAGAAGACATTGCAAGACGGCGTTTCGAACTCGATATGGACGTTTCGAGTATCTAGTGATGCCCTTCGGAGTAACGAATGCGCCGGCAATATTCATGGATTTGATGAACAGGGTCTTTTCACCATTCTTGGACCAGTTTATTGTGGTATTCATTGACGATATTCTGGTATACTTGAAGAGTCTGGAGGAGCATGCTGAGCATTTAAAGATCGCACTGCAGACGCTGAGACAGGAGAAATTGTTCGCAAAGATGAGTAAGTGCGAATTCTGGCTGGGAGAAGTAAAATTTCTGGGGCATGTCGTGTCGGGCGATGGAATCGCCGTCGATCCCGAGAAGATTGCAGCAGTTCGAGATTGGCCAATTCCAAAGAATGTTGCGGAGATAAGAAGTTTCCTTGGACTCGCCAGATACTACAGAAGATTTGTGGAGAACTTCGCTCGTTTGGCAGAGCCGTTAACCAAGCTCACGCACAAGGAGGTACCGTTTGTTTGGACGGATGGATGTACATTGGCCTTCGAGACGTTGAAGCTGGTAACCGCCCCTATCCTGACCGTACCGGATAATTCAGGAGGACTGGTGATTCACAGCGACGCATCTGGAAAAGGATTGGGATGTGTTTTAATGCAGAATGGGAAGGTCGTCGCTTACGCATCGAGACAACTGAAGACTCATGAGAAGAATTATCCGACTCATGACTTGGAGCTTGCGGCCGTGATCTTCGCCTTGAAGATTTGGAGACACTACCTTTTGGGCGAGAGAGTCGAAGTCTTTACAGATCACAAGAGTTTGAAGTATGTGTTCACTCAGAAGGAGTTGAACAGGAGGCAACGCAGATGGTTGGAGCTGATGGCCGACTACGACCTTGATCTTAAGTACCATCCGGGAAAAGTTAACGTCGTGCCGGATGTGCTAAGTCGGTTACCAGCAATTCAGGTATTGACCGCACAAAGGGAGATCATAGCGGATTTTCAGAGATTTGACTTGGAGGTTGTGCTACCACATGCTACGGGACAGTTGATGCAGTTGCAAGTACAGTCGTCCTTAGTTGAGAAGTTTAAAGCGTCACAATCGCAGGATCCTAGACTAAAGAAGTTTCGAGAGCAGGTTGAGGCTGGACTACGAAGAGATTTACTGGTCCACGAAGATGGTTCGTCGAGGTATGGTAGCCGTTTGTGTGTGCCAAAGGGTGGTGTACGTGAAGAGCTTATGAAGGAGGCACACAGTTCAGCTTACTCTGTACATCCGGGAGGTACAAAGATGTACCGAGATATTCGACAGCATTCCTGGTGGGAAGGTATGAAACGGGAGATCGTCCGCTTCGTGGCTAAGTGCTTGGTATGTCAGCAAGTCACGGCTGAACACCAAAGGGTTGCTGGTTTGTTGCAACCACTTCCGATTCCTCAGTGGAAGTGGGAACATATAACCATGGATTTCGTGACGGCTTTACCGCGGAGTCCAAAGGGCAACAATGCAGCATGGGTGATTGTCGATCGGTTGACCAAGGCGGCTCACTTTATTCCTTTTCGGGTTGGTCAATCGACAGAGACTTTGGCAGAGCGGTACATGCAGGAGATTGTAAGATTGCATGGAGTACCGGTGAGCATCGTGTCCGATCGGGACACCCGGTTCTTGTCGCACTTTTAGAGGAGTTTACAAGAAAGTTTGGGGACTCGATTGAAGTTTAGCACAGCTTATCATCCTCAGACTGATGGACAATCGGAGAGAACGATCCAGACCCTTGAAGATATGTTGAGGGCTTGCATGTTGGACTTCAAAGGTTCTTGGGAGGATCATCTACACCTGGTGGAGTTTTCGTACAACAATAGCTTCTAAGCGACTATTTAGATGGCTCCGTTTGAAGCGTTGTATGGTCGTAAGTGCCGTTCATCCGTTTGTTGGGATGACGTTGGTGAACGAAGATTACTAGGACCAGATTTGGTGGTACGGACAGTCGAGGAGGTGAATACAATCAGGAAGTTTGAAGGCAGCTCAAGACAGACAGAAAAGTTGGGCCGACACGTCAAGAAGACCTCTAGAGTTCGCCGTGGGTGATTTGGTATTTCTGAAGATATTACCGACTAGAGGGGTGATTCGCTTTGGAAGTCGGGGAAAGCTTAGTCCTCGATTCGTTGGACCCTTCGAGATATTGGAACGTGTTGGAGAGGTAGCGTACCGTTTGGCGTTACCACAGTCATTGGCAGGAGTGCACGATGTGTTTCATGTGTCTCAACTACGGAGGTATGTCCGAGATGAGACTCACGTCTTGGATCATTCGGAGTTGACTGTACGGGAGGACCTAACTTTTAAGGAGCGACCGGTTGAAATCAAGGATCGAAGAGAAAAGGTTCTTAAGAACAAGGTTACCCCTCTTATGCTAGTTTCTTGGGGTAATCGATCGCACGGAGAATCCACTTGGGAGCGAGAAGACGAGATCCGACAGAAATTTCCTCACCTTTTCCTGTAGCTATCTATCTTGTATTCTTGGAATTTCGAGGACGAAATTCTTTTTGTAGTTGGGTATGATGTAACACCCGAGCCCAAATAATACTATTTCTATTGCTAGTTGAGTGTTATATATTGCTCATTCCAATTATCCTGATTGTTTGGTGTTTATTGCTAAATTTTAACCGGTTAAGTCATTTTGGCACATAACAAATTTTAACACCTAAAATGAAATTAAAAATATCCATGTTGGCCTACTCGTCGCCACTAGTCCCGTGGTAGCGTCCGCGTGTCGAGATTTCTTCCCGTTCGGCTAAACGGGCAAGTTTGGACGGCTACGCGCGCGTGCAAGTGTCCGACTTGGGGGCATGCATTTTAATCATTAAACACCCCTTTTCAAAATTTGGAACTCGCTTAAAATCCTATAATTTGAATTTGAAACATTTGGGCGCAACCCGGGCGCGATTTGGAAATGTTTCATTTAGCGCCGAAAAGCCCATTTAATTAAATAATCTAAAACGATTTAATATATATATTCTGTTACTATTAATCCTTTTAAATCTTCGTTTTTAAAATTTTTCTTTTCACTCCAGCCAATCACGAGGGATTTAAATCCCTCATGGGCTCCGCCTCACCCTCTCTCTCTCTCTCTGTCTCTCTCTCTCTCCAATCCTATTCTCTCTCTCTCTAACAATCTATCCTATCTCTCTCTCTCCCCTAAAATCTCTCTCTCTTTATTTTTTTTAAATCCTACTGTTCCTTCATCCCTGCAAAAGAATAAACCCCACGACGAACCCCTCCATCGCGAACCCTAGCTTCCTCCACTGCCGACGCCGCCGCCGTCCCCGCGCCGACAACGCCACCACCGTCACCCTCGCCTCCGCCTCCTCCTCTCCATCTCAGCACTGTCTCCTCCCCCGCGCACTGCAGCCGCTTGCAGCCTTCGTTGCAGCCGCGCGAGTCGCCGCCGACGATCACCTGCGCCGCCGACCAACACAGTGCCGTGCTCCCCTCACCTGAGTCTCCCTCTCCTCACCATCTCCTCTCTTTTCCTTGGTTGCCGAGCCTCCACCCTCGCAACATTCACCAGCAGCACATCGTCGTCGCCGCTCGCCGCCACCGCCGATCCCCTCGTCTCCATGTCCTCGTTTTCATCACCTTCACCTCCACCTCCAGCACCTCTCTCCTCTCCCGACTCAATCTATCCCTGCACCCCATTTTACACCGAGGCTAACCCTAACCGGAACCCTAGCATCCAACATCTCTTGCCGGAGTTCCGTCGACCCCGTCGTCATCCCTCGCCTCGTCTCTGCCACGGAACCCCACAACAGTAAGTTCTCCTGACCACTCCCCTCTCCTTTTTCCTTCTTTGGTCGATTCTTGCTTTGTTATGCGTTTTGCTAACTTCGTCGCCATTTGACATTTTGCCGGATTCCGGCCGTGCCGACGTTTGGACCCGACTCTCCAGCGAAGTACTCTGGTCCGTGTGGTCCCGCTGTTCGCTGTTAGGACTCGATCCGTGGCCCGTGCACCCGTCTCGTGTTTTTCCGCCGACATTGCATCCGTGCTTTCCGGTTTACGAAACCGTCGAGGCAAGTATCCGAATACTTGTTTTAACATGCTAGTACACAAGATCAAGTCTTGCTATACACTTAATTATCTATTATAACCACACAGTTATTAGTAACATCGATATTATTTTATAACTTAGAATTGACGGTTACAATTATTCTTAACATTGAATCGGTATGGTAGTTTCTTGTAATTAATCGGTCTGCTATCAAACCATGCTTTAACTAACTAAACCAATTAGATCGTCCTTGCTTTATTCGTTAAATCATCCATGAGACAATTATTTATGCTTTAGTTTTAAATTCATGTAGCTTCATTACTTTATGTTGTTAATATTGTTTCACCTTGTGACTATTGCACCCCAAGGGTGCTTGAACCTGTTAATAAAGATAATACAAAGCACCATTGTGATTAAATGACTATCATTGCCGTTTACTTTAAATTCTTGCTGCTGTTTATTGTTCGATTGTATACCTGTTGTGAGCACGTACTCGATTGCACTACATGTTGACCGGACCTTGCTACATATGACATATTTACATACCGATGCACTGGACATGATACCCTGTACATACCGACTCGACCTGTTGTACCACGACCTGACTTGTTACATGATCTCATTGCCTAATGCCGACAAACCTGACTTGGGGTCCTCATGGACCACTCCTGTTGTCTATCCAGACAAACCTGACTTGTTACCTGATCCTGTGTCGGCATTAGTCATTGATTATTGAATACCTGACCTGACATACATAACTTGGGGGTATGGGGAAATCAAAGGTGAAACCGACTTGTAACTCAACAGTTCGATACCTGTTCTGATCAGTTCTACGGGCTTGGCCAGTCCGGGAGTGATGATGCTGACATCACTCGTCCATCCTGCTACCTATTTACTGCCTAGCGGCACGTCTCGGATTCAGCCCCGAGGGTCTTGACCGTGGTCCCGGGCACGCACGGGATACTATTGAGTTACATCGACGATTCATCAATTGATTTCAAAGACTTTAGAGTAGAAACCTGATAGGATAGTTTAGCTACCATTGCACATTACCCTGCACTGTTATTTCATAGTACTGCTTTATTCATGTTCATCCCTGCATTGCTTAGTACCATGTTTATATTATATTATTGGTTGACATGACGCGCTGACATCTGGGTTTTGCATGGCCCAGATTCTTTACCACTGTCGCTGACCGAGCATGAGTACTTCAGCCAGCAGGCTGATTTGTGAGTTCTGCAGTGGTTAGTTCATTTATTGCATTTTATTTCCAGGTGCGATCCCGCATTATGGGACGTACCTTTCTATTATTGTATTGGATCATTTGCTTCCGCATTTATTTATCATTGACTCTTATCATTATGGTTTTGGACATGTGTTAGATAGTTTATTTATATTGTTCTTGATATCTCTACAGCCGTAATGTGACTGTGGATGGATACTTCCTACCCACAGGTAGCATGGTTGGCTATGTCACGTGCCCAATCTTGCGTACTCTGGGAAGCGGGGCGTGACATATTTCGTGATTTCGTGTTGCTGTGATACCGAGCTGGAACAGTATATTTCATGATTCCATGATATTGTTACTGATCATGATTCAGGTCTGTGTTTCCTTGCATCTGGGGCTTACCCTTTAGTTGGGAATACTCCTGCGGTGGTTGATGCCCACACTCGGACTGACGATAGATTTAGTGATATAGACCTTGAGACTCAGAGACTAATAGGTTTAGTAATATGGATATTGCATTGATTATCGATCATGCTTTACTGTTTATCTGTACCTGTTATTTCTTGCTCACGACATTACCTTATGCATACTACTTCTTGTTTATTATTATTACTCATGTTATATACTGCTATATTGTGTCTGTCCTGACGACCTGAGTATGCATGCTCAGAGCGGACAATGGACTTAACCCAGATGAGGATCTATCATCTTCGAGGATATTGCGGAGATCTAGATCAGTGACGTCAGAAATATCTTTTCTTTATCACGATCTGGTTAGTTATATCTTTTGCTTGTATACGTTACGCTCCGATTCGTTTAAATGTGATAGACTTAATGACTGTATATCTCGTTATATATGTTAGATTACCTCTTATCATGTATTGCTAGAAGCTGAAGTGTGACCACAACAAAAAATTTTCTTGACTGTAGAAGCATGGCTAGTCTAGTCACCCATCGTATTCCGTATTTTGGGAAGTGGGGCGTGACATTATTATAGTTATAAAAAAATTCAATAGTCATAACAAATCTGGAATCTAGGTTTATCTACAAACTTATTCTTGAAATAAAACAGCAGCAGATTTTTACTTAGTCAAGTTTCACAAGTAGCACATTCGCATATATTTTAAGGCCATTCACAAAAGAGCAGGTGGTAGAAAAGTTCTCATTTATTCGAACAAACATTAAAGAAATCATAACCTATCTCACATATCTATTTAAATTATATTTTAGTTACAAACTAAAACAATATCTAGATTACAAAATACGCTGACAAACAGACTAAAATAATAAACTAAGTGGTGTTTTCTGGCTTCTAGTGCTATACAATCCCATTGGACTGGCATTGTTTTTCTCATATCTAATAACTGTTTATAAAATATATGTTTAAATAAATAACATAAAGGGGATGTAGCTCAGATGGTAGAGCGCTCGCTTAGCATGCGAGAGGTACGGGGATCGATACCCCGCATCTCCATAATTTTTTTATGTCCTATATCAAAAAAAATATTTCAAAAATTTCCGTGGATAAATTTTGTTTTTAAATTTTCCGTGAATTTTTTTATCTTCAACATCAGGTTCACTCTTCCTCTAGAAAAATAAAATTAGGGTTTGCTCTGTTTACATATTTCTCTTTCTTCCTTATAATTTCAACTTCTTATAAACTTATTAAATTTCGAATCAATTCGAGCATTTTATTTCTGCTTTTTGTGAAATCATTTTTTCCCCTTGTGAAAGAAATAAATAAATCGACCTTTTACTTCCAATTTTTTTCTTTACCTCTTCAATCTTGAATCTATATCAGAAAAAACAAAATTTTTGACGAAATTGAATCAGAAAAATAACAAGTTTAATTCTTTACACCTTTAGATTTCCTTTTTTCACATGCGTTTTTACTCACCATTCATTGCTTTCAGGTGAAAAGATTTTGATAATGGCTGTGCATAAGGACCGCGATAAGGTGATTTTCATTGCCACCCATTTACTATTGTTTTTAGGTTTTGTTTAAGGGAAATGTTGCCTGCATTGTGTATATGAATCATATTTGATACTAGCAAGTTTTGATTTGAATTTAGAACCGATATTTGATGCTTAGTAGTACATGACAGCTTTGGGTGCATGGTTGTAAATACACTAGTTGTATACGGTTTCCTTTGTTCTTTAGTTATTGTAAAAAATATTTTCTTACATTATCTTGAATTTTGAAATCCTTGGATTTAACACTAGTTCTTTAGTTGTCTAAAGTTTAGACAACAAATTTCTATGTAGTTAGAAGAAATTATTATGAATATTCGTCATCCTTGTTTAAACCTTTTCCGAAATCAGAAGGGCTTCAGCAATGAACCAAGCTATATGAAAATTTTGACAAAGTTACGTGATCTGTTGTGAATCCTTTTATGTCTTTTAAACCAATACCAAATTCTCAATCGAGAAACTATGTACTAGAGGCGTGCATAATCGTACAAAAATGGGTCTGCGTCCTTTAAATTCTTTTAGACCAATAGAACGTCAAGAACTAAGGGAAAGATGATATATATACTGTGGCGTATTGCTTTTAGCTCTAAAGCACAGGTAAAGCCAAAGAGTAACACTTCCCCCCCCCCCCCCCTGCCCGCCCCACCCAAAAAAAACCCAACATTAAAAATAGGGAAAAAAGAAAAGAAAATGAAAAAGTTTCTGCTGGAAAAACCAAAGCTAGTAATGAGATTTATTATGATGATGATGACCATCATTTTTAATGTACATCCAAGCGCAAACATTATGCTATGCCTTTCTGCTAATCATGTGTGCATTTCTAAATAGGGCAACTTTTCTGTTGTGAGAAGAATATGGCACTCCCTTGTGGACCATGTGCTTCATATTGGGTAAGATAGCACTTGCACTGCAGTTTTTTCCTTCTCCTTGTTGCCTATTACCTTTTATCATTTCATTTCTTTATGATTATTATTGAAACATGATGATTCTCTTCCTATGTAGCTTGTCGAAAGCCATAATCTTTTGGCCGTTATCTTATTGCATGATGAAAGGACTACTGCTTATATCCTATGTGTTACAATAACCACTTTGCTATTGGACTAACAATCCTTACTAGATATGATTTAAATTTATCTTAATATTCTGGTTTTTTTTATACATTTGAGCACGTCTTTGTGTGACTCATTTTCGATTGTTTTTTTTACCCTCTTTTTTCAGGTTGCTTCCTACTATATACAACTGTGAATGGTTGCTCCTCCCTTAATTTACAAGCTTGAATTGTATGATCAATAAGGTTGAAGTTAATTTGGCAGCCCTGTTATAAAAAGCTGAATCATTGTTCATAGAAAAGACGACACCTTTTTGATGGGTATAGACACAACAGTTGATGCTAATAACTATAGAAGAGCTAGTTCATTTATTTTTTAATTGTAAACATTTTTCTTGCTTTAATTCTTCTTTAGACCATATACAAATTTGACATATTGTTTTGTATGTTATTCAAAATTTCAGTCTTATTCTAGTACCCGATAAAGGTCATTATTCCATAGACACCGGTAATTTTTGCTTTGTGCATGGTATGTGAAGAACATCAACACCAAACAACGACAACTCACACAAATAAAACGTAATAAATAGAGAGGGGGAAAATATATGCAACTAATCTTATAAGGTTCTTTTATTCGAAAGGCTCAAAACATATAAATCAAATAATCTAATACTATCCTGTCTTGAGAGAAACAACTTTGTTTTTAAAGTGGACATCTGGAGATTTGTATGAGCATGACACTGATTTTTATTTCTATTATCCTTTTGCATGCAATCACTTTTATACCGATCCTCCATGCAAATTGAAATATTTCTACAAATTTATTCATTTGTTATGTGGTATGTACTAGCTTGAACAACATATAAGTTCACCGTCTAGGCAGTTGATAAATATATGTCATATTCTGACCTGTACTATTATATTTGATTTGACTGAAGGTCGAAGCAATCAGGGAAATCTCTGAAGTTAAATTGTGGAATACATTAGATACCTAAAGGGAAGAGACTTGGAGATGATGCTCATTTTATGTGTGTGAAGGAGCAAGTCATAGGTATAGCAGATAGAGTTAGTGACTGGGCCAAACATGGAATCGATGCAGGACAATATGCAAGAGAGCTTATGGACCATGCACAAACTGTAGTTCAAGGAAAGAGAAGGGGATTTTTTGATCCCGCCACGATTTTGGAGAAGGCATACTCAAGAACAAGCGTCATGGGATCATCAACTGCAATTATTATATCTTTGAACGGCCAGGTTTGTAATTGTACTTTTGTGCATTACTTAACTTATTTGTCTTCCAGACACTTCCCATACCTTTGAATCCTACTTTCCCATGACTTTTTTAGTAATCATTAAAAGGTTATATAGTTAAGGGATAGTTTGGAAATGATTTTGTTCTGCTCTTGATTAACATAGCATTAGAGTTAAATAATATTTTATCACCTTTCTCCTTCTATACTTATCCCACGGTCTAAGGAATTTGGAGGGTGCCAACTGGTCATTTAAGATCACGCCAAATTCCTCCTTTGTCATAGTCTCATCGCCCAACGATTTGTAACTAACTAAGAGAACTGCATCAAATTTTTCGTGAAGCTTCGCATCATTGGAGACCACATTTTTATGGAAAAAGGCTTTAATGATGATGATGATGTATGGTTAAGGGGCATTCTTGATAATAATTCGTTGAACTTACTGGCAGCAATATAGGGTAGGTGGTAGGCCCTTGGTAGAGTTGTCTCTGATACCTCAGTTCCTTATCTCTCTCTTGAAAGGAAGACAGATTTTACTGCCCCTATATAGTTATTATCTTATATATGTAAATCTAGTTTAACATCAACTTTCCTTTAGTAAAAATAGTGGACATGCATAGAATATTATATGACATAAGATGGATTAAAAAACTTGTACTACTGGTTGCAACACTTAAAGAAGGCATCACAGCAAAAATTACCATCATTCTTACACTGAAAATTCAAGTATTTTTATGCCTGTTAAGGGAATGCAAGTCATTTGGATTAACATTAACTGATATCAGATTCATACTGTACCACATTATTATGCAAGTTTTTTAAGGTTGTTTTCTGTTTGGTGCAGTATCTACATGCTGCGAGCGTTGGTGATAGCGGTTTTTAGTGATAGAGATATATGGTGCAGTCGTCTACCGATCAGCTGTCCAGCTACATGGTGCAGATCGCCCATATCAGTTAGGAGCATCTAATAAACTTGATGGTCCGAGCTGTGCAGAGGTTTGTGCAATTTGATTGTTTTATATATTGCTGGTTGAAATAGGTGTTAAAGCTACAGAGGCACGTCTTCACATGTGTGACTGAAAAATAATAATAATAATAACTTTCCCTGTATTCATTAGGAAATTTTGATAACCAAGGTTCCTATCTCTTCTAGGTTTCTTATTGAGATACATCTCTCAAGGAATTAAGCTGCGTGGCGTGGGTGGGGTTGACCCTGGTCTAAGCTGGGGAGTGACCCACCCCCCGGGCTAGGTCAAGCGACCGCAGCCATGGGGCTGCAGGTCGATCCCAGCCCCATTTTTGCCTTTCTCATTAATGTATACTTTGGTTACCCATCACAGACTGAGGCAGATGGAGGTATCTGCTATTTTGGATACATATGATCATTTAAGAGAAATCTAGGATTATGAAAAGTTCATCTCTCGTCTATAGCTTATTAATAGGTGTGGATTTTTCTCTGATTACCACAACATCCACCCCTTCTTTGAAATCATTATTAGAACCTGAAATAACTGCCATGCATATTAACTTGATCACACATCAGACCATGTAATCTGAAAGTTACAACAATACATAAAGCTTGTAATGTGTTTCTTTATGCGACAATAGAGCTTTGCACTATATATTTATTGAACTTTAGTTTCCACTATCATCTCTCATCTCTTGGCACAGCTCAAGCAGCCTAAATTGAACGATGTTTAAAGGTGAAATCTTATATGCTATATGTTATGGCCTTTGAATTTCTGTCACTATTTTCAGCAGCAACACCAAATTCTATAGTTTCTTTCATCATATTATGCTTCTATCTTCCAGAAATACTGTTGTGATGGAAGCTTCAGAGTATGCCCCCACGGACTAAGTTGGCTTACTGCAGATCTTTTGGCATGTAACCAGGTCTCAAAACCAGTGTCACACCATAACAACATAAAAAAGAAAAATAAGTTGTCATAAGGACTTACAAGTGACAGGAACATGAATCTCTCTTTGTATAAGCTCTAGTTAGTTAATGGGAACTTTCACCAAAACCACCCGAGGTTTAGTATATATATGTTCCCAATGTCATCCTAAAGAAAAAACCCATCGCAAAAACCCCCAACGTTTACATTCGTTAAATTCAAACCCCCCCCCCCCTCCCTCACCCCCTGGCCGTTAAATTTTTAACTAATGGCTAAGATACCCTTTTCCCTCTAATTTATAGGTTAAAATAAAGCAGAAAAAGAGGAGGAGCTCAGCAATGACGGTAGCGACGATGGCCTTGGCTTCTCTCTCGCTTCGCAGCAGTTCTCTGGGCTTCGCCGCTGGTGCTTGTTTCCATCTTCATCGAGTTCGAGTGGTTTATTCTTTGAGAAGCCCAGCCTCAGATATGATTAGCTTCCGCTTGTGCTTGTTTCCAAAATCATTACTTTTGTGGGTTCCTTTTTTCTCTCTAGGAACTCCAGCACTTACATCAAGGGAATTTGTGGAAGAGTACTTTTGCTGAAGTGACTGAATTTTTTGATATAGCTGTTAAATTAGCTCAAAAAATCAAGGCTGAAACCACATGTGCCTAATTCTTGGGTATTTTTGGCAAACTTTTACTTCTTATGGCAATTAATATGGCAATTTATTTAAGCATGGCAATGTATTATAAGCATTGTATATAATCATGGCAATTCTATTATAACATGTTTGTTATAGTTCGATAGTGAAGGTATGCATGTATACGAGAGTAGTCCGTCAAACCCACGGACCAAAAACACGTAGAGTATAAAGTCCCGTCAAACCCATGGAACAACAACACACGAGATTCAAGTTAGGTGATTTTTTGTGGACTCTCGTGCCACGACATATATTCTTTTACCATACTACCTTTTATCCTCACGTATTTTAATTTATAGTTAAAGTTACAAGTTTTGCCCGAGTCTATAAATACATAAGAGAGAGAGAGAGTACAAGTTTAAGTTTCAAGTCGAGTTCAAGTATTTATGTCAAGTTCAAGTATTCATGTCAAGTTATATGCATGTATTCATGTTTCGGGTCAAGTCGAGTCAAGCATGCAATATGTTTCATCACGCAAGTCATGTAGATACAATAAATAAGTAGTCACATAGCATGAGATGAGACAAGTATAATGTTCAACTGTCGATCAAAAACAATGCTATAAAGAAGTATTATGTACGACTAATTACTCAAGTCAATTGGATTCAGAATATAAACAGAAAATATAACCTTAAGTGTTATGCTCATGTGAGTTCCAGTCGCGCATAAATACGATTATTGGTTTGGGAGATGTACCCGTTTTCGTATCGTCGCGAATAACAGATCAGAATCCGTCCAGCGCTGTTGCACATTTTTAAAACACAGTTTGAATTAATTTCTGTCGGTTTTTCGATTTTGAAGATTATTAAAAACTTGTAAGTATTTTGGTGTACTTATCCAAACAACTAAGTTCCGTGCAATTTGAATTCCTGAAGCTCTAGTTATGGTCATTTTAATATCAGGGTTTAAAACAGAACTTCTGATTTCTGAACAGCAACTATGGGTGTATTGCCAGGCATATATCGGGTTATTCTATGCACTTATGGGTCACCGAGTATATAGTAAAGTTATAGGTATGTTAATTGTGCATCATTCATCTAAAGTTTGTTTCGAACCGACATCGGAAACTCAAATTATGTCGGTATTTAAAAACAGTGTGTGAATTATGGCAGTTTCTGTCCAGATTCGTCACTTAATTTTAAAATGCGGTTTTCTATATTTTACGTCTTTTTTTAGAAAATCTATATAACTAAGATGTCCAAAACATTTGAAAACACTCAATTTGGATTATATATGTGAGAGTTATGGCTTCTCAAAGAAATCCTTAAAAAGCAATTTTCCGAGTTTAAAAATAGTGAATAAAAATACGACGTAAATTCTAAATCGCTATGCGGTTCAAACTGAAATTTTTACAGCGTTTCTAGAAATGTGTTTTAAGGTCTTAATAAATTTTCTTGGGTTTTACAGGTGTCACGATTAAATTCTAAAAATTAATTTGAAGGCAAAAATGTTGTTATGGTCGTATTTTGAGAAATGAAAAACACCAGGGTATTTATTTGTAATTTTGTTTTCTTTTATGCAAATATTAAATATAAATGATTATAATTTCAGCGACAAATAATATGAGTTAACGTATGTAAAGCAAGCATATGAGTTTATCATGAAATCTACGCGGAGACAACTACTAGCATATTATTTTATGGGTATTATTTAAACGAGAGATTAATCGAGCATAATAAGTATCGACATGAAGGCGACATGGAAATAAGGAGGTAACATATAGCAAGAAGGAAAAGGAGAGGATGAGGATGAGAAGGGGACTTACGGGTTGTGTGAGTCAGTATAACAACCGGGTCACCGTTTTTTTATCCTAACGGCGGAAAGCAACTCGAGCGGTTATAAGACCCGAAGGAAGAAAAGTAGAAGAAAAGAAAGCTATGAGTTTTAGCTATTGATTTTCTGAATTTGTGTGGAGGATTGAGGAGGAAGAAGAAGGAAGAAAATGAATATATAAAGAGGGATTTATGTTCATCATAATTTTCATAATAATCTAATTTATTATGAATAAATTTTGGGAATTAAAAGGAAGAGGAAATGAAAGGTCAATTGTAGATTATGAAAGGGTTTTAAAAAATTGATAAAAAGAATTGTAAGACTAAGGGTTTGAACATGTAGCCTATGAACTAACAATGCAAGACTTAACCAATAGGATACAACCTTACTATTGCATATAATTAAATAGAAAAAATATATACAGCGTTTCAAAAGAGAATAATTTAAAAGATAACTGCAATAAATCATTTTCTTAAACTAATTTTTTTCTTTCGAATAAAAAAAATTCTCTTTTCAAAATTTTCCTTTCAAAACAAAATCAAATAAATCCTTTATATCAAAAGAAATCAAAATAAATCTTTCAAAACCTTTTCTTTTTACAAAACGAATCATTTCGAAACAAATATATTTTTATTTATTAAAAAGCATTATAGTAAAAACATGGTTGTTACAGATGCTGTGATATGAATGATATTTTTATTGATATTATCAGTTTTATATACCGATATTGGCCGATACCGTGATATGAAAGATATTTTTGTTTATATTATTAGTTTTATACAGCTCATATTACAGGCAACTTATCAGAAATTACAGGTAAGTGCTTAGAAGTTACATGCAATTTATCAGAAATTACAGACAACTAATTAGAAGTTATAGGAAACTGCTTACAAGTTTCAGGTAAGTGCTTACAATTTACAGACAACTGCTTACAAGTTACAGGTAAATACTTAGAAATTACTGGAAATTGCTTACAAATTACAAGCAACTAATTAGAAATTACAGGTAAATGGTTAGAAATTACATGAAGGTGCTTAGAAGTTACATGCAATTTATTAGAACTTACATGAACCTAAATAGAAGTTATAGATAGGTTGTTAGGAATTACAGGAAAGTGCTTACAAATTACATGCAACTTATTAAAAAGTATAGACAACTAATTTGAATATCCCTGTTATTTGTGCACCTTGTTGGGGGCCTTCTCATGCAGACCCCTCCATTTACCAAAAACTTCATCAGCTGGAACCACAAATGATCGTCTCTTTTGAACTTTCTCCAAAAGTGCAGCCAATTCTCTATGAAGGTTTACTCTTATGGTTCCTCTTGTCTTGGCATGTGTCATTAGAGGTTGAAGATCCTATTAGGGTCAAAAATTACTCCCCACCGCCGAAATCAAAAGGTCAAAAAAAGTCAAAGTCAAGACCCAAAAAATGGGTTCGGGCCCAAACCCGAATCTAATTCAAGTGGGCATAAGCCTGAACCTAAACCAAGTAGGCACAAGCCCGGCCCAAGCCAGTCCAAGCTCAAGCATGAGGACGGTCCCATTTAAAGAAAAGAATTAAATTGTAATGAAATAGATTTAATATGTAATAAGTATGAATAATGTAGAAATAATTGGCAAAACGCCAATTTTGTAAATCCCAAGGGCTTAAGCATAAATATGTAAGGGTATTTAAACCCAACAACATGATGAAATGACAAGCTTTTCTTTTCTCTAAAAAATACTAGGGTTTTTAGCCTCCATCATCTCTCCTTTATGAGATCCCAAAACTCCATCTCTCTCATCTCCTTGTAAGTCGATGCCACGCACCCCGCGGGTTCGCGGGAAGGCGGAATGTGTAAAAAATGATAATAATTTGCTTCGTAATATCGACTAAACACCAAGATCGAAACTAAACCTTTAACTAACTACAAGACTATGAGGTTTTAACTACAAGTGAAAAAGTTATATCTCAAGTAACCGGTTCTTCTTGTGCTTGATGTCCTCCTCTCCTGCGCGAGCTCCTTGGAGTAGTACGGATAGCGTCTCCTTATCAGCCTTCTCGAATCGAAAACGATCCACCCGAGAGTTTGTATATCAAGCTCATGCCTCAATACCGAAATAACTAGGGCACCTAGTTCGCTACACGAGATGACCTAGGTGATGTAGAGAATGTTGATGGATTGGTAAGTCTTTTTTAGTTTTATGATTCTCAACACATGAGACAAGAAAAACTAGAGGAAGAAGAAGAACTATATGAAGAAAAGCCAGTGAGAACTTAGCATAAAATTGAGAATGAACTCCTTGGTGTAAACTGAACTCTTTCTCCTTTCTTATAGAATAATCCTATTTACAAAATGAGAAAGGTTCAATAATCGCCTTAGTGAGTTATGGGATGAAAATACTCCAAGTGTCACTAAGAACCATGTTCAAAATAATGCATAATTCCACCTCATTTCCTCCACCTCATAAATCAATAACCATTTAACATAAAATGATAAATAGATAATATGAGGATTAATCTTCTAGAAACATCTTTAAGTAAATTACAAAAATGCCCCTCTAGTGTACATACATACCCGTATCCGTATTCCGAAAAATACGAATACAAAAGAGACAAAAATAATCTATCAGTACAATACTAGGATCCGGCTTAAACCAAAGCCCACCAGTATTATCTATCCGAATCATCACGCGTGCACAAGTACACGCACGTGATCGAACCCCTATCGTATAACCGTACGACCTCTACATCTTTTGCCCGATGCAGGGAAACCCTCTGCGTGGGACTCTAAAGACTCGACACTATGCTGGCAGTGGGTTTAACCACAGGCCGCAAGCGGTACTAGCAGCACGTAACGGCCCCAGGTATATGTCGATAAGAAGGCCGATGAGAATAACTCATCTGAACTCCTACTGAGCCTGTCTGTGAAAATCTCCGTACAGTCCAGTCTGTTCGTCTAAGAGTATCGCATATCGGGCCTAGGGGGCGGTAGCCGTCAGACCCCTAATAGCACAATAAGTCGTGCTGGGTAGAGCCCAAAACATACTCAGAAACTACTGGAGAACCTACCATTAAATCTCACTTGCCCTGGCCAGGGACTTTGTGTAATTGCTTTCCGAACACAGCGCGATATTGACCTCCAATACCGGGAGAGAAGAATCCTATTTAACCGCCACTGCCTCCAAGTGCTTCGGGACTGCACCCAATTACTACCTGTTTGCACGACTCAATAGAGCCGTGGTAGGGTAGTAATCTAAGAATAGTGGGAACACACTAGAGGCAAAGCAGCAGTGTCAAGTTAACAGACTATGCTGCACTCATGTCACGTAGGAACTGCTACCTGACGATAGGTATATTACCGACCAACAGTTCCCCACGAGTCCGTCCAGTGTAACTCATAACCTAATGAGCACCTGCATACTATCTTCCGTACGACGTACTAATGGCTGTGGGACAGACCATCTCCCCTGCTGGGATGAGAAGCGTATACACCAGTCTACTCTGGAGTATCGATGTCCTGTCTCGATAATTCTACGACTAGGGACCATAATAAGGATGCGTTTATAGACTACCCAGCCCCCACTAGTGTGACTGCTATCACAAGCCTGGTAGTCAAGCAAAAGATCCTAAGGGCTCTATCAATATGTATTAGCGATACGTTAATAGAAACATATACACATATTTAAATAGATACAAACCAAGTAGCATACTACTAAATTGAGCAAGACGGTCATAAAACCTGTGTATATCCCAAGCTTCCAAAATGTAATATACAAACTAATACTATACAATAATGGCCTCTAGGACATATATCACTAGCATTCCTCTATTCTCTCTAAAAAGAACCTATTAGAATAGAGAAGTGCCCATCTTTAGAAGGAAAACTTCATTTCAAAGGAGCCAAGATTCAAGATCAAAACTGTAAATGACCCTAAAATTCCTATAACTTCATATTATCTTTCTTTAATAAAATACTGTATTCATTTGATATTTTTCGTATATTTTGTTTTCTATTAAATATATTATTTTACTATTTCTATTTAATCCCTTCATCTATTTGTTCTATCCTATTACTTTCCAAAGCTCAAAACCTAAGCTCGTCACCAAAACAATTTCTATTTTATTTCCTTTTCTTTTATTTTTCTCCTCGGCCCAAAAGCCCGCAAGCCGAAAAAAGCCCAACCCGTTCCTCCCCGTACTAAACCCCCACGTTTCTATCTCTAAACCCTTTAACGCCCAACCCAGTTAATTAAACCCCATCTCCTATTAAAACCCTCCACCGTTCATTTCCCTTCTCAATGAAACCGACCCCCTCACTCTCTCTCTCCCGTAACCGACCCCCTACTCTCTCTCTCCTTCACTTCTTCTTCTTCTATAACAACCCCCACTTTCTTCTCCCTCTCGTTCTTCTCCCCTCTCCTCTATCATCTCTTTCCTTTTCTTCTCTCTCCCTTTAAAACCTAAGGCCCAAGCTCCAAGTCCTCCTCCTTGCAACCCGAGACACGATCTGGTTCTCGCCGTTATCACCACTGAGCCGAGACCCTCCTTCTTCTCATCATCAACTCGTCAACTCCGCTACATATTCTGCTCTCTCTCTCTCGGCTCCACCATCAACACCATCCAAAGCCAAACCCTCGACCTTCGATAGCCTATTTGATGCGATCCCGAGTCGAGAACCGAGGCTCCAAGGCTAGACCCGAGTCCGCGTAAGCGCCACGATCGTTTTCCCGATTCTGACATTCTGTTCTGACGACGTTTCAATTTTGCGCACGACAATGTTTGATTAAATGCTCCAAAGAGAATTCTTTCGTTTCCCACGTTCTAATTGCGAGTAAGTCCTTTTCCTTTTTCTCAATCTTTCTCTTCGTCTCATTTGCTCTCTTGTCGTCTCTTTCTCTTTTTCCTTGTCAAAATCCGTTGTCCCTCTTTCATTTTAGCTCCTATGTTATATTTCTTATACACATATATTTAGATGTATATAGGTTGTTAACATATAGCAGTTGTTTCTCGTATTTAAGATTATGATCGCATATTGTTTCCTTGTTATGACAATACCTTCATGCACATATCCAGAGAACACAACTTATTGACGTTACCAAATGAACATAAAACAATATTGCAATCTTATATGTTTAATAAAGAATTCCTTTATTATTGTTCAAAACATGTATAGGTTATTGTTAAACATTATTTGTAGATAACGCATGGGGTAACGATCTATCCCACACTCACGTTCGGATCCTAAGTCACTAAAAGAAAAATTGGTTTGTAATTTCTAAAAATGAGTCACAATTAAATACCATGGTGTTTTCTAAATTAGACTTTTATTAAACTACCACTAACTTTTTCCAATTAGATCTTTCAAATAAAAATACTTTCCCTTTGGAAAGTTAAGATTTCATTTTAAATACCTTTAATTTTTAAAAGTTAAGTTTTTCATAAAAATACCATTAACTTATATAAGTTAAGCTTTTCATATAAATACTCTAGGATCTCTAAGACTAGTATCTTTCAAATAATTACATAGCAGATGGGTTTAGGTGATATCTTTGCTCTTGAGCTTCGGGGAGCCGGAGCTAAGGAATCACTAAAATACCTTGAACTTTTAGGGAAACCCACTTTCTTGGCATGATGTAAGCCGGCTCAATTTTGATTGAGCCGTCTCAAGTCGTGTTGTCACGTCCCGCTTCCCAGTGTACGGATAAGTAGACGTGACGGGTCACGACGTATTTACTCAGAAATAAACACGTTAAGCGTAAATAAGCAATATAAATGAATACACAAGAATAACAAGAGATGTAATAATAACAACTTTTATTAACATTCTCTCTTTACATTACAACTGATTTGAAAAGGAAATGTACAATGATAAAAGCAATGCCTAAACTGTGGCATACAAAAGAAAAGGTAAGCACAAGTAACATCTAAAAGTCTGACTCCTCTGTGAACTGATCGTAGTCCTCCTGGCTGGGCTCGGTCACCTGAGAGTCGGGTCCTCCTGACGAACATTCCAAAAAAAGAAAGAAACAGGAATGTCGTCAGCGAACTAGCGCTCGGTAAGTCCCAAAAGAGATATAGGAATAGTTCAAGTAACGAGAACAGAACTGGTAATATAAGCAGGTATATGTTTGTTATACTAACGTAGTTGTTTGTAGCTTGGTACAGAATATATCAGTGTATATGAGAGGAGTCCAACTATCCCGTGGACTATGGTAACATGTAAGTACAAGGTCCCGTCAAAACCCACGGGACAACTGTTAGTTATACGTATGCCCTAGAGCCCATTACTGTGCATTGGATGTGTATTGTAATGGATGATGGGACATATATAGGTAGGACTTTCTTGCTCGACATGATAGTACGCTATCTGGTTGCTCTTTATCTTAACATGTATACTTTCTGTCTCTCTGTTACATGTTGATAAAGCCCTTAGGATGTGTACTCGACTACCAGGACTATGATGTCGATCATACTAGTGGGGCCTGGGTAGTCCATGAGTACATCCTTCAATATTCCTAGTCGTGGGAATATCGAGACGAGGCATCGATATTCCAGAGTAGACTAGCGTATATCTTCTCGACCCATGTGATGGGCGATGGATGATCCCATATCCATTGGTGTTTGACATCAGAGATAGTATGCGGGTGCTCAGTGGAGACTGGGTACACTGAACGGACTCGCCGAGAACTCCCAGATGGTATTATACCTCACGTCAGATGGCAGTTCTCTGGTGACACTGGTACAGCTTAGTCTGTTGACCCGGGATCGTCATAGAGTCTTGTGTGTCTCCCACTGCGCTTTGATTTCCACCCTACCACGGCTCTACTGAGTCGTGCAAACATGTGGTTTTTGGGTACAATCCCGATTCACATGGAGGCAATGAGCGATAGGAATGGATTCGTCTCTCCCGATATTGGGGGTTGATGTTGCGCTATGCACGACTGGCCATAACTGAAAATCCCTGGCCAGGGTTGCTGTGATATACTGGTAAGAGTTATCAGTAGTTTCACGAATGTTATGGACCTTATATCGGCATGACTTATCAAGCTATTGGGGTCTGACGTTTACCACCCCTAGTTGAGATATGCGACATATCAGACCAACAGACCGGACTGTACGGTAAGTGTTACTGGTTGGATTCACAGGAGTGTGAGCGGGCTTGCTCGTCGATCTTCTGATCGCTCAATACCCGGATGGCCGTTACGTTTAGCAGACCGCTTGCGGCTTGTGGGTGTTTGATATGATCATCACCTGCTGCCGGCGTATTGACGAGTCTTTAGAGTCCTACACAGAGGTTTCCTGGCTCAAGCAAAACGAAATAGGAGCGCATATGAGATATGTGCGGGACCGAGAATAATGCGTGTATGTGATACCGTATTCTATTCTCGCGATGAATGTATCAATTGGTTGTATGCGATATAACCTAGTTATCGAATCGAGGATTGATTCGATAAGTCGATACATCGGATATTAGTCGGTCATATGCGATATGACCGGATCGTTAAATCAAGTGTTGATTTAATGATTTAATGTATAATTATATATTTGATATATTACTTTGCATTAACTAGTATTTGTTCACTTTAGATGGATTTTCTCACTTGATGTGCACAAGTTGTATATGTGATATATTTTTGTGCACTTGTTTGTATCATGTTTGATGATACTTGCAAACATGGGTGTGTGTAAGACTTAAACCATGTTTAGTTGATGGTTTAGGGTTTTTACTTGTTTATTCATTCTTTTTATTTATTTTTGGCAAAATATAACATGGTGGCTTTCTTTGTTTGATACTTGAAGCTTCTTGAAGCTTTGAAAAGTCTAGCTAGTTTGTCTTTTGCCTTAACCCTAACCATTCAACTAAACCCTAGTTTATTCTCTACACTAAACCATGGTTGCAAATATGATAAGAATCACTTTATTTTCTATTTTCATTATTCTTATCATATTCTTTTTCTTCTTCTTCTTCTTCTTCTTCTTCTTCAAGAAGAAAGAAGCTTGCAAGCTTCAATGGTGACTTGAGAAAAAGAGTAAGAAATCCAATTCTAAAGTGAACCCACTTCCTATTTCTTCATCCTCTACCACTTGCCATGTAGTATAGGGTGTTTTCTTCACAAGTTTCATGACTTGGTGAAGTTGGAGCTTGATCTTGTATTGCCTCGACGTAGATCATATTCGGCATCGAAGTCGACGACCTAGCCCAATTATTTCTCCGACGGAACCATCGCCAGAGTCCGGGATCCGATGATCGCAGTGGAGGGACGTCAACGCGGAGCTATGGAGGTGGAGGACCGGATCTACAAAGGTTGTAGTCACTTTCTCTTTTAGTTAAAGTTGTTAACTTGCATTGCATCGCCTTACCTCTAGTAACGATCTAGTTTAGGGTTTCTCGGCACATAGAAAATTTTTGAATTGGCCATGTTTGATCACTTGTAAAACCTCATGGGTGTACCTAGGAACCCTACAGTGGTATCAGAGCCTAGCTAGAGCCTTAGACGATGCGTAGACGGAGTTAGAAATCCGATCGAACCCGAAACCCTAATCTATGACCCCTCTCTATACATTTTTGAAAATTGTGGATTTTTCTGAATTAAAAATGTCACGCCCCGCTTCCCGGAGTACGCTAGATTGGGCACGTGACATAGCCAACCATGCTACCTGTGGGTAGGAAGTATCCATCCACAGTCATATTACGGCTGTAAAGATATTAAGAACAAGATAAACTATCTAAAACATGTCCATAATCCAGAATAACAGGAGTCAATAATAAATAAATGCGGAAGCAAATGATCCAATACAAATAACTGAAAAGTATGTCCCATAATGCGGGCTCACATCAGGAAATAAATGCAGTAAAATAAACTAACTACTACTGAACTCACAGCTCAGCCTGCTGGCCGAAGTACTCCTGCTCGGACTGCGTCAGCGGTACAGAATCTGGGCCATGCAAAACCCAGACGTCAGCGCGTCATGTTATCAAGTAATATAATGTGAACAGTGTAACAGGTAATGCAAAATAAAAATGAATAAAAATGAGAGTAGCAAATAATGTGAATCGAGCAGTGCAGGGTAGTGTGCAGTGGGTAACTAAACTGTTCTGTCAGGTTTTCTATTCTAAAGTCTTTGAAATCAATTGAGTAATCCTCCATGTAACTCAAAGGATATGTCCCGTTACCCCCCGGGACCACGGATCAGGAATATGTGAACCAATAGTGGTTCTGTCCCGTTACCTCCCGGGACCACGGATCAGGAAAATGTGAACCAATAGTGGTTCTGTCCCATTACCCCCCGGGACCACGGATCAGGAAAATGTAAGAGTCACGAATGGCTCTGTCCCGTTACCCCCCGGGACCACGGATCAAGTAATACCCTTTTAAGTTACACTTTAGTTTACACTTTTGATTTTCCCATACCCCCAAGCTATGTATGTCGAGTCATGTATTCAGTAATCAAGAACTAATGCCAACACAAGATCAGGTAACAGCAGGTTTTGTCTGGATAGACAACAGGAATGGTCCATGAGGACTACATGTCGGGTTTGTTGGCATTAGGCACGAGATCAGGTAACAGGTCAGGTCATGGTATATCAGGTCAAGTCAACAGTATACGGTACCATGTCAGGTGTATCAATATATATACATGTGTAGTCATGTCAGGTCAAGATGTAACAATATCGTGGATGTGCTCACAAACAGATATATATGATCGAACAGGGTATTGAATAACATGGAATAACAATAAGCAGTTTCATTCAATCACAAGAGTGCAGTAATACAGTGCAGCCGTTTTATTATATTAGCTGGTTTTGAGCACCCTTAGCAGTGCAATAGTTAAATGATGATGCGATACAGTTATATCAAGCCTTTGATTACGAATGTCCGAATATAATGGAACTACATGTGTAAAGGCTATCTTCTATTAAATAGTAAACTGTGATTAACAGGTAAACCTAGTTATATGGTTTAAAGTGGCAAACTGTAACTTAGCCGGTTATGCATATTTGATAACCTAAACTGGCAATAAAGCATCATAGCAGTGAATCAAATGCAATCTCTTATGTACGGGTTTATCAGGAAATGATTTAATTGACATGAATCAAGGTATGTAGGTGATTCGCTAAATGATATATTATTAAACCACACATGAATATCAAGTTATAAAGTAGCAATAGCATATAGCAAGTATCGAATACTTGCCTCGACGAAAAGATGAAAACGGAACGTAACGTCGGCAGGAAAACACGCGACGGACGCACGGTTCACGGATTGAACCCAAACGACGAACCAAGGGACCTCACGGGTCAGAGTACTCTGCCGGATCGTCAGGACACGTCGTCGGCACCGTCGGATTCCGGCCAAAAGTGAACAGTAAACAACCACGACTTGCCACCAATGAGGGAAAAGGAAATAGAGAAGAAGAGAGGGGATCTGAGGAGAAGGAACCTTACGGTGGTCTGTAGAGGGGTCGCGAGGATCGACGGCGTCGAAGAACTCCGGCGGTGGCCTACCCGACAGCGACAAAGATCTGCAGATCAAGAATCAAACTAGGAGAGAAGGAAAGAAGAAAGGAAGAGAGGAGAGAGGTTTACAGAGCGTTCAAGGGTGGTTTGGTGATCGTCGGCGACGATCCGGGGCGGCGCGGACGCGTGCAGGGGGTGTTGCGGGTGGCCGCGGCGAAGATGCAGGGTGCACGGGAAGAAGGGAAACGAGGAAGGAGGCGCGGTGGATTGGTCGAGGGCGAGGAGGCGAGGATGCTGGTGGTGGTGGCGTCGGCGTTGGGGCTGTGGCGGCGACGGGCACGGTGGCTAGGGTTACGTGAGGGGGTTCGCGATGGGTTTAGCTTCTGTTCTGGGAAAATATGAAGGGGGAGAAGTATTTATATATTAGGGAGAGAGAGAAAGAGAGTTAGAGAGAGAAAGATATAGAGAAAGCTAGAGAGAGAGGGGAAGAGATACAAGAGAGAGAGAGATAGAGAATCGTCAGAGAGAGAGAGAAAGAAATATTGGAGGGGCCCACGGGGGTTAAGAACCCCGTGATTGGCTGAAAGATTTTAATAAATATTTAAAAGATTTCAAAATATTAACTTAACAGTAAGATTTTGAATATATTATGGTTTAGAATATTTTATTAATTTGGGATTTTGGCGCTAAATGAAACATTTCCAAATCGCGCCCGGGTTGGGTCCAAAAATTTGAAATTTAAATCATAGGATTTTAAGCGGGTTCCAAATCTTAAAATGAAATGTTTTATGATTAAAAAGCATACCCCCAAGTCGGACACCTGTATGCGCGCGTAGTCGTCCAAACTCGCCCGTTTCACCGAACGGGATGAGAACTCGACGCACGGACGCTACCACGCGGTTAGGGGTGTCGAGTAGGCTAAGATAGATATTTTTAATTTTATTTTAGGTGCTAAAATTTGTTATATGCAGAAATGACTTAGCCAGATAAAATTTCACGGCAAGTGTCAAACAGGCAAGCTAAGAAAAATGAGTAATATCTAATGCTCAACCAGTAACAGAAAATAGTAGTATTGGGCTCGGGTGTTACAAAAAATACCTGAAAAATTCAGCAGGGAAATATAAGAATTGTGGTGAAAAACGACCCCCTAAATCATACATTCCACCGCGGAACCGCGGCAATAGCCTGCTTGGGCCGCGGTTCCGCGGCCGTACAGAGGAGTTAGGCCATCTTTTTTCCACCATAATTCATATTTCTGTGATTTATATTTTATGGGTATTTTTATTATGACTCAAGAGTTGAGTGTTCTGGGGTTGTATTGGAACTCGAAGATTCGATCGGATTATCAAACTTTGTCTATGTGTTTTTCCGGATAATTTTAGAATATGTTAAAAAGTTCGACCGGATATAAATACCCACTTTTTCCCCTGCCGGGAAATTTCAAATTGTTGGATTTTTCCGTAGTTTAATAACGTTCTAAGTAGTGCAAGTAACGCGATGGTCCCTCTAGAAGACAACAAACCTTAACTCGATTATGTGACCGTCTTGAACTGCCCTTTGAACCTTAGGGTTTGGGGCACTACGGCGTGCCACATGTGAGGCGTTGGCTTGACCCTTCTACGGCTGGACCGTTGGTACTGAGGCATGAAGTGAATGTTTTTTAAACTTATTTCATGTGTTGAGCTGTTTCGGGAAAACTTGGGTGTTCGATTGTTCGATCGGAAAGTTTAACATTTTCTATTTATCCAGAATGTGATACAACATTTGGAATTTACAAGTAGTTATGAGATAACTGAATGAATGTTATAAACATAGCAGTTTAGTCTCACTTGATCGGTTGCCACGGAATTTTGATGTGATCAAAAGTCCGTCGCAATCACGTAGCGTACGCGGATACTCGCCGGATAAACTTAATAGACAGCTACACCCCATAGCCCCGACCAAGTGACTGTAGGAGAACCCCGTCGTCGAAAGCATCCGTTCGGGTGCTCGCGGCAGCGGTGTTCCGCCTTAGTGCACTTCGTCGACGGCGTCGGGGGTGCGGCCGTCTACTAAAGTTTGCGACGAGCATTCGATCAAAATGTCGGGAATCTTGTTGAATTGCCCGACTTGATATTGAAAAGAGTTTTCGATAATGAGACTAAAATGCGGGGTTTATAATTGTTAGGCATGCGATGTCTAAGGAATTCATTTGATTAGGCATGCGATGTCAATGCAAGTTGCGGATTCCAACTGTTGTAGTTTTACACTTTCTTTTCTGCGGCCGTAAGTGTAATATGTGATATTGTCGGTTTCGTTGCTATATGTCAACGACAATTGGGATACGCATGTTTACTTATGTTGATGACATGTGATGTTATGTGTTGCTGAATATGTTATATTGGATCGTCGTGTTTGAATAGCCGGGGTTTTTTATGTGAGATGAGTGTTTTTCATTTTCATTCATGTAAAAACTTGTATGTAATATTCTTTTATTGGGGCACTTCCAGGTTGCGGAAGATGTCACCGTTGATGTATATTATTTACTTTTTCGCATTAGGATAGACCCAAGGAGGGGAGCACAAGTAACCGGGTTCTAGGGTCCAGTGGGAGACCATCTCGAGGAGTCGAGTCCGGGTCTCCTAACCCTAGAATTGGTAGGGTTGCTTGCCGCTCTCGTAGGGGTCTAGGGATGTGGGATTGGCTATTCATCACGACCGTGGAATCCGTGTTTTATACTGGCTCGTATTAAAAACACGGACGTCCTAGTATATCCAATATTTCATATGATATTTTCTGCTGCGTTATCTGTGATGTGATCATGTGATTTGTTCAGATAGATATTGTATATAGTATATATGATATATTATATAGACGTTGTTTATGTTTTACACCCGCGCTAGCCCTGCCTCGCTCTGGCGTTAGTTACCTAACCTAACGGTGCAGACGGGACATCGAGGCGAATGCGGATGGCATAAGCGTACGTTATATTTATCTGTGATGTTTAGGTGGACTTAAATGATGGGACATTCATTAATGTGATTAATGAAAGAAAATAAACCTAAAAGATGTTGTGGAATCGAATTTCTAAATAAAACAGGTAGCTACAGTTCTTGCTTTGCATCGCGGTGTTCTTTGTAGAACATCCTGCACCTTATTCGATAAGGAAAGGACCGAGATCCCTTCACCGGGAGTGACTCCTTTAGCAATAACTGGCAGATGCTACAACTCTCGGTTTGTCTTTTGATTGCTTCTATAGTTTTCGCTTTGCACAGCGGTATATATGATATATCCTGCACCTTATTCGATGCGGAAAGGGCCGACAATCCCTTCACCGGGAGTGACCCCTTTAGCAAAACTAGAAAAGCCTCAAAAACACTCCATTTAAAAACCATTTGATTCCGCAACGAGATCAAGTTCAAAGCGTTAAAGGTTTTATTAAAAACCATTCGCAACCCTCCGTCATTTTAGGAAGTAGAGTACTTAGTATTCGTGCTGTGTTTGTTGACCATAGTCAAGGCACAGTGTACGGTAGCTAAGTGATGTCTTCCTACACCGCATATGATGCGATTAATTAGGACAGTCATGTGGCTTTGTTGACCTTAGCCAAGGGTTATGTGGGTGGGTCTAATTAATCACGAAATGACGGGTAGAACTTGACTAGTGCTTATGATTTGTTGACCTTAGCCAAGGTCATAGGTGCTAGAGGTAAAAACCTTTATCGGGAGTTTCAAGTGTTGAAATTTGCAATGAGATTGCATACCTTCTATATGATAGTTGGATCCCGATACCCACTGCGAGTAATTGTTACTCCTGGGAGAGTTTTGCACTTTGCAATTAGCCGATCAAGTAGGTGTTTAGAAAGGTGTCAACGGGGTTAAGCCTCTGGGAAAACGAGGTTTACTGTAATTAGGTCCATGCGAAAGCACGGGGAACCTCCCTCAAAGTACCGACACTGGCCTGGCTGAAAGATTGGCGAACTTGTAGAGTGTAATTAATCCCGGCTAGCCTTTCCATTTAGGGTTTGAAGGAAGATTTGATAAAAACAGTGGGAGCCATCCTGATTAGATAAACTAAATAACCAATCTAATCTTGCAAGAGCGCACGCACAGTGTTTTCTTCTCTCTCTCTCCAGGTAGCGACCATATCACGCCTTAATCAAGATAATAATATGGATGTATTGACCGAACCCGCTTATTATACTGAGCTGGGGAACATTGGTCCCGCTCCAACTTATAATTGTTATAAGACTGAGCAGGAAATAGGGGAATACCAGAATTTCTATGCCGCCCAAACGAAGAAAGTGCATATGATGCATCTCCTTCGGGTGTGTTCATTACAAAGAATTGTTTCTCAGTATCCTCTGCATCCTGGGTATTTGATACCGGATCAGGATCCCAGATATGTAATCTGTTACATAGGGCTACAGAAAGGTAGAAAACTGAGAACGGGTGATAAGTTTCATGAGACAGAAAACGGGGCAAGTGTTGCAGCCAAGTCTGTTGGTCACTGTCACCCTGTATTACCAATACATTGATTCTGAACAAATGCTATTAGATACCGAACCTGATATACAAAATCATATCAATCTCTTTATTTATTAAAGAAATGATAAAAATTTTGTATTGTTGGATAATGTTTTGAACATTTCCTATATCAAAAGCTGATCGGTTCAGGCACGTTATCTAAAAGCATTGACGTTCTAAATCAAACTACAGTTCCTAGTATACAGAACACACATAAGAGGAAGAGTTCAGAAATGAACGAATCTTTCTTGAGGCATTGTAGACTAGGTCATATCAATGCGACCCGACTGGCTGAAGTTACATTTTAGATGCATATTTAAATCAGTTTGAATTTACATCTTGTGAAACTTGCAAGTCATGTCACAAAGATTAGATGACCATAGCTCTGTTTATCGGAAACAGAGAAAGAGTTGTTAAACTCTTGGGTCTGATACATAGTGATGTATGCAAAGTCCCCTGTCTATATATGCCAAGATCGGTTCTTTGTACTTCATTACATTCTCTGATAATCTCTCAAGATTCAGCCATATGTTCCTGTTGAAACATAGGTCTGAAGCTTTTGAGATATTCACATAATATAAGTTAGAAGCAGAGAACCAAAAACCGGGTATAAGTATTATGTCCTATGATAAGATCAGGGAGGAGAATACTTGTGCATGGAATTCTTGGACTATTCTAAAAGAAAATGAGATTCTCTCTCAGTATTACTCCTCTGAATACACCACAGCACAACGGTGTATCAGGGCGGAGCAATCGCACCGTATTAGATATGGTATGCTCTATGATGAATACTACTGAGTTACCTATTTCCTTTTGGAGTTGTGCACTTGAGAAGTTGCATACCTATTGAATTGGATTCCAATCAAATCAGTGCCTACCACTCCATATGAGATATGGTATGGGAAGAGCCTATCTCTTAAGAATGTTAAGATTTGGGATTGTCCGGCCTATGTCAAAAGCAAAATCCGAACAAAATCGAGGCAAGGTCAGTTCTGTAGAACTGGAAATGTTCCAGCTATACAAACTGCAGCTGATAATTTACCAACGAACCTTAGCCTCTCCGCTGATCTAGTAGGGTTCCTCACCCACCTGAGAGATACTTCTGTTTCTCTATGACAGTGGGAGCGAGGAATGCATCATGAGATGATGACCCAACTAGTTTCGAGCTGGCCATCAAGAGTAGGGACTCTGTAAGAATGGCTGGATGCTTAGCGATCTGAGATGGAATCCATGTACACCAACAAAGTATGGACTTTGGTTGCTATATCTGAAGGGTTAAATTCCCATCAGGAGCAAGTATATCTTGAGAAGATTACTTGGTGTAGATGGAAAAGTTGAGACTTTCAAAACTAGACTTGTTAAAGGTTTTCGTCATCGACCAGGCATGGATAATGATGAAACCTTTTCCAGTGGCTATGCTTAAGTCCATCCAGATTCTACTTAACATTGTTGCATACCATGACTACGATATCTGGTGGTTGGGTGCCATGACTGCTTTTCTAAATAATGATTTAGAAGAGAACGTCTATAAGTACACAGCCAGAGGGCTTCGTAAACAGTGGGAGCAGCGGAAACGTGTGCAAGTTGCTTTACAGGATAAAGCAGGCATCGCGGAGTTGGAACATCTGTTTTGATGTGGTAGTCAAAGAGTTTGACTTCATCAAAATGGTAGATGAACCTTGTATGTACAAAAAGGTAGTAGAGAGTAAGGTGGTCATCATCGTATTGTACGTAGACAACATACTCTTGATAGGAAAAGAGTTTCTTATACTACGAACGGTCAATCTCCTCTTATCACAAGGATTCTCCAAATAGGATAAAGGTGAATCACTGGAAAGGTTCCAGGGTGATAAGGACGACTGAATGTCAGTCGCAGGCATTGTCTTTACCCTCAATAGAGGGACGGTATGTTGGAAGAGTTCCAAGCTAGATACCGTGGCAAACTAGACGATAAAGGCTGGTAACATCGCTATTAAAGATACTACCAAAGAGGCAGTTTGGGTGTATATTGGTTCATGAGATGAACTAGGTTTCCACCATTGTGTGACAATGGAAGTATGGCTTTGGCCCAGGAACCCTGGCCCCATCAGTGACCTAGACATATTCTGAGGCAGCATCACCTGATCATGGAGATAGTTGATCTCCAGGGTGATCGAGGTTAGGAGAGTAGACTCAGAGGACAACACGGCGGATCCACTCACAAAGGCTTTTTCCCAGAGAGAGACTTATATGGGATGGTTGAGTATGTGATACTGCAACTACTGCTACAGATGGCCCTAGTGCAAGTGGGCGATTGTTAGTTATATGTATGCCCTAGAGGCCATTACTGTGCATTGGATGTATATTGTAATGGATGCCGGGACATATATAGGTAGGAATTTCTTGCTCGACATGATAGTACGCTATCTGGTTGCTCTTTATCTTAACATGTATACTTTCTGTCTCTCTGTTACATGTTGATAAAGCCCTTAGGATGTGTACTCGACTTCCAGGACTATGATGTAGATCATACTAGTGGGGCCTGGGTAGTCCATGAGTACATCCTTCAATGTTCCTAGTCATGGGAATATCGAGATAGGGCATCGATATTCCAGAGTAGACTAGCGTATATCTTCTCGACCCATGTGATGGGCGATGGATGATCCCATATCCATTGGTGTTTGACATCAGAGATGGTATGCGGGTGCTCAGTGGAGACTGGGTACACTGAACGGACTCGCCGAGAACTCCCAGATGGTATTATACCTCACGTCAGATGGCAGTTCTCTGGTGACACTGGTACAGCTTAGTCTGTTGACCCGAGATCGTCATAGAGTCTTGTGTGTCTTCCACTGTGCTTTGATTTCCACCCTACCACGGCTCTACTGAGTCGTGCAAACAGGTGGTTTTTGGATACAGTCCCGATTCACATGGAGGCAATAAGCGATAGGAGGGGATTCGTCTCTCCCGGTATTGGGGGTTGATGTTGCGCTATGCACGACTGGCCATAACTGGAAATCCCTGGCCAGGGTTGCTGTGATATACTGGTAAGAGTTATCAGTAGTTTCACGAATGTTATGGACCTTATATCGACATGACTTATCAAGCTATTGGGGTCTGACGTTTACCACCCCTAGGCGAGATATGCAACATATCAGACGAACAGACTGGACTGTACGGTAAGTGTTACTGGTTGGATTCACAGGAGTGTGAGCGGGCTTGCTCGTTGATCTTCTGATCGCTCAATACCCGGGTGGCCGTTACGTTTAGCAGACTGCTTGCGGCTTATGGGTGTTTGATATGATCATCACCTGCTGCCGGCGTATTGACGAGTCTTTAGAGTCCTACACAGAGGTTTCCTGGCTCAAGCAAAACGAAATAGGAGCGCATATGAGATATATGCGGGACCGAGAATAATGCATGTATGTGATACCGTATTCTATTCTCGCGATGAATGTATCGATTGGTTGTATGCGATATAACCTAGTTATCGAATCGAGGATTGATTCGATAAGTCGATACATCGGATATTAGTCGGTCATATGCGATATGACCGGATCGTTAAATCAAGTATTGATTTAATGATTTAATGTATAATTATATATTTGATATATTACTTTGCATTAACTAGTATTTGCTCACTTTAGATGGATTTTCTCACTTGATGTGCACAAGTTGTATATGTGATATATTTTTGTGCACTTGTTTGTATCATGTTTGATGATACATGCAAACATGGGTGTGTGTAAGACTTAAACCATGTTTAGTTGATGGTTTAGGGTTTTTACTTGTTTATTCATTCTTTTTATTTATTTTTGGCAAAATATAACATGGTGGCTTTCTTTGTTTGATACTTGAAGCTTCTTGAAGCTTTGAAAAGTCTAGCTAGTTTTTCTTTTGCCTTAACCCTAACCATTCAACTAAACCCTAATTTATTCTCTACACTAAACCATGGTTGCAAATATGATAAGAATCACTTTATTTTCTATTTTCATTATTCTTATCATATTCTTTTTCTTCTTCTTCTTCAAGAAGAAAGAAGCTTGCTAGCTTCAATGGTGACTTGAGAAAAAGAGTGAGAAATCCAATTCTAAAGTGAACCCACTTCCTATTTCTTCATCCTCTACCACTTGCCATGTAGTATAGGGTGTTTTCTTCACAAGTTTCATGACTTGGTGAAGTTGGAGCTTGATCTTGTGTTGCCTCGACGTAGATCATCTTCGGCATCGAAGTCGACGACCTAGCCCGATCATTTCTCCGACGAAACCATCGCCAGAGTCCGGGATCCGATGATCGCAGCGGAGGGACGTCAACGCGGAGCTATGGAGGTGGAGGACTAGATCTACAAAGGTTGTAGTCACTTTCCCTTTTAGTTAAAGTTGTTAACTTGCATTGCATCGCCTTACCTCTAGTAACGATCTAGTTTAGGGTTTCTCGGCACATAGAAATTTTTTGAATTGGCCATGTTTGATCACTTGTAGAACCTCATGGGTGTGCCTAGGAACCCTACAACAACGGTACAGGATGTTCATGTAGGTGTCTTTTAGTGTCCTTCATCGTGCCACTTTTAACACATTCCGTACCAGTCTATCCCTTTAAACCCCGTAATGTATATTGTATAAATTGTAGTTATCAGACTTGTCGCGACCATGGATATAAGTTGTTTATGTAAACAGTTTCAGAATGTATCAAGTAGTCATGTAGTCAAGTCATAGCCATGGTTCGGTCAAGTCAAGTCATGTTTGCATGTTGATATTGTTCTGGTGTTCAGGTTTAAGTATTCATGTTGGATATATTGAATTCATGTTGAATTGAATTCAGACTTGAGTCAGACACTTAGAACTGATTTGGATTCTGAATTAGGTTTAGGAGTTATCGGTAACTGCTGCACATGAACGGCATGATTTGTGTTTTTTTCCAAAACAATTACCATTGATAACTCCGTTAAGTTTTTCTACCTTAAATAAGCAAGCACTCACTTTTTCCGGCTCCCTGAGGCTCAAGAGAATTGATCCCGCTTAAACCTATATTTACTAAAGTTCTTAAATATAATTTTATATAACTCGAGGGGGTTTTATGAAAAATATTTTATATACTTTCAAAATAAATCTCGAGTAATTATTTATGTTCTTTAGGGTTTTTATGGATGTGAATTTTAAAGAGTGAGGTATATTAGCGAATATTTACATAGCTTGAATAATTCAAGATATTTTATTGTAAGACTTGCTTTGTATTAATACTTGATGGTATTTTAGTGAAACTTGTCATTCTTTTATTTTTAGAAAAACATGGAATTTTATTATATCTTGAAAATATGTGTTTTGATAATATTTATATATTTATAAAAATTAATTTTATTATTAAATAGAAAATCTGGTTTTTCTTAAAAATCGTATTAAAATTCTGTCGAGACCGAATGCTCCGTGAGGAGGTCTGCATCTCGCTCTACTAGCCCAAGGATGTGCGATAATCCGCACCATCTCATAGCGGGTTCCCCAAAATGGGTTGTAGATGCATAATCGCAAAAAGTTTGAAATACAATTCTAAAGAAACCAGGTTTTTATAGTTTATGGTAGTTTGATGAAAAGTTGTAATCGCCACAAAAATAGGTTTCCAAGAATATCGTGCTATACCAATATGTGTGTATGTGAGAGGTAGGTCATTACCCCGTGAAGTTTTCTAGAGGTAATAGTAAGCAAAACAAATAAATATGGTCGATACAAAGTTCATGGTATTTAAAGGTAAAACTCAATTTAAAATTGTTTAGCATGATGATTTAGGGTGCAATTTGTTCTAAACTTTAGTTTTATGATTAAAAAGCAATGTATAGGAATATGAATGAGCAATTCTTAATAAAAATTGCAGTTTCGAAGATTTTAGAATCAAATGTCGGTATAACTCCACTTACCGACATATTTTATAAAAAGAGACTTTTTATGTAGAAAGAGAAGAAGGGGGTGGGACTTACTAGCTAGAAGGGTGAAGATAAGGTAGAATAAGATTGTGTAGTCGCCGTGGCATCGCGGAGTCGCCAGAACTTGCGTAGATCCTCGCCGGAAGTTGACATTGGGCTAACTCCACTTCTACTCCACTTGTACTTAGAAAAATTTAATAATTTTGGTTAGGGATTTTAGAATGAGGAGGGGTTAGGGTATGGAGTTGTATTTATAGTGTAGAATTAGGGTTTCGGAATTGAAAGAATGAATTAAAATTCATTAAAAATTGAATTAAATAGGGAAATTGAATTCTCTGCTAAATTTCAGAGAAAACAAACAGTGCAGGGTAATGGGGGTAGGCCAAAGGTTTTGTGTGCAGAGAATGGAGACTTTGCCCCTACGGATGCCCTCCATTGCCGGCCCAAACCCTCATCTCGCCGGCCAATTTGTTGAGGTGAGCTGTCGGATCTTCGCCACGTGTCTATGTCACTGTATATAACATTTTACACATATTTGTTTTTCTATCTTTTCATTTCTTATGTGCAGTGCACGTGTAAACTTTTGGGGTTCCAAAAAGTTTAAAAGAAAAATTCAAAAAAATAATATGTGGCTGATGGGATTCGAATACAAGGGCTACGTCACAGCAGTGCAAGGCTTTACCAATGAGCTACAAGTGATTTCTTGCTGTTTTTAAACAAAAATAACTTTTAAATTGTAGTCGGGCTTGCAAACACCATTCTGTACATTAACTTAAAAAATTTCATATAGTAAAATCAGAGTCGTTACACGTGTCGAGCAGGCTCAAGAACTTTTGAGCCGTCTCTTGTAATCAGAGAACTTATAGTGATTAGATCGGATTTGTGAGCCGGCTCAAGACTACATGAGTCGTCTCAAACCTATATGAAAGCTGATATACTTGCCTCCATATATTTGATATTATAATTGATTCATCTCATGCCATGTAACCTTTTCATTCTAAATCTACCCGACTTGTGAACAACATATTTACTATACTTAACACATTTCATGATATGCGACATCATTACTTATCTTCATGACTTGTATGAACACGCTATTACATGCTTGACTTGACTTATCTCGAAACATGAATACAACATGGCATGAATAATTGAAACTCGACATGACTACTTGAACTCTATCTAAATACTTGAACTCAACTTGAAACTTGAACTTATACTCTCTCTTATGTATTCATAGTTTCGGGAAAAACTTGTAACGTTAACTATAATTTAAAATACGCGGGGTGTTGGGGTAGTTTGAGTGTGAATCCAACGAAATCTCAGAAGTCCCCTTAGTACATGAAATTTTGGATCGGTTCGAATCCTTGACAGCTTGGAGTCCTAGTACCACACTCTTGATCGGGCCGACTCCTCCACAGCTTAGAGTCCCGATACTACACTTTTGATTCGGGTCGACCCCTCCACATCTTGGAGTCCCGATACCACTCTCTTGATTTGGGCCCGTGATTTCTTGCCCCTAGGGCCCTATTCTTGGGTTCGAAAATACACTTGAGATTGGTTGGCATTCACCCTTGAACTTATGTTAGTTATTCTACCCTTATAGAGACCTTTTAGGACACATTGACATTCACTTCATGTTCACTATATACACTTATTACATGCTTATGTTGACCAATACATTCTATACTATATTGCCATGCTCAAGTATTATCTAGTTGCCATATTCATTATCAAACTTGTTCACATATTCATAATTTCCATTAATGCTATACCACATGCCGGAGTCCAGGCCCTCTTGTTGGCTTTATATCTGAGCCACTTCTGTCTCAACTTTTCTGTTTTGAGCACTTGGCAGGCTTCGGCTCTTCGGGAAGACGATCCAAGCCGAGCGATGGAGAGCCTTGGAAATACGCTTAATTGTGCACTTGTCGGGGTCGGCGTCTGAGCTTGTTCCCGATGTTTGATGATGCCCTTTGTTCCGGCAGTCTGGCCCCCAGCTGGAGCACCAGAAAGTCGTTCGAACACCGTCTTAGGTTTGGGTTGTGGTGCCTTAGTGTTCAAAACGTTCGGCCTCTTGCCCGTTGAGACCGGCTTGGCCATCTGGTCTGCCGGGATTTCCGCCAGATGAGCGCTTCCAGCAGGGTAGATGATAATGGAACCAAATTGACGGGGTGGTTCCTCCCACTGCCGACTGAGGCTTGTGGGGAGAACTATGCGAGTATTGATCTTGACCACGTACGGGATCGGAATTGGCTCGGAGATTGAACTAGTCCTTAGAGACATTCTCGTTGAATTTGTAGATTGTGATTGGAAAGCTGTTATTCTGCACAAAGAAGCATGATTTCAGTGCAGGCAATCGATATATATGTTGATTGAGTTCACATGAACATTTAACCCTAAAAATAGGAGAGAAAAGGTCCCACCGGGTGTGCCAGAATCTGCAGAGTGTTTTTCGTCACCATATTGAGATAGAATTGTGCGCACTTGTCAGGCATATACAGATCCCCCCTGTCTAGGATAGGCTGGGGTTTATTGATTGTGGGGGTCCGAATCTCTGGCAGCCGCAGACTAAGCTGTCGTTAATTACCCCTCGCCTTTAGAGCTAGAGAACCTCCGATGGACGGGTTAGACTGGTTATGCGAACTCAATGTGCAGTATGCGTATGTTGTGTTTGAAGGTGTCTTGGACGTATCGGGGGCCTCGCAGAATTTACGGGGGTCCTGCTATCCGAATAGCGGGATGGGGGTCAAGGGGCTAGCAGCCCTCTTACGGGGTGCGAGACAGTGCCCCGTTAGAATTTTTTTCTAACGGGGGATATGTTAAAGTGTGGAGCGTGTGGGAAAAAGAGGGGTGAGGAGCGTCCTAAGGACGCGTGAGATGACATGTGGGCGTCGGGCACCAGCGGGTCACGTGCATGGTGCGTGGGCGCTGGGCATACGCGGGTCACGTGCTCGGCACGTGGGCGCCAGGTGGTCACACGCCCGGCGCGTGGGCGCCGGGTGCCAGCAGAAATAGGGGCTTAGCCCCTAGACTGGGAGTTAAACTTCCGAGAGACTTTGGAGTTAAACTCCTAAAAAAAGAAGGATTTTTATTTGGAGTTAAACTCTTAAAAGATCTGGATTTGCGGTTAAACTTCTTTGAAGATTTGGATCTTGGACTTGGAGTTGAGCCCCTCAAATATTGATTTAGAGTTAAACTCCCAAAGGGCTTAGATCTTGGATGGTGAAAAGAGATCCCTTTTCTTCCTTTTTAAGGTTAGATTTCCCTAAAATGGGTTCTTTTGAGATGGGTTTCTTCCTCCTCCTTTTTTTTTGTTGGATCTTGGAGAAAAAGGGCAGTGAGATTAAAAATCTCCCCTTTAGAGATTTGATAAGAGATCCGAGCTCCCCTTCGAGGGTTTTATGGTGAAAAACTACTTTTTAGGAAAAGAAGAGTTAAACTCTTGATTTAATTCAAAAAAAGAAAAAGGTTTAAAAGCTTCAGGAAAGAGAAGGAGGCACAAAACCCTAGAAATTATGAGAAAATGAAAGTTGTTATTGATTTTCTCATCATGTTTGCCTTTTATAGGCTAAACACTTTACATATAGCCCCTTGGGCTTTTCCAAATAGCACTTGTGCCTCCCCATGTCTCATGTGCTTATTTCTTTTTGCTCATAAACCATGGAGTTTACAAAATTTTGGTTTTTTGCCCATATTCTGTCACGCCTCGCTTCCTGGTGTACGGTAAGGGGACGCGACTGGGTCCGCTATATATTTACTCAGAAGTAAACACGCTAAGCGTATCTAAGCAATATAAAGTAATTGTATACAAGAAAATTGACAATAGATGTAATTGAACATCAACTTTTATTTATTAACAATTCTTTACAAGTACAACTGGAAATGTAAATACATGAATAGAAAACAATGCCTAAACAATGGCATAACTGAAATGGAAATAGTATGTACAAGTATCTTAAGCTCTGGGTCAAATGCTAACTGCTCCAAGTCTTCGGTACTGGGCTCGATCTCCAGTGAGTCCGATCCACCTGACAACATTCCAAAGAAAGAAGAAAAGGAATGTCGTCAGCGAACAATCGCTCGGTAAGTCCCAAAGGTGAGTAGAGATAGAATAGACAGAAAGAGAATATATCTAGTAATGTTTAATTATAGTGTTAACGCAGTTGTTTGCAGCTTGGTACAGAATAAGCCAGTGTATACGAGAGGAGTCTCACTATTCCGGAGACTAAGGTATACGGAGCACAAGGAACCGTTCAACCATGATACAATGGCAATGAATATTCAGGTTAGGTGTATTATAGTTACAGTCTCGTGCCACTTTTAACATATTCCGTACCAATCTACCCCTTTAAAACCCTGCAATGTCTTTTGTATTGATTGTATTGTTTGGTTAGATAGATGGATGACTTTCCGAAACCATGATATCAGTAAATGGAATGGATATAATGGATATTCAAGTAAACGGAGTATATCCATGGTTCGGTTCAGTCAATATAGATTGATATAGATTAAATAGACGGATTCATGGATTCATGTTGTATTGTAGTTTATACTTGAATCATATTCAAGTCAGATTGATTAGATTGAGTCTCAGTCTGAGTCAGACACTTTGAAAAGAAATTGAAGTCCTGAATTAGTTTATTGTTATCGGTAACTGCTGCACATGGACGGCGGGATTTGTGTCTTTTTCCAAGACAATTACCGTGTTGATAATACCGTTTGTTAGATTGTCTACCTTAGATAGGCAAGCACGCATATTCTCTGGCTCCCTGAGGCTCAAGAGAACTGGTCCCGCTTAAACCTATATTTACTAGGGTCCTTATTATAAATTAGTATAACTTGAGGGGGTTTTATGTAAAAATAGTTTTGATATAATTTCAAAATACACCTCAAGTATTTAATTATCGTTTTTAGGGTTTTCATAGATGTATATTTTATAAAAGTGAAATTTCTAGTGAGTAGAACCTAGTTTTCATTATATATGGTATTTTAATGAAATATTGGAATTGTATTGTTTTGTAATGGTATTTTCGTGTAAATTGCGTTTCCTATGAATTTGAAAACTTGGAACATTTGTATAATATATTAAAATAGATCTTTTGATAATATTCATATATATTTATATATTTAATAAAAATAAATTTTATTTCTTTTTTGTAGAAATCTCATTTTCTTAAAAATAGCATTAAAAATTCCATTGAGATTGAATGCTCCTTGCGGAGGTCTGCATCTCGCACTACTAGGCCTGAGGATGTGTGATAACCAGTACCATCCCGATCGGGATTCCCCAATATGGGTTGTAGAGGCATATTTGTAAGGAATTAGATAACACTCTTTTTAAAGAAAACGGTTTTGTAATAGTTTAGAGTATTTTATTGTAACTCGTAATATTCCCACAAATATTGTCCAAAAGTAAATCGTGTTATGTCCAATATGTGTGTTGTGATGAGATAGGTCATTACCTCGTGAGTTTTCTAAAGTAATACAAGTAATTATGTTGAATTATGTCGAAATGTAAAGTATATGGTATTTTACCGTATAAATGCTATAAAAGTTGCACAAAGGATTCTTTTGAGATGAAACTTATTCTAATATGTTTATTTAGGTTTGTTAAACATTATATGAGAATATGGTATTTTATTGTTTAAGAAAAATGGAATTTTTAAAGAAAAACGAATCGGAAGTCGGATTAACTCCGCTTCCGTCGGGTTTTGGAAAAAGAAAGTTTTGTTCTAGAGATTGACAAGAGAAGAGTGAACTTACAAGCTACAAGGAAAGAGGGAGGTAGGAGAATGTTTAGGGATCATCGGGGCATCGTTTCGTCACCGGAATCTCCTCAAAACTTCGTCGGAACTTCGCCCTTTGCTAACTCCACTTGCACAACTTGGGACTTGAGAATTTTTTAGAGTTTTGACAGGGAATTTCTGAGTGAGGAGGTGTAAAATGGAGTGTGGTATTTATAGGGAAAATTAGGGTTTTGAGGGTTACAGAATGTATTAAAAATATGCATTAAAATTGGATTAAAGAGTGTTTTATTGTTCTCTGGATGAATTCAGAGTAAACAAATAATATGGGGTTAGTGGGGTAGGCGAAGAGGTGCTCGGGTGAAAAAATGGGGAGTATCCCCTACGGACGGCCCGGCAGTGCCGGTCCCCAACACATGCGTTGCCAGTCGATCCCTGGTGAGAGGGCTCCAGATTTGTGCCATGTGTCTCCGTCGCCTCATATACCCCAGTGCACGTGTTTGTTTATTTTGTGACTCTTCATTTTACGTGTAGTGCACGTGTAAACCCTTGGGCTTCTAAAAAATTAAAAGAAAAATTAATAAAATGATAATATGGCTGGGGGGATTCGATCACAGGGGCTAAGTCACAGCAGTGCAAGGCTTTACCAATGAACTACAAGTGTTTTCTTGTTGTTCAAAAGTAAATCAAATACTTATAGTGTACACATGATTGCAAATACTCCATTTGTACTTTAACTTTAAATGAATTTCTGTACATTGAAATTGGAGTTGTTACATATTCCATACATTTATTTCAAAAAAATTACATTAAACTAATTTATGTCTTCATTCTTTTTGTTATAGGGCCGGTCCCTTCCATGCTCGGCATTGACTTGGGCTTGGGCCCGCTTGCTTGGGTTCGGGCCCACTTGGTTTGGAGTTGACTTTGACTTTGACTTGGTCAATCGGAGTATAATTTTTGACCCCAACACCTTTCTCGAAACTCCCCGACACACTCAACGGACCGCCGTAAACTCTGCGAGACCCCCGATATTTCCAAAGTACCCTTAAAATTGTTTTCAAAATACAACAAGCGCATATTGCACCATGAGTTCGCATGATATGCATGACCCGTCAATCGGAGATTCCCCCATGTTAAAACGAGGGGTAATTAACGGCAGTTTTGTCCGCGGCTTCCAAAGATTAGAATCCCCACAATCAATAAACTACTGCCTATCATGGGGCATGGGGAATCTGTACATGCCTGACACACGAGCGCATCCATCTCAATAGGGTGACGAAAAACACTCTACAGACCAATGTACCAATCTATAGCTCCCGGTCCATCATGGCAACCGGGATATTGTTCCTTATTATTTGATCATCTTGCTTCACTGGTGGCAAGTTTGACTCTAACTCATGCACTCGGTCATGCGCAATTGCTGAAGCGGAAGATGATGATGCGTGTTGACTGTTACACAAAAAACACTTTTGTTAGCATATTATTACTTGCATCCATGTAGGTATTGTAATACCCAGTTCTTTCTGTGCACCATATCCGTATTCTTATAAAATGTTACTTACAAAATTTATTTATTTATATTTATAATTATTTTGTTTTATTTTAAAACCCTGACCCTAATTTAATCTAAGTCCTTTTTATTTTCCCTAAACAATTCCCCCAAACCCTATTATCTATTTTTCCCATTTCCCTTTCTCCTTTTTATTTCCTGAGCCCGGCCCATCCCCCCCTTCCTTTTCCAATTTCTTTTATTTTATCAGCCCAGCCATTGTGTCATCCTCACTCGACCCATGCCCCTCTCCTCACCCGCACCCGACCCGACCCGCTACCCATACCCCCACTTCTCTTTTCCCGCTTCTTCTTCTTCTTTTCCCTTACGTCCCCGCCTCTCGCACACCCCCACGACCTCTCCCCACTTCGCCAACGGCTCCCCGCGAGACCCGCGCCCACTCCCCGAGACCGCCGCGTCGCCTCCCTCGCCCCTCTCTCCCCACGTCTCTCTCTCTCTCTTTCCCTCTCACATCTCTCAATCTCACCCAGTGCTTCCTCTCTCCCCCTTGTCACCATCACTTTCTCACCCCTGCTCACCCTCAAGATCCTCACCGCCAACCACTTTCCCGAGCACCCATCACTTCCTCGACCACCCCCGACACCGAGCCCTCGTCCGTGCCCCATCCAAGTTGCAGGCCCTGAGCGCAGCCCCTCACCTGCACATGGGAACCCGACGCCAGCCACCACCTCCGACCTCGTCTCCGTCCCTTCTCATCGCCGACCGCATCGTCTTTCCTTCAGCATCACCATCACCACCTTCCTCCTCCCATCCCCGACGACGAACCCTGCACCGAGGAAACCCATCGCCTTCCCGAGCTCCCTCACCTCCTTCACCGCAACCACTCCTTTCACGAGCACCCTCGCTGTCCCTTCGTCACCGGAGCTCCGACTACCTCCCTCGAGCACCCCTGGCCCCACCTTCTCCACCCCGGACTTCCCTAGAACCAACCACCATCACCTCCAACCGCCGAACCCATTTCCAACACCACCGGGCCCTCGATCTTACCACCTCTGACCATCGAGCAACCGCACCTCCGCCTTCGACCCTCGGCGCCTCCACCATCTTCATCACCACACCGGGCTCACCCCTGAGCTCACTGCCGGCCACCTTTCAAGTCGCCGCCGTATGGATCACCGCAGTCAAGACGTCAAGCTTTAGCCCCTCCCGCTGCACTCGAGCCTTAGCCGCAGCCGATCACTGTTCAAGCCAAACCCGATCATCGAAGAACCAGGGATGTCATCGTATCATTGCTTCTGCTGTCCATCACTGTGCCGGAGTCATCGCCACCTTTCTACGTCGATCGAGGCAAGTGCTCGCCACTTGCTTACATGCTACAGTAATGAATATATATATATATATATATGTTTATGTTCACACAAAAAAAAATTACCGCAGTGTTCTAAATGGTAAACCATATTAATTCTAGTAATATTGATTTAGGTCACAATCTAGTCTAAAATCTAGCGATAACACGTATGGAAATAGTGGAATCCAATAGTACTTGTCTAGTTAAATGAAACGGATGTTCGACTGTGAACCGAATGCTTAAATCTAGACTTTGATGCATAACCTTAATTGAAACTTGTCTTTAAATGGCGGAACCTATGATCATTAGATCCGTCTACTATTTACCGAGGTGCTGTATAAATTTGGTTGGAAACCACGGTCGCTTCACCTATGAAATGTTAATCCCGATAATTATTGCGAAACCTGAATTTCCTGAACGTGCTAGACCGTTAAATTCACATTAAATCTTTTACAAATCGGTTTTTGTAGTTCCCTGGCTTGTATCGAATCCAACAGGATAATCTACAGAACCCCATAGTTGATATTAAATATTGAACTAGTTACGATAGAGAAAACTGCGGAGAATTACGATTTTAGACTGCAGTCCGGCGCAACGTTCGTTTTGAATACCTGGCCTTGGGAACACCTGTACACCCCTTTCTTAAACTGAAAATGTGTGGAACCCTATATTGTTACGAATCAAATTGAGTTAGCTTCCTTATCCCACTGGTCTCACTGGATTCCTCAACTGTATAATATTTTTAACACATTTTGTAACGTCGGTATGTTCTGCTGAATTCTGCAGCGACAGATTTTACACATTGAACATAACATGATCATAACTTCCCGTAGATATAGGTATTATTGATCCGCCAATTGCGGTGGAAACCTAACTGATAACCCTAAATATTGTTCAACTATAGCGTCGCCTAATTACGATCCTAAATGGGATTAAAATGTGTTACGAAACGGACTTCCGATTCTGAAACCGGATTTCCAGCAGTGAACACTTAAAATGAAATGATTATAACTAGCAAACCTGAAACCCGATTGACATGAAACCAATTTTTATGGATAAATAATTAAACATACTGCGTACCCCCTTTACATTGTTTCGCTTAATTCTGCACGTATGACCTATAATAAATTATGCAAGTGGTACGATACTGACTGATGATATTCTATTCATATCTTGTTTTCTCATCATATCGTGTAGATGTCGTTGCATTGGTAACCTAGTGATCGTGTGCATTACCCAGTGTTAGGCATTAGTGTTTGATTGTGGCAAGTACGTTAGTGTTAAAGCGTGAATGGATAAGCGAAGTGACACGTACTTGTACACAATCAGCGGACCCTATTGATTTATTGCATTGTCGACGTCTATGGGACATGTATAAGTGTAACTATAATTGGTATGGAACGATTATGGAAGCACTTATATGGGTGTCATAGGTAAGGCATCAAACACTATCCATTTATCTTGGGTGTGAGTCGAGACATGCTTGATGGAGATCCTGTCTCCAGTTCTCGCGTAGACTTGTCATGGACCGACTGGTATTTGAGTTTATGGTTGGCGTTTGATGTAGACCACGGGGTGTGGGGTAGTTTGAGTGTGAGTTCAACAGAGTCTCGGGAGTCCTATTGCCGGCACATACAGCGACTCTGGAGATATATGGGGATATTACTGATTATTAGCGAGCGACTTGGGCCCGTGTTCCCTTGTCCTTGGGTCCTACCCTTGGGTGGGGGATACTCACGAGTGGTTGACTCTCACACTTGAACTGACGTAGGTTTAGCGACCTGTGCAGTGAGACTTAGAGACTGATAGGGTTAGTGACATTGGCATGCATTTCTTACCGATTCAATATACCTGCCATACTGTTTACTGTTTTACTGTTTACCTGCTCTATTAGCTACCTGTATTGGCTACTTCATGCTCACGTCATTATTCCATGCTTACCGTTTCATATTTATCATTATTGTACGTGTTCACATTTGTATCTATATATACATATATTGCTATTGTGTCGCTCTGACGACCTGAGTATGCATGCTCAGAGTGAGAAGCAGATCTAGCTTGGGCCAGGACCTGACGTACCTCGAGAACATTGCGGATATCTGGATCAGTGACTCAGCGCTATCTTCCCTTGATCTTTATCTGGTTAGTATATTGTATTTATTTTGATTTAGTGACTGCATTTCTCATTACCTGTGCATTGACTACTGATTACTGTGCAAAGATAGAAGCTGAAGTGTGACTATGGCAGGATATTTCCTCTACCGTAGGAGCATGGCTGGCCTTGTCAACCCCTCGTATTCCGTATTTTGGGAAGCGGGGCGTGACATGGTTTTTTTGGTATCAAAGCCAGGTTTTGCTTCGATTGGGATTGCAGTTTCCGTATAGAGCTTGACAATCTAAGACATCCTTCGGTCTAGATTGCAAACCCGTTATCATTGATCTTGATTCATATAGTATGTTCTGTTATATATTTTGATCCATTCACTAGAGTTTTGAGTGACTTAGTAGAATTACGTGATTGTAATTATGAACTGCAGCATAGTTACAATACTGTACTCTATTTGAGTGACTTGGAGTTTTACATTTGGTTTCCACTCACTTGAGTTTCACCCCACCCGATATTCTTGTTTCGTTGCTTATTCTATATTGTATTCTGATCCTTGTATCTTGTACCTTATGCCGACCCAAAAATTTGCAGTTTCAGGACCATATCTTCCAACGACTCTTCTTCGATCTCCACTCCCCAAAATCAAACCGTCGAGATTTTGAATGTACTGCAAAGTTTGAAGGAAGCCCAGGAGCGAACGAACGACCTGTTAGTTGAAGGATTAAGAAGGCAGATGACTCAGGCACCAGCGGAAGTCTCCAATCGTAAGGGGATCCATGTTAGACAAGGAAAAGAGGTGAAGATGAAGCGCCTACTTGTTCCTCAGCAACGGAAGCAGCGGAGGACTCAATGTTATGGATACTGTAAGAGGCCAGGACATCTTCAGAGAGACTGCCGCAGCGCCAAAGGGCAGTGCTTGATTTGTGGATCCGACGAATATCTTGTCAATGGCTGCCCTAAAAGGAAGGAGCTGCAAGGAGGAGATTCGTCTACACTCTCTACTACTGCTAAGTGACTTGGTTACTTCGTAGTTCGAGTTTCGAGGATAGTACGGACCCAGTGCAGGATTTCACTCGCTTGACGAGAATGCAGCGGTCTAGATATCAAAGAAGAATTATCACCTTTCTGCTTTCAATAAAAATATTGTCACTCTTTTGTAAGTATTTCCTTTCGTTTAAGATCTTGTATCTGTTGAACTTTTAGTTGAATGCAATAAAATTCTGAGTTGTGATGTATGTATCGTCCCCTTGCCACTCACTTTCCTTATACTACTTATTGCATCGGTATTCTAATTTTTGATTTTTCAATCCTTACCTACCGCATATTTTCGTTGTGCTCCGTATTCTTAGTTATTTTCTTGGTGTGTTCCACTGTCTAATTATGACTCTTTCTTTTCAGGCCATGGCCTACCCTGGAGCAGCGCCACCTCTAGATGAGGACACACAGTCATGCGTTTCCTTGGACTGCATGCTGCTAAGTTCAGATGACGAGATCAACGACCCACAGGTTATTTTTGGAAACAGCGATTCCGAGGACGAGGGAGTCGCAGCCCCAAGAGTCGACATGATCGGCGACTCTGACAACGAAGAAGAGGACCCCGAAAAGGACCCGATAGAGAAAGATCCGAGGAGGACCCGATAGAAGAAAATCCAGGAGAGGAAGACCTTGAGGAGAATCCAGTGGAAGAAAATCCCATGGAAGAAGGTCCAGAAGAAGAGAATCACGTGGAAGCAGACCTTGATGAAGAAGCTCCAGCCGAGGAAGAAGGACCAGAAGAAGAAGACCCCGTGGCAGAAGAACCTCCAGTGGCAAACCTTGCGAGGCGCTATGGAAATGGACGCCCCTATCTTAGCGCGCGAGCTTACCGTAACCTACTGAACTTCCACAACCGCGACTGACGTGATTTAACTTTAGTCTCCTCTGGCCAAATAAATCTATGTATAGTTTAGGGCCATCTTTTATCTTTCGAGAATGCTTTGTTTGGAATTTTCTGGAATAATAATAAAAATTTCCGAATTCGCTAATCTATTGATTTTTGATTCGCATGAGGCAATGACCATTTTCCCTCCCCAATAAATTTCTCTCCCTCCTGGGATTCATTACTGTTCACCCTTGCACCTTGTACTGACCTGACCCCGGCCTCTTCGACATTCAGTTTGAAGTATCACAGTCTGGCCTTTTGAGTGGGCCATACTCAATTGTAATCCCTACCCTGGCAAGCCCCTATACATATTTTTTTTGTGCTATCTCCTATTACCATAATTACATTCAGTGACATCGTATTCGAAATTTAGCTTCCACTACCTGGTGCTTACAAAAATTGTGTGTTATTAACTACTTCCGTTTTACCCATTTTAAACGCTTTACTATTCTTCACATTTTCAATAGCGCAAACATATATCGCGCATATTATTTCGTTCTATGTTTCTTATTTTCACCATATGGGTTTTCTAAGTTATTTTAAAATTGTTTGATCGATACATTTATTCTAAAATACTTTGGCCTATCGGCAAACCCTTCACTATTGTTTGTTATTGCTATTTTATTTTCTGGTATTGTGCATATAATTTATCATTATAGATGGTCCGGTCTTGTTCTTGCTTAGGCATATTCTGTTAGTTGCGTTATTTCTTATACTTATATGGGCCTTGGATTTTTCTAACTGCTTTAATGTAAATCACTATATGTTAGTATTTGATTTTGTGGCTTTTGCATATCATTTTATAGGTTATTGCTTATTTTGAATTTCGAGGACGAAATTTTTTGTAAGGGTGGTATGATGTAATACCCAGTTCTTTTTGTGCACTATATCCGTATTCTTATAAAATGTTACTTACAAAATTTATTTATTTATATTTATAATTATTGTGTTTTATTTTAAAACCCTGATCCTAATTTAATCTAAGTCCTTTTTATTTTCCCTAAACAATTCCCCCAAACCCTATTATCTATTTTTCCCATTTCCCTTTCTCCTTTTTATTTCCCGAGCCCTACCCATCTCCCCCTTCCTTTTCCAATTTCTTTTATTTTATCAGCCCAACCATTGTGTCATCCTCACTCGACCCATACCCCTCTCCTCACCCGCACCCGACCCAACCCGCTACCCACACCCCCACTTCTCCTTTCCTGCTTCTTCTTCTTCTTTTCCCCTACGTCCCCGCCTCTCGTGCACCCCCACGACCTCTCCCCACTTCGCCAACGGCTCCCCGTGAGACCCGTGCCCACTCCCCGAGACTGCCGCGCCTCCTCCCTCGCCCCTCTCTCCCCACGTCTCTTTCTCTCTTTCCCTCGTTTCTCACATCTCTCAGTATCACCCACTGCCTCCTCTCTCCCCCTCGTCACCATCACTTTCTCACCCCTGCTCACCCTCGAGATCCTCACCGCCGACCACTTTCCCGAGCACCCATCACTTCCTCGACCACCCCCGACACCGAGCCCTCGTCCGCGCCCTCTCCAAGCTGCAGGCCCCGAGCGCACCCCTTCACCTGCACACCGGAACCCGACGCCAGCCACCACCTCCGACCTCGTCTCCGTCCCCTCTTGCCGCAGACCACCTCGTCGTTCCCTCAGCATCACCATCACTACCTTCCTCCTTCGATCCCCGACGACGAACCCTGCACCGAGGAAACCCATCGCTTTCCTGAGCTCCCTCACCTCCTTCACCGCAACCACTCCTTTCACGAGCACCCTCGCTGTCCCCTCATCACCGGAGCACCGACTACCTCCCTCGAGCACCTCTCGCCCCACCTTCTCCACCCCGGACTTCCCCAGAACCAACCACCATCACCTCAAACCGCCGAACCCATTTCTAACACCACCGGGCCCTCGACCTTACCACCTCCGACCATCGAGCAACCGCACCTCCGCCTTCGACCCTCGGCGCCTCCACCATCTTAATCACCACACCGGGCTCACCCCTGAGCTCACTGCCGGCCACCTTCCAAGCCGCCGCCGTATGGATCACCGCAGTCAAGACGTCAAGCTTTAGCCCCTCCCCGCTGCACTCGAGCCTTAGCCGCAGCCGATCACTGTTCAAGCCGAACCCGATCATCGAAGAACCAGGGACGTCATCGTATCATTGCTTCTGCTGTCCATCACTGTGCCGGAGTCGTCGCCACCTTTCCACGTCGATCGAGGCAAGTGCTCGCCACTTGCTTACATGCTACAGTAATGAATAGATCTATATATATATATATGTTTATGTTTACACAAAAAAAAAAATTTACCGCAGTGTTCTAAATGGTAAACCGTATTAATTCTAGTAATATTGATTTAGGTCACAATCCAGTCTAAAATCTAGCGATAACATCGTATGGAAATAGTGGAATCCAATAGTACTTGTCTAGTTAAATGAAACGGATGTTCGACTGCGAACCGAATGCTTAAACTAGACTTTGATGCATAACCTTAATTGAAACTTGCCTTTAAATGGCGGAACCTATGATCATTAGATCCTTCTACTATTTACCGAGGTGCTGTAGAAATTTGATTGGAAACCACGGTCGCTTCACCTATGAAATGTTAATCCCGATAATCATTGCGAAACCTGAATTTCCTGAACGTGCTAGACCGTTAAATTCACATTAAATCTTTTACAAATCGGTTTTTGTCGTTCCCTGGCTTGTATCGAAGCCAACAGGATAATCTACAGAACCCCATAGTTGATATTAAAAATTGAACTAGTTACGATAGAGAAAACTGCGGAGAATTACGATTTTGGACTGCAGTCCGGCGCAACGTTCGTTTTGAATACCTGGCCTTTGGAACACCTGTAAACCCCTTTCTTAAACTGAAAATGTGCGGAACCCTATATCGTTACGAATCAAATTGAGTTAGCTTCCTTATCCCACTGGTCTCACTGGATTCCTCAGCTGTATAATATTTTTAACACATTTTGTAACGTCGGTATGTTCTGCTGAATTCTGCAGCGACCGATTTTACACATTGAACATAACATGATCATAACTTCCCGTAGATATAGGATATTACTAATCTGCCAATTGCGGTGGAAACCTAACTGATAACCCTAAATATTGTTCAACTATAGCGTCGCCTAATTACGATCCTAAATGGGATTAAAATGTGTTACGAAACGGACTTCCGATTCTGAAACCGGATTTCCAGCAGCGAACACTTAAAATGAAATGATTATAACTAGCAAACCTGAAACCCGATTGATGCGAAACCAATTTTGATGGATAGATAATTAAACATACTGCGTACCCCCTTTACATTGTTTCTCTTAATTCTGCATGTATGACCTATAATAAATTATGCAAGTGGTACGACACTGACTGATGATATTCTATTCATATCTTGTTTTCTCATCATATCGTGTAGATGTCGTTGCATTGGTAACCTAGTAATCATGTGCATTACCCAGTGTTAGGCATTAGTGTTTGATTGTGGCAAGTACGTTAGTGTTAAAGCGTGAATGGATAAGCGAAGTGACACGTACTTGTACACAATCAGCGGACCCTATTGATTTATTGCATTGTCGATGTCTATGGGACATGTATAAGTGTAACTATAATTGGTATGGGACGATTATGGAAGCACTTATATGGGTGTCATAGGTAAAGTATCAAACACTGTCCATTTATCTTGGGTGTGAGTCGAGACATGCTTGATGGAGATCCTGTCTCCAGTTTTCGTATAGACTTGTCATGAACCGACTGGTATTTGAGTTTATGATTGGCGTTTGATATAGACCACGGGGTGTGGGGTAGTTTGAGTGTGAGTTCAACAGAATTTCGGGAGTCCCATTGCCGGCACATACAGCGACTCTGGAGATATATGGGGATATTACTGATTATTAGCGAGCGACTCGAGCCCGTGTTCCCTTGTCCTTGGGTCCTACCCTTGGGTGGGGGATACTCACGAGTTGTTGACTCTCACACTTGGACTGACGATAGGTTTAGCGACTTATACAGTGAGACTTAGAAACTGATAGGGTTAGTGACATTGGCATGTATTGCTTACAGATTCAATATACCTGCCATACTGTTTACTGCTTTACTGTTTACCTGCTCTATTAGCTACCTGTATTGGCTACTTCATGCTCACGTCATTATTCCATGCTTACCGTTTCATATTTATTATTATTGTACGTGTTCACATTTGTATCTATATATACATCTATTGCTATTGTGTCGCTCTGACGACCTGAGTATGCATGCTCAGAATGAGAAGCGGATCTAGCTTGGGCCAGGACCCGACGTACCTCGAGGACATTGCGGATATCTGGATCAGTGACTCAGCGCTATCTTCCCTTGATCTCTATCTGGTTAGTATATTGTATTTATTCTGATTTAGTGACTGAATTTCTCATTACCTGTGCATTAACTACTGATTACTGTGCAAAGCTAGAAGCCGAAGTGTGATTACGGCAGGATATTTCCTCGACCGTAGAAGCATGGCTGGCCTTGTCAACCCCTCGTATTCCATATTTTGGGAAGCGGGCCGTGACAGGTATTTCAAGCAACTTATTATATATCAAAAGAAAATCTTCTTAGATATTTGGGAAATGCAACTGCTTAGAAGTTACAGGCAACTGTTAAGAAGTTACATGCAAGTTCTTATAAGTTACAGATAACTGCTTACAAGTCACAGGCAACTGGTTAGATATTACAAGCAAGTGCTTAGATGTTAACATATTATTACTTGCATCCATGTAAATATTACAAGCAACTTATTAGATATTAAAGAAAAAATTTCTTAGTTATTAGGGAAATGCAACCGCTTAGAAGTTACAGGCAATTATTTAGAAGTTACATGCAAGTTTTTTAGAAGTTACATTCAACTGGTTAGAAGTTACATGTAATTGCTTACAGGTTACAGACAAGTTCTTACAGGTTACAGACAAACTGCTTATAAGTCAGAGGCAAGTGGTTAGATATTACAAGCAAGTGCTTAGATGTTAAGGGTTATATGTTACAAGCAGTGCTCCATTGATGCTTGCTGCAAGTGCCTACATAAGGTAATCTTTATCTTAGAATTTACCAAGAATCGGCAACTGAGGTTGAACTAATAGCTGATAAATTGGCCTGCAAGCAATTTGAATGCCCATAATATGCAGCATAATGCAAGCAAGTTCTTCCATGGAATGAATCAAACATCATGATCTGCACTAAATTTAAAAAAAAAACAAATCTAAAAAAAAAAACAAATCTTTTATGCAAATCTCAAGATTAATCTATCAAATACTAAAACTAAGATTGTACGTAAATTAGCGCCAGTTTGAAGGAGCTTCTCCATACAAGCAATCTTTCCATGCGCAAGCATCAATGGAGTCTTAACAAAAACCCAAAAATATCACCAAAATCAATCACTGACTTCTCAAAACTTATAAAATGTTGCTCAAGATCAAAATTTGAAACACACCCATTACTTGTTTATGCCTATTTAAAAGATCTGGCTTCACACATCGATCTAAGATCGTCGAAAGAACCTGAAATCAGCTGGCACATGTTTAGAAGTTACAGGCAACTGCTTACAAGTTATATGCAAGTTCTTAGAAATTACAGGCAACTGCTTACAAGTCACATTTGAACTATGTTGTCGCCTCCGAGATGGACAAGACCGAACCTTTTCCATTGGATCCACTCACAAAACACATTAATGTCCAAATTTGGGCCATCCTCAATGAGCAAGAGAGTAAATGAAGATTTAGTTTGTTGGGGTAGTAAATGAAAGTGGAGTAAATGTGAAAAGATAATGGATAATGGAGAAAATAAATGGAATAATTCTTGTTATGTTGGCAACATAGGTTTTTTAGGGGGGAAAATGATGAATTTGAAGGCAAAATGGTTAGGTTAGAGCACTTAATGCTTGGTCCTTTAAGAAAAAAATCAACAAAACACATTCCAGAATAGAAGTTACAGGCAACTGCTTATAAGTTATAAGCAACCGAAAATCAGAATTTTCCCCAACATTATGCAGCCGTCAACTTGTAGTTGGGCACATGGGTTTCTAAGAGTATTTTTAGGATATACTAAAATACCCACTGCTGTGAGTATGTGATGGAAAAAATGATAGGCCTATGGTTTTTTTAACATGTTTAAAAAGCTCAGACACATTTTGACAGGTTTTACTTGGGGAGGGGGCTTTTCAACAATTTACCCTAAAAGAAATGTAGGGTTTCTATAAATGTTCAAACAATTTATATAGTTCAACCAAGAATCTTGATAATATGTAATATTTTGGAATATCACATAACTTGAAGGTGAGTATATATAGCCTATTTATAAACATTGATGGATATGGATATCAAATATCCCCACATTGGTAGGCAGGGCATGCCATCTCAAACCAAGGCCGACCATCTCTTTTCAATTCCAAAGTTGTAGTTGTTGTCTGCACCGTCTCTACCACTGTGTTGCCACCGCCAACTTAGCCAACAAAGTCATATAATACTCGAGCCTAATAATAGTTTTTCCATACTTGAAAAAAATTACAAATGACATAAATACAGGAAAAAAATGGTTATATTACAATTATATGTTTAAGGAAAGCATGAAAACTTACAAACAATAGGCTTGAATCTTAGATACTATCAAAAATTTGCCATTTTGCCAAGAAACTACCAAACGATCTCAAAATAATGAGAAATTACCATGATTAACAGTCACACGTCAACACTAACGGTAGTTACTCAGGTTGCCATGTCGTAAAAAACCACAAAAAGGCAAAACCATTCCTCTTCTTTATTAACCCTAACCTTATTCACCGACCTCCTCCATCTTAGCCTAACCCTACCTCTTGCTGGCCAAGCTCTAGCCGCCTCCGATCATCTCCTCGACCATGCCTTTTGTCACCTCCTCCACCTCCTTCTGTCGCCGCCGTCTACCTCTAAAGTTCCCTATCATTAAGTCTCAAATTACATATTAAGTTAATTAATTAAAATAGTTTATAGTTAATTAATTTATGAAAAGGATAGAGATGTCATTAAATGCATGATTAACACCAGTGAGTAGTTGACCATGTTTACTGTTGATAATAATGGTTTCTTTTAATTTTTAGACCTTTTGTTAGTTTATTACTAAAATGGCAAACCTTTTGTTGGTTTTTGGGAATTAACCCAAGAAGTTGTCAGCAACTTAGTCCTCCTCTCACCAGATCTCAAGTAATAGAGTCTATTATCATAGTATTTACGATTATTCCTAAAAAATGGTTTCTTTTGATATTGTCACGCCCCACTTCCCAAAATACGGAATACGGAGAGTGACAAAGGCCAGCCGTGTTACCTACGGTAAGGAAATATCCTTCCATAGTCACATAAGGCTGTCTAAATTAACCTGTCAAAAATAAAATCCAATACCAAAAGAGATAACACTGATAATCATGCTGCAACGAAACCATAAGGAATACTAAAAAATGGGTCCACTAGATAATTGATGCAAATAAATAACCAATACAATAGGTTCGAAAAGAAAACAAAATCTGAAAAGATACAAAAGTCTTAATGTCCCACAACGGCGCACATGCTAAATACTAATAGAAAGGAAATAAACCTACGGGTTACTGATCTTCGGCAAAGTCCTGATAACCGTTGCGATCCTGCTCAGCCTGAAAATCTGTCTCTAAACCTGATATGGCAAATCTCAGGGATGTCAGAACATCCCGACAAGTACTCAACGTATAAGATGTGTGTATGGTATGATAACATGAATATATGAATATAGTGAAGCCCGTGTGCGCATGTAGAAATAGATGTGAATATATATGCATTAAAACTATGAAACATGTATGTAAACAGGTCAAGTCACATCCTACTGATTACTAAAAGGCAAACTATCATATCGTGAGTTCGAGTGTGTGCGTCAACCTCTGCAGGAGTATCCATAACCCAAGAGTAGGACCCGAGGGGCTAGGAAACTCGGGCCCAAATGTGGAATGAATAAGCGGCCGATATAGCCCGGTACCAGCTGTAATAACATGCGACCGATATAGCCCGGTACCAGCTGTAATAACATGCGACCGATATAGCCCGGTACCAGCTGTCGGTATTGGACTCCTGAGATCCTGTTGTACGAACGCACACTCAAACTACCCCAACACCCGCGTATTTATAACTACTATAGTAATGACTAAATTACTAATTAAGAATGCTGAAAGGACTGGAACTTGTGATATGGTAATTGTATAGAGATGAAACTGGTAAATAGTAGTGTGTCATGTCATGTAGTTCAGTATCCTAATCAGTGATCTCGTTCATAAAGACTAGAGTATTGAATAGTCATGACTTGTCAAATGTAATTGTTATCTGGTAATAGTAATTGCATGAAGGCGATGTACAAGCTGGTATGAGTCACAATTGTTATTTTTACCGTTAACCTTAATATGGATATACTAATCACAATCTGGCTAGAAATATATAAATGTGAGATAGGTTAACAACTTTCAAACTTTATTTGTAGTTAAAATAAATCTCATTTTAAAACCACACTTGCTAATTTTTCTTACATGCTGCATAAAAGTTTGCCTATATATATTTTTGTATGGTATAACGAAAAATAGATACTAACACATTTTTCTTTTATTCTAACAGGGCAGGAAAAATATATATATGCATATACACATGAAGGAATGCCGATGTACATCGACCAAAATTAAAGCAAGAATACTTGCCTGATCGGATTTCACGATGGGGTGCGTACGCTGCGTCCGACGTCGGGTAAACGTTGCGATGCGCACACACGCGTACAGAATAGGACCAAGCTATGCAAGAACATGACCACGCTGGATGAGGACGTCTGCTGGATTGCCCGGATCGTCAGCGACGAGTATGGCTCCGGCGATCACCAGGAAACGGAATCAAGAAAGTAAAGAGAAGAAAAGAAGAAGAAGAAGAAAGAGAATGAGCTACTTCTGGGGTTCTCTGGTATGATGCTCGGGGACAGAGGCGAAGCTACGAGGAAGTCGACGGTGGGTTGTGGGTTTCCGGCGAGGTTTCACGGCGATGGGTACTACGGGTTTCTTGATGTCGGGTGGGGTGTTGGGGAGAGCTCGGGATCTGGGAGTAGGAGAGAGGAGAGAGGGGGAGAAGGTGGTGGCGAGGGGTGAGGTCGACGGCGAGAGGAGCTCCGGCGAGGAGGTGCGCAGGCGAGGGTTGCAGGCGAGGTCGGGGTGAGGTTGCAGGGTTGGTTCTTCGTCGGGGTCTTGGGGAGAGGGATAAGAGAGGGTGGATATGGTGACGGGGTGGAGTCGACGACGTCGAGATGGTGACAGCGAGGTGCAGGGGCGAGGCGAGGCTGCGGTTTTCTTGATGTCGGGGATCGAATTCGGGTGCAGGGGAAAGCATGAGGTTTTAGAGTGTGGGAGAGAGGAGAGGGGGAGAAAAGAAAATGGCGGTGAGCGGGTGAGGCCGACGACGGTGAGGTGGTGACGGCGAGGTGCAGGCGAGGTCGGGGTTTGGAGCTCGGGGAAAGAGAGGGGGCGAAGAGGAGTGGAGGAGAGGTGGAGGTGACGATGACGAGAATGTTGAGGTGAGGAGGTCGGCGACGGCGACGACGACGTGCGGATTAGGATTAGGGCTTGGGTTTCGTAGGCGGCGGAGAAAGAAGAAGCAGGTGAAAAGAGAGAAAGAGACGTGGGTGTATAGAACGTGGGGTTTAGTTTAAATATGGGGTTTAAAAATTATATATAAAATATAAAATGAAGAGAGAGAGACGGAATCAGTTTAGATTAGGATTATATATATATTATATAAAGAATGCACTTATAACTGTGAGACTGAGAGTTAATTTAGGTTTTTTTATGTTTTAAAATATTTTGAAAATATTTTTTTGTTTAAAATATGAATGTAGAATATAAAATTAAATAAATTGAGTTTTCTGGCTAATACAAACATACTCTAAAATATGTCCGGGTTGGGTCTAAAATTATGGTTTGAAAATACGGATAACATACGTGTCAACCAAAACCAAGAAACGATGTCCGATTAAAGAAAATGTATACCCCCAAGAACAGATACACGTAGCATGCACGTAGCGATCCAAGCGAGTCAGTTTCACTAAACGGAACGAGAACACGATGTACGGATTCCACTACAGGGTCAGGGGTATGATGCAGGTCATGCTAGGTATTTAAAAATGCATTATTTGACTATACTTGTATTATTAAAAAAATGTATGCAGATGCCAGATATACGATGCAGATAAACGGAACATATGTGAGCACGGATCCTCGGGACTAGCAGAGATAAGATGTAATCAGGGACCAAGACGGGTTTCGAGCATGCTGGTCGGGTCAGATACTAAAGATAGATACCAAAACACTATCCGCACCCAAAAACAAATAAAGTCAAGAAAAAGCCACAAGATAAAGAAAATAATCAAATCGAATATGGTATAACTGAACTAGGGTGTTACATTATACCCAACTACAAAAAGAATTTCGTTCTCGAAATTCCCGGAATAAGAAAGGACAAGCAAATATGAATTTAAGAGAAGAGGTGTGGAAACTTCTGTCGAATCTCGTCTTCTCGTTCCCAAGTCGAGTCTCCGTGTGAACGCCTGCTCCAAGATACAAGAACTAAACGGATGATCTCTCAACACCTTCTCTTTACGGTCGACAATGGCTGTAGGTTGCTCTTCATATAAGAGATCATTGCTCAAGGTTAATTCAGAGTGATCGAGAATATGAATGTCGTCGCGAACTAATTACAAGGATCAATGAAAATAGATGGGTATGAAAAATTAAGGATCAAGGAAACAAATTAGGGTATGAAGAGTCGCGGTCTTGGCTCGAGAAATCGGCGTGTGCAAGGAAATCAAATCAGTGAAAACAAATCCGGTAGAACTCTAAGTTACTCAAACAGAATGACTTATTGTAACCATGCCGCGGTACATGAGTACAATATCGTAATTCTATCTCAGTCGCCCGAATTCTATAATCAGAGTCAAAGGAATATGCAGCATGACATACTGAGGGAAACCTAGACATATGATTCTAACCTAAAAGGTCGGTAGAACCAAGACTAACTTTGACGTCGGCCTGGCTCTGATACCAACAAAACCTTGTCATGCCCCGCTTTCCAAAATACGGAGAGTGTAACAACCCTAAACTTTCTGTACAAAATTTTTCCAAAATATAGAAGGAATACCTAAGCGTGAGCACAAGTTATAAATTTGATTTGCTTTTGAACAGCAAGAAAGCACTTGTAGCTCATTGGTAAAGCCTTATACTATTGTGACGTAGCCCCTGTGATCGAATCCCCCCAGCCACATATATTTTTAATTGATTTTTCTTTTAATCTTTTAGAAGCTCAAAGGTTTGCACGTGCACAACACGTAAAATGAAAAGTCACAACAAAAACAAACATGTGCAAAATGTTGTATACACTGAACATGACACGTGGCAAGAATCCAGACACAACCCATCCAAATTGGACCGGTGAGATCGCGATTTGAGCCGGCACCATCGGTCCAAACCGTACCAAATGCTCTCAAAATTTAACCCTAGCACTCCTTGGCCTACCCCATAACCCCCATGTTGTTTGATTTCTCTGCATTTATCCAGAGAATGATAAATCCCCTCTTTAATCCATTTTTAATGCACATTTTAATTCTATTCTTCATTACCCTAAACCCTAATTTTCCCTATAAATACCACACCACATTTCACCCATCCTCATTCAGAATTTCCTCACAAAAACTCTATAAAATTTCCAAGTCCTAAGTTGTGCAAGTGGAGTTAGCAAAAGGCGAAATTTCGACGAAGTTCCGAGGAGGTTCCGGCGACGAAACAACGTCTCGACACTTTCCCTATCCTCCCCCTTCTCCCCTCTAACCTTATAACCAGTAAGTCCCCTCTCCCCCTCTCTTCTAATATCTTAAAAAGTTTCATATTTTTCTTTAAAACAATCAATACCATATTCTCATATAATGTTTAACAAACACTTTAAAACAAGTTTCATCTCAAAATATTCTTTTATGCAATTTTTATTGTATTTTTACGGTAAAATACCACATACTTCATTTCCGACATAAAACAATATAAAACTTGCATTACCTTTAGATAACTCACGAGATAATGACCTACCTCATCACAACACACATATTTGACATAGCATGACGAAGTTTTGGGAATATATTTATGGGATAACACGACTTTACAAATAAATATCATCAACTTACAAAACCATTTTTCTTTAAAAAGATGTATTAATCAATTCCTTACAATTACGTCTCTACAACCCATTTTGGGGACCCCAGTCGGGATGGTGCGGGTTATCGCACATCCTCGGACCTAGTAGAGCGAGATGCAGAGCTCCGAAAGGAGCATTCGATCTCGATGGAAATTTTTTTATGCATTTTTCTTTAGAAAATGAGATTTCTACAAGAATAAATAAAATTTATTTTTGTTAAATATATAATTATTATCAAAATATATATTTTAATTATATTATATAAATATTCCAAGTTTTCCAAATCAAAGAAATCACCATTACATGAAAATACCATCCAAATACAAAACAATACCGATATTTCATTATAATACCATATACTATGGAAACCAGGTTCTACTCACTAGAAACTTCACTTCTATAAAATATATATCTATGAAAACCCTAAAGACGATAATTAAATATTTGAGGTGTATTTTGAAATTATACCAAAACTATTTTTACATAAAACCCCCTCAAGTTATACTAATTTACAATAAGAACCGTAGTAAATATAGGTTTAAACGAAACGAGTTCTCTTGAGCCTCACGGAGCCGGAGAATATGGGTGCTTGCCTATCTAAGGTAGACAATCTAACAAACGGTGTTATCAACACGGTAATTGTCTTGGAAAAAGACACAAATCCTGCCGTGCAACAGTTACCGATAACTCCGAAACAATCAGGACTTCAATTCTGTTTAAAAATCTGAATCGGTTCAAGTCGCGGGCAATATACAATCAATCTGACTTGAGTATGATTCAAGTATAAACTACAATACAACATGAATCCGTTTATACCAGAATTCCATCTATAACAACATGAACTTGACCGAACCGAATCATGGATATACTCTGTTTACATGACTATCCCTTTTACATCCATTCCATTTACTGATAGCATGGTTTCGGAAAGTCTCCCATTTACTACAAAACAAGACAATACAATCAATGTAACAACCCTAAACTTTCTGTAAACTTTCAGTACAAATTTTTCAAAAAATACAGAAATGGGTAATTTTGCCTGAGCACTGGTTATAAGTTTGTTTTGCTTTTTAATAGCAAGAAAGAGCTTGTAGCTCATTGGTAAGACCTTGCACTGCTGAACCAAAGCACCAGAGTTCAACAAATCCCATACCCCTGCATTATTTTTAATACTGTTTTATTTTGAATTTTTAGAAGTCCAAGGGTTTACACGTGCATAACTCGTAAAAACCCCACTACACAAATAAAACAAACGGTCCCAGGAGATTACCCAACCAACGAGGAGCACTGAGCACCCCGGACTCGGCCGGGATCGGCCGAATCGGCCAGCGACTAGGCCGACTCGGGCCGCCGCCGCCGGCCGGACTCGGCCGAACCGCCGAGCCCCCAACATGAAAGTTGGGCCTCTTCACCTCCCCTGTACCCCTGTATACTTTAAATATACTACCTAGTAACAGAGCCTCTTTAAAACCCTATTTACTCCATTTTATTACATTTTTAATACATTTTTCAATTCACCCTTTCACCTACCCTAAACCCTAGCCCTACCCTGTAAATACAACTCCTAAACACACCCCCTCACTCCAAAATTCTGATCAAAACTCTCAAGAAAATCCCTAGAATTTTAGTGTGCAATTGAAGTTAACAAAGGGCGAAATTTCGGCGATCTTCCGACGACGGCCCTAAGAGCACCCAGCGACGAAACGACGCACCGGTGCCTTCTACCGTTTCCTCTTCCTCACCCCTAACCTACAAACCCATAAGTCCCACCTCCCTCTTCTCTATTCTTTTCTAAAAACATGTGTTTCTAAAATCCGACGGAATCGGAGTTAATCCGATGTCCGATTTGGTTCTTCCTAAAAATCCCACTTTCTCTTAAATACAATCATATTAAACCCTTACATGTTGACTATTAAACATTAATAAGTCATATTGAACAAGTTCCATATCAAAAGATTTCTATTTCAATTTTTATCGTACTTTTTTCACTATAATACCATGTAGTTTAATTTCGACACTTAAAACATCACAATCTTGCTATACCTTTAAATAGATCACGAGGTAATGACCTAGCTCCTCATACACTCATATGCAATATAGCACAATACCTTTCGGGAACATAGAATACGGGAAAATGAACTTTACATATAAGTATCACTAACTATTAAAACCGTTTCTATAAGATTACGTATTTTATAAATCTTTGCAAAGCGCCGCTACAACCCATTTTGAGGAACCGGACTGGGATGGTGCGGATTATCGCACATCCCTGGGCTTAGTAGTGCGAGATGCAGACCTCCGCAAGGAGCATTCGGTCTCGAGAGATTGAAATACGAATATCTTAAGAAAATGAGATTTCTAAAAAATAATAAAATAAAATTATTTTTATAAATAAATATATATATATATATATATATGCATGATTAAAATATCTATTTTTGATATATTATAAATATTCCAATTTTTTTTAAAATCACAAGAATCAATTTACATGAAAATACCATGCAATTCTATACAAGTTCAATATTACAAATAAATACCCTATATTATGGAAATTAGGTTTTATTCACTAGAAATGTCACATATATAAAATCTACATCTATGAAAACTCTAAAGACGATAATAAATTATTTGAGGTGTATTTTGAAAATTATACAAAATTATTTTTACATAAAATCCTCTCAAGTTGTACAAATTACAATAAGGACCCTAGTAAACATAGGTTTAAGCGGGACCAATCTCTTGAGCTTCACGGAGCCGGAGAAGTGGGTGCTTGCCTATTTAAGGTAGATAACTTAACAAACGGTATTATCAACACGGTATTCGTCTTTGAAAAAGACACAAATCCTGCCGTCCATGCGCAGCGGTTACCGATAACATCAAAACTTAATTCAGTATTCAATTTCTTTTCTAATTGTCTGACTCGGACTGAGTCTCATTGTAACAACCCTAATTTTCCTAAACAAATTTTTTCAAATATATTTTTTTAAAAATCCATAAAGAGGTATTTATTGCCTGAGCATAAGATAAGTAATTAATTAGCAATTTAATTACAAGAAGGAGCTTGCGGCTCATTGGTAATATCTTGCACTGCTAAACCAAGCCACCAGAGTTCAAATCTCATACCCTACATTAATTTTAATATTATTTTGTTTTGAGTTTTTTAGAATACCAACAGTCAACACGTGTTAACTCCTAAAAACCCTACTACCATGAAAAGTTAAGTACACCAGTGAGTAGATGAAGCGACCAGGCACCCCCCGACCACCTGATTCGGCCTAACTCGGCCGAGTCGGCCGGCGGACCGGCCGACTCGGGCCGGTCCCGCCGGACGGCCGAGTCCCCAACACCAAAGTTGGGGCTCTTGGCATTCTCTACCCCCTGTACACTTCAATTTCCCAGATCGTTTCCAGAGAGCTCTTAATACCCCATTTACTCCATTTTATTACAAGTTATCACATTATTTTTACATTTTTTAATTTAAACTCTTCATCTACCCTAACCCTAGCCTCACCTATAAATACCAACCCTACACACTACCCTCTCACCTCAAAACTCTGAGCCAACTTCAAGAATTCACTAGAAACCTTGTGTGCAATCGAAGTGAGCGAAAGGCGAAGCTCCAGCGAATTCTCCGGCGGAAATTCCGACGACGACTCTAGGAGCTCCCGGCGATGAAACGACGCACCAGCGACTCCTCCTGATCCTTCTCCCTCTCCTGGTTGTCCTAAACCCGTAAGTCCCACCTTTCCCCTTCTCCACTCTTTCTGAAAAGACGTATTTCTAAAACCCGACGGAAACGGAGTAAATCCGATTTCCGATTCGGTTCTTTCTCAAAATCCAACATTTTCTTAATACAATCTTGTTAAACCAATTCATGTTGACTATTTAACACTAACTAATTATATTGAACAAGTTCCATATCAAAAGAAATTGCCATTTCCATTTTAAACGACACCTTTTCATTTAAATACCATATAGTTTCATTTTCGACATTTGAACATCACAAACTTGCTATACTTTTAAGTTGATCACGAGGTAATGACCTACCTCCTCACAAAACTCATATGAAATATAGCACAATACTTTCGGGAACATAGAATATGGGAAAACGAAACATTTCAAATAAATACCATTACTATTAAAACCGTTTTCTAAAAGATTAGTATTTTACACAAATCTTTGCAAAGTGCCGCTACAACCCATTTTGGGGAACCCGACTGGGATGGTGCGGATTATCGCACATCTCTGGACTTAGTAGTGCGAGATGCATACCTCCGTAAGGAGCATTCGGTCTCGAGAGATTTAAAATACGACAACTTAAGAAAATGAGATTTTTTAGAAATATAAAATATATATTAAAATTATTTTTATATAGTTATGTATATATATAACATTAAAATATCTATTTTGAAATAATATAAATATTCCAACTCCTTTCAAAAATCACAAGAATCACTTTACATTAATATACCATGAATTACATACAAGTCAATATTACAAATAAATACCCTTTATTATGAATTTATGATATTTTCACTAGAAATATCACAATTATAAAATCTACATTCATGATAACTCTAAAGACGATAACTAAATACTTGGGGAGTATTTTGAAAAATATATAAAAGTATTTTTACATAAAACCCCCTCAAGTTCTATAAATTACCTTAAGGACCCTAGTAAACATAGGTTTAAGCGGGACCAATCTCTTGAGCCTCAGGGAGCCGGAGAAGTGGGTGCTTGCCTATTTAAGGTAGACAACTTAACAACGGTGTTATCAATACGGTAATCGTCTTTGAAAAATACACAAATCCTGCCGCCCATGTGCAGTGATTACTGATAACATCAAAACCATCAGGACTTCAATTTACTTTTCTAATTGTCTGACTCAGACTGAGTCTCATTATAATCTGACTTGAATATGATTCAAATATAATCTACAATCTACAATCTACAATTTACAATCTATAATTTACAATCTACAATCTACAATTTACAATATTACAATTCAACATGAATCCATTATTCAATCTATCAACTTGACCGAACCGAACCATGGATATACATTCCATTTACATGATTATACAGTTACATCCATGATTCTACAGTTACATACATGATTCTCCAGTTACATCCGATTACTGATATCATGGTTTCGGTCAGTCATCCAAAAATACAATCTATACAGTTTACAATACAATACAATAATACAATCAAGATAACACGGGGTTTAAGGGGTAGATTGGTACGGAAGGTGTTAGAAGTGGTACGAGACAGTAAGACTTAATACACCTAACATGAATCCAGTTGTTGTTGTACCGTGGCATAAACTGTTCCTTGTACTATACTTGCCTCTAGTCTCTGGCATATAGAGACTCTTCTCGTATACACTTGTATTTTTCTGTACCAAACTACAAACAACAGTGTTAACACAACAATATACTACAACTTTAAAAGATACCTTCTTATTCTGTCTATTCTACTTTCTCCATTATCTTTGGGACTTACCGAGCGATCTGTTCGCTGACGACATTCTCTTTCTTTCTTCTTTGAATGTCGTCAGGTGATCTGGACACGTCTGAGATCGAGCCCAGCGCTGAAGACTTAGACCTTTTCGTTGAAGACCTAGAGCTTTAGTTCATTGAACACTTTTATTTTAGTACCTTTCCTTTTCTGTTATGTCATTGTTTAGGCATTGCTTTCATTCAGTTGTATTTACTTTTCCATATATTGTAAAAAGAATGTGAATAAATAAAGTTGCTGTTCAATTATATCTACTGTCTTTGTCTCTTGTGCATTTTTATTTATATTGCTTAGATACGTTTAGCGTATTTACTTCAGAGTAAATACGTAGCGGTATCGTCGTGTCCTCTGCCCGTATACTGGGAAGCGGGGCATGACACTCATTATAATTAACCTGACTTGAATATGATTCAAGTACAATCTACAATCTACAATTCAATATGAATACATGAATCCATATATTCAATCTATTCAATCTGTATTGACTGAACCGAACCATGGATATACTTCCATTTACATGATTCTCCAGTTACATCCATGATTCTACAGTTACATCCATTTACTGATATCATGGTTTCGGCAAGTCATCCAATTATATAATCTATATTACAAGACAATACAAATTGCAAACAATACAATCAAGACTTCGCGGGGTTTAAGGGGTAGATTGGTACGGAAGGTGTTAGAAGTGGCACGAAACAGCAACCATAAGACGTAATTACATCCATACCGTTGTTCCATGGTATTATCGATGGAGCCTTGTACTTCCATTTGCATTAGTCTCTGGCATATAGAGACTCCTCTCGTATACACTGGCATCCTTCTGTACCAAGCTACAAACAACAGCGTTAATTATATAATACAACTTTAAAAGTTACACACTCTCTCTCTGTCTATTCTATTTCTTCCTTATCTTTGGGACTTACCGAGCGATTGTTCGCTGACGACATTTCTTCTCTTTCTTCTTTGGAATGTTGTCAGGTGATCTGAACACTCAGGAGATCGAGCCTACTAGTGAGGACTTGGACCAGCTTTCCTACGACCCAGAGCTCTAGCTTCATTGTACACAGTTACTTTCAGTACTTTCCATTTCTATTATGCCACTGTTTAGGCATTGTTTTCATTCAGTTGTATTTACTTTTCCATGTATTGTAAAAAGAATGTGAATAAATAAAGTTGCTGTTTTATTATATCTTGTCTCTTGTGCATTTATATTTATATTGTTTAGATACGCTTAGCGTATTTACTTCACAGTAAATACGTAGCGGCCTTGTCGCGTCCCCTTCACCGTATACCGGGAAGCGGGGCGTGACAATCAATCAGTACAATCAATACAATAAACATTACGGGATTTATAAAGGGGTAGACTGGTACGGAACATGTTAAAAGTGGCACGAGGTGGTCACTTAAGACATAATTACATCCATGTCGTTGTTCCGTGGTATTTTCGACAGAGCCTTATACTATAGGCAGGTGCCGAAAGGTGGGGAAGGAAGAAAACTAATTAGCATAAGTGAGGTGTACAGAAGGTAATAAGTAAAGACAAATAAAGGGATTAGAAAAAGGGCAAAATAAATTACGACTGCTATCATTCATGACCAAACCGCGTATCTCATCGCCACTCCTACTTCACCTTTGCATTTCTCCAGAACACCCCGTATCACTACGAAGATCCACATCTATTGGATAATCCATTGTATAGTTATATACGAACTCGAAGGAACTTGTTCCAGTTCGAGGATGGATTCTGGTTCAGGAGAAATAGAATAAGGTTTATTCAGTTGACTTTTATCTTTACTTTCTCTCAAGTTGCGAGTACTCCTAAGATTAGGAGAGTACACCTATTACGCTTATTGGATAGTCTTCTTCCAAACCATAGGCTTGTGCCAAACGGTAGAGAAAGAAGAAAACCATTTAGCCTAAGGATGGTGTACAGAAGGAAATGAGTAAAGACAAATAAAAGGATATGGTGAGATGGCAAAGAAATATACGGATACAGTCATGAATATGGATAATGGAAGAGGCATTACTAGGAATACCCGGCTACCCATTTGAAGCATTTTCATGTCTCAGTTTCACTGTGCGTTATTAATTGAAAACTGATTTCCCAATTAGATCCCTACTCCAGAGTATGTATTTACCAGGTCTGATTCTCACATCTGTATGGTTTTACAGATGATGAGTAGGAGTAAGTTATTGGGAATTAAGTGATTATATTCTCATTATATCGGAATTCGTTGTAATTGGTGATATTTGAGGAAATCACCTGGGGTTTATGCACCAATTTCAAACTGATATATCTGTACGTTTATTTATAAAGTGAGATATAATTTTATGAAATTATGTCCATGACATTTACCTGTATCAGTTGATGATTGGGTAAGGAGCATTAAACAGCGGTATAATTCTTCTTAACCATAGTACAGTTTTCAACCTACGACGCACATGGTTTGAGTTATTTAACGCAGGGAACTTATACATAGTATTATATGTTGTCCAGTGTCCATTAGGATAGAGGGGTTGGTCTTCGTACTATATTCTGTTTACTTGTGACTTCTCTAGTTTTTAAACAAGTATTTCGTAGAAATGCAAGATTCAAGTTTTGAGAAGTTATAGGTATAAGAATAAAGTAGAGAACCACGTGATGCAAGTATCAAGATTCTTCAAGGTAATTGAAGATGAAGATACTTGTGTTTGGTATTCAGTTGATATTAATGGTTTTGAGAACTTGCTTCTATTTCAGATTACTCATATTTGGATGCACTCCTAGTTGAGTAATGTTGATCGGCCTCTTTCCATTTAGTTGACATGCACTGGAGACAGTTGCATGATTTGAATCTGGTTCCAATTAAATCAGTGCCTCTGTTTCTATATTGTATATAGAATGATTCATATCTTAACGATGTTAAGGTATATGGAGTTGTCCGGCTTATGCTTAAAACCAGACTCTGGATAACTCAAGGCACGTTTCTGTAATAGCAGTTTGTAGGTTATCCAGGGCTATGACGAGGGTTAACTTTCTACCATCTGGAAGATCAATAGTGATATTGTTCTTGATTCGCCACAGTTTTAGCAAAATGGACTTTTTTAGAAAACAGTAGTGGGAGTATGGTAGAACTGGAAGTTATTCCAGAACCACAAACGATTACTGAAAATTTAATAGAACCTAAAGATTCAATCAGGGTTTGACATTCCATTAGCCACTCCGCAGATATGGTGGGTAACCTCAGGCGCCCGAGAGGTACTTCGTTATCCTCAAAGACGGTGACAGGGAGGTTCTTGTTTACCTAGACTTGCCATTACTGCTATTCTAGAATATGAGACCCGGCATGAGGATGAGTATAGCGTCGTTCTAAACTAGCTTTAGAAGTGCACGTGTATATAACTCTGCCAGAGGGTTGTTGTAGTCAGTGGGAGCAGCGGAAGCATAGTGGACAAGTTATTTATGTCTATTTATAGACTAAAGTGGATATAGCGGAGATAGATCATCTATTTTTGATGTGACAGTCATGGGCCTTGACTTCATCAGAATAGGAGATGGATCTGTTAAGAAGGTAGTAGGGTGGTATGTCCTGGTATTTGGATGACATACACTTTGTAGGAAGTGAAATTCCTATACTACGATCGGTTATACTGTGGTTGTCACACAGTGGTTTCTCCACATAAGATTTGTATATTATATCTGGTATTCTGGTTACTAGATCTATGGTTTTAGACCTAGATTTGGGTAGTTTCCCAATCTGGATACTTTGACAGTATTCTAAAGGTGTTTTAGAATGGATGACTCCTGGCATGGTGGTGTACCTGCAGGTGATGAAGTCACCCTCTCTAAAGGTGTCTTACAGACTAAAGGGGAGAGGGATGTGCATGATTGGCATATCACTTGCTTGGGCAATTGAGTCAATCATGAGATGTCAAGTACCACATCAGATGTTGTTTTTGTACTAGATACAATAAGTTTATATATTAATTCAATCCTGGAGAAACGTTCGGAAGCAGTTTTTGAACATAAGTAGATGTTCTAGGGATTTGGTAATGACAGCCTCCTTCGGGAGACGGTTATCATTTCAGACTTCCAAGGTGACCTGGATGACAGAGTGACTATCAGAGTTATAATTTTCCCTTTTTTGAGGGGTAGTAGTTTGGACAGGTGGTCCAAGCGGATACTGAGGGAGGCATGGCGCAGGATACTGATTAAATTCAGTTGACGATACAGTCTAAGAAGTTTACTGGATTTGGAGTTCATTTGTGAACTAGGTCCCATCAGATATCCAGACATATTCTAAGACAGGTATTGCTCATTTCGGAAGATGGCTTTCTCCGCGAACTTGAGATAAAGAGAGATATAGAAAGAAACATTAGAGCGAATCCACTCAGTGAGGCTATTTCTCGAACGCAATAGTTTTACAAACGATCTTTGTGAAACTGAATAGTAGAGAAGTTGGGTATTCGGTATCACACAGGATGTGAGTATGCGACACCGCAATAATTAGCTTTAAGTGCAAGTGGGAGATTGTTGGCTATAGTGCCCTCAAGTCAATTATTGGATCGCAGGCATGTGATTGCAATAATTGAGGGAGGACCTATATCGGTAGAACAGTCTTACTCGAGATGATAGTATGCTATCTGGTTTGTCTTTATCATCGTGTACATACTTCAGGTGATATTACAGATCACTATTAGATGTTGATAGAGCCCATAGGATTCTTGCTTGACTACCAGCAGTATGATGGCGATCATATACGTGAGAGTTGGGTGGTCTATAAGCACATCCTTAAAGTGTCCCTAGTCGTGGGAGTTTCGAGACTGGGCATCGATACTCCAAGAGTAGACTAGTGTATACGGATCGAGATCCCGACGAGGGGCGGTGGCCAGTCTCACAAGCCATTGGTGTCAGTTGGTTCACCTAAGATGTATACAGTTGCTCATTGGGTTATGAGTACACTGGACGGACTCGCCGGGAATATGCTAGTTGGTATTATACCTATTGTCAGATAGCAGTTGCCTGGTGACATGTGTACAGGTTAGTCTATCGACCTGAGATCGTCATTTGTCTCGTGTGAGTTCCCACTGTGCTTTGATTACTACCCTACCATAGTTCAAAGGAGTCGTGCAAACAGGTTTAAGTTGGGTACAGTCCCGAGCCACATGGAGGCAGTAAGCGAATCGTCAGGGGATTCGTCTCTCCCGGTTTTGGGGGTTGATATCGCGGTGTGCACGGATGGCCATCACCAGAAATCCTCGGCCGGGGTAGACGAGAATTACCGATCTAGGATCGGTAGTTTCTCAGTTGGTGATAGGTTTCATGCCGACACTAAATGTCAAGTTATTAGAGTTCTGACTTTATCCACCCCCTAAACTCGATATGCGATACTCATAGACGAATGAACCGGACTGGATGGATGTTGTCACTGTCATGCTCAGTAGGGTTTCAGGATGAGTTTGCTCGTCGGCCTCCCTTTCACTCAATACCTGGGTAGTCGTTACGTACAGCTAGCGCCACTGACGTGCTTGTGGTTAAACCCACTGCCAGCGTATCGACGAGTCTTTAGAGTCCCACACAAAGGGTTTCCCTGGTTCGGGCGAAACGTTGTAGAGGCCATATGGTTTTATGGCAGGGTTCGATCATATACGTGCACTTGTGCATGGATCATGATCGGACGGATAATACCAGTGGGCTTTGCTTTAAGCCGGATCCTAGTATTATATTGTTGGATTATTTTCGTCTCGTTGTATTCATATTCAGTCGGAATACGGATGCAGGTATGTATATACGGATGAGGGGTATTCTTGTAATTCGTTACGAGTTTACTTTAGGGTTGCCATTTCTTTTTCTTGGATTTAAACGTTTAGTTTAATGTTTATTTGTGTGGAAATTGTGAGTGCAAGTCTTGGCATTTTGGCATTGATTGTTGCATGTAGTCTTGGTGACTTATGGTGTTGGGTCTTGTGAGATATTTGTGAGGAGGCGGATATTTTTTTGGTAAAGGCTTTTCTCTAGTTGCCCACACAAATACTTCACAACACACTAACAAGAGAAGAAAAGAGCAGAGACTTATTCTTCACTTGCTTTTTCTTTTGGCCAAAACTTGAGCTCACTCTTTTCTTCACATGGCTTTTTCTTCAACCTCCACCCATTCCCTCTCATGAGTTAAGAATCCTTAGGTGTTTTGAGACAAACTATTCACACATAATCTCTACTTCATCTTGGGTATCTAGGCTGGCAAACTGGATGCCCGAGTTGCATCGGTTTTTGAAGCGGAAGCCCGTATTACTAATTCTCGACGTGGATCGTCTTCGACGAGGGAGACCGGAGACCAAACTTCATCGAGGCAGCCGTGAGGAGCTTGGGCAGAGGTTGAAGACCGAAGGATATGGATCGATCGGTATAACCTCTCTAAACTCTTTTTATAGAACTAGTATAGGGTTAATGGTATGATCCGTCGATTAGGGTTCCGTTAGCACCGGTTTTTTAAAGTTTTTGTTCCGCATTTGGCCACGGATTGATGGCGGGGGCGCTGTCGTAACCTTACACGGGTTACCAAAGTCCATGGTGTAAGTTGGACTCCTCTCGTATACACTGCCATTTTCTGTACCAAGCTACAAACACTACGTTAACCGAACAATAAAATATTATACTAGATATACTCTCTTTTCTGCCTATTCTATTTCTCTCCTTCTTTGGGACTTACCGAGCGATTGTTCGCTGACGACATTCCTATTTCTCTTCTTCTTTGGAATGTTGTCAGGTGGATCGGACGCACTCGAGCTCGAGACCAGCTATGCAAGAACGTGACCACGTTGGATGAGGATGTCTGCTGGATTGCCCGGATCGTCGGTGACGAGTATGGCTTCGGCAATCACCGGGAAACGGAATCAAGAAAGTAAAGAGAAGAAAAGAAGAAGAAGAAAGAGAAGGGGCTGCTTCTCGGGTTCTCTGGTGTGGTGCTTGGGGACAAAGGCGAAGCTAGGGGAAAGTCGACGATGGGTCGTGGGTCTCCGGCGAGGCTTCACGGCGATGGGTACTACGGGTTTCATGATGTCAAGTGAGGTGTTGGGGCGAGCTCAGGATCTGGGAGTAGGAGAGAGGAGAGAGGGGGAGAAGATGGTGGCGAGGAGTGAGGTCGCCGGCGAGAGGAGCTCCGGCGAGGAGGTGCACAGGCGAGGGTTGCAGGCGAGGTCGGGGTGAGGTTGCAGGGTGGTTCTTCGTCGAGGTCTTGGGGAGAGGGAGAAGAGAGGGTGGAGGTGGTGACAGGGTGGATTCGACGATGGCGAGATGGTGACGGCGAGGTGCAGGGGCGAGGCGAGGCTGCGTGATGATGCTCGATAACAGTAATTCTAGATCATGACACGTGGTAGATGACGTGTCCTAGAGCATGCAAGGAAGGACCTACAGCGGCCGACCAGACCACTCATGTGCTCGTCCTACAAGCAAACGCTGGTTCACCTCCGAGCTCCCGGCACATTTGGCCTCCTCGGCCTCACAGCTCGTCTCCGAGCTATCACAAGCCCAAGCCTTCTCGGTCCTCTCAGCTCGCCTCCGAGCTCGAGCAGAACCAAGATACCTCGGATCTCCCGCTCCTCTGCGAGCTCTCCCGCCGAGGTCATCTTCCTCGGTCTCCTCGACCGACCAACAGCACCGCTTGCAGTAGTAACTGCCATCCCGCGAATCTCGCCATGCGCGAGATCTCCGTTGGCCACATCCTGCGTTCCACGCCACCACGATCCCCCCATTAACGAGCCTGTCTCGCTATTAATGGGAGGTCCCGCGCATCACGCGGGCGTGACGTCGGGAGCGTAACGGCCAGCGTGATTCTCATGCTGCCCTGCCTGCTGCCACCACTATATAAACCCCTTCTTCAGATGGTCCAAGTAAGCCATTTTGACTCCACTAAGTCGTTACTCTGCTCGGATCTCTAGACTAACTTGATCTTCGGAGGGTCCTCGGTGGTACAACCATCCCGGGACTTCCTTGCAGGTAGCTCGGCAACCACAACCTCAAACCCATTGAGATCCACACGCTTCAGGAGCGATAGCCTCCAGATCCAATCTTAGCCATCTGTCGCCGCCATCAGCAGATCAACGGGAAGCAACATCTGAAGGAGATTCACACCTCCATCAGCTGGCGCCGTCTGTGGGAACGTAGATTCCACAAAAACCAAGTTTTCCTTCCGATCTCATTCCAATGGTGAGCGATCATCACGACGATCCAAGCACCAACCGCTGCCTCCCTCTCAACAGAGGCACGGATGAACCCCCTCCGCCGAATGCCATCAACGCCCTCGCCGGCCGGATAGACCGACTCGCATCCTTCGTGGAAGCGCTCGTCCGCGTCCAAACGGCAGGATGAGATCACCAAGTCGCCGCTCCCCCGCCTCGAGGCCAGGACCCCTACAGGGGAAGAGAAGACTCCGTCCGTATTGGCACTGCCGACCGCCGCCTCATCATTTCCGGCAACAGCGGTTTTCTCGGGCCGACGTATTCGAAAGCCCGGTGGGCACCGCTAAGTTTGGCTCCGAGGTCTTACGCTAGAGAGTTTCGCTCCGAGTCTCGTCGCACCCCTTTCCCTCCCGAGGCGGTGGCAGTCGGCTCGCCTGTTTACAGGCACGACCAGCACTCCCTCTCTCGATGGGGTCGCGCATGCGAGACTCCCTACGGCAGCTCAAAAACAACCCCACCAGGGGGCGTAAAGAACCTCGTCAAAGGGAACCAAGGCTCGTCGAAAGTCATGGTCATGACTGCCGAAAGTACGTCGGGTGCATACGAGACTCAACACCCCACACCAGCCGCGGAGGCCGACAGTCGCCCGAGGAAGAAGGCCAGGGAGACCGAGCCAATCACTTTTGATGACGGGGACCTTCACGGCATATCCCTTCCCTACAACGACCCCCTGGTGGTTACGGCTCGGGTCCACCAATACGAGGTGCACAGGATCCTGGTTGACTCGGGAAGCTCGGCAGACATTCTCTTCCACGACTGCTTCCTGCGCATGGGGCTCGCCTCGGCAGACCTGAGGCCGACCTCCCACGTCCTTTCAGGATTCACCAACCACTCCATCACGGCGGAAGGGGTAATCACTCTACAGTTCAACGTCGGGGAGGCGGTCCATACCCGGACAGTGCCGGTTGAATTCATCGTAGCAAGAATTCCATTGGCCTAAAACATCCTCCTCGGCCGCCCCACGCTGAACTCCCTCCGTACCCAGATATCAACCTACCACCTGGCGATAAAGTTCCCTCTCGACCAGGGCAGGATAGGTCGGGTACATGGATACCAACGAACTGCAAGGGTTTGCTTCACCGCCAAATCCTCTTCGGAGAGGCCGGTCGACGATGTCGAAGAGGAGGATGACATCAGGGGTTCTCTAGACACCCGAGATGAGCAAAAAGAGGTCCAACAGTCGCCCGTTTCACCCGCAACGCAGGCGCCACGCAACATGCGTTGCGTCTCCCCATGCGAAACCGAAACGACGCGACTCTGGCACTTCTCCTTCACCGCGCCCTCGCGACACGTGTCCCCGCGACTGTCCCACTCCTCGGTGCTCACCTTGGGAAGGTCGGGCAGAGCCTCGCCAAGAGGAAACCGAGCAGCTTCACTGCTCGGTCCTTCCTCATGGAGCTAAGCCCTCAACAAGAGGCAGCCCTGCAGCTACTCTGCTCGGCTATCCCTGGCTGGTAGTTTCCCTACCCCACAACGCCAGGGATCAAAGCCCTCATGAAGAGGCAGCCCTGCAGCTACCCTGCTCGGCTATCCCTGACTGGTAGCTTCCCTACCCCACAATGCCAGGGATCAAAGCCCTCACGAAGAGGCAGCCCTGCAGTTACCCTGCTCGGTTATCCCTGGCCGATAGCTACCTACTCCCCAACGACAGGGATCAAAGCCCTCGACAAGAGGCGGTCGGGCAGCAACCCTGCTCGGCCATCCTTAAAGACCTAAAAGCCCTCGCAAGAGGCAACCGCTTAGCACGAACCGTGCTCGGTTATCCCTGGAAACACACCAGGGATCAAAGCCCTCGCCAAGAGGCACCGGGAGGCAACCCCGCCCGGACATCCTTAGTATGCCAATCACGGCCCCTCCCACACTAAGGATGAAAAGCCCTCGAAAGAGGCAACCACTTAGCATGACCCATGCTCGGTTATCCCTGGCAGAACGCCAGAGATCGAAGCCCTCGCCAAGAGGCACCGGGCGGCAAACCCGCTCGGGAATCCTTAAGGATCAAAGCCCTCGCCAAGAGACACCGAGCAGCTACCCTGCTCTGCCATCTTTAGTAGGCCTCTCACGGCCCCTCCCGCGCTAAGGATCAAAGCCCTCGCCAAAAGGCACCGAGAAGCTACCCTGCTCGACCATCCTTAGCAGGCCTCTCACGGCTCTTTCCGCGCTAAGGATAAAAGCCCTCATCGTGAGGCCGCCGAGTCCCTTCCTCCTCGGCGCATCCCCAGCGGGCATCCTCCTGCCCATTAGATGCTGAGGATCTGAAGCCCTCATCGCGAGGCCACCGAGCAGCTACCCTGCTCGGTGCATCCCCAGCGGGCATCCTCCTGCCCGTCAGACGCTAAGGGTCTGAAGCCCTCATCGTGAGGCCGCCGAGTCCCTTCCTCCTCGGCTCATCCCCAGCGGGCATCTTCTTGCCCATCAGATGCTGAGGATCTGAAGCCCTCATCGTAAGGCCACCGAGCAGCTACACTGCTCGGCGCACCCCCAGCGGGCATCCTCCTGCCCGTCAGACGCTGTGGATCTGAAGCCCTCATCGTGAGGCCGCCGAGTTCCTTCCTGCTCGGTGCTGTTAGTGATATGTATGCCCTAGAGGCCATTATTGTACATATGATGTCTATCGTAATGGATGATTGGACATATATATGGAGGACTTTCTTGCTCGACATGATAGTATGCTATCTGATTGCTCTTTATCTTAACGTGCACACTGATTGTCTCTATGTTACATGTTGATAAAGTCCTTAGGATGCGTACTTGACTATCGGGACTATGATGCAGATCATACTAGTGGGGACAGTGTAGTCGCTAAATACATCCTTCAAATGTTCCTAGTCGTAAGTGTATCAAGACAGGGCATCGATATACCAGAGTAGACTAGCGTATAACTTCTCGACCTATGTAGATGGGCGATGGATGATCCCATATCCATTGGTGTTTGACATCAGAGACAATATACGGGTGTTCAGTGGAGACTGGGTACACTGGACGGACTCGCCGAGAACTCCCAGATGGTATTATACCTATCGTCAGATGGCATGTTTCCTGATTTAAAATCAGGAAAGCTTCTGGGAAAAGCTTCAAAAAGGGGTCACGTGTTGGCACGTGACACCTAAAAGGCATCATCAAGTCAAGTTCAGTTTCCTGACTACGCTGAAGAAAATGGGCTTCAGAAAGAGTCACGTGCTCCCACGTGACCAGGGTCACGTGGCGACACGTGACATTTAAATGCAAGCGTCAAAGGCACGCAAGTTCTCTGATCAAGTCAAGAAAAGGCTTCAGAAGAGGTCACGTGTTCCCACGTGACCAGGGTCACGTGTTGGCACGTGACGTTCAAGACAGCAGACTCGTTCTCCAGACGAACCAAGGAAAGAGAGTTCAAACAAGGGTCACGTGCTCACACGTGACCAGGAGTCACGTGGTGGCACGTGACGCTTAAGCAACGATCAGAAGACAGAACGCAAAAGAAAGGAAAAGGCTCATGCCAAAGGGGGTCACGTGCTCACACGTGACCATGGGTCACGTGGTCACACGTGACCGGCTTTCAAAGCCCATTGTGTTAACAGAATTAAATTCTGAGAGAAATTCAAATCTTTCCAAAAGAAAGCAACTATCTGGAACCAATCAAATTAAAGATTCAGAGGTGATGAAATATCATCTATCTATGGGAAAATCTCGGGTTTGGAAAGATTTCCCCTTTAAATCTAACCAAAATAACAAGGGAGAATCTCTGGATTTAAAATCCAATGGTGAATAAAATTCACCTAATAATCCAACGGCCCAAAATGAATGATGAATGCAAATCAAATCTCAATGAAGATTCGTCAAAAACTGATTGATTCGGCTGCTTCTCCTATAAATAGGAGCCAAGAGACACAGAGAAAAAGATATATACGCAGAGAAAAAAAAAAGAAAAAAGGAGGAGAGCTTTGATACTTTGAAAAGACTCGGATCTTCTGCAAAAAACCCTAGGTAAGAAAGGGAAGGCCTTTTGAAAGAAAGAGAATTTAATTCTCAACAGAGTTTAACTCTGATAATGTAAAAACAGAAGAACATATTTCTTCTCTCTTTGATGGAGGACCTGCAAAGTGCACATCTCCCCTTAAGGTTGAGAATTTAATTCTCAATGGGTTGAGATCCTGCCATGCAGATCCAAAACATGGAGAAGGAATACAAGCACGAGAATTTAATTCTCACAGAACTATAGGAATTTAATTCCTTTAAAATAAAAGTTAGGGCTTGACCCTATATCATGGGAATTTAATTCCTTCAGAACAAAAAAGAAACAGGGTTTAACCCTAATTAAGAACCTAGTTCTGTCGAAACAGCGGGAATTTAATTCCCTTAATCATAATTTAACAGAGGATGGAAGTTTAAACTCCTTAAAAACTTTTATTAGGGTTTAACCCTATTCAGCCCTTCACGTATATGAGGAATTTAATTCCTACAGAAAATTCAGAGTTAAACTCTATTCCAGAAAACAAAGTCTTCGAAAGGAAGTAGGAATTTAATTCCTCTGAAATTTACAGTTCGAGGAATTTAATTCCTGAAAGAAGATTAACAAAGCCTCTAAACAAAATACATGGAGGCAGGGTCACGTGTCATCACGTGACCCCCCAAGAGATCTACAGAAAGCCCCTTTGAGGCAGCACCCCACGTGACCCACGTGACCCTCGGCAGAAGCTCTAATACATAGGCATTTGAATGCCCATCACGTGATGGCACGTGATGCTCTGAAAGACACGATAATCTCAGAATAAATAAAGGGAGGGCGCTCTCACGTGCTGCCACGTGACCCCTCTTGCCTTAGTGTTTAACACTAAATTAAAACTCTCGAACCCAGTGTTAAAACACTGTTGGGCCTTAGTGTTCAACACTAAATAAAAAGCTTTATCTGCAGTGTTCAACACTGATCTGTTTTAGTGTTTAACACTAATTTGAAAAGCCTTGTTGCTGGTGTTTAACACCAATTATCTCTTAGTGTTAAACACTAACTTGTCAACCCCATTCCCAGTATTCAACACTGACTGCTCTGTAGTGTTTAACACTATGCTTTGGCCCAATTGGCCTAAACGGATAGAGGCAAAGCCTCTCCTGATTGGACTTAGCCCAAGATGGCCATAAGTCCTCAATTGGTGATTAACTGGTCCAATGGACTCATAACATAATTAATTCGTCTTGACCCCAAATTGGGCCAAGGACTATTTAATCCACTCCGGTTCTAGGGTACATCTCGTCACTCCTTTGATACTTGGCATTGTAATCCCTCAATGTCTTCAAAGAGGTAACGGGTCCCGACGACCACACATTGATATGGACTGTGGGGTCCTTAAACTCATGTCTAATGCAAATTCCTGGTTACGTGGAACGCGGATAATGTCACTCTTTGACCCCGTGGAAAACGTCCAGAGCGGAGCCTGGTCCTCGCCAAGCACGGCAGTGAACCCGTGTGAAGCATCCAGAGCACAGCGGACTGTGGAGTCCTTAAACCCATGGACTACGACGTCCTTAACCTTGACCGAGATGTCTTAAAACTAACAATGGACTGTGGGGTCCTTAAACCCATGGACTACGACGTCCTTAACCTTGACCGAGATGTCTTAAAACTAACAACGGACCGCAATGTCCTTAAACTACCCATGGACCGCAATGTCCTTAAACTACCCATGGACCGTAATGTCCTTAAACTAGAACAATAGAGCCCCGCATGCTCTTTTGTCGGATCTAAACGGTCCCGTTTAAGTTGATCTTAGCCTCAAAGATGGCTAACGTATCCTTAAACCTTCAAACAGACTGGACTATGAATCCCCCCAATTAACTCTGGCTCGAGGGTACATCCCTGAACTCCTCTGACATCCGTCGTTGTAATCCTTCAACGTCGTCAGAGAGGTGACGGGTCCCGACGGCCATACATTCATGGACCACTATGTCCCTAAACTGGAACATTAGAGTCCAAACGCTCTTTTGTCGGATCTAAACGATCCCGTTAAGTTGATCTTAGTCACAAAGTTAGACTAACGTATCCTTAACAAACGTTTGAGTTGATCTTAGCCTCAAGAATGGCTGACGTATCCTCAAACCAAACCCCCCCAAACCCAAATCTAAGATAATACGGATTTGGACTAGTCCACGCCCTACGGGCGACGACATAACTCAGTCTCCGTAAACAATCCACGGGCAACAAAATACAAGACAGACACCCACGACACGAAGTGACCATCTGGAGAAGGAGAAAGTTGTTACCGCAATGCAGTAGCGTAATTAACTGCAGGGGCTTGCGCCTGCAGGGAAGAGCGTCCCCACAATCAAAAACCCCTCAAACGAGGGGGAATCTGACGAAGTCTGCTACATCGGACGCATCCGTCTAAACCTTCGATACGTGGTGCCATAAATCAACTTGGCATCTTCGAAGAGGTGGACGAATAGCACCAATTAGCATCTGCCCCGAATCTCAGGCAAGACGCGGTGTCGCGCCGTCTTTCGGAGGGGAACAGATTCTGGCACGCCCGGTGGGACCTTTTCCTCTTTCCACTCCACACTTCGTGTGTCGTGACTTGCGAACCAATCGCGGTTCGCTAATGGTTGCCCTTAGGTTTCAAGATACTAAGAATTGGCGTCTTGCTTATTGCAGAAAGCAAAGGATCGATGGCTTCTACTTCCGTGAAATTCTCCAATTGCTCAGACTGCAATTGCAACCAACGCTCTGCCTCGCCAGGAGGTATAGCCTACGGACCCCAAGCTGCCTCGCTATTCACAATGCCCGTGGAACAGGTCACTCGTGCCACCACAGGATTGTTCTTTGGGACCATGGTCCCGCCGACAAACTTTACCGCTCCATTGCTGACAACGGAGGCTCCCAAGAAGTCGGTCTTTGATCGACTTACCCCTGCCGCGGCTCCTCTCAACGAGTCGCCCAGCGTCAACGCCTCGGTCTTCTCTAGATTGGGCCAGAAATCCTTCGAACCCATCATGGGACCTACAATCTCAGAGAAGGTTGCTTCTAAGAAAGTGGCCGCTCCTGTCCCAGAAGTCGTCAAGGCAGCCTCTCCGGCCAAGAGGTCGGTCTTTACAAGATTAACGGCTTCAGCTCTCGCTCCTACTGCCCAAAGGACATCGGTCTTTGACAGGCTAATACCAACTGCGACCCCACACCCAGATAGAGGGCAAAACGAAACCATTCTTACCGCTGACCATACACCGTCCGCTCGACACGCTCGACGTCGCCATTGGCGCCGAGTGAGGAAGGCTGGGGGCAACTCCCCCTCCGGGTTGACTCCATCGGCCCCGGTGGCAGAAGTTAATGCTGCTGTTCCAACTGGGAACAGCTTCGAAATGCTAAATAAGGTGCGAAGGAATTCGGCTACTGCAGTGCTGAAGAGGTCTCCCCCCCATTAAAAAAGGTTGTGGAAATAAAACCCGAACAGCCCCGATCTCCTCAACGGCTGTCTTCCAAAATCTATAAGGTTTGGCGGCAGGCCCGAGACTCGATCATCGATCCAAACTTCTCCCGCCAGCATAAGAAGCTGAAAATCCAACCGGAAGCTGGTCACCAGGCTAAACCCCAAAAGGCTGTCTGGACGCCCACCTCAACGGCCCCCTCAACCTCCATGGCTCATAAAAGGAGGAGGCCAGAGAAGACCCCACAGCATGCAACGACGGCTAAAAGCACTGAGCCCAGACGCCCTAAGTCTGGGGGCATGGTGGTGCACACTGTTTACATGGCCTCTGGAAAAGAGGAAAGCCGCACTTCTACGGGCCACCGACCGCTAACCCGATCCGTGACGAAAGCCCAGGAACAGCAACAAAAGCTGCAAGAAATGATGAATGCTATGGCCGCGCTCACCGGGCCAAAAGAAAACCCAGAAACGTCCTCAGACGCACGCCGGGAGGAAGAAACTGATGCTGAATTCCTTCGCCGGACACTGGAGAAAAGGGACAAAGAGGCTGCTGAACAAGCGGCCAACATACAACGGATGGGCCTTCTCTTCCAAGATGTGATAGGAATGATGATCCAGCAGGACTTACCCGCCGAGGATCCCCCGATCGTTCTTGAAGACGACCGAGGAGAAACGTCAAATCCACCGCCAGCCCTCTCAACGGCCAAGGAGGAGGCAATCTCTAAGGCTGACTTGGCTGACTACATAGCCCAGCAAATCCGGGTTCACCACGCGACTGAGGCAGCTGGTCAAGTAGTGAAAACGGGGCGGCCGTATCCGAGCTGGTACGACCAAATCAAATACCCGCAAGGCTACACGATACCAAAATTCCACGTGTACAAGGGGACCGGCAATCCCCATCAACATGTCGCCCAGTTCCGGGCCCTCTGCGGTAACACCGGCGGTGATGATAAACTGTTGCTCCGCCAGTTCGTGGGCAGCTTATCAGAAACAGCGTTCGAATGGTATTCGGAACTCCCAAACGATTCTATCAAAACGTTCGCTGAAATGGAGTTGTTATTTACTCAGCGATTCGCAAGTGCCAGCGAACGCACTCCAATAACTGCACTTATTAACGCCAGGGTAAAACCGGGCGAAACCTGGGTCCAGTACGCTATACGCTGGCGGAACTTGTGGTCGAGATGTGAGCAACGCATTGAGGAAGCACCTGCGGTGGGCATGTTCGTGGGAACTCTAGACCCTCACGCAACTATCTCCCAGTTTATGATGTTCTTTAAGCCAACCACATTTCAGGCTCTGATCGACAAGTTGGCTCAGATGGACCAGATGGGTCATAGACCACCTACACCGAAGTCGGAACCTCGGAATGACAAGGGTAAAGGAAGGGCAACCTTTGTTGCGAATGCCCAACAGCAACCTAACGCCCCGAAACCGGCAGACCAACTGGAGGAAAGACGTCGGTATTATAATGAGAAGATGAAGCGTCCCTACTCGTTCCCACGGGACAAGACGAAACGGTTATTCGAGCTGGTAATACGCAACAGACTTATAAACCTGCCAAATCCAAGGCGACCGCCGCAACCCACCGAGGTGAATAACCCTAACTATTGCCCTTACCATCAGACGGTAGGCCATCCGATTGAAGATTGCTTCGTCTTCAAAGGATGGATTGAAGACCAGTACCTCCTGGGGAAGTTTGTACTGTCCGAAAAGTGGAAGGTGAACCCACCACAGCCGCATGCTCCGAGGAAAGCAGATACACCGGGGGCAACATGTTCTTTTATTGAAGAAGCTCCATGGGAGGTCGTGCTATCAACTAAAACCAAAAGAATGCTGAGAGACCTTCATGCGTGCCCTACGATCGAATGGAAGGACCCTCTTGAACCTCAAATTATCAAAGGAATGTTGAAGCCCCGCCCAATTACGAAGATTCGCGATAAGGGCCCAAATACTCACGCCCAACCGTCGAAATCCTCGAAGAAAAAGAAGAGGAAATCCAAGAAGCCCGTGAAGCTTGAAAACGAGCACACGAACTTGCAGAAGCAAATCGACGCGCTGGAAGAATACAATCAAAAGGCGCGAACTCCTGTCACACTGCAAGAGTTCCTCAACCACATCTTTCAAGAGGAAGATGATGGAGAGAGCTCGTCGGATGAATCCGAAGGATATGTGGCGAGTTGTAACGTAATCTCCCACTCGTTTACCGATGATGGGAAAACTCCCGGCACTAAGAAGCTGGAGGCAGAGCCTGTACCAGAGCATGCATGGCCAACAGACGAAATGATCGACGCTTTTCTAGACGAGATTCGTCTAAAATGTAAAGCGGACCAGGAGCGTGAAATGACCACGTCGGAAAGAGCCAAATGCGGGCGACCGAACGGAAGAGTTGAACTACCTCCGCCAGAGCGAGAGGTATCCGAAGTAGACAAGAAGATATTCAAGACGAGGAAAAGGTTTGCCAAAGCCATGTCAATGGGAATGAAGCTACCACCCTCGGAAGGAAACACACACGATGGGGTAGAGACACACCCTGACTATTGCGCATATCACCGGAAAGTCTCACACCCCACGGAGGAGTGCGACGCCTTTAAGATATGGTGGCAAGGATATGTCGCTCGTCGACAACATGTTAAGCGCATGAAACGCAAAATCCGTCGGGAGCAAAGAAGTACTGTCGATGGGCACAACAGAACGACTGGCAACTGTTGCATGGTTAACGCCAGGGGGTCACAAGTTCTCACCTTTGGGAGCGACTCTGATGAAGAAATGGCTCTGGGCCCTCTCTTTAAAGAATCTGTTTTGGGGAAAGAGGAGGAATCGGAGATCTGCGAGAACATTCAGCTGCGCAATCGCACACTCCCAGAAAAGAATCTCGGGCCCGGGAATAGAAAAGATAAGGGAAAAGAAAAGGTCACTGAAGATATCACGTTAGATGACCAAGTCACGAAAGAGCTGGCTACCAAAGACCCTCCTAGGAAGAGTAAAGTGGACTATAACATCCTCGCGCACCTAAGGAAGCTACCTTCTCAGCTTAGCATTCTCGATGCCCTCCTATTATCGAAAGAAGCGCGAGACTCACTAATTAAGGCGTTACAAGAACCCGAGCAATTCCAAGCCTTCCTCGCCACTGAAAGGATGAAGGATGAACTGGAGGAAGTGCATACGGCCGACGTCACTTTCGGTGATGAAGACCTCCTTCTCGGGACGTGCGACCACAACCGTCCCCTATATGTCTCCGGATACTGCCATGATATCAAGATAGGCAAGATCCTGGTGGATAATGGATCCTCCGTCAATCTCCTTAATGTTCGGGTGTTGAAGGAAATCTGCATGAGTGTGCAACACCTCGCTCGTGACAAAATTACTATCTCCGGTTTCGATTCACAATCGTCACGGACTCTCGGATCTGTGATACTAACATTACGCTTCGGACTTCTCGTCACAGACATCAAATTCTATGTCATTGACGCCAAGACCTGCTACAACGCCTTGCTCGGTCGTCCCTGGCTACACGAGTACAACATCATCCCCTCTACACAACATCAGTGTATGAAGTACTTCAAGGATGGTTTCGAGTATACCGTAACAGGTGAGTTAAACCCATTTTCCGTGAACGAAGTCCGTAAATACGAAGATGCGAAGTACTTTTTGCCAGATTTCGAGGATACAGAAAGGTGTCGCAAGCCGGAGAACAAAGCCGCCGCCACCATCCCCGTTTTCGGGAGCGATACCGAAGAAGAGGAAGAGATAGTTTATGCAGGGCCATCTCAACGCAACAACCTGAGGACACCCGCCCCCGTATTAGTCTTCGGAAGTGATTCAGAAGATGAAGTTAATGCTGTGTTCTCCAATCGGCTGCCAACACAAGCACCCCTTGGCGATGACCATAGTTTGCAAATCACCATGGTACCGCGAGAACACTACAAGGACCTCGACGCGCTTCAGGCTCACGATGTGCAGGACCTGCAAACATTTTACGTCCCTCCTAGGCGAAGGGGTGAGAAAGTGATCCTATTTTACCGATCCCCAGAGTCGAAAATAGAGAAAGAGATCTGGTATGGCGCAGATACTACGCTCGACAGGCTCCAACCCATCCGTCTGCCCAGATACTATACGGATGGATTAAAGAAGCTATTGAAGCGCCAAGGAGTACCCTTAAAACAGGCTGTTCGGCAGGCTCGGTTCTACAACAAGATTTGGGATGTCCCCGGGACTCAACGCAAGTTGCCCAACGGGAAGATGGAAACACTCGGGCTTGGATACGCAAGAGCTGGAAAACGGGAACGGACTCACAGCAGCTACCCTATATATACCTTTGATGAAGAAGAGGACGCCCTGTCAGGAGATGCCAACCCTTCATTAAAACTAGACCCTGCGATTGAAACATCGAGTCCGTCGTTTGAAGAACGAACGAACAAGCCTATCAGGAAAACGGGTCAGAAAGCTCGGGAAAACCACAACCGCGAAATGGCCATCTACGAGAAGGCCAGGACGCAACGTCTATCTCAACGTGCTGCAAAAGACAAAGACGCTTATCTTCGTCAATCCGTTGTACGAAAGGCCCGACGCAGAGACGAAAATAAATCAAAAAGCGGCTCAGGTTTGTCCCTCGTGAAGAAGATGAGTCGAGCGTATTCCTTCTCCCGAGACAAGACGGAGAGATTACTCAACCTCGCTATAAAACATCAAATGATCACGCTTCCAGAGTCTAGACGTCCTGAGCAAGCTAGCAAGGTCTCTCATCCGAGTTATTGCTCTTATCACCAAGCCATAGGACATCCTACCGAAGACTGCTTCACCTTCAAGAACTGGGTCGAGGACCAGTACCGACGGGGTAGATTCGCTTTATCCGACGGCTGGAAGGTAACGCCGCCGCGAAAGCATGAGCCCAAAGCCGCAAGAGCAGAACCGGGTCCACCTCAGTCCAGGGAGCGGGTTCGCACTTGTTGTACGATTACGATATTAGGAGAAGAGTCCGAGAACGTAGATGACCTTCCCCGGTGCTTTGAGAACAGCAATGATGAGGTGATCTCAGAATTTCCGCCCGCTCCAAAAGAACTGGAAGATGGTATACATACTACTGCAGATAACCTCAAGAAGATTGAGTTGGGATCGGCAGACGACCCGCGACCGACATTTGTCAGCGAGCTGTTATCCGAAGAAAAGGTGGCTGCGTTAAAGAACGTGCTTCTACGGCATAAAGATTGCTTCGCATGGAACTACTCCGAGATGCCAGGATTGGATCCGGAGATTGCTGTGCATAGATTAGCAATATCCCCAGATATTAAGCCAGTCAAGCAGGCGCCAAGGAGGATGCGACTCGAGCTTGAAATGAGCATCAACGCCGAAGTCAAGAAGTTGATCGATTCTGGATTTATCCAAGAAGTCCAATATCCCGACTGGATTGCCAATATCGTCCCGGTAATGAAGAAGAATGGGACGGTACGCATATGCGTGGATTTCAGGGATCTCAATAAAGCCTGTCCAAAAGATGATTTCCCAGTACCAGTAACCGAGCTAATGATAGATAACACGTCAACTCACGAGGTTTTCTCCTTTATGGATGGTTCGTCAGGATACAATCAGATAAAGATGCATCCCGAAGACCAGAAGCATACCGCTTTCCGCACCCCTTTGGGTATATTTTGCTACAAGGTTATGCCCTTTGGTCTAAAGAACGCTGGTGCCACCTATCAAAGGGCCATGACAAAGATCTTCGACGACCTCATACATGACATCGTCGAGTGCTATATCGATGACCTCGTAGTAAAGAGCACGTCATACGAAGATCATTTAAAGCATCTGGAGACTGTATTTCAACGCCTTCGGCAATATAATTTGAAAATGAATCCCCTCAAATGCGCATTTGGAGTCTCCTCGGGCAAATTTCTGGGATTCATCATTCGACACCGAGGTATTGAAATAGATCCGTCAAAGATTAAAGCGATCATGGAAATGCCTCCGCCAAGAACGCTCAAGCAGCTGCGGTCTCTCCAAGGGAAGCTCGCATACATCCGGCGGTTTATCGCTAATCTTTCGTGCAAATGCCGTCCTTACGGCCACCTGATGAAAAAGGGAACTCCATTCGTTTGGGATCACAAATGTCAAGGTGCACTAGACGAGATCAAGCAGTACCTGCAGAACCCTCCGGTGTTGGCCGCGCCGGTCAAGGGAAAACCCCTCATTCTTTATACGACCGCCCTCGAAGGTTCCTTGGGCGCATTATGGGCACAAGAGAACGATCAGGGGAAAGAGAGAGCACTCTACTACTTAAGTCGAGTTCTACTGGGGGCAGAAAGCAACTATTCCCCCATTGAAAAGCACTGCTTGGCATTGATCTTCGCAATAACAAAGCTTAGACATTACGCATTAGCACATGAAGTCCGTCTTATTTCGAAGGTGGACCCTCTCAAATATTTGATGTCGAAAGCCATATTGACGGGACGACTCGCTAAGTGGGCCCTGCTCTTGATGGAGTTCTCGATAACGTATCAACCTCTCAAGGCAGTGAAAGGCCAGGCCATTGCCGACTTCCTCGCCGAGCACCCGATACCGGCCAATTCTCCTCTGAACTGTGATTTGCCGGACGAGCATGCATTTGATGCGATTAGCGACGGAAGCACCCAATGGGAACTCTATTTCGATGGAGCGTCCTCCATAAAGAAACAGAAACAAGGTATCCCAATAATCAAATCAGGGATAGGCCTCATCTTTGCAACTCCACAAGGAGGGATAATGCGCTTCGCCTTCTCCTTAACAGAGCCGAGGACAAACAATGAAGCCGAATACGAAGCCCTGATAGCAGGCCTCGAGATCGCCATCGACATGGGAATTGAGGACCTCCTCATATACGGGGATTCTCAGCTGGTCGTTAGTCAAGTAAATGGTGACTACCAAACGTGCAAGCCGGAGTTGGTGAAGTACGGCGAAAGGGTGCAACAACTATTGACCCAAATTCCCTCCTATACTTTGGAGAACATACCGCGCGCGGAAACAGCAAAGCAGACGCGTTGGCTAAACTTGCTAAAGAACTGGCTGACGAGAACCTCGACGACGTCAGAATCGTGGTACAAAGCCGCCGAGTGCTCGCCCCGGCAGAAATATCTCCGGAATCATGCGAAGAAAAGGGAACGACTGAGCAGATGACCCTACAAATAAAAGACCATGAGAAGGCCGAAGACTGGAGGGAAGTCTTCATAGACTACTTCAAATCCCACCGAATGCCCGAAGAAGCGTCCTCAAGACATCAGCTCATGAAACGAGCTTTATCTTTCGCTTTCGTCAACGATACCCTGTACAAGAGATCGTTTGATTCTCTATGGCTGAGATGCTTGGGACCTGGCAAAGCAGAAAGAGTCATTCAGGAAGTCCATGACGGACTTTGCGGTTCTCACCAAGCAGGCCCAAAGATGGAGTTAAAAATTAAACGGATGGGTTATTACTGGCCCACGATGATCCAGGACTGCCTCGAGTATGCGAGGCAATGCCACTCATGCCAGATCCATGGAGACTTCATCCACCAACATCCGAATCCACTGCACCCGACGCTGGCTAGTTGGCCATTCGAAATGTGGGGGACTGACATAGTCGGCCCCATTGAGCCAGCATCATCCCGGGGACACCGTTTTATTCTGGCAACAACTGATTACTTCTCCAAATGGGCAGAAGCAGTACCACTGAGGGAAGTGAAGACGGAGAATATCATCCATTTCTTCAAGACGCACGTCATCTATCGGTTCGGAACTCCACGGCGGATTATCTCCGATAACGGGCCGGCCTACCGAAGCCATAAGATTAGCCGCTTCGTACAGCAGCACAATATAGACTGGAGATATTCTTCGGTATACAATCCACGAGCTAACGGTCTGGCCGAGGCTTTCAATAAGACCTTGATGAAGATCATAAAAAAGACCGTCTCCAGGAATAAGAGAGACTGGCACGAAAGGCTGCAAGAAGCCCTTTGGGCTTATCGAACTACATTCAAGACGGCCACAAACACAACGCCGTACGCGTTGGTATTTGGGACAGAAGCAGTGCTCCCCCTCGAGATAGAGTTACCCTCCCTACGAGTAGCAGTCCACCACGAGCTGACAAACGAAGAAAATGCTCACCTTCGGCTTGAGGAGCTTGATGCCCTCGATGAAACCCGGCTCATAGCGCAACAACATCTAGAAGCCTACAGAGCAAAGATGACGCGCTCGTAAGAAAGATTGACCAGGCCGAGGACATTCCGCCAAGGCGAACTCGTACTAGTGGTCAAAAGACCTATGATCCCCAATCGTGCCAAGCGGGGAAAATTTGAGCCAAACTATGAAGGCCCGTACATCATAGACAAGGTCTACCAGGGTGGAGCCTACCTACTCATGGACATGCACGGTGAAAGGCCTTTCAGGCCAATAAACGGCCGCTTCTTGAAGAAATACCACGCTTAATAAGCTGCAGCCTAGGTCAATGAGGGATGACGACGACTATGTCCGCTCACTATTTTCCTAGGCTCAGACTTTACAAGCAGCAGCCGGCCTTCCTATAACGACGGACCAAAACGTCCTTAAACTATCGACGGACCGAAACGTCCTTAAACTATCGATGGACCGAAACGTCCTTAAACTATCGACGGACCGAAACGTCCTTAAACTAACAACGGACCGAAACGTCCCTAAAACTACTACCGCAGCATCCTTAGGCTGACGAGATGGATAAAAAAAAAGGAGATAAAAAAAATGATAAAAAAAAAACGGTATGTCCATAAGCAAAATGGGCACGGATGAAAACCCGAAAAGGGCTCCGTGAGTAAAAACAGCAGGGCTGCCGGCAAGTGTTCGTGAAAACCCGAAAGGGCGCGACCTTGTAAAAAAAAAAGAGAAGAGTAAAAATGATATAAATAAATAAAAAACGGTATGTCTATAAGCAAAACGGGCACGGATGAAAACCCGAAAGGGCTCCGTGAGTAAAAACAGCAGGACTACCGGCGAGTGTTTGTGAAAACCCGAAAGGGCGCAACCTCGTTAAAAGACACTTACAGAGTCCTCTCGACCTTGTAAGGAGAAACCACCTGCGTGAGATCCTTACGACTCACAAAGGAGCAGCACACTTAGGGATCCTCACGATTCCTAAGGAGAAAATACACTTACGAGATCCTCACGACTCGTAAGGAGAATTCTCTTATGGGACCCTCACGGCTCATGAGATTTGAAAGTCTTAAGTTACAGAAACCTGAACCTGTTCTTAAGCAAATCCTCCACAACCTCCGATATTGCCCTACAAGAGGCTCAATACTGACCCTTGTATACAATCCACGGGCGCGAATAAACATTTCCCCAGCAAAGTCCAACCCTTGTAGGTCCTCTCGACCCATAAGGAGAAAACCCTCTTGTAGGATCCTTATGACTTACAGAGGAACATACACTTAGGAATCCTCACGATCCCTAAGGAGAAAATACACCTGCAAGATCCTCACGACTTGTAGGGAGAAATACCTTTGTGAGACCCTTACGGCTCATGAAGTCAAAAGCCTTAGTCGACAGGACCTTAACCCTGTTTGCTAAGCCACCTTTGTTCAACATCGACAGAGGCAAATGATGATTCGCTCCTGGCAACATCCCAGTTGCAGCGATGCTGATGCCGAAATCGGTGTCCAAAATCCGAGCTTGCGGCGAAAAAGCTAGCAAGCCACACATGCCTACGAAATAGCCGAAATGATGGGGCAACTTGCAATAAAAAGCAGCAAGTAAAAATGTATGCATGAAAAATAGCCGAAATGATGGGGCAACTCGCAATAAAAAAGCAGCGAGTAAAAATAAAACAAATAGCCGAAATGATTGGGCACCGCGAAAAATAGCCGAAATGATTGGGCAATCGCGACCTTCGCGATATAAAAAGCTGAAATGATAGAGCATCGCGGAAAGAATAAAAGAAATGATGGAAAAATGAAACCTTTTTGCCCTACAGGTGATACTACAACAATCCCTGTATACAATCCAGGGGCGCAAACAAAGAAAGAGTCGTACTCCTTCCCCCAGGTTTCACCAAAGAAGAAGAAGCCAAATCTCGACGTGCCAAAGGAGACCTGGAGATCGTCTCAACACTCGTCTCGTAACGACGGACACAACTTCAAGCTAAACGAAACAGCGGCAACTCCCAGTTCCATGGCTCGGCGGTGTACATATCGCCAACAGTCAAACCTCCATTCCGTGAAATGCGGATACAATCGATAAAATTCCTGGTCACGTGGAACACGGATAATGTCACTCTTCGACCCCGTGGAAAACGTCCAGAGCGGATCCTGGTCCTCGCAGAGCATGGTAGTGAACCCGTGCGAAGCATCCAGAGCGGAGCCTAGTCCTCGCCTAACGCGGCAGTGAACCCGTGTGAAGCATCTAGTGCAAAATTCCTGGTTACGTGGAACGCGGATAATGTCACTTTTTGACCCCGTGGAAAACGTCCAGAGCGGATCCTGGTCCTCGCAGAGCATGGCAGTGAACCCGTGCGAAGCATCCAGAGCGGAGCCTAGTCCTCGCCTAACGCGGCAGTGAACCCGTGTGAAGCATCTAGTGCAAAATTCCTGGTCACGTGGAACGCGGATAATGTCACTCTTTGACCCCGTGGAAAACGTCCAGAGCGGATCCTGGTCCTCGCAGAGCATGGCAGTGAACCCATGCGAAGCATCCAGAGCGGAGCCTAGTCCTCGCCTAACGCGGCAGTGAACCCGTGTGAAGCATCTAGTGCAAAATTCCTGGTCACGTGGAACGCGGATAATGTCACTCTTTGACCCCGTGGAAAACGTCCAGAGCGGATCCTGGTCCTCGCAGAGCATGGCAGTGAACCCGTGCGAAGCATCCAGAGCAGAGCCTAGTCCTCACCTAACGCGGCAGTGAACCCGTGTGAAGCATCTAGTGCAAAATTCCTGGTCACGTGGAACGCGGAAAATGTCACTCTTTGACCCCGTGGAAAACGTCCAGAGCGGATCCTGGTCCTCGCAGAGCATGGCAGTAAACCCGTGCGAAGCATCCAGAGCGGAGCCTAGTCCTCGCCTCACGCGGCAGTGAACCCGTGTGAAGCATCTAGTGCAAAATTCCTGGTCACGTAGAACGCGGATAATGTCACTCTTTGACCCCGTGGAAAACGTCCAGAGCGGATCCTGGTCCTCGCAGAGCATGGCAGTGAACCCGTGCGAAGCATCCAGAGCGGAGCCTAGTCCTCGCCTAACGCGGCAGTGAACCCGTGTGAAGCATCTAGTGCAAAATTCCTGGTCACGTGGAACGCGGATAATGTCACTCTTTGACCCCGTGGAAAACGTCCAGAGCGGATCCTGGTCCTCGCAGAGCATGGCAGTGAACCCATGCGAAGCATCCAGAGCGGAGCCTAGTCCTCGTCTAACGCGGCAGTGAACCCGTGTGAAGCATCTAGTGCAAAATTCCTGGTCACGTGGAACGCGGATAATGTCACTCTTTGACCCCGTGGAAAACGTCCAGAGCGGATCCTGGTCCTCGCAGAGCATGGCAGTGAACCCGTGCGAAGCATCCAGAGCGGAGCCTAGTCCTCGCCTAACGCGGCAGTGAACCCGTGTGAAGCATCTAGTGCAAAATTCCTGGTTACATGGAACGCGGATGATGTCACTCTTTGACCCCGTGGAAAATGTCCAGAGCGGAGCCTGGTCCTCGCCGAGCACGGCAGTGAACCCGTGTAAAGCATCCAGAGCAAATACCGGACTGTGGAGTCCTTAAAATCCACGGACTATGACGTCCTTAACCTCGACCGTGATGTCTTAAAACTAACGATCAACCACCCCGATTCCCTACAGATTTTGCCTTGGTTTAAGGGTACATCTCTTCACTCCTTTGATGCCTGGCGTTGTAATTCCTCAACGTCTTCAAAGAGGTGACGGGTCCCTGCAACCAAACACCGGACTGTGGAGTCCCTAAATCCACGGACTATGAGGTCCTTAACCTTGACCGTGACGTCTTTAAACTACGATACCGTGAGAGATCCCTGACTCCGTGAAACACGGATAAGGGTGATCACATCCGGCACTTGCAGGCCCTCCCGACCTGTAAGGAAGAAAAAACTCTCTTGTGAGATCCTTACGACCCTCAAGGGAAAACCCGCTTAAGGATCCTCACGATCTTTAAGAAGAACTCACACCTATGGGATCCTCCCGACCTGTAGGGAGAAAAACTCCTCATGAGACCCTTGTGGCTCGTAAAAAGCAAAAGTCTTAGGGAGCAGATCTTAACCCTGAGTCCTGAGCCATTGCTGTCCTGCAAGGAGATCAAGATAGAATATCCGCAGAATACATTCAATGAAAAGGAGACACACCATTTAGAAGAAAAATGTATCTTTTATTCATAAACCAAAACGGGTATAAAGTACAATTTATGGAAGAAACAAAAAGAAAATACTCTCATCCATGAGTATGTACAAAAAGGAAGGAAAAGATACAAATGTCTCAAGCCGGCGGGCGATTCAGCAGCTTGGTCAGCTCATCCTGCTTTTGCTGAGCCACGGCTTCATGACGCAAGATCTCCAAAAGACGAGCCTCCGCTTGAGCTTGCTGGGCCTGATATGAAGCAAGCCGGGCTTCAAGCTCTTTCTCAGTGGCCTTATGAGCCTCAACCCTCTCACGAGTGAACGTGGCAGCTTTGTCGAGAGCCACCACCTCTTTGATGGACTCCTGAAGCACCCGCCAGAGTTCATACGCTTTGTTGGCCCTGGCTGTGAGATTGGCTTGAAGCTCGCTCAGCGCCTTGGAGGCTAACTCCCTTTCCGAGAACTTGCGACCGAGCCTCTTCTCACATGACGTCATATTGGCCGCGCACCGTGCTATCAACCCTCGTAACTCCGCCTTTGCAGCCACGGTCTCCGAGGAAAGGCGAGAACACTCGAGAGTGTGCAGGCAAGCCTCCACTCGCCGGCAGAACTCCACCCAGACTCGCACCACCTCTTCGCCGTGGTAGGTGGCAAGAAAAGGAAGAGAACCGTTAGCCTCGGCAGCGAATGCTTCAGCCATGGTCGTGCTGCCAGCACGAAGCTCCTCGATCAAAGACGACAAGGAGACGAGGCTTAATTGGGCCAAGCGTTCTGAAGCCCGCAAGGCATAAGGGCCGGGTGGCATCACGATGCGCGACTCCAACGCCGTGGAGACTGGCAGAGCTGTTCAAATTTAAAAGACATCAACAAAATGCTTAAGCAAGGAACGAGTGAGAGTGCAATGAAATGTCACTCACCGACAGTCGTGCAAGTAGGAGCTGAAGGCTCCCCTGGCCCTTCGAGAATCTCGACCTCGTCATCGGCTTCTAGAACTACAAAAAACGTCAATGTCAGTACAAAAAATAGCGACGATGCTATGAGAAGGGGTGGACGACACCAACCTTGCCCAGACGAGAGGACAATGCGCTGAGGGGAGATCGCCTGCGGAGCTGCCATCTCCAATAAACGCTGAAATGACTGTCGAGGCGACAGATCCGCGATCGTGGCCGCCAAACCGCGCAATTCTGAAAAAGATAAAAGAGTTCAGACTATGAAGGGGTTGCTAAATTAAAACACAGAGGAATACCTTCAACAGTCCTCCCATTCTGAGCCGGGGGGATAGCAGCTTCAACGTTCTCCGCCATGACCTCAGGCTCCAACAAAGGGAGAGTAATCCCGACTACCTCGCTCCCAGCCTTTGGGCCGCTTGCAGTAGGAGTCATTGGGGCGTCGGCCTCCAAAGGAGCCTCCTCCAAAGGGGCAAGCACGCCCTGGCCAAGAACCGCCGCTGGAAGTTCCACCATGAGAGGGGCAGCCTCGTCAGCCCCCTCCACATCCAGCAAAGCTTCATTAGGAGTTTCGGCGGGCTTTAGCTTTAATAGGCCCGTAGGAAGCTCCCCCAGCGTCGAAGATTCTGCATGATCCAAATAAGAATAATGATATATATATGCACGGGCATAAATGATCGGAAAAACTATAAAAGAAACACAACATACCTATACGCAAAGAAGCCCTCAATATGGCTTCTTCAAGCCGCTGCTCCTTCTCAAGGAGGCGGGCTCGCCGAGGTTCGAGGGTGGACTCATGGCCGCCGGTCCACAAAGAAAGTGCATCAGCTGCGTCTTCTGAAGCGGCCTGCTTCAGAGCCCTTTCCCCCCATTCCTCCAAAGGGCCGATAAATCGCCGCCGAATCCACGAAGGGTCTTCGTAGAAAATTACAGCGGGATAAGACTTCTTCGGAACCTTAGCGTTATGAGACGCGTCTTTTGAGCGCCGTATGGCCTCGGCCAACTGCGCAGCCTCCTCATCCACTGAACTCGGGAAGAGAAGTCCAGCGTCTGACCCTTGCACGGCCAATGGTTCGTCTTCAAGGATAGGCTCAGACTCCATCACAGAATCAAGCGGGGCAGTAGCCGCTTTCTTCCGCCGTTTAGACCCGGAGCCGGTCGCCGAGGATGACCGCTTCCTCCCTCGCGAAGCCTTATGGCGGCGCTGGCCCACGTCGCCCTCAGCGCCCTCATCCTTGTTACTATCGCTCGGTGCCACAACCGAGGACGATATCGCCATTGTCGACACCACGGGGGGCGGCGCCGCCACCGGCAGGGGTGCTACCACCGGAGCCCGTTTACCCCGTGAGCGAGAACCCAAAGGCATACCAGCTATCGGAGTAAGGTCTACCCCGGACTCCCCTGGAATGAGCGCGGTGCCAATCTCCCTCAAAGGAAAGCGGACTGGAACCCTCGGTCGTAACTCAGCCCCAGGAGCCAGAGGAGGGGCATCGTGGCCAAGAAGCACCCTCCTTTCCTCGAGAATGATTGGGTTGACCCGATGAAGATACCAACCCGTAAACGCGCCCACGCATCGAGGCATGTACTCGGCTTCAGGGACCATGAAATAAGAGCCGGTATTCAGCCTCATGAAATGATGAGCGGCATCGCGAACAGCATCAAGCGAAGGGATCGGGGCGACCATAAAAGCCTCGAAAGGAACACCCTGGTCGTATCCGAGCTGCCGGGCAAATCGATGCGGATTGTACCGCATGAAAAGAGCCGCATTGTCCTGGCGAAACACCAAGTAACCCGGTCTGATTGCATACAAATGCGTGGCCTCCCGGGGCTTCAGAGAAGGTGCGTTGCCTTTCGACCGGTCCCAGAGTTGTTGGACGGGACCCGAAGGAGTAGACAAGACCCGATCAGTAAAAACCAACCCGCCAGCGGTGGCATGAGGAGAAATTAGCACCCGAATAGCCCCGAATTGAGTCGGGTCGGCGGCAGAAGCATCCACTAGCCGCATAAGTCGTGGAAAGGGGTAGACATCGTAAAATGAGGGCCTCTGATGCATGGCGAAAGCCCCCAATACATGCATTTCGATCCAGGACGTGAAATAATGAAGCGAAAAGTTTACCACGTCCACGCCAGGCGTAGAGGTATTAGCTGCGGTGCCCAATCCATTATAGAGGTGCGCCAAGGCCGGGATGCCGATGGCCAACCGCGTCCCCTCAGCAATACGATGAGCCGGGTAGATGACCGAGGCTCTCATGAAGCGGCGATGCATCGGGATAACAAACCAGCTAAGCCAAACACTGACAAACCCCACAAAGAATGTTTCCTCATCCATACCGGGTGCTGCAACGGACTCAAAAGACATCGGCGACACGATGGGGATATAATATTGTGGCAGGTCCGATTCAGCAGTCGGTAGCTTCTTCGGACCAAACCCAAAGGGGTCTCTGATGTTAGCAAACTTCGGAGCAGTCTTCGATATGATATCCTCACGAAGGAAGCAGGAAACAAAGCTCTTGAAAGTGACACCCTGCTCCTCGGACTCGGTGAATAATCGGTCGAAGATGCCTAGGGCCTTAACTAAACTAGGGCGCTTATGGCGAACAGCGTTCTCAACAGACAAGCCGTCAACCGGTGCAGACTCGGGCTCGAAGACATACTCGTCAGGAGGCAATAACTCCTCATACAGTGCGCCCCTGATTAATCCCGAGATTTCATAAAATTCTGCAAGAGAGATCGAGACCTCACGATCTCCTAGAATGAAAGTGTTGGTGGGAAGATTCCATTGGTTCAAAAACGCCTTAACCCACCAGGCATGCGGGGACTTATAGTGGAATAGTGACGCGTATATGGCCTGATAAAGCCCGACTTTCTGCAACCGCGCACGATGGGCAGAAAGGATGTAGCGAGCCCAGAGAAGATAGCCCGTGGGATGCCGGGGAGTGAGCCCTATCTTATAAATTTGCCCCCACGGGTGGGCCTCACCCTGGCAGATACGCTGCCCCAGGATGTCTATGGCCGGAATCGGATGGTTCGGAATACCGGTCGTCGAAGGCTCAAGCCTCCCCGTTGGAGTCCAGTTGGGCATTTCCACAGCAAAAGCTGTCCTTGGAGGATCCATCGGTAAAAAGGGGAAAGTAGGCTCCGTTGGCACCGCGCAGAGAAAACTCCGACGACCCTGAATAATCTGACTATACCAAGACCCCCACTGAAGAAGGTTGGTGCAGTTCGGGTCATGAGCCCGAATCATCGCCATCGCTTCCTCATCAGACGGTGACTGAGGAAAAGCCGCCTCCGAGCGAGAAAAGGGAAAGCGTGGAGCAGAAGCCATCGCACCTGAAATCCAATAAAAGAAAACCGTTAAAAGGAAAGTCAGCGATATTTATTCATGCATGAACATGAAGACTAGTGGGAGAAAGCAACAGCAAAGTTTCCTGGGACCATTGGCTATAAAACACATGGGCCCCACAGAATCCGGATGACGGCTCATTAATAATGAGACCAAACAGTTACAATAAAACAAAAGGGAATATCCTCATTTAATAAAAAATGATGGCCATGCACATTCCCCCAACAGGATCTGTCTCGGGCTCTACAGTGGATCCAATAAAATCAAAGGAAGTGAATTCACACAAAAAGACATCATTACAAAGCCCCCATTGCATTAATGGCAGGAAGAACAACCTCGGGCCAAGAGACCCCAGGAAGCCTCTGTGTGAAGAAATCGAGTTCTTCGTTGGAATTAAATTCCTTATTGAGAAAAGGGAATTAAATTCCCAGAAACATTTTGAATGGAATTAAATTCCATGGAGTTGAGACGCCATCATCATCTCCCTAAGGGATCATCTGAACCCTAAGTGATCTACTGCGGGAAGTTAAGTGGTCTCATATTTTGGTTAAAGTACTTGAAGAAAAATGGTTTCTTTGTGAAACCCTCGATCTGGATTTAAAATCCAGAGAGTTTTGTCAAAACGAAGGTGCTTCGATTACCATTACCTGAGGAAAAAGGATTCCTTTTGAACAGAGTTAAACTCTGAAGATTGTTTCAAAACAGAGAACTAAGCTCTGGAAGAAGAGAATTAAATTCTCAGAAAAAGTTCTCAGAAGAAGAAGATGAACAAAGTGAAGGCTCTTATGAAGAGACAGAGGTATTTATAGAAGACAATGAAAACGCTTCGTCTCCCCAGATCCCTAGAGGAATCCAACGGTCACAAGAGGTGACAGCGTTGCACTCACGTGCAGACACGTGAGAACAACGCTGTGGGGGCATTTGTTTCCTGATTTAAAATCAGGAAAGCTTCTGGGAAAAGCTTCAAAAAGGGGTCACGTGTTGGCACGTGACACCTAAAAGGCATCATCAAGTCAAGTTCAGTTTCCTGACTACGCTGAAGAAAATGGGCTTCAGAAAGAGTCACGTGCTCCCACGTGACCAGGGTCACGTGGCGACATGTGACATTTAAATGCAAGCGTCAAAGGCACGCAAGTTCTCTGATCAAGTCAAGAAAAGGCTTCAGAAGAGGTCACGTGTTCCCACGTGACCAGGGTCACGTGTTGGCACGTGACGTTCAAGACAGCAAACTCGTTCTCCAGACGAACCAAGGAAAGAGAGTTCAAACAAGGGTCACGTGCTCACACGTGACCAGGAGTCACGTGGCGGCACGTGACGCTTAAGCAACGATCAGAAGACAGAGCGCAAAAGAAAGGAAAAGGCTCATGCCAAAGGGGGTCACGTGCTCACACGTGACCATGGGTCACGTGCTCACACGTGACCGGCTTTCAAAGCCCATTGTGTTAACAGAATTAAATTCTGAGAGAAATTCAAATCTTTCCAAAAGAAAGCAACTATCTGGAACCAATCAAATTAAAGATTCAGAGGTGATGAAATATCATCTATCTATGGGAAAATCTCGGGTTTGGAAAGATTTCCCCTTTAAATCTAACCAAAATAACAAGGGAGAATCTCTGGATTTAAAATCCAATGGTGAATAAAATTCACCTAATAATCCAACGGCCCAAAATGAATGATGAATGCAAATCAAATCTCAATGAAGATTCGTCAAAAACTGATTGATTCGGCTGCTTCTCCTATAAATAGGAGCCAAGAGACACAGAGAAAAAGATATATACGCAGAGAAAAAAAAAAGAAAAAAGGAGGAGAGCTTTGATACTTTGAAAAGACTCGGATCTTCTGCAAAAAACCCTAGGTAAGAAAGGGAAGGCCTTTTGAAAGAAAGAGAATTTAATTCTCAACAGAGTTTAACTCTGATAATGTAAAAACAGAAGAACATATTTCTTCTCTCTTTGATGGAGGACCTGCAAAGTGCACATCTCCCCTTAAGGTTGAGAATTTAATTCTCAATGAGTTGAGATCCTGCCATGCAGATCCAAAACATGGAGAAGGAATACAAGGACGAGAATTTAATTCTCACAGAACTATAGGAATTTAATTCCTTTAAAATAAAAGTTAGGGCTTGACCCTATATCATGGGAATTTAATTCCTTCAGAACAAAAAAGAAACAGGGTTTAACCCTAATTAAGAACCTAGTTCTGTCGAAACAGCGGGAATTTAATTCCCTTAATCATAATTTAACAGAGGATGGAAGTTTAAACTCCTTAAAAACTTTTATTAGGGTTTAACCCTATTCAGCCCTTCACGTATATGAGGAATTTAATTCCTACAGAAAATTCAGAGTTAAACTCTATTCCAGAAAACAAAGTCTTCGAAAGGAAGTAGGAATTTAATTCCTCTGAAATTTACAGTTCGAGGAATTTAATTCCTGAAAGAAGATTAACAAAGCCTCTAAACAAAATACATGGAGGCAGGGTCACGTGTCATCACGTGACCCCCCAAGAGATCTACAGAAAGCCCCTTTGAGGCAGCACCCAACGTGACCCACGTGACCCTCGGCAGAAGCTCTAATACATAGGCATTTGAATGCCCATCACGTGATGGCACGTGATGCTCTGAAAGACATGATAATCTCAGAATAAATAAAGGGAGGGCGCTCTCACGTGCTGCCACGTGACCCCTCTTGCCTTAGTGTTTAACACTAAATTAAAACTCTCGAACCCAGTGTTAAAACACTGTTGGGCCTTAGTGTTCAACACTAAATAAAAAGCTTTATCTGCAGTGTTCAACACTGATCTGTTTTAGTGTTTAACACTAATTTGAAAAGCCTTGTTGCTGGTGTTTAACACCAATTATCTCTTAGTGTTAAACACTAACTTGTCAACCCCATTCCCAGTGTTCAACACTGACTGCTCTGTAGTGTTTAACACTATGCTTTGGCCCAATTGGCCTAAACGGATAGAGGCAAAGCCTCTCCTGATTGGACTTAGCCCAAGATGGCCATAAGTCCTCAATTGGTGATTAACTGGTCCAATGGACTCATAACATAATTAATTCGTCTTGACCCCAAATTGGGCCAAGGACTATTTAATCCACTCCGGTTCTAGGGTACATCTCGTCACTCCTTTGATACTTGGCATTGTAATCCCTCAATGTCTTCAAAGAGGTAACGGGTCCCGACGACCACACATTGATATGGACTGTGGGGTCCTTAAACTCATGTCTAATGCTAATTCCTGGTTACGTGGAACGCGGATAATGTCACTCTTTGACCCCGTGGAAAACGTCCAGAGCGGAGCCTGGTCCTCGCCAAGCACGGCAGTGAACCCGTGTGAAGCATCCAGAGCACAGCGGACTGTGGAGTCCTTAAACCCATGGACTACGACGTCCTTAACCTTGACCGAGATGTCTTAAAACTAACAATGGACTGTGGGGTCCTTAAACCCATGGACTACGACGTCCTTAACCTTGACCGAGATGTCTTAAAACTAACAACGGACCGCAATGTCCTTAAACTACCCATGGACCGCAATGTCCTTAAACTACCCATGGACCGTAATGTCCTTAAACTAGAACAATAGAGCCCCGCATGCTCTTTTGTCGGATCTAAACGGTCCCGTTTAAGTTGATCTTAGCCTCAAAGATGGCTAACGTATCCTTAAACCTTCAAACAGGCTGGACTATGAATCCCCCCAATTAACTCTGGCTCGAGGGTACATCCCTGAACTCCTCTGACATCCGTCGTTGTAATCCTTCAACGTCGTCAGAGAGGTGACGGGTCCCGACGGCCATACATTCATGGACCACTATGTCCCTAAACTGGAACATTAGAGTCCAAACGCTCTTTTGTCGGATCTAAACGATCCCGTTAAGTTGATCTTAGTCACAAAGTTAGACTAACGTATCCTTAACAAACGTTTGAGTTGATCTTAGCCTCAAGAATGGCTGACGTATCCTCAAACCAAACCCCCCCAAACCCAAATCTAAGATAATACGGATTTGGACTAGTCCACGCCCTACGGGCGACGACATAACTCAGTTTCCGTAAACAATCCACGGGCAACAAAATACAAGACAGACACCCACGACACGAAGTGACCATCTGGAGAAGGAGAAAGTTGTTACCGCAATGCGGTAGCGTAATTAACTGCAGGGGCTTGCGCCTGCAGGGAAGAGCGTCCCCACAATCAAAAACCCCTCAAACGAGGGGGAATCTGACGAAGTCTGCTACATCGGACGCATCCGTCTAAACCTTCGATACGTGGTGCCATAAATCAACTTGGCATCTTCGAAGAGGTGGACGGATAGCACCAATTAGCATCTGCCCCGAATCTCAGGCAAGACGCGGTGTCACGCCGTCTTTCGGAGGGGAACATGGCAGTTCTCTTGTGATACTGGTACAGGTTAGTCTGTAGACCCGAGATCGTCATAGAGTCTTGTGTGATTCCCACTGTGCTTTGATTTCCACCTTACCATGTTCAAGAGAACGTGCAAAACGGTGGCTTTTGGGTACAGTCCCGAGTCACATGGAGGCAATGAGCGATAGGTTTCGTCTCTCCCGGTATAGGGAGTTGATGTTGTGCAGTGCTCGATTAGCTATAACAGGAAGTCCTTGGCCAAGGCTGCTTCAGAGATATACTGGTAAGTCTTATCAGTAGTTTCTTGACCCGTTATGAGCCTCATATCGACACGACTTATCAAGTTACTGGGTGTTCCTTGATTTAAAAGCTTCAGAGGAAGCATCACGTGCTAGCACGTGACAAGCGGTCACATGTTGGCACGTGACATTTAAAGCAGCGGCACAGAGCACATTCATTCCCTGATTAGGAATCAGGAAAAAGCTTCAGAAGAGGCATCACGTACTCACACGTGACCACTGGTCACGTGACGGCACGTGATGGTTAAGCAGTGGCCAGAAAACAGAGCGCAGAAGAAGAGAAGCCCATTCCAGGGATCACGTGCTTACACGTGACCAGGGGTCACGTGCGCACACGTGACCAACGGTCACGTGGCCACACGTGACCGGCTTCAAAAGCCTTGTTCTTTGACAGAATTAAATTCTGAGGAAAGATCTTTCAAATCTTTCCAAAATGAAAAAGGATTATCTGAAACCGTTGGATTAAAAATCTAAAGGTGATTAAATATCACCAATTTATGGAAAAATCTTGGACATCGAAAGATTTCCCCCTAAATCTAACCGAAATAACAAAGAGATATCTTTGGATTTAAAATCCAATGGTGAATAAAATTCACCTAATAATCTAAAGGCCAAGATTATTGATGAAGATAAATCAAATCTCTCAATAAACAAATGAAATCTTTCAATGAAAGATTCACTAAAACAGATTGATTCTTTTCCTTCTCCTATAAATAGGAGCCAAAGGAGAGGGAGAGAGATATAGAGCCTTGGAATCTTGAAAATTCAGAAGGAAGAATTTGATTCTCTGCAAAAGAAAAACCCTAGATAAGAAAAGAAAAGAGAGCCTTCAAAAGAGAATTTAATTCTCAAAAGAGTTAAACTCTTATATAAAGAAAAGAACTTTATTCTTTCTCTGGTGGAGGATCTGCAAAGTGCACATCTCCCTATGAATTGAGAATTTAATTCTCATTGGGTTAAGATCCTGCCATGCAGATCTAAAATATAGAGGAGGAATTGAGCTTTGAGAATTTAATTCTCACAGAATGATAGGAATTTAATTCCTTTAAGATAAAATTAGGGTTTAACCCTAGGAATTTAATTCCTTCAGAATGGACAGAACTAGGGTTTAACCCTAATTGAGAATTTAATTCTCTCAAATTTACAGGAATTTAATTCCCTCAAAAAGAAATTAGGGTTTCACCTTATGCCAGAATCTAATTCTTTACATATATGGGGAATTTAATTCCTACAGAAAAGAAATTGGGGTTTAACCCTATATAAGAATATAATTCTTCAAAAGAAAGAAGGAATTTAATTTCTCTAAAGTTTATTACTAGGGTTTGACCCTATGAAGAATTTAATTCTTAAAAGATGAACAGATCTTTAAAACATGCAAAGAGTCAGAGTCACGTGTTACCACGTGACCCCTGCAAAGATCCACAGAAAAGAGCTTTGAGGCAACGCCTCACGTGCCCCACGTGACCCCTGGAGCACATAGAGAAAAAGGCAAAAGAAACAGAAAAGAGCTCTAGGGCGCTCTCACGTGCTACCATGTGACCCCTTGGCTGAAGCTCTAACAGACAAACACCCAAATTCCCATCACGTGACAGCGCGTGATACTTCAAAGTATTCAATACTTTTGACAGAACAAAATAATGGGAAGCAGGGCGCTCTCACGTGCTACCACGTGACCCCTCTTGCCTTAGTGTTTAACACTAAATTAAAATCTCTGTATCCAGTGTTAACACTGATTTGCTCTAGTGTTCAAACACTAATTTGAAAAAAACTTTATTTGCAGTGTTTAACACGGAATTTTATTTAGTGTTTAACACTAATTTAAAATCTCTGTTCCCAGTGATTAATACTGATTTGCCTTCGTGTTAAACACTAAGTTGAAATCTCTATTGCCAGTGTTTAACACTGATTTGCTTTAGTGTTTAACACTAATTTGAAAGCCTTGTTGCCCGTGTTTAACACTGACTATCTTTTAGTGTTAAACACTAACTTGCTAATCTTGATCTCAGTGTTCAACATTGTTGGTCTTTAGTGTTTAACACTAGCTTTAGCCCAATTGGCTAAGTTTCTAGAGGCAAAGCCTCTCCTTCAATGAACCAACAGAAGGACAATACTCCAAACATGATTGGACTTAGCCTAAGCTGGCCATAAGTTCTCAATTCAAACTTAACTGGGCTAATGGGCTCATAATATTATTAATTGGTCTTGGTTCCAAATTGGGCCAAAGACTATTTAATCTACATTGGTTCAAGGGTACATCTCTTCACTCCTTTGATACTTGGCGTTGCAATTTCTCAACGTCTTCAAAGAGGTGACGGGTCCCGATGACCACATATTGATACGGACTGTGGGGTCCTTAAACTCATGGACTATGAGGTCCTTAACCTTGACCGTGATATCTTAAAACTAATATCGGACTGTGGAGTCATTAAATCCACGGACTACGACGTCCTTAACCTTGACCGGGATATCTTAAAACTAACATCGGACTGTGGAGTCCTTAAATCCATTGACTATGATGTCCTTAACCTTGACCGCAATGTCTTAAAACTAACATTGGACTGCAATGTCCTTAAACTACCTATTGACCGCAATGTCACTAAACTAAGCAACAGGGCCCCCTTAATTGCTCTCTTATTGGATCTAAACGATCCCGTTAAGTTGATCTTAGTCTCAAATCAGACTAACGTATCCTTAACAAATGTTTAAGTCGATCTTAGTCTCGAATGAGGCTAATGTATCCTTAAACCCAAACCCCCAAACCCAAATCTAAGATAATACGTATTTGGACTAGTCCACGCCCTACGTGGGACGACATAACTCAGTCTCCGTATACAATCCACGGGCAACCAAATACAAAACAAACACACACGACACGAAGTGATCATCTAGAGAAGGAGAAAGTTGTTATCGCAATGTGGTAGCGTAATTAACTGCAGGGGCTTGCGCCTGCAGTGAAGAGCGTCCCCACAATCAAAAACCCCTCAAGCGAGAGGGAATCTGACGAAATCTGCTACATCGGACGCATCCGTTTAAACCTTCGATATGCGGTGCCATAAATCAACTTGGCATCTTCGGAGAGGTGGACGGATAGCACCAATTAGCATCTGCCCCGAATCTCAGGCAAGACGTCCGTCACGCCGTCTTTCGGAAGGGAACACTGGGGTCTGACATTTACCACCCTTAGACGAGATATACGACATATCAGACGAAGAGACCGGACTGTACGGTAGTGTTGTTGATTGGATTCGCAGGAGTGTGAGCAGGCTTGCTTGTTGATCTTCTGATCGCTTAATACCCGGGTGGCCGTTACGTTTAGCAGACCGCTTGCGGCTTGTGGGTGTTTAATATGATCATCACCTTCTGCCGGCGTATTGACGAGTCTTTAGAGTCCTACACAGGGGTTTCCTGGCTCAAGTGAAACGGAGTAGGAGCACATATGTGATATATGTGGGACCGAGATTGATATAATATGAGATACCGCATTCTATTCTCGCGATTTGTGACATCGGTCGGTTATATGAGATATAGCCGGGTTATCAGATCAAGTGTTGATTCGATAAGTTGTTACTTTTGATATTGGTCGGTTATAGCTGGATTATTAAATCAAGAGTTGATTTAATAATTTAATGTATAATTATATATTTGATATATTATATTACATTAACTAGTATTAGCTCACTTATGATTTCTTTTCTCACTAGTTTGTGCATAAGTGTATATGCGATATATATTTGTGTACACATGTTTGTGTCATGCTTGATGATACATACAAGATGGGTGTATGAGACTTATACCATGCTAGGGTTATATTAGGGTTTTGATTATTTCTTAAGTTATTACAAAAGAGCAAATGACTTGGTCAAAGTTTTCAAGCTTGGAGAAGCTTGTAGAACTTTGTCAAGGTCAACTCTTTTGTCATTCGTTAGGATATTTATCCTTGACCCAACCCAACCCTTAACCATAGTCATGAGTTTATTCTCTACATGAGTTAAGCATGAGGGTTTAACTCAACCATGGGTGATATAATTCATATGGATGAATTATTCACTTGGAGTTCTTCTTCTTCTTCCTCCTCAAAAGCTTTCAAGCTCTAATGGAGTTATGAGAAAAAAAATGAGAAAATCAATTCTAAAGTGAGCCCACTTCCTACTTCATCATCCTCTACTACTTGCCATGTAGTATAGGGTGTTCTCTTCACAAAGTTCTTGACCTAGTGGAGGAATAGCTTGAGTTAGTGTCTCATCGACGTAGATCATTTTCGGCCTCGAAGTCTTCGAAGCAAGCACGTTCTTTTCTTCGTGGAGCCTCTCTAGAGTCCGGAGTTCGCGATCGCAGCGAAAGGGACTACTACATGGAGCTATTTGAAGTGAAGGACCGGTCTACAAAGGTTGTATTCCTTGCTCACTATTAGTTGCAAAGAGTTTGCATATGGATTCCGTATTATTTCTAGTAAACGATCTCTGTTTAGGGTTAGCTAGAATGGCAAAATTTTAATTTGGCATGGACGATGCCTCCCGAAACCTTGCTGACGTCGTAGGTAACCCATAGTGGTATCAGTGCCATGCTAGAAATTTATACGGATTTTGTTAAGATTGTGAAACCGAAATACTCCGAAATCTGCATCGTCAAAACCTGCTTGTTGTCGTTTTAAAAAGTTGTCAAAAAAATTTTCAAACAAGTACAGAGTGATGTATGGGATATATCATGAACACACACAAAATTTCAGGGCATTTGGTGAAAATTGGGCCGACCCCCCCATATCGGCCAAAACCAAGCCCCCTCCCCTGAAATTTTGCCAGTGTTCCAGTGACTTGGTTTTGATATTTCAGGTGTTTTTTGTTTTTGCTAATTTTGCATGTGATGTAATTTTACACTATAAACAATTCGGAGTATTTCGTATTCATAGTTTTAACAATGTTTCGGGTTTTTCACATATTGTCTAGGCGAAATTTAAAAGTTCGATCGATTATCAAAAACCCATTTTTCCAAGTTTAACGTATTTGGAAAAATATGCAAGTGATTCTTTGGACCCTCTAGAAGAACGTAAACCTTAACCTAATTATGTGGCAGTCAAAACCGCCACTTGAACCCTAGGGTTTGTGGTAGTTTAGCGTTGTCACATGTGAGGCGTTGGTTTGGCCCTTCTACGGCTGGTTCATAAGTACTGTGGCATTTTCTGGGTATTACTAAAACTGTGCTCAAGTATTGAGCTGTCGGGAAATTGTGGGACTTTGATGAATCGATCGAAGAGTTTAAGGATATTATGTGATGGGATAAAATATTTGGAATCCACATGTTGTTATGAGATAACTAGTTTGAATGTTATAAATCTAGCAGTTTAGTCTCATTTGATCGGTTGCCATGGGATTTTGATGTGATCAAAAGTTCGTCGCAATCACGTAGCGTACACGGATACTCGCCGGGTAAACCTAATAGATAGCCACACCCCATAGCCCCGACCAAGTGACCGTAGGAGAACCCCGTCGCCAAAAGCATCCGTTCGGGTGCTCGCGGTAGCGGTATTCTGCCTTAGTGCACTTCGTCGATGGCATCGGAGGGTGCGGCCGTCTACTAAAGTTTCCGACGAGCATTCGATCAGAATGTCGGGAATCTTGTTGAATTGCTCGACCAGATATTCAAAAATGTTTTCGATACTAAGACTAAAATGCGGGGTTTATAATTATTAGGCATGTGATATCTAAGGAATTCAAATGGTTAGGCATGTGATGTCTAGGTTGGTTGCGGATTCAAACTGTTGTAGTTTTTCACTTTCTTTTCTGCGACCGTAAGTGTAATATGTGGTGTATCGCCGGTTTCGGTGCTATATGTCAACGACAATTGGGATACGCATATTTACTTACGTTGATGACATATGATGTTATGTGTTGCTGGGATATATTATATTGGATCATCATGTTTGAATAGCCGGGGGTTTTATGTGAGATGAGAGTTTTTCATTTTCATTCATGTAAAATTCATTGTATGTAATATTCTTTTATTGGGGCACTTCCGGGTTGAGGATGATATCACCATTGTATATTATTTACTTTTCCGCATTAGGATAGACCCAAGGCGGGGAGCACAAGTAACCGGGTTCTGGAGTCTAGTGGGAGACCATCTCGAGGAGTCGAGACCGGGTCTCCTGACTCTAGAATTGGTAGGGTTTCTTGCCGCTCTCGTAGGGGTCTAGGAGTGTGGGATTGGCTATTCATCACGACCGTGGAATCCGTGTTTTATACAGGCTTAAAATAAAACACGGAAATCCTAGTATATCCAATATTTCATATGGTGTTCTTCTGCTGCGATATCTGTGATCATTTGATATGTTGAGATGAATACAAGATATAGTATATGTGATATATTATATAGACGCTGCTTATGTTTTACACCCGTGCTAGCCCTGCCCCGCTCTGCCGTTAGTTACCTAACCTAACGGTGCACGAGGGGACATCGAGACGAATGCGGATGGCATAAGCGTACATTGTATTTATCTGTGATATTTAGGTAATTTAAAATAATGGGACTTCATTAATGAGATTAATGAAATAAAAGAAACCTAAAGATATTGTGGAATCGAATTTTCAAAAACAGGTAGCTCTAGTTGTTGCTTTGTATAGCGGTGTTCCTTGTAGAACATCCAGCACCTTATTCGATAAGGAAAGAGCCAAGATCTCTTCACCGGGAGTGACTTCTTTAGCAATAACTGGCAGATGTTACAACCCTCAGTTTGTCTTTTGATTGTTTTTCTAGTTCTTGCTTTGCATAGTGGTATTTGTGAAATATCCTGCACCTTATTCGATAAGGAAAGAGCCGACGATCCCTTCATCGGGAGTGACCTCTTTAGCAAAACTAGTAAAAACCTCAAAAACACTCCATTTAAATCATTTGATTCTACGACGAGATCAAGTTCATTACGCTCATGGTTTTCTTAAAAAAATGCGTAGCCCTCCGTCATTTCAGATAAGTACTACTTAGTATTCGTGCTGCGGTAGTTTGGTATTCGTCAAGGCGTAGTGTACGGTAGCTAACTAGTGCTTATCTGCTAGCATACGATGCGATTGGATTAGGGTATTCGTACGGCGTTGTTTGTCATGCGTTAAGGGTCGTGCGGGTGGGTTTAATTCAATCAGGAAATGCACGGGTTGAACTTGACTAGCGGACTATGGGTTGTTTGGCATACGTCAAGGTCATAGCACGCTAGGGGTAAAATATTATTGGGAATTTCAAGTGTTGAAATTTGCAATGAGATTGCATACCTTCTATGAGATAGTTGGATCCCGATACCCACTGCAAGTAAGAGTTACTCCTGGGAGAGTTTTACACATTACAATTAGCCGATCAAGTAGGTGTCTAGAAATGTGTCAACGGGGTTACGCCTATGGGAAAACGAGGTTTATTTTAATTAGGTCCGTGCGACAGAATGGGGAACCTCCCTCAAAGTACTGGCACTGGCCTGGCTGAAAGATTGGCGAACTTGTAGGGTGTAATTAATCCCGGCTAGTCTTTCCTTTTAGGGTTTGAAAGAAGATTTGACTAAAACAGTGGGAGACATCCTGATTAGATATATTAATAACCAATCTAATCTTACAAGAGCATACGCTGAGTGTTTTCTTCTCTCTCTCCAGGTAGCGACTATGTCACGCCTTAATCAAGATAATAATACGGATGTATTGACCAAACCCGCTTGTTATACCGCGCTAGGGAACGTTGGTCTCGCTCCAACTTATAATTGTTATAAGACAGAGCAGGAAATAGGGGATTACCAGAATTCCCGTGCCGCCCAAACGAAGAATGTACATGATGATGCATCTTCTTCAGGTGTGTTCATTACAGAGAACTGTTTCTCAGAATCCTTTACGTCCTGGATTTGAGATACCGGATCAGGATCCCGCAAATGTAATATGTTACATGGGCTACAGAAAGGTAGAGAACTGAGAAAGGATGATAAATTTTAAGACTTAAAAATGGTGCAAGTGTTGCAGCCAAGTCTGTTGGCAGTTATCACCCTGTATTACCAAATACATTGATTCTGAACGAATGTTATTAGATACCGAACCTGATATACAACATCATATCAGTCTCTTTATTAGTAAAGAATGATATAATTTTGTATTGTTGGATAATGTTTTGAACATTTCCTATATCAAGAGTTGATCGGTTCAGGCACGTTATCTAAAAGCATATACGTTCTAAATCAAACTACAGTTCTTAACGTACTGAACACACATAAGAGGAAAAGTTCAGAAATGAACGAATCCTTCTTAAGGCATTGTAGACTAGGTCATATCAATGCGACCCGACTAGCTAAGTTACATAAAGATGCATATTTAAATCAGTTTGAATTTAAATCTTGTGAAACTTGCCAGTCATGTCACAAAGATAAGATGACGGAAGCTCCGTTTATTAGAAACAGAGAAAGAGTTAGTGAACTCTTGGGATTGATACATGATGATGTATGTAGGTCCCCTGTCTATATATGCCAGGACTGGTTATTTGTACTTCATTACATTCACTGATGATCTCTAAAGATTCGCACTTATGTTCCTGTTGAAACACATATGATCTCTAAAGATCTCTGAACCTTTTGAGATATTCAAAGAATATAAGTTAGAAGTAGAGAACCAAAAAGGGTATAAGTATTATGTCCTATGATGTGATCAGGGAGGAGAATACTTGGCACAGAATTTCTGGACTATTCTAAAGGAGAATAAGATTCTCTCTCAACATTATTCCTCCATATACTCAACAGTGCGTCGGTATATCGGGGCGGAGCAATCGCACCCTATGTGATATGGTGTGCTCTATGATGAGTACTACTGAGTTGCCTATTTCCTTTTAGGGGTTATGCACTTGTGAAGTTGCATACCTATTGAATAGGGTTCCAACCAAATCAGGTGCCTACCACTCCATATCTGATATGGAATGGGAAGAGCCCATGTCTTAAGTTTGTTAAGATTTGGGGTTGTCCGGCCTATGCCAAAAGCAAAATCCGGACAAGCTCGAGGCAAGTTCAGTTCTGTGGAAGTTTGTTGGATATCCCAAGCATTCGCAAAGGAATATCTTCTACCACACTGAAGAGCAAAAGGTGTTTTGTTTCTTAGCATACCACCTTTGGGAAAGGGAATTTCTTGTGAAGAAATTAGTGGTTATGAGGTAGAACTGGAAGGAGTTCCAGCTATACAAACTGCAGCTGATGATTTGGTAGAACCGAAAGATTCAATAGTTCCCAACGAACCTCAGCCTCTCCGCCGATCTGATAGGGTTCCTTATCCGCCTGAGAGGTACTTCGGTTTCTCTATGACAATGGGAGCGAGGATGGCATCATGAGATGATGACCCAACTAGTTTTGAGCAGGCCATCAAGAGTGGTGATTCTATGAGAATGGCTGGATGCTAAGCGATCTGAGATGGAATCCATATACACCAACAAAGTATGGACTTTGGTTGCATTATCTGAAGGGTTAAATCCCCATCAGGAGCAAGTATATCTTGAGAAGATTACTTGGTGTACATGGAAAAGTTGAGACTTTCAAAGCTAGGCTTATTGCAAAAGGTTCTCATCGTCGACCAGGTGTGGTTTATGATGAAACTTTTTCTCCATAAGCTATGCTTAAGTCCATCCGGATCCTACTTGTCACTGCTACATACCATGACTACGATATCTGGCGGTTGGGTGTCATGACTGCTATTCTAAATGATGATTTAGAAGAGAGCGTCTATAAGTACATAGCCAGAGGGCTTTGTAGACAGTGGGAGCAGCGGAAACGCGAGCAAGTTGCTTTATGAGTTAAAGCAGGCATCGCGGATTTGGAACATCTGTTTTGATGTGGTAGTCAAAGAGTTTGACTTCATCAAAATGGTAGATGAACCTTGTATATACAAAAAGGTAGTAGGGAGTATGGTGATGATCCTCGTATTGTACGTGGATGACATACTCTTGATAGGAAAGGAGTTTCCTATGCTACGCTCGGTTAATCTCCTCTTATCACAAAGATTCTCCAAATAGGATCAAGGTGATACCTCCTAAATCTTGTGTTATAGATCTATGAGATAGATATAATTGGAAGCTAGGATTCTCACTAGGTGTAGTGAGATGGTATCAATCAATCCTGGGGAGAATCACTGGATAGGATCCAGGGTGGTAAGGATGACTGAATGTCAGTCACAGGCATTGTCTTTACCCTCAGTAGAGGGACGGTATGTTGGAAGAGTTCCAAGATAGATACCGATGCATACTAGACGATAACGGATAATACATTGCTACCTACGATGCTACCAAAGAGGCAGTCTGGATGTATATAAGTTCATGAAATGAACTTTGTTCCTCCCATTGTGCGACAATGGAGTTGTGGTTTTAGCCTAGGAACCCCCGTTCCATCAGAGATCCAGACATATTCTTAGGCAGTATAACCTGATCATGAAGATGGTTGATCTCCAGGGAGATCGAGGTTAGGAGAGTAGACACAGAGGACAACAGCGCGGATCCACTCACAAAGGCCTATTTCCCAGGAGAGACTTTTATGGGATGGTTGAGTATGAGATACTTCAACCACTGCTGATTGTTGGGTATGAGATACTACAACAGATGGCCCTAGTGCAAGTCAGAGATTGTTAGTGATAGGTATGCCCTAGAGGCCATTATTGTACATATGATGTATATCGTAGTGGATGCTTGGACATATATATGGAGGACTTTCTTGCTCGACATGATAGTATGCTATCTAGTTGCTCTTTATCTTAACGTGTACACTGATTGTCTCTATGTTACATGTTGATAAAGTCCTTAGGATGAGTACTTGACTATCAGGACTATGATGTAGATCATACTAGTGGGGACAGTGTAGTCGCTAAGTACATCCTTCAAATGTTCCTAGTCGTAGGTGTATCGAGACAGGGCATCGATATACCAGAGTAGACTAGCGTATAGCTTCTCGACCCATGTAGATGGGCAATGAATGATCCCATATCCATTGGTGTTTGACATCAGAGACAGTATACGGGTGCTCAGTGGAGACTGGATACACTGGACGGACTCGTCGAGAACTCCCAGATGGTATTATACCTATCGTCAGATGGCAGTTCTCTGGTGACACTGGTACAGGTTAGTCTGTAGACCTGAGATCGTCATAGAGTCTTGTGTGATTCCCACTGTGCTTTGATTTCCACCTTACCACGTTCAAGAGAACGTGCAAAACGGTGGCTTTTGGGTACAGTCCCGAGTCACATGGAGGCAATGAGCGATAGGTTTCGTCTCTCCCGGTATAGGGAGTTGATGTTGCGCAGTGCTCGATTGGTTATAACAGGAAGTCCTTGGCCAAGGCTGCTTCAGAGATATACTGGTAAGTGTTATCAGTAGTTTCTCGACCCGTTATGAGCCTCATATCGACACGACTTATCGAGTTACTGGGGTCTGACGTTTACCACCCCTAGACGAGATATGTGACATATCAGACGAAGAGACCGGACTGTACGATAGTGTTGCTGATTGGATTCGCAGGAGTGTGAGCAGGCTTGCTTGTTGATCTTCTGATCGCTCAATACCCGGGTGGCCGTTACATTTAGCAGACCGCTTGCGGCTTGTGGGTGTTTGTTATGATCATCACCTACTGCCGGCGCATTGACGAGTCTTTAGAGTCCTACACAGGGGTTTCCTGGCTCAAGCGAAATGGAGTAGGAGTACATATGTAATATGTGTAGGACCGAGATTGATACGATATGAGATACCGTATTCTATTCTCGCAATTTGTGATATCGGTCGGTTATATAAGATATAGCCGGGTATCGGATCAAGTGTTGATTCAATAAGTTGTTACTTTTGATATTAGTCGGTTATAGCCGGATTATTAAATCAAGAATTGATTTAATAATTTAATGTATAATTATATATTTGATATATTACATTACATTAACTAGTATTAGCTCACTTATTATTTCTTTTCTTACTAGTTTGTGCATAAGTGTATATGTAATATATATTTGTGTACACATGTTTGTATCATGCTTGATGATACATACAAGATAGGTGTATGAGACTTATACCATGCTAGGGTTAAATTAGGGTTTTGATTATTTCTTAAGTTATTACAAAAAAGCAAATGACTTGGTCAAAGTTTTCAAGCTTGGAGAAGCTTGTAGAACTTTGTCAAGGTCAACTCTTTTGTCATTCCTTAGGGTATTTATCCTTGACCCAACCCTTAACTATAGTCATGAGTTTATTCTCTACATGAGTTAAGCATGATGGCTTAACTCAACCATGGGTGATATAATTCATATGGATGAATTATTCACTTGGAGTTCTTCTTCTTCTTCCTCCTCAAAAGCTTTCAAGCTCTAATGGAGTTATGAGAAAAAGTATGAGAAAATCAATTCTAATGTGAGCCCACTTCCTACTTCATCATCCTCTACTACTTGCCATGTAGTATAGGGTGTTTTCTTCACAAAGTTCATGACCTAGTGAAGGAATAGCTTGAGTTAGTGTCTCCTCGACGTAGATCATTTTCGGCCTCGAAGTCTTCGAAGCAAGCACGTTCTTTTCTTCGTGGAGCCTCTCTAGAGTCCGGAGTTCGCGATCGTAGCGAAGGGGACTACTACATGGAGCTATTTGAAGTGAAGGACCGGTCTACAAAGGTTGTATTCCTTGCTCACTATTAGTTGCAAAGAGTTTGCATATGGATTCCGTATTATTTCTAGTAAACGATCTATGTTTAGGGTTAGCTAGAATGGCAAAATTTTAATTTGGCATGGATGATACCTCCCGAAACCTTGCTGCCGTTGTAGGTAACCCATAGGCGCATCCCCAGCGGGCAACCTTCTGCCCATCCGACGCTGAGGATCTGAAGCCCTCATCGTGAGGCTGCCGAGTCCCTTTCTGCTCGGCGCATCCCCAGCGGGAATCCTCCTGCCCATCAGACGCTGAGGATCCGAAGCCCTCATCGCGAGGCCTCCGAGCAGCTACCCTGCTCGGCGCATCCCCAGCGGGCAACCTCCTGCCCATCCGACGCTGAGGATCTGAAGCTCTCATCGTGAGGCCGCCGAGTCCCTTCCAACTCGGCGCATCCCAGCGGGCATCCTCCTGCCCATCAGACGCCGAGGATCCGAAGCCCTCATCGCGAGGCTACCGAGCAGCTACCCTGCTCGGCGCATCCCCAGCGGGCAACCTCCTGCCTATCCGACGCTGAGGATCTGAAGCCTTCATCGTAAGGCCGTCGAGTTCCTTCCTACTCGGCGCATCTCCAGCGGGCATCCTTCTGCCCATCCGACGCTGAGGATCCGAAGCCCTCATCACGAGGCCACCGAGCAGCTACCCTGCTTGGCGCATCCCCAGCAGGCAACCTCCTGCCCATCTGACGCTGAGGATCCGAAGCCCTCATCGTGAGGCCGCCGAGTCCCTTTGTACTCGGCGTATCCCCAGTGGGCATCCTCCTGCCCATCAGACGCTGAGGATCTGAAGCCCTCATCGCGAGGCCACCGAGCAGCTACCCTGCTCGGCGCATCCCAGCAGGCAACCTCCTTCCTATCTGACGCTGAGGATCCGAAGCCCTCATCGCGAGACCACCGAGCAGCTACCCTACTCGGCGCATCCCCAGCGGGCATCCTCCTGCCCATCAGACGCTGAGAATCCGAAGGCCTCCCCGCGAGGCCGCTGAGTAGCTTCTTGCTAGGCGCATCCGCAACGGGTAGCTCTCTACCCTACAAAAACGCGGATCCAAGACCCGCCGAATAAGCTCATACTCAACGCGCGATCAGCGCCTCAACTCCGGCAAAGGGAGGATACCGACCTTCCCACACTCGTCCTTCATTCGACTTATACTCGATGCGCGACAACAAAAATGCCGTGTCGTCCCCGAACAATCCACCACGAGGAATTACCAGCGCCAAGCCGCACATAAAGAACTAAGCAGTCCACTCTCGACCCGACCCACGAATAGATCAGAACGAGAGTGGGGGGCTAATGATGATGCTCGATAACGGTAATTCCTTAGATCATGACACGTGGCAGATGACGTGTCCCAGAGCATGCAAGGAAGGACCTACAATGGCCGACCAGACCACTCCTGTGCCCGTCCTACAAGCAAACGCTGGCTCACCTCCGAGCCCCCAGCACAATTGGCCTCCTCGGCCTCACAGCTCGTCTCCGAGCTATCACAGGCCCGAGCCTCCTCGGCCCTCTCAGCCCGCCTCCGGGCTCGAGCAGAACCAAGATACCTCGGCTCTCCCGCTCCTCCGCGAGCTCTCCCGCCGAGGTCATCTTCCTGGGCCTCCTCGACCGACCAACAGCACCGCTTGTAGGCATAACCGCCATCCCGTGAATCTCGCCATGCGCGAGATCTCCGTCGGCCACATCCCACGTTCCACGCCACCACGATCCCCCCATTAACGAGCCTGTCTCGCTATTAATGGGGTCCCGCTCATCACGCGGGCGTGACGTCAGGAGCATAACGGCCGGCGTGATTCTCGCGCCTGCCATGCCTGCTGCCACCGCTATATAAACCCCTTCTTCAGACGGTCCAAGTATGCCATTTTGACTCCACTAAGCCGTTACTCTGCTAGGATCTCTAGACTAACTTGATCGTCGGAGGGTCCTCGGTTGTACAACCACCCCGGGACTCCCTTGCAGGTAGCTCGGCAACCACAACCTCAAACCCATTGAGATTCACACGCTTCAGGAGCGACAACCTCCAGATCCAATCTCAGCTATCCGTCGCCGCCATCAGCAGATCAACGGGAAGCAACATCTGAAGGAGATTCACGCCTCCATCACTGCGGTTTTCTTGATGTCGGGGATCGGATTCGGGTGCAGGGGAAATCTCAAGGCATGGTCAAACTTTGCTTAAGGACCATAAATTGTTGGATGGCAGGAACCCCCACCACATCATAAAATATCCTTACCCGTTACCATGTGTGAAAGCTTCCAATGAAGACTTAGGGAAAGGTCTTCTCTCATCAACAACTTGTAATAAAAATACTCAATATTGTTACTAATCAAACAAATAACATGAGAAGAGTCATTCAAGACTTTGTATGGATCATGATTTATCAATATCATTTTCTCCTTTAATTCATATGCATTTTTCTATAGAGATGTCGCGTATATATCCATACCGCGTTGTCGTGACCATCAAATCTAGCTAGCTATCAACCCTTCTATTTTGGATCAAACAAAATAATGGGCAGAATCTAGACTACATATATCATTCAAGTAATTGTCAAAATAAAATATATGAAGCGTCTTAAATGAGATCATTAAGAACCATACACCCCTGCGTACCCTTCACCCACTCTGATCTCCAAGAGCATACTTTGCGCCCCACGTGTCAGTGACTATTTGAGCAAGTAGAATTGTTGACTGTTGAATGTAGTATCTTTGCTACTTTGCTTTACTCTCAAGTGTTTGACTAATGTTGATTACTTGGCCGGCCTAATAAATTATAGTTTGGGGATGAACATGGTAGTCAGTTTGATAAAGTCTTGTGATATAAGCTGAGATCAAAGTTGTACCAATTGGTGCTTGAAACCTCTTGCTTGATTTGAACCTCTGAACTGCTTTATTCCATGTACAGGGAAAAATTAAATAAATTGAGTTTTCTGGCTAATACAAATATACTCTAAAATACGTCCGGGTTGGATCTAAAATTATGGTTTGAAAATACAGATAATATACGTGTCAACCAAAACCAAGAAACGATGTCCGATTAAAGAAAATGCATACCCCCAAGAACGGATACACGTAGCGTGCAAGTAGCGATCCAAGTGAGTCAGTTTCACTAAACGGAACGAGAACACGATGTACGGATGCCACCACAGGGTCAGGGGTATGATGCAGGCCAAATGTATTATTTGACTATATTTGTATTATTAAAAAAAATGTATGCAGAGATACCAGATATACGATGCAGGTAAACGGAACATATGTGAGCACGGATCCTCGGGACTAGCAGAGATGAGACGTAATCAAGGACCAAGACGGGACGGGTCGGGTCGGATACTAAAGACAGATACCAAAATACTATCCGCACCAAAAAACAACTAAAGTCAAGAAAAAACCACAAGATAAAGAAAATAATCAAATCAAATATGGTATAACTGAACTAGGATGTTACAGATATTGGCACATCATATCTTTGGTATTTCTAAATAAGCCCCTATAATCCATACTATTTTAAGAAACCCCAATTTCATAATTTTTTTTGGCGCTGACCCGCAAGACCAATTTCTTTGTCAGCTTGTTTTAGTTCCCATCATGGTATCCTGGTCTAATTTCCCAACCCTCCAAACAGCCAGTTAAAAAACCTGCCGTCAACCACTTTCTTGTGCCACCCCATCTTCATGGCCTCCCTCATTGTACAGTCTATATTTTGCATACAGTGTTCGGGTGGGGTAAAAATGAAAAGTTAACCCTAGTTAACTAACCCAACAACCTAACCTTAGAACCAACAGTAAGTTCCTAATACGAAGGTTAATCTACTTAGGGCCTGTTTGGTTGTAGGATTTAGAAATTTGGATTCCAAAATAGCACGGTTGAAAATTTCTGGATTTGGTAATTTGTTATTTGATTGGTTTTGGATTCCTAGTATTGCATTTGTAGATTCTTGTAATCTTTGTTTGGTTGGTGAAAATAATATGCGATTTGGATTTGAGGATTTTAGAGATAGATAGATAGAGAGGGGATTTTTAAATAAATAAAGTATACGGGTCCCCCACCACATCATAAAATATCCTTACCCGTGTACTTTATTTATTTAAAAATCCCCTCTCTATCTATCTCTCTCTAAAATCCTCAAATCCAAATTCCACTTTATTTTCACCAACCAAACAAAGATTACAAGAATCTACAAATACAATACTAGGAATCCAAAACCAACCAAACAACAAATTACCAAATCCAGAATTTTTCAACCGTACTATTTTGGAATCCAAATTTCATAATCCTGCAACCAAACATGCCCTTAACTTCTGTACAATTTGGAGAGCTCTTATATAAGCATGAAAACGAATCAGATATAGGTGTTACCATATAGTTATTAAAAATGAAAATTACTATTCGTATTTGGTATAAGTCAAATACAAATATGAAATGAATGTTGCAAAACACGGATACAAAACGGATAATAGTGGCTATTGGTGGATGCCGATACGTATTTGGATAAACATCTAAAATGAAAATATCCGCTGCAATTCGGTAAAAATCGAATACAGATATGGAATTGACGATTTCAGGGCAAATTCATACGTCTCATATGTGTTGTGTGTTTATGTATGCTGTGCATGTGGGTTCTAGCGAATATGGAATTAGCTCGGATCACATCGGTGCTTTTAAACGAGTATGGACTATTGGCGAGCTTATTTCGAAATATAGAAGATTTGGGGGCCGAAATGGAAGAACCCCAGAATGAATAGGACCCGAGAAAGACAGAGAAATGGAGATGATGATGAAGAAGAAGAAGACAGATGAAAGCTCCTGCAGCTCTTCTTCATATATCTCCTATTCTTCTGCGCCCTTCCAAAACCCTAGCTTCATCTTCTTGTGCTCCATTCAAATTTCAATAATTGCTTTCTGGGTTTTGTAAATAGATCCTTGCTCTTATGCTTCCCAATCCAAAGATGGGATCTTGACCCATTTCTCTGAGCATTGAGGTACGTTTTGTTTGCAGGTCCCTGTTTTGTGATGTATCCATTTTCCTTCTTGTTATTCTCATTTTCTTGCATTTTAGATTTATAGACTCTTTTTAAAATAAAATAAATAAAAAAAGGCATCATTTTTGAGTTCAGATAATTCCAGAAAGCAAAATTTGGAGTGTAGATAACGCCAAAGCCAAACACCACGTCAAAGTTAAATTCTAGATGGAGTTAGGGCCTTAGAGACTAGAGTTCGCATCCCCTCTGCCTCCAATTTAAAGTAAACTCCCGTTATCCTACCTATGCCATGTTTGGATTTCCTTTTGGAGTTTAGAAAACTCTGGTTATCCTGACTTCAAAGTTGAGATAACCTGAGTTTACTAAACTCCAATCCAACCAAAGTTTACTAAACTCTAAAAATTTGGGAAGGAAAAAAATTAATTTTGGAGTTTAGATAACTCCAAAGCAAAATTTTGGAGTTTAGATATTTTCAGAGCCAAACACTCCATCAAAGTTGAACTTCTAAGTGGATGGTAGGGCCTTGCAAGCTAGAGTCTGCATCCTCTCTACCCCCACTTAAAAATAAACTCCTGTTACTCTAACTCCATACCAAATTGGGCCTTAGGGATTTATTGCATAGTCACAAATTCGCCGTTCGGGAATAATTCGGCGAGGTCGAAAATTCGGATTCGGAGAACTATTCGGAAAAAATCGGCAGGTATTCGGGAAAGATTCGGTAAGTGTTCGGGAAATGTTCGGGAAGGATTTCGAGCAATAAATTAATATATGAGACGCTAGGTTTTGATTTTGTGAATTATTTGCAGTTTTTTGAATTATTCGCTGTTTTTCACATAATTCGGGAATAATTCGCGAATTATTCGCGAATAATTCGCGAATTATTCGGCCAGTTCGGCAATGGCGAATAATTCGGCGAATAATTCGTTTGATCAAAAATTCGCGAATTATTCGCGAATTCGGCGAATAATTCGCGAATTATGTGACTATGATTTATTGTTGATAAATGAGGGTTTTGAAGAGGACCCTACCCTTATTGCAACTCTTGTTATCAACAGATGAACTTTCTATTAACTATATCTCTTAAGGTTAATGTCACTATTCTTCTTATTTGCTCCAACTTTATACCTTGATTCTTTTTATAACCCTTTTAGGTAAGGAAAAATGATTTTTTTAGAGAAACGATTAGTGGCAAAGCGCCCAAGGTTCTAATAAACAGAGTACAAAGCGAAATAAGCAACGACAACCAAAATACAAACCACATCTATCCAAACGTCATATCACTCAACAAAAACCAAAATACTACATGGTGCCAGGACACAGGCCATCGGGTCGCCAAAGCAATGCAACATATTTGCGCCAGCAGACAGTGATCAACGGTACTAATCACTTCGGGTTTTCCCCTAGAGGCATGTCGGCAGCCTCTGTGGTTGATGCCTCTTGATCAACTCCTCCAAGGAGCCTCTTAGTCTTGATCTCAAGCCCCTCTGACTCCCTTGCCTAGCATATAATAGTGTGAATAATATGATTATATACAATATCCAAATTGCAAAATTTGTTTCTAAATATTCTATAGTTTTTCTTTCGCGAAATTCCCCAAAAATAGTTGTTTTTTTTATGAGCATACATCTTGGAACCGAAGTGGATCGGTCTAACAGCTTCACAAAATTTGCTTGGGAACATGGTTTACAAGGCCGGAGAAGGAGGATCTATTAATGGCTCCTTTTACAATATAGTAAAAATCAGAAAAAAATTAATTTGTTATCATAATTTTATTTTTGGAGTGGGATCCAACCATTCAAGTTTCTGAGGAGCGAGGAGTAAACAAGAACTTGATCATGAGGCATTTTATCTATTTCGTGCTTGATCTACTATATATTTTTAATAGTTGAATAAAATCTTATATTTCCATTTCATCATTTTATTTTCTCGTGTTGCGACTTATACAGAATCTATGCCTCCTAATTAGGATCATCTAGATTCATTTTCACACGATGTGCTTAAATTGGCCCCTTGTCTCATTTAATCTGATAGTTTGTACCCGTGCTGCTCAAAAACTTTAAAGCCTCCATGAATCGCCCTCATACTTCTAAACTCTTTTAGAATCCATCTAGGAAGCACATACACTTTTATTTGCTTGCCATGTCCGTATCCGACACTCTGACATGTATTGGACACTCCGCCGGACACACTTGACCATGTCCGTCTATATTGGATGTCCACGGCACTTCTAGATAGTGTCGAGGGTTAAATATCTTTCATGAAGGACTACTAGAAAGAATATTTGTCCACTTCTAGATAGTGTAGGAGTTAAATCTCTATCCGGACGGACTACAACTAGAAAAAGTAAATGCCCATATTGATGCAAATGACGACGTCAGGCATATGAAAGTCGGCTTCAATTAAAAATGGTTAATATTTTGTTTGTTTACACTCTTATGAATTGTATTCTTATATGTTTTACTTTTAGTTTTACATATGCATTTGTTTATGCTAAAAAAACTTATGTGATTTTGATAAAGTTATAACATTTGTTTTATTTTATTATGCTTTTAAGGTTGTATTAGTATATATATTTTCTTATAGTTTACTATATTTTGTTTAATATATAAAATTAAATATATAGATAAATAATATAGCCGTATCCCCATGTCCTCCTTTTTACAAACTTACCATGTCCCGTGTCTGGGTCCGTGCTTCGTAGGGATCCATACAATAGTTCTACATTAAATCTAGGCCATAGCCCATCCTTATGTAATTGGGTATGTAGTCATATTTTGAGCCTCTTTGTTACTTTATTTAGGTAAGGTCTATCATTTATAATGGATGTATTCTTAACTCTCTCACAAGTATGAGTGAGCTTTTTCAGCTATTAAAATCTTTAGAGCAAGAATTTGCAGAGGATGACTTTCTTACTAATTGCTTGTTTGTCTAGATCGAGAATGCAATGTGAAAAATGCGGTACAATATGATGTTTACTTAAATGCGTGAGAAATGCAACTTAGAAGTGGATCTATTGTTTCTTATGCTAGTTTTTAAAAAAAAATATCAAAAAATTATGGATGCTTTTATTTAGCTATGTCATTTCAATTGTTATTTTAATATGCATACGCTTTCTACTTACAATTTATAATTGTAATTGTTATATACTAAAATAATATTATAGTTTATAAATTTTAATATTGTGTCCTACAAGTTTTTGCTCCCCCAGCAAAAAGATCCTGACTCCTCCTTTGGATGATGAGAACTGTAGGTATTATAATAGATCTGTTAAAGAGTGAAACCGTAAGGCAAGTGCAAAGGGAGAGAGGCCACACATCCAAGTCAGGGTTCATAGTGGATAGAAATATCTAATTTTGAATAACAAATGCCCGAAAAAAATGTTGGGGAATAAAGTAAATATTGGGTAGCATAGTGTAAGACAATACACACAAATATTACAAAATTATATATGTAAACATGGTATCCAAGCTGTTATCTATCCTTTAAACTAGTATAGTATAAGCGTAAAGACGTAAAAAGAGACATACACATATCAAACATTAAAACGAGTAATGGAATAAGGATCCACACATGTAGTTTAAGCTACAAAATATAGTAGTCAATTCAATGAAAATTAGCAATACTATGTTTAGTTGTGCCCAAAACATCAATCCAGGGAAATGACAAGCAAAATGTTAGGTGAGATAGGTAAGTAGCTAACCAAAATGGTAATTGTTCTGTTTGTATATGTATTTTTGCAATCAAATGTTGCATGCAACTCTATTCCTTAGAACCAAACAATCCCATAGCACTTAGCTATCAATATGGATATAGCCTCTCTCTCGACTAATCACTACCCACTATTTTGCGGTGCAAGTTGACCAAATGATATCACTAGTGTAGTTCAACGTTGGTTCAAAATAAAGTTCTTCCATCCCCAAATGCACCAATCAATAAGGATTATTAAATTTGCAATTGTTCAATCTCTAGGTGATTGGGATTGAGTTATTTGATGTTCTGGGAGAAGTATACGGAGGGGAGTTTGATTCGTTCATCTCAGAGAGGGTGCATGCCATCGCTGGAGACGTTTCATGTGAGAATTTAGGAATAGATGACATTTATCTCGTGAAAAAATTGTGGAAGGAAGTAGACATTTGTCAATATTGCAGGTGCCACCAACTTTTTTGAAAGGCAGCAAATTTAAATTTTTACTTGAGGGTATTAAGAAGTTTAGTGAAGGATTAAACCATGATATCTTAAGGATGGATTTAATTATTTTGATTATTTTGACAGATATGATGTAGCTTTGGGAATAAATGTCTTGGGTGCCCAAACATGTGCTGGGGTTTGGTAAGAATTGTGTATAGCTAGAAATACTTCTCCATGTCTCTACTGGTGAGTTGATTACTGTTGATTTTTGTTTTTCATTTTGAATTAGCAAATACCTACATGTTACTTAATCAAGCTTAGCACCATGATTGCAATTCTTGAGTATTAGCTTAGATGAACTGAAGTGGTAAAGAATTGGAGTGGGCTCAGGAAAGTCAATATCAAGTCCGCTTACGTTCTACAAATAAAAAACGATTACAAAATGATATATGCATCATAACAATATATATCTTTAGTTGATTTTTCAAATCTTGTACATCATATTTTTTCGTTGTTTAGCCTATGTAGCTCGGATCCAAAAGGGGCTTATATTAGAGAAATTGTTGGGACATGGTGAATCACTTAAACCTGGAATTGTGGTGGACAAAGAGGTTGAATTAAGGTTAGTGGAAGAGAGAAAAAGGGAACTCTGTTTTGAGACATCAAAGGACACTGAACGAACAACGATGAAAGAATTTGGTCTTCAAAGGTGAGACACCCTTGTACATGATAGGAACCCTTCCATCTGAAAGCATTAAAACAATTATTTGATTCTGTTTGGAGCCTATTAAAGTGATTGAACCTCCATTTTAAGTTTTCCCCTTTTGATTCTATTTCATGGTGGGACGTTCTCTATCTTTATATTTAAAAATTGTTGGAATAGTTTAGAATATATTGTTATTAAGGTACATCGTACCATGATGCTTGGGTATCAAGTAATTGTAATCCCTATATAAAGAGACCATTAGTTACATAATAAAATATCTCTTTCTTATCTTTTTTTTTATCTTTAACATAAGAAAGATTTACAGTTAAATAAGCGAAAATTCTGGCAACTGTACATGCGCTATACTTGGAAGATCATGGCAGTCACCCCCTTTCAGTGCCCAGACATAGAATGAATGCGTAGGGGCGGTGTCTTGGTCTTTTTCCTTTTTCTGAACTAGAAATTGCGTAGGTAGTCTATTGCCGAACTATTAAATAAAGCTTACGCTGAACTCTGTCTTCGACCAACCTCGGCTCTCCTAACTTGAGATTTCCCATATCTTTGCGTCTTAAAGCAGGCACCCTACTATTGGTAGGGACTCGAACTTAGAACTTGTCGGGTATCAGAGCAGGTCTTCTAAACTCCAACCCTAAAAAAACCCTACCCCGCAGCCCTCGCCCTTGCCGCCCTCCTTCCTCTCTCCAGATCTCCTCGCCTCTCGAAGCATCCAGACCTCGATTGTCCCCATGCCCGTGCCCGCCTCCAGACCTCGATCGACCCCTTGCCCTTGCCCTCGAAGCATCCTGACCACGCCCATGCCCACACCTCCCTCCAGACCTTTGCCAGATCTCTCCACGCTGCCCTCTTCCAAGCCGCAACCCTCCACGCAACCCTCCTCGGCGCTGCCCTCCTCCACGCTGCCCTTCTCCAAGTTAAAGATAAAAAGAGGAGAGATATTTTATTATGTGACAAATGGTCTCTTTATATAAGGATTATAATTACTTGATACCCAAGTATCATGATACGGTATACCCTAATAATAATATATTCTAAACTATTTCAACACTCCCCTCAAGCTGGAGTATAGATATCAGTGATGCATAGCTTGGACAATAGATGAACGAATGCGGGTCTTGGAAGAGATTTCGTCAAAATCTCGGTTGTTAAAGTTTAAAGTTTATTTAAAGTTGAGGGGGTGATAGGCTTTTAATAGGTACATATAGGCCTTTGATATAAGTGAGCTCCAATAATAAGACTCAAGCCTTGTTGAGTTTTGGCCTATCTTATATCTTATACCCACGTGTTTCTTTTATTGTTTCCAATGTGAGACTATTTTTAAAGTCCCATCATTTGGTTTTTTTGCTTTCAACACTCCCTCTCACGTGCAACCATCATTTTTTCTTTGGTGTGGTTGTCACGTGGAAAGTACAAATAGAGTTACGTGTAATCATCACTTTTTTTGGTGTGGTTGTCATGTGCAAAGTACGAGAAGCGTTACGTACAACCATCACTTTTTCCTGGTGTGGTTGTAACGTGGAGGATCGAGCTATTGGCTTTGATACCATGTAGAGCATGAAGTTTATTTAAAGTCGAGAGAGTAATGAGCTTTTTATAGGTACACATGAGCTTTTGGTATAAGTGGGTTCCAACAATAAGATTCAAGCCCTATTGAGATTTGACCTATCTTATATCTTATACCTATGTATTTCTTTTGTTGTTTTCAATATGGGACTATCTTTAAAATCCCATCATTTGGTTTTTACTTTCAACACTCTCCCTCACGTGCAACCATCATTTTTTCTTGGTGTGGTTGTCACGTGAAAAGTATGAGTAGAATTACATGCAACCATCACTTTTTCTTGGTGTGATTGTCATATACAAAGTATGAGAAGAGTTACGTGCGACCATCACTTTTTCTTGGTATGGTTGTCACGTGTAAGACCGAGCCATTGATCCTGATACCATGTTAAAGTTTAATGTTTTATTTAAAGTTGAGAGAGTGATGGGCCTTTTATAGGTACACATGAGCCTTTGATATAAGTGAGTTCCAACAATAAAACTCAAGCTTTTTTAAGGTTTGGCCCATCTTATATCTCATAGTTATGTGTTTATTTTGTTTTCAATGTGGGACTATCTTTAAAGCCCTATCATTTGGTTTTTTTTACTTTCAATATCGGCAATCTGTGCATGAGTAGAAACATGATGGATACTGACTTTCTTTTCAACAATTTTCTTCCGGATGAAGTGGCAATCCACTTCAATGTGTTTTGTGCGTTCGTGCAACACTGAATTCTCTGAAATATGAATTGCACCTTTATTGTCACAGAACAAAGTTGCTGGTGTTATAGAACTAACACCGAAATCTTGAAGCAATATAGAGAGAGCCACGTCAATTCTGAGACGGCATGGGCCATAAGCATATATTCAGCCTCGGCTGATGAGCGTGTAACAATATGTTGTTTCTTGCTGAGCCAAATAACTAGGTTCTCCGCAAAGAAAACACAAAATTCACTCGTGAAGCGACGGTAATCCACATATTCGGCAAAATCGACATCAGCATAGACTATAAGAGACAGATTAGAACAAGGTTTATAGAGAAGATCTTGCCCAGATGCACGCTTCAAATAGCGGAGAATGCGCCCAACGGTCCGAAAATGTGAAACTAATGACGACCGCATAAACTGGCTCACTGTGCTGACTGCAAAGGATATGTCTGGACGAGTAGCCGTGAGATAGATCAGCATCCCAACTAACCGTCGATACCGACCTGAATCGGAAAGTGGCCGGTCATCAGGTGAGCTAACGTGAGAGAACTTTACTGTTGTATCCATGGGAGTATCAGCAGGGCGACAACCAAGAAATCCCGTTTCTTTAAGAAGATCGAGATTATACTTCCGCCGTGAAAGAAATAATGATCTCTTATTTCGAGATACCTCTATACTAAGAAAATACCGTAGAGGAACAAGATCTTTGGTATGAATGTGAGGCCAAATGAGTTTTGACCTTAGATATACCATCGGAATCATCTCCAGTGATGCTTATGTCATCAACATAAATAAGAATAACCATTTCTTCTTTCCGTCTATGTATAAAAAGAGATGCATCTTCCGAGCTTCTTATGAAATTTATCTTTTTTAGGACCATGCTGAATTTATCGAACCATGTCCGAGGTGATTGTTTTAGGCCATAGATAGATTTTTTAAGATGACATATAAAAGACTCTCCCTGACGCTCAATGCCAGAAGGCTGCTGCATATAAACCGTCTCTTAAAGGTTGCAATTGAGGAAGGCATTCTTAACGTCGAGCTGATGTAGAGGCCAATCACGAGTAACTGCAAGAGTGATCAAGACACGAACAGTAGTGAGTTTGGCCACTGGAGAAAAAGTCTCAGCATAGTCGACACCGTATTGCTGAGTATAACCTTTGGTAACAAGACGGACCTTCAAACGAGATACACTGCTATTAGGGTTATGTTTGATAGCAAAGACCCACCAGCAACCAACTACATTTTTTTGTGAAGGGAGTGATCAGATCTCAAATGTGATTAGACCTCAGTGCCTGCAACTCTTCTATCATAGCCCTATGCCAATTGGATGACTCATAGCTTCCTGAATAGAGTTAGAAAGGGAAACAACAGGTAAGGAAAAGACAAAATGATATAAAGCTGGAGTAAGACGATAATATGAAATAAATAAAGCAAGAGGGTGAGAAGTAGTGTATATTCGTTTACCTTTACGAAGAGCAATTGGTAAGTTGTCGGACAAACCATCAGAAGAAGGGAGAGGTGAAGGCTCGTCAGCTTCTGGCTGTATACATAGAGGAGGAGCTTCAATATATGCTGTTGAATCTATCACTGCTTTTTTTCGACGACTATATGCCTGCGTAATCGGAGGTGGAGGATGAGGAAGTTTGACAGTAGTAGATTCGGTTTGAATTGGTTGGTCATCTGGAGATATAGGAAGTCGTGATGTTGCGTGAGGACTTTTCGCTGGGGTAAAAGGGCTGATCCTAAAAAAAGGTGATATCATGAGAGACTACCACAGTGGATGTAGAAGGATGCAGGCAAACGTAACCTTTTTGAGTTCTAAAATAACCAACAAATATATGTTTTGACAGCCCTAAAATCCAATTTATTGCGAGTTAAGATTATGAACGTAGCAAACACATCCAAATACCTTAGAAGGAAGGGGAAAATGTCTTGGTTGAGAAATAAAATAGAGAATAGTGTTTGGTTTTGAAGAATTGTGGAAAGTATGCGATTAATCAAAAAATATGCAATAAGGCAAAATTCCAAAGGCGTTTTGGGACATGCATGCTAAGCATAATAGAACGAGCAACGTCAAGCAAGTCACGATTTTTTCTTTCAGTAATGACATTTCGTTGTGGTGTGTATGAGCAGAAAGTTTGATGAATAATCCCATGGGATTGACAAAGAGTTTGAAAAATATGACTCAAGCATTCTTTTCCATTATCAGTTTTTAGAGTTTTAATAGACGTATCAAACTGATTAGCCACTTTATTAATAAATGTCTTAAACACATGTGGTAATTCAGATCGATCACGTAAAAAAAACAGCCATGTTATTCTAGAGCGATCTTCAATAAAAGTGACAATATTTGTAGCCAAATATACTAGTATGCTTGTAAGGACCCTAAATGTCAGAATGGACTAACTTAAATATCGAAGAACTACGTTTATTAATTGAAGGAAAAAAAGAACGAAAATGTTTCCCTAAAATACATGATTCACATGAAAAATCAGATAAAGAGAAAGCAGGTAACATGGTACGTAGCATAGGACGAGGTGGATGCCCAAGACGACGATGCCAACAAATGGTAGAAACAGTATCAAATGCGGAAGGTGGCACATCCAAGTAGTACATGCCATTAATTTCTTTACCTTCACAAATCCGCTCCTTCGTCTGGTTGTCCTGGATCATTAAGTTATTAGAAAAGAAATTTATTGAACAATTGAAATTATTGGTAAGGCGACGAACAGATAAAAAATTTGTACAAAGTGAAAGAATAACTAGAACATTTTAAGCTGTAAGGAAAATGTCACATCAATATTGGTACAATCATGAACATGAAGGACATCCCCATTGGCAATGATAATGAATTTATGAGAAGTGGAAAACACAGAGTTAGAAGCAGTATGAGTCACGTGGTCTGAAGCTCCGGAGTCAAGAACCCAATGGTTTGACTGAGACAGTAGAGATATACCTGATATGGTTAAGTCGACAATAGAGACATGAGAGAAAATACGTTGCAGGTGCTGTAAGTCTTCAGGAGAGATCTATAAGAATGATGATACTGGCGGTTGGGTCGCTGTGGATGGAAGAGTTGTACTCTGTCGGGCAGTAGGAGTCTGATCCGGATAGCCATGTTTCTCCCAGCAGAATTGATCTGTATGGTTGGTATGATCGCAATGAGAGCAAGAAAGGGAACCACGTCCGCGACCCCGATCCCGACCCCCATGTCCCCGAGTACCAATAGAAGTATGGCCACGACCAGAGAGAAATCCTCGGCTATGGCCTTGAGCAACAAGGGCAAAAGATGGAACCTCTACTGTAGAAGTGCCTGGTGGAGGGACACGATAAGTAGCAACGAGAATACTATTCAGAGTAAGCATACCGTCATAAAAGAGAAGAAAGGAGTGAACTCCATCTAAGTGAGGCTTTTATTAGGACTCTTGTTGAGATGCGTGGATTAAAATAGTCCCACATTGGAAAAACTATGAGAGGTACATCGGTATAAAATATAAGATGGGATAAACCTTAACAAGGCTCGAGTATTATTGTTGGAATCCATTTATATCAAAAGCCCTCGTACACTCATAAATAATATATATAATCGCCTCCCTCATTCTTGAAAAAATATATAAAAATCTAATATGACATCAAAGCCCAGATCGATCAATCGGGACCTCAACAATACCTCTGAAAGAAGCAGTTTACAGGCACAAAAAAGTGCCTCTGAGAGAACCGGCTCTACAGGTGTCCACATGACGACCACAAAAAAAAATGATGGTTGCACGTGAGGGAGAGTGTTGACGTATGGATTAAAATAGTCCCACATTGGAAAAACTATGAGAGGACTTGGGTATAAGATATAAGATGTGACAAATCTCAACATGGCTCGAGTCTTATTGTTAGAACCATTTATATCAAAAGCCCTTGTACACTCATAAATAATATATATAATCGCCCCCTCATTCTTGAAAAAATATATAAAAATATAATAAAAATAAAAATAATAATAATTTGGTAAGGATTCAACAAAGGTTTTAATACTAAGTTTTGGGTAAGTAATAATTCACAAATCTTTTATAATTGATGTTTCTAATTTATTTGCTCTTCATCTCATAGGGCTAGAAATTTTGGCTGGCCAAATACCTATGTTTTCACAAAGGCTATGGGAGAGATGTTGCTTTGCCACTCTGGAGGAGACTTGCCTCTTGTTATTATCCGCCCCACAATTGTCACAAGCATCTATAAAGAACCATTACCTGGTTGGAGTGAGGGGACTAGGTAACTGAATTTATTTCAAGACTTTGTTCTTAGTAACTATTTCACATATTTCTCTACTGCAACTTAGATTTTCAACATCTATGTATATGTTTTCTAGGACCATAGACAGCTTTATCGAACCTGGTGTGAAGGGAAAGCTTTCAACTGTCTTTGGAGATCCTGCAGCGATTTTGGATGTGGTTAGTACGAACTAGTAGAATGTGCACTGCCAGACATAAAAATAGGATGGAAAATGCTTTACACCCCTGATTAAAACCTATAGAAAAGTGCTTTACACACGCACTCAAGCATGTATACACATGCTCAGAGATTGGCACAAGGTAGTCCTCTTTGCATGCCAGTGTTTGACCCCACCATGTCAGACTCTCTGTGTGCACATATGAGTAGACAGGTATGTAAGTGGGTGAAGTATTATTCAGAGGCTCAGACAAATGTTATCATCTGTCATGCAAACTTTCATGCCCAAAAAATTATGCATCTACCATTGAACACAATACAGTCAATTTTTGATCTAATGACATCTCATATGATCATTGTTTGTCGAATGCGCCACCTGAAGAATTACTCCATGTTCCAGGTGCAATACACTCCACAAGTGAGACATACAGATAGTACTATTTATCAGTAATTGAGCAGCATACCAATATAGCTCTTTCTTATCGTGATTATGTCTAAAAACTTCATCCATCAATGTATGGTAACATTCTCCCTCATTGTTAAACCGCAATTCATAAATTTAATTTTCTGGTTCAATTGATCTTGATACGCTTTTAGTGCTTGCTTGACATACGATTTTTGGTATTTATCTTTAGGTTCAAAAGATACCTATCTCAAAAAAATAATCTAGATCACAAAACGGACGGTCATCATGTAAGGAAGTGTTAGAGCATAAAAGTATATACTTCATCCCTCACCAGAACTTTTGAGTTTCGGTGCAGTTTGTAGTGACATTAAGATGATATCATGGCCACCCAAGCTTTTGACTTCAACAGATGCTTACATTTTTTTTGTCTAATGACTTTTTCTATAGATTCCTGGAGATTTCATGGTGAATGCAATGATCGTCGCTTTGATTGCTCATTCACAACAACGATCTACTTTTATCTACCACATCTGCTCATCTATTAGAAATCCAATGACGAGCTATACCTTACTTCAAGTCTATTATCATTATTGCGCAAAAAATCCTAGAAAAGGGGAGGATGGTAAAGCATTAAAAAACAAGAATTTATTTCTTCAATTCAGCACCTTTGCTGTGGGGATATATATTTCTTTGTTTCTGGTTGCCAACAAAGGTTAGTATTTAGTTCAGTGTACATCATCAATATTACCTAAATTAGAACATATATATGGAGGCTTTGTGGTTTCACTTATTTGGTTTGTAACCGGTGTACACTCATAAATAAAACATATACTCGCCCCCTCGTTCTTTAATATATATATATATATACATACATGTATATATGTGTATACATGTATATATATATACATGTATACATGTATATATATATACATGTATACATGTATATATATATACATGTATACATGTATATATATATACATGTATACATGTATATATATATATACATGTATATATATGTATATACATGTATATATCAGAGCCCAGATCGATCGGGACCTCAACAATATCTCTGAGAGAAGCATGCTACAATCACAAAAAGTGCATCTGAGAGACCTAGCTCTACAAGTGTTCTGCAATCCATGTGACAGCCACACAAAGAAAAAGTGTTGGTTGCACGTGAGGGGAGTGTTGAGATGTGAGAGACTAAAATAGTCTCATATTGGAAAAACTATGAGAGGTATATGTGTATAAGATATAAGATGGAACAATCTTAACAAGACTTGAATCTTGTTGTTGGAACCCACTTATATCAAAAGCCCGTATACACTCATAAATAAAATATATAATCGCCATATATATATAGTGATCATGAAGATGAATACCATTGACATGTGTGTTTCAGAGTCAGTAATTATAGACTTATTCCAATTTGATTGTCAGTGCACTTGTCTCTGAATTGTTTTATACAAATCAATATACCCGTAATTTATATTTGCACTTTTATAATTCAAACCCCATGCGGGGTTTGTGATCTGAAATTTTGTTGCAGGAGACACAACACGTCAAAAGTTGGCTGAGTTCAAAGGATTACTTTCTATGTACCACATGTTAAAGGCTGAGCTTTTTCTGTAAAAGAAATTAATTTTCCCACAACCTTCCTTTCTATTATTAGTCTACATAACTATACGGGTGATAAAAAATCATGCTTTCTTAATACCTAACCCCACCAAATTTAAAAAATAAAAAAATAAAAATAAAGGTAAAGTAAAATAAAATAATATATTTTGCAAACGTGCTAGTTAATGGAGGTCCTTTGACATTAAGCCCAATTATGAAATTATATTTTGCAATTTGAAGATGCAATATTTTTCAAAATTCTCTTTTCCCCAATCTTCATTTCCTAACCCTAAGCACCTTTTTTCCGCTGTCAAAAACCTCTGATTTCGAAACGGTAGTAAAAAACCCCTTAGAAATTTTTCTTGTAGTATCTACATAGTAGCCTGCTATATCTAACCAATTCATACAAACTATTTAGATATCACAGAAAATGGTTTAGATATCACAGGCAAATGCTTAGATATCGCTGGCTACTGCTTAGATATCGCAGAAAACTAGATATAGCAGGCAACTATTGGATATGACAGGTAAGGGTTTTCATGACAACTAAAAACTTTTTTAGGGGGGTTTTGACTAACTTTTCGAGGCCGGGTTTTTTTGACAATAGAAGAAAGTGCTTGTTTTTTCTGACAATTTACCCTTATCATTATTATTTTCTCTCCGTACATTGCAAATCCCCAAAATCTAGTCTTTTTAACCCCGGTTATTATAATGAGTGAAGCTCTTGGATTCTTGATATTGACTGTACTAGTAGATTTGTGTTGTTTGGTTGCAAAATGTGCTGTCCGATGTTTAGTTGCACATGTGCTATCATTCGCAAGTAGCTTAAACAGATGATGAACTTTCCTAATGTTTTTCTCCTTTAAATATTGGTGTTGCAGTTACTGAATATTATATTCAGTCAAGCATTCTCACAGCAGTACCAGAGGCTAAATTGTAAATATAAATATTTTGCGCGATTGTTTGATCTCTATGCTCCATTTTCTTTCTTCAAGGGACAGTAAGATGGTTTCCCTTTTATTTTATGTGGTGTCTAACTGTTTAGAAACCTTCATATTCATTAGAAACCATGTTACCCTTTAACAGATTAGTGAGATATATGTAGTGAATGTTAAACAAACTTCACTACTACGGAGAATGGATTTGGTCACCACAGATACGTTTGGTCACGGTTAAAACCGTGACACAACTGTCATCTAAAACCCCGTCATGAGAACCCTAGTCACGCCTTTAACTGTAACAACCGAGTCCAGTTATACCAAATTCTGTTACCGTGTGTGCTGTTGTGGTACTTATTTCATTTATCGTGTTTTGGCAGTTACTAGTTATAGATTACCCCGACATTACATTTTTGGCATATAACAATTTAATTCATTTAAAATAATTTAAAATATACTTGTCATGGCCTGCTTGATGCCTCTAACCCTGTGGTAGCGTCCTTGCATCGTGTTCTCGTCCCGTTCAGTGAAACGGACGTGTTTGGACGACTACGCGCACGTACGTGCGTCCGTTCTTGGGATATGCTTTTTCAATACAAAATCCTTCATTTTAATTTTTGGAACCTGCCTCTAATTTTCGTATTTTCAAATCCAAATTTTGGGCCCAATCCGGGCGCATTTTGAATTGTTTTTATTCCGCCAAATTCTAATCATTTAAATATTTTTTTTTCAAATCAATTTAACCTATTTGCTTGGGCAACAGAGAAAGTTTGTGTGGTGAAAATCTTTTTCCTGTAACATATCTATTCTTAAAATTAGTAGCAAAATCTTTCATATATTTTTTATAACCTATTAAATTTTTTCCCAACACCTCATCTGACCAATCAAAACCCCATAAATCTTTTACAATTTTCCTGAGCCAATCGCGAGCCTCCATTTCCATTCGACCCCACATCCCTCTCTCTCTCCCTTCACTGCCATTCCTCTCTCTCTCCCCTTTCCCCTTCTCTTTCTCTCTCTTCTCTCTTTCTTTCTCTTGCGAATACTGCCAAATTTATATCTCCTCACTGTTACTCTCTCTCTCACTCCTCTCGCGCGTTCTCTCTCTCCTCTCGAATGTCTTTCTCTCTCCCCGTATCTCTCTCTCTTTATATTTCTTCTCTTCTTCTTTTACACAAACTAAAACCCATCGCCTACGAAACCCTAGCCGCCGTTCCTCGCTTCTGCCTAGCGCCGACGACGCCCGCACAAGCCTCGTCGCCCCTCACCCTCGTCGCAGTCGCCTCCACCTTCTCTCCTCCCTCCTTTTCTTCTTTCCTGAGCAGCCGAGAACCACACACCCACTCGTCTTGGCCACCCCCGCTTCCAGCCGCCGCCGGTGACCTCGTCCCCGTGCCCTTAGCCTTGTGCACACCCCAGTAAGCGCCCTTCTCCATCTCATTCTTCTCTTCTTTACATTCTTTTCTGTAAAGTTGCTGTTCTGGTTTCTTGAAGGGAGGTCTTTGTTCATCGTCGGAGCCCGTCGATCTCGCCACGGTTGGTCTCGCTGCCACCACAGCACCTCCTCTGAAAACCCTTCGCAGTTTTCTGGTTCGCCGGAATCCGACCGTGCCGGCAACGTTTCCCGACGACCCAGCGGGGACCTCTGACCCGTGTGACTCCACTGTTCGTCGTTTGGGCTCATTCCGTGTACCGTGCGCGCGTCGCGACTTTTCCCCGCCGATGCGTAACGTTCCGTTTTCCGTATCGCGGCCCGTCGAGGCAAGTGAAACTTGCTATATGCTATTCAAATTATTCTTATGCTAATTTATCCATTTTCCTATTAAATCTCTAGATAGAATCGAAAGTCTTGAATTTCAAGTTAACCGCATAACGTCCCGTTTACATATTTTCTGATCTAGAACTTGAAACTTAATTGTTGCATATAGTTGTTTAGACCTAGTAATCACATGTATATGTTAGACCACATGATCACGATTGTTTATAACCATGATACCTTTTTTCTCTAATATTAATCTATCGGACATCCGTGTGCATCTTTAACCGGTTTAATTACAATTGCATCCATTGAACAGATTATACATGTCATCGCATCCCTAGATTACTCAATACTGATTAACCTGGTTTTTAGCATTCACATCTGTCATACTGTATTCATATAATGCTGACACCATCTCTTAAACACAAACTGATAACTGTACAGCTAACTAGTTTAATCTGCTTTATTGCTTAACCTATTACATGTGCCAATTTATTGTGTTGTTGATACCCACGCTTATTTATTTATAACCATGATTATGCTAGTTGACTATGAGCACTCACATAATATCTTTTACACCCGGACATGACTTGCTACATACATATTACTTGATCCGACATGGTACTGTATACTAGACTTGACCCGATGTACCATGGCTTGACCTGTTACCTAATCTTGTATCTAATGCCAACAAACCTGACATGTAGTCCTTATGGACCGTTCCTGTTGTCTATCCAGACAAACCTGCACCTACCTGATCCTGTGTTGGCATTAGTTCTTGATTACTGAATACCTGACTTGAACACTTATAACCTGGGAGTATGGGGAAATCAATGATGAAACCTGACTTGTAACTCAACAGTTCGATACCCGTTCTGATCAGTCTTACGGGTTAGGCCAGCCCTGGAGTGATGATGCTGACATCACTCATCTGTACATGCTACCTTTTACTGCCTAGCGGCACGTCTCGGATTCAGTCCGAGAATCTTGACCGTGGTCCCGGGCACGCACGGGATACTATTGAGTTACATCGACGATTCATCGAATTGATTTCAAAGACTTGAGAGTAGATAACTCAATAGACCAGTTTGGTTTACTCACTGCACACTACCCTTCACTGCCCTGATCTATATTGCTGTTACACTTGTTTTGCCATTCATGATTATATTTGCATTGTCTGTTACCGTGTTTATATTTTATTACTTGATGACATGACGCGCTGACGTCTGGGTTTTGCATGGCCCAGATTCCGTACCTTTACTGCAGTCCGAGCAGGAGTACTTCAGCTAGCAGGCTGAGCAGTGAGGATTCAGTAGTAGTTATTTCTTTTATTTTCTGCATTTTATTCCTGATGTGAGTTCGCATTATGGGACATACATTCCAGTTATTTTGTATTGGATCTTTTGCTTCCGCACTTTTATTATTCTTGACTCATGTTATCTTGGCTTATGGACATGTATTAGTTATATTTTATTCTTGATATCTCTACAGCCGTAATGTGACTGTGGATGGATATTTCCTACCCACAGGTAGCATGGTTGGCTATGTCACGTGCCCATCTTAGCGTACTCTGGGAAGCGGGGCGTGACATGGTTCTTTTGGTGTCAGAGCCATAGGTTAGTCGGGTTGATTCTTTTTGTAGTTGGGTATTGTACCCAATACACGATTCAGAATACCCGTGTTTAGGAAACATGTCCTGCCACCTTGCTGTTTTACCGTTCTTGAATCTAACCTCCTCCTGATTATATCTTTACGGTGTGCAAACTTCCTTTGCATATCGACTCGAAAACCTAATTCCTTGTTATCTCTAGAACTTAGGCGACTTGGGTGGAGTTATGTAATTATAGCTATGATACCGCGGCATAGTTACAATATGGTACTCTATTTAAGTAACTCGGAGTTCTAGCCTTGATCTATATTTTGAATCTGTTATCATGCTAATACTTGGGTGTTTTGATTTCTGGAACATGGCAGACAAAAATCTGAAGACGTACCAAAGGCGTGTTGACGAAGCCGCTATACTTGGAGTAATACGTGGGATGTTGGAGAATCAAAAGCGGCAGACCGAGCTGATCCAGCAGCAAGCTGAATCGTTTCAGGAAGGTTTGCGGACCGTTCAGCAGTCCGTGAACAATGTTGGGGCCAGACCAGTAGATCGAGTGGGGACCGTAGCAGATTTCAGGAGACTGGGTCCATCTGTCTTTACTGCTTTGGAAGAGCCGTTGCCAGCAGAGCAGTGGCTTGTTGACACGGAGAACCTGCTCATTGCGGCGTAGATCCCAGATGATAAGAGGGTGGATGTGGTATGCATCCAGCTAGTGGATTACGCCCATGAATGGTGACTTGTGGAGGAGACCCGCTTGCCCAAGCCGATCAAGTGGGCAGATTTTTCATGGAGTTTCCTGGAGAAGTTCTTCCCGCGGACTGCACGGGAGGAAATGGAAGAGAAGTTCATCAGTCTAAGGCAGAACGGTGCACCTGTAGATGTGCATGCAGCGGAATGGACGCGGCTCAGTAGGTTCGCTGGACCTTTAGTTGCCAACAATGCAGACAGGGTAAGGAGGTTCATGCGCAGCTTGGATGTGGACATCCAGAGGCAGATTGTCTCCCTGGGTTTGACCACTTTCTCACAGGTACTTACGGCAGCTCGAGAACAGCAGAGTTTATCTGGGAAGACTGGGAGTTCGCAGCAGACAGCAATTACAGTACGGAAGCCGACTTTTGCACCGAACCGAGCATATGGACACAGGGGTATTCCTGTGAACCGTCGTGGCGTAACACCGATGAAGAAGCCTGTTGTTGTTGATCGAAGAAGGAGCGTGATTTGTGACTACTGCCATTTACCTGGACACGTACAAAAGGATTGTCGAAGGAGGCAGGGACTCTGTTTAGTTTGAGGAGCGGCAGATCACACTGTCAACGCTTGTCCGTCGAAGCTTCGCACGAGGGATGATATTCCGAAGCCACCGCAGAAACCGTTTCCGGGACAGAAGCAGCTGACTCAAGGACCCAATCAGGCTCGAGCTTCTACCTTGACAGCTGAGGAAGCTAAGGCTTCAGGAGAAGTCGTTTCAGGTATTCTACTCGTTCATGGTTTTCCCGTATTAGCGTTATTTGATTCTGGTGCATCCCATTGTTTTATGTCGTCCAAGTTTATAGCTACACACTCGATTACCTGCACGACCCTGTCTAGTTTCTGGGACATACACACTGGGAATGGGAAAATCATATCTAGTAGAGAATGTAAAGATTGTGCAGTTGCTGTTTGCGGATGGGAGCTTTTTGTAAATTTCTTGGTGATTGATACAGGCAACTACGAAGTCGTCTTGGGAATGGATTTTCTTGGCACTTTCCATGCTCACATTGATTGTAGGGCAAAGAAAGTAATTTTCCATATTCCCGGACATTCCGAGTTTATCTTCACTGGAGAAAGCAGTTCTGTCGGGCCAGTTGAGTTTAGGGCTAGGCCGACAGCTAATATTCTTGCAGCAATGAAGGTTGATAAAAGGTAAGAGCCAGTTGCTGTTCGAGATTTTATGGACGTGTTTGAAGATATATCAGGATTACCGTTGAAGCGAGACGTGGTGTTCGCAATTGATCTTATTCCTGGTGCAGCGCCAGTTTCTAGAGCGTATTATCCAATGGCACCAGTGGAATTGGAGGAAGTTAAGAAGCAGGTTACTGAATTGCTTGAGAAAGGTTGGATTCGAAGCAGGAACTCGCTTTGGGGAGCTCCAGTTCTTCTAGTCAAGAAGGATGGCACAAGAAGGATGTGCATCGACTATCGAGAATTAAACCGGGTGACTATTAAGAACAAGTACCCGATCCCTCGCATTGGCGAACTATTTGAGCAGCTTAGTGGCGCGAGGGTATTCTCGAAGCTGGATTTGCGATCCGGATATCATCAGGTTCGAGTGAAAGCAGAGGATATTTGCAAGACGGCGTTCCGAACTCGGCATGGACATTACGAATACTTAGTGATGCCCTTCGGAGTTACGAATGCACCAGCTATATTCATGGACTTGATGAACCGAATCTTTTCACCATTCTTGGACCAGTTTATTGTGGTGTTCATTGACGATATTCTGGTTTACTCGAAGAGTATTGAAGAGCATGCAGAACATTTGAAGATCGCACTGCAGACGTTGAGACAAGAGAAATTGTATGCGAAGATGAGCAAGTGCGAGATTTGGCTGGAGGGAGTAAAGTTTTTGGGGCATGTTGTGTCTGGCGATGGAATCGCCGTCGATCCCGAAAAGATTGCAGCAGTTCGTGATTGGCCGATTCCGAAGAATGTTGCGGAGATAAGAAGCTTTCTTGGACTCGCCGGGTATTACAGAAGATTTGTGGAGAACTTTGCTCGTCTGGCAGAGTCGTTGACCAAGCTTACGCGCAAGGAGGTACCTTTTGTGTGGACGGATATGTGTGCGTCAGCTTTTGAGACGTTGAAGCAAAGATTGATAACCGTCCCTATTCTGACCGTGTCAGACAGTTCCGGACGATTGGTAATTCACAGCGACGCATCTGGGAAAGGATTGGGATGCGTTTTGATGCAGCATGGGAAGGTTGTAGCGTACGCATCGAGACAGTTGAAGACCCATGAGAAGAATTACCCAACTCACGATTTGGAGCTTGCGGCTGTGATCTTCGCTTTGAAGATTTGGAGACACTACCTTTTAGGCGAAAGGGTCGAGGTGTTCACTGATCATAAGAGCTTGAAGTATGTGTTCACGCAGAATGAGCTTAATATTAGGCAACGTAGATGGTTGGAGCTGATGGCTGACTACGATCTTGATCTTAAGTACCATCCGGGGAAGGTTAATGTCGTGCCGGATGCGCTCAGTCGGTTGCCAGCTATTCAGATGTTGATTACGCAGAAGGAACTCGTTGAAGACTTTCGGAGGTTTGATTTGGAGGTTGTGCTACCGCATTCTTCGGGACAATTGATGCAGCTGCAGGTACATTCATCGTTGATCGAGGATATTAAAGCAGCGCAACCGCAGGACCCTACATTGCAAAAGTTTCGAGAACAGGTTGAAGCCGGACTACGAGCAGATTTATTGATCCACGAAGATGGTTCGTTGAGGTATGGTAGCCGTTTGTGTGTGCCAAAGAGGGATATTCGTGAAGAACTTATGAAGGTGGCGCACAGCTCAGCTTATTCCGTACATCCAGGAGGCATGAAGATGTATCGAGATATACGACAGCATTTCTGGTGGGAAGGCATGAAACGGGAGGTTGCTCGCTTTGTGGCAAAGTGCTTGGTGTGTCAGCAAGTTAAGGCTGAACATCAAAGGGTTGCTGGTTTGTTGCAACCACTTCCGATTCCTCAGTGGAAGTGGGAACATATAACCATGGATTTCGCGACAGCTCTACCGCGGAGTCCAAAAGGCAACAATGCAGTATGGGTGATTGTTGATTGCTTGACCAAGGCAGCTCATTTCATTCCTTTTCGGGTTGGTCAATCAACGGAAACTTTGGCAGAAAGGTACATGCAGGAGATTGTACGATTGCATGGAGTACCGGTGAGCATCGTGTCCGATCGTGACACTCGGTTCTTATCACACTTCTGGAGGAGCTTACAGGAAAGTTTGAGGACTCGATTGAATTTTAGCACAGCTTATCATCCTCAAACAGATGGCCAGTCGGAGAGAACGATCCAAACTCTTGAAGATATGTTGAGAGCTTGCATGTTGGACTTCAAGGATTCATGGGAGGATCATCTACATTTGGTGGAGTTTCTTACAACAACAGTTTCCAGGCAACGATTCAGATGGCTCCATTCGAAGCTTTATATGGTCGCAAGTGTCGTTCACCTGTTTGTTGGGACGATGTCGGTGAACGAAGATTGTTGGGACCAGACTTGGTTGTGCAGACTGTTGAGAAAGTTAATGCTATCAGGTATCATATGAAAGCAGCACAAGACAGACAGAAGAGTTGGGCAGACACGTAGAGAAGACCTCTAGAGTTCGCCGTGGGTGATTTGGTATTCTTGAAGATATCACCGACTAGAGCGGTGATTCATTTTGGAAGTCGAGGAAAGCTCAGTACTCGATTCGTTGGACCCTTTGAGATCTTGGAGCGGGTTGGTAAGGTAGCGTACCGATTGGCGTTACCGCAATCCTTGGCGAATGTTCATGATGTGTTTTACGTATCACAACTCCGTAAGTATGTTCGGGATGAAACACATGTATTGGATCATTCGGAGCTGACGGTACGAGAAGACTTGACTTTTGAGGAGCGACCGGTTGCAATTGTGGATCGAGGGGAAAAGGTTCTTAAGAACAAGGTTATCCCTCTTATACTTGTTTCTTGGGGTAGTCGCTCACGTGGAGAGTCCACTTGGGAACGAGAAGATGAAATCCGGCAGAAGTTTCCTCATCTTTTCTTGTAGTCTGATTGTTTGCTTATCCTTTCTTGTTTTGGAATTTCGAGGACGAAATTCTTTTTGTAGTTGGGTATAATGTAACAACCGAGTCCAGTTATACCAAATTCTGTTACCGTGTGTGTTGTTGTGGTACTTATTTCATTTATCGTGTTTTTGCAGTTACTAGTTATAGATTACCCTGACATTACATTTTTGGCATATAACAATTTAATTCATTTAAAATAATTTAAAATATACTTGTCATGGCCTGCTTGATACCCCTAACCCTATGGTAGTGTCCTTGCATCGCGTTCTAGTTCCGTTCAGTGAAACAGACGTGTTTGGACGATTACGCGCACGTACGTGCGTCCGTTCTTGGGATATGCTTTTTCAGTACAAAATCCTTCATTTTAATTTTTGGAACCTGCCACTAATTTTCGTATTTTCAAATCCAAATTTTGGGCCCAATCCGGGCACATTTCTGAATTGTTTTTATTCCGCCAAATTCTAATCATTTAAATATTTTTTTTCAAATCAATTTAACCCATTTGCTTGGGCAACAGAGAAAGTTTGTGTGGTGAAAATCTTTTTCCTGTAACATATCTATTCTTAAAATTAGTAGCAAAATCTTTCATATATTTTTTACAACCTATTAAATTTTTTCCCAACACCTCATCTGACCAATCAAAACCCCATAAATCTTTTACAATTTTCCTGAGCCAATCGCGAGCCTCCATTTCCATCCGACCCCACATCCCTCTCTCTCCCCCTTCACTGCCATTCCTCTCTCTCTCCCCTTTCCCCTTCTCTTTCTCTCTCTTCTCTCTTTCTCTCTCTTGCGAATACTGCTAAATTTATATCTCCTCACTGTTACTCTCTCTCTCTCTCACTCCTCTCGCGCGTTCTCTCTCTCCTCTCGAATGTCTTTCTCTTTCCCCGTATCTCTCTCTCTTTATATTTCTTCTCTTCTTTAACACAAACCAAAACCCATCGCCTACGAAACCCTAGCCGCCGTCCCTCGCCTCTGCCTAGCGCCGACGACGCCCGCACAAGCCTCGTCGCCCCTCACCCTCGTCGCAGTCGCCTCCACCTTCTCTCCTCCCTCCTTTTCTTCTCTCCCGAGCAGCCGAGAACTGCACACCCACTCGTCTCGGCCACCCCCGCTTCCAGCTGCCGCCGGTGACCTCGTCCCCGTGCCCTTAGCCTTGTGCACACCCCAGTAAGTGCCCTTCTCCATCTCATTCTTCTCTTCTTCTTCTTTACATTCTTTTCTGTAAAGTTGCTGTTCTGGTTTCTTGAAGGGAGGTCTTTGTTCATCGTCGGAGCCCGTCGATCTCGCCACGGTTGGTCTCGTCGCCACCACAGCACCTCCTTTGAAAACCCTTCGCTGTTTTCTGGTTCGTCGGAATCCGACCGTGTCGGCGACGTTTCTCGACGACCCAGCGGGGACCTCTGACCCGTGTGACTCCACTGTTCGTCGTTTGGGCTCATTCCGTGTACCGTACGTGCGTCGCGACTTTTCCCCGCCGACGCGTAGCGTTCCGTTTTCCGTATCGCGACCCGTCGAGGCAAGTGAAACTTGCTACATGCTATTCAAATTATTCTTATACTAATTTATCTATTTTCCTATTAAATCTCTAGATAGAATCGAAAGTCTTGAATTTCAAGTTAACCGCATAACGTCCCGTTTACATATTTTCTGATTTAGATTTTGAAACTTAATTGTTGCATATAGTTGTTTAGACCTAGTAATCACATGTATATGTTAGACCATATGATCACGATTGTTTATAACCATGATACCTTTTTTCTCTAGTATTAACCTATCAGACATCCGTGTGCATCTTTAACCGGTTTAATTACAATTGCATCCATTGAACAGATTATACATGTCATCGCATCCCTAAATTACTCAATACTGATTAACCTGGTTTTTAGCATTCACATCTGTCATACTGTATTCAAATAATGCTGACACCATCCCTTAAACACAAACTGATAACTGTACAGCTAACTAGTTTAATCTGCTTTATTGCTTAACCTATTACATGTGCCAATTTATTGTGTTGATACCCATGCTTGTTTATTTATAACCATGATTATGGTAGTTGATTATGAGCACCCACATAATATCTTTTACACCCGGACATGACTTGCTACATACATATTACTTGACCCGGCATGGTACCGTACACTACTTGACTTGACTCGATATACCATGGCTTGACCTGTTACCTAATCTTGTGTCTAATGCCAACAAACCTGACATGTAGTCCTTATGGGCCGTTCCTGTTGTCTATCCAGACAAACCTGCACCTACCTGTGTTGGCATTAGTTCTTGATTACTGAATACCCGACTTGAACACTTATAACTTGGGGTATGGGGAAATCAATGATGAAACCTGACTTGTAACTCAACAGTTCGATACCTGTTCTGATCAGTCTTACGGGCTAGGCCGGCCCTGGAGTGATGATGCTGACATCACTCATCTGTACATGCTACCTTTTACTGCCTAGCGGCACGTCTCGGATTCAGCCCGAGAATCTTGACCGTGGTCCCAGGCACGCACGGGATACTATTGAGTTATATCGACGATTCATCAAATTGATTTCAAAGACTTGAGAGTAGATAACTCAATAGACCAGTTTAGTTTACTCACTGCACACTATCCTTCACTGCCCTGATCTATATTGCTGTTACACTTGTTTTGCCATTCATGATTATATTTGCATTGCCTGTTACCCTGTTTATATTTTATTACTTGATGACATGACGCGCTGACGTCTGGGTTTTGCATGGCCCAGATTCCGTACCTTTGCTGCAGTCCGAGCAGGAGTACTTCAGCTAGCAGGCTGAGCAGTGAGAATTCAGTAGTAGTTATTTCTTTTATTTTCTGCATTTTATTCCTGATGTGAGCCCACATTATGGGACGTACATTCCAGTAATTTTGTATTGGATCTTTTGCTTCCGCACTTTTATTATTCTCGACTCATGTTATCTTGGCTTATGGACATGTATTAGATAGTTATATTTTATTCTTGATACCTCTACAGCCGTAATATGACTGTGGATGGATATTTCCTACCCACAGGTAGCATGGTTGGCTATGTCACGTGCCCATCTTAGCGTACTCTGAGAAGCGGGGCGTGACATTAACCGTGACCATATGTTTTTTCCGTCACGGTTAAGACCATGACCATATACGTGGCGTTGCCAAAAACGATTCAAATGACTAAATGAAATCTGTGTGGGGTCCATATATATGGTCCCGGTTATAACTGTGACCAATTTATGGTCCCGGTTATAACTGTGACCAATTTATGGTCACGGTTTAAACCGTAACCAAAAGGTTAAAGCGTAATGTAGGATACCGTTATAGCAGGTAACCGTGACGATATAGTTCCTATGGTCACAGTTTAAACCGCGACCATAAGAGGAAACCATAGTGAAGGCTACTTGCTACTAGCAGGTAACTGTTACTATATCCTTTGGTCACGGTTTAAACCGTGACCATATAATATTTGGTCACGGTTAAAACCGTGACCAAATATATTTTCAATTTTTTTAAAACTGAAATCTGCTCGCCCTACGCGCGCTACTTCTAATTATAACCAGCGATAGATAATAATTGTATGATCAAATCTCATGCAATTTTAACAATCAAGAAGTAATATGATTAGAATCAAATGCAATTATAAACAAAATATATACACCAAACGGTATAATCAATGAACCAATAAAACAAATGTTTGTATAAAAAAATCAATAATCTATGGTCATTAGGACGATCCAGCTCCATCATCCCGTGATCTGAACATACTCCCAAACTTGTCTCGTGTGGCTTGCCTGATGGCCTCCGTGTTCGACCGCCTCAACTTCTCGATCCGTGCCTGAAGTGTATCCACCCGCACATTCTGCTGCACCACCCGATCTTGGACTCGACGAATCTCCTCATACGACGCAGCGGCCGCATCTGTTCGCGCTGGGCCACAGTGTACTCATGGACGGACGAACGGACGCCTGGTAAAGTGTCGGTGGGCCCCGGGACCAACTCCGCACTCATAGCCACCATGATGTCTGCCGGATATCGAGTCCAGAATAGGGACAATGGCGGTAATTGAGTCGTCGGGGCCAAGTCCTAAGGCGTTCGTCATCTTCTGGAACTGGGTCTATGAAGAAGATATATAAATGTATTTATATATATTTATATATAAACGTGTTAACTTAAATACAGTATCGACTTGATTATATGAAACTTACCATGTACTTGCCCGTGCCCCTGTGTAACGCAGACTATCCCCTGACAGCAGTGTAGTTGGCGGGGTCTTTCTTTTTCTACCATAAAATTAGGATTTATTTTAATAAGTAATTTGCGACAAAGAAAACATATATTCTTAAACGTCGAAATACTCACGAGCTGGTGCTGAGCGCTAGCCTGCGACCGCTCCCCTTGGATCGGTATAACGCGTTCTCTGACGCCGTTGTTCCGGTTCTTCCTGTTGCGAACCGACGCCGTCTTGCAAATATAAAGAAGATAATATTATATATCATAAAATATGATTTCATGTTATATTATTATAATCTTAAAAATTAAATTTATACCTGAACATAATTGCGCTCGTAATACTCGACCAGCTGTGGCCAATCCTCTCTCGGGACATCCCGAAAAATGGCTTCCATTATTGCATCCCGCTCTTCAGCAGCCACGGCCCAGGTAATGTAATGATACTTCCTTACTTCATATCGATGTTGTAACGACTCTGAATTTACTGTACGAAATTTTCCAGTTTAATGTGCAGAAATGAGTTATACTGCCTAAGATTTAGTTATAAGTTAACTTTGTTGAATAACACAAAGAAGCCACTTGTAGCTCACTGGTAAAGCTCTCGCACTACTGTGACGTAGCTCCTGTGTTCGATCCCCATCAGACACATTATTTTTCTGATTTATTTTTAAACTTTTTGGAAGGCTAAAAGTTTACACGTGCAATACACATAAAAATGAAAAGTCAGAAAAAATCAAATATGTGAAAAATGGAGTTAACACAAACTTGTACACGTGGTACAAATCCAACGACCCAACCCCCTAGATCGGCCGGCGGAAATGCCCTATAGGCCGGTACCGACGGGTGAACAGTGGCCAATAAGGCCCGGGTTTTGCATACTCGACTCTTCCCCTACCCCTAACTCTCCTGCACCTGCAATCAAACAGAGACCCTTCAATCCACCATTTATCATCTTGTTAATGTATTTTAATTCACCATTTTAATTCCAAAACCTTAATTCTCCACTATAAATACTACCCTATATCCTAGCCCTTCATCATTCTGAAAATTCTAGCCAAAATTCTCAAAATTTCTTAAGTACAAGTGGAGTAAAAGAGGAGTTAGCAAGCAATCAACTTCCGGCGAGGATCGAAGCAAATTCCGGCGATCCCGCGACGCCATGACGACAACAATCTTTTCTCCTAACTCTTCTTAATATAACCAAGTTGTAAGTCCCTATCAATCTCTTCTTATTCTTTGAAATTCCATTTCAAATCATATATCGGTAAGTGGAGTTAATACCGATATCTTTTTCAAAACCTTAGAAAACTCTCTTTAATATTTTTTGCAATCTAACTTGTACCCATCACTTGTAACCTTAAATCATAATGTTTAGAATAAAATTTTAATCAAGAATATCATGTAAAATAACTTTAACTTAAGTTTTTCATTAAAATACCTTAAACTTTAATATTATCTCTTTTAGTATTTGCTTAAACATACCTTTAGGAAAACTTCACAGGGTAGCGACTCACCCCTCACACATACTCTTGTTCCATAGTACGATGCCTTGTGTGAATTTTGGTTACGAAGAAAAGATTACATTAAAATACCATTTACTATAAAAAAAAACGGATTTCTTTTAAATTGTATTTTTAAATTCCTTTGTGATTATGCCTCTATAACTCTCTTTAGGGGACCCGCTATTGGATGATGCGGATTATCGCACAGCCTTGGGCTAGTAGAGCGAGATGCAGACCTCCTCACGGAGCATTCGGTCTCCAAAGATTTTAAATACGGTTTTTAAGAAAATGCATTTTTCTACTTAAATAAAAATTTAATTTTTAATAATTATATAAATATTACAAATCCATATATTTTCAAAATATAATAAAATTACATTTTTAAAATATAAGAATTACAAGTTGCACTAAAATACCATCAAGATACCAACAAAAGACATGTTTTACAATAAAATACCATGAACTTTCTAAACTAACCTATTATCACTAAAATACCTCAAATCCTTAAAATTACATCCATGAAAACCCTAAATAATATAAATAACTTCTCGAGATTTATTTTGAAATTTTACTAAAAATATTTTTTCATAAAACCGTCTCGAGTTATATAAAACAATATTTAAGGACTTTACTAAATATAGGTTTAAGTGGGATCAATTCTCTTGAGCCTCAGGAAGCCGGAGAAAGTGAGTGCTCGCCTATTTAAGGTAGAAAACTTAACGGAGTTATCAATGGTAATTATCTTGGAAAAAGACACAAATCCTGCCGTTTATATGCAGCAGTTACCGATGACTCCCGAACCTAATTCAGAATCTAAATCAGTTACAAGTGTCTGACTCAAGTTTGAGTCTAACTCAAACCTGAATTCAAGCTCAAATCAGAATCCAATTCAAACATGAATCCAAAGTCTAATATGAATACTTGAACCTGAACCTGAATACTTGAATTCAAACATCAATATCAACATGAAAACTTCACCGAACCATGGTTATAACTTGACATGACTTCTTGAATGCATGATTACATCCTAAACTTGACTATTTGATCAACTTGTATCCATGGTTTCGGCAAGATTTGTAAATATACTCTATACAATACATTACGTGGGGATAACGGGGTAGATTGGTACGGAATGTATATCGTGGCACGAGGTGGTCAGTTAAAAGACACCTACATGAACTCTTGTGCCGTTGTACCGTGGGTTTTGACGGGGCCTTGTACTACATGTTACCATAGTCCACGGGGTAAGATAGACTCCTCTCGTATACATAAATACCTTATGTATCAAGCTACAAACAACTACGTTAGAATAGCAAGCATATACCTGTACAACTTATCAGTTCCATTTCACATTACTTGTTCTATTCCATTTTTTCTTTTGGGACTTACCGAGCGTTAGTTCGCTGACGACATTCCTGTCTATTTCTTTCTTTGGAATGTTCGTCAGGAGGACCGGACTCTCAGGAGATTGAGCCTAACCAGGAGGACTTGGACCAGTTCACTGTCCAGCCGGACTTCTAGCTCTCTTGTATTTATTTTTAGTTTGTATGCCACTGTTTAGGGATTGCTTTATATCATTGTATCTTTCCTTTTCAAAACAGATGTATGTAAAGATAAATGTTAATAAAAGTTTATTTTATATCATTTTTCATTCTTGTGCATTATATATATATATTGCTTAATTACGCTTAACGTATTTATTTCTTAGTAAATACGTTGCGGCTTGCCACGTCACCGTTTCCGTCTACTGAGAAGCGGGGCATGACAGGTTTTGTTGGCGGCCCATGCAGGTCAGTTCTGCATGGAATCCTAAGCAATATATCACAAGAACTATAAGAATCAGCAATTATACATTTCTTACATTTCAAATTCCTTGAATCTATCCTAACCATTCTTTTCCTATCAAGGTCATGGATTCACCGAACAACATTAGTACGAACGTCAATGGCAACACCCCACCTTCTACTCTACCACCACCACTTACCGTTGCAGCTTCCATTAACGAGCAAACGGTACTACTTGAGGCGACCAAAAGCTTCTTGGAGGGTCAGCAGCAGCAGACTGCTATCCTCATGCAGCGTCCCGAAGTCAAAGCACCCGGAGTCGAGCAATTCCGGGCACTGCGCCCGAAACATTTCTCTGGGAAAGAGTGTCACGCCCCGCTTCCCAAAATACGGAATACGGAGAGCGACGAAGGCCAGCCGTGCTATCTACGGTGAGGAAAAATCCTTCCATAGTCATATAAGTCCGTCTAGATTAACCTGTTAAAAATAAAATCCAATACCAAAAGGAACAATACTAATAATCATGCTGCAATGAAACCACAAGAAATACTAAAAATGGGTTCACTAGATAATTGATGCAAAAAGATCTGATACAATTGGTTCGAAAAGAAAACAAAATCTGAAAGATACATAACTCTTGATGTCCCACAAGGGCGCACTAGTTGAAAGGAAATAAACCTACGGATTACTGATCTTCGGCAAAGTCCTGGTAGCCGCTGCGATCCTGCTCAGCCTGAAAATCTGTCTCTAAACCTGAGATCGCAAATCTCAGGGATGTTAGAACACCCCAGCAAGTACTCAACGTATAAGGTGTGTGTATAGTATGATATCATGAATATATGAATGTAGTGAAGCCCGTGTGCTCAAGTAAAACAAATATATAAATAGATGCATTAACACTATGAAACCAACATATAAAGAGGTCAAGTCATAACCTAACTGGTCACTAAAAGGTAAACTACCCTATCGTAAGCTCGAATGTGTGCGTCAACCTCTGCAGGAGTATTCCTAACCCAAGAGTGGTGCTCCACGGGCTAGAAAACACGGGCCCAACTGTGGAATGAACAAGCGACCGATATAGCCCGGTACCAGCTGTAAACATGCGACCGATATAGCCCGGTACGAGCTGTAAATATGCGATCGATAGAGCCCGATACGAGCTGTAATAACATGCGACCGATACAGTCCGGTACGAACTGTAAACATGCGACCGATAGCCCCGGTACGAGCTGTAAACATGTGACCGATATAGCCCGGTACGAGCTGCCGGCATAAGACTCCTGAGATCCTGTTGTACGAACGCACACTCAAACTATCCCAACACCCGCGTATTTATAGCTACTATGATAATGACTAGAGCACTAATTAAGAATGCTGAAAAGACTGGAACTTGTGATATGATAACTGTATAGAAATGAAACTGGTAAATAATAGTGTGTTATGTCATGTAGTTCAGCATCCTTATCAGCGATTTCGTTCATAAAGACTAGAGTATTGAATAGTCATATCATGTCAATGGTAATAGTTATCTGGTAATAGTAACTGCATGAAGGCGATGTATAAGCTGGTATGAGTCCCAATTGTTATCCTTACCGTTAACCTTAATATGGATATACTAATCACAATCTATCTAGAAATATATAAATGTGACATAGGTTAACAACTTTTGAACTTTATTTGTAGTTAAAATAAATCTCATAGAACAACCATACTTAATCTAATTTTCTGATTATCACTTGGTTGAATACGAGTCTATATTTTTCTAACGATATGAAAACATTAAGTACTAATATTTTCTTTCTATGCTAATAGTGCAGGAAAAGAATATATACATATGAGGGGTTGCCGATGTGCATCGACCAAAAGTAAAGCAAGAATACTTATATTGAGGATAAGGATCACGGGAAAGCGATGTACGAAAATGCGAGGCACTTAATTCAGCTAAAGTTCGACATGGGATTATACGATCCGCCTAGACTGATTTAGCCATATACAATTGTATATAACCAAACATGCACATTAACAAGCACGGTATATAACAGTAACATGATATAATCAGGTTCTGGTATGCAACTAGATATGTAGTAAACAGTACGGATAGGAACGGATATCGGAAAACGGTAAAACAGTAACATGGAATGCACAATGAAATAAACATGTAATATTTTTATTCATATAGATATAAATATAGCGACATAGCATTCAGCAAGAGAAACTTGCCTGATCGGATCTCACGATGGGATACGTACGCCACGTCCGACATCGGTAAACGTCGCGATGCACACACGCACGTTCAAAAAAGAACTAGGCTATGCAAGAACTTGACCACACTAGATGTGGACGTCAACTGGGTTGCCCGGATCGTCGGCGACAAGTACGGCGCTGGCGATCATGGGAAGACAAGAATCTAGAAAGAAAGAGATGAAGTAGAAGAAGAAGAAAGGAGAAGAGAAGTGGACTAGGGTTTGGTGCTCTGGATCAGAGACGAGACGAGGGGTCGTCGACGGCGATGAGGGGTGTCGGTGATGTAGGGTTTTCTGCAGTTGAGGTCGGGTGTGTACAGGGATGGGTGCTCGGTGCTCGGATTCTTGGGTGAAGTGGTCGGGTTCGGGGGTTTGTAGGGTTAGAGAAGAAGAGAGGGGGAGAAGATGGGGATGGTGACCATGGGAGGCCGACGAGGTGGTCGGCGGCGATGGGAGGTGAAGGTGGCGGAGATGGGTGCATGGGTGTTCGGGTTCGTCGGGGACGAGGGTTGCAGGGGAGGGGAGAGAGGTGAGGTGGTCGAGGGATGAGAGGCGACGACGAGATGGTTGGAGCTCCAGCGAGGTGAGGACAGAGGCGATGAGGTTTCTGGGGTCGAGTTCGTCGGGTGTTTTGGGTTGGGGTTGGTTGTAGGGTCTCGTCGGAGTTGCAGGGAATGGAGGAGGTGAGGTGATGGTGTCGGGGAGATGGGGATGCCGGCGAGGGTGGAGGCGGCAACGGTGAGGCTAGGGCGTGGGTTAGGGTTTTCTTGTGAAGGCGGGGAAAAAGAAAGATCAGGGGAGAGAGAGACTGGGGGGGTTTATAGAATAAGTTTTAGAAAAATAAAAGAAAATATAATATATATATAGATATATATATATATATATATATATAGAGAGAGAGAGAGACAGAGAGAGGGCGGGGTGAGTTAGGATTTGTAAAATATTTAAAATATATATTTTTGGTTAAAAGGTATATATTCGTATATGAATACTGTTTAGAATATTTTAAGATATAATATTAGGTAAATTTAAGTTTTCTGGCTAATATAAACTTACACCTAAATAAGCCCGGGTTGGGTCTAAAGTTACGGTTTGAAAATACGGATAATATACAACCAAAACCAAAATACGATGTCCGGTTAAAGAAAATGTATAGCCCCAAGAACGGATACACGTAATATGCACGTAGCGATCTAAACGAGTCTGTTTCACTAACCGGGACAAGAACAAGATGTACGGATGCCACCACAGGGTCAGGGGTATGATGCAGGACATGCTAGGTATTTATAAAATATATTATTTAAATGTAATATAAAAAAATGCAGATGCCAGATATACGATGCAGGTATACAGAATATAAGCGAGCACGGATCCTCAAAACCAGCAGGGGTAAAACGTAAATAAGAACTAAGACGGGTTTCAAACATGCGGGTTGGGTCGGATACCAAGCACATGAACCAAAACACTATCCGCACCAAAAAACAATTAAAATAGGAAATAGCTACAAGATAAATAGAATAAACAAATCGAACATGGTATAACTGAACTAGGGTGTTACAAAGAGAGCCCACTGGAGGCAGAAGAATGGGCTCGGTCTATCGAATATGATCTGGCAGCAGCACAAGTGCCAGAGATTGCTTGGGTAAGAGTTGCGAAGCTGCAACTAACAGACAACGTCAGAGTCTGGTGGAATGCTGAAGAAAGCCGTCTTGCCCAACCGATTGAATGGAAGACGTTTCGCGATATGTTCGACGTGATGTACTTCCCTGAGACTGCCCGTTTCGACATGGAACAGCAGTTCATCCACTTATAATAAGGATCGATGTGGAGCAAGTCCGTGGATGAATACAATGCTGAGTTTATCATGCTTAGCAGGTAAGATATTGTCTCAAATTCAAATTCCTGATTTCACTCACTACACTGCTAACACAAGGTCGTAACAGGCTCGCGGCACATCTGATTCCTACTGCTGAGATCCAGGCATGACGATTTCAGCAAGGATTGGACCCGGAAATCCAAGCTGCACTCGCTACAGGGGATTTTCCAACCCATGATCTTGCTCTGAAGGCTGCCCGACGTTATGAGGCAGTGTTTAAGAGGAAGGGCAGACCTCAGACTGCCAGTGTGAAACGTCCTGCCACATAATGACAGGAGGAGCCTCTTCCAGGCCAACTTTTGCACCCAGGAGACCGAGAGGATCATTTAACCGGCCCGGTCCAGACTTGTTTCTACTGCAAGAGGAATGGACACCTGACGAAAGACTGCAGGCGTGCAAATGGCCTGTGTTTGGTTTGTGGCACATCCACTCACGCCATTGGAGCATGTCCATATCGACTCAACCTAGCTCCAGCACTTAGACCCGCAATCACAGTCCTGCAGCGGCCAGCTATTTAAGCTCCTGCACATCGTCTAGCTCTCCCTGCACCACTTCCACGTGGACCTCCCGCACAGCCTCTTCGTCAATTCCATCAGGTACAGAGAAACGTGCCTTAAGGGCAGAGAAACATGCCTTAAGGGCAGAGGAATATGCCTCCAGTAAGGAGGAATGTACCCAGACGTCAGGTTTTCACAATGATGGTTGAGGAAGCCGAATCCACTGGCCAAGTAATCACTGGTAATTCCTAATCCTTCCACATCTTTTCAATCCTTGTATATCACTATATTTTTCATGTATCTAAAACCAACCTCACACAACTTATGTACTATACTAGTAGCCACCCTCCCTGCACTCGCACTTTTCGATACTGGAGCAACACACCGCTTCATGTCCTAACGATTCGTGAGAACGCATGCGATTCTTGTGAACCCACTCATTTCAAGCTGGAATGTCAGTTCCGGGAATGGAGTATTGAATGCAACTATGGGATTTGATCAGTGTCCAGTTATAGTTTGCGGACGAGAATTCTCCGCGAATTTCAAAGTACTGGACATCCCAAACTTCGATATTGTGTTGGGAATGGACTGGCTGGGAGTTTTCTATGCTACGATTGACTGCCGTCAAAGGAGGGTAGTATTTGAGATACCAGATCACCCAGTCTTCTACTTCAAGAGTGGAGATAGAACGTTGGAGCCAGGAATCTTCCGTGCTAAGATAAAGGATGCAGAAGTGTTTACCCTACCGGCGGAAGAAAAGTCAGAGGTAGTTCGAGAGTTCGAGAATGTGTTCTCGGAAGATATAACAGGTTTGCCTCCCGACCGAGCTCTTAAATTCAGCATTGATTTACTACCTGGTGCACAACCGGTAATCAAAGTCCCATACTGGGTAAGTCCTAAGGGATTGAAGGAGATCCGCACTCAGTTGGATGAACTTCTGAAAAAAGGTTAGATTCATCCCAATACTTCAAGTTGGGTATCACCGGTTTTGCTCGTAAAGAAGAAAGAATGTTCATACGGGATGCGTATGGATTACCGAGCTCTGAACGAAGTGACGATCAAGAACAAGTATCCACTACCGCGCATCGATGATCTTTTCGATCAGCTAAGTGGGTCTTGTGTATTTTCGAAGCTAGATCTTTATTCGGGTTGTCATCAAGTGAAGGTCAAAGAGTCCGACATTCTGAAGATGGCGTTTATGACTCGCTATGGTCATTACGAATATCTCGTGATGCCATTTGGAGTGACCAATGCACCTGCTATATTTATGAATCTGATGAACCAAGTTTTCCGAGAGTACTTAGACAGGTTCGTTGTCATTTTCATCGACGACATCCTGGTGTATTCAAAGAATCGGAAAGAACACGCCGAACATTTACGGATTGTCCTGGAGACATTGCGATAATATCAACTCTATGCCAAGTACAGCAAGTGTGAGTTTTGGCTAGATTAATTCGGATTTCTCGGACATATCGTTTCAGGCGAAGGAATCTCAATAGATCCAGCTAAGGTGTCAGCTGTCAGCGAATGGCCGACACCAAAGACGGTAAAAGATATACGAAGTTTCTTCGGATTAGTTGGAGACTACCGAAGATTCATTGAATTTTTTTCGAAGATTGCAGCACCCCTGACCAAGCTCACACGTAAAGATGAAACATTCGTGTGGTCAGAAATATGTGAAAACGTTTTTGTTGAACTCAAGTCAAAACTAACTTCAGCTCCTATTCTTGTAATACCAGATCAATCCGGAGGATTCGTCGTACATTGTGATGCGTCGGGTAAGGGATTATGATGTGTTCTACATCAGCATGAAAAAGTTGTGGCTTTCGTGTTGAGACAGCTGAAGGTTTATAAGCGCAACTATCCAACACATGATCTGGAGTTGGCAGCCGTTATCTTTGCACTTAAGATTTGGCGCCACTATCTTTTGGGAGAACGAGTGGATATATACACCGACCACAAGAGTCTGAAGTATGTATTTACTCAGAAGGAATTGAACTTGCAATAGAGAAGATGGCTAGAATTCATGGCGGACTTCGATATTAACCTACAGTATCATTCTGGGAAGGTGAATGTAGTTCCTGATGCACTTAGCCATTAGCAATGAATCTCACTGCTCAGTGGAAGCTACAGCAGAAATTGCATGGATTGGCGATCAAAGAAGTTATGCCAGGTAACGCTTCGTATTTGATGAACTTACTAGTCCAGTCCACTATTGTCTATCAGATTAAACCAGCTCAAGCAAATGATACCAAACTACAAAAGATCCGAGAACAAGTAGAAATTGGACTTCGAACTGACTTCATCATCCACGAAGACGGATCCTTGAGATATAGAAGTCGATTATGTGTACCACACGGTCCTGTTCGAAAGAGTTGATGAAAGAAGCTCACAGCTCTCCATACTCAGTACACCCCGGAGTTACAAAAATGTACAAGAATCTACGGCAACACTGCTGGTGGCATGAAATGAAGCGCGAAGTAGCCAGAAGCATGGCCAAGTGTTTGGTGTGTCGGCAAGTAAAAGCTGAACATTACAGAACTGCTGGTCTACTTCAGCCGTTACCAATCCCAGAATGGAAATGACAGTACATTACCATGGACTTCGTGACCGTCCTTCCCCGCAGCACGAAGGGTAACGACGCAGTATGGGTTATTATGGATCGACTCACCAAGTCGGCTCACTTTATTCCCTTTCGAGTTGGACAATCTACCGAGACGTTAGCAAAAAAGTACATGAAGGTAAGCATGAATCTAAAGTAAGATTTAACCTCCAGATGTACTATTTTTGATACCCATGAAACTCATGCAGGAGATTGTGAGATTTGATTGATAGAATTTTAGTGTGCTAGTTTTAATTACCGCAATCAAAATGGTTTCGCTTGGTAGCTAACCGGATGAGTACGGGTCGGTCCACGGAGAGATGCGGATCTTTTTCTTAGTGTTTTAACGAGTTAAGTCCAAATTGTCCAGGTTTGTTTAAGATTAATTATATGCTAAATATGTATTATAAAAGAGCTTGTTAGGGTTAGGATTATGTTAGTTTGAGTTAGGAGTTCGTTCACGTCTTTCGTTTGCCACTCTTAATATCGATGTTACGGTAATCGGCAACAACGGGGATTATCACGACTAAGAAGGAAACTTGTGAGTATAAGCTAGGCTTTCCAACGCTTAGTTCCTTCTTTTTGGTCCTTTTCCGTCCGTTCTTGGCTCTTAGCCATAACCTCCGGTCAATTCAGCCACAACCGTTCTTATTAAGGTGTCACCGCTATCATGTAGGATAGAGTGCCGTAGGGAGCGGATTGTGGTTGCCTTGACGGGAGTTCGAATCAAGATGTTGGGCAAAAAAAAAAGAGAGATTTCCTTCTCTCAAACTTTCCTTATCCTACCCTAATAAGTGAGAAACTACTCATCCATTATTAAAGAAAAAAGAAAATAAAACAAACAAAGAAGATGAAAGAAAGGAGGTAGAAAATCACAACTAGCTATTTGGGAGCTCACTTAGGCAAGGATTGCACTTAAGCATCATGGTTGTAAGGATAAAAGAAAATGGAAGAAGAACAAACATACAACAACTACTTTAACAAAGAGAATTACAAGCAACAAATATAAGAACTAAATTATAAGACATGTATATAAAGAAAGGACTTTTCTTTATTCATCATTCACTCAAGAGCTCACTATAATGTTAATGGAGAATAGATGAAGAGGAAGAAGAAGTTACAACTAACTATACTAAATCCTAACACAAGAATAAGCATCCTCACTTGGTTTAAAACTGGGCTATTTATAGGCAGATAGATAAAACCCTAGGGCCAAAATCTGAGCCCTTACACAATTACAAAACCACCCTAAAAATATCTCCCGACTCCGAGTTGACTCGGCCGCGGTTCCACAGCTCTTTGGGTGAGTTTCTGTGCCGTTTTTTCTGGGGTTTTCCATGTTGCTACTCTTCTCTGTTTAGTACACTTGGATTTTCAGAATCACTTCATTTTTCTCCCAGATTCTCAACAGTCCAAAAATATGAAAGAATGTGGACTTTTGCCTTGATCTTCTTGAGCCCCGCGTTATCAACTCGATTCTTGTGCTGCCTCCTTGTGCTTTGTGCATGAATGACCCTTGATTGACATTGTCTCTCGAACTGGTAGGCAGCATCTGACGGATGGTGAGCGGAAACCCGTATTTTTATCTGTTGTTGGCAGTTGTCCTGAATTTGTCGTGACTGCTCTTGATTTTCATTGTTTAGAGCTGAGAACCTGTAATATGCAATTATTTAGCAAATACGGATCAAAAGTATCTACCTATATGCAATGCGATCAAGAATGGGCGGTATAAAAGTGCAAAATTCTGACATGAACAAATACCCCCAAACTTATCTTTTGCTCGTCCCGAGCAAAGCCATTTTATTCACAAAAAGTCCTAACCTCACTTTCGCATGGAACGCGATTGCACTGAGCTCGTGCAACAAGCCGTTAAACCCCTAGGTTGCCCTAGAGGAGGAGTTTTGTCTCTGAGGGTTTTCAGCGGATACTACCCACAAAATCTGATCAAGTTAGCTGTTGACCCTAATCCTACAGTTCAGCTTTCTAGCAAGAAACTCTATCATCCTAAGTTAGAAATACGCATCCCTTGTTCTTCACACTTTCTATTCATTTAAGTTAAGATCCTATACGTTTTGCCAGTTTATAAAGCTCTCAACATCTCTTGAGCTTTCCTTCTAAAACGCAATCTCAAATCCGGATTTTTTTCATCCTACGGAAGATATGGGCCCTATTATTCATTTCTATTTCTCCTCCAGACTTCGATCATATACCCCTACGTGTGTGTAAATATCACCCCTACACTTGGAAATTCAATTCAAGCTATAATACCCTTTGCCTTAATATATAGTACTACTTTTTTATTAATGATGGACGGATTTGCTCACACATCTTTCATGCGACTATTACAGCTTCCTAAGGTATTAATCAGCCGATTACTGAATGCGTGAGCTTAAAGCGTAAATAGCAGTTTTCAGGGCTTGGATTCATTTTTTTTCTTTTTTTTTCTTTTTTTTCCTTTTCAAGACCGGATATATTTTTCAATGATGCTTTTTTGGTGGTTAGCTTTAAATACCGTTTTTTCTTTCATACTAGGCTTTCAGGCAAGAGTATTTCTAGGTATGCTCTACTATCCCAAGTTTCAAGGTGCGTGCATGTGCGATTTGTAAGGTATATATTTTCAGAATTTGGACTCAAGATTCGGAACTATTTTTCAGACTTACTCTTCAAATAGAGCTTTTAATACTCTTCCTTCATTTCAACTTAGCCCAAGAACTGAACTCAAAATTGCTTATTTCTAAACAAACTGTAAGGACGTATATTTTATACATTTATACTTCAAGGAAGGTTATTTTTTTAGGGTTTTCAATTACTAAGTTTAGGATTTAGTTATTTCTAACTATCAACCGTCATGTAGAACTTGAGTCTAAATGGCCAATATTGAAAGTTTTTTTTATTTATATTTTTTTATTTTATTTATTTTTATGGGAAACAATGCAATGCAGAAATATAAAAAAAATGCGATGCGGAATTTAAATTTGCAAAGTGAAAGAACAAATATTTAAAAAAAACGTGCATATATAGAATGCAAGGATAACTATTTACAACAAAACCCCGCCCCCAAACTGACTCACAGCAGTGCCCTCACTGCTGCCTACTGCGTCTCCTAGAACCAGACACAGTATCGCTCGTACCAGCTCCACTCTTGTCTGCACCGCGACCCCTCGATCTCGCTCTCTCTTCTCGTGACAACATGGTAGATATCCCCTACTCAAGACTCGTCAAACGCTGATCAAAAGTCGTCAGCATCCCCAACACTTTTTCTACCCCCTATGAGTACGCCTCAGCAAGCGTGCTTGCTCGGCGGAGGTCAGCTCTTCATCGCTTGCTGTGGAGCTCGAGCTGGGCGTCTTTACCATCACATCTTCGGCCGGCTCGGTACGCGACCATAACCCATGAAGTCTAGTGTATGACGTGGAGACTCTCTCAAGCAGGGGTCGAATGGGAACCCCACCATGCATAAAAGCATCAAACTTCTCAATAGAAAGGAAATAGCGCCATAATTGTGTCACTAACATTGGGCACCGATAATTGGCTGCCCCCTTGCCGGCGCCAATCGAGTGCAAAAGCACAGTGCACATGTCATAGCTAGAGTTTTTCATCATTAAAGTGTGCACAATGTGTAGGGATGGGTGAAAAAAGTGGTGTTATACGAATTGCCAAAAATATTATTTTGTGCCCAACGGCACACGGTTAAGATGTTCGCATACAGCGTACGCGCTTGAATTTCTTTCCTAGGTTCCCTAGAACAATCATCGCCTATCAACGGTATGTAATCCTCAAAGTGGAGGGGTTGGTCGTGTGCGGGGATACGGGGTATCAAAGTGACCTCATGAATGAAATTTCTATCTATAACAATTTCCCGATCCCCCCACAACAAGCATATAAATCCGTATTTAGCTAAACAACCCTCCATGCTCTCAAAGAAATGCGCAACGAGATTCGGAATTGCGAACGGGTTCGGATGGCTATACAACAGGAAATTCTATCCGCGTTTCCGGATCTCATCACCAAAGTAGCTACCATAAACGTTATGGGCGAATAATTGCGAGAAATCTCGTTCAAACTGAAAACTAGGAGCCATGAACAGAAAGTGCAAAACTTTTAGATCTAAAGAGAGGAGATGAGAAAATCAAACCTCCTCTGAAATTTTCAGAGGGAGAAGAGAGAACGGCGGCGCTTCTGCGGTGGGAGGTGACGTTTGCGGCGCTTCCGCGGTGGGTTGAGGCAAGCTCCGGTGGAATTTGCAGTGGTGGCTAGGGTTTTCTGTGAGGGGTTGTATGAAGGCTCGAGAATTACGGAAGAAGAGAGAAGGCTTATGTAAAGGGGTGGTCAAGATGTGGTCAAAAAGGGACCTATTTTGCACAAAAGTCCTAAAAAAAGAAATTATTATATATTTTTTTTGTTTAGATAGTTTTTGAATATTTACAAAAAATATCCCCTCGTTTTTTTTTGTTTTTTTTATTTTTTTACAACGGCGTCATTTGATTGATAGGATTTTTGTGTGCTAGTTTTAATTACCGCAATCAAGACGGTTTCGCTTGGTAGCTAGCCGGATGAGTACGGGTCGGTCCACGGAGAAATGTGAATCTTTTTCTTAGTGTTCTAACGAGTTAAGTCCAAATTGTCCAAGTTTGTTTAAGATTAACTATGTGCTAAATATGTATAATAAAAGAGCTTGTTAGGGTTATGATTATGTTAGTTTGAGTTAGGAGTTCGCTCACGTCTTTCGTTTGCCACTCTTAATATCGATGTTGCTGCACTAGTTGAATAAAATGAACCAAAATAGAAATTTTTATTTATTGAAATTACTTATTTTATACAAATAATATAACAAGTGGCATATGCATCTTCGCTTCGATCACACGTCAGACCATGTAATCATAAAATTTCCTATCTTGGACTTAGGGATGCCCAAAGCCTTCCACACTGCTGGTGAAGCATCGACTATATTGTTGGCACATGGCAAAAAACCATGACGAGAATCACCACCATTAACAGAATCACACTCATCGACCACTTTAGCCACGACAGATTTTCCATTGCCTTTAATCCTAATATTCTTCAGGCAGCGGCTGCCTTTATTGTACCAACCGGTTGATAGCGCGACCACCAGCTCTTTGTCGCTATAGTACTTGTTACCGCACTTTGATGGGCTTTCTTGGTCGCCAATCTGATCCAAGCTTGTAATAGATCGGAATCTAGTATCCATTGCTATAACTGGGAGACGGTAGTATCTGATCTTGCTATCTACAGAAGGGCCACCAAATCGATGGTGCTTGGTGAAACTGTTGATGGTCATGATCGCTTGTGTATTATTCTTTACTGGGGGAGAGCAGATGTATTGTGGATAGGCCTTTTGAGGCTCGCAGCAGTTAGAGACGTTCTTCGTGCTGCAGAAGCTCTTACTTGTCTTGATTTTCAACTGTCCACTGGCACGACAAGTTTCAAGTGAACGACGAGAGGTTGCGAGATCTAGATTAAGTGCCAGTGTTGCCAGCATTATGAGAGTAGAGAGTATAAGTGAGTTGGCCATGTTGATTAATATGTTGAATGGATGAACTCTTAGCTGGGATTAGATATTGTTTTGGGTTTGCTAGTGGGTATTTGTAGAGTTGTGGTGAAGCATGAGAAGTAGTGTTAAAGCATGAGACATAATCATGATTAAATTAAGTTTAATCGCCTATTTATATTAAATTTAAACCTGTCTTTGTTCCTTGTGTTCCATTCTTTTTAAAATTAGAAAGTGACCTTTAGAGTTGATAGTTGATAGATTTGATATTGACCTTGGCCTTTAGAAGAAATGAGCTACAAAATAATCCTTGTCATCATTCATAGTATTAGCCTTAAAAAAATTGCTGCAGCAGTATCTTGGTTCTTTGGATTATTACTAAAATGGGACATATATTATAGAGCCATTAAAATAAAATATGTCACACCAAAAAAATACACGCAGCATTAAAATTTAAGAATGGGACTAAAACAAAGGGAAGCACGCGTATGTGATGAATAATTGTTGTAATTTCAATTGATGGCAAGCAAGCAAGATTCTATTCGGCTAATTTAAAGTGCCGTAAGGGTTTTTTTCCTTTTTTTTTGTTGGGGGGATCTAAAATAAAATTTGGATATGTCTTTTACTTTATCGTTTCTCTCTCTTCTATGTTATAAAGAAAAGGATTATGCCAATTTCGCAGGGATGAGAAAATTAAATTATAAAAGAGTTGTGATTATCATATGCATAATTATAAATCTAGCTCAATCTAGCTCAATTTGGATATGTCTTTTACTATAAGGGGTCATGCAAAACTTAGAACCTTTGTCTTTTAATGTTCAGGTGTTTGCTAATTTATATGGACTACAGTAAATACATGGTTGGCTAAATACATGGTTGGCTTTTACGAATTCGGATGGCTTTATTTTGAGCTTTACTATCACCTCAGGGAAATATTAAGCTCTTGCTAATTGCCATTGTGGCTGTATATGACTAAAACAGTTTGTTGGTATTGGGTGTATTTTCCCTTATAAGTCGCTTACGTTAGAACTTAGAACTATTTTTATATTAGTCCTTGAAATCTGTTTTTAGGTCCTTCCAATCCAATTAGCTGTATCTAATAAGGACAGGGAATATTTCGTTTGATGTTGTTTTTCTCCAGTAATCAAACAGAGGAAGCAGTAATTATCGAAGGCCTAATATTATTAGAAGAGAACATTCAAATTAAAATATTGTTGTGATGTAATCATCAGATTCTATTGGTAGTACAAAACAAAATTGTCTTACTGCAGATCATTTGGCATGTAAGCCAGTCCCAAAACTTGTGTAGCATCATTAATTAAAATTTAAAGAAAAGAAAGCTATCATGAGGAATCAAAGCCACAGGAACATGATCTTTCTTAGCATCAGCTTTAGTCGGACGTTTTGTGGTTATCGTGTTGTCCATTAATAAAGATGAAATAATTTGAAGAATAATTTAGATTTCTATAAAATTATAAAATTGCTTTAATGTCAAAATTAAAAGGAATCCTATCCGGTCCTTAATCCTAATGATACTTGAACATACAATGGCAATGTAAAGTGCCCTAAGGCTACATAACACTAAACTACCCTTAACTATCGTCCTTTCTCACTAAACCACCTTAAAGTATTTTTGATAACACTAAAATCCATTGACTTGATTACGGAAGCTTTTCACTGAAGTACCGTTAAATGTAGCACATTATGGGAGGCTGGGAGCTTACTGCAATATTTTTTTATAGGTAGTTTACTGAAAAGCAGCCATAGTTAAGCATATTTTAGTTTAATTTACCCCTTAAATAAATATTTAACTTCATATCACGTCAATAAAATAATAGGCAGCACGTAACGAAGTGCTTCAACCCCAAACTTTGCCTACTATATGATATCGACACTGTGATTTTGGTTTATCTCTTGTAAATTATCTGACATGCATTAATGCTGGGTGCGTATGAATTTTCTATACTATTGCGGATAATTACTCAGATGCTATTAGTACATTCTATTGAAAATTGAACTAATACAAACTGTAATCAAATTAAGGTAATGTAAGTTGTTGCAACGCCCAGAGAAGTGGAGATTTCATGGTAGCTGGCACAGGCGGAATATTTGGCACCGTATTCAAGGATGAAGTAAAAATTCTCCTGTAATCTGCGTTGAGACATCTTACTCACAGCCACAAGAGCTTACTTCGGTTCTCGCTAACATCGGTCTTGACCATTCAAATAGTACAACTGATGAGACTTCATACTCCAAAGCAGCTCAAGAGTGGTAAACGCGACGATATCACATTCAGTGGTTGTGATGTTTCTTTCATCTGATGCATAATATTAGGTATGAAAAATTTCCGAAACGCACACGAATGTCTATTATATCGATATGGTTAGTTTTTCTTGTTATAAAATACTCTAATATAGGTTTTCTTTCTCGTGCATTTTGATATATAGCTTTTTATGCGCTTAGTTAATTTACGGTTATTGATCGTTTAATTATCTGAATTGACCATCATCTTTGTTTTAATCATGATGCGGTTAGCTCCTATACAAAGAGTGCTCTAGACTTATCTCCAGTTCTCTTATGTGTATGGTAAATTTCAATAAGATATTCTTATTTATAACTATTTAGTTTTACTAAACACAAAGTTTCGTTATTATAAAAATCCCTTGAACTTTGTTTCAAGGGAGTTTTTTTTATTAGAACAACTTTAATTACTACCCTTAAATGTGGCACTTTGAGGTAGTTTATTGAAAGACAACGATACTTAAGGGTGTTTTAGTAAATCCTATATGTCTTGTATTATTTTGTGTAAGTGCATATATATAGCAGCATGTACTTTTTTGACCGTCTTTATAATGTCAAAGCTTTATATGTGCTGCAACTCTAGATTGTCTTTCTAGAAAATTCAAACTTATTTTTGTTGTTGTTGAGATAAACTTTGTTTCCAAGTACCCTTGCTTCATTAATAAGATAATAATGAGACAACCAGATTCCACCAAGACATATACAACCCAAGTTTTTCCAACGCTTCAAACAAGAGGCGGAAACGAATAAGCATAGCCACAAAATAAACTGAAAGTCTTAGCACATCCATCCAGCAAACAGTGATACATGTCCTTGATTACTGTCGCTGCGGTATCCCCAAAAAGCCTCAGCATGTACCGAGGAAACCCAAGACTCTTACGCATCCCCACCTCCATCAGTTCCCGCTTAAGGCCCAAAGAGCAGCCCTGGCTATAAGTTCCCCAGCTTCTTCGATAGTCCTGCCCAAAGCAAAACATTTCGAGAGATTGTATTAGTGCCATCATTAAACTGTTTGCGAGAATTATTAAAACAAACATCATTGGGATGTAACCAAATAGACCGAAGCACAGATGCAACAGCTACATCCCAATCACTTCTATTACATCACGTAATATTATTCACTCCGAACTCTCTCCACCAAAACCAACACTCAATTCCACTAGTTGTGATACCACGGCTGTTAAGCAACCATATCCAATCCCTAAGAGCAAACGTGCACAAAAAGAAAAGATGTTCAGTATTTTCCTCCGCTTCCCTACAAAGAACACATGTACTTGGCACCACAATATTAATTTCTTCTCAACGAATTATCCTTGGTAGGAAGCGCGTGTTCGGCTAATAGCCACAGAAAGACCCGCACTCTCAAAGGCATACCCTTGTATTCCAAATAATGTCCGCTTCCCCCAATCTCCACCCAAAATTCAAACTCATTAATATTAATGTTATTTGACATTTGCACACTGATAAAGCTTTATTGCATGATATTATAATTGTTGGAATATTTTAGACTATATTGTTATTAGGGTATACTGTATCATGATACTTGTGCATCAACTAATTGTCATTCTTATATAAAGAGGCCGTTGATCATATAATAAAGCATATCTTTCTCCTCTCTTTTAACTTTAACATGGTATCGAAGCCAGAAAGAGTCAAGATAGTTAGACGGAGATCTGTTTTGTAATTGAAAACATGATGATCAATCTTGTTGTCCGTCATATACGTCGCACGCAAGTAGAGTAAGCAATAGAAAGTGCAGATCTCACCTCAAGATCAATTTTAAATAGCTAATAAATAGCTAATAAGTAGCTGGCTACAGTTTTTAAGATCAACAGGCTGCCGATTTTTAAACAAATAGCTAATAAGGGGGGCTGATGTTACTCATCTAAAAAAAAATTGATCTTCGTCGACGATCTGAGCTACTGTGGCGATCGATCTGTGCTGCGGAAATCGATCTAGAGGAGATCCCACGAGAAAGAGGATGAAGATCTGATCTTCGTCGACGGTGGGGAAGATGATCTGAGTTGAAGGCGGGGCTTCGAACAGGCATTGAGGGCTGCGGCAGTCTGGAGAGGCGGCGACGAGGCTGGCGAGGGACCAATCGGCTTGGAAATGGAGACGAGGGCTGCGGCAAGAGAAAGGAGGCAGTGGGTAATTTTTTTTGGATTAGGGTTAGGATTTAGGAGATCTGCTCTGAAACCATGTTAAAATTAAAAGAGATGAGAAAGATATGCTTTATTATGTGACTAAAGATCTCTTTATATAGGGATTACAATTACTTGATACACATGCATCATGGTACGGTGTAATCTCTATATAAAGAGACATTTGGTCACATAATAAATCATCTCTTTCTTCTCTCTTTTAATTTTAACATGGTATCAGAGCATGTCTCCTAAATCCTAACCCTACTCCTAAAAAAAAGAATACGAGAGTCGTATTTTCAAACACTTTGCCAATCCCGTGAGATTATTCATCAAACTTTCTACTCATACACACCACACCAAAATAGCATTTTCGAAAGAAAAAACCGTCACTTGCTTGATATTGCTCGTTCTATTATGCTTAACATGCTTGTCCTAAAACGCTTTTGGAATTTTGTCTTACTTACTGCATGTTTTTTATTAATCGCAAGCCTTTCATGATTCTTCAAAACCAAACACTGTTCCCTATTTTATTTCCCGACCAAGGCCTTTTTCCCTTCCTCCTAAAGTATTTGGGTGTGTTTGCTACGTTCATAATCACCGATTAACTCGCGATAAATTGGATCTTAGGGCTGTCAAATATATATTTGTTGGTTATTCTAGGACACAAAAAGATTATGTTTGCTTGCTTCCTTCTACATCTACTGTCGCAGTTTCTCATGATGCCACTTTCTTGAGGATCAACCCTTTTTCCCCCAGCAGAAAGTCTTTGTCACATCCCACTGCTACCGCCGCCACCATTTCCTATATCTTCAGATCACCAATTAATTCAACCCAAATATGCTATTGTTGAAGTTCCCCATCCTCTTTCTCCGGTTACGCAGGTCCACAAACGTCGACCGAGAGCAGTGATAGATTCAACAGTAGATACTGAAGTTCCTCCTCCATGTATACAGCCCGAACTTGCCGAGCTTTCACCTTTCTTTCTGATTGTTTGTTGAACGACTTATCAATTTCTTTTCGCAAAGATAAACGAACATGCACTACTTCTCATCCTCTTACTTTATTTATTTTATATCGTCTTACTCCAGCTTTATATAAGTTTGTCTCTTTTTTTGGCTAATGTTTCCCTTCCTAACTCTATTCAGGAAACTATTCAGGAAACTATGAGTTATCCAGGTTGGCATAGGGCTACGATAGAAAAATTGCAAGCACCGAGATCTAATCACATTTGGGATCTGGTCAGCCTTCCTTCACAGAAAAAGGTGGTTGGTTGCCGGTGGGATTTTGCTATCAAACATAATCCTGATGGCAGTGTATCTCGTTTGAATGTCTGACTTGGGGCATTAAGGGTGTTTTAGTGAAATTTATCCTACATCTCTAGTATAATTTTGTTTAATATATTAATATGTATGTTTTTGTTCATTGTTGTGAAGTCATAGCTTTATATGTCCTGCAACTCTAGATTGTCTTGCTAGAAAATTCAAACATATTAATATTAATGAAACTTCGCATTTGCACACTGATAAAGCTTTATTGCATGACATTATCATAACACAATACTACTTCAAAAATACTAGCAACCTACAATAACATCCATCCATTATTGAAAATTTTCATTATTCAGTATAAGAAAGTGTTGTTGCTGCACTAGTTGAATACAATGGCCAAACGGTGTTGCTGCACTAGTTGAATACAACTAAAAATCACAATAAATTGAGTTGAGGCACGTAATCACTATCTTTAAAGCAATTTTCGATCCCTACAATGCAACATGGGTTTGTGCGAATGGCTTCCAGGATACAACCTAATCTTGTGTTTCAATCCTCCACGTTGCACTCGTAGAGAATTGCTCAGAAAACTTGATCTTTTGAGTACAAAAAACAAAGAGAGAAGGGAAGAAAATAATAGTTGTTGTATCTATGGAATAAAGAAAACAAGTTGGTATAAATAAGATTTGAAAGGATGCGAATGGAATCCTTTCACCATTTGAATTCAAAATATAACTCCCATAACTACTTAGAACTCCCATAACTATTCCCTCCAATAAAATGGAAGAGAGATTTGCCTCCTATAAAATGACAGGGAGATTAGAATTCAAATGAGTTTGACCACAGTCAACTATAAAAAACCAAAATAGAAATTTTAATTTATTGAAATTACTTATATTATACAAATAATATAACATTCCGCACCAATTTCAAAAAATTCCAAAAACAAACAAAAGTTACTAAACGTACATACATATCATGAAAATGTATTCTGGAGTTGAATCTTCACGTAGTGCATTTACATCAAAGTTCAATCAAGGTCCATGGTAACCGAAGTTTTGAACCGATGACCCATTTGCGAAAGTACCGAATATAAAGCTTCAAAGATCAAGTTATTCATAAGTCTGCACTATTATGGCCATGTGCATGTCCTGGTTTCATGAATGCTTTTGAGAAAACCTTTTTATCTCATAGAAGGCGGCCGCACCCCTACATTCATATAGGTAGGTGATTTAGTGTGTTTTGTAGTATCATACTTTATGATATCACCCATTAAGAATATAATTCATCATCTTTCTTTTCCTACAAGATCCAAGTATGGTCATTTCAGGGATAAGTATAAGTTTCTATGGTTATTCAATCAATCGTATCATTTACTCTTGTTTTGAACTCACAGTAGTTGGAGCACAAGTATCAAGTAGGATTTCAATGATAGTTGATCTATTTGTAAGGTTTTAACCCTATCCACAATGATAATTTCTATATCAAATCTCTTGACAATCCTTTAGTATAAAAGAGTCGGCAAGATTCCAATTTGTACGAATATAGTTAATCCCAGTTATTCTCTCGTCATTGAGTAATTATCGGATATAACCATGTCTTTGACTTAGATGTCTAGATTTTCCATTATAAACTTTATTAAGGGTCACCGATCTGGTAGCCTCACTGTCACAATTGATGACAATCAGTGACATAGGCTTATGCCGCATATGTGTCTTTAAAGAAGATTCCTTAGCCACTCCGCTTCCTTGCCACAATCAGCAACAACAATAAACTCATATTCTATTGTAGAATGAGTAATAATGGTTTACTTCTTTGATTTCCAAGAAATCGCAGCACCCCTAGAGTAAAAACCCAACCACTAGTTGATAATGACTCATCCAAAATTGAGTTCCAACTAGGATCACTATATCCTTCTAAAACCGTGGGATAACCGGTATAATGTAGATCGTAGTCTATAGTTTTCCTCAAATATCCAAGTACTCTTGATATTGCTATCCAATGCTCATACCCGGAAACCAGTATACCGATTAAGTCGTCCAATAACTTATGCTGGATCAGGTCTTATAGTATGCATAATATACATAAGACTATCGATGACACTAGCATATTTCAATTGAGAAATTGCTCCTCTTATTAGATTCTAATTTAACACCAGGATCTAAAGGTGTAGACACAGTTCTTCCACCCAATTCATTGTATTTCTGCAATACATTATTTTCATAATGAGATTGTGATAATATCAGAGTATCATCATTTCTGATAATCTTAATTCCTAAGATAATCTTAGCCAACCCAAAATCTTTCATATCAAATTTTGAAGAGAAAAGATTTAGTGTCGTTTATAAGATCCATATCGGAATTGAATATTAGCATATCATTTACATAGAGATATATAATAACTACCTTATTATTAATTACTTTGCTATAAATACATTTATCAGATTCATTCGGTTTGAAACCATATGAAACAACAACATTTTCGAATTTATCATGCCACGGTTTTGGGCCTGTTTTAAACATACAAAGACTTAAGCAATTTGCCAACTTTATGTTCTTGCCCCATAATGATATATACAACTCTCTGGTTGTTCCATATAAATTTCCTCCTCTAAGTTACCATTTAAAAATGCAGTTTTCATATCCATTTGATGCACATGCAACTTAAAAATAGAAGCAGGCGAAATTAATAATTTAATAGATGTAATTTTAGCAACATGGGCATACGTATCAAAGAAATCAATCCCTTCCTTTTGTCTATACCCCTTAACAATAAGTCTAGATTTATATTTATCTATGGTTCCATTAGGTTTAATTTTCTTTTTAAATATCCATTTAGAACCAATAGGTTAGTCCTCCTTGGAAATTCTACTTATTTCCATGTTTGATTAAGCATTAAAGAATCCAACTCATCATTAATAGCAACTTTCCAATTTGCAGAATCTTGAGAATGAATAGCATCATTATATGTTAATGGATCACTTTCTACAGAATATGTAAATGACATTTCCACTAACTGTTTATCTCTAGATACTTCAATTAAATACATTTGAAAATCCGGACCAAAAGTTTTTTCTACTCTTGCTCTTTTACTTCTAGGTACCAATTTCGCATCATTAGAATTTGAATTAATAGTCGATTCAGAATTAGAATTTGAATTAATAAAAGGAACAAGAAAATTGAAATTATTATCATTAATTCTAGGTATTTTAGAAAAATTATTTTCAAAAAATTCCGCATCTGGAGATTCAATAATACTATTTTGAGAAATAGCACCATGCAATTCAGTAACCAAGAATCTATATGTTTTGATAGTCCAAGAATAGCCAATAAAAATGAATTCAATTGCTTAATTACCCAGCTTGGGTCGTTTAGGCTCGGAAAGCCTAACGAGAGCACTACATCCCCACACTTTAAAATAACAAAGATTTGGTTATTTTTTTCCAAAGTTCATAGGTTGTCATATTTTTATTTTTCCAAGGAAGTTTATTATGTGACATGCAGTAAATAAAGCTTCACCCCACAAATTTGCATTTAAACCCGAATTAGAAATCATAGCATTAACCATTTCGATTAAAGTTATATTTTTCCGTTCCGCGGTTCCATTTTGTTGAGGTGTATATGGTGCAGTGGTAATATGTACAATACCTACTGATTCATAAAATCGGTCTATGTCAACATACTCGCCATCTTTATTGGACTTTAAAGTATTGAATTTGGTGCTAAGTTGATTTTTCAACTTCTTTCTTATAAACTTTAAAACTATTTAATGCATGATCTTTATGACTTAATAAGTAAACATAAGAGAATTTTGAGAAATCATCGATAAAGGTTATAAAATACCTTTTATCATCTCTACTTAAAATTTGATTCAAATCACATAAATCAATAAGAATTTATTCTAAAAGTACGGATTTTCGCAAATCGATTTTGTGAAAAGTTTTTTTTTAGTAATTTTAGATTGAACACGTATCCTACACTTATCAATATTTTTATTAGCACATGCAGAAATAAGACCTAAATTAATCATGTCATTCATGCAACAATAATGTACATGTCCTAATCTATCATGCAATAGAGGAAATGAATCAACAATATATATACAGAACTAGCATATTTGTTAATTAGACTCAATTGGAACATCCCATTACATGCATAACCCTTTCCCACAAATATTCCACTCTTAGTAATTACAACTTTATTGGACTCGAATACAACTTTAAAACCATATTTACATAGCAAACTTACAGACATTAAATTCTTACGAATTTATGGAACATACAACACTTCAGTCAATTTCATTGACTTATCCGAAGTGGATTTTAAATTAACTGTTCTAATGCCTTTAACCATTACAGTTGATTCATTACCCATGAAAAGTTGATGGCCATCACTTTCTTTCTTAAAAGTAGCAAATATAGATCTATTATTCGTTACATGCCTAGTGGCACCCGAATCAAGATACCAGTCTATGTCACTTCTAACCACGTTGATTTCAGAAATCATTGTGATGAATCCATCCTTCGCTTCCGATTTCTTCTTTGTTTTGAGAAATCGACAATCTTTCCAAAAGTTAGATAATTTATTAAAAATAGCATGAATATAAAATTTATTAATAAAATCAAAATTTAGATACTTGTTATCTAAAAGGTGGGAATCAGAGTAGTGAGTACGTAATCCGGTTTAAGTCAAATGCTTTTCACAAATCCTCTTCATATTTCGGCGCCGTGGGAATCAGAGTAGTGAGTACGTAATCCGGTTTGACAAGATTAGGACTCGTCATCTTCATCGTTGATGTTTTCGGTGCCATTGACGAACACGGAAAATTGCTTTAAATTGTGTTGCACTAGTTGAATACAATGGATAAAAAACACAATAAATTGAGTTGAGGCACGTAATCACTATCTTTAAAGCAATTTTCGCTCCCTACAATGCAACAGGGGTTTATACGAATTGCTTCCAGGATACAATAACCCAACCTTGTGTTTCAATCCTCCACGTTGCACTCGCAGAGAATTACTCCGAAAACTTGATCTTTTGGGTGCCGAAAACAAAGAGAAAAGAGAAGAAAATAATAGTTGTATTTATGGAACAAAGAAAACAAGTTGGTATAAATAAGAGTTGAAAGAATGCGAATGGAATCCTTTCACCATTTGAATTCAAAATTTAAATCGCCATAACTACCAATAACTTCCATAACTACTATCTTCAAAAAAATAAAAGGGAGATTTGCCTCCAACAAAATGTGAGAGATTTGAATTCAAATGAGTTTGACCACGGTCAACTATAAAACACCAAAATAGAAATTTTAATTTATTGAAATTACTTATATTATACAAATAATATAACAAGTGGCATATGCATCTTCGCTTCGATCACACGTCAGACCATGTAATCATAAAATTTCCTATCTTGGACTTAGGGATACCCAAAGCCTTCCACACTGCTGGCGAAGCATCGACTATATTGTTGGCACATGGCAAAAAACCATGACGAGAATCACAGCCATTAACAGAATCACACTCATCGACCACTTTAGCCACGACAGATTTTCCATTGCCTTTAATCCTTATATTCTTCAGGCAGCGGCTGCCTTTATTGTACCAACCAGTTGATAGCGCGACCACCAGCTCTTTGTCGCTATAGTACTTGTTACCGCACTTTGATGGGCTTTTTTGGTCGCCAATCTGATCCAAGCTTGTAATAGATCGGAATCTATTATCCATTGCTATAACTGGGAGACGGTAGTATCTGTTCTTGCTATCTACAGAAGGGCCACCAAATCGATGGTGCTTGGTGAAACTGTTGATGGTCATGATCGCTTGTGTATTATTCTTTACTGGGGGAGAGCAGATGTATTGTGGATAGGCCTTTTGAGGCTCGCAGCAGTTAGAGACGTTCTTCGTGCTGCAGAAGCTCTTACTTGTCTTGATTTTCAACTGTCCACTGGCATGACAAGTTTCAGGTGAACGACGGGAGGTTGCGAGATCTAGATTAAGTGCCAGTGTTGCCAACATTATGAGAGTAGAGAGTATAAGTGAGTTGGCCATGTTGATTAACATGTTGAATGGATGAACTCTTAGCTAGGATTAGATATTGTTTTGGGTTTGCTAGTGGGTATTTATAGAGTTGTGGTGAAGCATGAGAAGGAGTGTTAAAGCATGAGACATAATCATGATTAAATTAAGTTTAATCGCCTATTTATATTAAATTTAAACCTGTCTTTGTTCCTTGTGTTCCATTCTTTTTAAAATTAGAAAGTGACCTTTAGAGTTGATAGTTGATAGATTTGATATTGACCTTGGCCTTTAGAAGAAACGAGCTACAAAATAATCCTTGTCATCATTCATATTGTTAGCCTTAAAAAAATTGCTGCTGCAGTATCTTGGTTCTTTGGATTATTACTAAAATGGGACATATATTATAGAGCCATTAAAATAAAATATGTCTAACACCAAAAAAATACAAGTAGCATTCAAATTTAAGCATGGGACTAAAACAAAGGGAAGCACGTATGTGATGAATAATTGCTGTAATTTCAATTGATGGCAAGCAGGTGAGATTCTATTCGGCTAATTTAAAGTGCCGTCAAGGTTTTTTTCCTTTTTTTTGTTGGGGGGGGGGATCTAAAATAAAATTTGGATATGTCTTTTACTTTATCGTTTCTCTCTCTTCTATGTTATAAAGAAAAGGATTATGCCAATTTCGCAGGGATGAGAAAATTAAATTATAAAAGATTTGTGATTATCATATGCATAATTATAAATCTAGCTCAATCTAGCTCAATTTGGATATGTCTTTTACTATAAGGGGTCATGCAAAACTTAGAACCTTTGTCTTTTAATGTTCAGGTGTTTGCTAATTTATATGCACTACAGTAAATAGATGGTTGGCTTTTACGAATTCGGATGGCTTTATTTTGAGCTTTACTATCACCTCAGGGAAATATTAAGCTCTTGCTAATTGCCATTGTGGTTGTATATGACTAAAACAGTTTGTTGGTATTGGGTGTATTTTCCGTTATAAGTTGCTTACGTTAGAACTTAGAACTATTTTTATATTAGTCCTTGAAATCTGTTTTTAGGTCCTTCCAATCCAATTAGCTGTATCGAATAAGGACAGGGAATATTTCGTTTGATGTTGTTTTTCTCCAGTAATCAAACAGAGGAAGCAGTAATTATCGAAGGCCTAATATTATTAGAAGAGAACATTCAAATTAAAATATTGTTGTGATGTAATCATCAGATTCTATTGGTAGTACAAAACAAAATTGTCTTACTGCAGATCATTTGGCATGTAAACCAGTCCCAAAACTAGCTAGTGTAGCATCATTAATTAAAATTTAAAGAAAAGAAAGCTATCATAAGGAATCAAAGCCACAGGAACATGATCTTTCTTAGCTTCAGCTTTAGTCGGACGTTTTGTGGTTACTGTGTTGTCCATTAATAAAGATGAAATAATTTGAAGAATAATTTAGATTCTATAAAATTATAAAATTGCTTTAATGTCAAAATTAAAAGGAATCCTATCCGGTCCTTAATCCTAATGATACTTGAACATACAATGGGAATGTAAAGTGCCCTAAGGCTACATAACACTAAACTACCCTTAACTATCGTCCTTTCTCACTAAACTACCTTAAAGTATTTTTTATAACAATAAAATCCATCGACTTGATTACGGAAGTTTTTCACTGAAGTACCGTTATATGTAGCACATTATGGGAGGCTGGGAGCTTACTGCAATATTTTTTTAGTATAATTTACTGAAAAGCAGCGATAGTTAAGCATATTTTAGTATAATTTACCCCTTAAATAAATATTTAACTTCATATCACGTCAATAAAATAATAGGCAGCACCTAACGAAGTACTTCAACTCCAAACTTCAACTCCAAACTTTGCCTACTATATTGTTTCCACTACTACAATAAGGGGTTGCCCCTACGGCTACAGGAATCCGTAGGTCCCCATGGTTGCCTCTACGGTGCCTTACGGATTAATTTAAAAATATTAAAACGTAATTTGTCATTTGGCTCTTCGGAGCCGCAAAAGAAGGCCCTACGGTTTAATCCGTATGGACTTATATGGGTTATTTATAAAAAAATAAAGCACAGAAAACTCCTCGTTCCTAAAATTTTCTCGCTCTCACTCGTCTCCCGCACGCGCTTCATCTCCACCGCACTCCTGCGCGCCTCGTCGTCGCCGAAATCATCGTCGACTTCCTCGTCGACGGTAGGAAGTCTCTCGTCGCCGATCTCCCCCTTGCGTCGTCGGGACAGTAGAATCGCCGTGTTAAGGTTAGTAAATTTCATTTTTTAACTTCTAATTATTCATGTATTTGTGTTATTGTTGATTATTGGGTTGCTACTAGGGCTTAGAGTTAGGGTTCGGTCTAGGGTTTGGGCTAGGATTAATTAGTTAGGGTTAGGGTTCAGTGTAGGGTTAGGGTTCGGTAAGGAATAAATATTTTGCCCCTACGGATTAATCCGTAGGTCTATAGTTTGCCCCTACATATTTATCCGTAGGGACAAAATATCAGGATACCTGACATTTTGCCCCTATGGACTCAGTAACAGGCGTTACAGTTGCCCCTACGACTATATCCGTATGGGCTTATTTCTAGACCTACGGCTAACTCCGTAGGGGTAACTTGCTGCCCCTACGGATAACACCGGAGGGGAAAGTATTTTATTTTATAAACCATTAAATTAAATAAATATTGTTCCTACGGAATACACTGTAGGGACATGATTCCCTACGGATTAAACCGTAGGGGCAAATATTTATCCGTAGGGGTATCTTTAGGGCGAAGATTTGCACCTGCGGCCATTGCACCTACGGAGTATTTTCGAGCCGTGTATTTTCGAGCCCCTACGAATATATCCGTAGGGGCAGTGCTTTGCCCCTACGGATAAAGCCGTAGGGGCAGCCCCTCATTGTAGTAGTGTTAGGGTTCGGTTCAGGAATAGGGTTAGGGTTAGGGTTGGGTTCGGATCAGTTCAGGTTAGGGTTAATTAGTTAGGGTTAGGGTTCGGTTCAGGGTTAGGGTTAGAGGCTAGGGTTAATTTAGGTTAATTAGGTAATATAGAGTGTATTTGTGTTAGGGTGTTGATTATGGTTAATTGGGTTAATTAGTGATAATTTGAAGGGTTTGGGTGTTGGTTAGGGTTAGTTTGGGTTAATTAGGTTAATTTGGGTTAATTGGGTTAAGTTTGAGTTAATTATGGATAATTTGTGTTAGGGTGACAATTAGGGTTAATTAGGTTAATTTGGGTTAATTAGGGTTAGGGTTTAGGGTGCACTAGTTTCTTCAGTAGGATACTCAATGATAACGTAAACATAAAATTTTACCGTAAACGCAAGAAAAATTTATTCTAAACTTGAAACTTCGAACCCTTAATAACGAAACGTAAACGTAAAACCTATTCATGTTAAATGTTCATAAAACCAATATATGATACTCGATAATATGGAACTTTCATATTCTCATCGATACTCATATGTGAATCAAAACGCGACTTAGTCCCCGTTTATCAGTTAACATACGTTTGATGTTCGTCGTGACATAGAACTATACGAAGTTGTTAAATATTGGACGGTATAGTTCGGTACTAACAACCGTCGTGTAGTCTATGTGACGAGAAGATTCAATCGTATGATAACCGATAGATTTGTCCAGTGTGGACAAGTTAGGAATGTATAAAGCAAACACCTGCATTCACTTGTGTTTTCATTCGTTTCGAGTTATTTCGTCGGTACTTTTCCGCTGGTTCTCCGTATACAAAGATAGATTAAATGTTCATTTCAACGTTATTTCACAGCTTTGAAATGATTATCTATTCTATTACAGTGTATTCGGAGAACAACGAGGAGGTGCTGCCGAAATTTACTCGAAACGGTTGAAAGTACAAGCGAATGGGTGTCTGCTCTATACATTCTTAATGGGATAGAAGCTTTACCCCCAACAGTCGAAACACACACACAACGCGAATACACAACAAACGCACACACAGCACATACACACTAACAACTCTACACTTAAACGAAATAATAAATTGAAACACACATATACAGAATACAACTCATACTTGGGTATCTTCAAATCTAACTTTGTTTATCGATAATTTATTCTTTTCAACGACAAACGCACACACAAAGCACATACACGGATTTTCTCTTTTGTCAGTAACCATCCCGTTCTAAGATTTTTCAATATAGTCATCATAACCTACAATTTATATGTTATACAGTCTAACATGGCTCATGAGTACACCAGAGTTAAGGACTGGATGTATGTGGATTGACAACAACGTATGCAACCTAAGTTTGTCGCAGGAGTTACTGCTTTCATTGTATTTGCACGCACACATAATATGATCGTGTTAGATAAAATTCTCTGTATAGATGTGGGAATAAGTACCAGCAGAAGGTAGAATTCTCAGAGCTTCATATCGTTAAACATGATTTTACTAGACTTTATACAACTTGGCTATATCACGGGGAAGGAGAAGAAGACAGTAATGCGGCAGAAGAAGAAGGAAAAGACGGTAATGCGGCAAAAGAAGAAGACGGTAACATCTTTACATGAGAAGAAATGGAGGATATGGTAGAGGCTGCCTTAGGTGAATCTATTCGTACCGAAGATGACATTCCTTCTGGTCAAGGACCGCGTGCGGATAAGTATGAAAAGTTCATGAATGATGCTAGAAAATCAATTTATGAGAATGGAAAGTATTCCATCCTCTTATGGTTCATCCAACTTTTCCAGATTAAGTGCCAAAATGGATGGAGCAACAAGTCATTCACAATACTTCTGAAGTTCTTGAAAGATTCTATGCCCCCGGAAAATAACGTGCCCGACAGCTGGTACGGAGCCCAGAAGATGATGTCTGATTTGGGTTTGATTCAAGCATGTCCCAAAAATTGCGTGTTGTACCGGAAAGAATTCAGATTTGAAAAATTGTCTAACATGCGGAAAGGCCAGGTATAAGCCGAAAGATTCTGATAAAAAGTCCGATATACCTGTCAAGATAGCACAATACTTTCCCATAACACAGAGGCTGCAGAGGCTATTCAGGTGCAAGAAAACAGCCGAGGCAATGATTTGGCATCACCCTGCTCCTCCAAGTGAAGATGGAAAAATGAGTTATCCAAGAGATTCACCGGCTTGGAAGTATTTCGATAGAAGGCATGAAATATTCAGTAGCGATCCTCGCAATGTCAGGCACAGACTCGCTAGTGATGGCTTCTGCCCATTCAACTATATGGCTGGAAGCCACAACACATGGCCCGTTGTAATGATAGTTTATAATCTGTTGCCTTGGTTGGCTATGGATCAATCATACTTTATGACGCCTCTTCTTATCGATGGACCAAACTCACTGATCGATGAGTTAAAATCTTTATTCATTGATAGTGTAGAGACTTACGATGTAAACAAAAATACAACCTTCATACTGCGTGCGGCTTTAATGTGGACAATTAATAACTTTCCTGCGTATGGAATGCTATCAGGTTGGTCCGTACATGGTCACAAAACATGTCCTTATTGCCATCAACATACAACATCGAAATTCTTAAATTTTAGCAGGAATGTTATTGCGGCCATCGACGTTTCCTGCCTCTAGACCATCCCTACAGGTTAGACACTGTTCACTTTAATGGTCATCAGGAGTTTCTTGGACCTCTATCCCCATTTTCCGGAGAGGACGCGACTGCTCAGTGGGATGGTTACAATAATGTGACCTTTGGGATAGATCCGACAAAATAGGTCAAACCACCATTCTGGAACAAGTTAAGCATTTTCTTCGAGCTTCCGTACTGGTCAACAAATTTAGTGCGTCATTGTCTGGACGTCATGCACATAGAGAAGGGAGTATCCGAGCACGTACTCAATGTACTCAAGTTAAGCATTTTGCTCTTACCTATTTAGATAATCATTTTTTAATTGTTTAGCTGTAGGTGGTGCCTCCACGTCTCGGGCAGAGGCCACCACCGCACCTGCGGGTATGTTTATATATCCTATAGTGTATGCATGTTGATTTAGAATGTTATATTATTGATATACACATTCTTTTTGCAATTACTTATATAGTCAATGTTTGATTGTCTAATTATAGGTGGTGCGTCCACATCTGGTGCAGGGGCCACTCCCGCTACTTCTGTGCCCTCTGCTCAGTCTGCAGGTTAGTATGAATAAATATAAAATATTTTTTCATTTTACATATCCTTTAAGAATAAACATGAACTTCATATAATTTTATCGATGTTTATTTTCTAGTTGGGATTATGTCGAGAGGTTCGGCCGGTATACCGAGAGGTTCGGCCGATTATGCCGGCGATTATGCCGAGAGGTTCGGCCGGTATATGGGGGATGAGAGCCGCCTCGTGAAGAAGTATCCACTTCACGTTGAGTGGGGCGATCATCACCGTCGCCCATTTGCCCTCTTCTGGGATCAGGCTCGTGTATTAATATATATTTTCATTTGAATTATCCAATATATTTATTATTATTTAACACTTGCAATTTAATAACATTGTTTTTTTGTATTTGCGGTTGGATTACGACTTTCAGCCTGTACCCGATCCTGATCACCCTGAGAGAGTGCTCGATCTTCACGCTCTATACCATGACCTGATGAAGAACATGCAATCAAAAGCCCGATACAATAGGAACGAGCTGAAGATCGACTGCTATTCCTTGTGGATGGCGACCCCCGAGGCAGAGAGAGCGGCTCTCCTACATACTCCGGCATTTGCGAGAGTCGACGTAGATACATGGCCTCTCTTGTGCCAATATTTCGACTCTCAGCGCAAACAGGTTTGTAATTTAAATGTAATTCATTGTTTAGTATATAATTTATTTTTTTGTGTTGCTTAATTAGAAAACTAAATCTGAATGTGTTGTGCAGAAACATGCCGATCAAAATAAAGAGAATAGGAAGTCGGAGAAGAGGGGTCGCCCCACTAATACAGGTGGCTCGAGGAATATTACTCGTGCCATGGAGGCATCGGTAAATTACAATAGATCTACTATGATATAATGTAATATTAAGAGTTATTTTATAATATATGTAAATTTTTTGCGAATTGCAGAGAGCTCAGACCCTGGCGTAGGGTGGTACCCCGAGCGTGCTGACCGCGTATCTTGCCGTCCACGGCACCTCGACAGATCCCGCCACGGGCGAGCTTCGATTCCCCGACACCGCTATCCAGGAGTATTGCGTAAGTATTAATATTTATTCTAACAGATTTGAAATTTTTGTTTTGAAAAGTTCAAATTTAAATGATATACTTATATTTTAATGGTTAATATGGGTGTAGGAGCGGGTGGTGGAGCAGGTGGAGGCATCGGGGATTGATTTTACTGGACAGAACGATCCGATGCTGCTGACCCCAGTGCTAGACGCCGCACACGGAGGGCACCACAGAGGTTGGGAGAGAGGCCGGGGACTGGGTGCTAGCAGGGCCCATATGAGGTTGGACTCCACTCCGGCGGTTACTTCCCCTACCCCTGTGAGCGACGTTTAGAGCATGATGTTGCCGCCTTGAAGACCACCGTCGAGAAGTTGAAGGAGATGTTGGTACATATACTACTTAATAGTAAAATATTATATCACATTATAGATAGTAACATATGCAATATTAGTAGCCTGAGCTTATTTGGTTGTAGACTTAGTTTTGATTAATCATATTTACATAAAACTGTCTAATTAAAATAAACTAGGGTTTTCCAAACTAGATATCCAAACGAGGCCTAAGTCCCTAAGTATTCTTAGATTGGGGTTTCGCAATAACCTGATAATGATATGAATTCGACTAAAATCTAATACACAGTTCTTACTCGTTTATTACACACAAAATTGAACAGATGCGACAGGCTGCGGCTCCACATGCATCTCCTTCGGCTGCGGCTCCGCAAGCCACTACCTCGGCTGCGGCTGCGCAGACCACTCCTGCAGCTCCACAGCCCGCTCAGACTCCCGCACAGTCCGCTCCTTCATTGGTCGAGTTTTTGATGACTCAGGGCTGCACCAAGAAGCAGATGCGTCAGATTACGGCGTTTATCAGAGGTGGAGGAGCTGGACCGAGCTAGGGTAGCTTTTTTCTTATATTTTAAGCATGTATGTACTTATATGATACATATTGTATATATTTTGGACGATATTGGTGTTGTTTGCGTGTTCACGATGATTTAGATTGATATCGTATTTTGTTTGTTTATTTCTTTTATATATTATGCGTGAGATGTTGGTTATGAATACTGCGGTATTTGGTTATATGATGTATATATTGCACAGGGCGGGGAAAAAACAGGAAGCCCATGTTTAAAAAAAAACCATGATATTGTCCCTATGGATTAATCCGTAGGGCCATATCTTGCCCTTACGGATTAATCCGTAGGTCCAACGTTTGCCCCTACACAGTTACCCGTAGGGGCAAAATATCATGATACCTGATATTTTGCCCTTATTGTCTCAGTAACAGGCGTTAAACTTGCCCTACGTATGTATCCGTAGGGGCTTCTATCTTGACCTACGGAGAACACCGTAGGGGCATGTTCAGGCCCTACGAAGTTATCCGTAGGGGCAAGTATTTTATTTTATAAACTAATAAATTAAATAAATATATTGTCCAGATGGACCTACGAATAAATCCGTAGGGGCTTATATCTGGACCTACGAAGAACTCCGTAGGGGCATATTAAGGCCCTACGACGTTAGCCGTAGGGTCAAGTATTTTATTTTATAAACCTATAAATTAAATAAATATATTGTCCCTACGATGTCAGCCGTAGGGAAATGTGTCCCTACGGAGGAAAGCGTAGGGGCAATTATTTTTCCGTAGGGGCATGTTCAGGGCGAAGACTTGCACCTGCGGCCTTTACATCTATGGCCTATTTTTGTGCCCCTACGAATATATCCGTAGGGGCAGTGCTTTGCCCCTACGGATAGCCGTAGGGGCAACCCCTTATTGTAGTAGTGTTCATATATTAGCTTGAAGGTGGTAGTAGGAGCAATGTTTGATTGCTTGGCTTAGCTATGTTTGTGAATTTCTACAACTAGGAATGCATGGAGATTGCTTGTGCATGTTATGGATTGCTTGTGAGAGCTTGCGTAATTTGTTTCTTTGTGATCTGAAAAGGCTTGTAACAAGTATTAGGATGTTTCCATAGCATAAAGGTTATAATGTTTTATCACTTGCTTATATTGTTCATTCAAAATGTGTATGACTCATGCATTATTTTTCTGCATTTAATTTTTGTACTGTTTATACTTTTTTTAAACTATACAAACAGTTTCAGACATCAAAATCATAATAAATAGTAAGTTGAAGCACGATGACTATCGTTAGCTAAGGTGGCTACTACTTGCTGGCGACATTTCGTGAACTTATACATTCATGCTGTATGAAAATGCATTATTCATTCCTGTGGTGTTGGTTCATTTGAAAGGAATATGTTCTTTTATTGCAATCCTTGTGAAAACATCAAGCTTGCCCATCAGAGTTATTTCTACAGTGTATTTATGGACAATAGTGAGTTATCTTTGATATTTTATTTTTCTCTGAACATCGGTTCTATTAATTTTTACGTATTTTTACTCTGTTCATACCTTTGGAAAGTTCTTTGGTTTCTTACAACATTTGTTCTGAGAAATCAGATTGCATAACTTTGACTGGAGTAGTTCTTGAACAGATAAAGACCTTATTCTATCAATGAAGGATGATGGAAGAAAAATCGCTCTCATCTACTATAAGGTATCATATTCCCTCTTTATTTCTCTTCAATTATTTTCTGAGTCCATTTTTTCGTTTATTAATTATATTCCCTCGTTCAATTTCAATACCCACTAGAAACTGTGCCAAAGATAATACCATAATCTGCGGGTTTTCTATTGGTTTTGGTTTTATGCAATGGACATCTCTACTACTATAACACAGGCGGTGAGGGGTAGTTTCAATTAGGATGGAGCATTTTTCATTTCCCACTGATTTTAATTAATATGATTGAAAATGTATTTATATTCTGCTTCCCTATTTACGTACTCTTTACTATAAGGGGTCTTGCAAAACTTAGAACCTTTGTCTTTTAATGTTCCGGTGTTTGCTAATTTATATGCACTACAGTAAATAGATGGTTGGCTTTTACGAATTCGGATGGCTTTATTTTGAGCTTTACTATCACCTCAGGGAAATATTAAACTCTTGCTAATTGCCATTGTGGTTGTATATGACTAAAACAGTTTGTTGGTATTGGGTGTATTTTCCGTTATAAGTCGCTTACGTTGGAACTTAGAACTATTTTTATAGTAGTCCTTGAAATCTGTTTTTAGGTCCTTCCAATCCAATTAGCTGTATCTAATAAGGACAGGGAATATTTCGTTTGATGTTGTTTTTCTCCAGTAATCAAACAGAGGAAGCAGTAATTATCGAAGGCCTAATATTATTAGAAGAGAACATTCAAATTAAAATATTGTTGTGATGTAATCATCAGATTCTATTGGTAGTACAAAACAAAATTGTCTTACTGCAGATCATTTGGCATGTAAGCCAGTCCCAAAACTAGCTAGTGTACATCATTAATTAAAATTTAAAGAAAAGAAAGCTATCATAAGGAATCAAAGCCACAGGAACATGATCTTTCTTAGCTTCAGCTTTAGTCGGACGTTTTGTGGTTATCGTGTTGTCCATTAATAAAGATGAAATAATTTGAAGAATAATTTAGATTCTATAAAATTATAAAATTGCTTTAATGTCAAAATTAAAAGGAATCCTATCCGGTCCTTAATCCTAATGATACTTGAACATACAATGGAAATGTAAAGTGCCCTAAGGCCACATAACACTAAACTACCCTTAACTATCGTCCTTTCTCACTAAACTACCTTAAAGTATTTTTCATAACAATAAAATCCATCGACTTGATTACGGAAGTTTTTCACTGAAGTACCGTTAAATGTAGCACATTATGGGAGGCTGGGAGCTTACTGCAATATTTTTTTAGTATAATTTACTGAAAAGCAGCGATAGTTAAGCGTATTTTAGTATAATTTACCCCTTAAATAAATATTTAACTTCATATCACGTCAATAAAATAATAGGCAGCACCTAACGAAGTGCTTCAACTCCAAACTTTGCCTACTATATGATATCGGCACTGTAGTTTTGGTTTATCTCTTGTAAATTATCTGACATGCATTAATGCTGGGTGCGTATGAATTTTCTATACTATTGCAGATAATTACTCAGGTGCTATTAGTACTTTCTATTGAAAATTGAACTAATACAAACTCTAATCAAATTAAGGTAATGTAAGTTGTTGCAACGCCCAGAGAAGTGGAGATTTCATGGTAGCTGGCACAGGCGGAATATTTGGCACCGTATTCAAGGATGAAGTAAAAATTCTCCTGTAATCTGCGTTGAGACATCCTACTCACAGCCACAAGAGCTTACTTCGGTTCTTGCTAACATCGGTCTTGACCATTCAAATAGTACAACTGATGAGACTTCATACTCCAAAGCAGCTCAAGAGTGGTAAACGCGACGATATCACATGCAGTGGTTGTGATGTTTCTTTCATCTGATGCATACTATTAGGTATGAAAAATTTCCGAAACGCACACGAATGTCTATTAGATCGATATGGTTAGTTTTTCTTGTTATAAATACTCTAATATAGGTTTTCTTTCTCGTGCATTTTGATATATAGCTTTTTATGCGCTTAGTTAATTTACGGTTATCGATCGTTTAATTAACTGAATTGACCATCATCTTTGTTTTAATCATGATGTGGTTGGCTCCTATACTGCTCTAGACTTATCTCCAGTTCTCTTATGTGTATGGTAAATTTCAATAAGATACTCTTATAACTATTTAGTTTTACTAAACACAAAGTTTCGTTATTATAAAAATCCCTTGAACTTTGTTTCAAGGGAGTTTTTTTTATTAGAACAACTTTAATTACTACCCTTAAATGTGGCACTTTGAGGTAGTTTATTGAAAGACAACGATACTTAAGGGTGTTTTAGTAAATCCTATGTGTCTAGTATTATTTTGTGTACTTTTTTGACCGTCTTTATAATGTCGTAGCTTTATATGTGCTGCAACTCTACATTGTCTTTCTAGAAAATTCAAACTTATTTTTGTTGTTGTTGAGATAAACTTTGTTTCGGAGTACCCTTGCTTCATCCTATATACATAATGTAAAGGTATAGAGAGGTGGTAGAATTTTCAAAATGCCAATTTTGCCCTCATAAATTTTGGTATTTCCACTTTCTACTGCCGTCTGTCCCATCTCCTTTTCAAAATGTCAATTTTGCCCTCACAAATTTTGGTATTTCCACTTCCTATTGCCACATGTCCCATCTCCTATTGGCGTCCTTGCCCATCTCCTGCTCTATTTAAGATGGAGCACTTCATCCTTATTCTCTACTCAAAAGAGAAAAACCAAAAATAAAAAAAAGTTGAGAGAGTAGAGAGAGAAACACCTTTAAAACTCTACCGATCTTCTTTTCCTATTTTGCATTCAGGGTTGAAAGACGAGAATGGTAATATTTGTGCTGTGTGCTTTGAAGAAATTGAGATGGATAACAACGGTGATTTAGTCGAACGAATGCAGTTGTGTTGTGATCATACATTCCACATGAAGTGTATTGTTTCTTGGTTGTTCAAGAAAAACTCATGCTCACTATGTCGATGTGAGAAGCCACGTCAAATAACTTAAGATATCACTGTTAGTTTTTCTTTATTGATCGATCGTCTGTTGTTTCTGTTATTTTGACATGTAAAATTCGAAGAAGAATAAACAATATTAACAAATTCTGATTGTGTTTTTAAATATTTTCAATTGGTTTAATATGGTTAATACGCTGATCAAATGATACATTTTATGGATATATGGTATAAATCATTTAATTTTCTAACTCGGTCGTGTTTTTGCAATTAAATTTGGCAAATAACGGAAAAGAAGAAAAAAATTGAGAAGATGCCAGCATGCAAGTGTAGAAAAAACTCAAATAAAAAAAAACAATGAGATTGTCAATTGGTTTTAATGGGTACTTCTTTGTTAGGAACAACAGGTTTATGATCATAATTCGTAACAAGCATAACTAAGAATTATTAAACCGAAAAAGACAGTAGTCATGAAAAAAGAGAAAGACGTTACCATTTCCAAAAAGATTGTAAAAAATAGGGACGCTATCAGATAGAAATAGGACATAAATGACAAGTCGGACGGAATAGATCAAAAGAAAAACTGCTAAAATTAGAAAACTGCTAAAAATAAAAAGTTGTTAGAACGAAAAACTAATTATTTGATTGCGTCCCAAATTGATTCCCGATACTTCCTGTCGAATCTTAACTGATTCGGGTGCTAATTTCACTCCTAATTCGAAAGTCAAAGTTCGGAGCAAATCTTTGACCGCGATTTCGGGGCCTTAAATGATGGATTTTCGCGATTCCGGGAGACGTCAATGGAATGCCTTTGGCAATCCATTGACCCAGACGATTTTGCGAGATCTTCGATTTAGCTGGTGGAACGCGCGAATCGGACAAGATTTGACAGTTTGGGATTCTCGGGTTGAACTAGACCCGACGTGTTTTGGATCGGTCGAGCAACTCCAAGTAGGCTAGGGTTGCATCAATAAGGCATAATACCAGCGCATATACTGAGAGGGTACAAATGCCCACGTGCAAGTGCATGCGGTCGCAAAATAGTGACGTTAATATTAGTCATAATTTGACAGAAAAAGACATTAGTTATGACGGCCAGAAAAAAGACATTAGGCATGATTTGACAGAAAAGGACATTGGTCATGATGGACTGTAGAAAAATATTGACGTTGGCATTGACTATCGTTTAACAGAAAAAGGACATTAGTCATGACGGACTGTAGAAAAAAATGACGTTAGCATTGGTCATGATTTGACAGAAAAAGGACATTAGTCATGTCCACCTTCTATTGCCACATGTCCCATCTCTTATTAGCACCTATCCCCACCTCTACTCTATTTAAACCAAGGTACTTCATTTTTGATCCATACAAAAGAGAAAGGGTAAAAAAAAGGGTAAGCCAGAAATATTTTGCATCTCTTAATGGCATAAAATCTTGATGCAGGACAGCCATTGCCTCTCTCAATGGTCAAAGAGTATAACAAACCGCCGTTGTTTCTCCTACTCCATGCAAAACTGACGCCCATGTCGTCGGATGCCGACGGTGTTGATCCTTTCGTTTGGACCCACGGGTACATTGAAGACTCCGCCCAAGTGATCATTCCCTCTCCCGTTGGCCCTCGTGATGGTACAAAGTGTATTTTGGACGAAATGCCATCTTTTAAGGATCGCAAATATGTAGCCTCTAAATTACGTTCGCCCGAGAACTGTCGTAGTTTCGCCGGCTGGGTGGTGCATCGTAAATTCCCCATCCAAGATCAGCATCGCATGTATCTTGAAACGGAGATCAGCAAATTCGTCCATAAAGCTGTGGAGGTAGCAAATGCTAAATTTCATATCAAGATATATGTTTATACTAGCGTTGATAGGACTGTGACAATTAAAAGATCACGTAAGCGAAAGAAACAAGAGTTGAAGGACGGGATTGATGATATTGTTTGTGCGGTGTGCTTCGAAGAAATTGAGAGAATAGCAGTGGTGATTTGTTCGAAGGAGTGCAGTTGTGTTGTGACCATGCATTCCATATGAATTGCATTGTTCCTTGGTTGTTTAACAATAACTCATGTCCGCTATGTCGATATGAGAACCCAGGTAAAATAGATTAGGATGTTAATTTTAGTTTTTCTTTGTTGGTCAACTTTCTGTTATTTCTGTTATTTTGGTATGTAAGTTTCGAAGAAGGGATGAACAATGTTCACAAGTTCTGATTGCGTTTTCAAATATTTTCAATGGTTTAATATATTTAATATGATGATCATATGATGTATTTGGATATATAGTATAAAACACTTAATTTTCTAATTCGGTCGTATTTTTGCAATCAATTTTGACAAAGGACAGAAAAAGAAAAAAAAATTGAGAATGTGACAGCGTCCAGGTATAGAAAAACTCAAATAAAAAGGAATAATGATATATATTACCAATTGGTTTCAACGGATATTTCTTTGGTTGGAAAACATGCATGTTATAATCATAATTCGTAACAATCATAATTAAGTATTATTAAACAGAAAAACACATTAGTCATGATGCTCTTTTTTAATTGGTAAGTGGTGCAGCTTTGCTTTGGGATGCAGCGCTTCTAAACAGATTTAAGAGAAATTGAAAGAATAGAAAGATGACAATGGCAATTTCACCAAACTAGGGTTTTATTTAATTAAAATTTGCCTTTTATAATTGCAAAATGTAAATCACAACTAATTTTCTAATAAAAGAAGAACTACTAAAAATAGAAGAACTGCTAAAAATAAGGCATAAAACCAATTTCGGAATTTTCGGCTTGAACTAAACGTGACGTGCATCAATGAGGCATAATACTAGCGCATAAATTGATAAAGGACAAAGGCTCGCGTGCAAGTGCATCCAGTTGAGTACGTATATGAGGAAAAACGTTATCAGGTACAAACAGGACAGAAAATGGACATTGGTTACGATGGAAGAAAAATAGTGTTAACGATAGAAAAATAGTGACCTTAATATTAGTCTTGATTTGACAGAAAAAGAACATTGGTCATGATAGACTGTAGAAAATAGTGACGTTAACATTGATAGTGATTTAACATAAAAAGGTAACGACAGAAAAAGGACATTAGTAATGACGGACTGTAGAAAAATAGTGACCTGAATATTGGTAGTGATTTGACAGAAAAATGACAGTAGTCATGACGGACTGTAGAACAACAGTGACGTTATCGTTATTCATGATTTGACAGAAAAGAGACAGTAGTCATGACGGACTGCAGAATAACAGTGACGTTAACGTTATTCATGATTTGACAGAAAAATGACATCAGTCATGAAGGACTGCAGAACAACAGTGACGTTAAACTTTGACCGTGATTTGACAGAAAAATGACATCAGTCATGAAGGACTGCAGAACAACAGTGACGTTAACTTTGACCGTGATTTGACAGAAAAAGGACATCAGTCATGATGGACTGTAGAAAAATAGTGCCGATGACAGAAAAAGGACAATAGTCATGACGGACTGTAGAAAAATAGTCACCTGAACATTGGTAATGCTTTGACAGAAAAAAGACATCAGTCACGATCGACTGTAGAAAAATAGTGCTGATGACAGAAAAAGGACAATAGTCATGACGGACTGTAGAAAAATAGTGACGTTGACATTTGACATGATTTGATAGAAAAAGTACATTAGTCATGATGGACTGTAGATAAATAGTGTTGACGACAGAAAAAGAATAATAGTCATGACGGGCTGTAGAAAAATAGTCACCTGAACATTGGTAATGATTTGACAAAAAAGGACATTAGTCATGACGGACTGTAGAATAACAGTGACGTCAACGTTATTCATGATTTGACAGAAAAATGACAGTAGCCATGATGGACTGCAGAACAACAGTGACGTTAACGTTATTCATGATTTGACACCGTGATTTGACAGAAAATGTACATTAGTCATGATGGACTGTAGAAAAATAATAGGCAGCACGTAACGAAGTGCTTCAACCCCAAACTTTGCCTACTATATGATATCGACACCGTGGTTTTGGTTTATCTCTTGTAAATTATCTGACATGCATTAATGCTGGGTGCGTATGAATTTTCTATACTATTGCGGATAATTACTCAGATGCTATTAGTACATTCTATTGAAAATTGAACTAATACAAACTGTAATCAAATTAAGGTAATGTAAGTTGTTGCAACGCCCAGAGAAGTGGAGATTTCATGGTAGCTGGCACAGGCGGAATATTTGGCACCGTATTCAAGGATGAAGTAAAAATTCTCCTGTAATCTGCGTTGAGACATCTTACTCACAGCCACAAGAGCTTACTTCGGTTCTCGCTAACATCGGTCTTGACCATTCAAATAGTACAACTGATGAGACTTCATACTCCAAAGCAGCTCAAGAGTGGTAAACGCGACGATATCACATGCAGTGGTTGTGATGTTTCTTTCATCTGATGCATAATATTAGGTATGAAAAATTTCCGAAACGCACACGAATGTCTGTTAGATCGACATGGTTAGTTTTTCTTGTTTAGAATACTCTAATATAGGTTTTCTTTCTCGTGCATTTTGATATATAGCTTTTTATGCGCTTAGTTAATTTACGGTTATCGATCGTTTAATTAACTGAATTGACCATCATCTTTGTTTTAATCATGATGTGGTTGGCTCCTATACAAAGAGTGCTCTAGACTTATCTCCAGTTCTCTTATGTGTATGGTAAATTTCAATAAGATACTCTTATAACTATTTAGTTTTACTAAACACAAAGTTTCGTTATTATAAAAATCCCTTGAACTTTGTTTCAAGGGAGTTTTTTTTATTAGAACAACTTTAATTACTACCCTTAAATGTGGCACTTTGAGGTAGTTTATTGAAAGACAACGATACTTAAGGGTGTTTTAGTAAATCCTATATGTCTTGTATTATTTTGTGTAAGTGCATATATATAGCAGCATGTACTTTTTTGACCGTCTTTATAATGTCAAAGCTTTATATGTGCTGCAACTCTAGATTGTCTTTCTAGAAAATTCAAACTTATTTTTGTTGTTGTTGAGATAAACTTTGTTTCCAAGTACCCTTGCTTCATTAATAAGATAATAATGAGACAACGAGATTCCACCAAGACATATACAACCCAAGTTTTTCCAACGCTTCAAACAAGAGGCGGAAACGAATAAGCATAGCCACAAAATAAGCTAATAAATATAAGTTTTAAGAAACCCTCCTAAACATAAACTGAAAGTCTTTGCACATCCATCCAGCAAACAGTGATACATGTCCTTGAATACTGTCGCTGCGGTATCCCCAAAAAGCCTCGGCATGTACCGAGGAAACCCAAGACTCTTACGCATCCCCACCTCCATCAGTTCCCGCTTAAGCCCCAAAGAGCAGCCCTGGCTATAAGTTCCCCAGCTTCTTCGATACTCCTGCCCATAGCAAAACATTTCGAGAGATTGTATTAGTGCCATCATTAAACTGTTTGCGAGAATTATTAAAACAAACATCATTGGGATGTAACCAAATAGACTGAAGCACAGATGCAACAGCTACATCCCAATCACTTCTATTACATCACATAATATTATTCACTCCGAACTCTCTCCACCAAAACCAACACTCAATTCCACTAGTTGTGATACCACGGCTGTTAAGCAACCACATCCAAGCCCTAAGAGCGAACGTGCACAGAAAGAAAAGATGTTCAATATTTTCCTCCGCTTCCCTACAAAGAACACATGTACTTGGCACCACACTATTAATTTCTTCTCAACGAATTATCCTTTGTAGGAAGCGCGTGTTCGGCTAATAGCCACAGAAAGACCCGCACTCTCAAAGGCATACCCTTGTATTCCAAATAATGTCTGTTTCCCCCAATCTCCACCCAAAATTCAAACTCATTAATATTAATGTTATTTGACATTTGCACACTGATAAAGCTTTATTGCATGATATTATAATTGTTGGAATATTTTAGACTATATTGTTATTAGGGTATACTGTATCATGATACTTGTGCATCAACTAATTGTCATTCTTATATAAAGAGACCTTTGGTCATATAATGAAGCATCTCTTTCTCCTCTCTTTTAACTTTAACATGGTATCGAAGCCAGAAAGAGTCAAGATAGTTAGACGGAGATCCGTTTTGTAATTGAAAGCAAGGTGATCAATCTTGTTGTCCGTCATATTGAACGTCGCACGCAATTAGAGCAAGCAATAGAAAGTGCAGATCTCACCTCAAGATCAATTTTAAATAGCTAATAAATAGCTAATAAGTAGCTGGCTACAGTTTTTAAAATCAACAGGCTGCTGATTTTTAAACAAATAGCTAATAAGGGGGGGCTGATGTTACTCATCTAAAAAAAAAATTGATCTTCATCGACGATCTGTGCTACTGTGGCGATCGATCTGTGCTGTGGAAATCGATCTAGAGGAGATCCCACGAGAAAGAGGATGAAGATCTGATCTTCGTCGACGGCGGGGAAGTTGATCTGAGTTGAAGGCGGGGCTTCGAAGAGGCGTTGAGGGCTCGGCAGTCTGGAGAAGCGGCGACGAGGCAGGCGAGGGACCTATCGGCTTGGATCTGGAGACGAGGGCTGCGGCAAGACATAGGAGGCAGTGGGTAAGTTTTTTTTGGATTAGGGTTAGGATTTAGGAGATCTGCTCTGATACCATGTTAAAATTAAAAGAGATGAGAAAGATATGCTTTATTATGTGACTAAAGATCTCTTTATATAAGGATTACAATTACTTGATACACAAGCATCATGGTACGGTGTAATCTCTATATAAAGAGACATTTGGTCACATAATAAATCATCTCTTTCTTCTCTCTTTTAATTTTAACATTGTATCAGAGCATGTCTCCTAAATCCTAACCCTACTCCTAAAAAAAAGAATACGAGAGTCGTATTTTCAAACTCTTTGCCAATCCCGTGAGATTATTCATCAAACTTCCTGCTCATACACACCACACCAAAATAGCATTTTCGAAAGAAAAAACCGTCACATGCTTGATATTGCTCGTTCTATTATGCTTAACATGCTTGTCCTAAAACGCTTTTGGAATTTTGTCTTACTTACTGCATGTTTTTTATTAATTGCAAGCCTTTCACGATTCTTCAAAACTAAACACTGTTCCCTATTTTATTTTCCCGACCAAGGCCTTTTTCCCTTTCTCCTAAAGTATTTGGGTGTGTTTGCTACGTTCATAATCACCGATTAACTCGCGATAAATTGGATCTTAGGGCAGTCAAATATATATTTGTTGGTTATTCTAGGACTCAAAAAGATTACGTTTGCCTGCTTCCTTCTACATCTACTGTCGCATTTTCTCATGATGCCACTTTCTTGAGGATCAGCCCTTTTACCCCCAGCAGAAAGTCTTTGTCACATCCCACCGCTACCGCCGCCACCATTTCCTATATCTTCAGATCACCAATTAATTCAACCCGAATCTGCTATTGTTGAAGTTCCCCATCCTCCTTCGGTTACGCAGGTCCACAAACGTCGACCGAGAGCAGTGATAGATTCAACAGTAGATACTGAAGTTCCTCCTCCATGTATACAGCCCGAACTTGCCGAGCTTTCACCTTTCCTTCCTTCTGATTGTTTGTTGAACGACTTATCAATTTCTTTTCGCAAAGATAAACGAACATGTACTACTTCTCATCCTCTTACTTTATTTATTTTATATCGTCTTACTCCAGCTTTATATCAGTTTGTCTCTTTTTTTGGCTAATGTTTCCTTTCCTAACTCTATTCAGGAAACTATGAGTTATCCAGGTTGGCATATGGCTACGATAGAAAAATTGCAGGCACCGAGATCTAATCACATTTGGGATCTGGTCAGCCTTCCTTCACAGAAAAAGGTGGTTGGTTGCCGGTGGGATTTTGCTATCAAACATAGTCCTGATGGCAGTGTATCTCGTTTGAACGTCTGACTTGGGGCATTAAGGGTGTTTTAGTGAAATTTATCCTACATCTCTAGTATAATTTTGTTTAATATATTAATATGTATGTTTTTGTTCATTGTTGTGAAGTCATAGCTTTATATGTCCTGCAACTCTAGATTGTCTTGCTAGAAAATTCAAACATATTAATATTAATGAAACTTCGCATTTGCACACTGATAAAGCTTTATTGCATGACATTATCATAACACAATACTACTTGAAAAATACTAGCAACCTACAATAACATCCATCCATTATTGAAAATTTTCATTATTCAGCATAAGAAAGTGTTGTTGCTGCACTAGTTGAATACAATGGCCAAACGGTGTTGCTGCACTAGTTGAATACAACTAAAAATCACAATAAATTGAGTTGAGGCACGTAATCGCTATCTTTAAAGCAATTTTCGCTCCCTACAATGCAACATGGGTTTGTGTGGATAGCTTCCAGGATACAACCTAATCTTGTGTTTCAATCCTCCACGTTGCATCCGCAGAGAATTGCTCCGAAAACTTGATCTTTTGAGTACAAAAAACAAAGAGAGAAGGGAAGAAAATAATAGTTGCTGTATCTATATATGGAATAAAGAAAACAAGTTGGTATAAATAAGATTTGAAAGGATGCGAATGGAATCCTTTCACCATTTGAATTCAAAATATAACTCCCATAACTACTTATAACTCCCATAACTATTCCCTCCAATAAAATGGAAGAGAGGTTTGCCTCCTATAAAATGACAGGGAGATTAGAATTCAAATGAGTTTGACCACAGTCAACTATAAACAACCAAAATAGAAATTTTAATTTATTGAAATTACTTATATTATACAAATAATATAACATTCCGCACCAATTTCAAAAAATTCCAAAAACAAACAAAAGTTGTTACTAAATGTACATACATACCATGAAAATGTATTCTGGAGTTGAATCTTCACTTAGTGCATTTACATCAAAGTTCAATCAAGGTCCATGGTAACTGAAGTTTTGAACCGATGACCCGTTTGCGAAAGTACCGAATATAAAGCTTCAAAGATCAAGTTATTCATAAGTCTGCACTATTATGGCCATGTGCATGTCCTGGTTTCATGAATGCTTTTGAGAAAACCTTTTTATCTCATAGAAGGCGGCCGCACCCCCACATTCATATAGGTAGGTGATCTAGTGTGTTTTGTAGTATCATACTTTATGATATCACCCATTAAGAATATAATTCATCATCTTTTTTTTCCTACAAGATCCAAGTATGGTCATTTCAGGGATAAGTATAAGTTTCTATGGTTATTCAATCAATCGTATCATTTACTCTTGTTTTGAACTCACAGTAGTTGGGGCACAAGTATCAAGTAGGATTTCAATGATAGTTGATCTATTTGTAAGGTTTTAACCCTATCCACAATGATAATTTCTGTATCAAATCTCTTGACAATCCTTTAGTAAAAAAGTCGGCAAGATTCCAATTTGTACGAATATAGTTTATCCCAGTTATTCTCTCGTCATTGAGTAATTATCGGATATAACCATGTCTTTGACTTAGATGTCTAGATTTTCCATTATAAACTTTATTAAGGGTCACCGATCTGGTAGCCTCACTGTCACAATTGATGACAATCAGTGACATAGGCTTATGCCGCATAGGTGTCTTTAAAGAAGATTCCTTAGCCGCTCCGCTTCCTTTCCTCAATCAGCAACAACAATAAACTCATATTCTATTGTAGAATGAGTAATAATGGTTTACTTCTTTGATTTCCAAGAAATCGCAGCACCCCTAGTGTAAAAACCCAATCACTAGTTGATAATGGCTCACCCAAAATTGAGTTCCAACTAGCATCACTATATCCTTCTAAAACCGTGGGATAACCGGTATAATGTAGATCGTAGTCTATAGTTTTCCTCAAATATCCAAGTACTCTTGATATTGCTATCCAATGCTCATACCCGGAAACTAGTATACCGATTAAGTCGTCCAATAACTTATGCTGGATCAGGTCTTATAGTATGCATAATATACATAAGACTAACGATGACACTAGCATATTTCAATTGAGAAATTGCTCCTCTTATTAGATTCTAATTTAATACCAGGATCTAAAGGTGTAGACACAGTTCTTCCACTCAATTCATTGTATTTCTGCAATACATTATTTTCATAATGAGATTGTGATAATATCAGAGTATCATCATTTCTGATAATCTTATTCCTAAGATAATCTTAGCCAACCCTAAATCTTTCATATCAAATTTTGAAGAGAAAAGATTCAGTGTCGTTTATAAGATCCATGTCGGAATTGAATATTAGCATATCATTTACATAGAGATATATAATAACTACCTTATTATTAATTACTTTGCTATAAATACATTTATGAGATTCATTCGGTTTGAAACCATATGAAACAACAACATTTTCGAATTTATCATGCCACGGTTTTGGGCCTGTTTTAAACATACAAAGACTTAAGCAATTTGCCAACTTTATGTTCTTGCCCCATAATGATACAACTCTCTGGTTGTTCCATCTAAATTTCCTCCTCTAAGTTACCATTTAAAAATGCAGTTTTCATATCCATTTGATGCACATGCAACTTAAAAATAGAAGCAAGCGAAATTAATAATTTAATAGATGTAATTTTAGCAACATGGGCATACATATCAAAGAAATCAATCCCTTCCTTTTGTCTATACCCCTTAACAACAAGTCTAGCTTTATATTTATCTATGGTTCCATTAGGTTTAATTTTCTTTTTAAATATCCATTTATAACCAATAGGTTAGTCCTCCTTGGAAATTCTACTAATTTCCATGTTTGATTAAGCATTAAAGAATCCAACTCATCATTAATAGCAACTTTCCAATTTGCAGAATCTTGAGAATGAATAGCATCATTATATGTTAATGGATCACTTTCTACCGAATATGTAAATGTCATTTTCACTAACTGTTTATCTCTAGATACTTCAATTAAATACATTTGAAAATCCGGACCAAAGTTTTTTCCACTCTTGCTCTTTTACTTCTAGGTACCAATTCCGCATCATTAGAATTTGAATTAATAGTCGATTCAGAATTAGAATTTGAATTAATAAAAGGAACAAGAAAATCGAAATTATTATCATTAATTCTAGGTATTTTAGAAAAATTATTTTCAAAAAATTCCGCATCTCGAGATTCAATAATACTATTTTGAGAAATAGCACCATGCAATTCAGTAACCAAGAATCTATATGTTTTGATGGTCCAAGAATAGCCAATAAAAATGAATTCAATTGCTTAATTACCCAGCTTGGGTCGTTTAGGCTCGGAAAGCCTAACGAGAGCACGGCATCCCCACACTTTAAAATAACAAAGATTTGGTTATTTTTTTCCAAAGTTCATAGGTTGTCATATTTTTATTTTTCCAAGGAAGTTTATTAAGTATGACATGCAGTAAATAATGCTTCACCTTACAAATTTGCATTTAAACCCGAATTAGAAATCATAGCATTAACCATTTCGATTAAAGTTCTATTTTTCCGTTCAGCGGTTCCATTTTGTTGAGGTGTATATGGTGCAGTGGTAATATGTACAATACCTACAGATTCATAAAATCGGTCTATGTCAACATACTCGCCATCTTTATCGGACTTTAAAGTATTGAATTTGGTGCTAAGTTGATTTTTCAACTTCCTCCTTATAAACTTTAAAACTATTTAATGCATGATCTTTATGACTTAATAAGTAAACATAAGAGAATTTTGAGAAATCATCGATAAAGGTTATAAAATACCTTTTATCATCTCTACTTAAAATTTGATTCAAATCACATAAATCAATATGAATTAGTTCTAAAAGTACGGATTTTCGCAAATCGATTTTGTGAAAAGTTTTTTTTTAGTAATTTTAGATTGAACACGTATCCTACACTTATCAATATTTTTATTAGCACATGCAGAAATAAGACCTAAATTAATCATGCCATAGAGGAAATGAATCAACGACGGGAGGTTGCGAGATCTAGATTAAGTGCCAGTGTTGCCAGCATTATGAGAGTAGAGAGTATAAGTGAGTTGGCCATGTTGATTAATATGTTGAATGGATGAACTCTTAGCTAGGATTAGATATTGTTTTGGGTTTGCTAGTGGGTATTTATAGAGTTGTGGTGAAGCATGAGAAGTAGTGTTAAAGCATGAGATATAATCACGATTAAATTAAGTTTAATCGCCTATTTATATTAAATTTAAACCTGTCTTTGTTCCTTGTGTTCCATTCTTTTTAAAATTAGAAAGTGACCTTTAGAGTTGATAGTTGATAGATTTGATATTGACCTTGGCCTTTAGAAGAAATGAGCTACAAAATAATCCTTGTCATCATTCATATTATTAGCCTTAAAAAAATTGCTGCTGCAGTATCTTGGTTCTTTGGATTATTACTAAAAGGGGACATATATTATAGAGCCATTAAAATAAAATATGTCTAACACCAAAAAAATACAAGTAGCATTCAAATTTAAGCATGGGACTAAAACAAAGGGAAGCACGTATGTGATGAATAATTGTTGTAATTTCAATTGATGGCAAGCAGGTGAGATTCTATTTGGCTTATTTAAAGTGCCGTCAAGGTTTTTTTCCTTTTTTTTGTTGGGGGGGGGGGGGGATCTAAAATAAAATTTGGATATGTCTTTTACTTTATCGTTTCTCTCTCTTCTATGTTATAAAGAAAAGGATTATTCCAATTTCGCAGGGATGAGAAAATTAAATTATAAAAGAGTTGTGATTATCATATGCATAATTATAAATCTAGCTCAATCTGGATGTCTTTTACTATAAGGGGTCATGCAAAACTTAGAACCTTTGTCTTTTAATGTTCAGGTGTTTGCTAATTTATATGCACTACAGTAAATAGATGGTTGGCTTTTACGAATTCGGATGGCTTTATTTTGAGCTTTACTATCACCTCAGGGAAATATTAAGCTCTTGCTAATTGCCATTGTGGTTGTATATGACTAAAAAAGTTTGTTGGTATTGGGTGTATTTTCCCTTATAAGTCGCTTACGTTAGAACTTAGAACTATTTTTATATTAGTCCTTGAAATCTGTTTTTAGGTCCTTCCAATCCAATTAGCTGTATCTAATAAGGACTGGGAATATTTCGTGATTTGATGTTGTTTTTCTCCAGTAATCAAACAGAGGAAGCAGTAATTATCGAAGGCCTGATATTATTAGAAGAGAACATTCAAATTAAAATATTGTTGTGATGTAATCATCAGATTCTATTGGTAGTATACAAAACAAAATTGTCTTGCTGCAGATCATTTGGCATGTAAGCCAGTCCCAAAACTAGTGTAGCATCATTAATTAAAATTTAAAGAAAAGAAAGCTATCATGAGGAATCAAAACCACAGGAACATGATCTTTCTTAGCATCAGCTTTAGTCGGACGTTTTGTGGTTATCGTGTTGTCCATTAATAAAGATGAAATAATTTGAAGAATAATTTAGATTCTATAAAATTATAAAATTGCTTTAATGTCAAAATTAAAAGGAATCCTATCCGGTCCTTAATCCTAATGATACTTGAACATACACTGGCAATGTAAAGTGCCCCAAGGCTACATAACACTAAACTACCCTTAATTACCGTCCTTTCTCACTAAACTACCTTAAAGTATTTTTGATAACAATAAAATCCATTGACTTGATTACGGAAGCTTTTCACTGAAGTACCGTTAAATGCAGCACATTATGGGAGACTGGGAGCTTACTCCAATATTTTTTTTATAGGTAGTTTACTGAAAAGCAGCCATAGTTAAGCTTAAGCGTATTTTAGTATAATTTACCCCTTAAATAAATATTTAACTTCATATCACGTCAATAAAATAATAGGCAGCACGTAACGAAGTGCTTCAACTCCAAACTTTGCCTACTATATGATATCGACACTGTAGTTTTGGTTTATCTCTTGTAAATTATCTGACATGCATTAATGCTGGGTGCGTATGAATTTTCTATACTATTACGGATAATTACTCAGATGCTATTAGTACTTTCTATTGAAAATTGAACTAATACAAACTCTAATCAAATTAAGGTAATGTAAGTTGTTGCAACGCCCAGAGAAGTGGAGATTTCATGGTAGCTGGCACAGGCGGAATATTTGGCACCGTATTCTAGGATGAAGTAAAAATTCTCCTGTAATCTGCGTTGAGACATCTTACTCACAACCACAAGAGCTTACTTCGGTTCTCGCTAACATCGGTCTTGACCATTCAAATAGTACAACTGATGAGACTTCATACTCCAAAGCAGCTCAAGAGTGGTAAACGCGACGATATCACAGTGGTTGTGATGTTTCTTTCATCTGATGCATAATATTAGGTATGAAAAATTTCCGAAACGCACACGAATGTCTATTAGATATGGTTAGTTTTTCTTGTTTAGAATACTCTAATATAGGTTTTCTTTCTCGTGCATTTTGATATATATCTTTTTATGCGCTTAGTTAATTTATGGTTATTGATCGTTTAATTAACTGAATTGACCATCATCTTTGTTTTAATCATGATGCGGTTAGCTCCTGTACAAAGAGTGCTCTAGACTTATCTCCAGTTCTCTTATGTGTATGGTAAATTTCAATAAGATACTCTTATAACTATTTAGTTTTACTAAATACAAAGTATCGTTATTATAAAAATCCCTTGAACTTTGTTTCAAGGGAGTTTTTTTATTAGAACAGCTTTAATTACTACCCTTAAATGTGGCACTTTGAGGTAGTTTATTGAAAGACAACGATACATAAGGGTGTTTTAGTAAATCCTATGTGTCTAGTATTATTTTGTGTACGTACTTTTTTGACCGTCTTTTTAATGTCATAGCTTTATATGTGCTGCAACTCTAGATTGTCTTTCTAGAAAATTCAAACTTATTTTTGTTGTTGTTGAGATAAACTTTGTTTCCAAGTACCCTTGCTTCATTAATAAGATAATAATGAGACAACGAGATTCCACCAAGACATATACAACCCAAGTGTTTCCGACGCTCCAAACAAGAGGCGGAAACAAATAAGCATAGCCACAAAATAAGCTAATAAATATAAGTTTTAAGAAACCCTCCTAAACATAAACTAAAAGTCTTAGCACATCCATCCAGCAAACAGTGATACATGTCCTTGAATACTGTCGCTGCGGTATCCCCAAAAAGCCTCGGCATGTTCCGAGGAAACCCAAGACCCTTACGCATCCCCACCTCCTTCAGTTCCCGCTTAAGGCCCAAAGAGCAGCCCTGGCTATAAGTTCCCCAGCTTCTTCGATAGTCCTGCCCAAAGCAAAACATTTCGAGAGATTGTATTAGTGCCATCATTAAACTGTTTGCGAGAATTATTAAAACAAACATCATTGGGATGTAACCAAATAGACCGAAGCACAGATGCAACAGCTACATCCCAATCACTTCTATTACATCACGTAATATTATTCACTCCGAACTCTCTCCACCAAAACCAACACTCAATTCCACTAGTTGTGATACCACGGCTGTTAAGCAACCATATCCAAGCCCTAAGAGCAAACGTGCACAGAAAGAAAAGATGTTCATTAATTTCTTCTCAACGAATTATCCTTGGTAGGAAGCGCGTGTTCGGCTAATAGCCACAGAAAGACCCGCACTCTCAAAGGCATACCCTTGTATTCCAAATAATGTCCGTTTCCCCCAATCTCCACCCAAAATTCAAACTCATTAATATTAATGTTATTTGACATTTGCACACTGATAAAGCTTTATTGCATGATATTATAATTGTTGGAATATTTTAGACTATATTGTTATTAGGGTATACTGTATCATGATACTTGTGCATCAACTAATTGTCATTCTTATATAAAGAGACCTTTGGTCATATAATAAAGCATCTCTTTCTCCTCTCTTTTAACTTTAACATGGTATCGAAGCCAGAAAGAGTCAAGATAGTTAGACGGAGATCCGTTTTGTAATTGAAAGCAGGATGACCAATCTTGTTGTCCGTTATATTGAACGTCGCATGCAATTAGAGTAAGCAATAGAAAGTGCAGATCTCACCTCAAGATCAATTTTAAATAGCTAATAAATAGTTAATAAGTAGCTGGCTATAGTTTTTAAAATCAACAGGCTGCTGATTTTTAAACAAATAGCTAATAAGGGGGGCTGATGTTACTCATCTAAAAAAAAATTGATCTTCGTCGACAATCTGTGCTACTGTGGCGATCGATCTGTGCTGTGGAAATCGATCTAGAGGAGATCCCACGAGAAAGAGGATGAAGATCTGATCTTCGTCAACGGCGGGGAAGTTGATCTGAGTTGAAGGCGGGGCTTCGTAGAGGCGTTGAGGGCTCGGTAGTCTGGAGAGGCGGCGACGAGGCAGGCAAGGGACCCATCGGCTTGGATCTGGAGACGAGGGCTGTGGCAAGAGATAGGAGGCAGTGGGTAAGTTTTTTTTGGATTAGGGTTAGGATTTAGGAGATCTGCTCTAAAACCATGTTAAAATTAAAAGAGATGAGAAAGATATGCTTTATTATGTGACTAAAGATCTCTTTATATAGGGATTACAATTACTTGATACACAAGCATCATGGTACGGTGTAATCTCTATATAAAGAGACATTTGGTCACATAATAAATCATCTCTTTCTTCTCTCTTTTAATTTTAACATGGTATCAGAGCATGTCTCCTAAATCCTAACTCTACTCCTAAAAAAAAGATTACAAGAGTCGTATTTTCAAACTCTTTGTCAATCCCCTGAGATTATTCATCAAACTTTCTGCTCAAACACACCACACCAAAATAGCATTTTCGAAAGAAAAACCCGTCACTTGCTTGATATTGCTCGTTCTATTATGCTTAACATGCTTGTCCTAAAACGCTTTTGGAATTTTGTCTTACTTACTGCATGTTTTTTATTAATTGCAAGCCTTTCACGATTCTTCAAAACCAAACACTGTTCCCTATTTTATTTCCCGACCAAGGCCTTTTTCTCTTCTTTCTAAAGTATTTGGGTGTGTTTGATACGTTCATAATCACCGATTAACTCGCGATAAATTGGATCTTAGGGCTGTCAAATATATATTTGTTGGTTATTCTAGGACTCAAAAAGATTACGTTTGCCTGCTTCCTTCTACATCTACTGTCGCAGTTTCTCATGATGCCACTTTCTTGAGGATCAGCCCTTTTACCCCCAGCAGAAAGTCTTTGTCACATCCCACCGCTACCTCTGCCACCATTTCCTATATCTTTAGATCACCAATTAATTCAACCCGAATCTGCTATTGTTGAAGTTCCTCGTCCTCCTTCGGTTACGCAGGTCCACAAACGTCGACCGAGAGCAGTGATAGATACTGAAGTTCCTCCTCCATGTATACAGCCCGAACTTGCCGAGCTTTCACCTTTCCTTCCTTCTGATTGTTTGTTGAACGACTTATCAATTTCTTTTCGCAAAGATAAACGAACATGCACTACTTCTCATCCTCTTACTTTATTTATTTTATATCGTCTTACTCCAGCTTTATATCAGTTTGTCTCTTTTTTTGGCTAATGTTTCCTTTCCTAACTCTATTCAGGAAACTATGAGTTATCCAGGTTGGCATATGGCTACGATAGAAAAATTGCAAGAACCGAGATCTAATCACATTTGAGATCTGGTCAGCCTTCCTTCACAGAAAAAGGTGGTTGGTTGCCGGTGGGATTTTGCTATCAAACATAATCCGGATGGCAGTGTATCTCGTTTGAACGTCTGACTTGGGGCATTAAGGGTGTTTTAGTGAAATTTATCCTACATCTCTAGTATAATTTTGTTTAATATATTAATATGTATGTTTTTGTTCGTTGTTGTGAAGTCATAGCTTTATATGTCCTGCAACTCTAGATTGTCTTGCTAGAAAATTCAAACATATTAATATTAATGAAACTTCGCATTTGCACACTGATAAGGCTTTATTGCATGACATTATCATAACACAATACTACTTGAAAAATACTAGCAACCTACAATAACATCCATCCATTATTGAAAATTTTCATTATTCAGCATAAGAAAGTGTTGTTGCTGCACTAGTTGAATACAATGGCCAAACGGTGTTGCTGCACTAGTTGAATACAACTAAAAATCACAATAAATTGAGTTGAGGCACGTAATCGCTATCTTTAAAGCAATTTTCGCTCCCTAAAATGCAACATGGGTTTGTGTGGATAGCTTCCAGGATACAACCTAATCTTGTGTTTCAATCCTCCACGTTGCACTCGCAGAGAATTGCTCCGAAAACTTGATCTTTTGAGTACAAAAAACAAAGAGAGAAGGGAAGAAAATAATAGTTGTTGTATCTATGGAATAAAGAAAACAAGTTGGTATAAATAAGATTTGAAAGGATGCGAATGGAATCCTTTCACCATTTGAATTCAAAATATAACTCCCATAACTACTTAGAACTCTCATAACTATTCCCTCCAATAAAATGGAAGAGAGATTTGCCTCCTATAAAATGACAGGGAGATTAGAATTCAAATGAGTTTGACCACAGTCAACTATAAAAAACCAAAATAGAAATTTTAATTTATTAAAATTACTTATATTATACAAATAATATAACATTCCGCACCAATTTCAAAAAATTCCAAAAACAAACAAAAGTTACTAAACGTACATACATACCATGAAAATGTATTCTGGAGTTGAATCTTCACTTAGTACATTTACATCAAAGTTCAATCAAGATCCGTGGTAACCGAAGTTTTGAACCGATGACCCGTTTGTGAAAGTACCGAATATAAAGCTTCAAAGATCAAGTTATTCATAAGTCTGCACTATTATGGCCATGTGCATGTCTTGGTTTCATGAATGCTTTTGAGAAAACCTTTTAATCTCATAGAAGGCGGCCACACCCCCACATTCATATAGGTAGGTGATCTAGTGTGTTTTGTAGTATCATACTTTATGATATCACCCATTAAGAATATAATTCATCATCTTTCTTTTCCTACAAGATCCAAGAATGGTCATTTCAGGGATAAGTATAAGTTTCTATGGTTATTCAATCTATCGTATCATTTACTCTTCTTTTGAACTCACAGTAGTTGGAGCACAAGTATCAAGTAGGATTTCAATGATAGTTGATCTATTTGTCAGGTTTTAACCCTATCCACAATGATACTTTCTGTATCAAATCTCTTGACAATCCTTTAGTAAAAGAGTCGGCAAGATTCCAATTTGTACGAATATAGTTAATCCCAGTTATTCTCTTGTCATTGAGTAATTATCGGATATAACCATGTCTTTGACTTAGATGTCTAGATTTTCCATTATAAACTTTATTAAGGGTCACCGATCTGGTAGCCTCATTGTCACAATTGATGACAATCAGTGACATAGGCTTATGCCGCATAGGTGTCTTTAAAGAAGATTCCTTAGCCACTCCGCTTCCTTGCCACAATCAGCAACAACAATAAACTCATATTCTATTGTAGAATGAGTAATAATGGTTTACTTCTTTGATTTCCAAGAAATCGCAGCACCCCTAGAGTAAAAACCCAACCACTAGTTGATAATGACTCACCCAAAATTGAGTTCCAACTAGCATCACTATATCCTTCTAAAACCGTGGGATAACCGGTATAATGTAGATCGTAGTCTATAGTTTTCCTCAAATATCCAAGTACTCTTGATATTGCTATCCAATGCTCATACCCGGAAACCAGTATACCGATTAAGTCGTCCAATAACTTATGCTGGATCAGGTCTTATAGTATGCATAATATACATAAGACTATTGATGACACTAGCATATTTCAATTGAGAAATTGCTCCTCTTATTAGATTCTAATTTAATACCATGATTTAAAGGTGTAGACACAGTTCTTCCACTCAATTCATTGTATTTCTGCAATACATTATTTTCATAATGAGATTGTGATAATATCAGAATATCATCATTTCTGATAATCTTAATTCCTAAGATAATCTTAGCCAACCCTAAATCTTTCATATCAAATTTTGAAGAGAAAAGATTTAGTGTCGTTTATAAGATCCATGTCGGAATTGAATATTAGCATATCATTTACATTGAGATATATAATAACTACCTTATTATTAATTACTTTGCTATAAATACATTTATCAGATTCATTCGGTTTAAAACCATATGAAACAACAACATTTTTGAATTTAGCATGCCACGGTTTTGGGCCTGTTTTAAACATACAAAGACTTAAGTAATTTGCCAACTTTATGTTCTTGCCCCATAATGATACAACTCTCTGGTTGTTCCATATAAATTTCCTCCTCTAAGTTACCATTTAAAAATGCAGTTTTCATATCCATTTGATGCACATGCAACTTAAAAATAGAAGCAGGCGAAATTAATAATTTAATAGATGTAATTTTAGCAGCATGGGCATACGTATCAAAGAAATCAATCCCTTCCTTTTGTCTATACCCCTTAACAACAAATCTAGCTTTATATTTATCTATGGTTCCATTAGGTTTAATTTTCTTTTTAAATATCCATTTAGAATCAATAGGTTAGTCCTCCTTGGAAATTCTACTAATTTCCATGTTTGATTAAGCATTAAAGAATCCAACTCATCATTAATAGCAACTTTCCAATTTGCAGAATCTTGAGAATGAATAGCATCATTATATGTTAATGGATCACTTTCTACAGAATATGTAAATGACATTTCCACTAACTGTTTATCTCTAGATACTTCAATTAAATACATTTGAAAATCCGGACCAAAAGTTTTTTCTACTCTTGCTCTTTTACTTCTAGGTACCAATTCCGCATCATTAGAATTTGAATTAATAGTCGATTCAGAATTAGAATTTGAATTAATAAAAGGAACAAGAAAATCGAAATTATTATCATTAATTCTAGGTATTTTAGAAAAAATTATTTTCAAAAAATTCCGCATCTCGAGATTCAATAATACTATTTTGAGAAATATCACCATGCAATTCAGTAACCAAGAATCTATATGTTTTGATAGTCCAAGAATAGCCAATAAAAATGAATTCAATTGCTTAATTACCCAGCTTGGGTCGTTTAGGCTCGGAAAGCCTAACGAGAGCACGGCATCCCCACACTTTAAAATAACAAAGATTTGGTTATTTTTTTCCAAGGAAGTTTATTAAGTATGTGACATGCAGTAAATAATGCTTCACCCCACAAATTTGCATTTAAACCCGAATTAGAAATCATAGCATTAACCATTTCGATTAAAGTTCTATTTTTCCGTTCCGCTGTTCCATTTTGTTGAGGTGTATATAGTACAGTGGTAATATGTACAATACCTACAGATTCATAAAATCGGTCTATGTCAACATACTCGCCATCTTTATCGGACTTTAAAGTATTGAATTTGGTGCTAAGTTGATTTTTCAACTTCCTCCTTATAAACTTTAAAACTATTTAATGCATGATCTTTATGACTTAATAAGTAAACATAAGAGAATTTTGAGAAATCATCGATAAAGGTTATAAAATACCTTTTATCATCTCTACTTAAAATTTGATTCAAATCACATAAATCAATATGAATTGATTTTAAAAGTACGGATTTTCGCAAATCGATTTTGTGAAAAGGTTTTTTTTAGTAATTTTAGATTGAACACGTATCCTACACTTATCAATATTTTTATTAGCACATGCAGAAATAAGACCTAAATTAATCATGTCATTCATGCAACAATAATGTACATGTCCTAATCTATCATGCCATAGAGGAATTAAATCAACAATATATACAGAACTAGCATATTTATTAATTAGACTCAATTTGAACATCTCATTACATGCATAACCCTTTCCCACAAATATTCCACTCTTAGTAATTATAACTTTATTAGACTCGAATAAAACTTTAAAACCATATTTACACAACAAACTTACAGATATTAAATTCTTACGAATTTATGGAACATACAACACATCAGTCAATTTCATTGACTTATCCGAAGTGGATTTTAAATTAACCGTTCTAACGCCTTTAACCATTACAGTTGATTCATTAGCCATGAAAAGTTGATGACCATCACTTTCTTTCTTAAAAGTAGCAAATATAGATCTATTATTCGTTTCATGCCTAGTGGCATCCGAATCAAGATACCAGTCTATGTCACTTCAAACCACATTAATTTCAGAAATCATTATGATGAATCCATCCTTCGCTTCCGATTTCTTCTTTGTTTTGAGAAATCGACAATCTTTCCAAAAGTTAGATAATTTATTAAAAATTGCATGAATATAAAATGTATTAATAAAATCAAAATTTAGATACTTGTTATCTAAAAGGTGGGAATCAGAGTAGTGAGTACGTAATCCGGTTTAAGTCAAATGCTTTTCACAAATCCTCTTCATATTTCGGTGCCGTGGGAATCAAAGTAGTGAGTACGTAATCCAGTTTGACAAGTTTGGGACTCGTCATCTTCATCGTTGATGTTTTCGGTGCCATTGACGAACATGGAAAATTGCTTTAAATTGTGTTGCACTAGTTGAATACAATGGATAAAAAACACAATAAATTGAGTTGAGGCACGTAATCACTATCTTTAAAGCAATTTTCGCTCTCTACAATGCAACAGGGGTTTATACGAATTGCTTCCAGGATACAATAACCCAACCTTGTGTTTCAATCCTCCACGTTGCACTCGCAGAGAATTACTCCGAAAACTTGATCTTTTGGGTACCGAAAACAAAGAGAAAAGAGAAGAAAATAATAGTTGTATTTATGGAACAAAGAAAACAAGTTGGTATAAATAAGAGTTGAAAGAATGCGAATGGAATCCTTTCACCATTTGAATTCAAAATTTAAATCCCAATAACTACCAATAACTTCCATAACTACTATCTTCAAAAAAATAAAAGGGAGATTTGCCTCCAATAAAATGTGAGAGATTTGAATTCAAATGAGTTTGACCACGGTCAACTATAAAATACCAAAATAGAAATTTTAATTTATTGAAATTACTTATATTATACAAATAATATAACAAGTGGCATATGCATCTTCGCTTCGATCACATGTCAGACCATGTAATCATAAAATTTCCTATCTTGGACTTAGGGATACCCAAAGCCTTCCACACTGCTGGCGAAGCATCGACTATATTGTTGGCACATGGCAAAAAACCATGACGAGAATCACAGCCATTAACAGAATCACACTCATCGACCACTTTAGCCACGACAGATTTTCCATTGCCTTTAATCCTTATATTCTTCAGGCAGCGGCTGCCTTTATTGTACCAACCAGTTGATAGCGCGACCACCAGCTCTTTGTCGCTATAGTACTTGTTACCGCACTTTGATGGGCTTTTTTGGTCGCCAATCTGATCCAAGCATGTACTAGATCGGAATCTATTATCCATTGCTATAACTGGGAGACGGTAGTATCTGTTCTTGCTATCTACAGAAGGGCCACCAAATCGATGGTGCTTGGTGAAACTGTTGATGGTCATGATCGCTTGTGTATTTTTCTTTACTGGGGGAGAGCAGATGTATTGTGGATAGGCCTTTTGAGGCTCGCAGCAGTTGGAGACGTTCTTCGTGCTGCAGAAGCTCTTACTTGTCTTGATTTTCAAGTGTCCACTGGCACGACAAGTTTCAAGTGAACGACGAGAGGTTGCGAGATCCAGATTAAGTGCCAGTGTTGCCAGCATTATGAGAGTAGAGAGTATTAGTGAGTTGGCCATGTTGAATAATATGTTGAATGGATGAACTCTTAGCTGGGATTAGATATTGTTTTGGGTTTGCTAGTGGGTATTTATAGAGTTGTGGTGAAGCATGAGAAGGAGTGTTAAAGCATGAGACATAATCATGATTAAATTAAGTTTTATCGCCTATTTATATTAAATTTAAACCTGTCTTTGTTCCTTGTGTTCCATTCTTTTTAAAATTAGAAAGTGACCTTTAGAGTTGATAGTTGATAGATTTGATATTGACCTTGGCCTTTAGAAGAAACGGGCTACAAAATAATCCTTGTCATCATTCATATTATCAGCCTTAAAAAAATTGCTGCTGCAGTATCTTGGTTCTTTGGATTATTACTAAAATGGGACATATATTATAGAGCCATTAAAATAAAATATGTCACACCAAAAAAATACACGTAGCATTAAAATTTAAGAATGGGACTAAAACAAAGGGAAGCACGCGTATGTGATGAATAATTGTTGTAATTTCAATTGATGGCAAGCAAGCAAGATTCTATTCGGCTAATTTAAAGTGCCGTAAGGGTTTTTTTCCTTTTTTTTTTGTTGGGGGGATCTAAAATAAAATTTGGATATGTCTTTTACTTTATCGTTTCTCTCTCTTCTATGTTATAAAGAAAAGGATTATGCCAATTTCGCAGGGATGAGAAAATTAAATTATAAAAGAGTTGTGATTATCATATGCATAATTATAAATCTAGCTCAATCTAGCTCAATTTGGATATGTCTTTTACTATAAGGGGTCATGCAAAACTTAGAACCTTTGTCTTTTAATGTTCAGGTGTTTGCTAATTTATATGCACTACAGTAAATAGATGGTTGGCTTTTACGAATTCGGATGGCTTTATTTTGAGCTTTACTATCACCTCAGGGAAATATTAAGCTCTTGCTAATTGCCATTGTGGTTGTATATGACTAAAACAGTTTGTCGGTATTGGGTGTATTTTCCCTTATAAGTCGCTTACGTTAGAACTTAGAACTATTTTTATATTAGTCCTTGAAATCTGTTTTTAGGTCCTTCCAATCCAATTAGCTGTATCGAATAAGGACAGGGAATATTTCGTTTGATGTTGTTTTTCTCCAGTAATCAAACAGAGGAAGCAGTAATTATCGAAGGCCTAATATTATTAGAAGAGAACATTCAAATTAAAATATTGTTGTGATGTAATCATCAGATTCTATTGGCAGTACAAAACAAAATTGTCTTACTGCAGATCATTTGGCATGTAAGCCAGTGTAGCATCATTAATTAAAATTTAAAGAAAGGAAAGCTATCATGAGGAATCAAAGCCACAGGAACATGATCTTTCTTAGCTTCAGCTTTCGTCGGCCGTTTTGTGGTTATCGTGTTGTCCGTTAATAAAGATGAAATAATTTGAAGAATAATTTAGATTCTATAAAATTATAAAATTGCTTTAATGTCAAAATTAAAAGGAATCCTATCCGGTCCTTAATCCTAATGATACTTGAACATACAATGGAAATGTAAAGTGCCCTAAGGCTACATAACACTAAACTACCCTTAACTATCGTCCTTTCTCACTAAACTACCTTAAAGTATTTTTTATAACAATAAAATCCATCGACTTGATTACGAAAGTTTTTCACTGAAGTACCGTTAAATGTAGCACATTATGGGAGGCTGGGAGCTTATTGCAATATTTTTTTAGTATAATTTACCGAAAAGCAGCGATAGTTAAGCATATTTTAGTATAATTTACCCCTTAAATAAATATTTAACTTCATATCAGGTCAATAAAATAATAGGCAGCACCTAACGAAGTACTTCAACTCCAAACTTCAACTCCAAACTCTGCCTACTATATTGTTTCCACTACTACAATAAAATAAGGGGTTGCCCCTACGGCTACAGGAATCCGTAGGTCCCCATGGTTGCTTTTACGGTGCCTTACGGATTAATTTAAAAATATTATAACGTAATTTGTTATTTGGCCCTACGGAGCCGCAAAAGAAGGCCCTACGGTTTAATCCGTAGGGGCATATATGGGTTATTTATAAAAAAATATAAAGCACAGAAAACTTCTCGTTCCCAAAATTTTCTCGCTCTCACTCGTCTCCCGCACGCGCTTCATCGCCACCGCACTCCCGCGCGCCTCGTCGTCGCCGAAATCATCGTCGACTTCCTCGTCGACGGTAGGAAGTCTCTCGTCGCCGATCTCCCCCTTGCGTTGTCGGGACAGTAGAATCGCCGGGTTAAGGTTAGTAAATTTCATTTTTTAACTTCTAATTATTCATATATTTGTGTTATTGTTGATTATTGGGTTGCTACTAGGGCTTAGAGTTAGGGCTCGGTCTAAGGTTTAGGTTAGGATTAATTAGTTAGGGTTAGGGTTAGAGTTAGGGTTACGGTTCAATGTAGGGTTAGGGTTCGGTAGGGAATAAATATTTTGCCCCTACGGATTAATCCGTAGGTCTATAGTTTGCCCCTACATATTTATCCGTAGGGACAAAATATCAGGATACCTGACATTTTGCCCCTATGGACTCAGTAACAGGCGTTACAGTTGCCCCTACGACTATATCCGTAGCGGCTTATTTCTGGACCTACGGCTAACTCCGTAGGGGTAACTTTCTGCCCTTACGGATAACACCGGAGGGGCAAGTATTTTATTTTATAAACCATTAAATTAAATAAATATTGTTCCTACGGAATACATCGTAGGGACATGAGTCCCTACGGATTAAACCGTAGGGGCAAATATTTATCCGTAGGGGCATCTTTAGGACGAAGACTTGCACCTGCGGCCATTGCACCTACGGAGTATTTTCGAGCCGTGTATTTTCCAGCCCCTACGAATATATCCGTAGGGGCAGTGCTTTTCCCCTACGGATGAAACCGTAGGGGCAACCCCTCATTGTAGTAGTGTTATGGTTCGGTTCAGGAATAGGGTTATCCGTAGGGGCAGTGCTTTGCCCATACGGATAAAGCCGTAGGGGCAACCCCTCATTGTAGTAGTGTTAGGGTTCGTTTCAGGAATAGGGTTAGGGTTAGGGTTGGGTTCGGATCAGTTCAGGTTAGGGTTAGGGTTTATTAGTTAGGGTTAGGGTTCGATTCAGGGTTAGGGTTAGAGGCTAGGGTTAATTAGGTAAAATAAAGTGTATTTGTGTTAGGGTGTTGATTAGGGTTAATTGGGTTAATTAGTGATAATTTGAAGGGTTAGGGTGTTGGTTAGGGTTAATTTGGGTTAATTAGGTTAATTTGGGTTAATTGGGTTAAGTTTGGGTTAATTATGGATAATTTGTGTTAGGGTGACGATTAAGGTTAATTGGGGTTAATTAGGTTAATTTGGGTTAATTAGGGTTAGGATTTAGGGTGCACTAGTTTCTTCAATAGAATACTCAATGATAACGTAAACGTAAAATTTTACCGTAAACGCAAGAAAAATTTATTCTAAACTTGAAACTTCGAACCCTTAATAATGAAACGTAAACGTAAAACCTATTCATGTTAAATGTTCAAGTTAAAACCAATATATGATACTCGATAATATGAAACTTTCATATTCTCATCGATACTCATATGTGAATCAAAACGCGACTTAGTCCCCGTTTATCAGTTAATATACGTTCGATGTTCGTCGTGACATAGCATTATACGAAGGTTGTTAAATATCGGACGGTATAGTTCGATACTAACAACCGTCGTGTAGTCTATGTGACGAGAAGATTCAATCGTATGATAACCGATAAATTTATCCAGTGTGGACAAGTTAGGAATGTATAAAGCAAACACCTGCATTCACTTGTGTTTTCATTCGTTTTGAGTTATTTCGTCGGTACTTTTCCGCTGGTTCTCCATGTACAAAGATAGATTAGACGTTCATTTCAACGTTATTTACAGCTTTGAAATGATTATCTATTCTATTACAGTGTACTCAGAGAACAGCGGGGAAGTGCTGCCGAAATTTACTCGAAACGATTGAAAGTACAAGCGAATGGGTGTCTGCTCTATACATTCTTAATGGGATAGAAGCTTTACCCCCAACAGCCGAAACACACACACACAACACGAATACACAACAAACGCACACACAGCACATACACACTAACAACCCTACACTTAAGCGAAATCATAAATTGAAACACACATATACAGAATACAACTCATACTTGGGTATCCTCAAATCTAACTTTGCTTATCGATAATTTATTCTTTTCAACGACAAACGCACGCACAAAGCACATACACGGATTTTCTCCTTGGTCAGTAACCATCCCGTTCTAAGATTTCTCAATATAGTCATCATAACCTACAATTTATATGTTATACAGTCTAACATGGCTCATGAGTACATCAGAGTTAAGGACTGGATGTATGTGGATTGGCAATAACGTATGCAACCTAAGTTTGTCGCAGGAGTTACTGCTTTCATTGTATTTGCACGCACACATAATAAGATCGTGTTAGATAAAATATTCTGCCCGTGCGATAGATGTGGGAATAAGTACCAGCAGAAGCTAGAATTCTCAGAGCTTCATATCGTTAAACATGATTTTACTAGACTTTATACAACTTGGCTATATCACGGGGAAGGAGAAGAAGACAGTAATGCGGCAGAAGAAGAAGGAAAAGACGGTAATGCGGCAGAAGAAGAAGACGGTAACATCTTTCCATGAGAAGAAATGGAGGATATGGTAGAGGCTGCCCTAGGTGAATCTATTCGTACCGAAGATGACATTCCTTCCGGCCAAGGACCGCGTGCGGATAAGTATGAAAAGTTCATGAATGATGCTAGAAAATCAATTTATGAGAATGGAAAGTATTCCACCCTCTTATGGTTCGTCCAACTTTTCCAGATTAAGTGCCAAAATGGATGGAGCAACAAGTTGTTTACCCCAATCAGAGCAAAGCTCTGTTCAAATTCCAAGGCGGGAAACGAAGCAACGCTTCTGTTTCCCCCAATCAGAGCAAAGCCCTGTTTTGAAAATTAAAATAAAAATAAATGAAGCAACGTTTCAGATCCCCTGCGCTGAGCGCAGAGCGCCACGTGTCAAAATCAGGCACGCCAGCGCAGGGAGCGCAGCGCCCAAGGCAGTGCGCCCAATCAGAGCAAGGCTCTATTTAAAACAAAGATTAAAAGAAGCAACGCTTCAGATGACTTGCGCTCTACGCTACGCGACACGTGGCAGCGCAGTTGCGCTGCGCGACACGTGGCAGCGCAGTTGCGCTGCGCTCTGCGCTGCGTGACACGTGTCACGCGCTGGGACATTTGCGCCAAACAGAATTAAAATTTTAAAAAGATCTTTCTGTTCTTATTAAAACAAGAAGATTGTCTTCTGTAAAACAGAAGCTCTTGGATCAAAGATCCAACGGTGGGGAAAATTCCCCAAATCACTCAGAGAAAGATTTCTTTAACAAATTTAACTAATTTATGGGCACTATATAAAGGACCCTAGACCCCAATTCATGAGGATCATCAACATTGTGAGAGATTGAGAACCTCAAAACAGAGAGAACTATGAAGAAATTTCAAGAAAAAGGTAAAAACCTTCATAAAATAGAAGAATTTCTTCTAATAGATCATTGATCTAAGAACAAGATCAATGATCTTCAAATAATAAACAGTGGTTTGCACTTTTTTATGAACCACTGGTTCTCTGAAACAAGAGAAACAAGAAAAACTTGTTTTCTTTGATCTAAATTAGATCAAGAAATCAAACAGTGCTTTGCACTTTTTTTTATGAACCATTGGTTCTGGAATCTTAAACATTCTCAAGATTATTGAAATAGTGCCTTGCACTTGCAAAAAACTGCACTGTTGCGCTCTTGGGTTGGCGCAAGCCACCAGAGAACGCCACTTGTCAGCTCCAGAACAACTTGCGCTGTGCGCTTTTAAATAGAGCATTGCTCTCTGAAATTTGCGCAACTCACCAGAGCGCGCCACGTGTCAGCAGCGCAACAGCGCAGCGCACTGGCGCAGCGCATTGCGCTTGCGCTCACCAGAGCGTGACACGTGTCACCTCCACATGCGCTTGCGTTCATTGATTGGCGCAAAGCGCCTGACAGGCCACGTGGCCACTGTCGGATAATTAATGCACTGCATTATTGAAAAGAAAGGCCGAGCCCTAATAAAATGCCATGCATTATTTTAAAAAGGGCAGAGCCCAAGCAAAGGTCTGTCAGACCAAAACAGATGCCCTGCATCATAAAAATAAAGGGGCAGGGCCCAATCGAAGGCCTAACAGGCCAACTACAAATAAAATGTTGAACATCTTCAACTGGACTTAGCCCAATTCCGGCCGTAAGTCCTCAAATTAAATTGACTGAGCACGACTGCTCCCCTAAATCAATTTACATCCGGTTCAAGAGTACATCTCTGAACTCCTCTGACACCTATCGTTGTAATCATTCAACGACGTCAGAGAGGTGACGGGTCCCGACAACCACATATCGATACGGACTGCGGGGTCCTTAAACTCATGGACCGAAACGTCCCTAAACTAATATTCGTCCCAAAATGGGAATGTTGGACTGAAACGTCCTTAAACTAATGCTCGTCCCTAAATAGGAATGTTGGACCACCACGTCCCTAAACTGGAACATGGACCACCATGTCCCTAAACTGGAAATCGACTGCAACGTCATTAAACTAAACAGTAGAGCCAATTGCTCTCTTGTCGGATATAAATTATCCCGTTAAGTCGATCTTAGTCTGGAGATTAGACTAACGTATCCTTAACAAAAGTTTAAGTTGATCTTAGCCTTAAATAGGGCTAACGTATCCTTAAACTAAAACACGAAACCGAAATCTAAATAAATATGGATTTGGACTAATCCACGTCCTACGGGCGACGGCATCACTTAGTCTCCGTATACAATCCACGGGCAACCACAAACAAAACAAACACACACGACACGAAGTGAAATTCTGGAGAAGGAGAAAGTTGTTACCGCGACGCGGTAGCGTAATTAACTGCAGGGGCTTGCGCCTGCAGGGAAGAGCGTCCCCACAATCAAAAACCCCTCAAGCGAGGGGGAATCTGACGAAATCTGCTACATCGGCCGCATCCGTCTAAACCTCCGATATACGGTGCCATAAATCAACTTGGCATTTTCGGAGAGGTAGACGGATAAAACCATATAGCATCTGCCCCGAATCACAGGCAAAGACGTCCTCACGTCGTCGCCGCCATTCGGAGGGGAACAGATTCTGGCACGCCCGGTGGGACCTTTTCCTCTTTCCACTCCACACTTCGTGTGTCGTCTTCGCGAACGAATCGCGGTTTGTTAATGGTTGCCTTTGGGTTGCAAGTTACTAAGATTTGGTCTTTTGCCTGGCGCAGAAATTAAGCATCGATGGCCTCTAACTGCTCAAACTGCTCGAAGTGCCAATGTAACAGACGCTCCGCCTCACCTGGAGGTGTAGCATATGGGCCTCAAGCGGCCTCCGTCCTTACGCTGCCTGTGGAGCAAGTGAATCAGGCTACCACAGGCCTGTTCTTCGGAACCATGATCCCTCCGGCAAGCTTTACCATCCCTGTGCCCGCACCGGAAGCTTCAAGAAAGTCGGTCTTCGATCGACTTGCTACTTCCTCGGCCCCTTTCAACGGGTCGTCCAATTCTTCAGTATTCACCAGGCTGAGCTTGAGCACCAAAGGGCCTATGAAGCAGCCCATAACACCTAAGGCGGTCATCCCAAAGAAGACGGCTGCTCCTGAAGTCGCCAAGGCGGCTTCTCCTGTCAAAGAGTCAGTCTTTGCAAGGCTGGCTATTCCCACTCCCGCTCAGAAATCTGCTTTTGATCGCTTGGACACAACTCCTCAACGGACGTCAGTCTTCAACAGGCGGACACCGGCAACAGTCCCTCGCCTGAACAGGGGGTAAGAAGAAACTGTCTCTAAACCCATACCGACAGCCCGTCACGCCCGACGACGCCACTGGCGCCGGATAAGGAAGACTGGGGGAAACTCCCCTCTGGGATAACTCCGCCAGCTCCAACGGTGGAAGTTAATGCTGCTGTTCCAACTGGGAACAGGTTTGAGCTGCTGAATAGGGTACGCAGAAACTCGCCAACTGCGGTGCTCAAAAGATCTCCTCCACCGGTAGAGACCGCCGTGGAAGCAGAAAAGCCGGAGCAGCCTTCAAAATCGCTGTCCTCCAGGATTTACAAGACATGGCGATGAGTCCAAGAATCTGTGATTGATCCTAATTTCTCCCGCCAATACAAGAAGTCGAAAGGTCGACAGGAAGAAAATCCCCCTGTCAAGCAACGAAAGATGACGACCACTTGGGTGCCCAAAGCAACGGCCCCCTCAACTTCAACGGCCCATAAGAGAAGAAGGCTGGAGAAAGTCCTCACGCCGATGGCGAATATCAAAAGTGGTGAACCCAAACGCCCTAAGTCCGGGGGCATCGTAGTTCATACCGTCTACATGGCATCCGGTAAAGAGGACAGTCGCATACCCACAGGTCATAGACCGCTCACGCGATCGGTGACCAAAGCGCAGGAGCAACATCAGAAGCTCCAAGAGATGATGAACATGATGACCGCACTTACTGGGCCAAAAGAAAGCCCTGAAACGTCTTCAGATGAACGTCAGGAGCAAGAAACTGACGCCGAATTCCTTCGCCGGATATTGGAGAAGAAGGATAAAGAGGCTGCGGAACAAGCAGCCAACATAAAGCGAATGGCCCTCCTGTTCCAAGACATGGTGAAGATGATGATCCAACAAGATCCTCCGACCGAAGATCCCCCGATCGTCCTTGGAGACGATAGGGGAGAAGCGTCGAATCCTCCGCCAGCTCTGTCAACAGCTAAGGAGGAGACAATCTCTAAAGCTGACTTGGACGAGTACATAGCCCAACAAATACGGGTTCATCATGCGACTGAAGCAGCCGGCCAGGTCGTAAAAACAGGACGACCATATCCGAGTTGGTACGACCAGATCAAGTATCTGCCGGGCTATACCATACCCAAATTCCATGTCTACAAGGGGACAGGCAATCCCCACCAGCATGTTGCCCAGTTTAGGGCACTCTGCGGCAACACCGGCGGTGATGACAAACTATTGCTTCGCCAGTTCGTTGGAAGCTTATCAGATACAGCGTTCGAGCGGTACTCTGAGCTCCCGAACGACTCTATCAAGACCTTCACGGAGATGGAGCTGTTGTTTACCCAGCGTTTTGCAAGCGCCAGTGAACGCACCCCGATGACGGCACTGATTAACGCCAGGGTAAAGCCAGGCGAGACATGGGTTCAATATGCTATACGGTGGCGGAATTTATGGTCAAAGTGCGAGCAGCGCATTGAAGAAGCTCCTGCAGTAGGTATGTTTGTGGGAACCCTTGATCCGCAAGAAACCATCTCGCAATTTATGATGTTCTTCAAGCCGACTACCTTCCAGGCCTTGATTGACAAGCTAGCACAAATGGATCAGATGGGCCATAAACCTCCTCTTCCAAAGCCGGACTCCCGAAATGACAAGGAGAAGGGAAAAGCGATCGTTGTCGCTAATGCTCAACAACAGCCTCGCAACTCGAAGCCGGTTGTTCGTCAAAATAATATGCGTCCACAGGTACCCCTTGAGGAGAGACTAGGACGTCCGTACTCGTTTCCCCGAGATAAAACGAAAAGGTTATTCGAGTTGGCGTTGCGCAACCCACTCATAAATCTGCCGGAGCCAAAACATCCGTCGCAACCAAATGATGTCAATGAGCCCAACTACTGTCCCTATCACCGAGTACTGGGTCATCCGATCGAAGATTGCTACGTCTTCAAAAATTGGCTTGAAGACCAGTACCAACAGGGCAAGTTCGCGTTATCCGACAGATGGAAGGTGAATCCGCCGCAACCTCACGCCTCTAAGAGGATGAATATGCCGGGAGCAACGTGCTCTCTCGTCGAGGAAGCCCCATGGGAGATTGTGCTGTCAGCTAAGACGAAGAGAATGCTGAACGATCTTCGGGCATGCCCAGCGATCAAATGGAAGAACCCGTTGGAACCGCAGGTCATTGAGGGGATGTTGAAGCCACGTCCAACTCCAAAGACCGATGGTGGTGGCCCAAGCACTCGCAACTAGCCGTCAAAATCTTTGAAGAAGAAGAAGAAATCCAAGAAGCCTGGCGACAAGCGCACAGACTTACAAAAACAAATTGACACGCTGGAGGAATACAACCAGAAAGCACGGACCCCCATTACACTCTAAGTGTTTCTCAACCACGTCTTTCAGGAGGAAGATGAGGAGGAAAGTTCGTCGGATGAGTCTGGGGAATACGTGGCGAGCTGCCATATGATCTCCCATTCATTAACGGACGATGAAGAGACTCCTTGCACTGAAAAGCTGGGTGCAGATCCTGAACCAAAAATTCTTGGGCTATCAGATGAAGTAATTGACACATTTCTCAACGAAGTTCTGTTGAAAAGTAAAGCTGATCGGGAACGCGAGACGGCTATATTTGAAAGGGCCAAGCGCCGGCGACTTGACGAAAGAGCTGAGATACTTCCGCTAGAGCAAAATACATCCACTACGGACAAAAGCAAATTCAAGACGAGGAAAAGGTTTGCTATGGCCATATCAATGGGCATGAAGCTACCATCCTCCGAAGGAAACATTACCGGTGAAATGGAAATGCACCCCTCCTATTGCTTATATCATCGGAAGATTTCACACCCCACTGAAGAGTGCAAAGCTTTCGATAGATGGTGGTAAGGGTACGTTGCTCACCGACAACAGTTTAAGCGGGAGAAGCGCAAAACTCGTCGGGAACGGAAAAATACGACCGAAGGGCTTAACAGAACCATCGGTGATTATCGCATGGTTAACGCCGGGGAATCACAAGTGCTTATATTCGGGAGCGATTCCAATGAGGAGCTGGCTCTTAGCCCCCTCTTTAAAGAGTCTACCTCGGGAAAAGAAGAAGAGCCGAAGGTCTGCGAAAATATCCGACTGCGTAATCGCACGCTTCCCGAAAAGAATCTCGGACCCTCAAATAAAAAAGATAAAGGGAAAAAGAAGGTCCCTGAGGAGATCGCCCTGGATGACCAAGTTGTGGAAGAGCTAAGTGCTAAGGACCCGCCAAAGAGAAATAAGGTGGATTACAACATCCTAGCACATCTGAGGAAGCTACCCTCGCAGCTCAGCATTCTTGACGCCCTTTTGCTATCAAAGGAGACGAGAGACTCGTTAATCAAGGCACTATAGGAGCCGGAACAATTCCAAGCTTTCCTGGCTGAAGAATAGATGAAGGATGAATTGGAGGAAGTGCACACGGCCGATGTCACTTTTGGTGATGAGGACCTTTTCCTTGGGACATGCGAACACAATCGCCCCCTCTATGTCTCAGGATACTGCCATGATATAAAGATAGGCAAAATCCTGATCGACAATGGATCCTTCGTTAACCTCCTCAATGTGCGGGTGTTAAAAGAAATCTGCATGAGCGTCCAGCACCTTGCTCGGGACAAGATCACCATCTCCGGGTTCGACTCCCAGTCATCATGAACTCTTGGGTCTGTGATACTGACGCTACGCTTCGGGCTACTCGTCACGGACATTAAGTTTCACATCATAGACGCCAAGACATGCTACAATGCTCTGCTCGGCCGACCATGGTTACACGAGTACAACATCATCCCTTCTACACAACATCAGTGTATGAAGTATTTTAAGGATGGTTTCGAGTATACCGTGATGGGAGAACTGAACCTGTTCTCTGTGAACGAGGTCCGTAAATATGAAGATGCCAAATACTTCTTACCGGATTTCGAAGACATGGAGAGGTGTCGCCAACCGGAAAACAAAGTTAATGCCACCATTCCTGTTTTCGGGAGTGATACTGAAGAAGAAGAAGAGATAGTTTACTCTGGGCCGCCCCGATACAACAAGCCGGGACCATCTGCTCCTATGTTGATCTTTGGTAACGACTCGGAAAATGAGGTCCATGCCGTGTTCTCCGCTCGACCTTCAATACACACATCCGCCGACGAAGAGCAAAGTCTGCAAGTCGCCATGGTGCCGCTTAAACACTATAAAGAACTTGATGCACTTGATATCTACAGTGTAGAAGAGCTGTGGACGTTCTATGTCCCTCCCAGGCGAAAAGGTGAAGAAGCAATTCTATTCTACCGCTCTGAAGAAACCAAAGTGGAGAAAGAAATCTGGCACGGTGGGGATCCCACGCTTGACAGGCTTCAGCCCATCCATCTGCCCAGATATTATACAGAAGGCTTGAAGAAGTTGCTGAAGCACCAGGGGATATCCTTTAAATAGACCGCTCAAAAAGCCAAATTCTATGACAGGGTCTGGAACGTTCCCGGGACTCAACACAAGCTGCTTAATGGGAGAATGGAAACAATCGGGATTGGATACATTCGGTCCAAGAAACGAGGGCTACTCCATGGTTGCTACGTCGTGCATGACTTCGATGAAGAAGCAGATGCTCAATGGGAAGATGCTAATCCTGAACCAGTAAAAGTTCCTGATGCAAAAGTGCCTAGTCCGTCATTCGAAGAACAAATGGACAAGCTTATAAGGGAAGCTGGTCAAAAAGTCCGAGACGACCATAACCGCGAGATGGCCATTTATGACAAAGCCAAAATGCAACGCCTCCTTCAACAGGCCGTGAAAGATGAAGATGCCGCTCCTTGTCAACCTGTTATAAAGAAGGCTCGACGCAGAGGCAGAAACAAGTCGAAAGGCGAAAAAGGCGCTCGACAACAACGAAGCGGGGCTAAGATGCCACGCAAGCGGGAATCGAACGGTTCCGATCTATCCCTCATAAGAAAAATGGGTCGGGCGTACTCTTTTCCTCGGGACAAGACAAGGAAAATACTTGACCTCGCTCTAAAACATCAGATGCTTACACTGCCGGAGTCTAAACACCCCGAACAAGCAAGCGAAGTCTCTCACCCGGACTACTGCCCTTATCACCGAGTGATAGGGCACCCTCTCGAGGACTGCTTCACTTTCAAGAATTGGGTTGAAGATCAGTATCAGCTTGGCAAGTTCGCTCTGTCTGACAATTGGAGGGTATGTTCCCCTCCGAACGGCGGCCGAGACATGGACTGTCTCGCCTGAGATTCGGGGCAGATGCTAATTGGTGCTATCCGTCTACCTCTCCGAAGATGCCAAGTTGATTTATGGCACCATGTATCGAAGGTTTAAACGGATGCATCCGATGCAGCAGACTTCATCAGATTCCCCCTCGCTTGATGGGTTTTTGATTGTGGGGACGCTCTTCCCTGCAGGCGCAAGCCCTTGCAGTTAATTACGCTACCGCATTGCGGTAACAACTTTCTCCTTCTCCAGATGATCACTTCGTGTCGGGTGTGTTTATTTTGCGTTTGGTTGCCCGTGGATTGTATACGGAGACTGAGTTATGTCGTCGCCCGTAGGGCGTGGACTAGTCCAAATGTGTATTATCTTAGATTTGGGTTTGGGGGTTTGTGTTTAAGGATACATTAGCCTCATTTGAGACTAAGATCGACTTAAACGTTCGTTAAGGATACGTTAGTCTAGTTTTTAGACTAAGATCAACTTAACGGGATCGTTTAGATCCAACAAGAGAGCAATAAAGGGGAGGGCTCTGTTGTTTAGTTTAGTGACATTGCGGTCAATAGGTAGTTTAAGGACATTGCGGTCCATGGGTAGTTTAAGGACATTGCGGTCCAATGCTAGTTTTAAGACGTTGCGGTCAAGGTTAAGGACCTCATAGTCCGTGGATTTAAGGAATCCACAGTCCGTCGTTAGTTTTAAGACATCCCGGTCAAGGTTAAGGACCTCATAGTCCGTGGATTTAGGGACTCCACAGTCCGATGTTAGTTTTAAGACATCACGGTCAAGGTTAAGGACCTCATAGTCCGTGGATTTAAGGACTCCACAGTCCGTATCAATATGTGGTCATCGGGACCCGTCAGCTCTTTGAAGACGTTGAGGAATTACAACGCCACGTATCAAAGGAGTGAATAGATGTACCCTTAAACCGAGGTAGATTAAATAATCTTTGGCCCAATTTGGAACCAAGACCAATTAATTATATTATGAGCCCATTGGCTCAGTTGAATTTGAATTGAGGACTTATGGCCAGCTTAGGCTAAGTCCAATCATGTTTAGGATATTGGCCCTCTGTTGGTCCATTAGAGGAGAGGCTTTGCCTCTGGATACTTAGCCAATTGGGATGAAGTTAGTGTTAAACACTAGCAACAGGGGGTTCAAATTAGTGTTAAACACTAAAACAAATCAGTGTTAGACACTAGCAACAGAGATCTCAAATTAGTGTTAAACACTAAGATAATCAGTGTTAAACACTGGTGGCAGAGATTTTAATTTGGTGTCGAACACTAAGAAAATTAATGTTAAACTCTGTTAACAGAGATTTAATTTAGTGTTAAACACTAAGAAATTCAGTGTTAAACACTGCAAGAAAGTTCTTCGATTAGTGTTGAACACTAAGGCAAAACAGTGTTAAACACTGGATTCAGAGGGTCCAATTTAGCGTTAAGCACTAAGGTAAGAGGGGTCACGTGGTAGCACGTGAGGGCGCCTTCCTCTTTATTTGTTCTGCCGAGAGTATTGAATACTTTGGAGCATCACGTGCTGTCACGTGATGGGCATTTAAATGCTTGTATGTTAAAGCTTCTGCCAAGGGTCACGTGGGTCACGTGAGGCACTGCCTCAAAGGGCCTTTTCTGTGGATCTTTGCAGGGGTCACGTGGTAACACGTGACTCTGACTCTTTGCATGTTTTTTAGAAGATCTGTTAATCCCTTTAAGAATTAAATCTTTCGCAGGGTTGAACCCTAACAATAATCTTTTGAGGAATTAAATTCCTATTTCCTTCTGAAGATTTATATTCTGGGATAGAGTTGAACTCTGAATTTTCTGTAGGAATTAAATTCCTCATATATGTGAAGAACTGCATTCTATCATAGGGTTAAACCCTAATAACAGCTTTAAAGGAATTAAATTCCCACTCTCTTTTAGAGAATTATTATGAGGAATGAGATTCTGTCATAGGGTGAAACCCTAATTTCTTCTTTCTTAAGGGAATTAAATTCCTGTTATCTTAACAGAACTAAATTTTTAACTAGGGTTAAACCCTGATTCTGTTCATTCTGAAGGAATTAAATTCCCATAACATATGGTTAAACCCTAATTTTATTTTAAAGGAATTAAATTTCTATAGTTCTGTGAGAATTAAATTCTCAAGCTTCCATTCCCTCTTTATGCTTTGGATCTGCATGGCAGGATCTCAACCCAATGAGAATTAAATTCTTAATTCAAGGGGAGATGTGCACTTTACAGATCCTCCACTAAAGAGATAACTATGTTCTTCTTTTTAAGAGTTGAACTCTTTTGAGAATTAAATTCTCTTTTAAGGCCTTCCCTTTCTTACCTAGGATTTTCTTTTGCAGAAGACCCAAATTCCTCCAAAGTATCAAGGCTCTATTTCTCTCTCTCTCTCTCTCTGTATCGATCTCTCTCTCTATCGTGTGTCTCTTGGCTTCTATTTATAGGAGAAGAAGCAGAATCAATTAGTTTTGGTGAATCTTTGATTGAGGGATTTGATTTGTATTCATCATTCATCTGGTCCTTTAGATTATTAGGTGAATTTTATTCACCATTGGATTTTAAATCCAAAGATATTCCTTTGTTATTCCGGTTATATTTTAAGGGGAAATCTTTCCAAGTTCAAGATTTTTCCCTAGATAGGTGATATTTAATCACCTTTTAATCTTTAGTCCAATCGGTTCCAAATAATCATTTTCCTTTGGAAAGATTTGACTGATCTCTTCAGAATTTGATTCTGTTAAATAAATAGGCTTTGAAAGCCGGTCACGTGTGGCCACGTGACCCCTGGTCACGTGTGGGCACGTGACCCCTTGGAACGAGCCCTATTCTTCTTTTTGCGCTCTGCCTTCTGGCCGCTGTTTAGCCGTCACGTGCCACCACGTGACCCCTGGTCACGTGTGAGTACGTGACCCTCGTCTGGAGCCTTTTTCTTGATTTAATCAGAGAATGAGTCCGCTGCTTTTAAATGTCACGTGCCAACACGTGACCCCTGGTCACGTGCGAGCACGTGACCTCTTCTGAAGCCATTTCCTTGATTTGATCAGGGAACTGATGTGCCTTTGAAGCTGCTTTTAAATGTCACGTGCCAACATGTGACCCCTGGTCACGTGCGAGCACGTGACCTCTTCTGAAGCCTTTTCCTTGATTTGATCAGGGAACTGATGCGCCTGCTTTTAAATGTCACGTGCCAACACGTGACCCCTGATCACGTGTGAGCACGCGACCTCTTCTGAAGCCTTTTCCTTGATTTGATCAGGGAACTGATGCGCCTTTGAAGCTGCTTTTAAATGTCACGTGCCAACACGTGACTGCTGGTCACGTGTTAGCACGTGATGCCTCTTCCGTAGGCTTTCCTGATTTTGAATCGGGAAACAAATGCCCCCACAACGTTGTTCTCACGTGTCTGCACATGAGTGCAACGCTGTCACCTCTTGTGACCGTTGGATTCCTCTAGGGATTTAGGGAGATGAAGCGTTTCCATCACCTCCTATAAATATTGGGGTCATTTCAGAGACGCCTCCACTTTGCTCATCTTCTTCCTTGCATACTTTTCTTTCTGAGAATTTAATTCTCCTCTCCAGAGCTTAGTTCTCTGCCTTGAACAATTTTCAGAGTTTAACTCTGCCCGAAAAGAATTCTTTTCTTCAGGTAATGCTCTCGCATAAACGATGAACTCTCTTGTCTCTATGGATTTTAAATCCAAAACAAGGGTTTTTACCCTTTAAACATGAACCCATGAAACCAATTAATCTACAGCAGTAAATCTCTTTTAGGGTTCATCTGATCCTCCAAGGAGATGATGATGACAGTTCAAATCCATGGAGTTTAACTCCGTTCACAGAAAAAAGTTTCTGGGGCTTTAATTCCCCTTTCCTAAAGGAATTCAATTCCTGTGAAGAACTAAGTTCTTCCCCATAGAGGCTTCTTGGGGTTTCCTTCGCCCCAGGTTGTCCTTCTGTAATCAGTGAAGAAGACGGTTGTAACAATTCTCATGACCTTTATTTCAGGTATTATGGATGGTCATATGTATGGTCTTGACGAAATCATTTCCTATGGGAACATTCGTGCACTGGGCCGCAGTCAGAACCAGGAGTTCACCAATGCTCAGTGTGCTGAGATTATGAGCCGCTTTGACGAGTACAACCATCGGCTACTCCCCCGTCGCTCTCCTCTTTTGAGACTCATCGTGCTGGCAATTTGGGAGGCGCTTCCTCTCTTCTGCGCCGGTGTACCGCTCAGGGCATTGGACGCTGCCGAGGACAAGATACATTCGGTGTATCTGATGAGTCTAATCTCGAAGAGAAGGCGCGACAACCTCATTGATCTCTTGCACCATGCATTTCAGCAGTCGGCCGTACTTGCCGCCTATCGGAGGGTGGAGGACATTCGCGAGGACCCCGACGCTTGTGATCGTGAGAGAAAACATACTCGGGAGGTTCGAAATGCTTAGAGGATCTTGAACAAAGTTAAGCTTGAGTTTCTCAATTCGTGCCCCGCGTCTGAAGTCTTACCATTGTAAACGTGTTCTCTTTATTTTGTATGACCTTCTTGAAGTATGAATGATAAGTTCTATTATGTCTTTGTATGTTTGCATGCCTTTCTGTGGGATTTTATCATTTCGCTATTGTTGTTGCTGATGCTTTTAATATGCATGGTGCTATTCCATTTTTAGTGCACGTCAAGTTTGGGGCTCACGTGTTCTGCACGTGGGGTCCTTTGATGGGACTGTTCAAAATTTTTTTTATGCCACATTTTTAGTGCACAATATCAGATGCAGAAAAGGAGCCTTGGAAATAGTTCCACCGCCCTGATTTTCGATGCCTTTCCTTTTTTGGGCCTTGGAAATAGCTTCATCATGCAAGATTTTCCGCGCTCAATACTTAATGCATTTCTTTATATCTGAGGCTATGGCCTTTTTTTCCATTCACAGAGAGATTTATATTTTTTTTCTTTCCTATTTTGGTGTAATTTGTCTTGAGAAACAACCAAGCGCCATGGCCTGCAATCGCCCTCATGCTCGTCGACAGCCATGGGAAGTTCCTATCGAGGTGATGATCCCCCGCTTTGCTGCCCGGTTGGTGGATCCACTCCTTACCGACGACGAATGCGACTCGGCAATATATGAACTCTCGATCCGTAGGGGGTCCCCCCTCCCGATGGGGTCCCTCTGGCTCCGGATGATTCTCGCGTCCGTGCTTGCCGACATCCCTCCTCACCCGGCGGAGATGACCCTGGCGATACTTGACGCGGCTGAAGAAAAGCTCGAGGGCTTTCACGAAGCGTGCCTGATTACTCAGGCTTTGAAGGATTGCTCAATTCATCTGCTGAGCCAGATAAAGGCCCGGCGAGCTATTATGTCTGCTTTCGCGGACGAACATGGCGCCAATCGATGGGGAGCGACTTCTCGCGAGAACCGTCGCTTTGATGTGCTGGAGAAAGCAGAGAGAGAGATGGAGAATTTTGTCCTCTGCTTTGTTAACCCTTGTGCCATTGATCCCGTGTTTGGTGACCTTTTCCCGTTAGCGTAGCATTTTTAAATTAGTCCTTCTTTTTGTATGCTTTATGCTGAACTTCCATGTAGGCTCGGTACTCGTATGTATGTTTTCGCTTGCATAAATAAACTTTGTGTTCTTTTTATGAAAACTTCCTTTAATTATCAACACTGTCATCATGTCGCATGCACATTAAAGCTTCGAATTTTATTTCTTTTTCGGATGTTCATATGATTGCGAACACATGCTCGATAGGATAAACATCGGAAATTTTCTCGTTGCTTTTCATACCAGGTGATGTGAGTGCGTTTTAGATCGATTATTGCTGTCGACTGGAAGCCCATTTATATGGTCTTGAGCGTGTATGTCCCGTTTCCAAGATTGCGGTCGCGAAAGTGAGCTTACATGGCCTGATAGGGCGACATGTGGCGAACATATTGTTGTGCGAGAAAAGGGCTCGACCGTAAATTCTCGGGGAGGGAGCTGGCTTCTAAGGCGCTGAGCGAGCTTCAGGCAAGTCTTACTGTCAAGGCCAACAAAGTGTATGAACTCTGGCGGGTGCTTCAAGAGTCTATCAGGGAGGAGGTGACTCTTGATAAAGCTGCCACGTTCACTCGTGAGAGGGTCGAGGCTCATAAGGCCACCGAGAAAGAGCTTGAAGGCCGGCTCGCTTCGTATCAAGCCCAGCAGGCTCAGGCGGAGGCCCGTCTTCTGGCGATCTTAAATCATGAGGCCGTGGCCCAACAAAAGCAAGATGAGCTGACCAAGCTGCTAAATCGCCCACCGGCTTGAAGACTTGTATCTTTTCCTTGCTTTTTGTATATATTCATAGATGAAAGTATTTTCTTTTGTTCTTTCATGAATTGTACTTTGTATCCATTTTGGTTTATGAATAAAAGATACATTTTTCTTCTCAATGATGTGCCTCTTTTATTGAATGTATTCTGCGGACAATTTATCTTGGCCTACTTGCGGGGCAGCGATGGCTTAGGATTCAGGGTTAAGATCTTCTTCCTAAGACTTTTTGCACTTTATGAGCCACGAGTGTCTCATAAAGAGTTTTTTCTCCCTACAGGTCGAGAGGATCCCATAGGTGTGAGTTCTTCTTAAGAATCGTGAGGATTCTTAAGCGGGTTTTCCCTTGAGAGTCGTAAGGATCTCAGAAGAGAGTTTTTCTTCCTTACAGGTTGTGAGGACCTGTAAGTGCTGGATGTGGTCACCCTTATCCGTGTTTCACGGGGTCAGGGGTTGCTCAAGGCGTCGAAGGTTAAGGACCTCATAGTCCATGGATTTAGGGAGCCCACAGTCCGATGTTAGTTTTAAGACATCACGGTCAAGGTTAAGGACCTCATAGTCCGTGGATTTAGGGACTCTACAGTCCGATGTTAGTTTTAAGACATCACGGTCAAGGTTAAGGACCTTATAGTCCGTGGATTTAAGGACTCCACAGTCCGATGTTAGTTTTAAGACATCACGGTCAAGGTTAAGGACCTCATAGTCCGTGGATTTAGGGACTCCACAGTCCGATGTTTGGTTGTAGGGACCCGTCACCTCTTTGAAGACGTTGAGGAATTACAACACCAGGTATCAAAGGAGTGAAGAGATGTACCCTTAAACCAAGGTAGAATCCGTACGGAATCGGGGTGGTTGATCGTTAGTTTTAAGACATTACGGTCGAGGTTAAGGACATCATAGTCCGTGGATTTTAAGGACTCCACAGTCCGGTGTTTGCTCTGGATGCTTCACACGGGTTCACTGCCGTGCTTGGCGAGGACCAGGCTCCGCTGTCACGCCCCGCTTCCCAGAGTACGCAAGATTGGGCACGTGACATAGCCAACCATGCTACCTGTGGGTAGGAAGTATCCATCCACAGTCACATTACGGTTGTAAGGATATCAAGAACAAGATAAAGTACTAATCTAACACATGTCCAAATCCATAATAACAAGAATCAATAAACAGTAAGTGCGGAAGCTAATGATCCAATACAATGAATAAACAGCACGTCCCATAATGCGGGCTCACATCTGGAAATGAAATGAAATAAATAAACTAAACCCTAAGGAACTCACAGTTCAGCCTGCTGGCTGAAGTACTCCTGCTCGGTCGTAGACAGTGGTACGGAATCTGGGCCATGCAAAACCCAGACGTCAGCGCGTCATGACATCAAGTATATAGTATAAACAGGGTAATAAGCAATGCAAGTATGAACATGAGTAAAGCAGTAATAAGAAATAATCAAGCAGGGTAATGTGCAATGGTGACTAAACTGTCCTTTCAGGTTTTCTACTCTATAGTCTTTGAAATCAATTGATGAATCGTCGATGTAACTCAATAGTATCCCGTGCATGCCCGGGACCACGGTCAAGACCCTCGGGGCTGAATCCGAGACGTGCCGCTAAGCAGTAAAAGGTAGCAAGATGGACGAGTAGTGTCAGCATCACCACTCCGGAGCTGGCCAAGCCCGTAAGACTGATCAGAACAAGTATCGAACTGTTGAGTTACAAGTCGGTTTCACATTTGATTTCCCCATACCCCCAAGCTATGTATGTCAGGTCAGGTAATCAGTTGTCAAGGACTAATGCCAACACAAGATCCGGTAAAAGTAGGTCTGTCTGGATAGACAGCGGGAATGGTCAGGTTCGTCGGCATTAGGCATGAAATCAGGTAACAGGTCAGGTTACTTTCGACAGGTTGAGTCGATATGTACAGGGTGTTATGTCCGGTGTATCAGTACATGTGTCAGGTGTATCAAGATCGGTCAATATGTAATGCAATCGGGTGAATGTTGATAACAGGTATAGTAACGAATAATGAACAGCAGCAGGAACAGTAACTAACAATATTAATCTATGTAAACACAGTGATATTTTGTATTCTCTTATTAATCAGGTTCACGCACCTTTGAGGTGCAATAGCCACAAGGTGAAGCAATGTCGATAATATACGTAATGGAGTTACATGAATTTAAACTAAGCATAATAATTGTCTCATGGGTGATTTAACAAATGAAGTGAGGACGATCTACTTGGTTTAATTAGTTAAGTGTGAATTAATAGCAGACCGGTTAATACGAGCAACGATTACATTGATTTAAAGTTACGGATAATTGTGACCGTCAATTCTAAGTTATAAAAAGGGATATCGATGTTACAATAACTATGTGGTTATAATATGTTGATTAAGTTTGTAGCATGTTAAAGCAAGTATTCGGATACTTGCCTCGACGGTTTCGCAAACCGGAACGCACGGATGCAATGTCGGCAGAAAACGCGATATGAAAGCACGGGCCACGGATCGAGTCCCAACAGAGAACAACGGAGCCACACGGACCAGGGGGCTTCGCTGGAGCGTCGGGTTCGCCAAGACGGCACGGTCGGATTCCGGCAACAACAAAAGTAGCGAAGTTAGCAATTACGATATGATACACGCAAATAACGACCAGCAAGGAGGATGATTTGCACAAAGGAAAGATGATAAGGCTTACAGAGAGATATACCAGGTGACCCCGGCTAGCTCGACGGCGCTGGAACGCCGGCGAGGCAACGGCGGCGGCTGCAAGGGCTGAATGGCCTCGGGGTGCGCGGGAGAGGGTGCTGCGGCGAGTGGATGAAAGGGTGGTCGGCTCTGGTGGTCGAGGGGGAGACGGAGGTGGCCCTGGTGACGACGGCGAGGTCGCCGGCGCGTTCTCCGGCAAACAGCGGAGGGTAGGCGATGGGGTTAAGGGCTCGGGTTGGTGGTCCGGCGAGGAGAGGAAGGAAGCGACGACGAGGTCGGGACGAGGAGGGTGATAGGGAGTCGTGGGAGGCGTCGGCGGCGAGAGGCGGCGTCGACGTCGGCTCTGCAGGGGTTGGAGGCGTCGTCGGGTTGGGTGCAGGCATGGAAGAGAGCGGGAGAACGAGGGGAGGAAGGTGCGGCTAGGTCGAGGGGGTGTTGATGGCGGCGACGAGGTCATGGGGAGGTCGGCGGTGAGGTCGCGAGGGCTAGGGTTAGGGTTTCGTTGGGTTTTCGTGGTGGAGGCAAAACGAAGGGGTGGCTGCATGGGAATTTAAATAGAGGAAGAGAGAGAGAGAGAGATTGGAGAGAAAGAGGGAGAGATTTGATGAGATAGAGAGAGAGAGAGAATGAGGAGAGAGACAGAGAGAGAGTGGGAAACGATGGGGCCCACGAGAGTAAAGTCCTCGCTGTGATTGGTTAGGAGGCGAGATTTAAGAAGGAATTTGGAATGATTTGCAGTTAAGGAGATATAAAATCGTATATAATTAGTTTTAGATATTTAATTAAACGGGCCCTTTTGGCGCGAAATGAAACATTTCCAAATCGCGCCCGGGTTGCGCCCAAATGTTCCAAATTCAAATTATAGGATTTTAAGCGGGTTCCAAATTTTGAAAAGAGGTGTTTAATGATAAAAATGCATGCCCCCAAGTCGGACACTTGCACGCGCGCGTAGTCGTCCAAACTTGCCCGTTTAGCCGAACGGGACGGAATCTCGACACGCGGACGCTACCACGCGACTAGTGGCGACGAGTAGGCCAACATGGACATCTTAAATTTCATTTTAGGAGTTAAAATTTGTTATGTGCCAAAATGACTTAACCGGTTAAAATTTAGCAATAAAACCCAGAAAAACAGAATAATTGGAAATGAGCAATATATAACCCTCAACTAGTAATATAAATAGTATTATTGGGCTCGGGTGTTACATCATACCCAACTACAAAAGAATTTCGTCCTCGAAATTCCAAGAATACAAGATAGCTAACTACTGGAAAAGGTGAGGGAATTTCTGTCGGATCTCGTCTTCTCGCTCCCAAGTGGATTCTCCATGCGATCGGTTACCCCAAGAAACTAGTACAAGAGGGATAACCTTGTTCTTAAGAACCTTTTCTCTTCGATCCTTGATTTCAACTGGTCGCTCCTCAAAAGTTAGGTCCTCTCGCATAGTCAACTCCGAATGATCCAAGACATGAGCCTCATCGCGAACATACCTCCGTAGTTGAGACACATGGAACACATCGTGCACTCCTGCCAAAGACTGTGGTAACGCCAAACGGTACGCTACCTCTCCAATACGCCCCAATATCTCGAATGGTCCAACGAATCGTGGACTAAGCTTTCCCCAACTTCCAAAGCGAATCACCCCTCTAGTCGGTGATATCTTCAGGAATACCAAATCATCCACGGTGAACTCTAGAGGTCTTCTTGACGTGTCGGCCCAACTTTTCTGTCTGTCTTGAGCTGCCTTCATATGCTTTCTGATTGTATTCACCTTCTCGACTGTCTGCACCACCAAATCTGGTCCTAGTAACCTTCGTTCACCAACATCATCCCAACAAACCGGTGAACGGCACTTACGACCATACAACGCTTCAAACGGAGCCATCTGAATTGTCGCTTGGAAGCTATTGTTGTACGAAAACTCCACCAGGTGTAGATGATCCTCCCAAGAACCTTTGAAGTCCAACATGCAAGCTCTCAACATATCTTCAAGGGTCTGGATCGTTCTCTCCGATTGTCCATCAGTTTGAGGATGATAAGCTGTGCTAAACTTCAATCGAGTCCCCAAACTTTCTTGTAAACTCCTCCAAAAGTGCGACAAGAACCGAGTGTCCCGATCGGACACGATGCTTATCGGCACTCCATGCAATCTGACAATCTCCTGCATGTATCGCTCTGCCAAAGTCTCCATCGATTGACCAACCCGAAAAGGAATAAGGTGAGCTGCCTTGGTCAACCGATCGACAATCACCCACACAGCATTGTTGCCCTTTGGACTCCGCGGTAAAGCCGTCACGAAATCCATGGTTATATGTTCCCACTTCCACTGAGGAATCGGAAGTGGTTGCAACAAACCAGCAGCCCTTTGGTGTTCAGCCTTGACTTGCTGACACACCAAGCACTTAGCCACGAAGCGAGCAATTTCCCGTTTCATACCTTCCCACCAGAAGTGTTGTCGAATATCTCGGTACATCTTTGTCCCTCCTGGATGTACAGAGTAAGCTGAACTGTGTGCCTCCCTCATAAGCTCTTCACGCACATCTCCTTTTGGCACACACACACGGCTACCATATCTCAACGAACCATCTTCATGGATCAGTAAATCGGTTCGTAGTCCGGCTCCAACCTGTTCTCGAAACTTTTGCAGTCTAGGATCCTGCGATTGTGTCGCTTTAATCTTCTCAACTAAGGACGATTGTACTTGCAACTGCATCAACTGTCCTGTAGCATGCGGTAGCACAACCTCCAAGTCAAATCTCCGAAAATCCGCAATGATCTCCCTTTGTGCGGTCAAAACCTGAATTGCTGGTAACCGACTCAGCGCATCTGGCACGACGTTAACTTTTCCCGGATGGTACTTAAGATCAAGGTCGTAGTCGGCCATCAGCTCCAACCATCTGCGTTGCCTCATGTTCAACTCCTTCTGAGTGAACACATATTTCAAACTCTTGTGATCCGTAAAGACTTCAACTCTCTCGCCCAGAAGGTAGTGTCTCCAAATCTTCAGGGCGAAGATCACGGCTGCAAGCTCTAAGTCATGAGTCGGATAGTTCTTCTCGTGAGTCTTCAGTTGTCTCGATGCGTAAGCGACGACTTTCCCATTCTGCATTAAAACACATCCAAATCCTTTTCCAGATGCATCGCTGTGAATCACCAGTCCTCCTGAATCATCCGGTACGGTTAGGATAGGGGCGGTTATCAATTTCTGCTTCAACGTCTCGAAGGCCAATGCACATCCATCTGTCCACACAATGGTACCTCCTTACGCGTAAGCTTGGTTAACGGCTCAGCTAAACGAGCGAAGTTCTCCACAAATCTTCTGTAGTAACCGGCGAGTCCAAGAAAACTCCTTATCTCCGCAACATTCTTTGGAATGGGCCAATCTCGAACTGCTGCAATCTTTTCGGGATCGACGGCGATTCCATCGCCCGACACGACATGCCCCAGAAACTTCACTTCTTCCAGCCAGAATTCATACTTACTCATCTTCGCAAATAACTTCTCTTGTCTCAGCGTCTGCAGTGCGATCCTTAAGTGCTCAGCATGCTCCTCCGGACTCCTCGAGTACACCAGAATATCGTCAATGAATACCACAATAAACTGGTCCAAGAACGGTGAAAAGATCCTGTTCATCAAATCCATAAATACTGCTGGCGCATTAGTCACTCCGAAGGGCATCACTAGGTACTCGAAATGTCCATATCGAGTTCGAAACGCCGTCTTGCAAATGTCTTCTGCTTTCACTCGGACCTGATGATATCCTGATCGCAAGTCCAGTTTCGAGAATACCCTCGCGCCACTAAGCTGCTCAAAAGTTCTCCAATGCGAGGGATCGGGTACTTGTTCTTAATAGTCACCCGGTTCAATTCTCGATAATCAATGCACATCCTTCTCGTGCCATCCTTCTTCTTTACTAAAAGAACTGGAGCTCTCCAAGGTGAGTTGCTGCTTCGAATCCATCCCTTCTCGAGTAATTCACCAACTTGTTTCTTAACTTCTTCCAATTCCACCGGTGCCATCGGATACTAAGATTTGGATACTGGCGCTGCACCAGGAATAAGGTCAATCGCAAACTCCACATCTCGCTTCGGCGGTAAGCCCGAAATATCTTCAAACACATCCATAAAGTCGCGGACAACTGCCGGCTCTTCATTACTATCCACTACCATAGCCGCAAGAACATTGTTCGTCGGCCTAGCCCTAAATTCAACTGGCCCGACAGAACTGCTTCCTCCAATGAAAGTAAACGCAGGGTGTCCGGGAATCTGGAAAATTACTTTCCTTGCCCTACAATCAATGTGTGCGTGGAAAGTGCCAAGAAAATCCATTCCCAAGACTACTTCATAACTGCCCGTATCAATCACCAAGAAATCTGCAAAAAGCTCCCGTCCACAAACAACAACCGTACAATCTTTACATTCCTTACTAGCTATGATTTTCCCATTCCCAGTGTGTATGTCCTAGAAACTAGACAGGGTCGTGCAGGTGATCGAGTGTGTAGTTATAAATTTGGATGACATAAAACAGTGGGATGCTCCGGAATCAAATAATGCCAATGCGGGAAAACCACGAACGAGTACAGTACCTGAAACCACTTCTCCTGATGCCTTGGCTTCCTCAGCTGTCAATGTGAAAGCTCGACCCAGCTGCTTCTGCCCTTGGAACGGTCTCTGCGGAGGCTTCTGAACATCATCTTTCGTGCGAGGCTTCGACGGACAAGCATCAACGGTGTGATCTGCCGCTCCACATCTAAAACAGAGTCCCAGCCTCAAACGACACTTCTTTCGCACATGTCCGGGTTTATGGCAGTAGCTACAGATCACGCTCCCCTTCCGATCACCCACACTTGTTTTCTTCATTGGTGCTATGCTGCGCCTGTTCACCGGAATACTTCTACGTACAGACGTTTGGTTCAGTGCAAATGCTGGTTCCAGCTCGATTTGTTCCTTTAGTTTCTCCAGCAATCCCCTTATCACTCTACGCCTGGCGGCTAAGACCGCACGTCTTTGGTCCATCTTCAAATTCTGACCGGCCATATTCCTGGAAATCAAAGTACCCAACATTAGCATGATGATAGATTTCGAGTATAGATCAAGGCTAGAACTTCAAGATACTTAAATAGAGTACTGCATTGTAGCTATGCCGCGGTATCATAGCCGCAAATACTTAACTCTACCCAAGTCGCCTAAGTCCTAGAGATAACAAGAAATTAGGTTTTCGAGTTGACAATGCAAAGTAAGTTTGCATGTCGACATGATCCGGAAGAATGATTCAAGGATGGTAAAACGGTCAAAGTGGCAGGACATGTTTCTTAATCACGGGTATCCTGATTCGTGTATCGGGTGCAATACCCAACTACAAGGAATCAACCCAATTAACCTATTTGCTCTGATACCAAAAGAACCATGTCACGCCCCGCTTCCCAGAGTACGCAAGATTGGGCACGTGACATAGCCAACCATGCTACCTGTGGGTAGGAAGTATCCATCCACAGTCACATTACGGTTGTAAGGATATCAAGAACAAGATAAAGTACTAATCTAACACATGTCCAAATCCATAATAACAAGAATCAATAAACATTAAGTGCGGAAACTAATGATCCAATACAATGAATAAACAGCACGTCCCATAATGCGGGCTCACATCTGGAAATGAAATGAAATAAATAAACTAAACCCTAAGGAACTCACAGTTCAGCCTGCTGGCTGAAGTACTCCTGCTCGGTCGTAGACAGTGGTACGGAATCTGGGCCATGCAAAACCCAGACGTCAGCGCGTCATGACATCAAGTATATAGTATAAACAGGGTAATAAGCAATGCAAGTATGAACATGAGTAAAGCAGTAATAAGAAATAATCAAGCAGGGTAATGTGCAATGGTGACTAAACTGTCCTTTCAGGTTTTCTACTCTATAGTCTTTGAAATCAATTGATGAATCGTCGATGTAACTCAATAGTATCCCGTGCATGCCCGGGACCACGGTCAAGACCCTCGGGGCTGAATCCGAGACGTGCCGCTAAGCAGTAAAAGGCAGCAAGATGGACGAGTAGTGTCAGCATCACCACTCCGGAGCTGGCCAAGCCCGTAAGACTGATCAGAACAAGTATCGAACTGTTGAGTTACAAGTCGGTTTCACCTTTGATTTCCCCATACCCCCAAGCTATGTATGTCAGGTCAGGTAATCAGTTGTCAAGGACTAATGCCAACACAAGATCCGGTAAAAGTAGGTCTGTCTGGATAGACAGCGGGAATGGTCAGGTTTGTCGGCATTAGGCATGAAATCAGGTAACAGGTCAGGTTACTTTCGACAGGTTGAGTCGATATGTACAGGGTGTTATGTCCGGTGTATCAGTACATATGTCAGGTGTATCAAGATCGGTCAATATGTAATGCAATCAGGTGAATGTTGATAACAGGTATAGTAACGAATAATGAACAGCAGCAGGAACAGTAACTAACAATATTAATCTATGTAAACACAGTGATGTTTTGTATTCTCTTATTAATCAGGTTCACGCACCTTTGAGGTGCAATAGCCACAAGGTGAAGCAATGTCGATAATATACGTAATGGAGTTACATGAATTTAAACTAAGCATAATAATTGTCTCATGGGTGATTTAACAAATGAAGTGAGGACGATCTACTTGGTTTAATTAGTTAAGTGTGAATTAATAGCAGACCGGTTAATACGAGCAACGATTACATTGATTTAAAGTTACGGATAATTGTGACCGTCAATTCTAAGTTATAAAAAGGGATATCGATGTTACAATAACTATGTGGTTATAATATGTTGATTAAGTTTGTAGCATGTTAAAGCAAGTATTCGGATACTTGCCTCGACGGTTTCGCAAACCGGAACGCACGGATGCAATGTCGGCAGAAAACGCGATATGAAAGCACGGGCCACGGATCGAGTCCCAACAGAGAACAACGGAGCCACACGGACCAGGGGGCTTCGCTGGAGCGTCGGGTTCGCCAAGACGGCACGGTCGGATTCCGGCAACAACAAAAGTAGCGAAGTTAGCAATTACGATATGATACACGCAAATAACGACCAGCAAGGGGGATGATTTGCACAAAGGAAAGATGAGAAGGCTTACAGAGAGATATACCAGGTGACCCCGGCTAGCTCGACGGCGCTGGAACGCCGGCGAGGCAACGGCGGCGGCTGCAAGGGCTGAATGGCCTCGGGGTGCGCGGGAGAGGGTGCTGCGGCGAGTGGATGAAAGGGTGGTCGGCTCTGGTGGTCGAGGGGGAGACGGAGGTGGCCCTGGTGACGATGGCGAGGTCGCCGGCGCGTTCTCCGGCGAACAGCGGAGGGTAGGCGATGGGGTTAAGGGCTCGGGTTGGTGGTCCGGCGAGGAGAGGAAGGAAGCGACGACGAGGTCGGGACGAGGAGGGTGATAGGGAGTCGTGGGAGGCGTCGGCGGCGAGAGGCGGCGTCGACGTCGGCTCTGCAGGGGTTGGAGGCGTCGTCGGGTTGGGTGCAGGCGTGGAAGAGAGCGGGAGAACGAGGGGAGGAAGGTGCGGCTAGGTCGAGGGGGTGTTGATGGCGGCGACGAGGTCACGGGGAGGTCGGCGGTGAGGTCGCGAGGGCTAGGGTTAGGGTTTCGTTGGGTTTTCATGGTGGAGGCAAAACGAAGGGGGCGGCTGCATGGGAATTTAAATAGAGGAAGAGAGAGAGAGAGAGATTGGAGAGAAAGAGGGAGAGATTTGATGAGATAGAGAGAGAGAGAGAATGAGGAGAGAGACAGAGAGAGAGTGGGAAACGGTGGGGCCCACGAGAGTAAAGTCCTCGCTGTGATTGGTTAGGAGGCGAGATTTAAGAAGGAATTTGGAATGATTTGCAGTTAAGGAGATATAAAATCGTATATAATTAGTTTTAGATATTTAATTAAACGGGCCCTTTTGGCGCGAAATGAAACATTTCCAAATCGCGCCCGGGTTGTGCCCAAATGTTCCAAATTCAAATTATAGGATTTTAAGCGGGTTCCAAATTTTGAAAAGAGGTGTTTAATGATAAAAATGCATGCCCCCAAGTCGGACACTTGCACGCGCGCGTAGTCGTCCAAACTTGCCCGTTTAGCCGAACGGGACGGAATCTCGACACGCGGACGCTACCACGCGACTAGTGGCGACGAGTAGGCCAACATGGACATCTTAAATTTCATTTTAGGAGTTAAAATTTGTTATATGCCAAAATGACTTAACCGGTTAAAATTTAGCAATAAAACCCAGAAAAACAGAATAATTGGAAATGAGCAATATATAACCCTCAACTAGTAATATAAATAGTATTATTGGGCTCGGGTGTTACATCCGCTCTGGGCGTTTTCCGCGGGGTCAAAGAGTGACGTTATCCGCGTTCCACGTAACCAGGAATTTTGCACTAGATGCTTCACACGGGTTCACTGCTGTGCTCGGCGAGGACTAGGCTCCGCTCTGGATGCTTCACACGGGTTCACTGCCGTGCTCTGCGAGGACCAGGATCCGCTCTGGACGTTTTCCACGGGGTCAAAGAGTGACGTTATCCGCGTTCCATGTAACCAGGAATTTTGCACTAGATGCTTCGCACGGGTTCACTGCCGTGCTCGGCGAGGACTAGGCTCCGCTCTGGATGCTTCACACGGGTTCACTGCCGTGCTCTGTGAGGACCAGGATCCGCTCTGGACGTTTTCTACGGGGTCAAAGAGTGACATTATCCGCGTTCCACGTAACCAGGAATTTTGCACTAGATGCTTCACACGGGTTCACTGCCGTGCTCGGCGAGGACTAGGCTCCGCTCTGGATGCTTCACACGGGTTCACTGCCATGCTCTGTGAGGACCAGGATCCGCTCTGGACGTTTTCCACGGGGTCAAAGAGTGACGTTATCCGCATTCCACGTAACCAGGAATTTCGTTGATTGTATTCGTATTTCACGGAATTGGGATTTGACTTTTCGGTGATCAGGATATCGCCGAGCCATGGAACTGGGAGTTGCCGCTGTTCCGTTTCTCTTGAAATCGTGTCCGTCGTTACGAGACGAGTGTTGGGATGATCTCTAGGTCGCTTGTGGCCCGTCGAGATTTAGCTTCTTTCTTATGGTGAAACCTGGGGGAGAAGCATGATCCCTTTTCTGTTTACGCCCTTGGATTGTATACAGGGTGTGATGGAACATCACTTGTAGGGCATAAATTGCAATTTTTTTTAAATTTTATTTCTTTTTCCGCGATGCTCTATCATTTCAGCTTTTATATCGCGGAGGTCGCGATTGCCCCATCATTTCGGCCATTTTTTGCGGTGCCCAATCATTTCGGCTATTTATTTTATTTTTACTCGCTGCTTTTTATTGCGGGTTTCCCGATCATTTCGGCTATCTGTCATGCATACATTTTTACTTGCTGCTTTTTATTGCAAGTTGCCCCATCATTTCGGCTATTTCGTATGCATGTGTGGCTCGCTAGCTTTTTCGCTGCAAGCTTGGATTTTAAACACCGATTTCGGCATCAGCACCGCTACAACTGGGATGTTGCCAGGAGCGAATCATCATTTGCCTCTGTCGATGTTGAACAAAGGCGGCTTAGTAAACAGGGTCAAGGGTCCTGTCGACCAAGGCTTTTGACTTCATGAGCTGTAAGGGTCTCACAAAGGTATTTCTCCCTACAAGTCGTGAGGATCTTGTAGGTGTATTTTCTCCCTAGGAATCGTGAGGATTCCTAAGTGTATGTTCCTCTGCAAGTCGTAAGGATCCTACAAGAGGGCTTTCTCCTTATAGGTCGAGAGGACTTACAAGGGTTGCTCACCATATGGACATATCCCTAGTCACGGGTGGGACTTTGCTGGGGAAATGTTTATTCACGCCCGTGGATTGTATACAAGGGTCAGTATTGAGCCACTTGTAGGGCAATGTCGAAAGGTATGGGGGATTTTGCTTAAGCACAGGTTTAGGTTTCTGTAACTTAAGACTTTCAAATCTTATGGGCCGTGAGGGTCCCATAAGAGAGCTCTCCTTACGAGTCGTGAGGATCTCGTAAGTGTATTTTCTCCTTAGGAATCGTGAGGATCCCTAAGTGTGTTATTCCCTTGTGAGTCATAAGGATCTCATGCGGGTGGTTTCTCCTTACAAGGTCGTGAGGACCCTGCAAGTGTCCTTTAACGAGGTTGCGCCCTTTCGGGTTTTCACAAACACTCGCCGGTAGCCCTGCTGTTTTTACTCACGGAGCCCTTTCGGGTTTTCATCCGTGCCCTTCTTGCTTATGGACATACCGTTTTTTTTATTCTTTTTATTTTATTCTTATTTTTTTACGAGGTCGTGCCCTTTCGGGTTTTCACGAACACTCGCCGGTAGCCCTGCTGTTTTTACTCACGGAGCCCTTTCGGGTTTTCATCCGTGCCCTTTTTGCTGATGGACATACCGTTTTTATTTATTATATTTTCTTTTCTTTTTTTTTTATTCATCTCGTCAGCCTAAGGATGCTGCGGTAGTAGTTTAGGGACGTTTCGGTCCGTCGTTAGTTTAAGGACGTTTCGGTCCGTCGTTAGTTTAAGGACATTTCGGTCCGCTGAGGAGAGGGCCGGCTACTACTTATAGAGCTTTGAGCTTTAGGAAGATAGCGAACGGATATAGTCGTCGTCATCTATCATTGACCTAGGCTGTGGCTCATTAAGCGTAGTATTTCTTTAGGAAGCGGCCGTTTATTGGCCTGAAAGGCCTTTCACCATGCATGTCCATGAGTAGATAGGCCCCACCCTGGTAGACCTTGTCTATAATGTACGGGCCTTCATAGTTTGGCGCGATTGGGGATTATAGGTCTTTTGACCACTAGTACGAGTTCGCCTTGGCGGAATGTCCTCGGCCTGGTCAATCTTTCGTACGAGCGCGTCATCTTTGCTTTGTAGGCCTCCAGATTTTGTTGCGCTATGAGCCGGGTTTCATCGAGGGCATCAAGCTCCTCAAGCGGAAGGTGAGTGTTTTCTTCATTTGTCAATTCGTGGTGGACTGCCACTCGTAGAGATGGCAGCTCTATCTCGAGGGGGAGTACCGCTTCTATACCGAATACCAGTGCGTATGGCGTCGTGTTCGTGGTCGTCTTGAACGTAGTTCGATATGCCCAAAGAGCTTCTTGCAGTCTCCCATGCCAGTCTTTCTTATTTCGGGACACCGTTTTTTTTATGATCTTTGTCAAGGTCTTATTGAAGGCCTCGGCCTGACCGTTAGCTCGTGGATTATAAACTGAGGAGTATCTCCAGACTATATTATGCTGTTGCGCGAAGCGGCTAATTTTATGGCTTCTGTAGGCTGGCCCGTTATCAGAGATAATCCGCCGTGGAGTTCCAAACCGATAAATGACGTGCGTTTTGAAAAAGTGGAGGATATTCTCCGTCTTCACTTCCCTTAGCGGTACAGCTTCCGCCCATTTGGAGAAGTAATCAGTCGTCGCCAGGATGAAACGATGTCCCCGGGACGATGCTGGTTCGATGGGGCCGACTATGTCAGTCCCCCACATTTCGAATGGCCAGCTAGCCACCGTCGGATGTAGTGGATTCGGATGCTGGTGGATGAAATATCCATGGATTTGGCATGAGTGGCATTGCTTCGCATACTCGAGGCAGTCCTGGATCATCGTGGGCCAGTAGTAACCCATCCGTTTAATTTTTAACTTCATCTTCGGGCCTGCTTGATGAGAACCACAGATTCCGTCATGAACCTCTTGAACGACTCTTTCTGCTTCGTTAGGTCCTAAACATCTCAGCCACAGAGAATCAAACGTCCTTTTATACAGAGTGTCATTGACGAAAGCGAAAGATAGAGCTCGTTTCATGAGCTGATGTCTTGAGGACGCTTCTTCAGGCATTCGGTGGGACTTAAAGTAGTCTATGAAGACTTCCCTCCAGTCCTCGGCCTCCTCACGGTCTTTTATTTGTAGGGTCGTCTGCTCAGTCGCTCCCTTTTCTTCGTATGATTCCGGGGATATTTCTGCTGGGGCGAGCACTCGACGGCTTTGTACCATGATTTTAACGTCATCAAGGTTCTCGTCAGCCAATTCTTTAGCGAGCTTAGCTAACGCGTCCGCTTTACTATTTTCCGCGCGTGGTATGCTTTCCAAAGTATAGGAGGGAATTTGGGTCAACAGTTGTTGCACCCTTTCGCCGTACTTCACCAACTCCGGTTTGCACGTTTGGTAGTCACCATTTACTTGACTAACGACCAGTTGAGAATCCCCGTATATAAGGAGGTCTTTAATTCCCATGTCAATGGCGATCTCGAGGCCCGCTATCAAAGCTTCGTATTCGGCTTCATTGTTCGTCCTTGATTCCGTTAAGGAGAAAGCAAAGCGCATTATCCCTCCTTATGGGGTCACGAAGATAAGGCCTACTCCCGACTTGACTATAGGGGTACTTTGTTTGCGCTTTTTCATGGAAGATGCTCCATCGAAATAAAGTTCCCATTGGGTATCACCACCGTCGACCGCGTCAAATGCATGTTCGTCCGGCAAATCGCAATTTAGAGGAGAGCCGGCAGGTACTGGATGCTCAGCAAGGAAGTCGGCAATGGCTTGGCCTTTTACTGCCTTAAAAGGCTGATAGGTTATTGAAAACTCCATCAGGAGTAAGGCCCATTTAGCGAGTCTCCCCGTCAATATGGCCTTCAACATTAGATATTTTAGGGGGTCCACCTTTGATATAAGACGGACTTCATATGCCAATGCATAGTGCCGGAGTTTTGTTATCGCAAAGATTAACGCCAGGCAATGTTTTTCGGTCGGGGAGTAATTGCTTTCTGCCCCCAGAAGAACTCGACTTAAGTAGTAGAGTGCCCTTTCTTTCCCCTGGTCATTCTCTTGCACCCATAAGGCGCCTAAAGAACCTTCGAGGGCGGTTGTATAAAGAATGAGAGGCTTTCCCTTAACCGGGGCAGCCAACACTGGGGGGTTCTGCAGGTACTGCTTGATCTCGTCCAGTGCGCCTTGACATTTGTGATCCCAAACGAATGGAATTCCCTTCTTCATCAGGTGACTGTAAGGACGGCACTTGCCTGACAGGTTGGCGATAAACCGCCGGATGTACGCGAGCTTCCCCTAGAGAGACCGCAGCTGTTTGAGCGTCCTTGGAGGTGGCATTTCCATGATCGCCTTAATCTTAGATGGATCTATTTCGATACCTCGGTGTCGGATGATGAATCCCAGGAATTTACCCAAGGAGACCCCGAACGCGCATTTGAGGGGATTCATCTTCAAATTATATTGCCGAAGGCGCTGAAATACGGTCTTCAGATGCTCTAAATGCTCTTCGTATGACATGCTCTTCACAACGAGGTCATCGATATAGCACTCGACGATTTCATGTATGAGATCATCGAAGATCTTTGTCATGGCCCTTTGATAGGTGGCACCGGCGTTCTTTAAACCGAAGGGCATCACCTTGTAGCAGAATATACCCAAAGGAGTCCTGAAGGCGGTGTGCTTCTGGTCTTCGGGATGCATCTTTATCTGATTGTACCCTGATGAACCGTCCATAAAGGAGAAAACCTCGTGAGTGGACGTGTTATCTATCATTAGCTCGGTTACCGGTACTGGGAAATCGTCCTTCGGGCAGGCTTTATTGAGATCCCTGAAATCCACGCATATGCGCACCGTCCCATTTTTCTTCATTATCGGGACGATGTTGGCAATCCAGTCAGGAAATTGGACTTCTTGGATAAATCCAAAATCGATCAGCTTCTTGACTTCGGCGTTGATGCTCATCTCAAGCTCGAGCCGCATCTTTCTCGGCGCCTGCTTGACTGGCTTGATATGCGGGGATATTGCTAATTTATGTACCGCAATCTCTGGATCTAATCCTGGCATCTCGGAATATATCCACGCGAAGCAATCTTTATGCTGTAGAAGCACGTCCTTTAACGCAGCCACCCTTTCTCCAGATAGCAGCTCGCTGACGAATGTCGGTCGCGGATCGTCTTCCGATCCCAACTCAATTTTTTTGAGGTTATCTGCAGTCGTATGTATGCCATCTTCTAGTTCTTTCGGAGCTGGTGGAAATTCTGAGATCACCTCATCATTGCTGTTCTCAAAGCACCAGGGAAGGTCATCCATGTTCTCGGGCTTTTCTTTTAATATTGTAATCATGTAATAGGTGCGAATCCGCTTCCAAGATTGATGTGGATCTGGTTCTGCTCTTGCGGCTTTAGGTTCGTGCTTTTGTGGCGGCGTTACCCTCCAGCTGCTGGATAAAGCAAATCTGCCTTGCTGGTGCTGGTCTTCGACCCAGTTCTTGAAGGTGAAGCAGTCTTCGATAGGGTGTCCTATGGCTCGGTGATAGGAGTAATAGCCCGGATGGGAAACTTTGTTAGCTTGCTCAGGGTGCTTAGACTCTGGAAGTGCGATCATTTGATATTTTATAGCGAGCTCGAGTAGCTTCTTCGTCTTGTCTCGAGGGAAGGAATACGCTCGACTCATCTTCTTCATGAGGGACAAATCCGGACCGCGCAACGCCCGATCACACGACTCTCTAATCCTGCGTCGTTGTTGTCGACTCCTCTTTCCGCTCCTTGACTTACTTCTGCCTCTGTGTCGGGCCTTTTGCACAACGGGTTGACAGGGAGGAGCATCTTCGTCTTTTATAGCCCGTTGAAACAGACGTTGCGTCCTGGCCTTCTCGTAGATGGCCATCTCACGGTTGTGGTCTTCCCGAGCCTTTTGACCTGCTTTCCTGATAAGCTTGTCCACTTGTTCTTCAAATGACGGACTAGGCACTTCGCTCGCGGGATCCAGTTTTGACGAGGGGTTAGCATTCCCCGACAGGGTGTCCTCCTCCTTATCGAAGTTATATATGGCGTAGCTGCCGTGGACTCTCTCCCGTTTCCTGGATCTCACATATCCAAGCCTAAGCGTTTCCATTCTTCCATTGGGTAATTTGCGCTGAGTCCCAGGGACATTCCAAATCCTGTTGTAGAACCGAGCTTGTCGAACAGTCTGTTTTAAGGATACTCCTTGGCTCTTCAATAGCCTCTTTAGTCTATTTGTGTAATATCTGGGCAAACGGATGGGTTGGAGTCTGTCGAGTGTAGCATCCGCGCCATGCCATATCTTTTTCTCCACTCTCGTTTCTGTGGATTGGTAGAATAGGATCACCTTTTCACCCTTTCGCCTGGGAGGGACGTAAAACGTCTGCAGGTCCCGCACATTGTAAGCTTGAAGTGCGTGGAGATCCTTGTAGTGTTTTTGCGGCACCATGGTGACCTGTAAACTCTGATCATCGCCGGGGGATGCTTGTATTGACGGCCGATTGGAGAACACGTCATTAACTTCATCCTCCGAGTCACTTCCGAAGACCAACATGGGGGCGGACGGTCCCGGGTTGTTGCGTCGGGACGGACCCGCGTGAACTATCTCTTCTCCTTCTTCGGTATCGCTCCCGAAAACAGGGATGGTGGCGGCAGCTTTGTTCTCCGGCTTGCGACACCTTTCTGTATCCTCGAAATCTGGCAAAAAGTACTTCGCATCTTCGTACTTGCGGATTTCGTTCACGGAAAATGGGTTCAGCTCACCTGTTACGGTATATTCGAAGCCATCCTTAAAGTATTTCATACACTGATGCTGTGTAGAAGGGATGATGTTGTACTCATGTAACCAAGGACGACCAAGCAAGGCGTTGTAGCAGGTCTTGGCGTCAATGACGTGAAATTTGATGTCCGTGACGAGTAGTCCAAAGCGTAATGTTAATATTACGGATCCGAGAGTCCGTGATGACTGGGAGTCGAAACCGGAGATGGTAATTTTGTCACGAGCGAGGTGTTGTATGCTCATGCAGATTTCCTTCAACACCCGAACATTAAGGAGATTGACGGAGGATCCATTATCCACCAGGATCTTGCCTATCTTGATATCATGGCAGTATCCAGAGACATATAGGGGACGGTTGTGGTTGCACGTCCCGAGGAGGAGGTCTTCGTCACCGAAAATGATGTCGGCCGTATGCACTTCTTCCAGTTCATTCTTCATCCTTTCTTCGGCGAGAAAGGCTTGGAATTGCTCGGGTTCTTGTAACGCCTTGATTAATGAATCTCGCGCTTCTTTTGATAATAGGAGGGCATCGAGAATGCTGAGCTGAGAAGGTAGCTTCCTTAGGCGCGCTAGGATATTGTAGTCCACCTTACCCTTCCTGGGAGGGTCCTTGGCAGTCAGCTCTTTCATGACTTGGTCGTCTAAGGCGATATCCCCAGTGACCTGTTCCTTTCCCTTATCTTTTCTATTTCCGGGCCCGAGATTCTTTTCCGGGAGCGTGCGATTGCGCAGCTGAATGTTTTCGCAGGCTTCTGGTTCTTCCTTTTTCCCTAAAACGGATTCTTTAAAGAGAGGGCCCAGAGCCATTTCTTCATCAGAGTCGCTCCCAAAGGTGAGAACTTGTGACCCTCCGGCGTTAACCATGTAACAGTTGCCAGCAGTTCTGTTATGCCCGTCGGCAGTACTTCTTCGTTCCCGACGAGTCTTGCGTTTCATGCGCTTAAAGTGTTGCCGGTGAGCAACATATCCTTGCCACCACATTCTAAAGGCGTCGCACTCCTCCGTAGGGTGTGAGATTTTCCGATGATATGAGCAATAATTAGGATACATCTCCGCCCCATCGAGCGTGTTTTCTTCCGAGGGTTGTAGTTTCATTCCCATTGACACGGCCTTGGTAAACCGTTTCCTCGTCTTGAATATCTTTTTGTCTGCGTCGGATGCCTTTCGATATGGCGGGAGTACTTCAACTCTTTCGTTTAGTCGCCTGCGTTTGGCTCCTTCCGATGCGGCCATCTCACGCTCCTGATCCGCTTTACTCTTCAAACGAATCTCATCTAGAAAGGCGTCGATCATTTCATCTGTTGGCCACACAAGCTCTGGTTCAGGCTCTGTCCCCAGTTTCTCCTGTCAAAGAGTCAGTCTTTGCAAGGCTGACTATTCCCACTCCCGCTCAGAAATCTGCTTTTGACCGCTTGGACACAACTCCTTAACGGACGTCAGTCTTCAACAGGCTGACACCGGCAACAGTCCCTCGCCTGAACAGGGGGCAAGAAGAATCTGTCTCTAAACCCATACCGACAGCCCGTCACGCCCGACGACGCCACTGGCGCCGGATAAGGAAGACTGGGGGAAACTCCCCCTCTGGGATAACTCCGCCAGCTCCAACGGTGGAAGTTAATGCTGCTGTTCCAACTGGGAACAGGTTTGAGCTGCTGAACAGGGTACGCAGAAACTCGCCAACTGCGGTGCTCAAAAGATCTCCTCCACCGGTAGAGACCGCCGTGGAAGCAGAAAAGCCGGAGCAGCCATCTCAATCGCTATCCTCCAGGATTTACAAGACATGGCGACGAGTCCAAGAATCTGTGATTGATCCTAATTTCTCCCGCCAACACAAGAAGTCGAAAGGTCGACAGGAAGAAAATCCCCCTGTCAAGTAACGAAAGATGACGACCACTTGGGTGCCCAAAGCAACGGCCCCCTCAACTTCAACGGTCCATAAGAGAAGAAGGATGGAGAAAGTCCTCACGCCGACGGCGAATATCAAAAATGGTGAACCCAAACGCCCTAAGTCCGGGGGCATCGTAGTTCATACCGTCTACATGGCATCCGGTAAAGAGGACAGCCGCATACCCACAGGTCATAGACCGCTCACGCGATCGGTGACCAAAGCGCAGGAGCAACAGCAGAAGCTCCAAGAGATGATGAACGCGATGACCGCACTTACTGGGCCAAAAGAAATCCCTGAAACGTCTTCAGATAAACGTCAGGAGCAAGAAACTGACGTCGAATTCCTTCGCCGGATATTGGAGAAGAAGGATAAAGAGGCTGCGGAACAAGCAGCCAACATAAAGCGAATTGCCCTCCTGTTCCAAGACATGGTGGGGATGATGATCCAACAAGATCCTCCAACCGAAGATCCCCCGATCGTCCTTAGAGACGATAGGGGAGAAGCGTCGAATCCTCCGCCAGCTCTGTCAACAGCTAAGGAGGAGACAATCTCTAAAGCTGACTTGGACGAGTACATAGCCCAACAAATACGGGTTCATCATGCGACTGAAGCAGCCGGCCAGGTCGTAAAAACAGGACGACCATATCCGAGTTGGTACGACCAGATCAAGTATCTGCCGGGCTATACCATACCCAAATTCCATGTCTACAAGGGGACAGGCAATCCCCACCAGCATGTTGCCCAGTTTAGGGCACTCTGCGGCAACACCGGCGGTGATGACAAACTATTGCTTCGCCAGTTCGTTGGAAGCTTATCAGATACAGCGTTCGAGCGGTACTCTGAGCTCCCGAACGACTCTATCAAGACCTTCACGGAGATGGAGCTGTTGTTTACCCAGCGTTTTGCAAGCGCCAGTGAACGCACCCCGATGACGTTACTGATTAACGCCAGGGTAAAGCCAGGCGAGACATGGGTTCAATATGCTATACGGTGGCGGAATTTATGGTCAAAGTGCGAGCAGCGCATTGAAGAAGCTCCTGCAGTAGGTATGTTTGTGGGAACCCTTGATCCGCAAGAAACCATCTCGCAATTTATGATGTTCTTCAAGCCGACTACCTTCCAGGCCTTGATTGACAAGCTAGCACAAATGGATCAGATGGGCCATAAACCTCCTCTTCCAAAGCCGGACTCCCGAAATGACAAGGAGAAGGGAAAAGCGATCGTTGTCGCTAATGCTCAACAACAGCCTCGCAACTCGAAGCCGGTTGTTCGTCAAAATAATATGCGTCCACAGGTACCCCTTGAGGAGAGACTAGGACGTCCGTACTCGTTTCCCCGAGATAAAACGAAAAGGTTATTCGAGTTGGCGTTGCGCAACCCACTCATAAATCTGCCGGAGCCAAAACATCCGTCGCAACCAAATGATGTCAATGAGCCCAACTACTGTCCCTATCACCGAGTACTGGGTCATCCGATCGAAGATTGCTACGTCTTCAAAAATTGGCTTGAAGACCAGTACCAACAGGGCAAGTTCGCGTTATCCGACAGATGGAAGGTGAATCCGCCGCAACCTCACGCCTCTAAGAGGATGAATATGCCGGGGGCAACGTGCTCTCTCGTCGAGGAAGCCCCATGGGAGATTGTGCTGTCAGCTAAGACGAAGAGAATGTTGAACGATCTTCGGGCATGCCCAGCGATCAAATGGAAGAACCCGTTGGAACCGCAGGTCATTGAGGGGATGTTGAAGCCGCGTCCAACTCCAAAGACCGATGGTGGTGGCCCAAGCACTCGCAACTAGGCGTCAAAATCTTTGAAGAAGAAGAAGAAATCCAAGAAGCCTGGCGACAAGCGCACAGACTTACAAAAACAAATTGACACGCTGGAGGAATACAACCAGAAAGCACGGACCCCCATTACACTCCAAGAGTTTCTTAACCACGTCTTTCGGGAGGAAGATGAGGAGGAAAGTTCGTCGGATGAGTCTGGGGAATACGTGGCGAGCTGCCATATGATCTCCCATTCATTAACGGACGATGAAGAGACTCCTTGCACTGAAAAGCTGGGTGCAGATCCTGAACCAAAAATTCTTGGGCTATCAGATGAAGTAATTGACGCATTTCTTAACGAAGTTCTGTTGAAAAGTAAAGCTGATCGGGAACGTGAGACGGCTATATTTGAAAGGGCCAAGCACCAGCGACTTGACGAAAGAGCTGAGATACTTCCGCTGGAGCAAAATACATCCACTACGGACAAAAGCAAATTCAAGATGAGGAAAAGGTTTGCTAAGGTCATATCAATGGGCATGAAGCTACCATCCTCCGAAGGAAACATTACTGGTGAAATGGAAATGCACCCCTCCTATTGCTTATATCATCGGAAGATTTCACACCCCACTGAAGAGTGCAAAGCTTTCGATAGATGGTGGCAAGGGTACGTTGCTCACCGACAATAGTTTAAGCGGGAGAAGCGCAAAACTCGTCGGGAACGGAAAAATACGACCGAAGGGCTTAACAGAACCATCGGTGATTATCGCATGGTTAACGCCGGGGAATCACAAGTGCTTATATTCGGGAGCGATTCCGATGAGGAGCTGGCTCTTAGCCCCCTCTTTAAAGAGTCTATCTCGGGAAAAGAAGAAAAGCCGAAGGTCTGCGAAAATATCCGACCGCGTAATCACACGCTTCCCGAAAAGAATCTCGGACCCTCAAATAAAAAAGATAAAGGGAAAGAGAAGGTCCCTGAGGAGATCTCCCTGGATGACCAAGTTGTGGAAGAGCTAAGTGCCAAGGACCCGCCGAAGAGAAATAAGGTAGATTACAACATCCTAGCACATCTGAGGAAGCTACCCTCGCAGCTCAGCATTCTTGATGCCCTTTTGCTATCAAAGGAGGCGAGAGACTCGTTAATCAAGGCACTACAGGAGCCAGAACAATTCCAAGCTTTCCTGGCTGAAGAAAAGATGAAGGATGAATTGGAGGAAGTGCACACGGCCGATGTCACTTTCGGTGATGAGGACCTTTTCCTTAGGACATGCGAACACAATCGCCCCCTCTATGTCTCAGGATACTGCTATGATATAAAGATAGGCAAAATCCTGATCGACAATGGATCCTCCGTTAACCTCCTCAATGTGCGGGTGTTAAAAGAAATCTGCATGAGCGTCCAGCACCTTGCTCGGGACAAGATCACCATCTCCGGGTTCGACTCCCAGTCATCATGAACTCTTGGGTCTGTGATACTGACGCTACGCTTCGGGCTACTCGTCACGGACATTAAGTTTCACGTCATAGACGCCAAGACATGCTACAATGCTCTGCTCGGCCGACCATGGTTACACGAGTACAACATCATCCCTTCTACACAACATCAGTGTATGAAGTATTTTAAGGATGGTTTCGAGTATACCGTGACGGGAGAACTGAACCTGTTCTCTGTGAACGAGGTCCGTAAATATGAAGATGCCAAATACTTCTTACCGGATTTCGAAGACACGGAGAGGTGTCGCAAACCGGAAAACAAAGTTAATGCCACCATTCCTGTTTTCGGGAGTGATACTGAAGAAGAAGAAGAGATAGTTTACTCTGGGCCGTCCCGATACAACAAGCCGGGACCATCTGCTCCTATGTTGATCTTTGGTAACGACTCGGAAGATGAGGTCCATGCCGTGTTCTCCGCTCGACCTTCAATACACACATCCGCCGACGAAGAGCAAAGTCTGCAAGTCGCCATGGTGCCGCTTAAACACTATAAAGAACTTGATGCACTTGATATCTACTGTGTAGAAGAGCTGTGGACGTTCTATGTCCCTCCCAGGTGAAAAGGTGAAGAAGCAATTCTATTCTACCGCTCTGAAGAAACCAAAGTGGAGAAAGAAATCTGGCACGGTGGGGATCCCACGCTTGACAGGCTTCAGCCCATCCGTCTACCCAGATATTATACAGAAGGCTTGAAGAAGTTGCTGAAGCACCAGGGGATATCCTTTAAATAGACCGCTCGAAAAGCCAAATTCTATGACTGGGTCTGGAACGTTCCCGGGACTCAACACAAGCTGCTTAATGGGAGAATGGAAACAATCGAGATTGGATACATTCGGTCCAAGAAACGAGGGCTACTCCATGGTTGCTACGTCGTGCATGACTTCGATGAAGAAGCAGATGCTCAATGGGAAGATGCTAATCCTGAACCAGTAAAAGTTCCTGATGCAAAAGTGCCTAGTCCGTCATTCGAAGAACAAATGGACAAGCTTATAAGGGAAGCTGGTCAAAAAGTCCGAGACGACCATAACCGCGAGATGGCCATTTATGAAAAAGCCAAAATGCAACGCCTCCTTCAACAGGCCGTGAAAGATGAAGTTGCCGCTCCTTGTCAACCTGTTATAAAGAAGGCTCGACGCAGAGGCAGAAACAAGTCGAAAGGCGAAAAAGGCGCTCGACAACAACGAAGTGGGGCTAAGAAGCCACGCAAGCGGGAATCGAACGGTTCCGATCTATCCCTTATAAGAAAACTGGGTCGGGCGTACTCTTTTCCTCGGGACAAGACAAGGAAAATACTTGACCTCGCTCTAAAACATCAGATGCTTACACTGCCGGAGTCTAAACACCCCGAACAAGCAAGCGAAGTCTCTCACCCGGACTATTGCCCTTATCACCGAGTGATAGGGCACCCTCTCGAGGACTGCTTCACCTTCAAGAATTGGGTTGAAGATCAGTATCAGCTTGGCAAGTTCGCTCTGTCTGACAATTGGAGGGTATGTTCCCCTCCGAACGGCGGCCGAGACATGGACTGTCTCGCCTGAGATTCGGGGCAGATGCTAATTGGTGCTATCCGTCTACCTCTCCGAAGATGCCAAGTTGATTTATGGCACCATGTATCGAAGGTTTAAACGGATGCATCCGATGCAACAGACTTCATCAGATTCCCCCTCGCTTGAGGGGTTTTTGATTGTGGGGACGCACTTCCCTGCAGGCGCAAGCCCCTGCAGTTAATTATGCTACCGCATTGCGGTAACAACTTTCTCCTTCTCCAGATGATCACTTCGTGTCGTGTGTGTTTATTTTGCGTTTGGTTGCCCGTGGATTGTATACGAAGACTGAGTTATGTCGTCGCCCGTAGGGCGTGGACTAGTCCAAATGTGTATTATCTTAGATTTGGGTTTGGGGGTTTGTGTTTAAGGATACATTAGCCATTTAAGACTAAGATCGACTTAAACGTTCGTTAAGGATACGTTAGTCTAGATTTTAGACGAAGATCAACTTAACGGGATCGTTTAGATCCAACAAGAGAGCAATAAAGGGGAGGGCTCTGTTGTTTAGTTTAGTGACATTGCGGTCAATAGGTAGTTTAAGGACATTGCGGTCCATGGGTAGTTTAAGGACATTGCGGTCCAATGCTAGTTTTAAGACGTTGCGGTCAAGGTTAAGGACCTCATAGTCCGTGGATTTAAGGACTCCACAGTCTGTCGTTAGTTTTAAGACATCCCGGTTAAGGTTAAGGACCTCATAGTCCGTGGATTTAGGGACTCCACAGTCCGATGTTAGTTTTAAGACATCACGGTCAAGGTTAAGGACCTCATAGTCCGTGGATTTAAGGACTCCACAGTCCGATGTTAGTTTTAAGACATCACAGTCAAGGTTAAGGACCTCATAGTCCATGGATTTAAGGACTCCACAGTCCGTATCAATATGTGGTCATCGGGACCCGTCACCTCTTTGAAGACGTTGAGGAATTACAACGCCGCGTATCAAAGGAGTGAAGAGATGTACTCTTAAACCGAGGTAGATTAAATAATCTTTGGCCCAATTTGGAACCAAGACCAATTAATTATATTATGAGCCCATTGGCTCAGTTGAATTTGAATTGAGGACTTATGGCCAGCTTGGGCTAAGTCCAATCATGTTTAGGATATTGGCCCTCTGTTGGTCCATTAGAGGAGAGGCTTTGCCTCTGGATACTTAGCTAATTGGGATGAAGTTAGTGTTAAACACTAGCAACAGGGGGTTCAAATTAGTGTTAAACACTAAAACAAATCAGTATTAGACACTAGCAACAGAGATCTCAAATTAGTGTTAAACACTAAGATAATCAGTGTTAAGCACTGGTGACAGAGATTTTAATTTGGTGTCGAACACTAAGAAAATTAATGTTAAACTCTGTTAACAGAGATTTAATTTAGTGTTAAACACTAAGAAATTCAGTGTTAAACACTGCAAGAAAGTTCTTCGATTAGTGTTGAACACTAAGGCAAAACAGTGTTAAACACTGGATTCAGAGGGTCCAATTTAGCGTTAAGCACTAAGGTAAGAGGGGTCACGTGGTAGCACGTGAGGGCGCCCTCCCCTTTATTTGTTCTGCCGTGAGTATTGAATACTTTAGAGTATCACGTGCTGTCACGTGATGGGCATTTAAATGCTTGTATGTTAAAGCTTCTGCCAAGGGTCACGTGGGTCACGTGAGGCACTGTCTCAAAGGGCCTTTTCTGTGGATCTTTGCAGGGGTCACGTGGTAACACGTGACTCTGACTCTTTGCATGTTTTTTAGAAGATCTGTTAATCCCTTAAGAATTAAATTCTTCGCAGGGTTGAACCCTAACAATAATCTTTTGAGGAATTAAATTCCTATTTCCTTCTGAAGATTTATATTCTGGGATAGAGTTGAACTCTGAATTTTCTGTAGGAATTAAATTCCTCATATATGTGAAGAACTGCATTCTATCATAGGGTTAAACCCTAATAACAGCTTTAAAGGAATTAAATTCCCACTCTCTTTTAGAGAATTATTCTGAGGAATGAGATTCTGTCATAGGGAGAAACCCTAATTTCTTCTTTCTTAAGGGAATTAAATTCCTGTTATTTTAACAGAACTAAGTTCTTAACTAGGGTTAAACCCTGATTCTGTTCATTCTGAAGGAATTAAATTCCCATAACATAGGATTAAACCCTAATTTTATTTTAAAGGAATTAAATTCCTATAGTTCTGTGAAAATTAAATTCTCAAGCTTCCATTCCCTCTCTATGCTTTGGATCTGCATGGTAGGATCTCAACCCAATGAGAATTAAATTCTCAATTCAAGGGGAGATGTGCACTTTACAGATCCTCTACTAAAGAGAGAACTATGTTCTTCTTTTTAAGAGTTGAACTCTTTTGAGAATTAAATTCTCTTTTAAGGCCTTCCCTTTCTTACCTAGGATTTTCTTTTGCAGAAGACCCAAATTCCTCCAAAGTATCAAGGCTCTATTTTTCACTCTCTCTCTCTGTATCAATCTCTCTCTATCGTGTGTCTCTTGGCTCCTATTTATAGGAGAAGAAGCAGAATCAATTAGTTTTGGTGAATTTTCATTGAGAGATTTGATTTGTATTCATCATTCATCTGGTCCTTTAGATTATTAGGTGAATTTTATTCAACATTGGATTTTAAATCCAAAGATATTCCTTTGTTATTCCGGTTAGATTTTAAGGGGAAATCTTTCCAAGTTCAAGATTTTTCCCTAGATAGGTGATATTTAATCACCTTTTAATCTTTAGTCCAATCGGTTCCAAATAATCATTTTCCTTTGGAAAGATTTGACTGATCTCTTAAGAATTTGATTCTGTTAAATAAATAGGCTTTGAAAGCCGGTCACGTGTGGCCACGTGACACCTAGTCACGTGTGGGCACGTGACCCCTAGTCACGTGTGGGCACGTGACCCCTTGGAACGAGCCCTCTTCTTCTTTTTGCGCTCTGCCTTCTGGCCGCTGTGTTGGAGATAGTGCCGTCATAGTCAATTATTGGATCGCAGGTACGTGATTGCAATGATTGCGGAGGACCTATACCGGTAGGACAGTCTTACTCGAAATGATAGTATGCTATCTGAATTGCCTTTATCAGTCGTGTACATTTCAGGTGACCGATTACATGTTGCACTTTGATAGAGCCCTTAGGATCTTGCTTTACTACCAACAGTATGATGGCGATCATATACGTGAGAGTTGGGTAGTTTATATACATATCCTTAATTGTGGTCCCTAGTCGTGGGAGTTTCGAGACAGGGCATCGATACTCCGGAGTAGACTAGTGTATACAGTCGAGACCCCGACGAGGGGCGGTGGCCGGTCTCACAAGCCACTGGTGTCAGTTGGATCACCTAAGATGTATACAGGTGCTCATTGGGTTATGAGTACACCGGACAGGACTCGCCGGGAATCTGCTAGTTAGTACTATATCTATCGTCAGATAGCAGTTCCCTGGTGACATGTGTACAGGTTAGTTCATCGACCTGAGGTCGTCATTTGTCTCGTGTGAGTTTCCACTGTGCTTTGATTTCTACCCTACCACGGCTCAAAGGAGTCGTGCAAACAGGTAGCTTTTGGGTACAGTCCCGAGCCATATGGAGGCACGTGAGCGGATCGGCAGGGGATTCGTCTCTCCCGATATTGGGGGCGAGGTCGTGCTGTGTCTAGGAGAGCCATTACACAAAGTCCATGGCCATGGCAGGAGATTTACTGGTAGGTACTCCAGTAGTATCTCAGGGTGTTATTGGGCTACACTCCGACATGACTTATACTGCTATTGGGGGTCTGACGTTACTAGCCCCCTAGGCAGATATGCGATACTCATAGACGAACGGACCGGACTGTATATACATTGTCACTGTTAGGCTCAGTAGGGTTTCCGGATGAGTTCGCTCATCGGCCTCCCTTGAGGTCAGTCCATGGGCAGCCGTTACGCATAGCTAGTGCCGCTGACGGTTTGTGGTTAAACCCACTGCCAGGGTACTGACGAGTCATTAGAGTCCCCCACAGACAGTTTCCCAAGTTCGGGCGAAACGTTGTAGAGGCCGTATGGTTTTATGGCAGGGTTCGGAAAATGCACGTGCGTTTACGCACGTGTTATTTTTTGGGCAGATGATACTGGTCGGCTTTGGTTTAAGCCGGATCCGAGTATTATATTGAGTAGATATAATATCTTTGTCTCAGTTGCATTTGTATTCGGTCGTAATACAAATGCGGGTATATTTATACTGTTACGGGGTTATCCTGAAAGTCGTTTCAGGATCACTTTTGGAAGTTGCCAGTTTCCAGTTTTCTATCAGCCGTCTTTTAACATTCGGTTAAAGACGGATTTATCTTTTCTTGGATGAGGGTGAGTCATGCTTCTAGAAGGTTCTAGAAGTTTCTAGAAACTAGTGACAAGGATTATGACTCATGCTTTGACTTTAATGATTCTTGTTTTCCTTAAGATATTTGTTCTTGATATTTTTGTGAGGATAAGCTTCTTGTTTATGGTCACCTCCTTATTTGCTCCTACACTCACCCTCCTCCTCCATATAAGTGGCCGGCCCCCTCTCTCTCCTACTACACTCACTCACTTGAAAAGATTATGGTTGTTAAAAAGAAAAGACCAAAGTTTTGGATGCATGGAAATTTCATAGTTCATTTCTTGTTCCATTTCATTTCCATCGGCAACTTCATTTACCGATCGTCCACGGACTTGGACGAAGTGAGACAAAGTCATTTACTCATTCTCTACATCATTCTTGGTCATCTCTTTTAGCAAACTTGATGACCAAGTTGCCTCGAGTCAGAGGCGGGAGCCCGTTTAAAGAATCGTTGACGTGGTACCACCTGGACGAGCAGATCGGAGATCGACGAGATCGGAGCAGCCGCAACGGAGCGTGGGATGATGGTTAAAGAACGAAGGACTCGGATCGTTCGGTATAACCTTTCTACACTCTTTACTGTTTGTTAGTCTAGCAATAATGGAAGATCCGGGTTAAAGTATACGATAGCGCCAGACAAAAAGATTTTGTTCCGCATTTGCCGTCTGTAGACGGCCGGGGCGCTAACGTAGACTTACAGTGGTATCAGAGCCTAACCATTTTGCTATACTAACTTGTGCTAACGCGTTTAAAATATCGATCGAACCGGAAATCAAAAACTGCAAAATCCAATTTTCACAGTTTCTGTCGATTTTAAATGGTGTCCTAAAAATATTCCACATATCACAGAAATCTGTGCAGGGTTTTATAAGAGCACCGACAAAATTTGGGCACGTGATTCCACCAAACCGCCGCGGAAACGCGGCCAAACCCATGGTTTGGCCGTGTATCCGCGGCCATTTGGTAAGATCATGCTCCCAAATTTGTACAGTGTGTTCTCCTCTGGAAATTGGGGTTTTTGGTATATATCTTTTGGGCCCAGATTTTGTTACTGTTCACCAGTTGTTCGAAGGGCCCACTTTGTGATATTTTGTCGATCGAAATTTAAACATGTTAGTTTACAGTGCTTACATTATATCTCCGACCGGGAATGTCATTTGATCGGTAAACCGCGTCTGATTGCTATAGTTCTTTTAGACGGGTTTGCGAACGTGACATTCGCGTTGATGTTTTGTGTTGTGCTGTGATGTTGCGGATTTGTCGTGGTGGATAGCAGTGTGCAATGATAGTGCTGTTTGAGTTTATTTGTACATTTGATATTGCGGGGCGAGCGTCCAACATGTGGACTGCCGTCACTGCCTGTTGTATAATATTCTTTTGGGGCACGACCAGGTTGCGGTCGATGTACCTGTTGTACTATTTTTCATTACTGTACTAGGTTTTGCCCCGCGACGGAGTGCACGGATAGCCGGGTTCTGGAAGGCAACGGGTCCGTATCTCATGGCTTTGAGAGGCAGAGGGGCCTCACTCTAAAATTGGCAGACTATTCGCCGCACTCGTAGGGGGTACAGGTTGACCCAAGGAGGGGTGCCCAAGATTACCGGATTCCGTGAAGTGCTGGGTGGTCCATTCACTTTGCTGTAGGGGGCTGCCTCGCTTCAGGTTTTGGCGGGTAACTTGCCGCACCCGTAGGGGTCTAGGTTTCATTGCACAGGCTATCCACACGACAGGGGAACGTCGAGTTTCAGCAGCGACTCTGTGAAACCCGTGGATCCCAGATTATCTGTATTGTTCTGTGATACTTATTACTTTTCTGTAATGTTGCATATTATCACGCCTGGAGCGATTATTGTATATTGGTTTATATACTATTAGATGTTGTATATGTTTTACACCCGCGCTAGTCCAGTCCCCGCTCTGTCGTTAGTTAAGTAACCTAACGGGTGATGACGGGACCCAGTGACGAATGCGGATGGCATATACGTACATTTTATTTTCGTTCTTTTCTGGTGTGATTATTGATGGGACTGCGTTGATTCTGATCAATGCAAAGTTAAACAAACCTGTTTATAGTTGTTGGAACAAATTTAAAAAGTGTTATTGCAAAGACGTTTCCTTTTGTTTTGCATAGCGGTATTCAGTGGAATATCATGCACCTCATTCGACGGGGCAAGGGCCGATATCCCTTCACCGGGACTGACCCCTTGGGCAGAAGTTTGCGTCAGGGTAATAACTTCACTATAGTCGATTACAAGTTGCTTTGCATAGCGGTATTCAGTGGAATATCCTGCACCTCATTCGACGGGGCAAGGGCCGATATCCCTTCACCGGGACTGACCCCTTGGGCAGAAGTTTGCGTCAGGGTAATAACTTCACTATAGTCGATTACAAGTTGCTTTGCATAGCGGTATTCAGTGGAATATCCTGCACCTCATTCCACGAGGAAAGAGCCGAGATCCCTTCACCGGGAGTTACCTCTTTAGCAAAGGTTTTTGCCACTATATTTTAAAAAGCTATCAGGTTCCTTCAGCGATATCAAGTTCATTACGTTAAAGATTTTTCGCCAAAAACCAGCCGTAGCCCTCCGTCACTTCTTTTGAGTATTCAGTAGTATTCAAGCTATGTATTTTAGCCAAAGTTAAGGCATAGTGTTTGGTAGCTGCTGGGTATTCAATTGTTGCATAGATAGATGAGTTAGTTTGGGACAGTCGTTCTGCCGATTGGCCAAAGTCAGGGGCATGTGCGGGTGGGTTCAAATTGACAAGATAGTGACGGGTAGAACTTGGCATGTGACTTATGACATTTTGACCAAAACCAAGGTTATAAGAGCATGGGGCAAAAATCAGATCGGGAGTTTCTAAAGAAACTGAAACTTGCCGAGTATACGCATACCTTCTGGAGTATGAGTAACGTGGATGCATTCCATCACGTTATCATGCGATGAGAGTTGGATCCCGATTTCCACTGATGAGTTGGTTTACTCTTCGGGTGATCCCGATTGATTCTTCTTTAGGTTTGGAGGAGAATTTGACAGGACAGTGGGAGGTTTCCGGATTAGATAAAGTGATAACCATTCTGATCTAGGTTAGAGTGCACGCAGAGTGTTTCTTTACTCTCTCTCTTTGGCAGCGACTTTTGACCGACCCTAGACTATGACTCAGTGACCAAGTTGACCGAACCTTCTTAAAATACTGGCTTTTGGATTGTCTATGTTGCTTAAGTCATTGCCACTCCTTCTTCTACCCTTTGAATTTCTCAGAACACCCGTATTACTACGGACATCCACTTCCATTGGATAGATCCATCGTATGGTTATATAAGAACTCGAAGGGACTTCTTCGAGGATGGATCCAGGTTCAGGAGAAATAGAATTGGTTTATTCAGTTGTCTTTTATTATCACCTTCTCTCAGGTTGCGAGAGCTCCTTGGTTTAGGAGAGTACACCTATTACGCTTATTGGATAGTCTTATTCCAAACCATAGGCAGGTGCCGAAAGGTAGGGAATGAAGAAAACCAATTAGCCTAAGTAGGGTGTGCAGAAGGTAATATGTAAAGACAAAATAAAGGGATTAGAAAGAGGGCAAAGTAAATTGCGACTGTTATCATTCATGACCAAAACCGCGTACTTCGTCGCCACTCCTATTTCACCTTTAAAAAGAATAAGATACTATTCAGTTGTCTTTTATCACCACCTTCTCTCGAGATGCGAGTACTCCTTGGTTTAGGAGGGTACACCTATTATGCTTACTGGATAGTCTTCTTCCAAACCATAGGCTGGTGCCGAACGGTAGGGAAGGAAGAAAACCATTTAGCCTAACGATGGTGTACAGAAGGTAACGACTAAAGACAAATAAAGGGATTTAGAGAGATGGCAATAAAATATACGGTTGAAGTCATGAATTGGATTATGGAAGAGGCATTGCTATGAATACCAGGATACCCTTACGAAACATTTTCATGTTTCAGTGCATTGTTAAAAGAAAACTGTTTTCCCGATTAGATACTTACTCCAAGGGTATGTATTTACCAGGTTTCATTCTCATATCTGTATGGTTTTACAGATGATGAGTGGGAGTAAGTTATTGGGAATAAGGTGATTCTCCTCATTATATCGGAATTCGTTGTAATTGGTGATATTTGAGGAAATCGCCAGGGTACAGTTTTCAACCTACGACGCACAGATTTTGAGTTGTTTAACTCAGCGGACTTATACAGAGTATTGTATGTTGTCCAAGTGTCCATCAGGACAAAGGGGTAGGTCCTCGTATTATGTTCTGTTTACTTATAACTTCTCTAATTTTTAGACAAGTGTTTCGTAGAAATACAAGGTCTAAGTTTTGAGAAGTTGTGGGTATAAGAATAAAGTAGAGAACCAGGTATCACAAGTATCGGGATTCTTCAAAGAGATCGAAGATGTAGATTCTTGTGATTGGTATTCAGATGATAGTGATGGTTTTGAGAAACGTGTTTCTCTTTCAGGTTACTCATAATTGGATGGATTCCTAAGTTGAGTAATGCTGATTAGCCTCTTTCCATTAAAGTGATATGCACTGGAGACAGCTGCATGATTTGAATATGGTTCCAATTAAATAAGTGCCAAAGTTTCTATATTGGATATAGAATGGATCGTACCTTAAAAGATATTAAGGTATGGGGAGTTGTCCAGCTTATGCTTAAAACCAGACTCTGGATAACTCAGGGCACGTTTCTGTAATGGCTGTTTGTGGGTTGACCCTGGCTATGACGAGGGTTGATATTCTACCATTTGGAAGATCAATAGTGATATTGTTCTTGACTCGCCACAGTTTTAGTAAAATGGATCTTTTTCAGAAAACAGTAGTGGGAGTATGGTAGAACTGGAAGTGATTCCAGAACCGTGAACGATTACGGAAAATTTAATAGGACCTATATATTCAATCAGGTCTGACATTCCAATAGCCACTCCGCAGATATGGTGGGTAACCTCAGACACCCGAGAGGTACTTCGGTAGCCTCAAGGACGGTGACAGGGAGGTTCTTATCTACCCAGACTTGACACTACTGTTGTTCCAGGCTATGAGACCCGGTAGGAGGGTTGTCGTAGTCAGTGGGAGCAGCGGAAGCATAGTGGGCAAGATGCTTATATCTATTTATAGACTTGAGCAGTTATAGCGGAAATAGATCATCTAATTTTGATGTGACAGTCATGGGTTTGACTTCAATCAGAATAGGGGATGGATCTGTTAAGAAGGTAGTAGGGTATGATGTCATAGTATCTGGATGACATACACAGAGTAGGAAGTAAAATTCCTATACTACGATCGGTTGTATTGTGATCGTCACACAGTTGTTTCTCAAGACAGGATATGGATATAATATTTGACATTCTGGTTTCTGGATCTATGGTTTTAGATCTAGATTTGGGTAGTTTCCCAATGTGGGTACTTTGACAGATATTCTAATGGTTTTTAGAATAGTTGATTCCTGGCATGGTGGTGTACCTGCAAGTGATGGAGTCACCCTATCTAAAGGTGTCTTACAGACTGAAGAGGAGAGGGATGTGCATGATTGGCAGATCACTTGCTTAGGCAATTGAGTCAATCATGAGATGTCAAGTACCACACCAAATGTTGTTTTTGCACTAGATGCAATAAGTTTGTATTAATCCAATCCTGGAGAAACATAAGGAAGCAGTTTGAGAACATAAGTACTTGTTCTACGGATTTGATGACGGCAGCCTCTTTCGGGGAAGGTTATCATTCCAAGCTTCAAAGGTGACATGGTTGACAGAGTGATTGTCAGAGTTATAGTTTTTCCCTCTGACGAAGAGGGACAGTATTATGGACAGGTGGTCCAAGAGAATACTATGGGAGGCATGGTGCCGGATACTGATTAGGTTCAGTGATCGATACAGTCTAAGAAGTTTGGATTTGGAGTTCATTTATGAACTAGGTCCCATCAGATATCCAGACATATTCTAGGACAGGTATTACTCAATTCGGGAGATGGCTTTCTCCGCGAACTTGAGATCAAGAGAGATATAGAAAAAAACATCTAGGCGGATCCACTCACTGAGGCTATTTCTCGAACACAATAGTTTTACAAACCGGCTTTGTGAAACTGATTAGTAGAGGAGTTGGATGTTCGGTTTCACACGGGCTGTGAGTAGTCGACATTGCAATAATTAGCCTTGAGTGCAAGTGGGAGATTGTTGGAGATAGTGTCCTCATAGTCAATTATTGGATCGCAGGTACGTGATTGCAATGATTGCGGAGGACCTATACCGGTAGGACAGTCTTACTCGAAATGATAGTATGCTATCTGGTTTGCCTTTATCAGTCGTGTACATGTTCAGGTGACTGATTACATGTTGCACTTTGATAGAGCCCTTAGGATCTTGCTTTACTACCAACAGTATGATGGCGATCATATACGTGAGAGTTGGGTAGTTTATATGCATATCCTTAATTGTGGTCCCTAGTCGTGGGAGTTTCGAGACAGGGCATTGATACTCCGGAGTAGACTAGTGTATACAGTCGAGACCCCGACGAGGGGCGGTGGCCGGTCTCACAAGCCACTGGTGTCAGTTGGATCACCTAAGATGTATACAGGTGCTCATTGGGTTATGAGTACACCGGACAGGACTCGCCGGGAATCTGCTATTTAGTACTATATCTATCGTCAGATAGCAGTTCCCTGGTGACATGTGTACAGGTTAGTTCATCGACCTGAGGTCGTCATTTATCTCGTGTGAGTTCCCACTATGCTTTGATTTCTACCCTACCACGGCTCAAAGGAGCCGTGCAAACAGGTAGCTTTTGGGTACAGTCCCGAGCCATATGGAGGCACGTGAGCGGATCGGCAGGGGATTCGTCTCTCCCGGTATTGGGGGCGAGGTCGTGCTGTGTCTAGGAGAGCCATTACACAAAGTCCATGGCCATGGCAGGAGATTTACTGGTAGGTACTCCAGTAGTATCTCAGGGTGTTATTGGGCTACACTCCGACACGACTTATACTGCTATTGGGGGTCTGACGTTACTAGCCCCCTAGGCAGATATGCGATACTCATAGACGAACGGACCGGATTGTATATACATTTTCACTGTTAGGCTCAGTAGGGTTTCCGGATGAGTTCGCTCATCGGCCTCCCTTGAGGTCAGTCCATGGGCAGCCGTTACGCATAGCTAGTGCCGCTGACGGTTTGTGGTTAAACCCACTGCCAGGATACTGACGAGTCATTAGAGTCCCCCACAGACAGTTTTCCAAGTTCGGGCGAAACGTTGTAGAGGCCGTATGGTTTTATGGCAGGGTTCGGAAAATGCACGTGCGTTTACGCACGTGTTATTTTTCGGGCAGATGATACTGGTCGGCTTTGGTTTAAGCCGGATCCGAGTATTATATTGAGTAGATATAATATCTTTGTCTCAGTTGCATTTGTATTCGGTCGTAATACAAATGCGGGTATATTTATACTGTTACGGGGTTATCCTGAAAGTCGTTTCAGGATCACTTTTGGAAGTTGCCAGTTTTCAGTTTTCTATCAGCCGTCTTTTAACATTCGGTTAAAGACGGATTTATCTTTTCTTGGATGAGGGTGAGTCATACTTCTAGAAGGTTCTAGAAGTTTCTAGAAACTAGTGACAAGGATTATGACTCATGATTTGACTTTAATGATTCTTGTTTTCCTTAAGATATTTGTTCTTGATATTTTTGTGAGGATAAGCTTCTTGTTTATGGTCACCTCCTTATTTGCTCCTACACTCACCCTCCTCCTCCATATAAGTGGCCGGCCCCCTCTCTCTCCTACTACACTCACTCACTTGAAAAGATTATGGTTGTTAAAAAGAAAAGACCAAAGTTTTGGATGCATGGAAATTTCATAGTTCATTTCTTGTTCCATTTCATTTCCATCGGCAACTTCATTTACCGATCGTCCACGGACTTGGACGAAGTGAGACAAAGTCATTTACTCATTCTCTACATCATTCTTGGTCGTCTCTTTTAGCAAACTTGACGACCAAGTTGCCTCGAGTCAGAGGCGGGAGCCCGTTTAAAGAATCGTTGACATGGTGCCACCTGGACGAGCAGATCGGAGATCGACGAGATCGGAGCAGCCGCAACGGAGCGTGGGATGATGGTTAAATAACGAAGGACTCGGATCGTTCGGTATAACCTTTCTACACTCTTTACTGTTTGTTAGTCTAGCAATAATGGAAGATCCGGGTTAAAGTATACGATAGCGCCAGACAAAAAGATTTTGTTCCGCATTTGCCGTCTGTAGACGGCCGGGGCGCTAACGTAGACTTACACGCTGCTTAGCCGTCACGTGCCACCACGTGACCCCTGGTCACGTGTGAGCATGTGACCCTCGTCTGGAGCCTTTTTCTTGATTTAATCAGAGAATGAGTCCGCTACTTTTAAATGTCACGTGCCAACACGTGCCCCCTGGTCACGTGCGAGCACGTGACCTCTTCTGAAGCCTTTTCCTTGATTTGATCAGGGAACTGATGTGCCTTTGAAGCTGCTTTTAAATGTCACGTGCCAACACGTAACCCCTGGTCACGTGTGAGCACGTGACTTCTTCTGAAGCCTTTTCCTTGATTTGATCAGGGAACTGATGCTCCTTTGAAGCTGCTTTTAAATGTCACGTGCCAACACGTGACCCCTGGTCACGTGTGAGCACGCGACCTCTTCTGAAGCCTTTTCCTTGATTTGATCAGGGAACTGATGCGCCTTTGAAGCTGCTTTTAAATGTCACGTGCCAACACATGACTGCTGGTCACGTGTTAGCACGTGATGCCTCTTCCGTAGGCTTTCCTGATTTTGAATCAGGAAACAGGGTAACGCCGCCACAGAAGCACGAACCCAAGGCCACGAAAGAAGAACCAGTTCCACATTGGGATTGGAAGCGAATTCATACTTGTCACATGATAACAATATCGAAAGAAGAGCCCGAGAACATGGATGACCTTCCCTGGTGCTTTGAAAACAACAACGACGAGGTGATCTCAGAATCCCCACCAGCGCCAAAAGAGCTGGAAGATGGAATACATACCACTGCGGATAACCTCAAGAAAATTGAGTTGGGAACGGCGAACGACCCGCGACCGACATTCATTAGTGAGCTGCTGTCTGAAGAGAAGGTGGCTTCATTAAAAGACCTGCTTATGCAGCATAAAGATTGCTTCGCATGGAACTATTCCGAAATGCCGGGACTAGATCCAGAAATTGCTGTGCACAAATTGGAAATATCCTCGGATGTCAAGCCAGTCAAGCAGGCGCCAAGAAGAATGCGGCTCGAGCTTGAGATGAGCATCAATGATGAGGTCAAGAAGCTGATCGACTCTGGTTTCATCCAGGAAGTTCAATACCCTGAATGGATCGCCAACATCGTCCCCGTGATGAAGAAAAATGGGACAGTGCGCATATATGTGGACTTTCGGGATCTCAATAAAGCTTGTCCGAAGGACGACTTCCCGGTACCAGTTACCGAACTGATGATAGACAATACGTCCACTCATGAGGTTTTCTCCTTCATGGATGGTTCATCTGGGTATAATCAGATAAAGATGCATCCCGAAGACCAGAAGCACACTGCCTTCAAGACTCCTTTAGGTATATTCTGCTACAAAGTGATGCCCTTCGGTTTAAAAAACGCCGGTGCCACCTATCAAAAGGCTATGACGCAGATCTTTGATGACCTTATACACGAAATCGTCGAATGCTATATTGATGATCTCGTGGTTAAAAGCAAATCATACGAGGAACATCTCGAGCATCTGAAGACCGTATTTCAACGCCTTCGACAATACAACTTGAAGATGAACCCTCTCAAGTGTGCATTCGGAGTTTCCTCGGGCAAATTCCTAGGATTCATCGTCCGACATCGAGGTATTGAGATAGATCCGTCAAAGATCAAGGCGATCATGGAAATGCCTCCGCCAAGGACTCTCAAACAGCTGTGATCTCTCCAAGGGAAGCTCGCGTATATACGACGATTTATGGCCAACCTTTCTGGCAAGTGCCGTCCTTACAGCCACCTGATGAAGAAGGGAACCCCGTTCGTCTGGGACCAAAAATGCCAAAGCGCGCTAGACGAGATCAAGCAATACTTGCAGAACCCGCCAGTGTTGGCTGCTCCGGTCAAGGGAAAGCCCCTCATTCTTTATACAACCGCCCTCGAAGGTTCCTTAGGCGCATTATGGGCGCAAGAGAACGACCAAGGGAAGGAAAGAGCACTCTATTACTTAAGTCGAGTTCTACTGGGGGCAAAAAGCAACTACTCCCCCATTGAAAAACACTGCCTGGCATTGATCTTTGCGATAACAAAGCTCAGACACTATGCATTGGCGCATGAGGTCCTTCTCATTTCGAAGGTGGACCCTCTTAAATATTTAATGTCAAAGGCCATATTGACGGGACGACTCGCTAAATGGGCCCTGCTCTTGATGGAGTTCTCGATAATGTATCAACTTCTCAAGGCAGTGAAAGGCCAGGCCATCGCCGATTTCCTCGCTGAGCATCCGATACCCGCCGATTCTCCTCTGAATTGCGATCTTCCAGACGAACATGCGTTTGATGCGATCGACGGTGGTGATACCCGATGGGAGCTTTATTTCGATGGAGCATCTTCCATGAAGAAGCGCAAACAAAATACCCCTATAATCAAATCGGGGGTAGAACTCATCTTTGTAACTCTACAAGGAGGGATAATGCGCTTTGCTTTCTCCTTGACAGAGCCGAGGACGAATAATGAAGCCGAATACGAAGCTTTGATAGCAGGCCTCGAGATCGCCATCGACATGGGAATTGAAAACCTCCTCATATATGGAGACTCCCAGCTGGTCATCAGTCAAGTAAATGGCGACTACTAAACGTGCAAACCATAGTTGGTAAAGTACGGCGAAAAGGTGCAACAACTGTTGACCCAAATCCCTTCTTACACTTTGGGAAACATACCGCGTGCGGAAAACAGCAAAGCGGACGCATTAGCCAAGCTCGCTAAAGAACTGGCTGATGAGAACCTCGATGACGTAAGAATCGTGGTACAAAGCTGTCGGGTGCTCGCCCCAGCGGAAATATTTTCGGAATCACCCAAAGAAAAGGGAGCGACTGAGCAAATGGCTCTGCAAATAAAAGACCGGGAAAAGGCCGAGGATTGGAGGGAAGTCTTTATAGACTACTTCAAATACCGTCGAACGTCCGAAGATGCGTCCTCAAGACATCAGCTTATGAAACGAGCTCTGTCTTTCGCCTTCGTCAACGATACTCTATACAAGAGGTCGTTCGATTCTTTGTGGTTGAGATGCCTAGGACCTGACGAAGCAAAAAGAGTCGTTCAGGAAGTTCACGACGGACTCTGCGGTTCTCACCAAGCGGGCCCGAAGATGAAGTTGAAGATCAAACGAATGGGCTACTACTGGCCCACGATGATTCAGGACTGCCTCGAATACGCGAAGCAATGCCACTCATGCCAAATCCACGGGGACTTCATCCACCAGGACCCAAATCCACTACATCCAACGGTGGCTAGCTGGCCATTCAAAATGTGGGGAACTGACATAGTCGGCCCCATCAAACCAGCATCGTCCAAGGGACATCATTTCATCCTGGCAACGACTGACTACTTCTCCAAATGGGCAGAAGCAGTACCGTTGAGAGAAGTGAAGACGGAGAATATCCTCCACTTTTTCAAGACGCACGTCATTTATCGGTTTGGAACTCCGCGACGGATCATCTCCGATAACGGGCCAGCTTACAGAAGCCACAAGATCAGTCGCTTCGCGCAACAACACAATATAGACTGGAGATATTCCTCGGTTTATAATCCGCGAGCTAACGGTCTGGCCGAGGCCTTCAACAAGACCTTGACGAAGATCATGAAGAAAACGGTGTCCCGAAATAAAAAGGATTGGCATGAGAGGCTGCAAGAGACTCTTTGGGCGTATCGAACTACGTTCAAGACGGCCACGAACACAACGCTATATGCGTTGGTATTCGGTACAGAAGCAGTACTCCCCCTCGAGATAGAGTTACCCTCTCTACGAGTGGCAGTCCACTACGAGCTGACGGACGAAGAAAATGCTCACCTTCGACTTGAGGAGCTTGATGCCCTTGATGAAACCCGGCTCATAGCGCAACAAAATCTGGAGGCCTATAAAGCAAAGATGACGCGCTCATATGAAAGATTGACCCGGCCAAGGACATTCCGCCATGGCGAACTCGTGCTAGTGGTCAAAAGGCCTATGATTCCCAATCGCGCCAAGCGGGGAAAATTCGAGCCAAACTATGAAGGCCCGTACATCATAGACAAGGTCTACCAAGGTGGAGCCTATCTACTCATGGATATGCACGGTGAAAGGCCTTACAGGCCAATAAATGGCCGATTCCTAAAGAAATACTACGCTTAGCGAGTTACTGCCTAGGTCAATGATAGACAACGACGACTATGTCCGCTCGCTATCTTCCTAAGCTCAAACTTTATAAGCAGTAGCCAGCCTTCTCCTGGACGGACCGAAACGTCCTTAAACTAACGAAGGACCGAAACGTCTTTAAACTATTACCGCAGCATCTTCAGGCTGACGAGATGAGTAAAATATATATATATATATATATATATATATAATAAACGGTATGTCCATAAGCAAAATGGATATGGATGAAAACCCAAAAGGGCTCCGTGAGTAAAAACAGCAGGGCTACCAGCGAGTGTTCATGAAAACCCGAAAGGGCGTGACCTCGTAAAAAAAAAGAGAGAAAATAAAAAGAATAAAAAAAACGGTATGTCCGTAAGCAAAATGGGCACGGATGAAAACCCGAAAGGGCACCGTGAGTAAAAATAGCAGGACTACCGGCGAGTGTTTGTGAAAACCTGAAAGGGCGCAACCTCGTTAAAGGAAACTTACAGGGTCCTCTCGACCTTGTAAGGAGAAACCACCCGCGTGAGATCCTTACGACTCACAAGAGAGCAACACACTTAGGAATCCCTACGATTCCTAAGGAGAAAATACACTAGCGAGATCCTCACGACTCGTAAGGAGAACTCTCTTATGGGACCCTCACGGCTCATAAGATTTGAAAGTTTTAAGTTACAGTGACCTGAACCTGTGCTTAAGCAAACCCCCCACAACTTTCGATATTGCCCTACAAGTGGCTCGATACTGACCCTTGTATACAATCTACGGGCGCGAATAAACATTTCCCTAGCCAAGCCCCATCCATGACTGGGGATATGTACGTATGATGAACAACCCTTGTAGGTCCTCTCGATTTACAAGGAGAAAACCTTCTTGTAGGATCCTTACGACTTACAGAGGAACATACACCTAGGAATCCTCACGATTCCTATGGAGAAAATACACCTACGAGATCCTTACGACTTGTAGGGAGAAATACCTTTGTGAGACCCTTACGGCTCATGAAGTCAAAAGCCTTAGCCGACAGGACCTTAACCCTGTTCCCTAAGCCACCTTTGTTCGACATCGACAGAGGCAGATGATGATTCGCTCCTGGCAATATCCCAGTTGTAGCGGTGCTGATGCCGAAATCGGTGTCTAATTTCAGGTTTATGGTGAAAAGCCGGTAGGCCGCACATGCATACGAAATAGCCGAAATGATGGGGCAACTTGCAATAAAAAGCAGCAAATAAAAACGTATGCATACAATACAGCCGAAATGATTGGGCAACTCGCAATAAAAAGCAGCGAGTAAAAATAAAATAAATAGCCGAAATGATTGGGCAACTCGCAATAAAAAGCAGCGAGTAAAAATAAAATAAATAGCCGAAATGATTGGGCACCGCAAAAAAAATTGCCGAAATGATTGGGCAATCACGACCTTCGCGATATAAAAACTGAAATGATAGAGCATTGCGGAAATGAAACAATAAAAATGAATGAAACTTTTGCCCTACAGTTGAGATCACATCGATCCCTGTATACAACCCAAGGGCACAAACAAAAAGGGGACTACATTTCCCCACCAGGCTGCGTCAAAGGGAAGTCAAATCTCGACGACCACATATACAGCCGGGAGACCAACAATGGCGTTCCTCCTCATTCGAGCAGGACACGGACATGACATCACCAATCGGAGCCACGACAAAGTCCCCAGTTCCAAGACTCTACGGTTCACAGACAACCTAAAGTCAGCAAATGACATCCGTCGCGGAAACAAGTCAGCCAACGACCTCCGTCGCGGAAACAAGTCAACCAACGACCTCCGTCTCGGGAAAAAGTCAACCACCGACCTCCGTCTCGGAAACAAGTCAACCAACGACCTCCGTCTCGGAAACAAGTCAACCAACGACCTCCGTCTCGGAAACAAGTCAACCAACGACCTCCGTCTCGGAAACAAGTCAACCAACGACCTTCGTCTCGGAAACAAGTCAACCAACGACCTCCGTTTCAGAAACAAGTCAACCAACGACCCCCGTTTCGGAAACAAGTCAACCAACGACCCCCGTCTCGGAAACAAGTCAACCAATGACCTCCGTCTCAGGAACAAGTCAACCAATGACATCCGTCTCGGAAACAAGTCAACCAACGATCTCTGTCTCGGAAACTAGTCAACCAATGACCTCTGTCTCGGGAACAAGTCAACCAACGACCTCCGTCTCGGGAACAAGTCAGCCAACGACCTCCGTCGCGGAAACAAGTCAGCAAATGACATCCGTCGCAGAAACAAGTCAGCAAATGACATCCGTCTCGGAAACAAGTCAGCAAATGACATCCGTCTCGGAAACAAGTCAGCAAATGACCTCCGTCTCGGAAACAAGTCAACCAATGACATCCGTCTCGGAAACAAGTCAACCAACGACCTCCGTCTCGGGAACAAGTCAACCAACGATCTCCGTCTCGGGAACAAGTCAACCAATGACCTCCGTCTCGGAAACAAGTCAACCAACGACCTTCGTCTCGGAAACAAGTCAACCAACGACCTCCGTCTCGAAAACAAGTCAACCAACGACATCCGTCTCGGGAACAAGTCAACCAACGACCTCCGTCTCGGGAACAAGTCAGCCAACGACCTCCATCTCAGAAACAAGTCAGCCAACGACCTCCATCGCGGAAACAAGTCAGCAAATGACCTCCGTCGCGGAAACAAGTCAGCCAACGACCTCCGTCTCGGAAACAAGTCAGCTAACGATCTCCGTCTCGGAAACAAGTCAGCCAAGGACCTCCGTCAAGGAAACAAGTCAGCCAATGACCCCCGTCGCGGAAACAAATCAGCCAATGACCTCCTCGTCGGAACAACGCTCCGACCCGGAAACAAGTCAGCCAACGACCTCCCCGTCGGAGCAATACTTTGCTCGGAAACAAGTCAACTCACCAACCACTTACGAGTCCTCTCGATTTGTAAGGGAGAAAATTCTTTTATAAGATCCTTACGACTTATAAGAGAAAATACACTTAGGAATCCTCACGATTCCTAAGGAGAAAATCCACCTACGAGATCCTCTCGATCCGTAGGGAGAAAAATCTCTATGAGACCCTCACGGTTCATAGAGTTGAAAAGTCTTAGGCAGCAGATCTGAACCTGCGGCCTAAGCCATCGCTATCTCTTGGAGAAATCTAGATGCTTACTCTATTATCTGTCAACCATGTTCACTAAGGTAACATGCGGATAATAAAAGAAGGAAGAAAGCGACAGAAAGAACATTTGATTGGCGTTAGATCAAGCATTCGAGACACACTCATTCATGCATGTGCAAAAGACTCAGAACGGGGAATTAGACAAGCTGAAATAAAAATGTTCATTCATGTTCCAAAAAGGTTCTTACAATCATGAAGAAATAAATAACAAAATTATTAAAATGTCTACAATGGTATAACCTCAGACCCAGGACATGGGTTGAGGAACTCGAAGGTAACCCTATATAAGACTTTCCAAGCCTCGCGGACCATCCTAGTGTGCTTTCTTTCACGAGCACAAGCGTCGGGGTCCCCCCTGATGTCTTCCTCTCTCTAATAAGCAGCGAGTATGGCGGACTGTTGGAAAGCCTGGTGCAGGAGATCGACAAGGTTGTCTCGCCGTCTCTTTGAGATTAGGCGCATCAGATACACCGAGTGCACTTTGTCCTCGGCAGCATCCAATGCACCAAGCGTTACGCCGGAACAGAATAAGGGAAGTGCTTCTCAAATGGCTCCCACGATAAGCTTCAGGAGAGAGGAATGTCGGGGAAGCAGTTGACCGTTATATGCGTCGAAGCGGCTCATGATTTCAGCACACTCCGCATTTATGAACTCTCGATTTTGAGAACGGCCAAGTCGGCGGATGTCCCCGTAAGAGATGATCTCGTCAAGATCGTACATGTGGGCGTCCATTGTTTCTGTGAAAGAGAATCAACAAAATTATCAGAAAGACTGATTAAGCAAAGCGATATACTGCACCGAGGAATATGCCATCTTTAAACTCCAAGATCAATGAAAAACTCCTAAGAGTTTTTTTATATGATTTGGAAGGAGCAAAGCTCCATTAATGAAATGAGAAAATACAAGGAAAATCTTTTAGAGAGCAAAGCTCTATTAATGGAACCCTAATAGAGTTCTCCTTAGTTCTCCTTAGACCTTTTTAGAGCAAAGCTCTGCTAAGTGAAACCCTAAATGGGTCTTCTTTAGATCAGGGATCTATTGAGAGCGAGGCTCTTAAAATTGATTTAATTTATTCCAAATTAATTTTTACCTAAAGGGCGAACTTTTAAAAGTGCTTAAACAAAAGAGCAGGGCTCTGAATAAAATTCCTATGAAGAGATGAAAATCATCTGAGGGACCAAAGGTCCTATTTATAGGCAATAGGTGCCATTTCAACTTCCTGACGGTTGGAATTCTGCCACCCCTGCGCTCACGTTTGGGGGCCACGTAAGCACAACGGTGGGGGGGCATTTGTTTACCCCAATCAGAGCAAAGCTCTGTTCAAATTCCAAGGCGGGAAACTAAACAACGCTTCTGTTTCCCCCAATCAGAGCAAAGCTCTGTTTTGAAAATTAAAATTAAAATAAATGAAGCAACGCTTCAGATTCCCTGCGCTGCGCGCAGAGCGCCACGTGTCAAAATCAGGCACGCCGGCGCAGGGAGCGCAGCGTCCAAGGCAGTGCGCCCAATCAGAACAAGGCTCTATTTAAAACAAAGATTAAAAGAGCAACGCTTCAGATGACTTGCGCTTTGCGCTGCGCGCCACGTGGCAGCGCAGTTGCGCTGCGCTCTATGCTGCGCGCCACGTGGCAGCGCAGTTGCGCTAGCACAGTTGCGCTGCGCTCTGCGCTGCATGACACGTGTCACGCGCTGGGACGTTTGTGCCAAACAGAATTAAAATTTTAATAAGATCTTTCTGTTCTTGTTAAAACAAGAAGATTGTCTTCTGTAAAACAGAAGCCCTTGGATCAAAGATCCAACGGTGGGGAAAATTCCCCAAATCACTCAGAGAAAGATTTCTTTAACAAATTTAACTAATTTATGGGCACTATATAAAGGACCGTAGACCCTAATTCATGAGGATCATCAACATTGTGAGAGATTGAGAAGCTCAAAACAGAGAGAACTCTGAAGAAATTTCAAGAAAAAGGTAAAAACCTTCATAAAATAGAAGAATTTCTTCTAATAGATCATTGATCTAAGAACAAAATCAATGATCTTCAAATAATAAACAGTGCTTTGCACTTTTTTATGAACCACTGGTTCTCTGAAACAAGAGAAACAAGAAAAACTTGTTTTCTTTGATCTAAATTAGATCAAGAAATCAAACAGTACTTTGCACTTTTTTTTATGCACCATTGGTTCTGGAATCTTAAAGATTCTCAAGATTAATTAAATAGTGCCTTACACTTGCAAAAAACTGCACTGTTGCGCTCTTGGGTTGGCGCAAGCCACCAGAGAACGCCACGTGTCAGCTCCAGAACAATTTGCGCTGTGCGCTTTTAAATAGAGCATTGCTCTCTGAAATTTACGCAACTCACCAGAGCGCGTCACGTGTCAGCAGCGCACTGGCGCAGCGCATTGCGCTTGCGCTCACCAGAGCGTGACACGTGTCACTTCCACATGCGCTTGCGCTCATTGATTGGCGCAAAGCGCCTGACAGGCCACGTGGCCACTGTCAGATAATTAATGTACTGCATTATTGAAAAGAAGGGTCGAGCCCAATTAAAAAAAAAAGCCTAACAGGCCTAATAAAATGCCATGCATTATTTTAAAAAGGGCAGAGCCCAAGCAAAGGTCTGTCAGACCAAAACAGATGCCCTGCATCATAAAAATAAAGGGGCAGGGCCCAATCGAAGGCCTAACATGCCAACTACAAATAAAATGTTGAACATTTTCAACTGGACTTAGCCCAATTCCTACCGTAAGTCCTCAAATTAAATTGACTGAGCACGACTGCTCTCCTAAATCAATTTACATCCGGTTCAAGGGTACATCTCTGAACTCCTCTGACACCTATCGTTGTAATCATTCAATGACGTCAGAGAGGTGACGGGTCCCGACAACCACATATCGATACGGACTGCGGGGTCCTTAAACTCGTGGACCGAAACGTCCCTAAACTAATATTCGTCCTAAAATGGGAATGTTGAACCGAAACGTCCTTAAACTAATGCTCGTCCCCAAATGGAAATGTTGGACTACCACGTCCCAAAACTGGAACATGGACCAGCATGTCCCTAAACTGGAAATCGACCGCAACGTCATTAAACTAAACTGTAGAGCCAATTGCTCTCTTGTCGGATATAAATGATCCCGTTAAGTCGATCTTAGTCTGGAGATTAGACTAACGTATCCTTAAAAAAAGTTTAAGTTGATCTTAGCTTTAAATAGGGCTAACGTATCCTTAAACTAAAACACCAAACCCAAATCTAAATAAATACGGATTTGGACTAATCCACGTCCTACGGGCGACGGCATCACTTAGTCTCCGTATACAATCCACGGGCAACCACAAACAAAACAAACACACACGACACGAAGTGAAATTCTGTAGAAGGAGAAAGTTGTTACCGCGACGCGGTAGCATAATTAACTGCAGGGGCTTGCGCCTGCAGGGAAGAGCGTCCCCACAATCAAAAACCCCTCAAGCGAGGGGGAATCTGACGAAGTCTGCTACATCGGCCGCATCCGTCTAAACCTCCGATATACGGTGCCATAAATCAACTTGGCATCTTCGGAGAGGTAGACGGATAAAACTATATAGCATCTGCCCCGAATCACAGGCAAAGACGTCCTCACGTCGTCGCCGCCATTCGGAGGGGAACACAAGTCATTCACAATACTTCTAAAGTTCTTGAAAGATTCTATGCCCCCGGGAAATAACGTGCCCGACAGCTGGTACGGAGCCCAGAAGATGTCTGATTTGGGTTTGATTCAAGCATGTCCCAAAAATTGCGTGTTGTACCGGAAAGAATTCAGATTTGAAAAAGTGTCTAACATGCGGAGAGGCCAGGTATAAGCCGAAAGATTCTGATAAGAAGTCCGATATACCTGTCAAGATAGCACAATACTTTCCCATAACACAGAAACTGCAGGGGCTATTCAGGTGCAAGAAAACAGCCAAGGCAATGATTTGGCATCACCCTGCTCCTCCAAGTGAAGATGGAAAAATGAGTTATCCAAGAGATTCACCGGCATGGAAGGATTTCGATAGGAGGCATGAAATATTCAGTAGCGATCCTCGCAATGTCAGGCACAGACTCGCTAGTGATAGCTTCTGCCCATTCAACTATATGGCTGGAAGCCACAGCACATGGCTCGTTGTAATGATAGTTTATAATCTGTTGTCTTGGTTGGTTATGGATCAATCATACTTTATGATGCCTCTTCTTATCGATGGACCAAACTCACCGGGAAACAGTATCGACGTCTATCTCCGACCTCTGATCGATGAGTTAAATCTTTATTCATTGATGGTGTAGAGACTTACGATGTAAACACAAATACAACTTTCATACTGTGTGTGGCTTTAATGTGGACAATTAATGACTTTCCTGCATATGGAATGCTATCAGGTTGGTCCGTACATGGTCACAAAGCATGTCCTTATTGCCATCAACATACAACATCAAAATTCTTAAATTTTAGCAGGAATGTTTGTTATGCGGCCATCGACGTTTCCTGCCTCTAGACCATCCCTACAGGTTAGACGCTGTTCACTTTAATGGTCATCAGGAGTTTCTTGGACCTCCATCCCCATTGTCCGGAAAGGACGTGACTGCTCAGTTGGATAGTTACAATAATGTGATCTTCGGGATAGATCCAACAAAATAGGTCAAACCACCATTCTGGAACAAGTTAATCATTTTCTTCGAGCTTCCGTACTGGTCAACAAATTTAGTGCGTCATTGTCTGGACGTCATGCACATAGAGAAGGAAGTATCCGAGCACGTACTCAACGTACTCAAGTTAAGCATTTTGCTCTTACCTATTTAGAAAATCATTTTTTAATTGTCTAGCTGTAGGTGGCGCCTCCATATCTCGGGCAGACGCCACCACCGCACCTGCAGGTATGTTAATATATCCTATAGTGTATGCATATTGATTTAGAATGTTATATTATTGATATACACATTCTTTTTGCAATTACTTATATAGTCAATGTTTGATTGTCTAATTATAGGTGGTGCGTCCACATCTGGTGCAGGGGCCACTCCCGCCACTTCTGTGCCCTCTGCTCAGTCTGCAGGTTAGTATGAATAAATATAAAATATTTTTTCATTTTACGTATCCTTTAAGAATAAACATGAACTTTATATAATTTTATCGATGTTTATTTTCTAGTTAGAAGGGATGCGTCCACGTCCGGGTCACCGGCTGTTCCTCACCGGAGGAACTATCGTCCCGCTCGTGCTGGTGCCCGGGCCTAGGCTCGTGCTTCTGTCACCGGAGGTATATATCACACTTCAATTTTCGTTAAACCTTGATTTTTTAATACAACTTTGTCTTAATATTGATTGTCTTGATATTTCTTATAGATGCAGGGCAGCCCCATCCTGAGAGGGGGACTCGAGGCCCGAATCAGTCCCACAGGCTGAGGCCCGACAGTGCTAGGGGGAGGCAGCATTCCCCCTCTTCTTTACCCCCGATTATCGCTATACCGGCGATTATGCCGAGAGGTTCGGCCGGTATATGAGGGATGAGAGCCTCCTCGTGAAGAAGTATCCACTTCACGTTGAGTGGGGCGATCATCACCGTCGCTCATTTGCCCTCTTTTGGGATCAGGCTCGTGTATTAATATATATTTTCATTTGACTTATCCAATATATTTATTATTATTTAACACTTGCAATTTAATAACATTGTTTTTTTGTATTTGCAGTTGGATTACGACTTTCAGCCTGTACCCGACCCTGATCACCCTGAGAGAGTGCTCGATCTTCACGCTCTGTACCATGACCTGATGAAGAACATGTAATCAAAGGCCCGATACAATAGGAACGAGCTGAAGATCGACTGCTATTCCTAGTGGATGGCGACCCTCGAGGCAGAAAGAGCGGCTCTCCTACATACTTCGGCCTTTGCGAGAATCGACGTAGATACATGGCCTCTCTTATGCCAATATTTCGACTCTCAGCGCAAACAGGTTTGTAATTTAAATGTAATTCATTGTTTAGTATATAATTTATTTTTTGTGTTGTTTAATTAGAAAACTAAATCTGAATGTGTTGTGCAGAAACATGCCGATCAAAATAAAGAGAATAGCAAGTCGGAGAAGAGGGGTCGCCCCACTTATACAGGTGGCTCGAGGAATATTACTCGTACCATGGAGGCATCGGTAAATTACAATAGGTCTATTATGATATAATGTAATATTAAGAGTTATTTTATAATATATGTAAATTTTTTGCGAATTGCAGAGAGCTCAGACCCTGGCGCAGGGTGGTACACCGAGCGTGCTGACCGCGTATCTTGCCGTCCACGGCACCTCGACAGATCCCGCCACGGGCGAGCTTCGATTCCCCGACACCGCTACCCAGGAGTATTACGTAAGTGTTAATATTTATTCTAACAGGTTTGAAATTTTTGTTTTGAAAAGTTCAAATTTAAATGATATACTTATATTTTAATGGTTAATGTGGGTGTAGGAGCGGGTGGTGGAGCAGGTGGAGGCATCGGGGATTGATTTTACTGGACAGAACGATCCGATGCTGCTGACCCCGGTGCTAGACGCCGCACACGGAAGGCACCACGGAGGTTGGGAGAGAGGCCGGGGACTGGGTGCTAGCAGGACCCATATGAGGTTGGACTCCACTTCGGCGGTTACTTCCCCTACCCCGTGAGCGACGTTTAGAGCATGATGTTGCCGTCTTGAAGACCACCGTCGAGGAGTTGAAGGAGATGTTGGTACATATACTACTTAATAGTAAAATATTATATCACATTGTAGATAGTAACATATGCAATATTAGTAGTATGAGCTTATTTGGTTGTAAACTTAGTTTTGATTAATCACACTTACATAAAACTGTCTAATTAAAATAATCTAGGGTTTTCTAAACTAGATATCCAAACGAGCCCTAAGTCCCTAAGTATTCTTAGATTGGGGTTACGCAATAACCTGATAATGATACGAATTCAACTAAAATCTAATACACAGTTCGTACTCATTTATTACACACAAAATTGAACAGATGCGATAGGCTGCGGCTCCACATGCATCTCCTTTGGCTGCGGCTCGCAACCATTACCTCGGCTGCGGTTGCGCAGACCACTCCTACAGCTCCACAGCCTGCTCAGACTCCTGCATAGTCCGCTCCTTCATTGGTCGAGTTTTTGATGATTCAGGGCTGCACTGAGGAGCAGATGCGTCAGATTACGGCGTTTATCAGAAGTGGAGGAGCTGGAACGAGCTAGGATAGCTTTTTTCTTATATTTTAAGCATGTATGTACTTATATGATACATATTGTATATATTTTGGACGATATTGGTGTTGTTTGCATGTTCACGATGATTTAGATTGATATCGTATTTTGTTTGTTTATTTCTTTTATATATTATGCGTGAGATGTTGATTATGAATACTGCGATATTTGGTTATATGATGTATATATTGCACAGGGCGGGGAAATAACAGGAAGCCCATTTTTTTAAAAAACCATGATATTGTCCCTACGGATTAATCCGTAGGGCCATATCTTGCCCCTACGGATAAATCCGTAGGTCCAACGTTTGCCCCTACACAGTTAGCCGTAGGGGCAAAATATCAGGATACCTGATATTTTGCCCTTATTGACTCAGTAACAGGCGTTAAACTTGCCCCTACGCTTGTATCCGTAGGGGCTTCTATCTGGACCTATGGTGAACACCGTAGGGGCATGTTCAGGCCCTACGAAGTTATCCATAAGGCAAGTATTTTATTTTATAAACCAATAAATTAAATAAATATATTGTCCAGATGGACCTACGAATAAATCCGTAGGGGCTTATATCTGGACCTACGAAGAACTCTGTAGGGGCATATTAAGGCTCTACGACGTTAGCCGTAGGGGCAAGTATTTTATTTTATAAACCGATAAATTAAATAAATATATTGTCCCTACGATGTCAGCCGTAGGGAAATGTGTCCCTACGGAGGAAAGCGTAGGGGCAATTATTTCTCCGTAGGGGCATGTTCAGGGCGAAGACTTGCACCTGCGGCCTTTGCATCTACGGATTATTTTTGTGCCCCTACGAATATATCCGTAGGGGCAGTGCTTTGCCCCTACGGATAAAGCCGTAAGGGCAACCTCTTATTGTAGTAGTGTTCATATATTAGCTTGAAGGTGGTAGTAGGAGCAATGTTTGATTGCTTGGGTTAGCTATGTTTGTGAATTTCGACAACTAGGAGTGCATGGAGATTGCTTGTGCATGTTATGGATTGCTTGTGAGAGCTTGTGTAATTTGTTTCTTTGTGATCTGAAAAGGCTTGTAACAAGTACTAGGATGTTTCCTTAGCATAAAGGTTATAATGTTTTATCACTTGCTTATATTGTTCATTCAAAATGTGTATGACTCATGCATGCATTATTTTTCTGCATTTAATTTTTGTACTGTTTATACTTTTTTTAAACTATACAAACAGTTTCAGACATCAAAATCATAATAAATAGTAAGTTGAAGCACGGTGACTATCGTTAGCTAAGGTGGCTACTACTTCTTCGTGAACACAAATACATTCATGCTGTATGAAAATGCATTATTCATTCCTGTGGTGTTAGTTCATTTGAAAGGAATATGTTCTTTTATTGCAATCCTTGTGAAAACATCAAGCTTGCCCATCAGAGTTATTTCTACAGTGTATTTATGGACAACAGTGAGTTATCTTTGATATTTTATTTTTCTCTGAACATCGGTTCTATTAATTTTTACGTATTTTTACTCTGTACATACCTTTGGAAAGTTCTTTGGTTTCTTACAACATTTGTTCTAAGAAATCAGGTTGCATAACTTTGACTGGAGTAGTCCTTGAACAGATAAAGACCTTATTCTATCAATGAAGGATGATGGAAGGAAAATCGCTCTCATCTACTATAAGGTATCATATTCCCTCTTTATTTCTCTTCAATTATTTTCTGAGTCCATTTTTTCGTTTATTAATTACATTCACTCGTTCAATTTCAATACCCGCTAGAAACCGTGCCAAAGATAATACCATAATCTCCGGGTTTTCTATTGGTTTTGGTTTTATGCAATGGACATCTCTACTACTATAACACAGGCGGTGAGGGGTAGTTTCAATTAGGATGCAACATTTTTCATTTCCCACTGATTATAATTAATATGATTGAAAATGTATTTATATTCTGCTTCCCTATTTACGTACTCTTTACTATAAGGGGTCTTGCAAAACTTAGAACCTTTGTCTTTTAATGTTCAGGTGTTTGCTAATTTATATGCACTACAGTAAATAGATGGTTGGGTTTTACGAATTCTAATGGCTTTATTTTGAGCTTTACTATCACCTCAGGGAAATATTAAGCTCTTGCTAATTGCCATTGTGGCTCTTACGAATTCGCTGTTTGTATAAGTCGCTTATGTTAGAACTTAGAACTATTTTTATATTAGTCCTTGAAATCTGTTTTTAGGTCCTTCCGTCGTCCGTTGATGTTGTTTATATTAGAACTTAGAATAAGGACAGGGAATATTTCGTTTGATGTTGTTTTTCTCCAGTAATCAAACAGAGGAAGCAGTAATTATCGAAGGCCTAATATTATTAGAAGAGAACATTCAAATTAAAATATTGTTGTGATGTAATCATCAGATTCTATTGGCAGTACAAAACAAAATTGTCTTACTGCAGATCATTTGGCATGTAAGCCAGTGTAGCATCATTAATTAAAATTTAAAGAAAAGAAAGCTATCATGAGGAATCAAAGCCACGTGAACATGATCTTTCTTAGCATCAGCTTTAGTCGGACGTTTTGTGGTTATCGTGTTTTCCGTTAATAAAGATGAAATAATTTGAAGAATAATTTTGATTCTATAAAATTATAAAATTGCATTAATGTCAAAATTAAAAGGAATCTTATCCGGTCCTTAATCCTAATGATACTTGAACATACAGTGGCAATGTAAAGTGCCCTAAGGCTACATAACACTAAACTACCCTTAACTATCGTCCTTTCTCACTAAACTACCTTAAAGTATTTTTTATAACAATAAAATCCATCGACTTGATTACGAAAGTTTTTCACTGAAGTACCGTTAAATGTAGCACATTATGGGAGGCTGGGAGCTTACTGCAATATTTTTTTAGTATAATTTACCGAAAAGCAGCGATAGTTAAGCGTATTTTAGTATAATTTACCCCTTAAATAAATATTTAACTTCATATCAGGTCAATAAAATAATAGGCAGCACCTAACGAAGTACTTCAACTCCAAACTTCAACTCCAAACTTTGCCTACTATATTGTTTCCACTACTACAATAAGGGGTTGCCCCTATGGCTACAGGAATCCGTAGGTCCCCATGGTTGCCTTTACGGTGCCTTACGGATTAATTTAAAAATATTAAAACGTAATTTGTTATTTGGCCCTACGGAGCCGCAAAAGAAGGCCCTACGGTTTAATCCGTAAGGACATATATGGGTTATTTATAAAAAAAATAAAGCACAGAAAACTCCTCGTTCCCAAAATTTTCTCGCTCTCACTCGTCTCCCGCACGCGCTTCATCGCCACCGCACTCCCGCGCGTCTCGTCGTCGCCGAAATCATCGTCGACTTCCTCGTCGACGGTAGGAAGTCTCTCATCGCCGATCTCCCCCTTGCGTCGTCGGGACAGTAGAATCGCCGGGTTAAGGTTAGTAAATTTCATTTTTTAACTTCTAATTATTCATATATTTGTGTTATTGTTGATTATTGGGTTGCTACTAGGGCTTAGAGTTAGGGCTCGGTCTAGGGTTTGGGCTAGGATTAATTAGTTAGGGTTAGGGTTAGAGTTAGGGTTAGGGTTCAATGTAGGGTTAGGGTTCGGTAGGGAATAAATATTTTTCCCCTACGGATTAATCCGTAGGTCTATAGTTTGCCCCTACATATTTATCCGTAGGGACAAAATATCAGGATACCTGACATTTTTCCCCTATGGACTCAGTAACAGGCGTTACCCCCTACGACTATATCCGTGGGGGCTTATTTCTGGACCTACGGCTAACTCCGTAGGGGTAACTTCCTGCCCTTACGGATAACACCGGATGGGCAAGTATTTTATTTTATAAACCATTAAATTAAATAAATATTGTTCCTACGGAATACATCGTAGGGACATGAGTCCCAACGGATTAAACCGTAGAGGCAAATATTTATCCGTAGGGGCATCTTTAGGGCGAAGACTTGCACCTGCGGCCATTGCACCTACGGAGTATTTTCGAGCCGTGTATTTTCCAGCCCCTACGAATATATCCGTAGGGGCAGTGCTTTTCCCCTACGGATGAAGCCGTAGGGGCAACCCCTCATTGTAGTAGTGTTATGGTTCGGTTCAGGAATAGGGTTATCCGTAGGGGCAGTGCTTTGTCCATATGGATAAAGTCGTAGGGGCAACCCCTGATTGTAGTAGTGTTAGGGTTCGTTTCAGGAATAGGGTTAGGGTTAGGGTTGGGTTCGGATCAGTTCAGGTTAGGGTTAGGGTTTATTAGTTAGGGTTAGGGTTCGATTTAGGGTTAGGGTTAGAGGCTAGGGTTAATTAGGTAAAATAGAGTGTATTTGTGTTAGGGTGTTGATTAGGGTTAATTGGGTTAATTAGTGATAATTTGAAGGGTTAGGGTGTTGGTTAGGGTTAATTTGGGTTAATTAGGTTAATTTGGGTTAATTGGGTTAAGTTTGGGTTAATTATGGATAATTTGTGTTAGGGTGACGATTAAGGTTAATTGGGGTTAATTAGGTTAATTTGGGTTAATTAGGGTTAGGGTTTAGGGTGCACTAGTTTCTTCAATAGGATACTCAATGATAACGTAAACGTAAAATTTTACCGTAAACACAAGAAAAATTTATTCTAAACTTGAAACTTCGAACCCTTAATAACGAAACGTAAACGTAAAAGCTATTCATGTTAAATGTTCAAGTTAAAACCAATATATGATACTCGATAATATGAAACTTTCATATTCTCATCGATACTCATATATGAATCAAAACGCGACTTAGTCCCCGTTTATCAGTTAATATACGTTCGATGTTCGTCGTGACATAGAATTATACGAAGATTGTTAAATATCGGACGGTATAGTTCGGTACTAACAACCGTCGTGTAGTCTATGTGACGAGAAGATTCAATCGTATGATAACCGATAAATTTATCCAGTGTGGACAAGTTAGGAATGTATAAAGCAAACACCTGCATTCACTTGTGTTTTCATTCGTTTCGAGTTATTTCGTCGGTACTTTTCCGCTGGTTCTCCGTGTACAAAGATAGATTAGACGTTCATTTCAACGTTATTTACAGTTTTGAAATAATTATCTATTCTATTACAGTGTACTCAGAGAACAGCGGGGAAGTGCTGCCGAAATTTACTCGAAACGGTTGAAAGTACAAGCGAATGCGTGTCTGCTCTATACATTCTTAATGGGATAGAAGCTTTACCCCCAACAGCCGAAACACACACACACACAACACGAATACACAACAAACGCACACACAGCACATACACACTAACAACCCTACACTTAAGCGAAATCATAAATTGAAACACACATATACAGAATACAACTCATACTTGGGTATCCTCAAATCTAACTTTGTTTATCGATAATTTATTCTTTTCAACGACAAACGCACGCACAAAGCACATACACGGATTTTCTCCTTGGTCAGTAACCATCCCGTTCTAAGATTTCTCAATATAGTCATCATAACCTACAATTTATATGTTATACAGTTTAACATGGCTCATGAGTACATCAGAGTTAAGGACTGGATGTATGTGGATTGGCAACAACGTATGCAAGCTAAGTTTGTCGCAGGAGTTACTGCTTTCATTGTATTTGCACGCACACATAATAAGATTGTGTTAGATAAAATATTCTGCCCGTGCGATAGATGTGGGAATAAGTACCAGCAGAAGCTAGAATTCTCAGAGCTTCATATCGTTAAACATGATTTTACTAGACTTTATACAACTTGGCTATATCACGGGGAAGGAGAAGAAGAACGAAAAGACGGTAATGCGGCAGAAGAAGAAGACGGTAACATCTTTCCATGAGAAGAAATGGAGGATATGGTAGATGCTGCCCTAGGTGAATCTATTCGTACCGAAGATGACATTCCTTCCGGCCAAGGACCGCGTGCGGATAAGTATGAAAAGTTCATGAATGATGCTAGAAAATCAATTTATGAGAATGGAAAGTATTCCACACTCTTATGGTTCGTCCAACTTTTCCAGATTAAGTGCCAAAATGGATGGAGCAACAAGTTGTTTACCCCAATCAGAGCAATGCTCTGTTCAAATTCCAAGACGGGAAACGAAGCAACGCTTCTGTTTCCCCCAATCAGAGCAAAACCCTGTTTTGAAAATTAAAATTAAAATAAATGAAGCAACGTTTCAGATCCCCTGCGCTGCGCGCAGAGCGCCACGTGTCAAAATCAGGCACGCCAGCGCAGGGAGCGCAGCGCCCAAGGCAGTGCGCCCAATCAGAGCAAGGCTCTATTTAAAACAAAGATTAAAAGAAGCAACGCTTCAGATGACTTGCGCTCTACGCTGCGCGACACGTGGCAGCGCAGTTGCGCTGCGCTCTGCGCTGCGTGACACATGTCACGCGCTGGGACATTTGCGCCAAACAGAATTAAAATTTTAAAAAGATCTTTCTGTTCTTGTTAAAACAAGAAAATTGTCTTCTGTAAAACAGAAGCCCTTGGATTAAAGATCCAACGGTGGGGAAAATTCCCCAAATCACTCAGAGAAAGATTTCTTTAACAAATTTAACTAATTTATGGGCACTATATAAAGGACCCTAGACCCCAATTCATGAGGATCATCAACATTGTGAGAGATTGAGAACCTCAAAACAGAGAGAACTATGAAGAAATTTCAAGAAAAAGGTAAAACCTTCATAAAATAGAAGAATTTCTTCTAATAGATCATTGATCTAAGAACAAGATCAATGATCTTCAAATAATAAACAGTGCTTTGCACTTTTTTATGAACCACTGGTTCTCTGAAACAAGAGAAACAAGAAAAACTTGTTTTCTTTGATCTAAATTAGATCAAGAAATCAAACAGTGCTTTGCACTTTTTTTATGAACCATTGGTTCTGGAATCTTAAAGATTCTCAAGATTATTGAAATAGTGCCTTGCACTTATAAAAAACTGCACTGTTGCGCTCTTGGGTTGGCGCAAGCCACCAGAGAACGCCACTTGTCAGCTCCAGAACAACTTGCGCTGTGCACTTTTAAATAGAGCATTGCTCTCTGAAATTTGCGCAACTCACCAGAACGCGCCACGTGTCAGCAGCGCAATAGCGCAGCGCATTGCGCTTGCGCTCACCAGAGCGTGACACGTGTCACCTCCACATGTGCTTGCGCTCATTGATTGGCGCAAAGCGCCTGACAGGCCACGTGGCCACTGTCAGATAATTAATGCACTGCATTATTGAAAAGAAAGGCCGAGCCCAATTAAAAAAAAGGCCTAACAGGCCTAATAAAATGCCATGCATTATTTTAAAAAGGGCAGAGCCCAAGCAAAGGTCTGTCAGACCAAAACAGATGCCCTGCATCATAAAAATAAAGGGGCAGGGCCCAATCGAAGGCCTAACAGGCCAACTACAAATAAAATGTTGAACATCTTCAACTGGACTTAGCCCAATTCCGGCCGTAAGTCCTCAAATTAAATTGACTGAGCACGACTGCTCCCCTAAATCAATTTACATCCGGTTCAAGGGTACATCTCTGAACTCCTCTGACACCTATCGTTGTAATCATTCAACGACGTCAGAGAGGTGACGGGTCCCGACAACCACATATCGATACGGACTGCGGGGTCCTTAAACTCATGGACCGAAACGTCCCTAAACTAATATTCGTCCCAAAATGGGAATGTTGGACCGAAACGTCCTTAAACTAATGCTCGTCCCTAAATAGGAATGTTGGACCACCACGTCCCTAAACTGGAACATGGACCACCATGTCCCTAAACTGGAAATCGACTGCAACGTCATTAAACTAAACAGTAGAGCCAATTGCTCTCTTGTCGGATATAAATGATCCCGTTAAGTCGATCTTAGTCTGGAGATTAGACTAACGTATCCTTAACAAAAGTTTAAGTTGATCTTAGCCTTAAATAGGGCTAACGTATCCTTAAACTAAAACACCAAACCCAAATCTAAATAAATACGGATTTAGACTAATCCACGTCCTACGGGCAACGGCATCACTTAGTCTCCGTATACAATCCACGGGCAACCACAAACAAAACAAACACACACGACACGAAGTGAAATTCTGGAGAAGGAGAAAGTTGCTACCGCTACGCGGTAGCGTAATTAACTACAGGGGCTTGCGCCTGCAGGGAAGAGTGTCCCCACAATCAAAAACCCCTCAAGCGAGGGGGAATCTGACGAAGTCTGCTACATCGGCCGCATCCGTCTAAACCTCCGATATACGGTGCCATAAATCAACTTGGCATTTTCGGAGAGGTAGACGGATAAAACCATATAGCATCTGCCCCGAATCACAGGCAAAGACGTCCTCACGTCGTCGCCGCCATTCGGAGGGAACAGATTCTGGCACGCCCGGTGGGACCTTTTCCTCTTTCTACTCCACACTTCGTGTGTCGTCTTCGCGAACGAATCGCGGTTTGTTAATGGTTGCCTTTGGGTTGCAAGTTACTAAGATTTGGTCTTTTGCCTGGCGCAGAAATTAAGCATCGATGGCCTCTAACTACTCAAACTGCTCGAAGTGCCAATGCAACAGACGCTCCGCCTCACCTGGAGGTGTAGCATATGGGCCTCAAGCGGCCTCCGTCCTTACGCTGCCTGTGGAGCAAGTGAATCAGGCTACCACGGGCCTATTCTTCGGAACCATGATCCCTCAGGCAAGCTTTACCATCCCTGTGCCCACACCGGAAGCTTCAAGAAAGTCGGTCTTCGATCGACTTGCTACTTCCTCGGCCCCTCTCAACGGGTCGTCCAATTCTTCAGTATTCACCAGGCTGAGCTTGAGCACCAAAGGGCCTATGAAGCTGCCCATAACACCTAAGGCGGTCATCCCAAAGAAGACGGCTGCTCCTGAAGTCGCCAAGGCGGGTTCTCCTGTCAAAGAGTCAGTCTTTGCAAGGCTGGCTATTCCCACCCCCGCTCAGAAATCTGCTTTTGACCGCTTGGACACAACTCCTCAATGAACGTCAGTCTTCAACAGGCGGACACCGGCAACAGTCCCTCGCCTGAACAGGGGCCAAGAAGAAACTGTCTCTAAACCCATACCGACAGCCCGTCATGCCCGACGACGCCACTGGCGCCGGATAAGGAAGACTGGGGGAAGCTCCCATCTGGGATAACTCCGCCAGCTCCAACGGTGGAAGTTAATGCTGCTGTTCCAACTGGGAACAGGTTTGAGCTGCTGAACAGGGTACGCAGAAACTCGCCAACTGCGGTGCTCAAAAGATCTCCTCCACCGGTAGAGACCGCCGTGGAAGCAGAAAAGCCGGAGCAACCTTCTCAATCGCTGTCCTCCAGGATTTACAAGACATGGCGACGAGTCCAAGAATCTGTGATTGATCCTAATTTCTCCCGCCAACACAAGAAGTCGAAAGGTCGACAGGAAGAAAATCCCCCTGTCAAGCAACGAAAGATGACGACCATTTGGGTGCCCAAAGCAACGGCCCCCTCAACTTCAACGGCCCATAAGAGAAGAAGGCTGGAGAAAGTCCTCACGCCGACGGCGAATATCAAAAGTGGTGAACCCAAACGCCCTAAGTCTGGGGGCATCGTAGTTCATACCGTCTACATGGCATCCGATAAAGAGGACAGCCGCATACCCACAGGTCATAGACCGCTTACGCGATCGGTGAGCAAAGCGCAGGAGCAACATCAGAAGCTCCAAGAGATGATGAACGTGATGACCGCACTTACTGGGCCAAAAGAAAGCCCTGAAACGTCTTCAGATGAACGTCAGGAGAAAGAAACTGACGCCGAATTCCTTCGCCGGATATTGAAGAAGAAGGATAAAGAGGCTGCGGAACAAGCAGCCAACATAAAGCGAATGGCCCTCCTGTTCCAAGACATGGTGGGGATGATGATCCAACAAGATCCTCCGGCCGAAGATCCCCCGATCGTCCTTGGAGACGATAGGGGAGAAGCGTCGAATCCTCCGCCAGCTCTGTCAACAGCTAAGGAGGAGATAATCTCCAAAGCTGACTTGGACGAGTACATAGCCCAACAAATACGGGTTCATCATGCTACTGAAGCAGCCGGCCAGGTCGTAAAAACAGGACGACCATATCCGAGTTGGTACGACCAGATCAAGTATCTGCCAGGCTATACCATACCCAAATTCTATGTCTACAAGGGGACAGGCAATCCCCACCAGCATGTTGCCCAGTTCAGGGCACTCTGCGGCAACACCGGCGGTGATGAAAAACTATTGCTTCGCCAGTTCGTTGGAAGCTTATCAGATACAGCGTTCGAGCGGTACTCTGAGCTCCCGAACGACTCTATCAAGACCTTCGCGGAGATGGAGCTATTGTTTACCCAGCGTTTTGCAAGCGCCAGTGAACGCACCCCGATGACGGCACTGATTAACGCCAGGGTAAAGCCAGGCGAGACATGGGTTCAATATGCTATACGGTGGCGGAATTTATGGTCAAAGTGCGAGCAGCGCATTGAAGAAGCTCCTGCAGTAGGTATGTTTGTGGGAACCCTTGATCCGCAAGCAACCATCTCGCAATTTATGATGTTCTTCAAGCCGACTACCTTCCAGGCCTTGATTGACAAGCTAGCACAAATGGATCAGATGGGCCATAAACCTCCTCTTCCAAAGCCGGACTCCCGAAATGACAAGGAGAAGGGAAAAGCGATCGTTGTCGCTAATGCTCAACAACAGCCGAGCAACTCGAAGCCGGTTGTTCGTCAAAATAATATGCGTCCACAGGTACCCCTTGAGGAGAGACTAGGACGTCCGTTGGAACCGCAGGTCATTGAGAGGATGTTGAAGCCGCGTCCAACTCCAAAGACCGATGGTGGTGGCCCAAGCACTCGCAACTAGCCGTCAAAATCTTTGAAGAAGAAGAAGAAGAAATCCAAGAAGCCTGTGAAGCCTGGCGACAAGCGCACAGACTTACAAAAACAAATTGACATGCTGGAGGAATACAACCAGAAAGCACGGACTCCCATTACACTCCAAGAGTTTCTCAACCACGTCTTTCAGGAGGAAGATGAGGAGGAAAGTTCGTCGGATGAGTCTGGGGAATACGTGGCGAGCTGCCATATGATCTCCCATTCATTAACGGACGATGAAGAGACTCCTTGCACTGAAAAGCTGGGTGCAGATCTTGAACCAAAAATTCTCGGGCTATCAGATGAACTAATTGACGCATTTCTCAACGAAGCTCTGTTGAAAAGTAAAGCTGATCGGGAACGCGAGACGGCTATATTTGAAAGGGCCAAGCGCCGGCGACTTGACGAAAGAGCTGAGATACTTCCGCTGGAGCAAAATACATCCACTACGGACAAAAGCAAATTCAAGACGAGGAAAAGGTTTGCTAAGGCCATATCAATGGGCATGAAGCTACCATCCTCCGAAGGAAACATTACTGGTGAAATGGAAATGCACCCCTCCTATTGCTTATATCATCGGAAGATTTCACACCCCACTGAAGAGTGCAAAGATTTCGATAAATGGTGGCAAGGGTACGTTGCTCACCGACAACAGTTTAAGTGGGAGAAGCGCAAAACTCGTCGGGAACGGAAAAATACGACCGAAGGGCTTAACAGAACCATCGGTGATTATCGCATGGTTAACGCCGGGGAATCACAAGTGCTTATATTCGGGAGCGATTCCGATGAGGAGCTGGCTCTTAGACCCCTCTTTAAAGAGTCCACCTCGGGAAAAGAAGAAGAGCCGAAGGTCTGTGAAAATATCCGACTGCGTAATCGCACGCTTACCGAAAAGAATCTCGGACCCTCAAATAAAAGAGATAAAGGGAAAGAGAAGGTCCCTGAGGAGATCGCCCTGGATGACCAAGTTGTGGAAGAGCTAAGTGCCAAGGACCCGCCGAAGAGAAATAAGGTGGATTACAACATCCTAGCACATCTGAGGAAGCTACCCTCGCAGCTCAGCATTTTTGACGCCCTTTTGCTATCAAAGGAGGTGAGAGACTCATTAATCAAGGCACTACAGGAGCCGGAACAATTCCAAGCTTTCCTGGCTGAAGAAAAGATGAAGGATGAATTGGAGGAAGTGCACACGGCCGATGTCACTTTTGGTGATAAGGACTTTCTCCTTGGGACATGCGAACACAATCGCCCCCTCTATGTCTCAGGATACTGCCACGATATAAAGATAGGCAAAATCCTGATCGACAATGGATCCTCCGTTAACCTCCTCAATGTGCGGGTGTTAAAAGAAATCTGCATGAGCGTCCAGCACCTTGCTCGGGACAAGATCACCATCTCCGGGTTCGACTCCCAGTCATCAAGAACTCTTGGGTCTGTGATACTGACGCTACGCTTCGGGATACTCGTCACGGACATTAAGTTTCACGTCATAGACGCCAAGACATGCTACAATGCTCTGCTCGGCCGACCATGGTTACACGAGTACAACATCATCCCTTCTACACAACATCAGTGTATGAAGTATTTTAAGGATGGTTTCGAGTATACCGTGACGGGAGAACTGAACCCGTTCTCTGTGAACAAGGTCCGTAAATATGAAGATGCCAAATACTTCTTACCGGATTTCGAAGACACGGAGAGGTGTCGCAAACCGGAAAACAAAGCTAATGCCACCATTCCTGTTTTCGGGAGTGATACTAAAGAAGAAGAAGAGATAGTTTACTCTGGGCCGCCCCGATACAACAAGCCGGGACCATCTGCTCCTACGTTGATCTTTGGTAGCGACTCGGAAGATGAGGTCCATGCCGTGTTCTCCGCTCGACCTTTAATACACACATCCGCTGACGAAGAGCAAAGTCTGCAAGTCACCATGGTGCCGCTTAAACACTATAAAGAACTTGATGCATATGATATCTACAGTGTAGAAGAGCTGCGGACGTTCTATGTCCCTCCCAGGCGAAAAGGTGAAGAAGCAATTCTATTCTACCGCTCTGAAGAAACCAAAGTGGAGAAAGAAATCTGGGACGGTGGGGATCCCACGCTTGAAAGGCTTCAGCCCATCCGTCTGCCCAGATATTATACAGAAGGCTTGAAGAAGTTGCTGAAGCGCAAGGGGATATCCTTTAAATTGACCACTCGAAAAGCCAAATTCTATGACAGGGTCTGGAACGTTCCCGGGACTCAACACAAGCTGCCTAATGGGAGAATGGAAACAATCGGGCTTGGATACATTCGGTCCAAGAAACGAGGGCTACTCCATGGTTGCTACGTCATGCATGACTTCGATGAAGAAGCAGATGCTCAATGGAAAGATGCTAATCCTGAACCAGTAAAAGTTCCTGATGCAAAAGTGCCCAGTCCATCATTCGAAGAACAAATGGACAAGCTTATAAGGGAAGCTGGTCAAAAAGTCCGAGACGACCATAACCGCGAGATGGCCATTTATGAGAAAACCAAAACGCAACGCCTCCTTCAACAGGCCGTGAAAGATGAAGATGCCGCTCCTTGTCAACCTGTTATAAAGAAGGCTCGACGCAGAGGCAGAAACAAGTCGAAAGGCGAAAAAGGCGCTCGACAACAACGAAGCGTGGCTACACGCAAGCGGGAATCGAACGGTTCCGATCTATCCCTCATAAGAAAAATGGGTCGGGCGTACTCTTTTCCTCGGGACAAGACAAGGAAAATACTTGACCTCGCTCTAAAACATCAGATGCTTACACTGCCGGAGTCTAAACACCCCGAACAAGCAAGCGAAGTCTCTCACCCGGACTATTGCCCTTATCACCGAGTGATAGGGCACCCTCTCGAGGACTGCTTCACCTTCAAGAATTGGGTTGAAGATCAGTATCAGCTTGGCAAGTTCGCTCTGTCTGACAACTGGAGGGTATGTTCCCTTCCGAACGGCGGCCGAGACATGGACTGTCTTGCCTGAGATTCGGGGCAGATGCTAATTGGTGCTATCCGTCTACCTCTCCGAAGATGCCAAGTTGATTTATGGTACCATGTATCGAAGGTTTAAACGGATGCGTCCGATGTAGCAGACTTCATCAGATTCCCCCTCGCTTGAGGGGTTTTTGATTGTGGGGACGCTCTTCCCTGCAGGCGTAAGCCCCTGCAGTTAATTACGCTACCGCATTGCGGTAACAACTTTCTCCTTCTCCAGATGATCACTTCGTGTCGTGTGTGTTTATTTTGTGTTTGGTTGTCCGTGGATTGTATACGGAGACTGAGTTATGTCGTCGCCCGTAGGGCGTGGACTAGTCCAAATCCGTATTATCGTAGATTTGGGTTTGAGGGTTTGTGTTTAAGGATACGTTAGCCTCATTTGAGACTAAGATCGACTTAAACGTTCGTTAAGGATACGTTAGTCTAGTTTTTAGACTAAGATCAACTTAACGGGATCGTTTAGATCCAACAAGAGAGCAATAAAGGGGGGGCTCTGTTGTTTAGTTTAGTGACATTGCGGTCAATAGGTAGTTTAAGGACATTGCGGTCCATGGGTAGTTTAAGGACATTGCGGTCCAATGCTAGTTTTAAGACGTTGCGGTCAAGGTTAAGGACCTCATAGTCCGTGGATTTAAGGACTCCACAGTCCGTCGTTAATTTTAAGACATCCCGGTCAAGGTTAAGGACCTCATCTAGGGTTAAACCCTGATTCTGTTCATTCTGAAGGAATTAAATTCCCATAACATAGGGTTAAACCCTAATTTTATTTTAAAGGAATTAAATTCCTATAGTTCTGTGAGAATTAAATTCTCAAGCTTCCATTCCCTCTCTATGCTTTGGATCTGCATGGCAGGATCTCAACCCAATGAGAATTAAATTCTCAATTCAAGGGGAGATGTGCACTTTACAGATCCTCCACTAAAAAGAGAACTATGTTCTTTTTTTTAAGAGTTGAACTCTTTTGAGAATTAAATTCTCTTTTAAGGCCTTCCCTTTCTTACCTAGGATTTTCTTTTGCAGAAGACCCAAATTCCTCCAAAGTATCAAGGCTCTATTTCTCTCTCTCTCTGTATCGATCTCTCTCTCTATCGTGTGTCTCTTGGCTCCTATTTATAGGAGAAGAAGCAGAATCAATTAGTTTTGGTGAATCTTTCATTGAGGGATTTGATTTGTATTCATCATTCATCTGGTCCTTTAGATTATTAGGTGAATTTTATTCACCATTGGATTTTAAATCCAAAGATATTCCTTTGTTATTCCGGTTAGATTTTAAGGGGAAATCTTTCCAAGTTCAAGATTTTTCTTTAGATAGGTGATATTTAATCACCTTTTAATCTTTAGTCCAATCGGTTCTAAATAATCATTTTCCTTTGGAAAGATTTGACTGATCTCTTCAGAATTTGATTCTGTTAAATAAATAGGCTTTGAAAGCCGGTCACGTGTGGCCACGTGACCCCTGGTCACGTGTGGGCACGTGACCCCTTGGAACGATCCCTCTTCTTCTTTTTGCGCTCTGCCTTCTGGCCGCTGCTTAGCCGTCACGTGCCACCACGTGACCCCTGGTCACGTGTGAGCATGTGACTCTCGTCTGGAGCCTTTTTCTTAATTTAATCAGAGAATGAGTCCGCTGCTTTTAAATGTCACGTGCCAACACGTGACCCCTGGTCACGTGCGAGCACGTGACCTCTTCTGAAGCCTTTTCCTTGATTTGATCAGGGAACTGATGTGCCTTTGAAGCTGCTTTTAAATGTCACGTGCCAACACGTGACCCCTGGTCACGTGTGAGCACGTGACCTCTTCTGAAGCCTTTTCCTTGATTTGATCAGGGAACTGATGCGCCTTTGAAGCTGCTTTTAAATGTCACGTGCCAACACATGACCCCTGGTCACGTGTGAGCACGCAACCTCTTCTGAAGCCTTTTCCTTGATTTGATCAGGGAACTGATGCGCCTTTGAAGCTGCTTTTAAATGTCACGTGCCAACATGTGACTGCTAGTCACGTGTTAGCACGTGATGCCTTTTCCGTAGGCTTTACTGATTTTGAATCAGGAAACAAATGCCCCCACAGCGTTGTTCTCACGTGTCTGCACGTGAGTGCAACGCTGTCACCTCTTGTGACCGTTGGATTCCTCTAGCGATTTGGGGAGATGAAGCGTTTCCATCACCTCCTATAAATATTGGGGTCATTTCAGAGACACCTCCACTTTGATCATCTTCTTCCTTGCATACTTTTCTTTCTGAGAATTTAATTCTCCTCTCCAGAGCTTAGTTCTCTGCCTTGAACAATTTTCAGAGTTTAACTCTGCCCGAAAAGAATTCTTTTCTTCAGGTAATGCTCTCGCATGAACGATGAACTCTCTTGTCTCTATGGATTTTAAATCCAAAACAAGGGTTTTTACCCTTTAAACATGAACCCATGAAACCAATTAATCTACAGCAGTAAATCTCTTTTAGGGTTCATCTGATCCTCCAAGGAGATGATGATGACAGTTCAAATCCATGGAGTTTAACTCCGTTCACAGAAAAAAGTTTCTGGGGCTTTAATTCCCCTTTCCAAAAGAAATTCAATTCCTGTGAAGAACTAAGTTCTTCCCCATAGAGGCTTCTTGGGGTTTCCTTCGCCCCAGGTTATCCTTCTGTAATCAGTGAAGAAGACGGTTGTAACAATTCTCATGACCTTTATTTCAGGTATTATGGATGCTCATATGTATGGTCTTGACGAAATCATTTCCTATGGGAATATTCGTGCACTGGGCCGCAGTCAGAACCAGGAGTTCACCAATGCTCAGTGTGCTGAGATTATGAGCCGCTTTGACGAGTACAACCATCGGCTACTCCCCCGTCGCTCTCCTCTTTTGAGACTCATCGTGCTGGCAATTTGGGAGGCGCTTCCTCTCTTCTGCGCCGGTGTACCGCTAAGGGCATTGGACGCTGCCGAGGACAAGATACATTCGGTGTATCTGATGAGTCTAATCTCGAAGAGAAGGCGCGACAACCTCATTGATCTCTTGCACCAGGCATTTCAGCAGTCGGCCGTACTTGCCGCCTATCGGAGGGTGGAGGACATTCGCGAAGACCCCGACGCTTGTGATCGTGAGAGAAAACATACTCGGGAGGTTCGAAATGCTTGGAGGATCTTGAACAAAGTTAAGCTTGAGTTTCTCAATATGTGCCCCGCGTCTGAAGTCTTACCATTGTAAACGTGTTCTCTTTATTTTGTATGACCTTCTTGAAGTATGAATGATAAGTTCTATTATGTCTTTGTATGTTTGCATGCCTTTCTGTGGGATTTTATCATTTCGCTATTGTTGTTGCTGATGCTTTTAATATGCATGGTGCTATTCCATTTTTAGTGCACGTCAAGTTTGGGGCTCATGTGTTCTGCACGTGGGGTCCTTTGATGGGACTGTTCAAATTTTTTTTATGCCACATTTTTAGTGCACAATATCAGATGCAGAAAAGGAGTCTTGGAAATAGTTCCACCGCCCTGATTTTCGATGCCTTTCCTTTTTTGGGCCTTGGAAATAGCTTCATCATGCAAGATTTTCCGCGCTCAACACTTAATGCATTTCTTTATATCTGAGGCTATGGCCTTCTTTTCCCTTCACAGAGAGATTTATATTTTTTTCTTTCCTATTTTGGTGTAATTTGTCTTGAGAAACAACCAAGCGCCATGGCCAGCAATCGCCCTCATGCTCGTCGACAGCCATGGGAAGTTCCTATCGAGGAGATGATCCCCCGCTTTGCTGCCCGGTTGGTGGATCCACTCCTTACCGACGACGAATGCGACTCGGCAATGTATGAACTCTCGATCCGTAGGGGGTCCCCCCTCCCGATGGGGTCCCTCTGGCTCCGGATGATTCTCGCGGCCGTGCTTGCCGACATCCCTCCTCACCCGGCGGAGATGACCCTGGCGATGCTTGATGCGGCTGAAGAAAAGCTCGAGGGCTTTCACGAAGCGTGCCTGATTACTCAGGCTTTGAAGGATTGCTCAATTCATCTGCTGAGCCAGATAAAGGCCCGGCGAGCAATTATGTCTGCTTTCGCGGACGAACATGGCGCCAATCGATGGGGAGCGACTCCTCGCGAGAACCGTCGCTTTGATGTGCTGGAGAAAGCAGAGAGAGAGATGGAGAATTTTGTCCTCTGCTTTGTTAACCCTTGTGCCATTGATCACGTGTTCGGTGACCTTTTCCCGTTAGCGTAGCATTTTTAAATTAGTCCTTCTTTTTGTATGCTTTATGCTGAACTTCCATGTAGGCTCGGTACTCGTATGTATGTTTTCGCTTGCATAAATAAACTTTGTGTTCTTTTTATGAAAACTTCCTTTAATTATCAACACTGTCATCATGTCGCATGCACATTAAAGATTCGAATTTTATTTCTTTTTCGGATGTTCATATGATTGCGAACACATGCTTGATAGGATAAACATCGGAAATTTTCTCGTTGCTTTTCATACCAGGTGATGTGAGTGCGTTTTAGATCGATTATTGCTGTCGACTGGAAGCCCATTTATATGGTCTTGAGCGTGTATGTCCCGTTTCCAAGGTTGTGGTCGCGAAAGTGAGCTTACATGGCCTGATAGGGCGATACGTGGCGAACATATTGTTGTGCGAAAAAAAGGGCTCGACCGTAAATTCTCGGGGAGGGAGCTGGCTTCTAAGGCGCTGAGCGAGCTTCAGGCAAGTCTTACTGTCAAGGCCAACAAAGTGTATGAACTCTGGCGGGTGCTTCAAGAGTCTATCAGGGAGGAGGTGACTCTTGATAAAGCTGCCACGTTCACTCGTGAGAGGGTCGAGGCTCATAAGGCTACCGAGAAAGAGCTTGAAGGCCGGCTCGCTTCGTATCAAGCCCAGCAGGCTCAGGCGGAGGCCCGTCTTCTGGCGATCTTAAATCATGAGGCCGTGGCCCAACAAAAGCAAGATGAGCTGACCAAGCTGCTAAATCGCCCACCGGCTTGAAGACTTGTATCTTTTCCTTGCTTTTTGTATATACTCATAGATGAGAGTATTTTCTTTTGTTCTTTCATGAATTGTACTTTGTATCCATTTTGGTTTATGAATAAAAGATACATTTTTCTTCTCAATGATGTGCCTCTTTTATTGAATGTATTCTGCGGACAATTTATCTTGGCCTACTTGCGGGGCAGCGATGGCTTAGGATTCAGGGTTAAGATCTTCTTCCTAAGACTTTTTGCACTTTATGAGCCACGAGGGTCTCATAAAGAGTTTTTTCTCCGTACAGGTCGAGAGGATCCCATAGGTGTGAGTTCTTCTTAAGAATCGTGAGGATTCTTAAGCGGGTTTTCCCTTGAGAGTCGTAAGGATCTCAGAAGAGAGTTTTTCTTCCTTACAGGTCGTGAGGACCTGTAAGTGCTGGATGTGGTCACCCTTATCCGTGTTTCACGGGGTCAGGGGTTGCTCAAGGCGTCGAAGGTTAAGGACCTCATAGTCCATGGATTTAGGGACCCCACAGTCCGATGTTAGTTTTAAGACATCACGGTCAAGGTTAAGACCTCATAGTCCGTGGATTTAGGGACTCCACAGTCCGATATTAGTTTTAAGACATCACGGTCAAGGTTAAGGACCTTATAGTCCGTGGATTTAAGGACTCCACAGTCCGATGTTAGTTTTAAGACATCACGGTCAAGGTTAAGGACCTCATAGTCCATGGATTTAGGGACTCCACAGTCCGATGTTTGGTTGCAGGGACCCGTCACCTCTTTGAAGACGTTGAGGAATTACAACGCCAGGTATCAAAGGAGTGAAGAGATGTACCCTTAAACCAAGGTAGAATCCGTACGGAATCGGGGTGGTTGATCGTTAGTTTTAAGACATTACGGTCGAGGTTAAGGACATCATAGTCTATGGATTTTAAGGACTCCACAGTCCGGTGTTTGCTCTGGATGCTTCACACGGGTTCACTGCCGTGCTTGGCGAGGACCAGGCTCCGCTCTGGGCGTTTTCCACGGGGTCAAAGAGTGACGTTATCCGCGTTCCACATAACCAGGAATTTTGCACTAGATGCTTCACACGGGTTCACTGCCGTGCTCGGCGAGGACTAGGCTCCGCTCTGGATGCTTCACACGGGTTCACTACCGTGCTCTGCGAGGACCAGGATCCGCTCTGGACGTTTTCCACGGGATCAAAGAGTGACGTTATCCGCATTCCACGTAACCAGGAATTTTGCACTAGATGCTTCGCACGGGTTCACTGCCGTGCTCGGCGAGGACTAGGCTCCGCTCTGGATGCTTCACACGGGTTCACTGCCGTGCTCTGCGAGGACCAGGATCCGCTCTGGACGTTTTCCACGGGGTCAAAGAATGACGTTATCCGCGTTCCACGTAACCAGGAATTTTGCACTAGATGCTTCACACGGGTTCACTGCCGTGCTCGGCGAGGACTAGGCTCCGCTCTGGATGCTTCACACGGGTTCACTGCCGTGCTCTGCGAGGACCAGGATCCGCTCTGGATGTTTTCCACGGGGTCAAAGAGTGACGTTATCCGCGTTCCACGTAACCAGGAATTTCGTTGATTGTATTCGTATTTCACGGAATTGGGATTTGACTTTTCGGTGATCAGGATATCGCCGAGCCATGGAACTGGGAGTTGCCGCTGTTCTGTTTCGCTTGAAGTCGTGTCCGTCGTTACGAGACGAGTGTTGGGATGATCTCTAGGTCGCTTGTGGCCCGTCGAGATTTAGCTTCTTTCTTATGGTGAAACCTGGGGGAGAAGCATGATCCCTTTTCTGTTTACGCCCTTGGATTGTATACAAGGTGTGATGGAACATCACTTGTAGGGCATAAATTGCAATTTTTTTTATTTTATTTCTTTTTCCGCGATCCTCTATCATTTCAGCTTTTATATCGCGGAGGTCGCGATTGCCCCATCATTTCGGCCATTTTTCACGGTGCCCAATCATTTCGGCTATTTATTTTACTTTTACTCGCTGCTTTTTATTGCGGGTTGCCCGATCATTTCGGCTATCTGTCATGCATACATTTTTACTTATTGCTTTTTATTGCAAGTTGCCCCATCATTTCGGCTATTTCGTATGCATATGTGGCTCGCTAGCTTTTTTGCTGCAAGTTTGGATTTTAAACACCGATTTCGGCATCAGCACCACTACAACTGGGATGTTGCCAGGAGCGAATCATCATTTGCCTCTGTCGATATTGAACAATCGTGGCTTAGTAAACAGGGTTAAGGGTCCTGTCGACCAAGGCTTTTGACTTCATGAGCCGTAAGGGTCTCACAAAGGTATTTCTCCCTACAAGTCGTGAGGATCTTGTAGGTGTATTTTCTCCCTAGGAATCGTGAGGATTCCTAAGTGTATGTTCCTCTGCAAGTCGTAAGGATCCTACAAGAGGGCTTTCTCCTTATAGGTCGAGAGGACTTACAAGGGTTGCTCACCATATGGACATATCCCTAGTCACGGGTGAGACTTTACTGGGGAAATGTTTATTCGCGCCCGTGGATTGTATACAAGGGTCAGTATTGAGCCACTTGTATATGTCGAAGGGTATGGGGGATTTTGCTTAAGCACAGGTTTAGGTTTCTGTAACTTAAGACTTTCAAATCTTATGGGCCGTGAGGGTCCCATAAGAGAGTTCTCCTTACGAGTCGTGAGGATCTCGTAAGTGTATTTTCTCCTTAGGAATCGTGGGGATCCCTAAGTGTGTTACTCCCTTGTGAGTCGTAAGGATCTCACGCGGGTGGTTTCTCCTTACAAAGTCGTGAGGACCCTGCAAGTGTCCTTTAACGAGGTTGCGCCCTTTCGGGTTTTCACAAACACTCGCCGGTAGCCCTGCCGTTTTTACTCACGGAGCCCTTTCGGGTTTTCATCCGTGCCCTTCTTGCTTATGGACATACCGTTTTTTTTATTCTTTTTATTTTATTCTTATTTTTTTTACGAGGTCGCGCCCTTTCGGGTTTTCACGAACACTCGCCGGTAGCCCTGCTGTTTTTACTCACGGAGCCCTTTCGGGTTTTCATCCGTACCCTTTTTGCTGATGGACATATCGTTTTTATTTATTATATTTTTTTTCTTTTTTTTTCTTTTATTCATCTCGTCAGCCTAAAGATGCTGCGGTAGTAGTTTAGGGACGTTTCGGTCCGTCGTTAGTTTAAGGACGTTTCGGTCCGTCGTTAGTTTAAGGACATTTCGGTCCGCTAAGGAGAGGGCCGGCTACTACTTATAGAGCTTTAAGCTTTAGGAAGATAGCGAACGGACATAGTCGTCGTCATCTATCATTGACCTAGACTGTGGCTCATTAAGCGTAGTATTTTTTTAGGAAGCGGCCGTTTATTGGCCTGAAAGGCCTTTCACCATGCATGTCCATGAGTAGATAGGCCCCACCCTGGTAGACCTTGTCTATAATGTATGGGCCTTCATAGTTTGGCTCGAATTTTCCCCGCTTGGCGCGATTGGGGATCATAGGTCTTTTGACCACTAGTACGAGTTCGCCTTGGCGGAATGTCCTCGGCCTGGTCAATTTTTCGTACGAGCACGTCATCTTTGCTTTGTAGGCCTCCAGATTTTGTTGCGCTATGAGCCGGGTTTCATCGAGGGCATCAAGCTCCTCAAGCCGAATGTGAGTATTTTCTTCGTTTGTCAATTCGTGGTGGACTGCCACTCGTAGAGAAGGCAGCTCTATCTCGAGGGGGAGTACTGCTTCCGTACCGAATACCAGTGCGTATGGCGTCGTGTTCGTGGTCGTCTTGAACGTAGTTCGATATGCCCAAAGAGCCTCTTGCAGTCTCTCATGCCAGTCTTTCTTATTTCGGGACACCGTTTTTTTTATGATCTTTGTCAAGGTCTTATTGAAGACCTCGGCCAGACCGTTAGCTCGTGGATTATAAACTGAGGAGTATCTCCAGTCTATATTATGTTGTTGCGCGAAGCGGCTAATTTTATGGCTTCTGTAGGCTGGCCCGTTATCGGAGATAATCCGCCTTGGAGTTCCAAACCGATAAATGACGTGCGTTTTGAAAAAGTGGAGGATATTCTCCGTCTTCACTTCCCTTAGCGGTACAGCTTCCGCCCATTTGGAGAAGTAATCAATCGTCGCCAGGATGAAACGATGTCCCCGGGACGATGCTGGTTCGATGGGGCCGACTATGTCAGTCCCCCATATTTCGAATGGCCAGCTAGCCACCGTCGGATGTAGTGGATTCGGATGCTGGTGGATGAAATCCCCATGGATTTGGCATGAGTGGCATTGCTTCGCATACTCGAGACAGTCCTGGATCATCGTGGGCCAGTAGTAACCCATCCGTTTAATTTTTAACTTCATCTTCGGGCCTGCTTGATGAGAACCACAGATTCCGTCATGAACCTCTTGAACGACTCTTTCTGCTTCGTCAGGTCCTAAACATCTCAGCCACAGAGAATCAAACGTCCTTTTATACAGAGTGTCATTGACGAAAGCGAAAGATAGAGCTCGTTTCATGAGCTGATGTCTTGAGGACGCTTCTTCAGGCATTCGGTGGGACTTAAAGTAGTCTATAAAGACTTCCCTCCAGTCCTCGGCCTCCTCACGGTCTTTTATTTGTAGGGTCGTCTGCTCAGTCGCTCCCTTTTCTTCGTATGATTCCGGGGATATTTCTGCTAGGGCGAGCACTCGACGGCTTTGTACCATGATTTTAACGTCATCTAGGTTCTCGTCAGCCAATTCTTTAGCGAGCTTAGCTAACACGTCCGCTTTACTATTTCCGCGCATGGTATGCTTTCCAAAGTATAGGAGGGAATTTGGGTCAACAGTTGTTGCACCCTTTCGCCGAACTTCACCAACTCCGGTTTGCACGTTTGGTAGTCACCATTTACTTGACTAACGACCAGTTGAGAATCCCCGTATATAAGGAGGTCTTTAATTCCCATGTCAATGGCGATCTCGAGGCCCGCTATCAAAGCTTCGTATTCGGCTTCACTGTTCGTCCTTGATTCCGTTAAGGAGAAAGCAAAGCGCATTATCCCTCCTTGTGGGGTCACGAAGATAAGGCCTACTCCCGACTTGACTATAGGGGTATTTTGTTTGCGCTTTTTCATGGAAGATGCTCCATCGAAATAAAGTTCCCATTGGGTATCACCACCGTCGACCGCGTCAAATGCATGTTCGTCCGGCAAATCGCAATTTAGAGGAGAGCCGGCAGGTACTGGATGCTCAGCAAGGAAGTCGGCAATGGCTTGGCCTTTTACTGCCTTAAGAGGCTGATAGGTTATTGAAAACTCCATCAGGAGTAAGGCCCATTTAGCGAGTCTCCCCGTCAATATGGCCTTCGACATTAGATATTTTAGGGGGTCCACCTTTGATATAAGACGGACTTCATGTGCCAATGCATAGTGCCGGAGTTTTGTTATCGCAAAGATTAACGCCAGGCAATGTTTTTCGATCGGGGAGTAATTGCTTTCTGCCCCCAGAAGAACTCGACTTAAGTAGTAGAGTGCCCTTTCTTTCCCCTGGTCATTCTCTTGCACCCATAAGGCGCCTAAAGAACCTTCGAGGGCGGTTGTATAAAGAATGAGAGGCTTTCCCTTAACCGGGGCAGCCAACACTGGGGGGTTCTGCAGGTACTGCTTGATCTCGTCCAGTGCGCCTTGACATTTGTGATCCCAAACGAATGGAATTCCCTTCTTCATCAGGTGACTGTAAGGACGGCACTTGCCTGACAGGTTGGCGATAAACCGCCGGATGTACGCAAGCTTCCCCTGGAGAGACCGCAGCTGTTTGAGCGTCCTTGGAGGTGGCATTTCCATGATCGCCTTAATCTTAGATGGATCTATTTCGAAACCTCGGTGTCGGATGATGAATCCCAGGAATTTACCCAAGGAGACTCCGAACGCGCATTTGAGGGGATTCATCTTCAAATTATATTGCCGAAGGCGCTGAAATACGGTCTTCAGATGCTCTAAATGCTCTTCGTATGACATGCTCTTCACTACGAGGTCATCGATATAGCACTCGACGATTTCATGTATGAGATCATCGAAGATCTTTGTCATGGCCCTTTGATAGGTGGCACCGGCGTTCTTTAAACCGAAGGGCATCACCTTGTAGCAGAATATACCCAAAGGAGTCCTGAAGGCGGTGTGCTTCTGGTCTTCGGGTTGCATCTTTATCTGATTGTACCCTGATGAACCGTCCATAAAGGAGAAAACCTTGTGAGTGGACGTGTTATCTATCATTAGCTCGGTTACCGGTACTGGAAAATCGTCCTTCGGACAGGCTTTATTGAGATCCCTGAAATCCACGCATATGCGCACCGTCCTATTTTTCTTCATTATCGGGACGATGTTGGCAATCCAGTCAGGATATTGGACTTCTTGGATAAATCCAGAATCGATCAGCTTCTTGACTTCGGCGTTGATGCTCATCTCAAGCTCGAGCCGCATCTTTCTCGGCGCCTGCTTGACTGGCTTGATATCCGGGGATATTGCTAATTTATGTACCGCAATCTCTGGATCTAATCCTGGCATCTCGGAATAGTTCCACGCGAAGCAATCTTTATGCTGTAGAAGCACGTCCTTTAACGCAGCCACCCTTTCTCCAGTTAGCAGCTCGCTGACGAATGTCGGTCGCGGATCGTCTTCCGATCCTAACTCAATCTTTTTGAGGTTATCTGCAGTCGTATGTATGCCATCTTCCAGTTCTTTCAGAGCTGGTGGAAATTCTGAGATCACCTCATCATTGCTGTTCTCAAAGCATCAGGGTAGGTCATCCATGTTCTCGGGCTCTTCTTTTAATATTGTAATCATGTAATAGGTGCGAATCCGCTTCCAAGATTGATGTGGATCTGGTTCTGCTCTTGCGGCTTTAGGTTCGTGCTTTTGTGGCGGCGTTACCCTCCAGCTGCTGGATAAAGCAAATCTGCCTTGCTGGTACTGGTCTTCGACCCAGTTCTTGAAGGTGAAGCAGTCTTCGATAGGGTGTCCTATGGCTCGGTGATAGGAGCAATAGCCCAGATGGGAAACTTTGTTAGCTTGCTCAGGGTGCTTAGACTCCGGAAGTGCGATCATTTGATATTTTATAGCGAGCTCGAGTAGCTTCTTCGTCTTGTCTCGAGGGAAGGAATACGCTCGACTCATCTTCTTCATGAGGGACAAATCCGGACCGCGCAACGCCCGATCACACGACTCTCTAATCCTGCGTCGTTGTTGTCGGCTCCTTGACTTACTTCTGCCTCTGCGTCGGGCCTTTTGCACAACGGGTTGACAGGGAGGAGCATCTTCGTCTTTTACAGCCCGTTGAAACAGACGTTGCGTCCTGGCCTTCTCGTAGATGGCCATCTCACTGTTGTGGTCTTCCCGAGCCTTTTGACCTGCTTTCCTGATAAGCTTGTCCACTTGTTCTTCAAATGACGGACTCGGCACTTCGCTCGCGGGATCCAGTTTTGATGAGGGGTTAGCATTCCCCGACAGGGTGTCCTCCTCCTCATCGAAGTTATATATGGCATAGCTGCCGTGGACTCTCTCCCGTTTCCTGGATCTCACATATCTAAGCCCAAGCGTTTCCATTCTTCCGTTGGGTAATTTGAGCTGAGTCCCAGGGACATTCCAAATCCTGTTGTAGAACCGAGCTTGTCGAACAGTCTGTTTTAAGGATACTCCTTGGCTCTTCAATAGCCTCTTTAGTCGATTTGTGTAATATCTGGGCAAACGGATGGGTTGGAGTCTGTCGAGTGTAGCATCCGTGCCATGCCATATCTTTTTCTCCACTCTCGTTTCTGTGGATTGGTAGAATAGGATCACCTTTTCACCCTTTCGCCTGGGAGGGACTTAAAACGTCTGCAGGTCCCGCACATTGTAAGCTTGAAGTGCGTCGAGATCCTTGTAGTGTTTCTGCGGCACCATGGTGACCTGTAAACTCTGATCATCGCCGAGGGATGCTTGTATTGACGGCCGATTGGAGAACACGGCATTAACTTCATCCTCCGAGTCACTTCCGAAGACCAACATGGGGGCGGACGGTCCCGGGTTGTTGCGTCGGGACGGACCCGCATGAACTATCTCTTCTCCTTCTTCGGTATCGCTCCCGAAAACAGGGATGGTGGCGGCAGCTTTGTTCTCCGGCTTGCGACACCTTTCTGTATCCTCGAAATTTGGCAAAAAGTACTTCGCATCTTCGTACTTGCGGACTTCGTTCACGGAAAATGGGTTCAGCTCACCTGTTACGGTATATTCGAAGCCATCCTTAAAGTATTTCATACACTGATGCTGTGTAGAAGGGATGATGTTGTACTCATGTAACCAAGGACGACCAAGCAAGGCGTTGTAGCAGGTCTTGGCGTCAATGACGTGAAATTTGATGTCCGTGACGAGTAGTCCAAAGCGTAATGTTAATATTACGGATCCGAGAGTCCGTGACGACTGGGAGTCGAAACCGGAGATGGTAATTTTGTCACGAGCGAGGTGCTGTATGCTCATGCAGATTTCCTTCAACACCCGAACATTAAGGAGATTGACGGAGGATCCATTATCCACCAGGATCTTGCCTATCTTGATATCATGGCAGTATCCAGAGACATATAGGGGACGGTTGTGGTCGCACGTCCCGAGGAGGAGGTCTTCGTCACCGAAAGTGATGTCGTCCGTATGCACTTCTTCCAGTTCATTCTTCATCCTTTCTTCGGCGAGAAAGGCTTGGAATTGCTCGGGTTCTTGTAACGCCTTGATTAATGAATCTCGCGCTTCTTTTGATAATAGGAGGGCATCGAGAATGCTGAGCTGAGAAGGTAGCTTCCTTAGGGGCGCTAGGATGTTGTAGTCCACCTTACCCTTCCTGGGAGGGTCCTTGGCAGTCAGCTCTTTCATGACTTGGTCGTCTAAGGTGATATCCCCAGTGACCTTCTCCTTTCCCTTATCTTTTCTATTTGCGGGCCGAGATTCTTTTCCGGGAGCGTGCGATTGCGCAGCTGAATGTTTTCGCAGGCTTCTGGTTCTTCCTCTTTCCCTAAAACGGATTCTTTAAAGAGAGGGCCCAGAGCCATTTCTTCATCAGAGTCGCTCCCAAAGGTGAGAACTTGTGACTCGCCCAGAGCCATCTCTTTCGCAGTACTTCTTCGTTCCCGACGAGTCTTGCGTTTCATGCGCTTAAAGTGTTGCCGGTGAGCAACATATCCTTGCCACCACATTCTAAAGGCGTCGCACTCCTCCGTAGGGTGTGAGATTTTCCGATGATATGAGCAATAATTAGGATACATCTCTGCCCCATCGAGCGTGTTTTCTTCCGAGGGTGGTAGTTTCATTCCCATTGACACGGCCATGGCAAACCGTTTCCTCGTCTTGAATATCTTTTTGTCTTCGTCGGATGCCTTTCGATCTGGCGGGAGTACTTCAACTCTTTCGTTTAGTCGCTTGCGTTTGGCTCCTTCCGATGCGGCCATCTCACGCTCCTGATCCGCTTTACTCTTCAAACGAATCTCATCTAGAAAGGCGTCGATCATTTCATCCGTTGGCCACACAAGCTCTGGTTCAGGCTCTGTCCCCAGTTTCTCCTGTCAAAGAGTCAGTCTTTGCAAGGCTGACTACTCCCACTCCCGCTCAGAAATCTTCTTTTGACCGCTTGGACACAACTCCTCAACGGACGTCAGTCTTCAACAGGCTGACACCGGCAACAGTCCCTCGCCTAAACAGGGGGCAAGAAGAAGCTGTCTCTAAACCCATACCGACAGCCCGTCACGCCCAACGACGCCACTGGCGCCGGATAAGGAAGACTGGGGGAAACTCCCCATCTGGGATAACTCCGCCAGCTCCAACGGTGTAAGTTAATGCTGCTGTTCCAACTGGGAACAGGTTTGAGCTGCTGAACAGGGTACGCAGAAACTCGCCAACTACGGTGCTCAAAAGATCTCCTCCACCGGTAGAGACCGCCGTGGAAGCAGAAAAGCCGGAGCAGCCTTCTCAATCGCTGTCCTCCAGGATTTACAAGACATGGCGACGAGTCCAAGAATCTGTGATTGATCCTAATTTCTCCCGCCAACACAAGAAATCGAAAGGTCGACAGGAAGAAAATCCCCCTGTCAAGCAACGAAAGATGACGACCACTTGGGTGCCCAAAGCAACGGCCCCCTCAACTTCAACGGCCCATAAGAGAAGAAGGCTGGAAAAAGTCCTCACGCCGACGGCGAATATCAAAAGTGGTGAACCCAAACGCCCTAAGTCCGGGGGCATCGTAGTTCATACCGTCTACATGGCATCCGGTAAAGAGGACAGCCGCATACCCACAGGTCATAGACCGCTTACGCGATCGGTGAGCAAAGCGCAGGAGCAACATCAGAAGCTCCAAGAGATGATGAACGCGATGACCGCACTTACTGGGCCAAAAGAAAGCCCTGAAACGACTTCAGATGAACGTCAGGAGCAAGAAACTGACGCCGAATTCCTTCGTCGGATATTGGAGAAGAAGGATAAAGAGGCTGCGGAACAAGCAGCCAACATAAAGCGAATGGCCCTCCTGTTCCAAGACATGGTGGGGATGATGATCCAACAAGATCCTCTGGCCGAAGATCCCCCGATCGTCCTTGGAGACGATAGGGGAGAAGCGTCGAATCCTCCGCCAGCTCTGTCAACAGCTAAGGAGGAGATAATCTCCAAAGCTGACTTGGACGAGTACATAGCCCAACAAATACGGGTTCATCATGCGACTGAAGCAGCCGGCCAGGTCGTAAAAACAGGATGACCATATCCGAGTTGGTACGACCAGATCAAGTATCTGCAGGGCTATACCATACCCAAATTCCTTGTCTACAAGGGGACAGGCAATCCCCACCAGCATGTTGCCCAGTTCAGGGCACTCTGCGGCAACACCGGCGGTGATGAAAAACTATTGCTTCGCCAGTTCGTTGGAAGCTTATCAGATACAGCGTTCGAGCGGTACTCTGAGCTCCCGAACAACTCTATCAAGACCTTTGCGGAGATGGAGCTGTTGTTTACCCAGCGTTTTGCAAGCGCTAGTGAACGCACCCCGATGACGGCACTGATTAACGCCAGGGTAAAGCCAGGCGAGACATGGGTTCAATATGCTATACGGTGGCGGAATTTATGGTCAAAGTGCGAGCAGCTCATTGAAGAAGCTCCTGCAGTAGGCATGTTTGTGGGAACCCTTGATCCGCAAGCAACCATCTCGCAATTTATGATGTTCTTCAAGCCGACTACCTTCCAGGCCTTGATTGACAAGCTAGCACAAATGGATCAGATGGGCCATAAACCTCCTCTTCCAAAGCCGGACTCCCGAAATGACAAGGAGAAGGGAAAAGCGATCGTTGTCGCTAATGCTCAACAACAGCCGAGCAACTCGAAGCCGGTTGTTCGTCAAAATAATATGCGTCCACAGGTACCCCTTGAGGAGAGACTAGGACGTCCGTACTCGTTTCCCCGAGATAAACGAAAAGGTTATTCGAGTTGGCGTTGCGCAACCGACTCATAAATCTGCCGGAGCCAAAACGTCCATCGCAACCAAATGATGTCAATGAGCCCAACTACTGTCCCTATCACCGAGTACTGGGTCATCCGATCGAAGATTGCTACGTCTTGAAAAATTGGCTTGAAGACCAGTACCAACAGGGCAAGTTCGCGTTATCCGACAGATGGAAGGTGAATCCGCCGCAACCTCACGCCTCTAAGAGGATGAATATGCCGGGGGCAACGTGCTCTCTCGTCGAGGAAGCCCCATGGGAGATTGTGCTGTCAGCTAAGATGAAGAGAATGCTGAACGGTCTTCGGGCATGCCCAGCGATTAAATGGAAGAACCCGTTGGAACCGCAGGTCATTGAGGGGATGTTGAAGCCGCGTCCAACTCTAAAGACCGATGGTGGTGGCCCAAGCACTCGCAACTAGCCATCAAAATCTTTGAAGAAGAAGAAGAAGAAATCCAAGAAGCCTGTGAAGCCTGGCGACAAGCGCACAGACTTACAAAAATAAATTGACATGCTGGAGGAATACAACCAGAAAGCACGGACCCCCATTACACTCCAAGAGTTTCTCAACCACGTCTTTCAGGAGGAAGATGAGGAGGAAAGTTCATCGGATGAGTCTGGGGAATACGTGGCGAGCTTCCATATGATCTCCCATTCATTAACGGACGATGAAGAGACTCCTTGCACTGAAAAGCTGGGTGCAGATCCTGAACCAAAAATTCTCGGGCTATCAGATGAAGTAATTGACGCATTTCTCAACGAAACTCTGTTGAAAAGTAAAGCTGATCGGGAACGCGAGACGGCTATATTTGAAAGGGCCAAGCGCCGGCGACTTGACGAAAGAGCTGAGATACTTCTGCTGGAGCAAAATACATCCACTACGGACAAAAGCAAATTCAAGACGAGGAAAAGGTTTGCTAAGGCCATATCAATGGGCATGAAACTACCATCCTCCGAAGGAAACATTACTGGTGAAATAGAAATGCACCCCTCCTATTGCTTATATCATCGGAAGATTTCACACCCCATTGAAGAGTGCAAAGCTTTCGATAGATGGTGGCAAGGGTACGTTGCTCACCGACAACAGTTTAAGCGGGAGAAGCGCAAAACTCGTCGGGAACGGAAAAATACGACTGAAGGGCTTAACAGAACCATCGGTGATTATCGCATGGTTAACGCCGGGGAATCACAAGTGCTTATATTCGGGAGCGATTCCGATGAGGAGCTGGTTCTTAGCCCCCTCTTTAAAGAGTCCACCTCGGGAAAAGAAGAAGAGCCGAAGGTCTGCGAAAATATCCAACTGCGTAATCGCACGCTTCCTGAAAAGAATCTCGGACCCTCAAATAAAAAAGATAAAGGGAAACAGAAGGTCCCTGAGGAGATCGCCCTGGATGACCAAGTTGTGGAAGAGCTAAGTGCCAAGGACCCGCCGAAGAGAAATAAGGTGGATTACAACATCCTAGCACATCTGAGGAAGCTACCCTCGCAGCTCAGCATTCTTGACGCCCTTTTGCTATCAAAGGAGGCGAGAGACTCGTTAATCAAGGCACTACAAGAGCCGGAACAATTCCAAGCTTTCCTGGCTGAAGAAAAGATGAAGGATGAATTGGAGGAAGTGCACACGGCCGATGTCACTTTTGGTGATGAGGACCTTCTCCTTGGGACATGCGAACACAATCGCCCCCTCTATTTCTTAAGATACTGCCACGATATAAAGATAGGCAAAATCCTGATCGACAATGGATCCTCCGTTAACCTCCTCAATGTGCGGGTGTTAAAAGAAATCTGCATGAGCGTCCAGCACCTTGCTCGGGACAAGATCACCATCTCCGGGTTCGACTCCCAGTCATCAAGAACTCTTGGGTCTGTGATACTGACGCTACGCTTCGGGCTACTCGTCAAGGACATTAAGTTTCACGTCATAGACGCCAAGACATGCTACAATGCTCTGCTCGGCCGACCATGGTTACACGAGTACAACATCATCTCTTCTACACAACATCAGTGTATGAAGTATTTTAAGGATGGTTTCGAGTATACCGTGATGGGAGAACTGAACTTGTTCTCTGTGAACGAGGTCCGTAAATATGAAGATGCCAAATACTTCTTACCGGATTTTGAAGACACAGAGAGGTGTCGCAAACCGGAAAATAAAGCTAATGCCACCATTCCTGTTTTCGGGAGTGATACTGAAGAAGAAGAAGAGATAGTTTACTCTGGGCCGCCCCGATACAACAAGCCGGGACCATCTGCTCCTACGTTGATCTTTGGTAGCGACTCGGAAGATGAGGTCCATGCCGTGTTCTCCGCTCGACCTTCAATACACACATCCGCTGACGAAGAGCAAAGTCTGCAAGTCGCCATGGTGCCGCTTAAACACTATAAAGAACTTGATGCACTTGATATCTACAGTGTAGAAGAGCTGTGGACGTTCTATGCCCCTCCCCGGCGAAAAGGTGAAGAAGCAATTCTACTCTACCACTCTGAAGAAACCAAAGTGGAGAAAACAATCTGGCACGGTGGGGATCCCACGCTTGACAGGCTTCAGTCCATCCGTCTGCCCAGATATTATACAGAAGGCTTGAAGAAGTTGCTGAAGCACCAGGGGATATCCTTTAAATAGACCGCTCGAAAAGCCAAATTCTATGACAGGGTCTGGAACATTCCCGGGACTCAACACAAGCTGCCTAATGCGAGAATGGAAATAATCGGGCTTGGATACATTCGGTCCAAGAAACGAGGGCTACTCCATGGTTGCTACGTCGTGCATGACTTCGATGAAGAAGCAGATGCTCAATGGGAAGATGCTAATCCTGAACCAGTAAAAGTTCCTGATGCAAAAGTGCCCAGTCCGTCATTCGAAGAACAAATGGACAAGCTTATAAGGGAAGCTGGTCAAAAAGTCCGAGACGGCCATAACCGCGAGATGGAAATTTATGAGAAAGCCAAAACGCAACGCCTCCTTCAACAGGCCATGAAAGATGAAGATGCCGCTCCTTGTCAACCTGTTATAAAGAAGGCTCGACGCAGAGGCAGAAACAAGTCGAAAGGCGAAAAAGGCGCTCGACAACAACGAAGCGGGGCTAAGAAGCCACGCAAGCGGGAATCGAACGGTTCCGATCTATCCCTCATAAGAAAAATGGGTCGGGCGTACTCTTTTCCTCGGGACAAGACAAGGAAAATACTTGACCTCGCTCTAAAACATCAGATGCTTACACTGCCGGAGTCTAAACACCCCGAACAAGCAAGCGAAGTCTCTCACCCGGACTATTGCCTTTATCACCGAGTGATAGGGCACCCTCTCGAGGACTGCTTCACCTTCAAGAATTGGGTTGAAGATCAGTATCAGCTTGGCAAGTTCGCTCTGTCTGACAATTGGAGGGTATGTTCCCCTCCGAACGGCGGCCGAGACATGGACTGTCTCGCCTGAGATTTGGGGCAGATGCTAATTGGTGCTATCCGTCTACCTCTCCGAAGATGCCAAGTTGATTTATGGCACCATGTATCGAAGGTTTAAACGGATGCGTCCGATGTAGCAGACTTCATCAGATTCCCCCTCGCTTGAGGGGTTTTTGATTGTGGGGACGCTCTTCCCTGCAGGCGCAAGCCCCTGCAGTTAATTACGCTACCGCATTGCGGTAACAACTTTCTCCTTCTCCAGATGATCACTTCGTGTCGTGTGTGTTTATTTTGCGTTTGGTTGCTCGTGGATTGTATACGGAGACTGAGTTATGTCGTCGTCCGTAGGGCGTGGACTAGTCCAAATCTGTATTATCTTAGATTTGGGTTTGGGGGTTTGTGTTTAAGGATACATTAGCCTCATTTGAGACTAAGATCGACTTAAACGTTCGTTAAGGGTACGTTAGTCTAGTTTTTAGACTAAGATCGACTTAAACGTTCGTTAAGGATACGTTAGTCTAGTTTTTAGACTAAGATAACTTAACGGGATCGTTTTGATCCAACAAGAGAGCAATAAAGGGGGGCTCTGTTATTTAGTTTAGTGACATTGCGGTCAATAGGTAGTTTAAGGACATTGCGGTCCATGGGTAGTGTAAGGACATTGCGGTCCAATGCTAGTTTTAAGACGTTGCGGTCAAGGTTAAGGACCTTATAGTCCGTGGATTTAAGGACTCCACAGTCCGTCGTTAGTTTTAAGACATCCCGGTCAAGGTTAAGGACCTCATAGTCCGTGGATTTAGGGACTCCACAGTCCGATATTAGTTTTAAGACATCACGGTCAAGGTTAAGGACCTCATAGTCCGTGGATTTAAGGACTCCACAGTCCGATGTTAGTTTTAAGACATCACGGTCAAGGTTAAGGACCTCATAGTCCGTGGATTTAAGGACTCCACAGTCCGTATCAATATGTGGTCATCGGGACCCGTCACCTCTTTGAAGACGTTGAGGAATTACAACGCCACATATCAAAGGAGTGAAGAGATGTACCCTTAAACCGAGGTAGATTAAATAATCTTTGGCCCAATTTGGAACCAAGACCAATTAATTATATTATGAGCCCATTGGCTCAGTTGGATTTGAATTGAGGACTTATGGCCAGCTTGGGCTAAGTCCAATCATGTTTAGGATATTGGCCCTCTGTTGGTCCATTAGAGGAGAGGCTTTGCCTCTGGATACTTAGCCAATTGGGCTGAAATTAGTGTTAAACACTAGCAACAGGGGGTTCAAATTAGTGTTAAACACTAAAACAAATCAGTGTTAGACACTAGCAACAGAGATCTCAAATTAGTGTTAAACACTAAGATAATTAGTGTTAAGCACTGGTGACAGAGATTTTAATTTGGTGTCGAACACTAAGAAAATTAATGTTAAACTCTGTTAACAGAGATTTAATTTAGTGTTAAACACTAAGAAATTCAGTGTTAAACACTGCAAGAAAGTTCTTCGGTTAGTGTTGAACACTAAGGCAAAACAGTGTTAAACACTGGATTCAGAGGGTCCAATTTAGCATTAAGCACTAAGGTAAGAGGGGTCATGTGGTAGCACATGAGAGCGCCCTCCCCTTTATTTGTTCTGCCGAGAGTATTGAATACTTTGGAGCATCACGTGCTGTCACGTGATGGGCATTTAAATGCTTGTATGTTAAAACTTCTACCAAGGGTCACGTGGGTCACGTGAGGCACTGCCTCAAAGGGCCTTTTCTGTGGATCTTTGCAGGGGTCACGTGGTAACACGTGACTCTGACTCTTTGCATGTTTTTTAGAAGATCTGTTAATCCCTTTAAGAATTAAATTCTTCGCAGGGTTGAACCCTAACAATAATCTTTTGAGGAATTAAATTCCTATTTCCTTCTGAAGATTTATATTCTGGGATAGAGTTGAACTCTGAATTTTCTGTAGGAATTAAATTCCTCATATATGTGAAGAACTGCATTCTATCATAGGGTTAAACCCTAATAACAGCTTTAAAGGAATTAAATTCCCACTCTCTTTTAGAAAATTATTCTGAGGAATGAGATTCTGTCATCGGGTGAAACCCTAATTTCTTCTTTCTTAAAGGAATTAAATTCCTGTTATTTTAACAGAACTAAGTTCTTAACTAGGGTTAAACCCTGATTCTGTTCATTCTGAAGGAATTAAATTCCCATAACATAGGATTAAACCCTAATTTTATTTTAAAGGAATTAAATTTCTATAGTTCTGTGAGAATTAAATTCTCAAGCTTCCATTCCCTCTCTATGCTTTGGATCTGCATGGCAGGATCTCAACCCAATGAGAATTAAATTCTCAATTCAAGGGGAGATGTGCACTTTACAGATCCTCCACTAAAGAGAGAACTATGTTCTTCTTTTTAAGAGTTGAACTCTTTTGAGAATTAAATTCTGTTTTAAGGCCTTCCCTTTCTTACCTAGGATTTTCTTTTGCAGAAGACCCAAATTCCTCCAAAGTATCAAGGCTCTATTTTTCTCTCTCTCTCTCTCTCTATCGTGTGTCTCTTGGCTCCTATTTATAGGAGAAGAAGCAGAATCAATTAGTTTTGGTGAATCTTTCATTGAGAGATTTGATTTGTATTCATCATTCATCTAGTCCTTTAGATTATTAGGTGAATTTTATTCACCATTGGATTTTAAATCCAAAGATATTCCTTTATTATTCCGGTTAGATTTTAAGGGGAAATCTTTCCAAGTTCAAGATTTTTCCCTAGATAGGTGATATTTAATCACCTTTTAATCTTTAGTCCAATCGGTTCCAAATAATCATTTTCCTTTGGAAAGATTTGACTGATCTCTTCAGAATTTGATTCTGTTAAATAAATAGGCTTTGAAAGCCGGTCACGTGTGGCCACGTGACCCCTGGTCACGTGTGGGCACGTGACCCCTTGGAACGAGCCCTCTTCTTCTTTTTGCGCTCTGCCTTCTGGCCGCTGCTTAGCCGTCACGTGCCACCACGTGACCCCTGGTCACGTGTGAGCACGTGACCCTCGTCTGGAGCCTTTTTCTTGATTTAATCAGAGAATGAGTCCGCTGCTTTTAAATGTCATGTGCCAACACGTGACCCCTGGTCACGTGCGAGCACGTGACCTCTTCTGAAGCCTTTTCCTTGATTTGATCAGGGAACTGATGTGCCTTTGAAGCTGCTTTTAAATGTCACGTGCCAACACGTGACCCCTGGTCACGTGTGAGCACGTGACCTCTTCTGAAGCCTTTTCCTTGATTTGATCAGGGAACTGATGCGCCTTTGAAGCTGCTTTTAAATGTCACGTGCCAACACGTGACCCCTGGTCACGTGTGAGCACGTGACCTCTTCTGAAGCCTTTTCCTTGATTTGATCAGGGAACTGATGCGCCTTTGAAGCTGCTTTTAAATGTCACGTGCCAACACGTGACTGCTGGTCACGTGTTAGCACGTGATGCCTCTTCCGTAGGCTTTCCTGATTTTGAATCAGGTAACAGGGTAGCGCCGCCACAGAAGCACGAACCCAAGGCCACGAAAGAAGAACCAGTTCCACATTGGGATTGGAAGCGAATTCGTACTTGTCACATGATAACAATATCGAAAGAAGAGCCCGAGAACATGGATGACCTTCCCTGGTGCTTTGAAAACAACAACGACGAGGTAATCTCAGAATCCCCACCAGCGCCAAAAGAGCTGGAAGATGGAATACATACCACTGCGGATAACCTCAAGAAAATTAAGTTGGGAACGGTGAACGACCCGCGACCGACATTCATTAGTGAGCTGCTGTCTGAAGAGAAGGTGGCTTCATTAAAAGACCTGCTTATGCAGCATAAAGATTGCTTCGCATGGAACTATTCCGAAATGCCGGGACTAGATCCAGAAATTGCTGTGCACAAATTGGAAATATCCCCGGATGTCAAGCCGGTCAAGCAGGCGCTAAGAAGAATGCAGCTCGAGCTTGAGATGAGCATCAATGATGAGGTCAAGAAGCTGATCGACTCTGGTTTCATCCAGGAAGTTCAATACCCTGAATGGATCGCCAACATCGTCCCCGTGATGAAGAAAAATGGGACAGTGCGCATATATGTGGACTTTCGGGATCTCAATAAAGCTTGTCCGAAGGACGGCTTCCCAGTACTAGTTACCGAACTGATGATAGACAATACGTCCACTCATGAGGTTTTCTCCTTCATGGATGGTTTATCAGGGTATAATCAAATAAAGATGCATCCCGAAGACCAGAAGCACACTGCCTTCAGGACTCCTTTGGGTATATTCTGCTACAAAGTGATGCCCTTCGGTTTAAAGAACGCCGGTGCCACCTATCAAAAGGCCATGACGCAGATCTTTGATGACCTTATACACGAAATCGTTGAATGCTATATTGACGATCTCGTGGTTAAAAGCAAATCATACAAGGAACATCTCGAGCATCTGAAGACCGTATTTCAACGCCTTCGACAATACAACTTGAAGATGAACCCTGTGCATTCGGAGTTTCCTCGGGCTTTCCTGGGATTCATCGTCCGACACCGAGGTATTGAGATAGATCCATCAAAGATCAAGGCGATCATGGAAATGCCTCCGCCAAGGACTCTCAAACAGCTGCGATCTCTCCAAGGGAAGCTCGCGTATATACGACGATTTATGGCCAACCTTTCTGGCAAGTGCCGTCCTTACAGCCACCTGATGAAGAAGGGAACCCCGTTCGTCTGGGACCAAAAATGCCAAAGCGCGCTAGACGAGATCAAGCAATACTTGCAGAACCCGCCAGTGTTGGCTGCTCTGGTCAAGGGAAAGCCCCTCATTCTTTATACAACCGCCCTCGAAGGTTCCTTAGGCGCATTATGGGCGCAAGAGAACGACCAAGGGTAGGAAAGAGCACTCTACTACTTAAGTCGAGTTCTACTGGGGGCAGAAAGCAACTACTCCCCCATTGAAAAACACTGCCTGGCATTGATCTTTGCGATAACAAAGCTCAGACACTATGCGTTGGCGCATGAGGTCCGTCTCATTTCGAAGGTGGACCCTCTTAAATATTTAATGTCAAAGGCCATAATGACGGGACGACTCTCTAAATGGGCCCTGCTCTTGATGGAATTCTCGATAACGTATCAACTTCTCAAGGCAGTGAAAGGCCAGGCCATCGCCGATTTCCTCGCTGAGCATCCGATACCCGCCGATTCTCCTCTGAATTGCGATCTTCCAGACGAACATGCGTTTGATGCGATCGACGGTGGTGATACCCGATGGGAGCTTTATTTCGATGGAGTATCTTCCATGAAGAAGCGCAAACAAAATACCCCTATAATCAAATCGGGGGTAGGACTCATCTTTGTAACTCTACAAGGAGAGATAATGCGCTTTGCTTTCTCCTTGACAGAGCCGAGGACGAATAATGAAGCCGAATACGAAGCTTTGATAGCAGGCCTCGAGATCGCCATCGACATGGGAATTGAAAACCTCCTCATATATGGAGACTCCCAGCTGGTCATCAGTCAAGTAAATGGCGACTACCAAACGTGCAAACCAAAGTTGGTAAAGTACGGCGAAAAGGTGCAACAACTGTTGACCCAAATCCCTTCTTACACTTTGGAAAACATACCGCGTGCGGAAAACAGCAAAGCGGACGCATTAGCCAAGCTCGCTAAAGAACTGGCTGATGAGAACCTCGATGACGTAAGAATCGTGGTACAAAGCTGTCGGGTGCTCGCCCCAGCGGAAATATTTCCGGAATCACCCAAAGAAAAGGGAGCGACTGAGCAAATGGCTCTGCAAATAAAAGACCGGGAAAAGACCGAGGATTGGAGGGAAGTCTTTATAGACTACTTCAAATACCGTCGAACGTCCGAAGATGCGTCCTCAAGCCATCAGCTTATGAAACGAGCTCTGTCTTTCGCCCTCGTCAACGATACTCTATACAAGAGGTCGTTCGATTCTTTGTGGTTGAGATGCCTAGGACCTGACGAAGCAAAAAGAGTCATTCAGGAAGTTCACGACGGACTCTGCAGTTCTCACCAAGCGGGCCCGAAGATGAAGTTGAAGATCAAACGAATGGGCTACTACTGGCCCACGATGATTCAGGACTGCCTCGAATACGCGAAGCAATGCCACTCGTGCCAAATCCACGGGGACTTCATCCACCAGCACCCAAATCCACTACATCCAACGGTGGCTAGCTGGCCATTCGAAATGTGGGGAACTGACATAGTCGGCCCCATCGAACCAGCATCGTCCAAGGGACATCATTTCATCCTGGCAACGACTGACTACTTCTCCAAATAGGCAGAAGCAGTACCGTTGAGAGAAGTAAAAACGGAGAATATCCTCCACTTTTTCAAGACGCACGTCATTTATCGGTTTGGAACTCCGCGACGGATCATCTCCGATAACGGGCCAGCTTACAGAAGCCACAAGATCAGTCGCTTCGCGCAACAACACAATATAGACTGGAGATATTCCTCGGTTTATAATCCACGAGCTAACGGTCTGGCCGAGGCCTTCAACAAGACCTTGACGAAGATCATGAAGAAAACGGTGTCCCGAAGTAAAAAGGATTGGCATGAGAGGCTGCAAGAGGCTCTTTGGGCGTATCGAACTACGTTCAAGACGGCCACGAACACAACGCCATATGCGTTGGTATTCGGTACAGAAGCAGTACTCCCCCTCGAGATAGAGTTACCCTCTCTACGAGTGGCAGTCCACTACGAGCTGATGGACGAAGAAAATGCTCACCTTCGACTTGAGGAGCTTGATGCCCTTGATGAAACCCGGCTCATAGCGCAACAAAATCTGGAGGCCTATAAAGCAAAGATGACGCGCTCATATGAAAGATTGACCCGGCCAAGGACATTCCGCCATGGCGAACTCGTGCTAGTTGTCAAAAGGCCTATGATTCCCAATCGCGCCAAGCGGGGAAAATTCGAGCCAAACTATGAAGGCCCGTACATCATAGACAAGGTCTACCAAGGTGGAGCCTATCTACTCATGGATATGCACGGTGAAAGGCCTTACAGGCCAATAAATGGCCGATTCCTAAAGAAATACTACGCTTAGCGAGTTACTGCCTAGGTCAATGATAGACGACGACGACTATGTCCACTCGCTATCTTCCTAAGCTCAAACTTTATAAGCAGTAGCCAGCCTTCTCCTGGACGGACCAAAACGTCCTTAAACTAACGAAGGACCGAAACGTCTTTAAACTATTACCGCAGCATCTTCAGGCTGACGAGATGAGTAAAATATATATATATATATAAAATAAATAAATAAAAATATATATATATATATAATAAACGGTATGTCCATAAGCAAAATGGACACGGATGAAAACCCGAAAGGGCTCCGTGAGTAAAAACAGCAGGGCTACCAGCGAGTGTTCATGAAAACCCGAAAGGGCGTGACCTCGTAAAAAAAAAAGAGAGAAAATAAAAAGAATAAAAAAAACGGTATGTCCGTAAGCAAAATGGGCACGGATGAAAACCTGAAAGGGCACCGTGAGTAAAAACAGCAGGACTACCGGCGAGTGTTTGTGAAAACCTTAAAGGGCGCAACCTCGTTAAAGGACACTTATAGGGTCCTCTCGATCTTGTAAGGAGAAACCACCCGCGTGAGATCCTTACGACTCACAAGGGAGCAACACACTTAGGAATCCCTACGATTCCTAAGGAGAAAATACACTTGCGAGATCCTCACGACTCGTAAGGAGAACTCTCTTATGGGACCCTCACGGCTCATAAGATTTGAAAGTCTTAAGTTACAGAGACCTGAACCTGTGCTTAAGCAAACCCCCCACAACTTTCGATATTGCCCTACAAGTGGCTCGATACTGACCCTTGTATACAATCTACGGGCGCGAATAAACATTTCCCTAGCCAAGCCCTATCCATGACTGGGGATATGTACGTATGATGAACAACACTTGTAGGTCCTCTCGATTTACAAGGAGAAAACCCTCTTGTAGGATCCTTACTACTTACAGAGGAACATACACCTAGGAATCCTCACGATTCCTAAGGAGAAAATACACCTACGAGATCCTCACGACTTGTAGGGAGAAATACCTTTGTGAGACCCTTACGGCTCATGAAGTCAAAAGCCTTAGCCGACAGGACCTTAACCCTGTTCCCTAAGCCACCTTTGCTCGACATCGACAGAGGAAGATGATGATTCGCTCCTGGCAATATCCCAGTTGTAGCGGTGCTGATGCCGAAATCGGTGTCTAATTTCAGGTTTATGGTGAAAAGCCGGTAGGCCGCACATGCATACGAAATAGCCGAAATGATGGAGCAACTTGCAATAAAAAGCAGCAAGTAAAAACGTATGCATACAATACAGCTGAAATGATTGGGCAACTCGCAATAAAAAGCAGCGAGTAAAAATAAAATAAATAGCCGAAACGATTGGGCAACTCGCAATAAAAAGCAGCGAGTAAAAATAAAATAAATAGCCGAAATGATTGGGCACCGCAAAAAAAAATTGCCGAAATGATTGGGCAATCGCGACCTTCGCGATATAAAAGCTGAAATGATAGAGCATTGCGGAAATGAAACAATAAAAATGAATGAAACTTTTGCCCTACAGTTGAGATCACATCGATCCCTGTATACAACCCAAGGGCACAAACAAAAAGGGGACTACATTTCCCCACCAGGCTGCGTCAAAGGGAAGTCAGATCTCGACGACCACATATACAGCCTGGAGACCAACAGCGGCGTTCCTCCTCATTCGAGCAGGACACGGACGTGACATCACCAATCGGAGCCACGACAAAGTCCCCAGTTCCAAGACTCTACGGTTCACAGACAACCTAAAGTCAGCAAATGACATCCGTCGCGGAAACAAGTCAGCCAACGACCTCCGTCGCGGAAACAAGTCAACCAACGACCTCCGTCTCGGGAAAAAGTCAACCAACGACCTCCGTCTCGGGAACAAGTCAACCAACGACCTCCGTCTCGGAAACAAGTCAACCAATGACATCCGTCTCGGAAACAAGTCAACCAACGACCTCCGTCTCGGGAACAAGTCAACCAACGACCTCCGTCTCGGAAACAAGTGAACCAACGACATTCGTCTCGAGAACAAGTCAACCAACGACCTTCGTCTTGGGAACAAGTCAACCAACGACCTCCGTCTCGGAAACAAGTCAACCAACGACCTCCGTCTCGGAAACAAGTCAACCAATGACCTCCGTCTCGGGAACAAGTCAACCAATGACATCCGTCTCGGAAACAAGTCAACCAACGACCTCTGTCTCGAAACTAGTCAACCAACGACCTCCGTCTCGGGAACAAGTCAACCAACGACTTCCGTCTCGGAAACAAGTCAACCAACGACCTCCATCTCGGGAACAAATCAGCAAACGACCTCCGTCGCGGAAACAAGTCAGCAAATGACATCCGTCGTGGAAACAAGTCAGCAAATGACATCCGTCTCGGAAACAAGTCAGCAAATGACATCCGTCTCGGAAACAAGTCAACCAACGACCTCCGTCTCGGAAATAAGTCAACCAACGACATCCGTCTCGGAAACAAGTCAACCAATGACCTCCGTCTCGGAAACAAGTCAACCAACGACCTCCGTCTCGAGAAAAAGTCAACCAACGACCTCCGTCTCGGGAACAAGTCAACCAACGACCTCCGTCTTGGAAACAAGTCAACCAATGACCTCCGTCTCGGAAACAAGTCAACCAACGACATCCGTCTCGGGAACAAGTCAACCAACGACCTCCGTCTCGGGAACAAGTCAGCCAACGACCTCCGTCCCAGAAACAAGTCAGCCAACGACCTCCATCTCAGAAATAAGTCAGCCAACGACCTCCATCGCGGAAACAAGTCAGCAAATGACCTCCGTCGCGGAAACAAGTCAGCCAACGACCTCCGTCTCGGAAACAAGTCAGCTAACGATCTCCGTCTCGGAAACAAGTCAGCCAAGGACCTCCGTCAAGGAAACAAGTCAGCCAATGACCCCCGTCGCGGAAACAAATCAGCCAATGACCTCCTCGTCGGAACAATGCTCCGACCCGGAAACAAGTCAGCCAACGACCTCCCCGTCGGAGCAATACTTTGACTCGGAAACAAGTCAACTCACCAACCACTTACGAGTCCTCTCGATTTGTAAGGGAGAAAATTCTCTTATAAGATCCTTACGACTTATAAGAGAAAATACACTTAGGAATCCTCATGATTCCTAAGGAGAAAATCTACCTACGAGATCCTCTCGATCCGTAGGGAGAAAAATCTCTATGAGACCCTCACGGTTCATAAAGTTGAAAAGTCTTAGACAGCAGATCTGAACCTGCGGCCTAAGCCATCGCTATCTCTTGGAGAAATCTAGATGCTTACTCTATTATCTGTCAACCATGTTCACTAAGGTAACACGCGGATAATAAAAGAAGGAAGAAAGCGACAGAAAGAACATTTGATTGGCGTTAGATCAAGCATTCGAGACACACTCATTCATGCATGAGCAAAAGACTCAGAACGGGGAATAAGACAAGCTGAAATAAAAATGTTCATTCATGTTCCAAAAAGGTTCTTACAATCATGAAGAAATAAATAACAAAATTATTAAAATGTCTACAATGGTATAACCTCAGACCCAGGACATGGGTTGAGGAACTCGAAGGTAACCCTATCTAAGACTTTCCAAGCCTCGCAGACCATCCTAGTGTGCTTTCTTTCACGAGCACAAGCGTCGGGGTCCCCCATGATGTCTTCCTCCCTCCAATAAGCAGCGAGTATGGCGGACTGTTGGAAAGCCTGGTGCAGGAGATCGACAAGGTTGTCTTGCCGTCTCTTTGAGATTAGGTGCATCAGATACACCGAGTGCATCTTGTCCTCGGCAGCATCCAATGCCCCAAGCGGCACGCCGGAACAGAATAAGGGAAATGCTTCTCAAATGGCTCCCACGATAAGCTTCAGGAGAGAGGAATGTCGGGGAAGCAGTTGACCGTTATATGCGTCGAAGCGGCTCATGATTTCAGCACACTCCGCATTTATGAACTCTCAATTTTGAGAACGGCCAAGTCGGCGGATGTCCCCGTAAGAGATGATCTCGTCAAGATCGTACATGTGGGCGTCCATTGTTTCTGTGAAAGAGAATCAACAAAATTATCAGAAAGACTGATTAAGCAAAGCGATATACTGCACCGAGGAATATGCCATCTTTAAACTCCAAGATCAATGAAAAACTCCTAAGAGTTTTTTTTATATGATTTGGAAGGAGCAAAGCTCCATTAATGAAATGAGAAAATATAAGGAAAATCTTTTAGAGAGCAAAGCTCTATTAATGGAACCCTAATAGGGTTCTCCTTAGACCTTTTTAGAGCAAAGCTCTGCAAAGTGAAACCCTAAATGGGTCTTCTTTAGATCAGGGATCTATTGAGAGCGATGCTCTTAAAATTGATTTAATTTAATCCAAATTAATTTTTACCTAAAGGGCGAACTTTTAAAAGTGCTTAAACAAAAGAGCAGGGCTCTGAATAAAATTCCTATGAAGAGATGAAAATCATCCGAGGGACCAAAGGTCCTATTTATAGGCAATAAGTGCCATTTCAACTTCCTGACGGTTGGAATTCTGCCATCCCTGCGCTCACGTTTGGGGGCCACGTAAGCACAACGGTAGGGGGCATTTATTTACCCCAATCAGAGCAAAGCACTGTTCAAATTCCAAGGCGGAAAACGAAACAACGCTTCTGTTTCCCCCAATCAGAGCAAAACTCTGTTTTGAAAATTAAAATTAAAATAAATGAAGCAACGCTTCAGATTCCCTGCGCTGCGCGCAGAGTGCCACGTGTCAAAATCAGGCACGCCAGCGCAGGGAGCGCAGCGCCCAAGGCAGTGCGCCCAATCAGAATAAGGCTCTATTTAAAACAAAGATTAAAAGAGCAACGCTTCAGATGACTTGCGTTCTGCGCTGCGCGCCACGTGGCAGCGCAGTTGCGCTAGCGCAGTTGCGCAGCGCTCTGCGCTGCGCGCCACGTGGCAGCGCAGTTGCGCTGCGCTCTGCGCTGCGTGACATGTGTCACGCGCTGGGACGTTTGCGCCAAACAGAAATAAAATTTTAATAAGATCTTTCTGTTCTTGTTAAAACAAGAAGATTGTCTTCTGTAAAACAGAAGCCCTTGGATCAAAGATCCAACGGTGGGGAAAATTCCCCAAATCACTCAGAGAAAGATTTCTTTAACAAATTTAACTAATTTATTGGCACTATATAAAGGACCGTAGACCCCAATTCATGAGGATCATCAACATTGTGAGAGATTGAGAACCTCAAAACAGAGAGAACTCTGAAGAAATTTCAAGAAAAAGGTAAAAACCTTCAAAAAATAGAAGAATTTCTTCTAATAGATCATTGATCTAAGAACAAGATCAATGATCTTCAAATAATAAACAGTGCTTTGCACTTTTTTATGAACCACTGGTTGTCTGAAACAAGAGAAACAAGAAAAACTTGTTTTCTTTGATCTAAATTAGATCAAGAAATCAAACAGTGCTTTGCACTTTTTTTTATGCACCATTGGTTCTGGAATCTTAAAGATTCTCAAGATTAATTAAATAGTGCCTTGCACTTGCAAAAAACTGCACTGTTGCGCTCTTGGGTTGGCGCAAGCCACCAGAGAACGCCACATGTCAGCTCCAGAACAACTTGCGCTGTGCGCTTTTAAATAGAGTATTGCTCTCTGAAATTTGCGCAACTCACCAGAGCGCGCCACGTGTCAGCAGCGCAACAGCGCAGTGCATTGCGCTTGCGCTCACCAGAGCGTGACACGTGTCACCTCCACATGCGCTTGCACTCATTGATTGGCGCAAAGCGCCTGACAGGCCACGTGGCCACTGTCAGATAATTAATGCACTGCATTATTGAAAAGAAGGGCCGAGCCCAGTTAAAAAAAAGCCCTAACAGGCCTAATAAAATGCCATGCATTATTTTAAAAAGGGCAGAGCCCAAGCAAAGGTCTGTCAGACCAAAACAGATGCCCTGCATCATAAAAATAAAGGGGCAGGGCCCAATCGAAGGCCTAATAGGCCAACTACAAATAAAATGTTGAACATCTTCAACTGGACTTAGCCCAATTCCGGCCGTAAGTCCTCAAATTAAATTGACTAAGCACGACTGCTCCCCTAAATCAATTTACATCCGGTTCAAGGGTACATCTCTGAACTCCTCTGACACCTATCGTTGTAATCATTCAACGACGTCAGAGAGGTGACGGGTCCCGACAACCACATATCGATACGGACTGCGAGGTCCTTAAACTCGTGGACCGAAACGTCCCTAAACTAATATTCGTCCCAAAATGGGAATGTTGGACCGAAACGTCCTTAAACTAATACTCGTCCCCAAATGGGAATGTTGGACCACCACGTCCCTAAACTGGAACATGGACCACCATGTCCCTAAACTGGAAATCGATCGCAACGTCATTAAACTAAACAGTAGAGCCAATTGCTCTCTTGTCGGATATAAATGATCCCGTTAAGTCGATCTTAGTCTGGAGATTAGACTAACGTATCCTTAACAAAAGTTTAAGTTGATCTTAGTTTTAAATAGGGCTAACGTATCCTTAAACTAAAACACCAAACCCAAATCTAAATAAATACGGATTTGGACTAATCCACGTCCTACGAGCGACGGCATCACTTAGTCTCCGTATACAATCCACGGGCAACCACAAACAAAACAAACACACACGACACGAAGTGAAATTCTGTAGAAGGAGAAAGTTGTTACCGCGACACGGTAGTGTAATTAACTGCAGGGGCTTGCGCCTGCAGGGAAGAGCGTCCCCACAATAAAAAACCCCTCAAGCGAGGGGGAATCTGACGAAGTCTGCTACATCGGCCGCATCCGTCTAAACCTCCGATATACGGTGCAATAAATCAACTTGGTATCTTCGGAGAGGTAGACGGATAAAACCATATAGCATCTGTCCCGAATCACAGGCAAAGACGTCCTCACGTCGTCGCCGCCATTCGGAGGGGAACACAAGTCATTCACAATACTTCTAAAGTTCTTGAAAGATTCTATGCCCCCGGGAAATAACGTGCCTGACAGCTGGTACGGAGCCCAGAAGATGTCTGATTTGGGTTTGATTCAAGCATGTCCCAAAAATTGCGTGTTGTACCGGAAAGAATTCAGATTTGAAAAAGTGTCTAACATGCGGAGAGGCCAGGTATAAGCCGAAAGATTCTGATAAGAAGTCTGATATACCTGTCAAGATAGCACAATACTTTCCCATAACACAGAAACTGCAGGGGCTATTCAGGTGCAAGAAAACAGCCAAGGTAATGATTTGGCATCACCCTGCTCCTCCAAGTGAAGATGGAAAAATGAGTTATCCAAGAGATTCACCGGTATGGAAGGATTTCGATAGGAGGCATGAAATATTCAGTAGCGATCCTCGCAATGTCAGGCACAGACTCGCTAGTGATAGCTTCTGCCCATTCAACTATATGGCTGGAAGCCACAGCACATGGCTCGTTTTAATGATAATTTATAATCTGTTGTCTTGGTTGGCTATGGATCAATCATACTTTATGATGCCTCTTCTTATCGATGGACCAAATTCACCGGGAAACAGTATCGACGTCTATCTCCGACCTCTGATCGATGAGTTAAATCTTTATTCATTGATGGTGTAGAGACTTACGATGTAAACACAAATACAACTTTCATACTGCGTGTGGCTTTAATGTGGACAATTAATGACTTTCCTGCGTATGGAATGCTATCAGGTTGGTCCGTACATGGTCACAAAGCATGTCCTTATTGCCATCAACATACAACATCAAAATTCTTAAATTTTAGCAGGAATGTTTGTTATGCGGCCATCGACGTTTCCTGCCTCTAGACCATCCCTACAGGTTAGACGCTGTTCACTTTAATGGTCATCAGGAGTTTCTTGGACCTCCATCCCCATTGTCCGGAAAGGACGTGACTGCTCAGTGGGATGGTTACAATAATGTGATCTTCGGGATAGATCCGACAAAATAGGTCAAACCACCATTCTGGAACAAGTTAAGTATTTTCTTCGAGCTTCCGTACTGGTCAACAAATTTAGTGCGTCATTGTCTGGACGTCATGCACATAGAGAAGGAAGTATCCGAGCACGTACTCAACGTACTCAAGTTAAGCATTTTGCTCTTACCTATTTAGAAAATCATTTTTTAATTGTCTAGCTGTAGGTGGCGCCTCCACATCTCGGGCAGACGCCACCACCGCACCTGCGGGTATGTTTATATATCCTATAGTGTATGCATATTGATTTAGAATGTTATATTATTGATATACACATTCTTTTTGCAATTACTTATATAGTCAATGTTTGATTGTCTAATTATAGGTGATGTGTCCACATCTGGTGCAGGGGCCACTCCCGCCACTTCTGCGCCCTCTGCTCAGTCTGCAGGTTAGTATGAATAAATATAAAATATTTTTTCATTTTACATATCCTTTAAGAATAAACATGAACTTCATATAATTTTATCGATGTTTATTTTCTAGTTAGAGGGGATGCGTCCACGTCCGGGTCACCGGCTGTTCCTCACCGGCGGAACTATCGTCCCGCTCGTGCTGCTGCCCAGGCCTAGGCTCGTGCTTCTGTCACCGGAGGTATATATCACACTTCAATTTTCGTTAAACCTTGATTTCTTAATACAACTTTGTCTTAATATTAATTGTCTTGATATTTCTTATAGATGCAGGGCAGCCCCATCCTGAGAGGGGGACTCGGGGCCCGAATCAGTCCCACAGGCTGAGGCCCGACAGAGCTAGGGGGAGGCAGTATTCCACCTCTTCTTTACCCCCGATTATCGCTATACCGGCGATTATGCCGAGAGGTTCGGCCGGTATATGGGGGATGAGAGCTGCCTCGTGAAGAAGTATCCACTTCACGTTGAGTGGGGCGATCATCACCGTCGCTCATTTGCCCTCTTCTGGGATCAGGCTCGTGTATTAATATATATTTTCATTTGACTTATCCAATATATTTATTATTATTTAACACTTGCAATTTAATAACATTGTTTTTTTGTATTTGCAGTTGGATTACGACTTTCAGCCTGTACTCGACCCTGATCACCCTGAGAGAGTGCTCGATCTTCACGCTCTATACCATGACCTGATGAAGAACATGCAATCAAAAGCCCGATACAATAGGAACGAGCTGAAGATCGACTGCTATTCCTAGTGGATGGCGACCCTCGAGGCAGAGAGAGCGGCTCTCCTACATACTCCGGCCTTTGCGAGAATCGACGTAGATACATGGCCTCTCTTATGCCAATATTTCGACTCTCAGTGCAAACAGGTTTGTAATTTAAATGTAATTCATTGTTTAGTATATAATTTATTTTTTTGTGTTGTTTAATTAGAAAACTAAATCTGAATGTGTTGTGCAGAAATATGCCGATCAAAATAAAGAGAATAGGAAGTCGGAGAAGAGGGGTCGCCCCACTTATACAGGTGGCTCGAAGAATATTACTCGTGCCATGGAGGCATTGGTAAATTACAATAGGTCTATTATGATATAATGTGATATTAAGAGTTATTTTATAATATATGTAAATTTTTTGCGAATTGCAGAGAGCTCAGACCCTGGCGCAGGGTGGTACACCGAGCGTGCTGACCGCGTATCTTGCCGTCCACGGCACCTCGACAGATCCCGCCACGGGCGAGCTTCGATTCCCCGACACCGCTACCCAGGAGTATTACGTAAGTGTTAATATTTATTCTAACAGGTTTGAAATTTTTGTTTTGAAAAGTTCAAATTTAAATGATATACTTATATTTTAATGGTTAATGTGGGTGTAGGAGCGGGTGGTGGAGCAGGCGGAGGCATCGGGGATTGATTTTACTGGACAGAACGATCCGATGCTGCTGACCCCGGTGCTAGACGCCGCACACGGAGGGCACCACGGAGGTTGGGAGAAAGGCCGGGGACTGGGTGCTAGCAGGGCCCATATGAGGTTGGACTCCACTCCGGCGGTTACTTCCCCTACCCCCGTGAGCGACGTCTAGAGCATGATGTTGCCGCTTTGAAGACCACCGTCGAGGAGTTGAAGGAGATGTTGGTACATATACTACTTAATAGTAAAATATTATATCACATTATAGATAGTAACATATGCAATATTAGTAGTCTGAGCTTATTTGGTTGTAGACTTAGTTTTGATTAATCATACTTACATAAAACTGTCTAATTATAGGGTTTTCCAAACTAGATATCCAAACGAGGCCTAAGTCCCTAAGTATTCTTAGATTGGGGTTACGCAATAACATGATAATGATACGAATTCAACTAAAATCTAATACACAGTTCTTACTCATTTATTACACACAAAATTGAACAGATACGATAGGCTGCGGCTCCACATGCATCTCCTTCGGCTGCGGCTCGCAACCACTACCTCGGCTGTGGTTGCGCAAACCACTCCTACAGCTCCACAGCCTGCTCAGACTCCTGCACAGTCCGCTCTTTCATTAGTCGAGTTTTTGATGACTCAGGGCTGCACCGAGGAGCAGATGCGTCAGATTACGGCGTTTATCAGAAGTGGAGGAGCTGGAACAAGCTAGGGTAGCTTTTTTCTTATATTTTAAGCATGTATGTATTTATATGATACATATTGTATATATTTTGGACGATATTGGTGTTGTTTGCGTGTTCACGATGATTTAGATTGATATCGTATTTTGTTTGTTTATTTCTTTTATATATTATGCGTGAGATGTTGATTATGAATACTGCGATATTTGGTTATATGATGTATATATTGCACAGGGCGGGGAAATAACAGGAAGCCCATTTTTTTAAAAAACCATGATATTGTCCCTACGGATTAATCCGTAGGGCCATATCTTGCCCCTACGGATTAATCCGTAGGTCCAACGTTTGCCCCTACACAGTTAGCCGTAGGGGCAAAATATCAGGATACCTGATATTTTGCCCTTATTGACTCAGTAACAGGCGTTAAACTTGCCCCTACGCATGTATCCGTAGGGGCTTCTATCTGGACCTATGGAGAACACCGTAGGGGCATGTTCAGGCCCTACGAAGTTATCCATAGGGCAAGTATTTTATTTTATAAACCAATAAATTAAATAAATATATTGTCCAGATGGACCTACGAATAAATCCGTAGGGGCTTATATCTGGACCTACGAAGAACTCTGTAGGGGCATATTAAGGCCCTACGACGTTAGCCGTAGGGGCAAGTATTTTATTTTATAAACCGATAAATTAAATAAATATATTGTCCCTACGATGTCAGCCGTAGGGAAATGTGTCCCTACGGAGGAAAGCGTAGGGGCAATTATTTCTCCGTAGGGGTATGTTCAGGACGAAAACTTGCACCTGCGGCTTTTGCATCTACGGCTTATTTTTGTGCCCCTACGAATATATCCGTAGGGGCAGTGCTTTGCCCCTACGGATAAAGCCGTAGGGGCAACCTCTTATTGTAGTAGTGTTCATATATTAGCTTGAAGGTGGTAGTAGGAGCAATGTTTGATTGCTTGGCTTAGCTATGTTTGTGAATTTCTACAACTAGGAGTGCATGGAGATTGCTTGTGCATGTTATGGATTGCTTGTGAGAGCTTGTGTAATTTGTTTCTTTGTGATCTGAAAAGGCTTGTAACAAGTACTAGGATGTTTCCATAGCATAAAGGTTATAATGTTTTATCACTTGCTTATATTGTTCATTCAAAATGTGTATGACTCATGCATGCATTATTTTTCTGCATTTAATTTTTATACTGTTTATACTTTTTTTAAACTATACAAACAGTTTCAGACATCAAAATCATAATAAATAGTAAGTTGAAGCACAGTGACTATCATTAGCTAAGGTGGCTACTACTTGCTGGTGACATTTCGTGAACTTATACATTCATGCTGTATGAAAATGCATTATTCATTCCTGTGGTGTTGGTTCATTTGAAAGGAATATGTTCTTTTATTGCAATCCTTGAGAAAACATCAAGCTTGCCCATCAGAGTTATTTCTACAGTGAATTTATGGACAATAGTGAGTTATCTTTGATATTTTATTTTTCTCCGAACATCGGTTCTATTAATTTTTACGTATTTTTACTCTGTACATACCTTTGGAAAGTTCTTTGGTTTCTTACAACATTTGTTCTGAGAAATCAGGTTGCATAACTTTCACTGGAGTTCTTGAACAGATAAAGACCTTATTCTATCAATGAAGGATGATGGAAGGAAAATCGCTCTCATCTACTATAAGGTATCATATTCCCTCTTTATTTCTCTTCAATTATTTTTTGAGTCCATTTTTTCGTTTATTAATTACATTCCCTCGTTCAATTTCAATACCCGCTAGAAACTGTGCCAAAGATAATACCATAATCTGCGGTTTTTCTATTGGTTTTGGTTTTATGCAATGGACATCTCTACTACTATAACACAGGCAGTGAGGGGTAGTTTCAATTAGGATGGAGCATTTTTCATTTCCCACTGATTATAATTAATATGATTGAAAATGTATTTATATTCTGCTTCCCTATTTACGTACTCTTTACTATAAGGGGTCATGCAAAATTTAGAACCTTTGTCTTTTAATGTTCAGGTGTTTGCTAATTTATATGCACTACAGTAAATAGATGGTTGGCTTTTACGAATTCGGATGGCTTTATTTTGAGCTTTACTATCAACTCAGGGAAATATTAAGCTCTTGCTAATTGCCATTGTGGTTGTATATGACTAAAACAGTTTGTTGGTATTGAGTGTATTTTCCCTTATAAGTCGCTTACGTTAGAACTTAGAACTATTTTTATATTAGTCCTTGAAATCTGTTTTTAGGTCCTTCCAATCCAATTAGCTGTATCTAATAAAGACAGGGAATATTTCGTTTGATGTTGCTTTTCTCCAGTAATCAAACAGAGAAGCAGTAATTATCGAAGGCCTAATATTATTAGAAGAGAACATTCAAATTAAAATATTGTTGTGATGCAATCATCAGATTCTATTGGTAGTACAAAACAAAATTGTCTTACAGCAGATCATTTGGCATGTAAGCCAGTCCCAAAACTAGTGTAGCATCATTAATTAAAATTTAAAGAAAAGAAAGCTATCATGAGGAATCAAAGCCACGTGAACATGATCTTTCTTAGCATCAGCTTTAGTCGGACGTTTTGTGGTTATCGTGTTGTCCGTTAATAAAGATGAAATAATTTGAAGAATAATTTAGATTCTATAAAATTATAAAATTGCTTTAATGTCAAAATTAAAAGGAATCCTATCCAGTCCTTAATCCTAATGATACTAGACTTATCTCCAGTTCTCTTATGTGTATGGTAAATTTCAACAAGATACTCTTATAACTATTTAGTCTTACTAAACACAAAGTTTCGTTATTATAAAAATCCCTTGAACTTTGTTTCAAGGGAGTTTTTTTTATTAGAACAACTTTAATTACTACCCTTAAATGTGGCATTTTGAGGTAGTTTATTGAAAGACAACGATACTTAAGGGTGTTTTAGTAAATCCTATGTGTCTAGTATTATTTTGTGTACTTTTTTGACCGTCTTTATAATGTCATAGCTTTATATGTGCTGCAACTCTAGATTGTCTTTCTAGAAAATTCAAACTTATTTTTGTTGTTGTTGAGATAAACTTTGTTTCCAAGTTCCCTTGCTTCATTAATAAGATAATAATGAGACAACGAGATTCCACCAAGACATATACAACCCAAGTGTTTCCGACGCTCCAAACAAGAGGCGGAAACAAATAAGCATACCCACAAAATAAGCTAATAAATATAAGTTTTAAGAAACCCTCCTAAACATAAACTAAAAGTCTTAGCACATCCATCCAGCAAACAGTGATACATGTCCTTGAATATTGATGGAGGCTGTGATCTTCTTCAGATATTGTCCTCCGTCGATCCTGTGATGGCGGTCTTTGACGGTTGAGATTTGGTTTGGGAGTTGTTGAATGTGTGGATCTCAATGGATTGGCATTGACGCCGAGCTATCTGTAAAAGAAGTCCCGGGATGGGTGACCACCGTAGGACCCCCCGACGATCAAGTTAGTGTCGGGGAATAAGTGCAGAGTAACGGTGTATTGGAAATGATTTCGAGTTACCTGAGTCGTCTGAGAGGGGTTTATATAGTGGTCGCGTGGAGCGAGTAGGCGCAAGATCATCGCATTCAGTTACTTCCCTACGTTATTCTCGCATTAATGGCGGGATACGCCCATTAATGGGAAGATGCGCTAGCGTGGGACACGGAACGTATGGAGGAGGATATCTCACCCTGGCGAAATACGCGGAGCCGTTGCGGGGGCGCTTGGCTTCCACGCTCTCGGTTGATCGGTGAGGCTGAGAAAGCTCAGCATGTCAGGAGCTCGGAGACGAGCCGGGAGGCCGAGGAAGCTCAGCATGTCAGGAGCTCGGAGACGAGCCTGGAGGCCCAGGAAGCTAGGCATGTCAGATGGCTCGAAGACGAACAAGGAGCTTGAGGAAGCTCGGAGACGAGCTGTTGGTAGTTTGCTAGGTGAAGGCGGAAAGTACTCAGGGAGGTCTCCTGAAAGGTCGGATACTTTCTCGAGACGAGGTCCTAAGGAATGCCTGTAATGCAACTCATTTATTCCACTTCTGTAGCCTTCGAGATATGTCATCCGCCACGTGTCGTAATTTGAGAAAATACCACTTTTGAGCATCATCATTAGCCCCCCACTCTCGTTCCGACCTATTTATGGGTCGAGTCGAGAGTGGCCTGCTCGGTTTTTCTTCGTCTAAGTTTGGCGCCGAGAATCAGAATGTGGATCGCTCGGGAACGACATAGCGTTTGGCGGTTGCATCGTTTTAATCTTTGGGCCTACGTGTCGTCTCGTCGTGCGCCTGAGTTTTCGCACGTATCTCGGATAGCGTCAGCAGATCGGTGAAATGATTGCGCTTTAAAGAGGGGGCGCGGTTTCAGTCGATTCGCCAGTTAGGATACGGACCACGTGTCGGACGTCGATTGGCGGGCGAGACAGGCTGTCTTTCACTCCTGCCACCGAAGAGACGTCCTCAATAGTTGACCGCCGCATGGAGCTTCGACTGCTTCTTGGACGCGACGTTTCGATTTAGCGGGAACCAATCTGGGACGTAGGATATTCTTTTTTGGGGTGTATAAATAGGAAGGACCATCCTAGGGCCAACACTTTGCTCTGATTCTCATTCATTGTTGAAGATTGCCTGGCGCTCCACTTCTTAGATTGGATCCCCTGTTGATTTTTCCTTGGTGAGTCCTTCCTTTGAATCATGTTAGATGCCTTCATCTGAGGAGTTTGTAGAGATAGTAAGGGTAAAGTCGGACGATGAGGCCTCAGTTTCTGGGGCCGAGTTCAGTTGGTCTTCCTCCTCTTCGGCTTCAGATAGACAAGAGGGTTTTTCTTCTTCGTCTTCTGTATCGGGTTCACCCCTAAAGTCAGGGCCGTCCTTATCACTCGCCGTCGGGCAGCGACAAGGGCTCCCAAGATGCGCATCGGGAACACCCATGATGCATCCTCCGTTTTAAAGAGTCTGGACGAGCTTTCCGAAATTCGGACTCGATTCCGCATCCCCTCCATCTATTCACTCCGTTTGGCTAGAAAGGGTGAGCAGGCAGACCAGGTGCAGGGCAAGAAAATTGCCCTGTATTTGGAAGTGTTCCGGGCAGAAATGCGTCTGCCCTTCCCAACCGAGGTTTGTGGGGTGCTTCGTTGCTTCCGTCTTGCCCCGGGCCAGCTAGCGCCGAACTCATGGAGAATCCTCCCCGGGTTTCTGGTCCAGCTAAAACTCGATCAGATCCCCTTCAGTTTGACCCTTCTTGTTTCTTTCCTTTGTTATAAAAATCATCCCGGCACCAGCAAGGAAGACCCAAGCTGGGTGTATTTCTCGTATAAAAAGCGTAAGGGTGGAGCGGCTGGGTCGGGGTAGTATTCGTCCCTTCTTCCATCCACGAATGGAAGGAGAAGTTTGTATTCGTCGGGCCACCTGAGGGCGAGGATTGGCCTGTGTCTACACAGTGGCACAGGGCCGACTGCCCGAGGGCAAAGCAAACGACTTCCCCCGAGGCGAGGGTAGTGTCCCAGTAGGAACCAATCCAGCGGGCGGATGTTCTGCTATCTGAGCAGGCACTGAGCTGGGCTGGGCTTAGTCCTGCGCATTTTCTGGGTAAGTTAGGGCCTTCGGCGACCTGTTTAGACTTCGTTAACTTCTTTCACCTTTTCAGTGTCGCTAACTCCCTTTTCTTTGTGTGTTCTTTTTTTTGTAGAGCCCAGGGACTGATCGAAGATCCTAGCCGTCATAGCCGCCAAGAACCAAGGAAGGAAGGCCGGGGGCACAAGCCCGTCCTGACCCGGCCCGAGCTCAGCCCCGAGGCCAACTCAACCGTCCAAGCCTTCCGCCGCTCCCCGAGCCCCAGAAGAACGCCGCAGGGGTTCATAAGCACGCGGGGACCTGACGCCCCGGGCAAGAGAGGAGGAGGCTGAGCCCGCTGAAATCCCCCTCAAAAAGCTGAAGCGGACGGTCTCTCGGCCACCTTCTACCAGGTTCCCGGTGCAGGAGGGCGACTTCTGCATTGAGGTGCCCTCAGGGCTCTCCGTCGCCGGCAGCTTGCTTTTGGACATGGAGCAAGAAGCCGGGGGCAAGATTCCCCGGGGGACCATGAAGGCCCAGGTGGCCGCCATAGCCCAGAAGACGGTTCAGATCGGTACTTGACTTTTCTTAAAATTTCTTAAGTCTTATTTCCTTGGTTTGAGCTTTTTAACCCGTTTGCTGTTTTCCTCAGGTCCTTCATCACTACGCTCTCCTCGTCGCCATGGAATCCGAGGAGGTAGCCCCGGACATGAAAAAGACGTGCGAATCCTTCTCACGGGAGGAGGAACTCCGCCTCCAACTGCGGTAGGCAGAGGAGAAGACCCTCCTCGATACTCGACTGGTCGCCGAGGGGCTGACGAACTCCAAGCTGAAGGAGTCTCATCGGCTCCTGGATGACTCCAATCGGGCTATCCAGGCCAAGTTGGAGGAGGTGAACAGCCTCTACAACTTGATGAAGAAGTCGAGGGACGTCCTCAAGAGGGATGTCCGGATGGCTATAGACGCGGTGAAGCTCGCCGAGAGCCGGGCGGCGAAGGCCGTGGAGGGATACAAGGTGTCCGACCAATTTTATGCCGATCTCGCCGAATCCACGGCCGTCGTGTGGCACAACGCCCTCGACGCCGTCAGGGAGTCTATGCCGGGGTTCGATGACAGCGAGCTCCGTGCTAAGTACCTCCTGACCGAGGAAGCGCCGCAAGAGGAAGTCACCGAGGATGCAGTTGGGGGCGAGGCTGTCGGCGGAAGTGCCGATCCTGAGGTCGCAGTTTTGGTCTCTGATGGCGGCCTCGAGCAGGATGAGATCTTGGCCGAGCGGGCGGCCTGAGCTTTCCTTTCTTGAAGATTTTTTCTTTTGAAATAATCCATTAAAATTTTGTAAGCCTCCGGGCATTTCTGTAAGGCTGAGGAGCTCAGAATATCTTGTATTTATCTTTGATTATAAATAAAGTACTCTTTTTTCCTTTGCCTAAATGTCAGCTCACTGCGCAAGTACTTTAGCTCGTATACTTTTCATTGTTTGAATCTTCATTGCGCAAGTATTTTTAGCTCATAGGTTTCTTTATCTTGCGAGTGTTAGGCTGGTGTCCACTTTTTCTGCAAGTATTTGTAGATGCGGTAGCCAAGCGTAGGAAGGTCAGTATCATCCTTTTCCCCGAAGTCGAGGTGGCGATCGCGTATCGGGTATGAATCGATTGATGGCCAAGAGTAGGAAGGTCGGTATCCTCCTTTTCCTTGAAGTCGAGGAGGCGATCGCGCATCGAGTATGAATTGATCGATGGCCAAGTGTAGGAAGGTCGATATCCTCCCTTTTCTCGGAGTCGAGATGGTGATCGCGCAGCGAGTATGAACCGATTGATTGGCCGAGCAGGAAGCTGCTCGGTGGCCTCATGAGGAGGGCTTTTAGATCCGCTTCTTTGTAGGGCAGGAATCTACCCGCTGTGGATGGACCGAACAGGAAGCTACTCGGTGGCCTCGGGACGAGGGCTTTGGATCCACAGCGTTGTTGGACAGGAAGCTACCCATTGCGGATGGACCGAGCAGGAAGCTACTCGGTGGCCTCGTGATGAGGGCTTTGGATCCAGAGCATTGTTGGACAGGAAGCTACTCGCTGCGGATGGATCGAGCAGGAAGCTTCTCGGTGGCCTCGTGGGGGGCTTTAGATCCATAACATTGTTGGGCAGGAAACTATCCACTGCGGATGGACCGAGCAGGAAGCTACTCAGTGGCTTCGTGAGAAAGGCTTTAGATCCATAGCGTTTTTGGACAGGAAGCTACCCGCTGCGGATGGACCGAGCAGGAAGCTACTCGGTGGCCTCATGAGGAGGGCTTTAGATACACAGCGTTTTTGGACAAGAAGCTACCCACTGCGGATGGACCGAGCAGGAAGCTACTCAATGGCCTCGTGATGAGGGCTTTGGATCCACAGCGTCTGTTGGGCAGGAAGCTACCCGCTGCGGACGGACCGAGCAGGAAGCTATTCGGTGGCCTCATGGGGGAGGGCTTTAGATCCACAGCGTTGTTGGGCAGGAAGCTACCCACCGCGGATGGGCCGGGCAGGAATCTGCCCGGCCGCCTCGTGGTGAGCGCTTTTAGATCCACGACGTTTGTTGTGCAGGAAGCTATCCGCTGCGTATGGACTGAGTAGGAAGCTACTCGGTGGCCCTGCAATAAGTTATAGCATGGAAACAGAGAGAAGCGGTTTAGATTGCAGGGAAGCAAGAATTTTTATGATTAAAGAAAATACAGATTCAATGATTTAATTTAAACTCTCCCGCATCAAATGAACGGATTTGGCAGGTGTCCTCGTTGCTCGGACTTGGGTCAATTGGTGACGACCATGATCTGCCCTATTGTCAGCTTTTCGGTTGTAACTTGGACGGCTTGCCTCCTATCTGCTTGACGTTTGTCTCGCATGTATTTCTCCAAGTGGCCGGAGAGGTTCAGCTTTTCGATGTAATCGCACAGCTATTTACAATCCTCGGTCGGATGGCCTTGCGTCCGGTGATAGGTACAATACGGGCCTCGGAGCCATTTCCCCGTGCTTCGGGTAGCCGGCGGGAGCCTGAAGAACCTCTCGCCCTTAGCTTCCTCCAACAGCTCGGTTTGGGAAATGTTCAGAGAGGTGTACTCTGGAACCTCGGGGAAGAAAGTCTCAGATGATTGTCTTTCCTTTTCTCTTCCCTGTCCTTTTTCTTCCGGTCTTCTTGGTCGGCTCGGGACAGGTTTGAGTTTACTTCTGAATCGAACTGGATTTCTCGTTCGGTCCAGGCTTTCACTTCGGCCATGGTCTTAGGATGCGCCAATGCAAAAGAGCGGAGCCACTCTTTGTGTCTGAGACCCGACCTCAGCGTGGTGATGACCATTTCGTCGCGGTGCTCGGGTACCTCTAGGAGGGCATCGTAGAAGCGGGTGACATACCTTTGAAGGATTCCTTGTCCCCGTTCTTGACAGTGAATAAGTAGTCGACTGTCTTCTTTTATCGTTGGTTACCGACGAAATGACTGAGGAATTCGGTAGCCAGCTCCTCAAAGGTAGAGATAGAGCACGGTGTAAGCCCCCAGAACCAGTCCCGGCCAGGTCGGATCAAGATGGCAGGAAAATTTTGGCATTGAGCTGCGTCTGAGTTATCTTGGAAGCTCATGCCTGCCGTAAATGCGTCCAAGTGGTCCTTCGGGTCGGACATACCGTCGAAGAGGGCCACTTTGGACGGCTTGTTCCTGGACGAGACGTGCTCGGCCAGCAGCTCTTCTGTAAAGGGCTTTGTCAGTGAGTCGGCAGAGTATCTGGCCCCTTCGCCGGATGCATGGTCATCCCGTCGTATGCCTTCGATTTTCTTTTCGAGGGCTTCAAGTCGGAGGTGGTACCCCGAGGATTCTGCACAGTCGGAATGGTGGCTACCTCCGCTCCGGGTCTGCGCAATGGTGCGGATCCGATTCCGTTCTATCAAATTTCTCAAATTCTCGGGCGAGGCCCTCCTCGAGTGGTCCCGGCGTTCGCTGTTCGCACAGCCCTCGTGAGCGTAGGGGCACGGTCATGCCTGAAAGCGGGAGAGCTGACCGACACCTCCTTAGGAGGAGAGAACGCACGGCGGGCATCGGAGCGACGACCCAGTCTTCCTTGGGATTGGGGCGTGGAGCTGTCCGATGCCCAGCGAGTCATGGAATCAATCGCCGCATGCGCGTCACGGTGGCCGGAGTCGGCACGCCGGCGCTCGGTGACGCTGGGATGAGCACGAGTGAGATCGAGGGCTTGAGCGTGCCCATCTGTCCTTCTGCGGACGTCGTTATCCCGGGGAAGGGGAACGGCGGTCTGGTGGGTAGGGCCCGCTGCTTGAACGCGGACGAGAGCATCCACCGGCGATGTGAGCCTATCTATCCGAACGGATAAGGCGTTGATCACGTTAGGAGGAGGAAACGAGCCACTCCCACCTTCGTTATGGCGGCTCGTATTTGGATCGTCGCAGTTGTCGCTCGCCATCGGGTCGAGGGCGGAACATCAACTTTAGGGGTGGAGAAGCTTCTAAAACGTGTTTCCACAGACGGCGCCAACTGATGGAGGCTGTGATCTCCTTCAGATGTTGTCCTCCGTCGATCCTGTGATGGTGGTCTTTGATGGTTGAGATTTGGTTTTGAAGTTATTGAATGTATGGATCTTAATGGGTTGGCGTTGACGCCGAGCTATCTGCAAAACAAGTCCTCGGGTGGGTGACCACCGTAGGACCCTCCGACGTTAAGTTAGTGCTAGGGAATAAGTGCAGAGTAACGGTGTATTGGAAATGATTTCGAGTTACCCGAGTCATCTGAGAGAGGGGTTTATATAGTGGTCACGTGGAGCGAGCAGGCGCGAGATTATCGCCGTCAGTTACGCCCCTACGTTATTCTCACATTAATTGCGGAATACGCCCATTAATGGGGGGACGCGCTAGCGTAGGACGCGGAACGTGGGGAGGCGGATATCTCGCCCTGGCGAGATATGCGGAGCCGTTGCAGGGGCGCTTGGGTTCCGCGCTCTCGGTTGATCGGTGAGGCCTAAGAAGCTCGGCATGTCAGGAGCTCGGAGATGAGCCGGGAGGATGAGGAAGCTCGGCATGTCAGGAGCTCGGAGACGAGCCGGGAGGCCTAGGAAGTTAGGCCCGCCAGATGGCTCGGAGACGAGCTGTTGGTAGTTTGCTAGGTGAAGGTGGAAAGTACTCAGGGAGGTCTCCTGAAAGGTCGGATACTTCCTCGAGAAGTGGTCCTAAGGAATGCCCCTAATGCAACTCATTTATTCCGCCTTCGGGACATGTAATCCGCCACTTGTCGTAATCAGAGGAAATACCACTTGTGAGCATCATCAAATACTGTTGCTGCGGTATCCCCAAAAAGCCTCGGCATGTACCGAGGAAACCCAAGACTCTTACGCATCCCCACCTCCATCAATTCCCGCTTCAGGCCTAAAGAGCACCCCTGGCTATAAGTTCCCCAGCTTCTTCGATAGTCCTGCCCAAAGCAAAACATTTCGAGAGATTGTATTAGTGCCATCATTAAACTGTTTACGAGAATTATTAAAACAAACATCATTGGGATGTAACCAAATAGACCAAAGCACAGATGCAACAGCTACATCCCAATCACTTCTATTACATCACGTAATATTATTCCCTCTGAACTCTCTCCACCAAAACCAACATTCAATTCCACTAGTTGTGATACGATGGTTGTTAAGCAACCATATCCAAGCCCTAAGAGCAAACGTGCACAAAAAGAAAAGATGTTCAATGTTTTCCTCCGCTTCCCTACAAAGAACACATGTACTTGGCACCATAATATTTCTTCTCAACGAATTATCCTTGGTAAGAAGCGCGTGTTCGGCTAATAGCCACAGAAAGACCCGCACTCTCAAAGGTATACCCTTGTATTCCAAATATTGTCCGCTTCCCCCGATCTCCACCCAAAATTCAAACTCATTAATATTAATGTTATTTGACATTTGCACACTGATAAAGCTTTATTGCATGAAATTATAATTGTTGGAATATTTTAGACTATATTGTTATTAGGGTATACTGTATTATGATACTTGTGCATCAAGTAATTGTCATTCTTATATAAAGAGACCTTTGGTCATATAATAAAGCATCTCTTTCTCCTCTATTTTAACTTTAACATGGTATCGAAGCCAGAAAGAGTCAAGATAGTTAAACGGAGATCCGTTTTGTAATTGAAAGCAGGATGATCAATCTTGTTGTCCGTCATATCGAACATCGCACGCAAATAGAGTAAGCAATAGAAAGTGCAGATCTCACCTTAAGATCAATTTTAAATTGCTAATAAATAGCTAATAAGTAGCTGGCTACACTTTTTAAAATCAACAGTCCACTGATTTTAAAATAAATAGCTAATAAAGGGGGTTGATGTTACTCATCTAAAAAAATTGATCTTCGTCGACGATCTGTGCTACTGTGGCGATCGATATATGCTGTGGAAATCGATCTAGAGGAGATCCCACGAGAAAGAGGATGAAGATCTGATCTTCATCGACGGCGAGGAAGATGATCTGGGTTGAAGGCGAGGCTTCGAACATGCGTTGAGGGCTGCGGCAGTCTGGAGAGGCGGCGATGAGGCAGGCGAGGGACGCAGCGGCTTGGATTTGGAGACGAGGGCTACTGTCACGATCCGAAATAGCACGAGACTGGCCCTTGAATTATATGAAGTCTATAGGACCCCATCTAATTCAAGTAAGCTAAAAGCCCAGAAATCTAAAACCATTTTAAATAATAAATAAAGGAAAATTAGTTTTAGAAAGTGAAGAAAACATGTTTTAAAAACAAGGTTTTTAAATAAGTAAGCCGAATATGCATTTTTAAAAGTATTGTCTTTTCTGAAAATTTCGGCAGAGTTTCCTTTGTAAATACTGACCCCGAACGGGGTACAACAAGAATAATATATGCACAATGATAAAAGGCATCCCCAAGCGGGAGCTAGCTCTTCGTCAATCGACGGTCACAACCACGCAAGCAATATAATATACAACACCGAAGGGTGAGAATCAAAACTCAAAAGGAAACTCAAAAATATCATGAAAACCATAATACTACATTGCGCGACTCTAAGGTCGAAATAATACAAAACTGGTTTTCTAAGTCTGAAACAATATACAAGTTTGGTTGATGGAATTACTAGATACAACTGATTAAAATAAATACAAGGGTGGTCACCATGCGAGTGAACCCACCTACCAAAGCAATCACCCAGAAAGGAAGCAGTATGCCAGACAAGCCGTAATGAAACCTGTACGGCAAAACCTGCAAGAACTGTGGCACAATGGGGGTGAGTTTCCAACTCGTGAATAGAAAACATCACAGAGCAGAAATCATATGTATGATACAATCCTAGGTCAATACGATCAATAATATATATAAACCCCAAACGAATAAATCTGAAGCATGGAAAGGTGGCCAGGGTAAACATCTATACATAAGTGTAATCCCATGTACTCGTGTCAGTGCCTCAGGTAACGACATATCATAAATATGAGGTATGATCAATGTGATCAGTATGAATCAATGTCAACTATATCATGAAATCTATGAGTATGTGGATATCGTCCACGTGTCACCCAATGACATAAAGCATCATGCATGTAAATATCATAAAGTATATGCATGGAAGTATCAGGATATAAATCAACATGTGTCCCCCGCGACATATCAAAATCATAGAACCGGAGTGTCTAGTATCGACACTCGAAAACATCATGAAATCCGTACCCAGCATCGGCACGTAAATCCTCATATATCGGGCTCCGTCAGTCCGGAAAGGCCAACGGGCTCCGTCAGTCCGGATCGGCCCATATCATCTCTCAACTCCGGTCGGTATCCTCCGGATATCCGCCGAGCCCAATACTATCACCGATAGGTAGTAGTCCCTCTGCCAGGCTCACCGTCTACAACACAGCGATCCGTTCTCGTCCCGGGGTACCATACCGGGTCCACCATGTACCCGCAATCGGCCTCATCCAGCTCCTCAATTCGAGTTCACATGTCACACGTCTCATAACCGAGAAAACGCATGGTGGACGCATTGAAATATCATATCAAGGGAAACCGGGTTTTTAAAACAATACATATTCTCTTTTGAAATAATCACGGTTCCCAAATGTAGAAATCTCATGAAAACAAATATCTCAATGCGTATAATCATAAGCATGATGTATGCGACATATAAACGAAATGTACGCATATCAGTATATCATGCAACATGGAATAATAGTATGCACATATCGAGGGAAACCGCTCTTTTAAAATGAATCCAGTTTTAAGATATATCTTGCGGTTCCCATATCTCCAAAATCAAGCCAGAATCATCTATGTATGTGCAAATATGTATGTGTGCAAGTATATCATGCAAGGAGTCATATCCTGATGCAACAGTCCTGCTGTGTAGTGACATGGCAATTATCGATGATGAAGTGTGTGAGCCGGCAAGCAGGTGTACGTGGAACATACGCATCATCGATAATGGTGCTGGTGTCCTGACAGCATGGTTTTAATACAACAATAAACATATTTAAACATGCAATGCGATGCGAATAGCAAGAATCTACGTCAATGTATCTATGTCATACAGTTTTTGCCATTTGAAATAACACGAATCGTGGGGTTTAGAAAAATAAGGGCTACGGTGTTTTTAAGAAAAGATGTGTCTTTGAAAATATCCGTAGAATCCCTTTACCTATCTTAAAAATACTCACGATTCGTTGGTTTTGAAATAGGTATGACTCGGGTCTAGTTTAACATCTACTAAGTAAACTACAGATTTAACTAATAAACTAATCGGAAGGGTATGGAAACCACCTAAATCTGAGTCGATACATATACATATAATAGTCGGTGATCCTGCCTCAATACTATCACGTACGATACAATATATCATATGACATTCTCGAGTCATGAGTGCGGATCTATCATCAATATAAAGCTCGTACGGTACATCCATCATACGGCATCCCAAATCTGGGTACGGGTCAATATCACATTCATCTCATCAATTATCTGGTATCCTTATCATCATATCTCATGATCTGGGGTACTGATCTAAGCCTAGTACGAACCGATACCATCTATATAGATATATGTGCGTGTATGAAAACATGCCCAAAGGCCCGCTAAAATCTCATGTCGTATCCCAAATACGAACCACATCATATCACCGATCTCACGGCACTATGCCCAATCTCATCGACTCATCTCCCAATATCATCTACTATCCTCATCATCTAGGTATAAGTATAACAAATAAGCATGCGTGTGCGTGTGGGTGTAAACCTATTCTAGGGTTCGCAACTAGGGAACTATACTAGTTTACTTCTAAACCCTAATCTTACCATAGTACACCTAATCACATCTTGAATATCCATATCACACCTAACGTTATCGTACATATATATATATATAGTGTATGTATATAGTATACTAAACATCGAACTGCGGGGGTGCTATACGCCATCCACCCGACTTCCTCCGTAGATATAATCTACTCACCTGCATCCTGCTTGTCGGTGTCGGTGTCGTCTTCATCTTCTTCATCATATGGAACTCTCGTGAAGGTACCTACAAAGATAACACAATCGCAAATGCACATCAAACTCACATCGGAAAACCAAAACGACACGCTAAGGCCTATAGGTTAGAACCTATAGACTACGCTTTCAAAACCACCAAACAACCCTCGATATCGTCATACAAACGTCAAGTGATCGAGGTAAAACACAAATTCGTAAATCCAAAATTTAAAATACGCAAAACGAAACCCGAATCAAGACAGTAACTATTGAAAATGGTCCCAGATTTCACCCTAGGTCAAATTGGTCAATTCTGCATATGCCAAGGGTATAATTTACAAATGAGGGGACCACAGAACAAGAATGAGACCAAATGGCCCAGGTCTGGCCGCAATTTGCGGCTAGAAGGCTTTTATTTGCGGCCTGAGTTGAGGGATAGGGGCTATGGTTTTGGTGGTACACTCCAGGTTGCCTGCACATCACTCTGTATTAGCAAAATAATTTTCAGAGGCTCCGGATGTTAGCAGATTTCATTTAACCCTCACAGAATCCACAATTTTCCGATATCGGATTTTCTAAATCGGTATTCCGGGGTTCTAGTCTCTAGTTTAGGTCTGAATTTTAGCACTAGGGGGTTCGTGTGGCCTCTACTGAGCTCAATTTCACATTACAACTCTTAATTTCCATTAACCCTAACTAGAATTTTCAAAGTTCACCCAAACCACACAATATCAGTTCTAATCTAATATGGGGGTAAAAGCAATGGAAATGCTAAGCTAAAGGTTCAGAAAATATCTCATTTGGCAACTCAAGAATTTTCTTGGGTTGCCCCAAGTGTCCAAAATCCTTGCTTTCTTGGTCCAATGTGCTTCCCTTGAGCTTGTGTATCTTTTTATTGAAATAGGACTTGGGTTTTGAGGTGTTTTTCATAGAGTTTTGGGGGGTTTTGTGGAGGAGGGAGAGAGGGGCAGCAGCAGCGGCAGCAGCAGGGAAGAGGGAGAGGAAATAAATGAATGAAAGATAGAAGAGGGAATGGTTCAAGACATGGGTTGACCCTCACCCACTCTTTCTCTCTCTTACACATACTTAATTCTTTATTCTTTTCCTTTTTCTTTTCTAATTTCCTTCTCTCCTCAATAGTAACACCAAAACAAAAGCCATGCACCCAAAATCATGTAGGAAAAATGTAACAAGTGTATAAAGACATCGTGCATGTTTTGCACAAAACAAGCTTAGAATCCGATTAGCGATTTTTAATCGCGATTAGCACTAAATTAGCATATAATTAATCATAAAAACTTAAAATTTGTATAATTCACATAAAACACCCTCTTGTAAGTAATTTCTATAATTTTCCAAATTTTTCACAAATTTATCGGTATTTAATTATACCGCCTTATTAAAATATTCAATATTTTATTATTTAATTATAAAAATTCCCAAAAATAATATTTTATATTTTTTTTAAATATCACAATCTTCCCCCCTTAAAGAAATTCGGTCCCCGAATTTAAATTTAAACCCCTCAAATACTAAAACATTTCAGTAAAAGACTAAGTCGTCGGGGTTCCGAAATCATCAATACATAAAACGCATCATAGCGCAATGCATACACATGAGCAATGAGCAGATAACTCAAAAACAAAACTCCGTCAAGCATCCCGAAATCATCGGAGTCATGGTGAAGACAAGACACACATGTCAAATCCAAAACAAAACCAATATGATATACGTCAAAACTACACATGTAGACATCAAATCTGTACAAGTAAATATCTGAAGGAAATGCATGTCAAACCTTTTTAAGTCGCTGTGCGATGCGCATAACACTGCACAGTGGCGGACGTCTATTGTAAGAAAATAACCATATATATATATATCTTTTGTTTAATATGTACGTTCTGCCGTTTTGAAAACAATTTAGAAGGGTTTCCTTATTTTAAACGTGTCGTGTCATATCAGACACGTAGGTAAATACTGAGGCTATAGCTCGCTTTTTGGAAATTCCTTCGATAACTATCAATGCATGCAAAATATATCCAGGTACTGTCCTCTGACTAGTCCTGCTCAGTACGAAAACATATAGCAAATATCATAAAAACGTACTGCTCCATAAGGAATCAATCCCAAAATGTATATAAGAATACCCTGTGCGTCTGGTGCGCACGGAAATCAAAATCCATATATGTGCCACACATGGGCACAGAAACAACATCTAGGTGCAACGGATGTGCATGAAACATCTGTCATAGGCAACGTGTGTGTCTGATAGCAAAATCAAGTGCATCTGACATGCACGAAGAATCTCGATTTAATGCATCCGGTGTGCGCCAAAATCGCATCTCATAACACGCGCCCAACATGCGCGAAAATCCAAATCGGTGCATCCATCATGCACGAAATCACGAAATCAACATCAATATCAGAATCGAAATCGACGGTATACAATACAGCTCGATCCAAATCAGGTATACCATGGTGTATAATTTTACAACCATATGTATCAGCGTGCACAAATCAAATCAAAATACTAAAAATGCATGAAAACTATGCCGAAAGTATAAGTCAAACCACATGCATAATATAGGCACGAAATCAAAATCAACATATCGAATGACATCAAATCGAAGTTCTTTGCAACCGTAGTGCACAAAAACAAATATCATGGAACTCAGCCATCAAGACTAAATCATGCAAATAGATTGCCCAAAATACCGAAATCCAAGGTGACATATACGTGATAATCGAATCACCAAATCACAAATCATAAATACCGTCGTTGATATATCCTTCTTCAAAGTCGAGAAGGTGTCGGTGCATCCAATGCTAGCAGCGCAAGATATCTACTTGCCTCCTGCTCACGGTCTGGCGTCATCTGTCTCTGGTCCCTTATCTTCTTTGTGGATTACCAATCTCGCAATCCATCAGCTCATCGGCCCTGTCAGGTGTGCTAACGGGGATGATTCCGTCCTGGCACTTCTCTGGTCATCTCTCGGTCAGTCCTCACGACCACTCGTAAAGCAGCAAGTCACTGGCGCCGACCTCTAGTCCTCTGAATACACATTACACATCTCATCCTGAGTGCAAATCTTATCGTAGTAGTGTCCTGGAAGGAATCCTGCTCAAGGTCTCTTCCGATCTCGCCTATGCCGAACTGTACGGAGGCTGGTACTCTTGCATAATCTTTTCTCGCTCTCTGGACATCTGCGTCCTCAGCACAGCATTTCCTCGGAAACTGGTCGCTTCCCAACGCATCTGTAGACATATCCGACCTTTAATCTTAACGGGGAATAACAACAGCTCGTCAGCATCTCGTACGAACCTCTTGTCTCACTTGTCTGTATCATCGTCTACTTCGACGTCACATTTCTATCTGCGCACTGCAAATGTCCTCGGCTACGGTCAATCCGAAGTCTCTCACACGGACTCGAAATCACAAACTCGGTATCTTCGTCACTCTGTGGATGATATCTAGCCGAACACGGCCTCCGGAACTCGTCCCAACCTGCGGAGATATACTCCATACCCGTCCGTTCTTGATCAATTCAAAACGCATCAGGGTGAGGTCCTCTATCCGAACCTGGTCAACTATCTCGTCGACGATACCGAACTCTGGCCTGCTGGGTGTGCGCCATATGACCACTCCTGGGTCCAAGTCTTCTCGTATAGTATTCCAGAAGGGTCCTATCGAGGTCTCTCTCAAATCTCGTTTCTGCCGAATTGCCCGGAAGTTACCACCCTTACTATATCTGTTTCTTGTTCCGGAACGGCTGCATACTCATCGCGACTCTTTCTGGAAGGTATATTGATATACAACGCCTCTGCATGCGTATCGCATCTTTGATGTCAGCTGAGTGGAACGTCATCTCGTCAAAATCTCGTGCGAACTCTTTACTCCACTCTGCTCCAATGTCGACTGATCCGGACTCGTCTTCTCGTGGCTGCATGGACTGCGCTCCAACGGCTATACTCGTATCTGGAGTCTCCCAAGCAATGTATCCCATCACATGATATCCAAATGATGCCGAACCATTCGACCGATTTGTCAAAACCTCATAATCCCCCAAGAGATCAACATCTCGAGTACAGTTTAATAGTATTCCAGTACATGTCACAGCACCTGTGGATCAACCGTAGAAGGGCAAACCCAAGCCTCACAAATGGCACCACTAAACTACCGTAAACCCTAAGGTTCAAAGGCATTCCATGGTCATTACGTCGAGTTAGGGTTTCATTCTTCTAGAGGGTCCATAGAATTACTTGCATTGTCTTCCGAATACTTTAAACTTGGAAATGGGTTCCTGACATTCGATCATTTCTATCAACTCTCAACGAATCTGCGTGAAGTCGTCTCTACCTGGAATCAATCAATCTGATGACCTCGCATCGGGGTAAGCGAACGAACCACATGTCCTAGTCTTTCCTCCATGGGTGACTAGTGACCTTCCATCATATCTCTAAGTATATACTCATGCTGCAGTAGCTCCAACATCTGGGCAATATCTCGTCATTCGCAGCAGCAACTGGCTCATTCGTCTGTACGCTGAACAGCGCCTCAATCATCATGAATAAGCGATATATCAGTGGTCATCACACTCTAGCTGGCCTCTAGCAGTAGCCTGATCCTCTGATGCTGATCTGCACGTCCAAGAAATCCAGTAAAAGCGATCTGTCAAACGCTCATGGCGCGAAAACACAATAAAACGAAGCCTCTATGCAATCGTACGTCTCTGGAATCATGCCCTGATCAGTCCTCGTCCGTGACGAGCTCATGCTGACGCAACTCTAGCCGTAGCTCTCTTTCTGTCCGTGAAATCGTGGCAGCAAAATCATAACCATTATCAATGAGGATAAATCATAGGAACGAATATAATACTGTGTAAGGAAATGTACATCCTAAGTTTTCTTAAGCGGAGTAGCGTATCGTAAGTATGCCGCGGAACATACGTACGGTACGCCACTCTACTCAAGCTACTTACTCCATCAACCAAGGGTCATCCTACGCGACGAAAGTTAGGGTATAATACCCCCTCGACTAAGTCTAAGTTCCGTAAGGTCAAGCCTAAGTTCCGTATATATATGAACGCTCTAGACTCCGCATAGTCAAACTTAGACTCGAACCAAGATTAACCTAGCGCTCTGATACCAACTTTGTCACGACCCGAAATAACACGTGACTGGCCCTTGAATCATATGAAGTCTATAGGACCCCATCTAATTCAAGTAAGCCAAAAGTCCAGAAATCTAAAACCATTTTAAATAATAAATGAAGGAAAATTAGTTTTAAGAAGTGAACAAAACATGTTTTAAAAACAAGGTTTTTAAATAAGTAAGCCGAATATGCATTTTTAAAATTATAGTCTTTTCTGAAAATTTCGGCAGAGTTTCCTTTGTAAATACTGGCCCCGAACGGGGTACAACAAGAATAATATATCCACAATGATAAAAGGCATCCCCAAGAGGGAGCTTGCTCTTCGGCAATCGACGGTCATAACCACGCAAGCAATATAATATACAACGCCGAAGGGCGAGGATCGAAACTCAAAAGGAAACTCAAAAACATCATGAAAACCATAATACTATATCGCGCGACTCTAAGGTCGAAATAATACACAACTGATTTTTTAAGTCTGAAACAATATAGAAGTTTGGTTGATGGAATTACTAGATACAACTGATTAAAATAAATACAAGAGTGGTCACAATGCGAGTGAACCCACATACCAAAGCAATCACCCAGAAAGGAAGCAGTGTGCCAGACAAGCCGCAATGAAACCTGTACGGCAAAACCTGCAAGAACTGTGGCACAACGGGGGTGAGTTTCCAACTCGTGAATAGAAAATATCATAGAGCAGAAATCGTATGTATGACACAATCCTAGGTCAATACGATCAATAATATATATAAACCCCAAACGAATAAGTCTGAAGCATGGAAAGGTGGCCAGGGTAAACATCTATACAAAAGTGTAATCCCATGTGTTCGTGTAAGTGCCTTAGGTAACGACATATCATAAATATGAGGTATGACCAATGTGATCAGCATGAATCAATGTCAACTATATTATGAAGTCTATGAGTATGTGGATATCGTCCACGTGTCACCCAATGACATAAAGCATCATGCATGTAAATATCATAAAGCATATGCATGGAAGTATGAGGATATAAATCAACATGTGTCCCTCGCGACATATCAAAACCATGGAACCAGAGTGTCTAGCATCGACATTCGAAAACATCATGAAATCCGTACCCAGCATCGGCACGTAAATCCTCATATATCGGGCTCCGTCAGTCCGGATCGGCCCATATCATCTCTCGACTCCGTTCGGTATCCTCCGGATATCCGCCAAGCCCAATACTATCACCGGTAGGTAGTAGATCCTCTGCCAGGCTCACCGTCTATAACACAGCGATCCGTTCTTGCCCCGGGGTACTATACCGGGTCCACATGTACCCGCAATCGGCCTCATCCAGCTTCTCGATTCGGGTTCACATGTCACACGTCTCAGAACCGAGAAAACGCATGGTGGACGCACTGAAATATCATATCAAGGGAAACCGGGTTTTTAAAACAATACATATTCTCTTTTGAAATAACCACGGTTCCCAAATCCAGAAATCTCATGAAAACAAATATCTCAATGCGTATAATCATAAGTATGATGTATGCGACATATAAAGGAAATGTAAGCATATCAGTATATCATGCAACATGGAATAATAGTATGCACATATCGAGAGAAACCGCTCTTTTAAAATGAATCCATTTTTAAGATATATCTTGCGGTTCCCAAATCTCTAAAATCAAGCCAGAATCATCTATGTATGTGCAAATATGTATGTGTGCAAGTATATCATGCAAGGAGTCATATCCTGATGCAACAGTCCTACTGTGTAGTGACATGGCAATTATCGATGATGAAGTGTGTGAGCCGGCAAACAGGTGTACGTGGAACATACGCATCATCGATAATGGTGCTAGTGTCCTGACAACATGGTTTTAATATAACTGTTCCCCCAATCAGAGCAAGGCTCTGCTTAAATTTTGAAAATTCAAATTTTGAAGCAACGCTTCAGTTCCCGTGCGCTGCGCGCAACGCGCCACGTGTCAGAAGTTGACACGGCAGCACAACGCCCAAGACAGTACGTCCAATCAGAGCAAGGCTCTTTAAAAAAAAAAAAGCAACATTCAACTGTGTAAGCGCACGGCTGCGTGACACGTGTCTGCGCAGTTGCGCAAGCACAATTGCACAAGCGCACGGCAGCGCGACACGTGTCTGCGCAGTTGCGCAAGTACAATTGCGCAAGCGCACGGTTGAGCAACACGTGTCTGCGCAGTTGCGCAAGCGCACCGCTGCGCGACACGTGTCTGCGCAGTTGAGCAAGCGCTGTTGCACAAGCGCCTCGCGTCTGCGCAGTTGCGCAAGCGCTGTTGCGCAAGCGCCTCACTGCGCGACACATGTCACACGCTGGTGAGTTGCGCAACAACAGAGTGAAGATTTAAGGATATTTTTCTGTTCTTGTTTAAACAAGAAGATTTCTTCTGTAAAACAGGGGCCTTTGGATCAAAGATCCAACGGTGGGGAAAATTCCCCAGATCACTCAGAAAAGATCTTTTTAACAAATTTAACTGATTTTTTAGCACTATAAAAAGGACCCCAGACCCCATTTCAAAGGGATAGACAATTGGGATTAAAAAAAAAAAAGAAGAAGAGAACTTCTTGAGAACACAAAGAAGAAGGTAAAAACCTTTGAAATAAGAGAAAATTCTCTTAGGAATAGATCATTGATCTAAAAGACAAAATCAGTGATCTTCAATAAATAAATAAATAAAAAAAATAGTGCCTTGCACTTGCTAGAGAACCTCTGGTTCTCTGAGATAGAAAGAAAGAAAAGATTTTTCTTCTTCTCTTTGATCTAAAGTTAGATCAAGAAATTAAAAAGTGCTCTGCACTCCTTTCCTTGAATCTAAAAGATTCTTGGTGCTTTGCACAAATGCAATGCATTATTTGAAGGGCCAGGCCCAAATCAAAAAGACCTAGCAGGCCAAAATAAATTGCAAAGCAATAAAAGGGCTGAGCCCAAACAAAATTGATGCTCTGCATCATTCATAAAGAACAGAGCCCAAAACAAATTGATGCCCTGCATCTTTTCTGGGCAAAGCCCAAATAAAAATAAAAGGAAATGCAAAAGCAATGTTGGACATTTTTTTACTGGACTTAGCCCAATCGTGGCCATAAGTCCTTAAATTAAATTGGCTGAGCAAAATGGCTCTCCTAAATCAATCTACATCCGGTTCGAGGGTACATCTCCGAACTCCTTTGACATCCATCGTTGTAATTCCTCAACGACGTCAAAGAGGTGACGGGTCCCAACGGCCACACACCCAATATCGGACCGAAACGTCCCTAAACTAACAACGGACCGAAACGTCCCTAAACTAATATCGGACCGAAACGTCCCTAAACTAATATCGGACCACCACGTCCCTAAAATGGCACAACAGAGCCCGAATGCTCTTTTGTCGGATCTAAACGGTCCCGTTAAGTTGATCTTAGTCTCAAACTGGACTAACGTATCCTTAACAAACGTTTAAGTTGATCTTAGCCCCAAACACGGCTAACGTATCCTTAAATATTCAAATGGATTATAAAACTCCCAATCAACTCTGGTTCGAGGGTACATCTCCGAGCTTCTTTGATACATGTCGTTGTAATCCTTCAACGACGTCAGAGAGGTGACGGGTCCCGATGGCCATACATTAAATTAATCACTACGTTGAGTTGATCTTAGTCTCAAACAGGACTAACGTATCCTTGACGAACGTTTAAGTTGATCTTAGCCGCAACGCGACTAATGCATCCTTAAACTGAAAACACCAAACCCAAATCTAAGTAAATACGGATTTGGACTAATCCACGTCCTACGGGCGACGGCATTACTCAGTCTCCGTATACAATCCACGGGCAACCACAAACAAAATGAACACACACGACACGAAGTGAAATTCTGGAGAAGGAGAAAGTTGTTACCGCGATACGGTAACGTAATTAACTGCAGGGGCTTGCGCCTGCAGGGAAGAGCGTCCCCATAATCAAAAACCCCTCATCCTGAGGGGGAATCTGACGAAGTCTGCTACATCGGCCGCATCCGTCTAAATCTCCGATACACGGTGCCATAAATCAACTTGGCATCTTCGGAGAGATAAACGGATAAAACCAAATAGCATCTGCCCCGAACATCAGGCATGGACGCCAAGTCCAGGCCGCCTTTCGGAGGGGAACAGATTCTGGCACGCCCGGTGGGACCTCTTCTTCTTTCCACTCCACACTTCGTGTGTCGTGTTCGCGAACAAATCGCGGTTTGCTGTGATTGCCTGTGGATTCAAGGTACTAAGATTTGGTGTCTTGCTCCGTGCAGAAAACAGAAAATCGATGGCTTCGAACTGCACCGCCCGCAGCGATAACTCTCGCTCCGTCATTGCTGAAGGAGTGACTTATGGGCCCCAAGCGGCCTCCCTTTTCAAAATGCCGGTGGAGCAGATGGCTCAAGCCACCACTGGACTATTTTTTAGGACCATGCTCCCACCAATGAGCTCCAACGCCCCAATGACATTGCAAGAAGCTCCAAAGAAGTCGGTCTTCGATCGACTTGCCACTGCCGCGACCCCTCTCAACGGGTCGTCCAACTCCACTGCTTCAGTTTTTAACGGACTAGGCCAGAGCTCTAACAGGCTCATGAAGAAGCCTGCCATACCAGAAGGCGTTATCCCGAAGCGGATAGCCATTCCAACTCACGTTCCTGGCAAAATCACCAAGGTTGCTTCCCATGTTCAGAAGTCCGCTTCTGACAAGTTGGCCGTCCCCGTTCAACGGACGTCGATCTTTAAAAAGCTGGTACCAGTATATTCTGACCAACACAGGGGGCATGAGAGGGTCACCCCTATAGCTGAAACAACTCCATCAGCACGACACGCTCGACGTCGCCACTGGCGTCGAGTAAGGAAGGCTGGGGGCAACTCCCCCTCTGGACTTACTCGTCCAGCTCCGATGGTGAGGATCGATGCTGCTGTTCCAACCAAGAATAACTTTGAACTGCTCAACAAGGTGCGCAGAAACTCTCCTACTGCGATATTGAAACGAACTCCTTCACCTGTGGAGAATACTCCAGAGAAGAAGCTAGAGCAGCCCCCTCAACGGCTGTCCTCTAAAATTTACAAAGTCTGGCGACAGGTCCAAGAGTCAGTGATCGATCAAGACTGCCTCCGACGACAGAAAAAGATGAAGGTTCGGCAGGGGAAGGATTACTCTGTCAAACCACAAAAAGCAAAAGCTACTTCGGTGCCCACTACAATGGCTCCCTTAACTCCAATCACTCAAAAAAGGAAGCCACAAAAAGCCCCTGTGAACATGGCGAAGCATAAAAACGCTGAACACAAATGCCCCAAATCTGGGGGTATGGTGGTGCACACTGTTTATATGGCTTCTGGAAAGGAGGAAAGCCGCACTTCTATGGGCCACCGACCGCTCACCCGATCCGTGACGAAAGCCCAGGAGCAACAGCAAAAGCTTCGGGAAATGATGACTACAATGGCTGCACTCACTGAGCCAAAAGAAAGCTCTGAAACGTCTTCGGATGAGCGTCAAGAACAAGAAACCGACGCTGACTTTTTATGCAGAGTTCTCGAAAAGAGGGACAAAGAAGCTGTAGAGCAAGCGGCTAACATAAAACGGATGGCGCTCCTCTTCCAAGATATGGTAGGGATGATGTTACAGCCGGACCCTCCTGCTGAAGATCCTCCAGTCATCCTTGAAGACGACAGGGGAGAAACGTCAAATCCTCCGCCGGCTCTGTCAACAGCCAAGGAGGAGGCAATCTCCAAAGTTGACCTAGACGAATATATAGCTCAGCAGATCCGGATTCATCAGGCGAATGAAGCGGCTGGGCAAATTGTTAGAACCGGACGACCGTATCCGAGCTGGTATGACCAAATCAGTTACCCGCCAGGATATACGATCCCTAAATTCCACGTATATAAAGGGACAGGGAATCCGCATCAGCATGTCGCTCAATTCAGGGCCTTATGCGGCAATACTGGAGGCGATGACAAATTGTTGCTACGTCAATTCGTCGGCAACTTAGCAGAAATAGCCTTTGAATGGTATTCGGAGCTACCTAACGACTCTGTCAAAACATTTGCAGAGATGGAACTGCTGTTCACACAAAGATTCACGAGTGCTAGTGAACGCACCCCGATAACAGCACTAATAAATGCTAGGATAAGGCCAGGCGAAACGTGGGTTCAATACGCAACACGATGGCGAAACCTATGGTCGAAATGCGAACAACGCATAGAAGAGGCACCTGCGGTAGGCATGTTTGTGGGCACTCTCGATCCGCAGGCGACCATCTCGCAATTCATGATGTTCTTCAGGCCGACCACCTTCCAGGCCTTGATCGACAAATTAGCCCAAATGGACCAGATGGGCCATAGACCGTCTCCTCCAAGACCCGATCCCCGAAATGAGAAAGGAAAAGCGATCATCGTCGCCAATGCTCAACAACAGTCGAGCAACTCAAAGCCGGTCGTTCGCCAAAACAACGTGCGTCCACGCTTATCTCTCGAAGAGAGGCTAGGACGTCCTTACTCGTTTCCTCAGAATAAAACGAGAAGACTGTTTGAGCTGGCAGTGCGTAACAGACTCATCAATCTGCCGAGTCCAAAGCGTCTGTCGCAGCCAGGCGATCTTAATAATCCCAATTATTGCCCTTACCACCAAACGGTAAGTCACCCGATTGAGGATTGTTTCGTCTTTAAGGGATGGATCGAGGATCAATACCTGCAAGGCAAGTTCGCGCTGTCTGAAAGATGGAAGGTAAACCCACCACAGCCGCACTCTCCAAAGAAAACGGACACGCCGGGGGCAGCTTGTTCTTTAGTCAAGGATGAAAACAATGGAGAAAACTCATCGGATGAATCCGAAGATTACGCAGCGACTTGTCATATGATTTCTCATTCACTGACGGATGATAAAGAGGCTCTTTGCGCTGAGAAACCAATGGCGAATCCTGAGCCGGAGATTCTACAGCCATCAGACGAGTTGATCGATGTCTTCCTGAGTGAAATTCGTCTGAAAGCAAAAGCCAATCAAGAACGTGAAATGGCCATACTGGAAAGAACCAAGGTATTCCCGTCAAATCAAAGGCCATACACTGCGGGTAAAAACAAATTCAAGACGAGGAAACGGTTCGCCAAAGCTCTATCAGTAGGAATGAAGCTACCGCCCTCTGAAGAAAATTCTTTCTCTGAAGAAGAGATGCACCCTAACTTCTGTTTATATCATCAGAAGATCATACATCCTACCGAAGACTGCGAGTCCTTTAACTGTTGGTGGCAAGGGTATGTCGCTCAAAAGCAACACTTCGACAGGACAAAGTGTGAAGCTTGTGGACATCGGAAAAATGCGATATATAAGCGCAAAGGAGCCGCCGCAAACTGTCATATAGCCGACTTCAAGGGATCACAAATTATCACCTTTGGAAGCGACTCTGACGAAGAAGTTATCCCCAACTCTTCCCTCGGGGAATCTATTTCAAAAATAAAGGAGTTGAGAAGCTGCGAGAACGTTCAGCCATGCAATCGCATGCTACTCGGAAAAAATCCCGACCCCGTAAGCAAGGGACCGAACAAGAAGAACAAAGGAAAAGGAAAAACGGCCCTCGTCGCCAGCGCTCAACAACAATCAGGTGACCCTAGACCGGTTGCTCGCCAAAGCAACAAGCGGCAATCCCTCCAAGAAAAGTTGAAACGTCCTTACTCGTTTCCGCAAGATAAAACAAGGGGACTGTTCGAGCTGGCAGTGTGCAACAGACTAATCAATCTGCCGGCTCCAAAACGTCCGTTGCGGCCAGGCGATGTTAATAATCCTAACTATTGCCCTTACCACCAAACAGTAGGTCACCTGATCGAGGACTGCTACATCTTCAAAAACTGGGTTGAAGACCAATACCAACAGGGCAAGTTTGCGCTGTCTGAGAACTGGAAGGTGAGTCCGCCACAACCGCACGCTCCGAAGAAGATGGATACGCCGGGGGCATCATGTTCATTCATGAAGAAGGACTCATAGACCGAAAAGTCAATAAACTAGATATTCGCCTCAAATACGGCGACAACGGACCGAAACGTCCTTAAACTAACAACGGACCGAGATGTCCTTAAACTAATGATGGACCGCAATGTCCTAAAACTTGCAAATGACCGAAATGTTTTTAAAACTACTACCGCGGCATCTTTAGGCTGACGAGATAAAAAGAAGAGGAGAAAGAAAGAAAAAATAAAAAAAATATATATGAAAAAGAATAAAAAAAAAGAGACGGTATGTCCATAAGCAAAATGGGCACGGATGAAAACCCGAAAGGGCTCCGTGAGTAAAAAAACAGCAGGGCTGCCGGCAAGCGTTCGTGAAAACCCGAAAGGGCGCGACCTTGTAAAAAAAAAGTGAAAAAGAAAAAAAAAAGACGGTATGTCCGTAAGCAAAATGGGCACGGATGAAAACCCGAAAGGGCTCCGTGAGTAAAAACAGCAGGACTACCGGCGAGTGTTTGTGAAAACCCGAAAGGGCGCAACCTCGTTAAAAGACACTTGTAGGGTCCTCTCGACCTTGTAAGGAGAAACCACCTGCGTGAGATCCTTACGACTCACAAAGGAGCAACACACTTAGGGATCCCCACGATTCCTAAGGAGAAAATACACTTACGAGATCCTCACGACTCGTAAGGAGAATTCTCTTATGGGACCCTCATGGCTCATGAGATTTGAAAGTCTTAAGTTACAGAAACCTAAACCTGTTCTTAAGCAAATCCTCCACAACCTTCGATATTGCCCTACAAGAGGCTCAATACTGACCCTTGTATACAATCCACGGGCGCAAAAAAACATTTCCCCAGCAAAGTCCCACCTGTGACTAGGGATATGCCCACATGGTGAACAACCCTTATAATTCCTCTCGACTTATAAGGAGAAAACCCTCTTGTAGGATCCTTACGACTTACAGAGGAACATACACTTAGGAATCCTCACGATCTCTAAGGAGAAAATACACCTGCAAGATCCTCACGGCTTGTAGGGAGAAATACCTTTGTGAGACCCTTACGGCTCACGAAGTCAAAAGCCTTGGTCGACAGGACCCTTAACCCTGTTTACTAAGCCATCTTTGTTCAATATCGACAGAAGCAAATGATGATTCGCTCCTGGCAATATCCCAGTTGCAGCGGTGCTGATGCCGAAATCGGTGTCCAAAATCCAAGCTTGCGGCAAAAAAGCTAGCAAACCACACATGCCTACAAAATAGCCGAAATGATGGGGCAACTTGCAATAAAAAACAGCAAGTAAAGATGAAGGCATAAAACAAAAATTGCCGAAATGATGGGGCAACTCGCAATAAAAAGCAGCGAGTAGAAAATAAATAAATAGCCGAAATGATTGGGCACCGCGAAAAATAGCCGAAATGATTGGGCAATCGCGATTTTCGCGATATAAAAAGCTGAAATGATAGAGCATCGCGGAAAGAATAAAAAAAAATAAAAAATGAAACTTTTTGCCCTACAGGTGAAATCACATCGATCCCTGTATACGATCCAGGGGCACAGATAAAAAGGGAACAATACCTTCCCAACAGGCTCCACCAGAAAGCGAAGCCAAATCTCAACGGTTCATAGATAACCTAGAGACCATCTCGACATTTGTCGCAATATTACAGACACGATGTCAACAAATGAAGCAAAGGAAGGTCCCTAACTTCAGGGTCTCGACGTCAATATCGACAACTTAAAGATCACCAACGGCGTTTCTCCTCACTCCAACTAGATGCAGAAATGACGTCAACAACTGATCTCAGAATCGCAACGAAACGGAACCATGACAAAGTCCCTAGTTCCAAATCTCAATGGCCACGTCTACAGCCTAGAGACCAACAACGGTGTGCCTCCTCATTCCAACAGGACACAGATGTTACACCATTAAGCGGAGCGATGGCAAAATCCCAGCTTCACCTCAGCATTCGTCTCGATACAGTAGACGCAATGTCAACAACAGCGTTCCTCCGCAGTCCAGCTGGAGGCAGATGCAACGTCAACAAAAGACCTCACGGTCGAAACAAAGCGGAGTAACGGCAAAATCCCAACTCCACCTTAGCATTCGTCTCGTTACAACAAACGCAATGTCAACAAAGGCGTTCCTTCGCAGCCCAGCGGGGTGTACATGCAAAGTTAACAAAAGACCCCATGGTCGAAACAAAGCGGAGTGATGGCAAAATCCCAGCTCCACCTCAGCATTCGTCTCAATACACCAGACGCAGTGTAAGCAAACGAAGCGAAGGCCACATTCCTAGCTTCAACGTCTTTACGGTAACTCACATAAAACCGGAAAGACAATCGGAGATCATCTCGCATCAGCACAGAGTGGTCACCACCTTGACGTTCGTCTCGATACAGCAGACGAAATGTCAACCCCAGCGTTCTTCCTCCAACAGGATTTGGACACACCAGAGCAAACGAAGCGAAGGCCAAATTCCTAGCTTCAACGTCTTTACGGTAACTCACATAAAACCGGAAAGACAATCGGAGATCATCTCGCACCAGCACAGAGTGGTCACCACCTTGACGTTCGTCTCGATACAGCGGACGAAATGTCAACCTCAGCGTTCTTCCTCCAGCAGGGATTCAGACATGACAAAGCAAATGAAGCGAAGGCCACATTCCTAGCTTCAACGTCTTTTACGGTAACTCACATAAAACCGGAAAGACAATCGGAGATCATCTCGCATCAGCACAGAGTGGTCACCACCTTGACGTTCGTCTCGATACAGCAGACGAAATGTCAACCCCAGCGTTCTTTCTCCAACAGGATTTGGACACACCAGAGCAAACGAAGCGAAGGCCACATTCTTAACTTCGACGTCTTAACGGTAACTTATATAAAACCGGAAAGACAATCGGAGATCATCTCGCACCAGCACAGAATGGTCACCACCTCGACGTCCGTCTCGATACAGCAGACGAGATGTCACCCTAACGTTCGTCTCGACATAGCAGACGCAACGTCATCAAACAAACGGAGCCACGGCAAAATCCCTAGTTCCCACCGCAACATTCGTCTCGATACAGTAGACGCAATGCCAGCAAACGAAGCAAAGGCCAAATTCCTAGCTTCAGGGTCTTGACGGCAACTCATATAAAACCCGAAAGACTATCGGGGATCATCCCACACCAGCGCGGAGTGGTTATGACTCATCGGGGCTCTCCAAAATGAGCCTAACCTCAAGTAAAAAGCGGCATGGCAAATTCCTAGCGCTTGCTCTTCCGACGGTCAAACTGCCAAGGAGGATTGCTTAAAGACGTCTTGTCCAGCCCCCGAAGGGATCAGAGACACGGCAGTCGCAGAGCTACTCGAACAGCACGATTGCCTATCGAGGACTATATCAGCTTATGCGACGGTACGATGGCCAAAACCCTAAGTACCACCAACCTTAACGGGCTTCTATCGTAAAGAGCAAAGGTTAAATGCGACGTTAAGATGTTCTTGCGAGAAACGTTCGATTCGTCTCGACTTGTGAAAAATTGTCGAGGCGGCTCGACTCGTGGGATGAAGCCTTAGGCAGTGGGCATAAAAGAAGCCTGTTTCCTAAGCATTGGGACCCTGCGAGTTGGCCCAAAATGGTCTCTTGCATACTATTCACGGGTCTCACTCTCCGAAGTCGAATTTCGACGAGGAGGGAAACAACCGCTTACGAATTCTAGCGACTCGTAAGAGGGAAAATTCTCTTATAAGATCCCTACGACTTATAAGAGAAAATCACACTTAGGAATCCTCACGATTCCTAAGGAGAAAAACCCACCTACGAGATCCTCTCGATCCGTAGGGAGAAAATTCTCTATGAGACCCTCACGGCTCATAGAGTTGAAAAGTCTTATGCGGTAAACTTGAACCTGCGGTCTAAGCCATCGCTATTTCCTGAGGAAGTCGGAATACTCGTTTTAGACATCCATCAACCATGATTATTAAGACAGCCTACTAACATTAAAAGAAAGAAGATGACAGAAAGAATATCCGTTCTACATTTGATCTGGCATGCATGACGCATTCATTTATGCATGGACAGAAGACTCAGGACGAGAAATAAGACAAGCTGAAATAGAAAAGGGGAGGGTTTTCATTCATACCGCCAAAAGTTTTTACAAGCATAAGAATAATGCATAAGAAACATTGTTCAAAATATTACAACGGTATAACCTCGGATCCGGGGCACGGATTGAGGAAATCAAAAGTAAGGCCATCCAGAGTTCTTCTGGCCTTTCTAATTATTCTTATGCGCAGTCTTTCGCGCTCCTCGGTGTCGATATCATCGGCAAGCCCTTCCGGCCTTTGATAAGCAGCAACGATCGTCGTCTGCTGAAACACTTGATGCAGGATGTCAACGAGGTCGTTCCGTCGCTTCTTTGAGATCAGCCCTGTCAGGTGCACTGAATGCACCTTGTCCTCGGCATCATCCAGCGCATTGAGTGGTAGGGCCTCGTGAAGACCCGGAAGTGCCCTCCATATTGCTCCCAGTACGACTTTCAAAAGAGCCGAACGCCGAGGCAACAACCAACCACCGCTTGCGTTCAGACGACCCATAACTTCTGCACATTCGGCGTCTGTAAACTCCTGGTTTTGTTGACGACCCTGAGCGCGGATATCATCGTAGGTAATGAACTCGTGCAGACTGTATAGATGCACCGCCGCCATTACGCCTGGAGAAAATATTACAGGAAGATCAACAATAGAAAAGAAATAATATACATGGATGACTAAATTCCTAGAGACAAGGAGAAATATTCTCTTTTAGAGCAAAGCTCTGTCACAGAGTGACATTTGTCAAACTCTGGTCTCAGGGGAACAAGATTCCTTAAAAGAGCATAGCTCTATAGTAAAGGTGGAAAGATCCATCAATTTTATCTTTAGAATTTTGGAATCTTGAAGAATCCATGAAAACTTATAAAACAAAATTTTTCTCCGTTTATCTGATCTAAAAAGATCTACATTTGATCTAAGAGCAATGCTCTGTTCATGGGTTAGAACCCATGGATCAGATCTCTGTAGATCTATAAATTTTTTGAGAGCAAGGCTCTGTTGAAGAAACCCCAAAGGGGTTTTCCTTTAGATCAAAGATCTATAAGAGCAAGGCTCTGTCAATTAAATTTAATTTAAATTAATTTAATTTAATTAATTTTACCTAGAGTGATTCTAAAACTAGAACTTTGAAGTTCTCACAAGAGCAAGGCTCTGGAAGTTCTTAAGCAAGAGCAAGGCTCTGAAATTCAAATTCTCGAAATTGGTAAAGAATTACCAAGGACCAAGGGTCCTATTTATAGGCGCCTGCGCCTTTTCAACTGACCCCCATGATCCAACAGTCAGGATCTTGCCACCGCTGCACTCACGTGCGCGCCACGTGAGCGCAACGGTGGGGGGGCATTTGTTCCCCCAATCAGAGCAAGGCTCTGCTAAATTTTGAAAATTCAAATTTTGAAGCAACGCTTCAGTTCCCGTGCGCTGCGCGCAACGCGCCACGTGTCAGAAGTTGACACGGCAGCACAACGCCCAAGACATTACGTCCAATCAGAGCAAGACTCTTTAAAAAAAAAAAAAGAGCAACGTTCAACTGCGCAAGCGCACGGATGCGCGACACGTGTCTGCGCAGTTGCGCAAGCGCTTCACTGCGCGACACGTGTCACACGCTGGTGAGTTGCGCAACAACAGAGTGAAGATTTAAGGATATTTTTCTGTTCTTATTTAAACAAGAAGATTTCTTCTGTAAAACAGGGGCCTTTGGATCAAAGATCCAACGGTGGGGAAAATTCCCCAAATCACTCAGAAAAGATCTTTTTAACAAATTTAACTGATTTTTGAGCACTATAAAAAGGACCCCATACCCCATTTCAAAGGGATAGATAATTGGGATTAAAAAAAAAAGAAGAAGAAGAGAACTTCTTGAGAACACAAAGAAGAAGGTAAAAACCTTTGAAATAAGATAAAATTCTCTTAGGAATAGATCATTGATCTAAAAGACAAAATCAGTGATCTTCAATAAATAAATAAATAAATAAATAAAAAAAAAATAGTGCCTTGCACTTGCTAGAGAACCTCTGGTTCTCTGAGATAGAAAGAAAGAAAAGATTTTTCTTTCTCTTTGATCTAAAGTTAGATCAAGAAATTAAAAAGTGCTCTGCACTCCTTTCCTTGAATCTAAAAGATTCTTGGTGCTTTGCACAAATGCAATGCATTATTTGAAGGGCCAGGCCCAAATCAAAAAGACCTAGCAGGCCAAAATAAATTGCAAAGCAATAAAAGGGCTGAGCCCAAACAAAATTGATGCTCTGCATCATTCATAAAGAACAGAGCCCAAAACAAATTGATGCCCTGCATCTTTTCTGGGCAAAGCCCAAATAAAAATAAAAGGAAATGCAAAAGCAATGTTGGACATTTTTTTACTGGACTTAGCCCAATCGTGGCCATAAGTCCTTAAATTAAATTGGCTGAGCAAAATGGCTCTCCTAAATCAATCTACATCCGGTTCGAGGGTATATCTCCGAACTCCTTTGACATCCATCGTTGTAATTCCTCAACGACATCAAAGAGGTGACGGGTCCCAACGGCCACACACCCAATATCGGACCGAAACGTCCCTAAACTAACAACGGACCGAAACGTCCCTAAACTAATATCGGACCGAAACGTCCCTAAACTAATATCGGACCGAAACGTCCCTAAACTGGCACAACAGAGCCCAAATGCTCTTTTGTCGGATCTAAACGGTCCCGTTAAGTTGATCTTAGTCTCAAACTGGACTAACGTATCCTTAACAAACGTTTAAGTTGATCTTAGCCCCAAACACGGCTAACGTATCCTTAAATATTCAAATGGATTATAAAACTCCCAATCAACTCTGGTTCGAGGGTACATCTCCGAGCTCCTTTGATACATGTCGTTGTAATCCTTCAACGACGTCAGAGAGGTGACGGGTCCCGATGGCCATACATTAAATTAATCACTACGTTGAGTTGATCTTAGTCTCAAACAGGACTAACGTATCCTTGACGAACGTTTAAGTTGATCTTAGCCGCAACGCGACTAATGCATCCTTAAACTGAAAACACCAAACCCAAATCTAAGTAAATACGGATTTGGACTAATCCACGTCCTACGGGCGACGGCATTACTCAGTCTCCGTATACAATCCACGGGCAACCACAAACAAAATGAATACACACGACACGAAGTGAAATTCTGGAGAAGGAGAAAGTTGTTACCGCGATACGGTAACGTAATTAACTGCAGGGGCTTGCGCCTGCAGGGAAGAGCGTCCCCATAATCAAAACCCCCTCATCCTGAGGGGGAATCTGACGAAGTCTGCTACATCGGCCGCATCCGTCTAAATCTCCGATACACGGTGCCATAAATCAACTTGGCATCTTCGGAGAGATAAACGGATAAAACCAAATAGCATCTGCCCCGAACATCAGGCATGGACGCCAAGTCCAGGCCGCCTTTCGGAGGGGAACAATAACAATAAACATATTTAAACATGCAATGCGATGTGAATAGCAAGAATCTACGTCAATGTATCTATGTCATACAGTTTTTGCCATTTGAAATAACACGAATCGTGGGGTTTAGAAAAATAAGGGATGCGGTGTTTTTAAGAAAAGATGCGTCTTTGAAAATATCCGTAGAATCCCTTTACCTATCTTAAAAATACTCACGATTCGTTGGTTTTGAAATAGGTATGACTCGGGTCTAGTTTAACATCTATTAAGTAAACTACAGATCTAACTAATAAGCTAATCGGAAGGGTATGGAAACCACCTAAATCTGAGTCGATACATATACATCTAATAGTCGGTGATCCCGCCTCAATAGTATCACGTACGATACAATATATCATATGACATCCTCGAGTCATGAGTGTGGATCTATCATCAATATAAAGCTCGTACGGTATATCCATCGTACGGCATCCCAAATCTGGGTACGGGTCAATATCACATTCATCTCATCAATTATCTGGTATCTTTATCATTATATCTTATGATCTGGGGTACTGATCTAAATCTAGTACGAACCGATACCATCTATATAGATATATGTGCGTGTATGAAAACACGCCCAAAGGCCCGCTAAAATCTCATGTCGTATCCCAAATACGAACCACATCATATCACCGATCTCACGGCACTATGCCCAATCTCATCGACTCATCTCCCAATATCATCCACTATCCTCATCATCCAGGTATAAGTATAACAAATAAGCATGTGTGTGCGTGTGGATGTAAACCTATTCTAGGGTTCGTAACTAGGAAACTATAATAGTTTACTTCTAAACCCTAATCTAACCATAGTACACTTAATCACATCTTGAATATCCATATCACACTTAACGCTATCATACATATATATATATAGTATATATATAGTATACTAAATATCGAACTGCGGGGGTGCTATACGCCATCCACCCGACTTCCTCCGTAGATATAATCTACTCACCTGCATCCTGCGTGTCGGTGTCGATGTCGCCTTCATCTTCTTCATCATATAGAACCCTCGTGAAGGTACCTACAAAGATAACACAATCGCAAATGCACATCAAACTCACATCGGAAAACCAAAACGACACGCTAAGGCCTATATGTTAGAACATATAGACTACGCTTTCAAAACCACCAAACAACCCTCGATATCGTCGTACAAACGTCAAGTGATCGAGGTAAAACACAAATTCGCAAATCCAAAATTTAAAATACGCAAAACGAAACCCGAATCAAGACATCAACTATTGAAAATGGTCCCGGATTTCACCCTAGGTCAAATTGGTCAATTCTGCATAAGCCAGGGGTATAATTTACAGATAAGGGGACCACCGAACAAGAACGAGACCAAATGGCCCAGGTCTGGCCGCAATTTGCGGCCAGAAGGCTTTTATTTGCGGCCTAAGTTGAGGGATAGGGGCTAGGGTTTTGGTGGTACACTCCAGGTTGCCTGCACATCACTCTGTGTTAGCAAAATAATTTTCAGAGGCTCCGGATGTTAACAGATTTCATTTAACCCTCACAGAATCCACAATTTTCTGATATCGGCTTATCTAAATCCGTATTCCGGGGTTCTAGTCTCTGGTTTAGGTCTGAATTCTAGCACTAGGGGGTTCGTGTGGTCTCTACTGAGCTCAATTTCATATTACAACTCTCAATTTCCATTAACCCTAACTAGAATTTTCAAAGTTCACCCAAACCACACAATATCGGTTCTAATCTAATATGGGGGTAAAAGCAATGGAAATACTAAGCTAAAGGTACAAAAAGTATCTCATTTGGCAACTCAAGAATTTTCTTGAGTTGCCCCAAATGTCCAAAATCCTTGCTTTCTTGGTCCAATGTACTTCCCTTGAGCTTGTGCATCTTTTTATTGAAATGGGACTTGGGTTTTGAGGTGTTTTTCATGGAGTTTTGGGGGGTTTTGTGGAGGAGGGGGAGAGGGGCAGCAGCACCTGGAGGGAAGAGGGAGAGGAAAGAAATGAGTGAAAGATAGAAGAGGGAATGGCTCAAGACATGGGTTGACCCTCACCCACTCTTTCTCTCTCTTACCCATACTTAATTCTTTATTCTTTTCCCTTTTCTTTTCTAATTTCCTTCTCTCCTCAATAGTAACCCCAAAACAAAAGCCATGCACCCAAAATCATGTAGGAAAAATGTAACAAGTGTATAAAGACATGGTGCATGTTTTGCACAAAACAAGCTTAGAATCCGATTAGCGATTTTTAATCGCGATTAGCACTAAATTAGCATATAATTAATCATAAAAACTTAAAATTTGCATAATTCACATAAAACACCCTCTTATAAGTAATTTCTATAATTTTCCAAATTTTTCACAAATTTATCGATATTTAATTATACCGCCTTATTAAAATATTCAATATTTTATTATTTAATTATAAAAATTCCCAAAAATAATATTTTATATTTTTTTTTGAAATGTTACAGCTGCGGAAAGAGAGAGGAGGCGGTGGGTAAGTTTTTTTTTATAGATTAGGGCTAGGGTTTATGAGATCTGCTCTGATACCATGTTAAAGTTAAAAGAGATAAGAAAGAGATGCTTTATTATGTGACTAAAGACTTCTTTATATAGAGATTACAATTACTTGATGCACAAGTATCATGGTACGGTGTAATCTCTATATAAAAAGACCTTTGGTCACATAATAAATCATCTCTTTCTTCTCTCTTTTAATTTTAATATGGTATCAGAGCATGTCTTCTAAATCCTAACCCTACTCCTAAAAAAAGAATACAAGAGTCGTATTTTCAAACTCTTTGCCAATCCCGTGAGATTATTCATCAAACTTTTTGCTCATACACACCACAATAAAATAGCATTTTCGAAAGAAAAAACCGTCACTTGCTTGATATTGCTCGTTCTATTATACTTAATATGCATGTCGTAAAACGTCTTTGGAATTTTGTCTTACTTACTGCATGTTTTTTATTAATCGCATGCCTTTCACGATTCTTCAAAACCAAACACCGTTCTCTATTTTATTTCCTGACCAAGGCCTTTTTCCCCTTCCTCCTAAAGTATTTGGGTGTGTTTGCTACGTTCATAATCACCGATTAACTCGCGATAATTTGGATCTTAAGGCTGTCAAATGTATATTTGTTTGTTATTCTAGGACTCAAAAAGATTATGTTTTCTTGCTTCCTTCTACATCTACTGTCGCAGTTTCTCGTGATGCCACTTTCTTGAGAATCGGCCCTTTTACCCCTAGCAGAAAGTCTTTGTCACATCCCACCGCTACAGCCGCCGCCGCCGCCATTTCCAATATCTTCAGATCACCAATTAATTCAACCCGAATCTGCCATTGTTGAAGTTCCCCATCCTCCTCCGGTTACGTAGGTCCACAGACGTTGATCGAGAGCAGTGATTGATTCAACAGCAGATACTAAAGTTCCTCCTCCATGTATACTGCCGGAAGATGCCGAGCCTTCACCTTTCCCTCCTGATTATTTGTTGAACGACTTACCAATTTCGTTTCGCAAAGGTAAACGAAGATGCACTACTTCTCATCCTCTTACTTTATTTATTTCATATCGTCTTACTCCAGCTCTATATCGGGTTGTCTCTTTTTTTGTCTAATGTTTCCCTTCCTAACTCTATTCAGGAAACTATGAGTTATCCAGGTTGGTATAGGGATATGATAGAAAAATTGCAGGCACCGAGATCTAATCACACTTGGGATCTGGTCAGCTTACCTTCACAGAAAAAGATGGTTGGTTGCTGGTGGGATTTTGCTATCAAACATAATCCTGATGGCAGTATATCTCGTTTGAACGTCTGACTTGGGGCATCAAGGGTGTTTTAGTGAAATTTATCCTACATCTCGAGTATAATTTTGTTTAATATATTAATATGTATGTTTTTGTTCATTGTTGTGAAGTCATAGCTTTATATGTCCTGCAACTCTAGATTGTCTTGCTAGAAAATTCAAACATATTAATATTAATGAAACTTCACATTTGCACACTAATAAAGCTTTATTGCATGACATTATCATAACCCAGTACTACTTGAAAAATACTAGCAACCTACAATAACATCCATCCATTATTGAAAATTTTCATTATTCAGCATGAGAAAGTGTTGTTGCTGCACTAGTTGAATACAATGGCCGAACGGTGTTGCTGCACTAGTTGAATACAATGGCTAAAAAATTGCAATAAATTGAGTTGTGGCACATAATCACCATCTTTAAAGCAATTTTCCCTTCCTGCAATGCATTATGGGGCTGTGCTCTTCTTTTGAACTCACAGTGCTTGGAGCACAAGCATCAAGTAGGATTTCAATGATAGTTGATCTATTTGTAAGGTTTTAACACTATCCACAATGATAATTTCTGTATCAAATCTCTTGACAATCCTTTGGTAAAAGAGTCGGCAAGATTCTAATTTGTAAGAATATAGTTAATCCCAACTATTCTCTCGTCATTGAGTAATTATCGGATATAACCAAGTTTTTGACTTAGATGTCTATATTTTCCATTATAAACTTTATTAAGGGTCACCGGTCTGGTAGCCTCACTGTCATTATTGATGACAATCAGCGACATAGGCTTAGGCCAAATAGGTATATCTAAAAGAAGATTCTTTAGCCACTCTGCTTCCTTGCCACAATCAGCAAGAGCAATAAACTCAGATTCCATTGTGGAATGAATAATAATGGTTTATTTCTTTGATTCCAAGAAATTGTAGCACCTCTAAAGTAAAAACCTAACCACTAGTTGATCATGACTTACCCAAAATTGAGTTCCAACTAGCATCACTATATCCTTCTAAAACCGTGGGATAACCGGTATAATGTAGATCGTAGTTTTTGGTTTCTTCAAATATGCAAGTACTCTTGATATTGCTATCCAATGCTCATTACCCGGAAACCAGTATACCGATTAAGTCGTCCAATAACTTATGCTAGATCAGGTCTTATAGTATGCACAATTTGCATAAGACTATCGATGACACTAACATATTTCAATTGAGAAATTGCTCTACTCTTATTAGATTCTAATTTAATACCAGGATCTATAGGTGTAGACACAGTTCTTCCACTCAATTCATTGTATTTCTGCAATACATTATTTATATAATGAGATTGTGATAATATCAGAGTATCATCATTTCTGATAATCTTAAATCGTAAGATAATCTCGGCCAATCCTAAATCTTTCATATCAAATTTTGAAGAGAGAAAAGATTTAGTGTCGTTTATAAGATCCATGTCGAAATTGAATATTAGCATATCATTTACATAGAGACATATAATAACTGCCTTATTATTAATTAATTTGCTATAAATACATTTATCAGATTCATTCAGTTTGAAACCATATGAAACAACAACATTTTCGAATTTATCATGCCATGGTTTTGGGCCTGTTTTAAACCATACAAAGACTTAAGCAATTTGCCAACTTTATGTTCTTGCCCAATAATGATACAACTCTCTGGTTGTTCCATATAAATTTCCTCCTCTAAGTTACCATTTAAAAATGCAGTTTTCATATCCATTTGATGCACATGCAACTTAAAAATAGAAGCAAGCGAAATTAATAAGTTAATAGATGTAATTTTAGCAACAGGAGCATACGTATCAAAGAAATCAATCCCTTCCTTTTGTCTATACCCCTTAACAACAAGTCTAGATTTATATTTATCTATGATTCCATTAGGTTTAAGTTTCTTTTTAAATATCCATTTAGAACCAATAGGTTTAGTCCTCCTTGGAAATTCTACTAATTTCCATGTTTGATTAAGCATTAAAGAATCCAACTCATCATTAATAGCAACATTCCAATTTGCAGAATCTTGAGAATGAATAGCATCATTATATGTTAATGGATCACTTCTACAGAATATGTAAATGACATTTCCACTAACTGTTTATCTCTAGATGCTTCAATTAAATACATTTGAAAATCCGGACCATAATTTTTTTCTACTCTTGCTCTTTTACTTCTAGGTTCCAATTCCTCATCATTAGAATTTGAATTAATAGTCGATTCGGAATAAGAATTTGAATTAATAAAAGGAACAAGAAAATCGGAATTATTATCATTAATTCTAGGTATCTTAGAAAAATAATTTTCAAAAAATTCCGCATCTCGAGATTCAATAATACTGTTTTGAGAAATAACACCATGCAATTCAGTAACCAAGAATCTATATATTTTGCTAGTCCAAGAATAACCATTAAAAATGCATTTAATTGCTTTATTACCCAACTTGGGTCGTTTAGGCTCGGAAAGCCTAACGAGAGCATGACATCCTCACACTTTAAAATAACTAAGATTTGGTTATTTTTTTCCAAGGTTCATAGGGTGTCCAATTTTTATTTTTCCAAGAAAGTTTATTAAGTATGTGGCATGCAGTAAATAATGCTTCACCCTACAAATTTGCATTTAAACCCGAATAAGAAATCATACCATTAACCATTTCGATTAAAGTTCTATTTTTCGGTTCCGCGGTTCCATTTTGTTGAGGTGTATATGGTGCAATGGTAATATGTACAATACCTATGGATTCACAAAATCGGTCTATGTTAACATACTCGCCATCTCTATCGGACTTTAAAGTCTTACATTTGGTGCTAAGTTGATTTTTCAACTTTCTCCTTATAAACTTTAAAACTATTTAAAGCATGATCTTTATGACTTAATAAGTAAACATAAGAGAATTTTGAGAAATCATCGATAAAGATTATAAAATACCTTTTATCACCTCTACTTAAAATTTGATTCAAATCACATAAATCAATATGAATTAATTCTAAAAGTACGGATTTTCGCAAATCAATTTTATGAAAAGTTTTTTTAGTAATTTTAGATTAAACACATATCCTACACTTATCAATATTTTTATTAGAACATGCAGGAATAAGACCTAAATTATTCATGTCATTCATGCGATAATAATGTACGTGTCCAAATCTATCATGCCATAGAGGAAATGAATCAACAATATATACAGAACTAGCATAGTTATTAATTAGACTCAATTTGAACATCCCCTTACATGCATAACCCTTTTCCTACAAATATTCCACTCTTGGTAATTACAACTTTATTGGACTCGAATACAACTTTAAAACCATATTTACTTAGCAAACTTACAGACATTAAATTCTTACGAATTTCTGGAACATACAACACTTCAGTTAATTTCATTGACTTATCCGAAGTGGATTTTAAATTAACCGTTCTAATGCCTTTAACCATTGCAGTTGATTTATTACCCATGAAAAGTTGATGGCCATCACTTTCTTTTGTAAAAGTAGCAAATATAGATCTATTATTTGTTACATGCCTAGTGGCACCCGAATCAAGATACCAGTTTATGTTACTTCCAACCACATTGATTTCAGAAATCATTGTGATGAATCCATTCTTGGCTTCTGATTTCTTCTTTATTTTGAGAAATCAACAATCTTTTCAAAAGTTAGATAATTTATGAAAAAATTCATGAATATAAAATGTATTATTAAAAACAAAATTTAGATACTTGTTATCTAAAAGGTTCCTCTATTCCAAATCTACATTTTTATGCTTTGAGTAAAATACTTTCCACAAATCCTCTTCATATTTCGGTGCAGTGGGAATTAGAGTAGTGAGTACGTAATCCGGTTTAACAAGTTTGAGACTCGTTATCTCCATCGTTGATGTTTTCGGTGCCATTGATGAACACAGAAAATTGCTTTAGATTGTTGTTGCACTAGTTGAATACAGTGGCTAAAAAACACAATAAATTGAGTTGAGGCACGTAATCACTATCTTTAATGCAATTTTCGCTCCCTACAATGCAACATGGGTTTATACGAATTGCTTTCAGGATACAATAACCCAATCTTGTGTTTCAATCCTCCGCGTTGCACTCGCAGAGAATTACTCCGAAACTTGATCTTTTGGGTACCGAAAACAAAGAGAGAAGAGAAGAAAATAATAGTTGTATCTATGGAACAAATAAAACAAGTTAGTATAAATAAGAGTTGAAAGGATGCGAATGGAATTCTTTCACCATTTGAATTCAAAATTTAAATTCCCGTAACTACCAATAACTTCCATAACTACTACCTCCAAAAAAATAAGAGAGAGATTTACCTCCAACAAAATGTGAGAGAGATTTGAATTCAAATGAGTTTGACTACAGTCAACTATAAAAAACAAAAATAGAAATTTTAATTTATTGAAATTACTTATATTATACAAATAGTATAACAAGTGGCATATGCATCTTCGCTTCAATCACACGTCAGACCATGTAATCATAAAATTTCCTATCTTGGACTTAGGGATACCCAAAGCCTTCCACACTGCTGGGGAAGCATCGACTATATTGTTGGCACATGGCAAAAAACCATGACGAGAATCACAGCCATTAACAGAATCACACTCATCCACCACTTTAGCCATGACAGATTTTCCATTGCCTTTAATCCTTATATTCTTCAGGAAGCGGCTGCCTTTATTGTACCAACCGGTTGATAGCGCGACCACCAACTCTTTGTCGCTATAGTACTTGTTACCGCACTTTGATGGGCTTTTTTGGTCGCCAATCTGATCCAAGCTTGTAATAGATCGGAATCTAGTATCCATTGCTATAACTGGGAGACGGTAGTATCTGATCTTGCTATCCACAGAAGGGCCACCAAATCGATGGTGCTTGGTGAAACTGTTGATGGTCATGATCGCTTGTGTATTTTTCTTTACTGGGGGAGAGCAGATGTATTGTGGATAGGCCTTTTGAGGCTCGCAGCAGTTAAGTGCCAGTGTTGCGAGATCTAGATTAAGTTTCAAGTGAACGACGAGAGGTTGCGAGATCTAGATTAAGTGCCAGTGTTGCCAGCATTATGAGAGTAGAGAGTATTAGTGAGTTGGCCATGTTGATTAATATGTTGAATGGATAACTCTTAGCTAGGATTAGATATTATTTTGGGTTTGCTAGTGGGTATATATAGAGTTGTGGTGAAGCATGAGAAGGAGTGTTAAAGCATGAGACATAATCATGATTAAATTAAGTTTCATCGCCTATTTATATTAAATTTAAACCTGTCTTTGTTCCTTGTGTTCCATTCTTTTTAAAATTAGAAAGTGACCTTTAGAGTTGATAGTTGATAGATTTGATATTGACCTTGGCCTTTAGAAGAAATGAGCTACAAAATAATCCTTGTCATCATTCATATTATTAGCCTTAAAAAAATTGCTGCTGTAGTATCTTGGTTCTTTGGATTATTACTAAAATGGGACATATATTATAGAGCCATTAAAATAAAATATGTCACACCAAAAAAATACACGTAGCATTAAAATTTAAGAATGGGACTAAAACAAAGGGAAGCACGCGTATGTGATGAATAATTGTTGTAATTTCAATTGATGGCAAGCAAGCAAGATTCTATTCGGCTAATTTAAAGTGCCGTAAGGGTTTTTTTCCTTTTTTTTTTGTTGGGGGGATCTAAAATAAAATTTGGATATGTCTTTTACTTTATCGTTTCTCTCTCTTCTATGTTATAAAGAAAAGGATTATGCCAATTTCGCAGGGATGAGAAAATTAAATTATAAAAGAGTTGTGATTATCATATACATAATTATAAATCTAGCTCAATTAGTCGGTTTATATAAATTATAAAATCTGAAGAATATTTGCTTGCGAATTTCTGTAATTTGATCTTCGTCGACGATCTGTGCTACTGTGGCGATCGATTTGTGCTGTGGAAATCGATCTAGAGGAGATCCCACGAGAAAGAGGATGAAGATCCGATCTTCGTCGACGGCGAGGAAGAGGATCTGGGTTCAAGGCGAGGCTTCGAACAGGCGTTGAGGGTTGCGGCAGTCTGGAGAGGCGGCGATGAGGCAGGCGAGGGACGCAGGGGCTTGAATTTGGAGATGAGGGCTGCGGAAAGATAGAGGAGGCGGTAGGTAAGTTTTTTTTTTAGATTAGGGTAGGGTTTATGAGATCTGCTCTGATACCATGTTAAAGTTAAAAAGAGATAAGAAAGAGATGCTTTATTATGTGACTAAAGACCTCTTTATATAGGGATTACAATTACCTGATGCACAAGCATAATGGTACGGTGTAATCTATATAAAAAGACCTTTGGTCACATAATAAATCATCTCTTTCTTCTCTTTTAATTTTAATATGGTATCAGAGCATGTCTTCTAAATCCTAACCCTACTCCTAAAAAAAGAATACAAGAGTCGTATTTTCAAACTCTTTGCCAATCCCGTGAGATTATTCATCAAACTTTTTGCTCATACACACCACAACAAAATAGCATTTTCGAAAGAAAAAACCGCCACTTGCTTGATATTGCTCGTTCTATTATACTTAATATGCATGTCCTAAAACGTCATTGGAATTTTGTCTTACTTACTGCATGTTTTTTATTAATCGCATGCTTTTCACGATTCTTCAAAAGCAAAAACTGTTCTCTATTTTATTTCCTGACCAAGGCCTTTTTCACCTTCCTCCTAAAGTATTTGGGTGTGTTTGCTACGTTCATAATCACCGATTAACTAGGGCTGTCAAATGTATATTTGTTGGTTATTCTAGAACTAAAAAAGATTACGTTTGCCTGCTTCCTTCTACATCTACTGTCGCGGTTTCTCGTGATGCCACTTTCTTGAGGATCGACCTTTTTACCCTCAGCAGAAAGTCTTTGTCACATCCCACCGCTACAGCCACCGCCGCTACCATTTGCTATATCTTCAGATCACCAATTAATTCAACCCGAATCTGCCATTGTTGAAGTTCCCCATCCTCCTCCGGTTATGCAGGTCCACAGATGTCGATCGAGAGCAGTGATAGATTCAACAGTAGATACTAAAGTTCTTCCTCCATGTATACAGCCGGAAGCTGCCGAGCCTTCACCTTTCCCTCCTTCCGATTGTTTGTTGAACGACTTACCAATTTCGTTTTGCAAAGGTAAACGAGCATGCACCACTTCTCATCCTCTTTCTTTATTTATTTCATATCGTCTTACTCCAGCTCTATATCACTTTGTATCTTTTTTTGTCTAATGTTTCCCTTCCTAACTCTATTCAGGAAACTACGAGTTATCCAGGTTGGCATAGGGATATGATAGAAAAATTGCAAACACCGAGATCTAATCACACTTGGGATCTGGTCAGCTTACCTTCACAGAAAAAGGTGATTGGTTGCCGATGGGATTTTGCTATCAAACATAATCCTGATGGCAGTGTATCTCGTTTGAACGTCTGACTTGGGGCATTAAGGGTGTTTTAGTGAAATTTATACTACATCTCTAGTATAATTTTGTTTAATATATTAATATGTATGTTATTGTTCATTGTTGTGAAGTCATAGTTTTATATGTCCTGCAACTCTAGATTGTCTTGCTAGAAAATTCAAACATATTAATATTAATGAAACCTCACATTTGCACACTGATAAAGCTTTATTGCATGACATTATCATAACCCGGTACTACTTGAAAAATACTAGCAACCTACAATAACATCCATCCATTATTGAACATTTTCATTATTCAGCATGAGAAAGTGTTGTTGCTACACTAGTTGAATACAATGGCCAAACGGTGTTGCTGCACTAGTTGAATACAATGGCTAAAAATCGCAATAAATTGAGTTGTGGCACGTAATCACTGTCTTTAAAGCAATTTTCCCTCCCTACAATGCAATATGGGGTTGTGCTCTTCTTTTGAACTCACAGTATTTGGAGCACAAGCATCGAGTAGGATTTCAATGGTAGTTGATCTATTTGTAAGGTTTTAACACTATCCACAATGATAATTTCTGTATCAAATCTCTTGACAATCCTTTAGTAAAAGGGTCGGCAAGATTCCAATTTGTACGAATATAGTCAATCCCAATTATTCTCTCGTCATTGAGTAATTATCGGATATAACCATGTTTTTGACTTAGATGTCTAGATTTTCCATTATAAACTTTATTAAGGGTCACCGGTCTGGTAGCCTCACTGTCACAATTGATGACAATCAGTGACATAGGCTTAAGCCGAATAGGTATCTCTAAAAGAAGATTCCTTAGCCACTCCACTTCCTTGCCACAAGCAGCAAGAGCAATAAACTCAGATTCCATTGTGGAATGAATAATAATGGTTTACTTCTTTGATTTCCATGAAATCGCAGCACCCCTAGAGTAAAAACCCAACCACTAGTTGATCATGACTCACCCAAAATTGAGTTCCAACTAGCATCACTATATCCTTCTAAAACTGTGGGATAACCGGTATAATGTAGATCGTAGTCTATGGTTTCCTCAAATATGCAAGTACTCTTGATATTGCTATCCAGTGCTCATTACCCGGAAACCAGTATACCGATTAAGTCGTCCAATAACTTATGAAAGATCAGGTCTTATAGTATGCATAATATACATAAGACTATCGATTACACTAGCATATTTCAATTGAGAAATTGCTCTTCTCTTATTAGATTCTAATTTAATACCAGGATCTAAAGGTGTAGACACAGTTCTTCCACTCAATTCATTTTATTTCTGCAATACATTATTTACATAATGAGATTGTGATAACATCAGAGTATCATCATTTCTGATAATCTTAATTCGTAAGATAATCTCGCCCAACCCTAAATCTTTCATATCAAATTTTGAAGAGAGAAAAGATTTAGTGTCGTTTATAAGATCCATGTCGAAATTGAATATTAGCATATCATTTACATAGAGACATATAATAACTACCTTATTATTAATTACTTTGCTATAAATACATTTATCAGATTCATTCGGTTTGAAACCATATGAAACAACATTTTCGAATTTATCATGCCATGGTTTTGGGCCTGTTTTAAACCATACAAAGACTTAAGCAATTTGCCAACTTTATGTTCTTGCCCCATAATGATACAACCCTTGGGTTGTTCCATATAAATTTCCTCCTCTAAGTTACCATTTAAAAATATAGTTTTCATATCCATTTGATGCACATGCAACTTAAAAATAGAAGCAAGTGAAATTAATAATTTAATAGATGTAATTTTAGCAACAGGAACATACGTATCAAAGAAATCAATCATTTCCCTTTGTCTATACCCCTTAACAACAAGTCTAGCTTTATATTTATCTATGGTTCCATTAGGTTTAAGTTTCTTTTTAAATATCCATTTAGAACCAATAGGTTTAGTCCTCCTTGGAAATTCTACTAATTTCCATGTTTGATTAAGCATTAAAGAATCCAACTCATCATTAATAGCAACATTCCAATTTGCAGAATCTTGAGAATGAATAGCATCATTATATGTTAATGGATCACTTTCTACAGAATATGTAAATGACATTTCCACTAACTGTTCATCTCTAGATGCTTCAATTAAATACATTTAAAAATCCGTACCATAAGTTTTTTCTACTCTTGCTCTTTTACTTCTAGGTTCCAATTCCTCATCATTAGAATTTGAATTAATAGTCGATTCGGAATAAGAATTTGAATTAATAAAAGGAACAAGAAAATCGGAATTATTATCATTAATTCTGGTATTTTAGAAAAATAATTTTTAAAAAATTTCGCATCTCGAGGTTCAATAATACTATTTTGAGAAATAACACCATGCAATTCAGTAACCAAGAATCTATATATTTTGCTAGTCCAAGAATAGCCATTAAAAATGCATTCAATTGCTCTATTACCTAACTTGGGTCGTTTAGGCTCGGAAAGCGTAACGAGAGCACGGCATCCTCACACTTTAAAATAACTAAGATTTGGTTATTTTTTTCCAAAGTTCATAGGGTGTCCCATTTTTATTTTTCCGAGAAAGTTTATTAAGTATGTGACATGCAGTAAATAATGCTTCACCCCACAAATTTGCATTTAAACCCGAATAAGAAATCATACCATTAACCATTTCGATTAAATTTTTTTTTCCGTTCTGCGGTTCCATTTTGTTGAGGTGTATACGGTGCAGTGGTAATATGTATGGATTCACAAAATCGGTCTATGTCAACATACTCGCCATCTCTATCGGACTTTAAAGTCTTGAATTTGGTGCTAAGTTGATTTTTCAACTTCCTCCTTATAAACTTTAAAACTATTTAAAGCATGATCTTTATGACTTAATAAGTAAACATAAGAGAATTTTGAGAAATCATCGATAAAGGTTATAAAATACCTTTTATCACCTCTACTTAAAATTTGATTCAAATCACATAAATCAATATGAATTAATTCTAAAGGTACGGATTTTCACAAATCAATTTTATGAAAAGGTTTTTTAGGAATTTTAGATTAAACACGTATCCTACACTTATCAATATTTTTATTAGAACATGCAGGAATAAGACCTAAATTATTCATGTCATTCATGCGATAATAATGTACATGTTCTAATCTATCATGCCATAGAGGAAATGAATCAACAATATATACAGAACTAGCATATTTATTAATTAGACTCAATTTGAACATTCCATTACACGCATAACCTTTTTCCACAAATATTCCTCTCTTGGTAATTACAACTTTATTGGACTCGAATACAACTTTAAAACCATATTTACTTAGCAAACTTACAGACATTAAATTCTTACGAATTTCTGGAACATACAACATTTCAGTCAATTTCATTGACTTATCCGAAGTGGATTTTAAATTAACCGTTCTAATGCCTTTAACCATTGCAGTTGATTTATTACCCATGAAAAGTTGATGGCCATCACTTTCTTTTTAAAAGTAGCAAATATAGATCTATCATTCGTTACATGCCTAGTGGCATCCGAATCAAGATACCAGTTTATGTCACTTCCAACCATAGTGATTTCAGAAATCATTGTGATGAATCCATCCTTGGCTTCCGATTTCTTCTTTATTTTGAGAAATCGACAATCTTTCCAAAAGTTAGATAATTTATGAAAAATTTCATGAACATAAAATGTATTAATAAAAACAAAATTTAGATACTTGTTATCTAAAAGGTTCATCTATTCCAAATCTATATTTTTATGCTTTGAGTCAAATACTTTCCACAAATCCTCTTCATATTTCGGTGCAGTGGGAATTAGAGTAGTGAGTACGTAATCCGGTTTAACAAGTTTGAGACTCGTTATCTTCATCGTTGATGTTTTCGGTACCATTGATGAACACAGAAAATTGCTTTAGATTGTTGTTGCACTAGTTGAATACAGTGGCTAAAAAACACAATAAATTGAGTTGAGGCACATAATCACTATCTTTAATGCAATTTTCGCTTCCTACAATGCAACAGGGGTTTATACGAATTGCTTCCAGGATACAATAACCCAATCTTGTGTTTCAATCCTCCGCGTTGCACTCGCAGAGAATTACTCCAAAATCTTGATCTTTTGGGTACCGAAAACAAAGAGAGAAGAGAAGAAAATAATAGTTGTATCTATAGAACAAATAAAACAAGTTAGTATAAGTAAGAGTTGAAAAGATGCGAATGGAATCCTTTCACCATTTGAATTCAAAATTTAAATTCCCATAACTACCAATAACTTCCATAACTACTACCTCCAAAAAAATAAGAGGGAGATTTGCCTCCAACAAAATGTGAGAGAGATTTGAATTCAAATGAGTTAGACCACAGTCAACTATAAAATACAAAAATAGAAATTTTAATTTATTGAAATTACTTATATTATACGAATAATATAACAAGTGGCATATGCATCTTCGCTTCGATCACACGTCAGACCATGTAATCATAAAATTTCCTATCTTGGACTTAGGGATACCCAAAGCCTTCCACACCGCTGGCGAAGCATCGACTATATTGTTGGCACATGGCAAAAAACCATGACGAGAATCACAGCCATTAATAGAATCACACTCATCGACCACTTTAGCCACGACAGATTTTCCATTGCCTTTAATCCTTATATTCTTCAGGCAGCGGCTGCCTTTATTGTACCAACCGGTTGATAGCGCGACCGCTAGCTCTTTGTCGCCATAGTACTTGTTACCGCACTTTGATGGGCTTTTTTGGTCGCCAATCCGGTCCAAGCTTGTAGTAGATCGGAATCTAGTATCCATTGCTATAACTGGGAGACGGTAGTATCTGATCTTGCTATCTACAGAAGGGTCACCAAATCGATGGTGGTTGGTGAAACTGTTGATGGTCATGATCGCTTGTGTATTATTCTTTACTGGGGGAGAGCAGATGTATTGTAGATTGGCCTTTTGAGGCTCGCAGCAGTTAGAGACGTTCTTCGTGCTGCAGAAGCTCTTACCTGTCTTCACTAGTAAAATAGGGGGTTGCCCCTACGGATGGAAATATCCGTAGGGGCAGATTTTACTTGGCCCTACGGATTAATCCGTAGGGCTAAAAGGTTGCCCCTACGGGCACAGACGTCCAAGAATAAAAATATTAATTCTTAATTTGGTGTTTGCCCTTACGGAGCCGCAAACAAAGGACCTACGGGTATATCCGTAGGGGCAAGTAAATATCTATTTAACAAAACCCCAGACCGATCGCCTACGCTCACTTTCTCTCTCTCTCTCAATCGCGCGTGAGAAAAAACCCCAAACCGCCTCCGTCGTCGCCACCGTCGCCTCCGTCGTCGCCACCGACGGTTTCGTCGCCACCGTCGTCGCCAGCGCCTGTTTCATCGCCAAATCGTCGCCACCGCCGGTTTCGTCGCCAAATCGCCACCGTCGTCGCTCCAGCCCACCAGCAGCCGTTCAGGTATAAATCTCAAGGTAAATTAAAGCATTTTTGGATTATTTTAGGCTTAGGGTTCATGGCTGGGTCTGGGTTGTGCGCGCGAGAGTTGGGGTTGGGCAGGGGTCGCGGTGGCGGTCGGGGTCGGGGTCGGGGTAGGGTTAGGGTTGGGGTTCGGCTGGGGCTGGGGTTAGGGTTACGGTGGGGCTGGGGTTAGGGTTACGGTGGGGCTGGGGTTAGGGTTACGGTGGGGCTGGTTGAATGGCTCTTCTGATTAGTTGAAAAATACAATGTTAATCATAATTTACTCGACACAGATGGTAGAAAATCAGAAAAAGATCAAGAAAAAAATAATCGATTTTGATTTTAACATGCAGGGTGTTGATGCAAGATGTAATATCTAGTAGCAGATGCTAGGTATATAGACTAAAGAATAGTTGTAAATGAACCGCTAGCAAGAAAATCCTATAATTATACGTACACATCGCTTGACGCATGAAGCCTGAAGCTCTTTCTTTTGGGGGATAAAACTAGTTATATTCCTGCATTGCCTAGAAATAGCAGTGAGTTGGTTAAAACTTTTCAAACACAACCCCCCACCCCCCAAAAAAAAGAAAGAAAGAAAGGGCAAGGAAAAAAAAAGAATAGCAACAAGCAATACAAGCTAGCAACCGTAAATAACTGTTGAGATTATGTCTACCTTGGCAATTTGAACAATGATGGTCTTGTCTGGATTGTTAAGATCCACTTTATGGGGGTGAGGAACACATTTTGCAACTGTATTTATGATTTTCATTCTGTCAAGTGTTGAAATAAAAATCAACACTTGACAATCAATCCAAGATGCTCAATAACTTGCTTCAAAACCATAATCTAATCTTGATGATGCTCAATATTAGCGATTTCCATGATCACGACACGTGGCAGATGACGTGTCTCATAACGCTTTATGATATCAGTATCCTATATTTGTAGTTTTAATTGTTGATTGTTATAGATGTATACCATTGCAATAATAGTTTTTGGTTGATGAATGCTATTGCAATGTAGGATGATCAGTTCTATCAATCTTGATCTCAATGGTTTAAAATCATGTTACACATACAACACGAATGCACAACAAACGCATAATTAGAGAGCGACTCGAGATATTCAGGTTAAAACCAATATATGATACTCGATGATAATATGAAACCTTCATATTCCCATATAACGTGCGATAATTTATTCTTTTCAACGACAAACGCACAGACAAAGCATATACACGGATTTTCTCCTTTGTCAGTAACTATCCCGTTCTTATATTTCTCAATATAGTCAGCATAACCTACAATTTATATGTTATTCAGTCTAACATGGCCCATGAGTACGTCAGAGTTAAGGACTGGATGTATGTGGATTGGAAACAACGTATGCAACCTAAGTTTGTCGCAGGAGTTGCTGCTTTCCTTGAATTTGCACGAGCACATAATAAGATCATAATAGAGAAGATTCTCTGTCCGTGCGATAGATGTGGCAATAAGTACTGGCAGAAGGTAGAATTGGCAGAGCTTCATATTGTAAAACATGGGTTTACTAGACTTTATTCAACTTGGAAATATCACGGGGAAGGAGAAGAATGCAGTACTGCGGTAGAAGAAGAAGGAGAACACGATAATGCGGCAGGAGAAGAAGAAGAATTCGGTAATACGGCAGGATACGGAAATTTATTTCCATCAGAAGAAATGGAGGATATGGTAGAGGCTGCCCTAGGTGAATCTATTCGTACCGAAGATGACATTCCTTCCGGTCAAGGACCGCGTGCGGATAAATATGAAAATTTCATGAATGATGCTAGGAAACCAATTTATGAGAATGCGAAGTATTCCACCCTCTCATGGTTCGTCCAACTTTTCCAAATTAAGTGCCTAAATGGATGGAGCAACAAGTCATTCACAATGCTTCTTTCGTTCTTGAAAGATTCTATGCCTCCGGGAAATAATGTGCCCGAAAGCTGGTACGAAGCCCAGAAAATGATGTCTGATTTGGGTCTAAAGTGCGAGAAGATTCAAGCATGTCCTAAAAATTGCGTGTTGTACCGGAAAGAGAATTCAGATTTGAAAGAGTGTCCAACATGCGGAGAGGCCAGGTATAAGCCGAAAGATTCTGATAAGAAGCCTGATATACCTGTGAAGATAGCACGATATTTTCCCATAACACAGAGGCTACAGAGGCTATTCAGGTGCAAGAAAACAGCCGAGGCAATGATTTGGCATCACCGTGCTCCTCCAAGGGAAAATGGAAAAATGAGCCATCCAAGAGATTCACCGGCATGGAAGGATTTCGATAGGAGGCACGCAATATTCAGTAGCGATCCTCGCAATGTCCGGCTCGGACTGGCTGCCGATGGCTTCTGCCCATTCAACTATATGGCTGGAAGTCACAGCACATGGCCCGTTGTAATGATAATTTATAATCTGTCGCCTTGGTTGGCTATGGACCAATCATACTTTATGATGCCTCTTCTTATCGACGGACCAAACTCACCGGGGAACAATATCGACGTCTATCTCCGACCTCTGATCGAGGAGCTGAAAACTTTGTTCATTGATGGTGTAGAGACATATGATTCAAACACAAATACAACCTTCATACTGCGTGCGGCTTTAATGTGGACAATTAATGACTTTCCTGCGTATGGAATGCTATCAGGTTGGTCCGTACATGGTCACAAAGCATGTCCTCATTACCATGAACACACAACATCAAAATTTTTGAATTTTAGCAGGAAGGTTTGTTATTGCGGCCATCGACGTTTTCTGCCTCCAGACCACCCCTATAGGTTAGACACGGTTCACTTTGATGGTCATCAGGAGCTTCTTGGGCCTCCATCCCCATTATCCGGAGAGGACGTGACTGCTAAATGGGATGGTTACAATAATGTGACCTTCGGGATGGATCCGACGAGACAGGTCAAACCACAATATTGGAACAAGTTAAGCATTTTCTTCGAGCTTCCGTACTGGTCTACAAATTCAGTGCGTCATTGTCTGGACGTCATGCATATAGAGAAGGGAGTATCAGAGCACATATTTAACTTGCTTCTGTGTAAAGACGGGAAATCGAAAGACAACATGAATGCCCGGATGGATCTACAAGAGTGGGGAATAAGAAGTGAACTGCACCCTAAACCGGTAGCGGGTAAACCGGGCAAGTTTGTACTTCCCAATGCCGCTTATCATATGTCACAACCGGAGAAGAAAAGATTCCTGCAGGTGTTGCATGATTTGAAAGTCCCCACAGGTTTCTCAGGATCATTCAGCAAGAAAATAAAAATTATGAAGGGCAAGATCGATGGGCTGAAAAGTCATGATCACCATGTTATCGTGGAGCACCTTCTTCCATTAGCTCTCAGGACTTCTCTCCCCGACTCGGTTGGTCTAGTAATCAACGACCTATGTTGTTTTTTCAGGGAGTTGTGTGTTAAAACACTGGAGGTTGCGACGCTGGATAAACTAGAAAATTCTATTGTGTTGATACTTTGCATGTTTGAGCGTATTTTCCCACCGTCATTCTTCGATATCATAATACACTTGACGGTTCATCTTGCAACTGAGGCGAAGTTAGCCGGACCGGTACAATATCGATGGATGTATCCCGTCGAGAGGTACGTGTAATTTTTCGTTTCGCGCAATTTATAAATTTATTTTTGTCCTGTATGCCCGTGTTTATTTATTCAACATATTCTCATTAGGTACCTTTACACTCTTAAGAAGTATATACGCAATAAAAATCGACCAGAGGGTTCTATCATGGAAGGTTATTTTCTTGATGAAGCAACCACATTTTGTTCCCGCTATCTGGACGAGAACATTGAGACAAGGCTTAACCGACCACGAAGAATTCAAGACGGGCCATATGGTAAAGCCGAGTATAAGAGGGTAGACACTATGTTTATCAACAAGATATACCAGTTTATCTTGCTTAATTGCGCATGTCTTGAACAAATTAGAGAGTAAGTTCTTTTGGATTAATTATTATATCTGTGTTTGTGTGTGTATGAAATGACATAATATTAATGTCACAATTATTTTTCGAAAACAGAACTCATTTTAACGAGGTACGTGAGGGGCATCCTGATTGGAACGAAGAGCGTTTGGAAAAATACCATCAGCATAATTTTTGTGATTGGGTCACAGAGCATGTAAGTTATTCGAATTACATTTTATTGCTATCAGTTTTAATCTAAACTTGTATCGTTATGTATTTATCGTAAAATTTGTTTTGTTAGATCCACGATCCGAACTTGTCTGCATCATTTGAGAGTGATTCAAGATATTTAGCTCAATTTCCTAGTATGGAGGTTGCATATTACAAAGGATTTGGTGTCCTTGGATACAAATTCGAAGTTAAGGACATAGAAACATCTAGAACCACTCAGAATAGTGGGATTGCGACGGTAGGATCGGACGGTGTGATTTACTATGGGTACTTAAATTGTATACTCGGCATCCACTATCCCGGACGATCAGAACCCTTTTATAAATTCCACTGTACTTGGTACGATCCGCGAACCGATACAGACAGGTGGAGAAGCAGTCTTAGGACTTGGAAAGATGAATATGGATTGACCAGTGTGAACACACTTCGATTTTACGGTCAGGACGATCCGTTTATCTTTCCGAACCAAGCGTTCCAAGTATACTACTCACAGTGTTTGAAGCATCCGGGGTGGAGTGTTGTATGCCGATGGAAACCTAGAGATGTCTACGATGTCCCAGAATACGAGGACAGCGATGAGGACGAAGAAGAGAGATGGCTTAAAGTGCTCCGACCGTCTGTTTCGAAGGACGGGTTGTCTTCGACCGATCATGAAGTTACGTGGGTTAGAAATGACATCGACGATGAAATCCAAGTAGATATGTATGATGCGCCCACGAAACGAAAAAGGTTATCAGTAATTTTATATTATTACTTCACATTTTACGCTCTAGATCATATATAGTCAATACTTTTAATGATTGTCTAATGCGTCCACGAACCGTTTATCTAGATTTGATGACGATGTCGGGAGCAGCGAGGGGCGGCAGGAGCTCCAGCCGAGGCAGAGGCAGAGGCAGAGGCAGAGCGGTTCTGCCACCCGGAGAGCTCCGTAGGGAGCTTCAGAGGGCTGGTCTTGCACCCAGATCGGAGACCCCTTCGGATGCCTCCTTCCGTGTAGATTTTGCCACACCTCCAGGTATACTGCACGCATATCCATTTTCAATGTAATATTACAGATATTCATGCATGTTTATGTCAAAATTACTTATATTGTCAATGTTTGATTGTCTAGTTGTTGGTGATGCGTCCACATCTGGGACAGAGGCCACCCCCGCTCCTCCAGGTATGTTTATATATCATATAGTGTATGTATATTGATTTAGAATGCTATATCATAAATATACACATTCCTTTTGCTCTTACTTAGCAATTTTTATTATTGTCTAGCTGTAGGTGGTGACACCACCGCACCTGCGGGTATGTTTATATGTCCTATAGTGCATGCATATTGATTTAGAACGTTATATTATTGATCAACACATTCTTTTTGCAATTACTTATATAATCTATTTTTAATTGTCTAATTATAGGTGGTGCGTCCACACCTTCCACAGGGGCCACTCCTGCCGCTTCCATACCCTCCGCATCGTCTGCAGGTTAGTATGAATAAATTTAAAATATTTATTTATTTTACATATGCTCTATAGAATAAATATGAACTTCATGGAGATTTAGCGTCGATGTTTATTTTATAGTTGGAGGGGATGCGTCCGGGTCCGGGACCCCGGTTGTTCCTCACCGGAGGAACTATCGTCCCGCTCGTGCTGCTGCTCGGGCCCAGGCTCGTGCGCTATTCACCGGAGGTATATATCACACTTGAATTTTTGTTTAACCTTGATTTCTTAATACAACTTTGTCTTATTATTGATTGTCTTGATATTTCGTGCAGACGCAGGGCCTTTCCATCCCCAGAGGGGGACTCGAGACCCGAATCAGTTCCATAGGCTGAGGCCTGATAGAGCTAGGGGGAGGCAGCATTCCCCCTATTTTTTACCCTTGACTATCGCTATACCGGTCCTCATGCCGAGAGGTTCGGCCGGTATTTGGGGGACGAGAGCCGGATCGTGAAGAACTATCCACTTCACGTTGAGTGGGGCGAGCAGCACCAGCGCTCATTCGCCCTCTTCTTTGATCAGGCTCGGGTATATATTAATATATATTTTCATTTGATCTATCCAATATATTTATTATTAACACTTGCAATCTAATAACAATGTTTTTTTTGTATTTTCAGTTGGATTACGATTTTCAGCCTGTAGCCGACCCTGATCACCCGGGGAGGGTGCTCGACCTTCATGCTCTGTACAATGGCCTGATGAAGAACATGCAGGCCAAGGTCCGATACAACAGGAATGAGCTGAAGGCCGACTGCTACTCCCTGTGGATAGCGACCCCCGAGGCAGAGAGAGCGGCCCTTCTATCTACTCCGACGTTTGCGAGAGTCGACGTAGAGACATGGCCTCTATTGTGCGCTTATTTCGACTCCGAACGCAAACAAGTATGTATTTTAAATTTAATTCATTATTTATGATATAATTTATTTCTTTGTGTTTCTTAATTAGAAAACTAAATGTTAATGCGTTGTGCAGAAACAGGCCGCTCAGAATACGGAGAACAGGAAGTCGGCGAAGAGGGGTCGCCCCACTTACACAGGTGGCTCGAGGAACATTACTCGAGCCATGGAGTTATCGGTAAATTAAGAGTTATTCTCTAATATTCTGAATATTAAGAGTTATTCTCTAATATTTCTAATATTAAGAGTTACTTTCTAATATTGCAGACATCTCGGACCGTGGCGTCAGGTGGTACACCGAACGTGCTGTCCGCATATCTTGCCGTCCATGGCACCTCGACAGATCCCGCCACGGGCGAGCTTCGATGTCCCGACGTCGCTACCCAGGAGTACTGCGTAAGTGTTAATATTTTTTCTACCCAAATTTGAAATTTTAGTTTTGGAAGGTTCAAGTTTAAATTTTATACTTATACTTTACTGCTTAATGTGGGTGTAGGAGCGGGTGGTTGAGCAGGCCCAGGCCTCGGGGATCGATTTTACTGGACAGAACGATCCGAGGCTGCTGACCCCAGTTCTGGACGCCGCACACGGAGGGCACCACGGAGGTTGGGAGAGAGGCCGGGGATTGGGCCCTAGCAGGGCCCATATGAGGTTGGACTCCACCCTGGCGGTTACTTCCTCCGTCTCCAGTGACCGGCATGTCCATCAGGAACTGGATAGCTTGAGGGCCACCGTTCAGGAGTTGAAGGAGATGCTGGTATGTATACTACTTTATAGTAAAATATCATTTCATATTATATACATATCAACATATCCATAATTAGTACGTAGCTTGAGCTTATTTGGTTTTAGACTTAAGTTTGATTAATCATACATACATATGTAATTAAAATAAACAACGCTTTTCCAAACTAGATATCCAAACAGGGTTTCGAAATAACTTAATAATGAAACGAATTCGAATAATACACAGTTCTTACACGCTTCTTACACACGTTATGTCCAGACGCGACAGGGTAGATCGGCTGAGCCTCCACATGCATCTCCTTCGGCTGCGGCTCCGCAAGCCACTACATCGGCTGCGGTTCCGCAGACAGCTCCTGTAGCTCCACCGCCCACTCAGACTCCCGCAGCCGCGGCTCCGCAAGCGACTACCTCGACGGCGGCTGCGCAGACCACATCGCCAGCTCCACATGCCGCTCAGACTCCCTTATATGTAGCATTGCAGAGTGTATTGACCGAGGAGCAGGCGCGCGTTATTCTAACGTTATTCAGAGGTGGAGCTGGACCGAACTAGGGTAGCTTTTTGGTTCTTATTTTTTGAAACATGTATTTATATCGCATTGTACTACATTTTGAAACGATATTGATATTGGTTTGTATTTATATCATATTCAGTTTTTGGGTTTCTTTTGTATATTATATATATGCGTGAGATGTGATTATGAATACTGCAATATATGATTTGATTGATGTATATAGTATTGTGCACAGGGCGGGAAAAAATCTAGCAGCCCATTTTTAAAAAAAAAATACAGACAATATGTACCTACGGATTAAGCCGTAGGTATATATGTTGCCCCTACGGGCATATCCGTAAGGGCAACCTATCAGGAAACCTGATATTTTCCCACCTGATATCAGTGCAGGGTGTTGGGAGTGCCCCTACGGATATGTCCGTAGGGGTCACTGTTTATCCCTTACGGATTTATCCGTAGGGGGAAAATATCAGGAATCCGTAGGGGCAAAATATCAGGTTTCCTGATATTTTCCCCCCTGATCTCAGTGCAGGGTGTTGGGAGTGCCCCTACGGACATATCCGTAGGGGCCACTTTCTATCCCCTACGGAGGTATCCGTAGGGATAGAACAAGGACCTACGGATTGATCCATAGGTATATACAATATATTCAAAAAAAAAAATACATATACGATTTGATTACCCCTACGGAGTACTCCGTAGAGGCTATAACACCTACAGATATATCCGTAGGGGCAAGAATTTGCCCGTAGGGGCAAGTTCAGGGCCTCAACTTGCACCTGCGGCCTTTGCACCTACGGGGTCTTTTTTCGCCCCTACGCACATATCCGTAGGGGCAGTGGGTTGCCCCTACCGATAAATCCGTAGGGGCAACCCTTATTTGTAGCAGTGCTTGATTTTCAACTGTCCACTGGCAGGACAAGTTTCAAGTGAACGACGAGAGGTTGCGAGATCTAGATTAAGTGCCAGTGTTGCCAGCATTATGAGAGTAGAGAGTATTAGTGAGTTGGCCATGTTGATTAATATGTTGAATGGATAACTCTTAGCTGGGATTAGATATTATTTTGGGTTTGCTAGTGGGTATATATAGAGTTGTGGTGAAGCATGAGAAGGAGTGTTAAAGCATGAGACATAATCATGATTAAATTAAGTTTTATCGCCTATTTATATTAAATTTAAACCTGTCTTTGTTCCTTGTGTTCCATTCTTTTTAAAATTAGAAAGTGACCTTTAGAGTTGATAGTTGATAGATTTGATATTGACCTTGGCCTTTAGAAGAAACGGGCTACAAAATAATCCTTGTCATCATTCATATTATCAGCCTTAAAAAAATTGCTGCAGCAGTATCTTGGTTCTTTGGATTATTACTAAAATGGGACATATATTATAGAGCCATTAAAATAAAATATGTCACACCAAAAAAATACACGTAGCATTAAAATTTAAGAATGGGACTAAAACAAAGGGAAGCACGCGTATGTGATGAATAATTGTTGTAATTTCAATTGATGGCAAGCAAGCAAGATTCTATTCGGCTAATTTAAAGTGCCGTAAGGGTTTTTTTCCTTTTTTTTTTGATGGGGGGATCTAAAATAAAATTTGGATATGTCTTTTACTTTATCGTTTCTCTCTCTTCTATGTCATAAAGAAAAGGATTATGCCAATTTCGCAGGGATGAGAAAATTAAATTATAAAAGAGTTGTGATTATCATATGCATAATTATAAATCTAGCTCAATCTAGCTCAATTTGGATATGTCTTTTACTATAAGGGGTCATGCAAAACTTAGAACCTTTGTCTTTTAATGTTCAGGTGTTTGCTAATTTATATGCACTACAGTAAATAGATGGTTGGCTTTTACGAATTCGGATGGCTTTATTTTGAGCTTTACTATCACCTCAGGGAAATATTAAGCTCTTGCTAATTGCCATTGTGGTTGTATATGACTAAAACAGTTTGTTGGTATTGGGTGTATTTTCCCTTATAAGTCGCTTACGTTAGAACTTAGAACTATTTTTATATTAGTCCTTGAAATCTGTTTTTAGGTCCTTCCAATCCAATTAGCTGTATCGAATAAGGACAGGGAATATTTCGTTTGATGTTGTTTTTCTCCAGTAATCAAACAGAGGAAGCAGTAATTATCGAAGGCCTGATATTATTAGAAGAGAACATTCAAATTAAAATATTGTTGTGATGTAATCATCAGATTCTATTGGTAGTACAAAACAAAATTGTCTTACAGCAGATCATTTGGCATGTAAGCCAGTCCCAAAACTAGTGTAGCATCATTAATTAAAATTTAAAGAAAAGAAAGCTATCATGAGGCATCAAAGCCACAGGAACATGATCTTTCTTAGCATCAGCTTTAGTCGGACGATTTGTGGTTATCGTGTTGTCCATTAATAAAGATGAAATAATTTGAAGAATAATTTAGATTCTATAAAATTATAAAATTGCTTTAATGTCAAAATTAAAACACTAGTAAAATAGGGGGTTGCCCCTACGGATGGGATTATCCGTTGGGGCAGATTTTACTTGGCCCTACGGATTAATCCGTAGGGCTAAAGGGTTGCCCCTACGGGCACTGACTTTCAAGAATAAAAAATTTAATTCTTAATTTGGTGTTTGCCCCTACGGTGGCGCAAACAAAGGACCTACGGACATATCCGTAGGGGCAAGTAAATATCGATTTAAAACAAATCCAGATCGAAAAGCCTACGCTCATTTTCTCTCTCTCCCTCAAACGCGCGCGAAAAACCCTAAATCGCCACCGTCGCGTCGCCACCGTCGCCGGCCGTCGTCGCCACCGTCGTCGCCACCGCCGATTTCGTCGCCATCCTCGTCGCCACCGCCAGTTTCGTCGCCACCGTCGTCGCCACCGCCGGTTTCTTCGCCAATTCGACGCCGTCGTCGCCACCGCCCGTTCAGGTATAAATCTCGAGGTAAATTAAAGCATTTTTGGATTATTCATGGCTGGGTCTGGGTTGCGCGCGCGAGAGTTGGGTTTGGGCAGGGGCGCGGTGGCGGTCGGGGTCGGGGTCGGGGTCGGGGTAGGGTTAGGGTTGGGGTTCGGCTGCTGCTGTGGTGGGGCTGGGGTTAGGGTTACGGTGGGGCTGGGGTTAGGGTTACTGTGGGGCTGGGGTAGGGTTACGATGGGCTGGGGTTAGGGTTGGGGCTAGGGTTAGGGTTACTGTGGGGCTGGGGTAGGGTTACGGTGGGCTGGGGTTAGGGTTGGGGCTAGGGTTAGGGTTACTGTGGGGCTGGGGTTAGGGTTATGAGAGGCATGTCAGCATATTTATGTGTAATAATTGAGAGGATCAAGCTAAGTTCTATGCAAGCAGTCCCTCAGAATACATAGAAAGCTAGCCTTACATTTTAAATTAACATATTCCATAGTTGTCTTAATCGTAAGGCAGATACCCATATTGTGTAAGAGCTGACATTAATACAACCATAGGGAGCTGACTGATTACATCTCATGTGGCATTAAAATCTATAAATGGACATACGAGATAATGCAAAGAAAGAGCAATAGATCAAGACTCAATCAACTTTCCTATGCTTTATGATTTCAGCGGATAGCTCAACTTTAGTTTCAACTTTATATTCTTATTTTTCTCTCTTTTTTCTTTAGTGCTTCTTCCTCCATTTCTTTGAAGAGTCTCTCACAGCGAAATACACTCCATTTTTTCTTAATGGGATAGAATCCTACCCCCGACAGCCGGAACACATACATACAAACGCATAATTAGAGAGCGACTCGAGATGTTCGGGTTAAAACCAATATATGATACTCGATGATGATATGAAACTTTCATATTCCCATCGATACCCGTATATGAAACTAAAACGCCACTTAGTCCCCGTCTATCGGTTAACATACGTGCGATGCTCGTCGTGACCTAGAACTATACGAAGGTTGTTAAATATCGGACAGTATAGCTCGATACTAACAACCGTCGTATAGTCTGCGCGACAAGAAAATTCAATCGTATGGTAACCCATAGATTTGTCCCGTGTGGACAAGTTAAGAATGTATAAAGCAAACGCTTTCATTCACTTGTGTTTTCATCCGTTTCGAGATATTTCGTCGGTACCTTTCCGCTGGTTCTCCGTGTACAAAGATAGATTAGATGTTCATTTCAACGTTGTTTCACAGCTTTGAAATGATTATCTATTCTATTACAGTGTACTCGGAGAACAGCGGGGAGGTGCTGCCGAAATTTACTCGAAACGGTTGAAAGCACAAGTGATGGGCGTTCGCTCTATACATTCTTAATGGGATAGAAGCCTACCCCCGACAGCCGGAACACATACATACAAACGCATAATCAGAGAGCGACTCGAGATGTTCGGGTTAAAACCAATATATGATAATATGAAACCTTCATATTCCCATCGATACCCGTATATGAAACTAAAGCGCCACTTAGTCCCCGTCTATCGGTTAACATACGTGCGATGCTCGTCGTGACCTAGAACTATACGAAGGTTGTTAAATATCGGACAGTATAGCTCGATACTAACAACCGTCGTATAGTCTGCGCGACGAGAAAATTCAATCGTATGGTAACCCATAGATTTGTCCCGTGTGGACAAGTTAAGAATGTATAAAGCAAACGCCTTCATTCACTTGTGTTTTCATCCGTTTCGAGATATTTCGTCGGTACCTTTCCGCTGGTTCTCCGTGTACAAAGATAGATTAGATGTTCATTTCAACGTTGTTTCACAGCTTTGAAATGATTATCTATTCTATTACAGTGTACTCGGAGAACAGCGGGGAGGTGCTGCCGAAATTTACTCGAAACGGTTGAAAGCACAAGTGATGGGCGTTCGCTCTATACATTCTTAATGGGATAGAAGCCTACCCCCGACAGCCGGAACACATACATACAAACGCATAATCAGAGAGCGACTCGAGATGTTCGGGTTAAAACCAATATATGATAATATGAAACCTTCATATTCCCATCGATACCCGTATATGAAACTAATTAAAAGCGCCACTTAGTCCCCGTCTATCGGTCAACATAACGTGCGATAATTTATTCTTTTCAACGACAAACGCACACACAAAGCATCTACATGGATTTTCTCCTTTGTCAGTAACTATCCCGTTCTTATATTTCTCAATATAGTTAGCATAACCTACAATTTATATGTTATTCAGTCTAACATGGCCCATGAGTACGTCAGAGTTAAGGACTGGATGTATGTGGATTGGAAACAACGTATGCAACCTACGTTTGTCGCAGGGGTTGCTGCTTTCCTTGAATTTGCACGAGCACATAATAAGATCATATTAGAGAAGATTCTCTGTCCGTGCGATAGATGTGGCAATAAGTACTGGCAGAAGGTAGAATTGGCAGAGCTTCATATTGTAAAACATGGGTTTACTAGACTTTATTCAATTTGGAAATATCACGGGGAAGGAGAAGAATGCAGTACTGCGGTAGAAGAAGGAGAACACGATAATGCGGCAGGAGAAGAAGAAGAATTCGGTAATACGGCAGGATACGGAAATTTATTTCCATCAGAAGAAATGGAGGATATGGTAGAGGCTGCCCTAGGTGAATCTATTCGTACCGAAGATGACATTCCTTCCGGTCAAGGACCGCGTGCGGATAAATATGAAAATTTCATGAATGATGCTAGGAAACCAGTTTATGAGAATGCGAAGTATTCCACCCTCTCATGGTTCGTCCAACTTTTCCAAATTAAGTGCCTAAATGGATGGAGCAACAAGTCATTCACAATGCTTCTTTCGTTCTTGAAAGATTCTATGCCTCCGGGAAATAATGTGCCCGAAAGCTGGTACGAAGCCCAGAAAATGATGTCTGATTTGGGTCTAAAGTGCGAGAAGATTCAAGCATGTCCTAAAAATTGCGTGTTGTACCGGAAAGAGAATTCAGATTTGAAAGAGTGTCCAACATGCGGAGAGGCCAGGTATAAGCCGAAAGATTCTGATAAGAAGCCTGATATACCTGTGAAGATAGCACGATATTTTCCCATAACACAGAGGCTACAGAGGCTATTCAGGTGCAAGAAAACAGCCGAGGCAATGATTTGGCATCATCGTGCTCCTCCAAGCGAAAATGGAAAAATGAGCCATCCAAGAGATTCACCGGCATGGAAGGATTTCGATAGGAGGCACACAATATTCAGTAGCGATCCCCGCAATGTCCGGCTCGGACTGGCTGCCGATGGCTTCTGCCCATTCAACTATATGGCTGGAAGTCACAGTACATGGCCCGTTGTAATGATAATTTATAATCTGTCGCCTTGGTTGGCTATGGACCAATCATACTTTATGATGCCTCTTCTTATCGACGGACCAAACTCACCGGGGAACAATATCGACGTCTATCTCCGACCTCTGATTGAGGAGCTGAAAACTTTGTTTATTGATGGTGTAGAGACATATGATTCAAACACAAATACAACCTTCATACTGCGTGCGGCTTTAATGTGGACAATTAATGACTTTCCTGCATATGGAATGCTTTCAGGTTGGTCCGTACATGGTCACAAAGCATGTCCTCATTGCCATGAACACACAACATCAAAATTTTTGAATTTTAGCAGGAAGGTTTGTTATTGCGGCCATCGACGTTTTCTGCCTCCAGACCACCCCTACAGGTTAGACACGGTTCACTTTGATGGTCATCAGGAGCTTCTTGGGCCTCCATCCCCATTGTCCGGAGAGGACGTGACTGCTAAATGGGATGGTTACAATAACGTGACCTTCGGGATGGATCCGACGAGACAGGTCAAACCACAATATTGGAACAAGTTAAGCATTTTCTTCGAGCTTCCGTACTGGTCTACAAATTCAGTGCGTCATTGTCTGGACGTCATGCATATAGAGAAGGGAGTATCAGAGCACATACTTAACTTGCTTCTGTGTAAAGACGGGAAATCGAAAGACAACATGAATGCCCGGATGGATCTACAAGAGTGGGGAATAAGAAGTGAACTGCACCCTAAACCGGTAGCGGGTAAACCGGGCAAGTTTGTACTTCCCAATGCCGCTTATCATATGTCACAACCGGAGAAGAAAAGATTCCTGCAGGTGTTGCATGATTTGAAAGTCCCCACAGGTTTCTCAGGATCATTCAGCAAGAAAATAAAAATTGTGAAGGGCAAGATCGATGGGCTGAAAAGTCATGACCACCATGTTATCGTGGAGCACCTTCTTCCATTAGCCCTCAGGACTTCTCTCCCCGACTCGGTTGGTCTAGTAATCAACGACCTATGTTGTTTTTTCAGGGAGTTGTGTGCTAAAACGCTGGAGGTTGCGACGCTGGATAAACTACAAAATTCTATTGCGTTGATACTTTGCAAGTTTGAGCGTATTTTCCCACCGTCATTCTTCGATATCATAATACACTTGACGGTTCATCTTGCAACTGAGGCGAAGTTAGCCGGACCGGTACAATATCGATGGATGTATCCCGTCGAGAGGTACGTGTAATTTTTCGTTTCGCGCAATTTATAAATTTATTTTTGTCATGTATGCCCGTGTTTATTTATTCAACATATTCTCATTAGGTACCTTTACACTCTTAAGAAGTATATACGCAATAAAAATCGACCAGAGGGTTCTATCATGCAAGGTTATCTTCTTGATGAAGCAACCACATTTTGCTCCCGCTATCTGGACGAGAACATTGAGACAAGGCTTAACCGACCTCGAAGAATTCAAGACGGGCCATATGGTAAAGCCGAGTATAAGAGGGTAGACACTATGTTTATCAACAAGATATACCGGTTTATCTTGCTTAATTGCGAATGTCTTGAACAAATTAGAGAGTAAGTTCTTTTGGATTAATTGTTATATCTGTGTTTGTGTGTGTATGAAATGACATAATATTAATGTCACAATTATTTGTCGAAAACAGAACTCATTTTAACGAGGTACGTGAGGGGTATCCTGATTGGAACGAAGAGCGTTTGGAAAAATACCATCAGGATAATTTTTGTGATTGGGTCACAGAGCATGTAAGTTATTCGAATTACATTTTATTGCTATCAGTTTTAATCTAAACTTGTATCGTTATGTATTTATCGTAAAATTTGTTTTGTTAGATCCACGATCCGAACTTGTCTGCATCATTTGAGAGTGATTCAAGATGTTTAGCTCAATTTCCTAGTATGGAGGTTGCACATTACAAAGGATTTGGTGTCCTTGGATACAAATTCGAAATTAAGGACATAGAAACATCTAGAATCACTCAGAATAGTGGTATTGCGACGGTAGGATCGGACGGTGTGATTTACTATGGGTACTTAAATTGTATACTCGGCATCCACTATCCCGGACGATCAGAACCCTTTTATATATTCCACTGTACTTGGTACGATCCGCGAACCGATACAGACAGGTGGAGAAGCAGTCTTGGGACTTGGAAAGATGAATATGGATTGACCAGTGTGAACACACTTCGATTTTACGGTCAAGACGATCCGTTTATCTTTCCGAACCAAGCGTTCCAAGTATACTACTCACAGTGTTTGAAGCATCCGGGGTGGAGTGTTGTATGCCGATGGAAACCTAGAGATGTCTACGATGTCCCAGAATACGAGGACAGCGATGAGGACGAAGAAGAGAGAAGTCTTAAAGTGCTCCGACCGTCTGTTTCGAAGGACGGGTTGTCTTCGACCGATCATGAAGTTACGTGGGTTAGAAATGACATCGACGATGAAATCCAAGTAGATATGTATGATGCGCCCACGAAACGAAAAAGGTTATCAGTAATGTTATATTATTACTTCACATTTTACGCTCTAGAGCATATATAGTCAATACTTTTAATGATTGTCTAATGCGTTCACGAACCGTTTATCTAGATTGGATGACGATGTCGGGAGCAGCGAGGGGCGGCAGGAGCTCCAGCCGCGGCAGAGGCAGAGGCAGAGGCAGAGGCAGAGCGGTTCTGCCGCCCGGAGAGCTCCGTAGGGAGCTTCAGAGGGCCGGTCTTGCACCCAGATCGGAGACCCCTTCGGATGCCTCCTTCCGTGTGGATTTTGCCACACCTCCAGGTATACTGCACGCATATCCATTTTCAATTTAATATTACAGATATTCATGCCTGTTTATGTCAAAATTACTTATATTGTCAATGTTTGATTGTCTAGTTGTTGGTCCTGCGTCCACATCTGGGACAGAGGCCACCCCCGCTCCTCCAGGTATGTTTATATATCATATAGTGCATGCATATTGATTTAGAACGTTATATTATTGATCTACACATTCTTTTTGCAATTACTTATCAAATCTATTTTTAATTGTCTAGTTGTTGGTCCTGCGTCCACATCTGGGACAGAGGCCACCCCCGCTCCTCCAGGTATGTTCATATATCATATAGTGTATGTATATTGATTTAGAATGCTATATCATAAATACACATTCCTTTTGCTCTTACTTAGCAATTTTTATTATTGTCTAGCTGTAGGTGGTGACACCACCGCACCTGCGGGTATGTTTATATGTCCTATAGTTCATGCATATTGATTTAGAACGTTATATTATTGATCTACACATTCTTTTTGCAATTACTTATAAAATCTATTTTTAATTGTCTAATTATAGGTGGTGCGTCCACACCTTCCACAGGGGCCACTCCTGCCGCTTCCGTACCCTCCGCATCGTCTGCAGGTTAGTATGAATAAATTTAAAATATTTATTTATTTTACATATGCTCTATAGCATAAATATGAACTTCATGGAGATTTAGCGTCGATGTTTATTTTATAGTTGGAGGGGATGCGTCCGGGTCCGGGACCCCGGTTGTTCCTCACCGGAGGAACTATCGTCCCGCTCGTGCTGCTGCTCGGGCCCAGGCTCGTGCGTTATTCACCGGAGGTATATATCACACTTGAATTTTTGTTTAACCTTGATTTCTTAATACAACTTTGTATTATTATTGATTGTCTTGATATTTCGTGCAGACGCAGGGCCTCTCCATCCCCAGAGGGGGACTCGAGGCCCGAATCAGTCCCATAGGCTGAGGCCTAATAGAGCTAGGGGGGAGGCAGCATTCCCCCTATTTTTTACCCTTGACTATCGCTATACCGGTCCTCATGCCGAGAGGTTCGGCCGGTATTTGGGGGACGAGAGCCGGATCGTGAAGAACTATCCACTTCACGTTGAGTGGGGCGAGCAGCACCAGCGCTCATTCGCCCTCTTCTTTGAACAGGCTCAGGTATGTATTAATATATATTTTCATTTGATCTATCCAATATATTTATTATTAACACTTGCAATCTAATAACAATGTTTTTTTTTGTATTTTCAGTTGGATTACGATTTTCAGCCTGTAGCCGACCCTGATCACTCGGGGAGGGTGCTCGACCTTCATGCTCTGTACAATGGCCTGATGAAGAACATGCAGGCCAAGGTCCGATACAACAGGAATGAGCTGAAGGCCGACTGCTACTCCCTATGGATAGCGACCCCCGAGGCAGAGAGAGCGGCCCTCCTATCTACTCCGGCGTTTGCGAGAGTCGACGTAGAGACATGGCCTCTATTGTGCGCTTATTTCGACTCCGAACGCAAACAAGTAGGTATTTTAAATTTAATTCATTATTTATGATATAATTTATTTCTTTGTGTTTCTTAATTAGAAAACTAAATGTTAATGCGTTGTGCAGAAACAGGCCGCTCAGAATACGGAGAACAGGAAGTCGGCGAAGAGGGGTCGCCCCACTTACACAGGTGGCTCGAGGAACATTACTCGAGCCATGGAGTTATCGGTAAATTAAGTGTTATTCTCTAATATTCTGCAATATTAAGTGTTATTCTCTAATATTTCTAATATTAAGAGTTACTTTCTAATATTGCAGACATCTCGGACCGTGGCGTCAGGTGGTACACCGAGCGTGCTGTCCGCATATCTTGCCGTCCACGGCACCTCGACAGATCCCGCCACGGGCGAGCTTCGATGTCCCGACGTCGCTACCCAGGAGTACTGCGTAAGTATTAATATTTTTTCTACCCAAATTTGAAATTTTAGTTTTGGAAGGTTCAAGTTTAAATTTTATACTTATACTTTACTGCTTAATGTGGGTGTAGGAGCGGGTGGTTGAGCAGGCCCAGGCCTCGGGGATCGATTTTACCGGACAGAACGATCCGAGGCTGCTGACCCCAGTTCTGGACGCCGCACACGGAGGGCACCACGGAGGTTGGGAGAGAGGCCGGGGATTGGGCCCTAGCAGGGCCCATATGAGGTTGGACTCCACCCCGGCGGTTACTTCCTCCGTCTCCAGCGGCCGGCATGTCCATCAGGAACTGGATAGCTTGAGGGCCACCGTTCAGGAGTTGAAGGAGATGCTGGTATGTATACTACTTTATAGTAAAATATCATTTCATATTATATACATATCAACACAACCCTTATTAGTACGTAAGTCTGATTAATCATACATACATATGTAATTAAAATAAACAACGCTTTTCCAAACTAGATATCCAAACAGGGTTTCGAAATAACTTAATAATGAAACGAATTCGAATAATACACAGTTCTTAGACGCTTCTTACACACGTTATGTCCAGACGCGACAGGGTAGATCGGCCGAGCCTCCACATGCATCTCCTTCGGCTGCGGCTCCGCAAGCCACTACATCGGCTGCGGTTCCGCAGACAGCTCCTGTAGCTCCACCGCCCACTCAGACTCCCGCAGTCGCGGCTCCGCAAGCGACTACCTCGACGGCGGCTGCGCAGACCACGACGCCAGCTCCACATGCCGCTCAGACTCCTTTATTTGCAGTATTGGATAGTGTATTTACCGAGGAGCAGGCGCGCGTTATTCGAACGTTACTCGGAGGTGGAGCTGGACCGAACTAGGGTAGCTTTTTGGTTCTTATTTTTTGAAACATGTATTTATTTATATCACATTGTACTACATTTTGAAACGATATTGATATTGGTTTGAATTTATATCATATTCAGTTTTTGGGTTTCTTTTGTATATTATATATATGCGTGGGATGTGATTATGAATACTGCAATATATGATTTGATTGATGTATATAGTATTGTGCACAGGGCGGGAAAAAATCTAGCAGCCCTTTTTTAAAAAAAAATACAGAAAACATGTACCTACGGATTAAACCGTAGGTATATATATTGCCCCTACGGAGTTATCCGTAGGGGCAAACTATCAGGAAACCTGATATTTTCCCACCTGATATCAGTGCAGGGTGTTGGGGGTGCCCCTACGGATATATACGTAGGGGCCAATACTTATCCCCTACGTATATATCCGTAGGGGCAAAATATCAGGTTCCCTGATATTTTCCCCCCGATCTCAGTGCATTGTGTTGGGAGTGGCCCCTACGGAAACAGCCGTAGGGGCTACTTTATATCCCCTACGGCTGTATCCGTAGGGGAATAAATAGGACCTACGGATAAATCCGTAGGTATATACAATATATTCAAAAAAAAATTTAAATATATGATTTTATTACCCCTACGGGGTACTCCGTAGGGGCTATAGCACCTACCGAGTTATCCGTAGGGGCATAAATTTATCCGTAGGGCCAAGTTCAGGACCTCAACTTGCACCTGCGGCCTTTGCACCTACGGGGTGTTTTTTCGCCCCTACGTATATATCCGTAGGGGCAGTAGGTTGCCCCTACCGATAAATCCGTAGGGGCAGTAGGTTGCCCCTACCGATAAATCTTGAAGAATCCATGAAAACTTATAAAACAAAATTTTTCTCCGTTTATCTGATCTAAAAAGATCTACATTTGATCTAAGAGCAATGCTCTGTTCATGGGTTAGAACCCATGGATCAGATCTCTGTAGATCTATAAATTTTTTGAGAGCAAGGCTCTGTTGAAGAAACCCCAAAGGGGTTTTCCTTTAGATCAAAGATCTATAAGAGCAAGGCTCTGTCAATTAAATTTAATTTAAATTAATTTAATTTAATTAATTTTACCTAGAGTGATTCTAAAACTAGAACTTTGAAGTTCTCACAAGAGCAAGGCTCTGGAAGTTCTTAAGCAAGAGCAAGGCTCTGAAATTCAAATTCTCGAAATTGGTAAAGAATTACCAAGGACCAAGGGTCCTATTTATAGGCGCCTGCGCCTTTTCAACTGACCCCCATGATCCAACAGTCAGGATCTTGCCACCGCTGCACTCACGTGCGCGCCACGTGAGCGCAACGGTGGGGGGGCATTTGTTCCCCCAATCAGAGCAAGGCTCTGCTAAATTTTGAAAATTCAAATTTTGAAGCAACGCTTCAGTTCCCGTGCGCTGCGCGCAACGCGCCACGTGTCAGAAGTTGACACGGCAGCACAACGCCCAAGACATTACGTCCAATCAGAGCAAGACTCTTTAAAAAAAAAAAAAGAGCAACGTTCAACTGCGCAAGCGCACGGATGCGCGACACGTGTCTGCGCAGTTGCGCAAGCGCTTCACTGCGCGACACGTGTCACACGCTGGTGAGTTGCGCAACAACAGAGTGAAGATTTAAGGATATTTTTCTGTTCTTATTTAAACAAGAAGATTTCTTCTGTAAAACAGGGGCCTTTGGATCAAAGATCCAACGGTGGGGAAAATTCCCCAAATCACTCAGAAAAGATCTTTTTAACAAATTTAACTGATTTTTGAGCACTATAAAAAGGACCCCATACCCCATTTCAAAGGGATAGATAATTGGGATTAAAAAAAAAAGAAGAAGAAGAGAACTTCTTGAGAACACAAAGAAGAAGGTAAAAACCTTTGAAATAAGATAAAATTCTCTTAGGAATAGATCATTGATCTAAAAGACAAAATCAGTGATCTTCAATAAATAAATAAATAAATAAATAAAAAAAAAATAGTGCCTTGCACTTGCTAGAGAACCTCTGGTTCTCTGAGATAGAAAGAAAGAAAAGATTTTTCTTTCTCTTTGATCTAAAGTTAGATCAAGAAATTAAAAAGTGCTCTGCACTCCTTTCCTTGAATCTAAAAGATTCTTGGTGCTTTGCACAAATGCAATGCATTATTTGAAGGGCCAGGCCCAAATCAAAAAGACCTAGCAGGCCAAAATAAATTGCAAAGCAATAAAAGGGCTGAGCCCAAACAAAATTGATGCTCTGCATCATTCATAAAGAACAGAGCCCAAAACAAATTGATGCCCTGCATCTTTTCTGGGCAAAGCCCAAATAAAAATAAAAGGAAATGCAAAAGCAATGTTGGACATTTTTTTACTGGACTTAGCCCAATCGTGGCCATAAGTCCTTAAATTAAATTGGCTGAGCAAAATGGCTCTCCTAAATCAATCTACATCCGGTTCGAGGGTATATCTCCGAACTCCTTTGACATCCATCGTTGTAATTCCTCAACGACATCAAAGAGGTGACGGGTCCCAACGGCCACACACCCAATATCGGACCGAAACGTCCCTAAACTAACAACGGACCGAAACGTCCCTAAACTAATATCGGACCGAAACGTCCCTAAACTAATATCGGACCGAAACGTCCCTAAACTGGCACAACAGAGCCCAAATGCTCTTTTGTCGGATCTAAACGGTCCCGTTAAGTTGATCTTAGTCTCAAACTGGACTAACGTATCCTTAACAAACGTTTAAGTTGATCTTAGCCCCAAACACGGCTAACGTATCCTTAAATATTCAAATGGATTATAAAACTCCCAATCAACTCTGGTTCGAGGGTACATCTCCGAGCTCCTTTGATACATGTCGTTGTAATCCTTCAACGACGTCAGAGAGGTGACGGGTCCCGATGGCCATACATTAAATTAATCACTACGTTGAGTTGATCTTAGTCTCAAACAGGACTAACGTATCCTTGACGAACGTTTAAGTTGATCTTAGCCGCAACGCGACTAATGCATCCTTAAACTGAAAACACCAAACCCAAATCTAAGTAAATACGGATTTGGACTAATCCACGTCCTACGGGCGACGGCATTACTCAGTCTCCGTATACAATCCACGGGCAACCACAAACAAAATGAATACACACGACACGAAGTGAAATTCTGGAGAAGGAGAAAGTTGTTACCGCGATACAGTAACGTAATTAACTGCAGGGGCTTGCGCCTGCAGGGAAGAGCGTCCCCATAATCAAAACCCCCTCATCCTGAGGGGGAATCTGACGAAGTCTGCTACATCGGCCGCATCCGTCTAAATCTCCGATACACGGTGCCATAAATCAACTTGGCATCTTCGGAGAGATAAACGGATAAAACCAAATAGCATCTGCCCCGAACATCAGGCATGGACGCCAAGTCCAGGCCGCCTTTCGGAGGGGAACAATAACAATAAACATATTTAAACATGCAATGCGATGTGAATAGCAAGAATCTACGTCAATGTATCTATGTCATACAGTTTTTGCCATTTGAAATAACACGAATCGTGGGGTTTAGAAAAATAAGGGATGCGGTGTTTTTAAGAAAAGATGCGTCTTTGAAAATATCCGTAGAATCCCTTTACCTATCTTAAAAATACTCACGATTCGTTGGTTTTGAAATAGGTATGACTCGGGTCTAGTTTAACATCTATTAAGTAAACTACAGATCTAACTAATAAGCTAATCGGAAGGGTATGGAAACCACCTAAATCTGAGTCGATACATATACATCTAATAGTCGGTGATCCCGCCTCAATAGTATCACGTACGATACAATATATCATATGACATCCTCGAGTCATGAGTGTGGATCTATCATCAATATAAAGCTCGTACGGTATATCCATCGTACGGCATCCCAAATCTGGGTACGGGTCAATATCACATTCATCTCATCAATTATCTGGTATCTTTATCATTATATCTTATGATCTGGGGTACTGATCTAAATCTAGTACGAACCGATACCATCTATATAGATATATGTGCGTGTATGAAAACACGCCCAAAGGCCCGCTAAAATCTCATGTCGTATCCCAAATACGAACCACATCATATCACCGATCTCACGGCACTATGCCCAATCTCATCGACTCATCTCCCAATATCATCCACTATCCTCATCATCCAGGTATAAGTATAACAAATAAGCATGTGTGTGCGTGTGGATGTAAACCTATTCTAGGGTTCGTAACTAGGAAACTATAATAGTTTACTTCTAAACCCTAATCTAACCATAGTACACTTAATCACATCTTGAATATCCATATCACACTTAACGCTATCATACATATATATATATAGTATATATATAGTATACTAAATATCGAACTGCGGGGGTGCTATACGCCATCCACCCGACTTCCTCCGTAGATATAATCTACTCACCTGCATCCTGCGTGTCGGTGTCGATGTCGCCTTCATCTTCTTCATCATATAGAACCCTCGTGAAGGTACCTACAAAGATAACACAATCGCAAATGCACATCAAACTCACATCGGAAAACCAAAACGACACGCTAAGGCCTATATGTTAGAACATATAGACTACGCTTTCAAAACCACCAAACAACCCTCGATATCGTCGTACAAACGTCAAGTGATCGAGGTAAAACACAAATTCGCAAATCCAAAATTTAAAATACGCAAAACGAAACCCGAATCAAGACATCAACTATTGAAAATGGTCCCGGATTTCACCCTAGGTCAAATTGGTCAATTCTGCATAAGCCAGGGGTATAATTTACAGATAAGGGGACCACCGAACAAGAACGAGACCAAATGGCCCAGGTCTGGCCGCAATTTGCGGCCAGAAGGCTTTTATTTGCGGCCTAAGTTGAGGGATAGGGGCTAGGGTTTTGGTGGTACACTCCAGGTTGCCTGCACATCACTCTGTGTTAGCAAAATAATTTTCAGAGGCTCCGGATGTTAACAGATTTCATTTAACCCTCACAGAATCCACAATTTTCTGATATCGGCTTATCTAAATCCGTATTCCGGGGTTCTAGTCTCTGGTTTAGGTCTGAATTCTAGCACTAGGGGGTTCGTGTGGCCTCTACTGAGCTCAATTTCATATTACAACTCTCAATTTCCATTAACCCTAACTAGAATTTTCAAAGTTCACCCAAACCACACAATATCGGTTCTAATCTAATATGGGGGTAAAAGCAATGGAAATACTAAGCTAAAGGTTCAAAAAGTATCTCATTTGGCAACTCAAGAATTTTCTTGAGTTGCCCCAAATGTCCAAAATCCTTGCTTTCTTGGTCCAATGTACTTCCCTTGAGCTTGTGCATCTTTTTATTGAAATGGGACTTGGGTTTTGAGGTGTTTTTCATGGAGTTTTGGGGGGTTTTGTGGAGGAGGGGGAGAGGGGCAGCAGCACCTGGAGGGAAGAGGGAGAGGAAAGAAATGAGTGAAAGATAGAAGAGGGAATGGCTCAAGACATGGGTTGACCCTCACCCACTCTTTCTCTCTCTTACCCATACTTAATTCTTTATTCTTTTCCCTTTTCTTTTCTAATTTCCTTCTCTCCTCAATAGTAACCCCAAAACAAAAGCCATGCACCCAAAATCATGTAGGAAAAATGTAACAAGTGTATAAAGACATGGTGCATGTTTTGCACAAAACAAGCTTAGAATCCGATTAGCGATTTTTAATCGCGATTAGCACTAAATTAGCATATAATTAATCATAAAAACTTAAAATTTGCATAATTCACATAAAACACCCTCTTATAAGTAATTTCTATAATTTTCCAAATTTTTCACAAATTTATCGATATTTAATTATACCGCCTTATTAAAATATTCAATATTTTATTATTTAATTATAAAAATTCCCAAAAATAATATTTTATATTTTTTTTTGAAATGTTACAGCTGCGGAAAGAGAGAGGAGGCGGTGGGTAAGTTTTTTTTTATAGATTAGGGCTAGGGTTTATGAGATCTGCTCTGATACCATGTTAAAGTTAAAAGAGATAAGAAAGAGATGCTTTATTATGTGACTAAAGACTTCTTTATATAGAGATTACAATTACTTGATGCACAAGTATCATGGTACGGTGTAATCTCTATATAAAAAGACCTTTGGTCACATAATAAATCATCTCTTTCTTCTCTCTTTTAATTTTAATATGGTATCAGAGCATGTCTTCTAAATCCTAACCCTACTCCTAAAAAAAGAATACAAGAGTCGTATTTTCAAACTCTTTGCCAATCCCGTGAGATTATTCATCAAACTTTTTGCTCATACACACCACAATAAAATAGCATTTTCGAAAGAAAAAACCGTCACTTGCTTGATATTGCTCGTTCTATTATACTTAATATGCATGTCGTAAAACGTCTTTGGAATTTTGTCTTACTTACTGCATGTTTTTTATTAATCGCATGCCTTTCACGATTCTTCAAAACCAAACACCGTTCTCTATTTTATTTCCTGACCAAGGCCTTTTTCCCCTTCCTCCTAAAGTATTTGGGTGTGTTTGCTACGTTCATAATCACCGATTAACTCGCGATAATTTGGATCTTAAGGCTGTCAAATGTATATTTGTTTGTTATTCTAGGACTCAAAAAGATTACGTTTTCCTGCTTCCTTCTACATCTACTGTCGCAGTTTCTCGTGATGCCACTTTCTTGAGAATCGGCCCTTTTACCCCTAGCAGAAAGTCTTTGTCACATCCCACCGCTACAGCCGCCGCCGCCGCCATTTCCAATATCTTCAGATCACCAATTAATTCAACCCGAATCTGCCATTGTTGAAGTTCCCCATCCTCCTCCGGTTACGTAGGTCCACAGACGTTGATCGAGAGCAGTGATTGATTCAACAGCAGATACTAAAGTTCCTCCTCCATGTATACTGCCGGAAGATGCCGAGCCTTCACCTTTCCCTCCTGATTATTTGTTGAACGACTTACCAATTTCGTTTCGCAAAGGTAAACGAAGATGCACTACTTCTCATCCTCTTACTTTATTTATTTCATATCGTCTTACTCCAGCTCTATATCGGGTTGTCTCTTTTTTTGTCTAATGTTTCCCTTCCTAACTCTATTCAGGAAACTATGAGTTATCCAGGTTGGTATAGGGATATGATAGAAAAATTGCAGGCACCGAGATCTAATCACACTTGGGATCTGGTCAGCTTACCTTCACAGAAAAAGATGGTTGGTTGCTGGTGGGATTTTACTATCAAACATAATCCTGATGGCAGTATATCTCGTTTGAACGTCTGACTTGGGGCATCAAGGGTGTTTTAGTGAAATTTATCCTACATCTCGAGTATAATTTTGTTTAATATATTAATATGTATGTTTTTGTTCATTGTTGTGAAGTCATAGCTTTATATGTCCTGCAACTCTAGATTGTCTTGCTAGAAAATTCAAACATATTAATATTAATGAAACTTCACATTTGCACACTAATAAAGCTTTATTGCATGACATTATCATAACCCAGTACTACTTGAAAAATACTAGCAACCTACAATAACATCCATCCATTATTGAAAATTTTCATTATTCAGCATGAGAAAGTGTTGTTGCTGCACTAGTTGAATACAATGGCCGAACGGTGTTGCTGCACTAGTTGAATACAATGGCTAAAAAATTGCAATAAATTGAGTTGTGGCACATAATCACCATCTTTAAAGCAATTTTCCCTTCCTGCAATGCATTATGGGGCTGTGCTCTTCTTTTGAACTCACAGTGCTTGGAGCACAAGCATCAAGTAGGATTTCAATGATAGTTGATCTATTTGTAAGGTTTTAACACTATCCACAATGATAATTTCTGTATCAAATCTCTTGACAATCCTTTGGTAAAAGAGTCGGCAAGATTCTAATTTGTAAGAATATAGTTAATCCCAACTATTCTCTCGTCATTGAGTAATTATCGGATATAACCAAGTTTTTGACTTAGATGTCTATATTTTCCATTATAAACTTTATTAAGGGTCACCGGTCTGGTAGCCTCACTGTCATTATTGATGACAATCAGCGACATAGGCTTAGGCCAAATAGGTATATCTAAAAGAAGATTCTTTAGCCACTCTGCTTCCTTGCCACAATCAGCAAGAGCAATAAACTCAGATTCCATTGTGGAATGAATAATAATGGTTTATTTCTTTGATTCCAAGAAATTGTAGCACCTCTAAAGTAAAAACCTAACCACTAGTTGATCATGACTTACCCAAAATTGAGTTCCAACTAGCATCACTATATCCTTCTAAAACCGTGGGATAACCGGTATAATGTAGATCGTAGTTTTTGGTTTCTTCAAATATGCAAGTACTCCAATGCTCATTACCCGGAAACCAGTATACCGATTAAGTCGTCCAATAACTTATGCTAGATCAGGTCTTATAGTATGCACAATTTGCATAAGACTATCGATGACACTAACATATTTCAATTGAGAAATTGCTCTACTCTTATTAGATTCTAATTTAATACCAGGATCTATAGGTGTAGACACAGTTCTTCCACTCAATTCATTGTATTTCTGCAATACATTATTTATATAATGAGATTATGATAATATCAGAGTATCATCATTTCTGATAATCTTAAATCGTAAGATAATCTCGGCCAATCCTAAATCTTTCATATCAAATTTTGAAGAGAGAAAAGATTTAGTGTCGTTTATAAGATCCATGTCGAAATTGAATATTAGCATATCATTTACATAGAGACATATAATAACTGCCTTATTATTAATTAATTTGCTATAAATACATTTATCAGATTCATTCAGTTTGAAACCATATGAAACAACAACATTTTCGAATTTATCATGCCATGGTTTTGGGCCTGTTTTAAACCATACAAAGACTTAAGCAATTTGCCAACTTTATGTTCTTGCCCAATAATGATACAACTCTCTGGTTGTTCCATATAAATTTCCTCCTCTAAGTTACCATTTAAAAATGCAGTTTTCATATCCATTTGATGCACATGCAACTTAAAAATAGAAGCAAGCGAAATTAATAAGTTAATAGATGTAATTTTAGCAACAGGAGCATACGTATCAAAGAAATCAATCCCTTCCTTTTGTCTATACCCCTTAACAACAAGTCTAGATTTATATTTATCTATGATTCCATTAGGTTTAAGTTTCTTTTTAAATATCCATTTAGAACCAATAGGTTTAGTCCTCCTTGGAAATTCTACTAATTTCCATGTTTGATTAAGCATTAAAGAATCCAACTCATCATTAATAGCAACATTCCAATTTGCAGAATCTTGAGAATGAATAGCATCATTATATGTTAATGGATCACTTCTACAGAATATGTAAATGACATTTCCACTAACTGTTTATCTCTAGATGCTTCAATTAAATACATTTGAAAATCCGGACCATAATTTTTTTCTACTCTTGCTCTTTTACTTCTAGGTTCCAATTCCTCATCATTAGAATTTGAATTAATAGTCGATTCGGAATAAGAATTTGAATTAATAAAAGGAACAAGAAAATCGGAATTATTATCATTAATTCTAGGTATCTTAGAAAAATAATTTTCAAAAAATTCCGCATCTCGAGATTCAATAATACTGTTTTGAGAAATAACACCATGCAATTCAGTAACCAAGAATCTATATATTTTGCTAGTCCAAGAATAACCATTAAAAATGCATTTAATTGCTTTATTACCCAACTTGGGTCGTTTAGGCTCGGAAAGCCTAACGAGAGCATGACATCCTCACACTTTAAAATAACTAAGATTTGGTTATTTTTTTCCAAGGTTCATAGGGTGTCCAATTTTTATTTTTCCAAGAAAGTTTATTAAGTATGTGGCATGCAGTAAATAATGCTTCACCCTACAAATTTGCATTTAAACCCGAATAAGAAATCATACCATTAACCATTTCGATTAAAGTTCTATTTTTCGGTTCCGCGGTTCCATTTTGTTGAGGTGTATATGGTGCAATGGTAATATGTACAATACCTATGGATTCACAAAATCGGTCTATGTTAACATACTCGCCATCTCTATCGGACTTTAAAGTCTTGCATTTGGTGCTAAGTTGATTTTTCAACTTTCTCCTTATAAACTTTAAAACTATTTAAAGCATGATCTTTATGACTTAATAAGTAAACATAAGAGAATTTTGAGAAATCATCGATAAAGATTATAAAATACCTTTTATCACCTCTACTTAAAATTTGATTCAAATCACATAAATCAATATGAATTAATTCTAAAAGTACGGATTTTCGCAAATCAATTTTATGAAAAGTTTTTTTAGTAATTTTAGATTAAACACATATCCTACACTTATCAATATTTTTATTAGAACATGCAGGAATAAGACCTAAATTATTCATGTCATTCATGCGATAATAATGTACGTGTCCAAATCTATCATGCCATAGAGGAAATGAATCAACAATATATACAGAACTAGCATAGTTATTAATTAGACTCAATTTGAACATCCCCTTACATGCATAACCCTTTTCCTACAAATATTCCACTCTTGGTAATTACAACTTTATTGGACTCGAATACAACTTTAAAACCATATTTACTTAGCAAACTTACAGACATTAAATTCTTACGAATTTCTGGAACATACAACACTTCAGTTAATTTCATTGACTTATCCGAAGTGGATTTTAAATTAACCGTTCTAATGCCTTTAACCATTGCAGTTGATTTATTACCCATGAAAAGTTGATGGCCATCACTTTCTTTTGTAAAAGTAGCAAATATAGATCTATTATTTGTTACATGCCTAGTGGCACCCGAATCAAGATACCAGTTTATGTTACTTCCAACCACATTGATTTCAGAAATCATTGTGATGAATCCATTCTTGGCTTCTGATTTCTTCTTTATTTTGAGAAATCAACAATCTTTTCAAAAGTTAGATAATTTATGAAAAAATTCATGAATATAAAATGTATTATTAAAAACAAAATTTAGATACTTGTTATCTAAAAGGTTCCTCTATTCCAAATCTACATTTTTATGCTTTGAGTAAAATACTTTCCACAAATCCTCTTCATATTTCGGTGCAGTGGGAATTAGAGTAGTGAGTACGTAATCCGGTTTAACAAGTTTGAGACTCGTTATCTCCATCGTTGATGTTTTCGGTGCCATTGATGAACACAGAAAATTGCTTTAGATTGTTGTTGCACTAGTTGAATACAGTGGCTAAAAAACACAATAAATTGAGTTGAGGCACGTAATCACTATCTTTAATGCAATTTTCGCTCCCTACAATGCAACATGGGTTTATACGAATTGCTTTCAGGATACAATAACCCAATCTTGTGTTTCAATCCTCCGCGTTGCACTCGCAGAGAATTACTCCGAAACTTGATCTTTTGGGTACCGAAAACAAAGAGAGAAGAGAAGAAAATAATAGTTGTATCTATGGAACAAATAAAACAAGTTAGTATAAATAAGAGTTGAAAGGATGCGAATGGAATTCTTTCACCATTTGAATTCAAAATTTAAATTCCCGTAACTACCAATAACTTCCATAACTACTACCTCCAAAAAAATAAGAGAGAGATTTACCTCCAACAAAATGTGAGAGAGATTTGAATTCAAATGAGTTTGACTACAGTCAACTATAAAAAACAAAAATAGAAATTTTAATTTATTGAAATTACTTATATTATACAAATAGTATAACAAGTGGCATATGCATCTTCGCTTCAATCACACGTCAGACCATGTAATCATAAAATTTCCTATCTTGGACTTAGGGATACCCAAAGCCTTCCACACTGCTGGGGAAGCATCGACTATATTGTTGGCACATGGCAAAAAACCATGACGAGAATCACAGCCATTAACAGAATCACACTCATCCACCACTTTAGCCATGACAGATTTTCCATTGCCTTTAATCCTTATATTCTTCAGGAAGCGGCTGCCTTTATTGTACCAACCGGTTGATAGCGCGACCACCAACTCTTTGTCGCTATAGTACTTGTTACCGCACTTTGATGGGCTTTTTTGGTCGCCAATCTGATCCAAGCTTGTAATAGATCGGAATCTAGTATCCATTGCTATAACTGGGAGACGGTAGTATCTGATCTTGCTATCCACAGAAGGGCCACCAAATCGATGGTGCTTGGTGAAACTGTTGATGGTCATGATCGCTTGTGTATTTTTCTTTACTGGGGGAGAGCAGATGTATTGTGGATAGGCCTTTTGAGGCTCGCAGCAGTTAAGTGCCAGTGTTGCGAGATCTAGATTAAGTTTCAAGTGAACGACGAGAGGTTGCGAGATCTAGATTAAGTGCCAGTGTTGCCAGCATTATGAGAGTAGAGAGTATTAGTGAGTTGGCCATGTTGATTAATATGTTGAATGGATAACTCTTAGCTAGGATTAGATATTATTTTGGGTTTGCTAGTGGGTATATATAGAGTTGTGGTGAAGCATGAGAAGGAGTGTTAAAGCATGAGACATAATCATGATTAAATTAAGTTTCATCGCCTATTTATATTAAATTTAAACCTGTCTTTGTTCCTTGTGTTCCATTCTTTTTAAAATTAGAAAGTGACCTTTAGAGTTGATAGTTGATAGATTTGATATTGACCTTGGCCTTTAGAAGAAATGAGCTACAAAATAATCCTTGTCATCATTCATATTATTAGCCTTAAAAAAATTGCTGCTGTAGTATCTTGGTTCTTTGGATTATTACTAAAATGGGACATATATTATAGAGCCATTAAAATAAAATATGTCACACCAAAAAAATACACGTAGCATTAAAATTTAAGAATGGGACTAAAACAAAGGGAAGCACGCGTATGTGATGAATAATTGTTGTAATTTCAATTGATGGCAAGCAAGCAAGATTCTATTCGGCTAATTTAAAGTGCCGTAAGGGTTTTTTTCCTTTTTTTTTTGTTGGGGGGATCTAAAATAAAATTTGGATATGTCTTTTACTTTATCGTTTCTCTCTCTTCTATGTTATAAAGAAAAGGATTATGCCAATTTCGCAGGGATGAGAAAATTAAATTATAAAAGAGTTGTGATTATCATATACATAATTATAAATCTAGCTCAATTAGTCGGTTTATATAAATTATAAAATCTGAAGAATATTTGCTTGCGAATTTCTGTAATTTGATCTTCGTCGACGATCTGTGCTACTGTGGCGATCGATTTGTGCTGTGGAAATCGATCTAGAGGAGATCCCACGAGAAAGAGGATGAAGATCCGATCTTCGTCGACGGCGAGGAAGAGGATCTGGGTTCAAGGCGAGGCTTCGAACAGGCGTTGAGGGTTGCGGCAGTCTGGAGAGGCGGCGATGAGGCAGGCGAGGGACGCAGGGGCTTGAATTTGGAGATGAGGGCTGCGGAAAGATAGAGGAGGCGGTAGGTAAGTTTTTTTTTTAGATTAGGGTAGGGTTTATGAGATCTGCTCTGATACCATGTTAAAGTTAAAAAGAGATAAGAAAGAGATGCTTTATTATGTGACTAAAGACCTCTTTATATAGGGATTACAATTACCTGATGCACAAGCCTAATGGTACGGTGTAATCTATATAAAAAGACCTTTGGTCACATAATAAATCATCTCTTTCTTCTCTTTTAATTTTAATATGGTATCAGAGCATGTCTTCTAAATCCTAACCCTACTCCTAAAAAAAGAATACAAGAGTCGTATTTTCAAACTCTTTGCCAATCCCGTGAGATTATTCATCAAACTTTTTGCTCATACACACCACAACAAAATAGCATTTTCGAAAGAAAAAACCGCCACTTGCTTGATATTGCTCGTTCTATTATACTTAATATGCATGTCCTAAAACGTCATTGGAATTTTGTCTTACTTACTGCATGTTTTTTATTAATCGCATGCTTTTCACGATTCTTCAAAAGCAAAAACTGTTCTCTATTTTATTTCCTGACCAAGGCCTTTTTCACCTTCCTCCTAAAGTATTTGGGTGTGTTTGCTACGTTCATAATCACCGATTAACTCGCGATAAATTGGATCTTAGGGCTGTCAAATGTATATTTGTTGGTTATTCTAGGACTAAAAAAGATTACGTTTGCCTGCTTCCTTCTACATCTACTGTCGCGGTTTCTCGTGATGCCACTTTCTTGAGGATCGACCTTTTTACCCTCAGCAGAAAGTCTTTGTCACATCCCACCGCTACAGCCACCGCCGCTACCATTTGCTATATCTTCAGATCACCAATTAATTCAACCCGAATCTGCCATTGTTGAAGTTCCCCATCCTCCTCCGGTTATGCAGGTCCACAGATGTCGATCGAGAGCAGTGATAGATTCAACAGTAGATACTAAAGTTCTTCCTCCATGTATACAGCCGGAAGCTGCCGAGCCTTCACCTTTCCCTCCTTCCGATTGTTTGTTGAACGACTTACCAATTTCGTTTTGCAAAGGTAAACGAGCATGCACCACTTCTCATCCTCTTTCTTTATTTATTTCATATCGTCTTACTCCAGCTCTATATCACTTTGTATCTTTTTTTGTCTAATGTTTCCCTTCCTAACTCTATTCAGGAAACTACGAGTTATCCAGGTTGGCATAGGGATATGATAGAAAAATTGCAAACACCGAGATCTAATCACACTTGGGATCTGGTCAGCTTACCTTCACAGAAAAAGGTGATTGGTTGCCGATGGGATTTTGCTATCAAACATAATCCTGATGGCAGTGTATCTCGTTTGAACGTCTGACTTGGGGCATTAAGGGTGTTTTAGTGAAATTTATACTACATCTCTAGTATAATTTTGTTTAATATATTAATATGTATGTTATTGTTCATTGTTGTGAAGTCATAGTTTTATATGTCCTGCAACTCTAGATTGTCTTGCTAGAAAATTCAAACATATTAATATTAATGAAACCTCACATTTGCACACTGATAAAGCTTTATTGCATGACATTATCATAACCCGGTACTACTTGAAAAATACTAGCAACCTACAATAACATCCATCCATTATTGAACATTTTCATTATTCAGCATGAGAAAGTGTTGTTGCTACACTAGTTGAATACAATGGCCAAACGGTGTTGCTGCACTAGTTGAATACAATGGCTAAAAATCGCAATAAATTGAGTTGTGGCACGTAATCACTGTCTTTAAAGCAATTTTCCCTCCCTACAATGCAATATGGGGTTGTGCTCTTCTTTTGAACTCACAGTATTTGGAGCACAAGCATCGAGTAGGATTTCAATGGTAGTTGATCTATTTGTAAGGTTTTAACACTATCCACAATGATAATTTCTGTATCAAATCTCTTGACAATCCTTTAGTAAAAGGGTCGGCAAGATTCCAATTTGTACGAATATAGTCAATCCCAATTATTCTCTCGTCATTGAGTAATTATCGGATATAACCATGTTTTTGACTTAGATGTCTAGATTTTCCATTATAAACTTTATTAAGGGTCACCGGTCTGGTAGCCTCACTGTCACAATTGATGACAATCAGTGACATAGGCTTAAGCCGAATAGGTATCTCTAAAAGAAGATTCCTTAGCCACTCCACTTCCTTGCCACAAGCAGCAAGAGCAATAAACTCAGATTCCATTGTGGAATGAATAATAATGGTTTACTTCTTTGATTTCCATGAAATCGCAGCACCCCTAGAGTAAAAACCCAACCACTAGTTGATCATGACTCACCCAAAATTGAGTTCCAACTAGCATCACTATATCCTTCTAAAACTGTGGGATAACCGGTATAATGTAGATCGTAGTCTATGGTTTCCTCAAATATGCAAGTACTCTTGATATTGCTATCCAGTGCTCATTACCCGGAAACCAGTATACCGATTAAGTCGTCCAATAACTTATGAAAGATCAGGTCTTATAGTATGCATAATATACATAAGACTATCGATTACACTAGCATATTTCAATTGAGAAATTGCTCTTCTCTTATTAGATTCTAATTTAATACCAGGATCTAAAGGTGTAGACACAGTTCTTCCACTCAATTCATTTTATTTCTGCAATACATTATTTACATAATGAGATTGTGATAACATCAGAGTATCATCATTTCTGATAATCTTAATTCGTAAGATAATCTCGCCCAACCCTAAATCTTTCATATCAAATTTTGAAGAGAGAAAAGATTTAGTGTCGTTTATAAGATCCATGTCGAAATTGAATATTAGCATATCATTTACATAGAGACATATAATAACTACCTTATTATTAATTACTTTGCTATAAATACATTTATCAGATTCATTCGGTTTGAAACCATATGAAACAACATTTTCGAATTTATCATGCCATGGTTTTGGGCCTGTTTTAAACCATACAAAGACTTAAGCAATTTGCCAACTTTATGTTCTTGCCCCATAATGATACAACCCTTGGGTTGTTCCATATAAATTTCCTCCTCTAAGTTACCATTTAAAAATATAGTTTTCATATCCATTTGATGCACATGCAACTTAAAAATAGAAGCAAGTGAAATTAATAATTTAATAGATGTAATTTTAGCAACAGGAACATACGTATCAAAGAAATCAATCCTTTCCCTTTGTCTATACCCCTTAACAACAAGTCTAGCTTTATATTTATCTATGGTTCCATTAGGTTTAAGTTTCTTTTTAAATATCCATTTAGAACCAATAGGTTTAGTCCTCCTTGGAAATTCTACTAATTTCCATGTTTGATTAAGCATTAAAGAATCCAACTCATCATTAATAGCAACATTCCAATTTGCAGAATCTTGAGAATGAATAGCATCATTATATGTTAATGGATCACTTTCTACAGAATATGTAAATGACATTTCCACTAACTGTTCATCTCTAGATGCTTCAATTAAATACATTTAAAAATCCGTACCATAAGTTTTTTCTACTCTTGCTCTTTTACTTCTAGGTTCCAATTCCTCATCATTAGAATTTGAATTAATAGTCGATTCGGAATAAGAATTTGAATTAATAAAAGGAACAAGAAAATCGGAATTATTATCATTAATTCTGGTATTTTAGAAAAATAATTTTTAAAAAATTTCGCATCTCGAGGTTCAATAATACTATTTTGAGAAATAACACCATGCAATTCAGTAACCAAGAATCTATATATTTTGCTAGTCCAAGAATAGCCATTAAAAATGCATTCAATTGCTCTATTACCTAACTTGGGTCGTTTAGGCTCGGAAAGCGTAACGAGAGCACGGCATCCTCACACTTTAAAATAACTAAGATTTGGTTATTTTTTTCCAAAGTTCATAGGGTGTCCCATTTTTATTTTTCCGAGAAAGTTTATTAAGTATGTGACATGCAGTAAATAATGCTTCACCCCACAAATTTGCATTTAAACCCGAATAAGAAATCATACCATTAACCATTTCGATTAAATTTTTTTTTCCGTTCTGCGGTTCCATTTTGTTGAGGTGTATACGGTGCAGTGGTAATATGTATGGATTCACAAAATCGGTCTATGTCAACATACTCGCCATCTCTATCGGACTTTAAAGTCTTGAATTTGGTGCTAAGTTGATTTTTCAACTTCCTCCTTATAAACTTTAAAACTATTTAAAGCATGATCTTTATGACTTAATAAGTAAACATAAGAGAATTTTGAGAAATCATCGATAAAGGTTATAAAATACCTTTTATCACCTCTACTTAAAATTTGATTCAAATCACATAAATCAATATGAATTAATTCTAAAGGTACGGATTTTCACAAATCAATTTTATGAAAAGGTTTTTTAGGAATTTTAGATTAAACACGTATCCTACACTTATCAATATTTTTATTAGAACATGCAGGAATAAGACCTAAATTATTCATGTCATTCATGCGATAATAATGTACATGTTCTAATCTATCATGCCATAGAGGAAATGAATCAACAATATATACAGAACTAGCATATTTATTAATTAGACTCAATTTGAACATTCCATTACACTCATAACCTTTTTCCACAAATATTCCTCTCTTGGTAATTACAACTTTATTGGACTCGAATACAACTTTAAAACCATATTTACTTAGCAAACTTACAGACATTAAATTCTTACGAATTTCTGGAACATACAACATTTCAGTCAATTTCATTGACTTATCCGAAGTGGATTTTAAATTAACCGTTCTAATGCCTTTAACCATTGCAGTTGATTTATTACCCATGAAAAGTTGATGGCCATCACTTTCTTTTTAAAAGTAGCAAATATAGATCTATCATTCGTTACATGCCTAGTGGCATCCGAATCAAGATACCAGTTTATGTCACTTCCAACCATAGTGATTTCAGAAATCATTGTGATGAATCCATCCTTGGCTTCCGATTTCTTCTTTATTTTGAGAAATCGACAATCTTTCCAAAAGTTAGATAATTTATGAAAAATTTCATGAACATAAAATGTATTAATAAAAACAAAATTTAGATACTTGTTATCTAAAAGGTTCATCTATTCCAAATCTATATTTTTATGCTTTGAGTCAAATACTTTCCACAAATCCTCTTCATATTTCGGTGCAGTGGGAATTAGAGTAGTGAGTACGTAATCCGGTTTAACAAGTTTGAGACTCGTTATCTTCATCGTTGATGTTTTCGGTACCATTGATGAACACAGAAAATTGCTTTAGATTGTTGTTGCACTAGTTGAATACAGTGGCTAAAAAACACAATAAATTGAGTTGAGGCACATAATCACTATCTTTAATGCAATTTTCGCTTCCTACAATGCAACAGGGGTTTATACGAATTGCTTCCAGGATACAATAACCCAATCTTGTGTTTCAATCCTCCGCGTTGCACTCGCAGAGAATTACTCCAAAATCTTGATCTTTTGGGTACCGAAAACAAAGAGAGAAGAGAAGAAAATAATAGTTGTATCTATAGAACAAATAAAACAAGTTAGTATAAGTAAGAGTTGAAAAGATGCGAATGGAATCCTTTCACCATTTGAATTCAAAATTTAAATTCCCATAACTACCAATAACTTCCATAACTACTACCTCCAAAAAAATAAGAGGGAGATTTGCCTCCAACAAAATGTGAGAGAGATTTGAATTCAAATGAGTTAGACCACAGTCAACTATAAAATACAAAAATAGAAATTTTAATTTATTGAAATTACTTATATTATACGAATAATATAACAAGTGGCATATGCATCTTCGCTTCGATCACACGTCAGACCATGTAATCATAAAATTTCCTATCTTGGACTTAGGGATACCCAAAGCCTTCCACACCGCTGGCGAAGCATCGACTATATTGTTGGCACATGGCAAAAAACCATGACGAGAATCACAGCCATTAATAGAATCACACTCATCGACCACTTTAGCCACGACAGATTTTCCATTGCCTTTAATCCTTATATTCTTCAGGCAGCGGCTGCCTTTATTGTACCAACCGGTTGATAGCGCGACCGCTAGCTCTTTGTCGCCATAGTACTTGTTACCGCACTTTGATGGGCTTTTTTGGTCGCCAATCCGGTCCAAGCTTGTAGTAGATCGGAATCTAGTATCCATTGCTATAACTGGGAGACGGTAGTATCTGATCTTGCTATCTACAGAAGGGTCACCAAATCGATGGTGGTTGGTGAAACTGTTGATGGTCATGATCGCTTGTGTATTATTCTTTACTGGGGGAGAGCAGATGTATTGTAGATTGGCCTTTTGAGGCTCGCAGCAGTTAGAGACGTTCTTCGTGCTGCAGAAGCTCTTACCTGTCTTCACTAGTAAAATAGGGGGTTGCCCCTACGGATGGAAATATCCGTAGGGGCAGATTTTACTTGGCCCTACGGATTAATCCGTAGGGCTAAAAGGTTGCCCCTACGGGCACAGACGTCCAAGAATAAAAATATTAATTCTTAATTTGGTGTTTGCCCTTACGGAGCCGCAAACAAAGGACCTACGGGTATATCCGTAGGGGCAAGTAAATATCTATTTAACAAAACCCCAGACCGATCGCCTACGCTCACTTTCTCTCTCTCTCTCAATCGCGCGTGAGAAAAAACCCCAAACCGCCTCCGTCGTCGCCACCGTCGCCTCCGTCGTCGCCACCGACGGTTTCGTCGTCGCCAGCGCCTGTTTCATCGCCAAATCGTCGCCACCGCCGGTTTCGTCGCCAAATCGCCACCGTCGTCGCTCCAGCCCACCAGCAGCCGTTCTGGTATAAATCTCAAGGTAAATTAAAGCATTTTTGGATTATTTTAGGCTTAGGGTTCATGGCTGGGTCTGGGTTGTGCGCGCGAGAGTTGGGGTTGGGCAGGGGTCGCGGTGGCGGTCGGGGTCGGGGTCGGGGTAGGGTTAGGGTTGGGGTTCGGCTGGGGCTGGGGTTAGGGTTACGGTGGGGCTGGGGTTAGGGTTACGGTGGGGCTGGGGTTAGGGTTACGGTAGTGGGGCTGGGGTTAGGGTTACGGTGGGGCTGGTTGAATGGCTCTTCTGATTAGTTGAAAAATACAATGTTAATCATAATTTACTCGACACAGATGGTAGAAAATCAGAAAAAGATCAAGAAAAAAATAATCGATTTTGATTTTAACATGCAGGGTGTTGATGCAAGATGTAATATCTAGTAGCAGATGCTAGGTATATAGACTAAAGAATAGTTGTAAATGAACCGCTAGCAAGAAAATCCTATAATTATACGTACACATCGCTTGACGCATGAAGCTCTTTCTTTTGGGGGATAAAACTAGTTATATTCCTGCATTGCCTAGAAATAGCAGTGAGTTGGTTAAAACTTTTCAAACACAACCCCCCACCCCCCAAAAAAAAGAAAGAAAGAAAGGGCAAGGAAAAAAAAAGAATAGCAACAAGCAATACAAGCTAGCAACCGTAAATAACTGTTGAGATTATGTCTACCTTGGCAATTTGAACAATGATGGTCTTGTCTGGATTGTTAAGATCCACTTTATGGGGGTGAGGAACACATTTTGCAACTGTATTTATGATTTTCATTCTGTCAAGTGTTGAAATAAAAATCAACACTTGACAATCAATCCAAGATGCTCAATAACTTGCTTCAAAACCATAATCTAATCTTGATGATGCTCAATATTAGCGATTTCCATGATCACGACACGTGGCAGATGACGTGTCTCATAACGCTTTATGATATCAGTATCCTATATTTGTAGTTTTAATTGTTGATTGTTATAGATGTATACCATTGCAATAATAGTTTTTGGTTGATGAATGCTATTGCAATGTAGGATGATCAGTTCTATCAATCTTGATCTCAATGGTTTAAAATCATGTTACACATACAACACGAATGCACAACAAACGCATAATTAGAGAGCGACTCGAGATATTCAGGTTAAAACCAATATATGATACTCGATGATAATATGAAACCTTCATATTCCCATATAACGTGCGATAATTTATTCTTTTCAACGACAAACGCACAGACAAAGCATATACACGGATTTTCTCCTTTGTCAGTAACTATCCCGTTCTTATATTTCTCAATATAGTCAGCATAACCTACAATTTATATGTTATTCAGTCTAACATGGCCCATGAGTACGTCAGAGTTAAGGACTGGATGTATGTGGATTGGAAACAACGTATGCAACCTAAGTTTGTCGCAGGAGTTGCTGCTTTCCTTGAATTTGCACGAGCACATAATAAGATCATAATAGAGAAGATTCTCTGTCCGTGCGATAGATGTGGCAATAAGTACTGGCAGAAGGTAGAATTGGCAGAGCTTCATATTGTAAAACATGGGTTTACTAGACTTTATTCAACTTGGAAATATCACGGGGAAGGAGAAGAATGCAGTACTGCGGTAGAAGAAGAAGGAGAACACGATAATGCGGCAGGAGAAGAAGAAGAATTCGGTAATACGGCAGGATACGGAAATTTATTTCCATCAGAAGAAATGGAGGATATGGTAGAGGCTGCCCTAGGTGAATCTATTCGTACCGAAGATGACATTCCTTCCGGTCAAGGACCGCGTGCGGATAAATATGAAAATTTCATGAATGATGCTAGGAAACCAATTTATGAGAATGCGAAGTATTCCACCCTCTCATGGTTCGTCCAACTTTTCCAAATTAAGTGCCTAAATGGATGGAGCAACAAGTCATTCACAATGCTTCTTTCGTTCTTGAAAGATTCTATGCCTCCGGGAAATAATGTGCCCGAAAGCTGGTACGAAGCCCAGAAAATGATGTCTGATTTGGGTCTAAAGTGCGAGAAGATTCAAGCATGTCCTAAAAATTGCGTGTTGTACCGGAAAGAGAATTCAGATTTGAAAGAGTGTCCAACATGCGGAGAGGCCAGGTATAAGCCGAAAGATTCTGATAAGAAGCCTGATATACCTGTGAAGATAGCACGATATTTTCCCATAACACAGAGGCTACAGAGGCTATTCAGGTGCAAGAAAACAGCCGAGGCAATGATTTGGCATCACCGTGCTCCTCCAAGGGAAAATGGAAAAATGAGCCATCCAAGAGATTCACCGGCATGGAAGGATTTCGATAGGAGGCACGCAATATTCAGTAGCGATCCTCGCAATGTCCGGCTCGGACTGGCTGCCGATGGCTTCTGCCCATTCAACTATATGGCTGGAAGTCACAGCACATGGCCCGTTGTAATGATAATTTATAATCTGTCGCCTTGGTTGGCTATGGACCAATCATACTTTATGATGCCTCTTCTTATCGACGGACCAAACTCACCGGGGAACAATATCGACGTCTATCTCCGACCTCTGATCGAGGAGCTGAAAACTTTGTTCATTGATGGTGTAGAGACATATGATTCAAACACAAATACAACCTTCATACTGCGTGCGGCTTTAATGTGGACAATTAATGACTTTCCTGCGTATGGAATGCTATCAGGTTGGTCCGTACATGGTCACAAAGCATGTCCTCATTACCATGAACACACAACATCAAAATTTTTGAATTTTAGCAGGAAGGTTTGTTATTGCGGCCATCGACGTTTTCTGCCTCCAGACCACCCCTATAGGTTAGACACGGTTCACTTTGATGGTCATCAGGAGCTTCTTGGGCCTCCATCCCCATTATCCGGAGAGGACGTGACTGCTAAATGGGATGGTTACAATAATGTGACCTTCGGGATGGATCCGACGAGACAGGTCAAACCACAATATTGGAACAAGTTAAGCATTTTCTTCGAGCTTCCGTACTGGTCTACAAATTCAGTGCGTCATTGTCTGGACGTCATGCATATAGAGAAGGGAGTATCAGAGCACATATTTAACTTGCTTCTGTGTAAAGACGGGAAATCGAAAGACAACATGAATGCCCGGATGGATCTACAAGAGTGGGGAATAAGAAGTGAACTGCACCCTAAACCGGTAGCGGGTAAACCGGGCAAGTTTGTACTTCCCAATGCCGCTTATCATATGTCACAACCGGAGAAGAAAAGATTCCTGCAGGTGTTGCATGATTTGAAAGTCCCCACAGGTTTCTCAGGATCATTCAGCAAGAAAATAAAAATTATGAAGGGCAAGATCGATGGGCTGAAAAGTCATGATCACCATGTTATCGTGGAGCACCTTCTTCCATTAGCCCTCAGGACTTCTCTCCCCGACTCGGTTGGTCTAGTAATCAACGACCTATGTTGTTTTTTCAGGGAGTTGTGTGTTAAAACACTGGAGGTTGCGACGCTGGATAAACTAGAAAATTCTATTGTGTTGATACTTTGCATGTTTGAGCGTATTTTCCCACCGTCATTCTTCGATATCATAATACACTTGACGGTTCATCTTGCAACTGAGGCGAAGTTAGCCGGACCGGTACAATATCGATGGATGTATCCCGTCGAGAGGTACGTGTAATTTTTCGTTTCGCGCAATTTATAAATTTATTTTTGTCCTGTATGCCCGTGTTTATTTATTCAACATATTCTCATTAGGTACCTTTACACTCTTAAGAAGTATATACGCAATAAAAATCGACCAGAGGGTTCTATCATGCAAGGTTATTTTCTTGATGAAGCAACCACATTTTGTTCCCGCTATCTGGACGAGAACATTGAGACAAGGCTTAACCGACCACGAAGAATTCAAGACGGGCCATATGGTAAAGCCGAGTATAAGAGGGTAGACACTATGTTTATCAACAAGATATACCAGTTTATCTTGCTTAATTGCGCATGTCTTGAACAAATTAGAGAGTAAGTTCTTTTGGATTAATTATTATATCTGTGTTTGTGTGTGTATGAAATGACATAATATTAATGTCACAATTATTTTTCGAAAACAGAACTCATTTTAACGAGGTACGTGAGGGGCATCCTGATTGGAACGAAGAGCGTTTGGAAAAATACCATCAGCATAATTTTTGTGATTGGGTCACAGAGCATGTAAGTTATTCGAATTACATTTTATTGCTATCAGTTTTAATCTAAACTTGTATCGTTATGTATTTATCGTAAAATTTGTTTTGTTAGATCCACGATCCGAACTTGTCTGCATCATTTGAGAGTGATTCAAGATATTTAGCTCAATTTCCTAGTATGGAGGTTGCATATTACAAAGGATTTGGTGTCCTTGGATACAAATTCGAAGTTAAGGACATAGAAACATCTAGAACCACTCAGAATAGTGGGATTGCGACGGTAGGATCGGACGGTGTGATTTACTATGGGTACTTAAATTGTATACTCGGCATCCACTATCCCGGACGATCAGAACCCTTTTATAAATTCCACTGTACTTGGTACGATCCGCGAACCGATACAGACAGGTGGAGAAGCAGTCTTAGGACTTGGAAAGATGAATATGGATTGACCAGTGTGAACACACTTCGATTTTACGGTCAGGACGATCCGTTTATCTTTCCGAACCAAGCGTTCCAAGTATACTACTCACAGTGTTTGAAGCATCCGGGGTGGAGTGTTGTATGCCGATGGAAACCTAGAGATGTCTACGATGTCCCAGAATACGAGGACAGCGATGAGGACGAAGAAGAGAGATGGCTTAAAGTGCTCCGACCGTCTGTTTCGAAGGACGGGTTGTCTTCGACCGATCATGAAGTTACGTGGGTTAGAAATGACATCGACGATGAAATCCAAGTAGATATGTATGATGCGCCCACGAAACGAAAAAGGTTATCAGTAATTTTATATTATTACTTCACATTTTACGCTCTAGATCATATATAGTCAATACTTTTAATGATTGTCTAATGCGTCCACGAACCGTTTATCTAGATTTGATGACGATGTCGGGAGCAGCGAGGGGCGGCAGGAGCTCCAGCCGAGGCAGAGGCAGAGGCAGAGGCAGAGCGGTTCTGCCACCCGGAGAGCTCCGTAGGGAGCTTCAGAGGGCTGGTCTTGCACCCAGATCGGAGACCCCTTCGGATGCCTCCTTCCGTGTGGATTTTGCCACACCTCCAGGTATACTGCACGCATATCCATTTTCAATGTAATATTACAGATATTCATGCATGTTTATGTCAAAATTACTTATATTGTCAATGTTTGATTGTCTAGTTGTTGGTGATGCGTCCACATCTGGGACAGAGGCCACCCCCGCTCCTCCAGGTATGTTTATATATCATATAGTGTATGTATATTGATTTAGAATGCTATATCATAAATATACACATTCCTTTTGCTCTTACTTAGCAATTTTTATTATTGTCTAGCTGTAGGTGGTGACACCACCGCACCTGCGGGTATGTTTATATGTCCTATAGTGCATGCATATTGATTTAGAACGTTATATTATTGATCAACACATTCTTTTTGCAATTACTTATATAATCTATTTTTAATTGTCTAATTATAGGTGGTGCGTCCACACCTTCCACAGGGGCCACTCCTGCCGCTTCCATACCCTCCGCATCGTCTGCAGGTTAGTATGAATAAATTTAAAATATTTATTTATTTTACATATGCTCTATAGAATAAATATGAACTTCATGGAGATTTAGCGTCGATGTTTATTTTATAGTTGGAGGGGATGCGTCCGGGTCCGGGACCCCGGTTGTTCCTCACCGGAGGAACTATCGTCCCGCTCGTGCTGCTGCTCGGGCCCAGGCTCGTGCGCTATTCACCGGAGGTATATATCACACTTGAATTTTTGTTTAACCTTGATTTCTTAATACAACTTTGTCTTATTATTGATTGTCTTGATATTTCGTGCAGACGCAGGGCCTTTCCATCCCCAGAGGGGGACTCGAGACCCGAATCAGTTCCATAGGCTGAGGCCTGATAGAGCTAGGGGGAGGCAGCATTCCCCCTATTTTTTACCCTTGACTATCGCTATACCGGTCCTCATGCCGAGAGGTTCGGCCGGTATTTGGGGGACGAGAGCCGGATCGTGAAGAACTATCCACTTCACGTTGAGTGGGGCGAGCAGCACCAGCGCTCATTCGCCCTCTTCTTTGATCAGGCTCGGGTATATATTAATATATATTTTCATTTGATCTATCCAATATATTTATTATTAACACTTGCAATCTAATAACAATGTTTTTTTTGTATTTTCAGTTGGATTACGATTTTCAGCCTGTAGCCGACCCTGATCACCCGGGGAGGGTGCTCGACCTTCATGCTCTGTACAATGGCCTGATGAAGAACATGCAGGCCAAGGTCCGATACAACAGGAATGAGCTGAAGGCCGACTGCTACTCCCTGTGGATAGCGACCCCCGAGGCAGAGAGAGCGGCCCTTCTATCTACTCCGACGTTTGCGAGAGTCGACGTAGAGACATGGCCTCTATTGTGCGCTTATTTCGACTCCGAACGCAAACAAGTATGTATTTTAAATTTAATTCATTATTTATGATATAATTTATTTCTTTGTGTTTCTTAATTAGAAAACTAAATGTTAATGCGTTGTGCAGAAACAGGCCGCTCAGAATACGGAGAACAGGAAGTCGGCGAAGAGGGGTCGCCCCACTTACACAGGTGGCTCGAGGAACATTACTCGAGCCATGGAGTTATCGGTAAATTAAGAGTTATTCTCTAATATTCTGAATATTAAGAGTTATTCTCTAATATTTCTAATATTAAGAGTTACTTTCTAATATTGCAGACATCTCGGACCGTGGCGTCAGGTGGTACACCGAACGTGCTGTCCGCATATCTTGCCGTCCATGGCACCTCGACAGATCCCGCCACGGGCGAGCTTCGATGTCCCGACGTCGCTACCCAGGAGTACTGCGTAAGTGTTAATATTTTTTCTACCCAAATTTGAAATTTTAGTTTTGGAAGGTTCAAGTTTAAATTTTATACTTATACTTTACTGCTTAATGTGGGTGTAGGAGCGGGTGGTTGAGCAGGCCCAGGCCTCGGGGATCGATTTTACTGGACAGAACGATCCGAGGCTGCTGACCCCAGTTCTGGACGCCGCACACGGAGGGCACCACGGAGGTTAGGAGAGAGGCCGGGGATTGGGCCCTAGCAGGGCCCATATGAGGTTGGACTCCACCCTGGCGGTTACTTCCTCCATCTCCAGTGACCGGCATGTCCATCAGGAACTGGATAGCTTGAGGGCCACCGTTCAGGAGTTGAAGGAGATGCTGGTATGTATACTACTTTATAGTAAAATATCATTTCATATTATATACATATCAACATATCCATAATTAGTACGTAGCTTGAGCTTATTTGGTTTTAGACTTAAGTTTGATTAATCATACATACATATGTAATTAAAATAAACAACGCTTTTCCAAACTAGATATCCAAACAGGGTTTCGAAATAACTTAATAATGAAACGAATTCGAATAATACACAGTTCTTACACGCTTCTTACACACGTTATGTCCAGACGCGACAGGGTAGATCGGCTGAGCCTCCACATGCATCTCCTTCGGCTGCGGCTCCGCAAGCCACTACATCGGCTGCGGTTCCGCAGACAGCTCCTGTAGCTCCACCGCCCACTCAGACTCCCGCAGCCGCGGCTCCGCAAGCGACTACCTCGACGGCGGCTGCGCAGACCACATCGCCAGCTCCACATGCCGCTCAGACTCCCTTATATGTAGCATTGCAGAGTGTATTGACCGAGGAGCAGGCGCGCGTTATTCTAACGTTATTCAGAGGTGGAGCTGGACCGAACTAGGGTAGCTTTTTGGTTCTTATTTTTTGAAACATGTATTTATATCGCATTGTACTACATTTTGAAACGATATTGATATTGGTTTGTATTTATATCATATTCAGTTTTTGGGTTTCTTTTGTATATTATATATATGCGTGAGATGTGATTATGAATACTGCAATATATGATTTGATTGATGTATATAGTATTGTGCACAGGGCGGGAAAAAATCTAGCAGCCCATTTTTAAAAAAAAAATACAGACAATATGTACCTACGGATTAAGCCGTAGGTATATATGTTGCCCCTACGGGCATATCCGTAAGGGCAACCTATCAGGAAACCTGATATTTTCCCACCTGATATCAGTGCAGGGTGTTGGGAGTGCCCCTACGGATATGTCCGTAGGGGTCACTGTTTATCCCTTACGGATTTATCCGTAGGGGGAAAATATCAGGAATCCGTAGGGGCAAAATATCAGGTTTCCTGATATTTTCCCCCCTGATCTCAGTGCAGGGTGTTGGGAGTGCCCCTACGGACATATCCGTAGGGGCCACTTTCTATCCCCTACGGAGGTATCCGTAGGGATAGAACAAGGACCTACGGATTGATCCATAGGTATATACAATATATTCAAAAAAAAAAATACATATACGATTTGATTACCCCTACGGAGTACTCCGTAGAGGCTATAACACCTACAGATATATCCGTAGGGGCAAGAATTTGCCCGTAGGGGCAAGTTCAGGGCCTCAACTTGCACCTGCGGCCTTTGCACCTACGGGGTCTTTTTTCGCCCCTACGCACATATCCGTAGGGGCAGTGGGTTGCCCCTACCGATAAATCCGTAGGGGCAACCCTTATTTGTAGCAGTGCTTGATTTTCAACTGTCCACTGGCAGGACAAGTTTCAAGTGAACGACGAGAGGTTGCGAGATCTAGATTAAGTGCCAGTGTTGCCAGCATTATGAGAGTAGAGAGTATTAGTGAGTTGGCCATGTTGATTAATATGTTGAATGGATAACTCTTAGCTGGGATTAGATATTATTTTGGGTTTGCTAGTGGGTATATATAGAGTTGTGGTGAAGCATGAGAAGGAGTGTTAAAGCATGAGACATAATCATGATTAAATTAAGTTTTATCGCCTATTTATATTAAATTTAAACCTGTCTTTGTTCCTTGTGTTCCATTCTTTTTAAAATTAGAAAGTGACCTTTAGAGTTGATAGTTGATAGATTTGATATTGACCTTGGCCTTTAGAAGAAACGGGCTACAAAATAATCCTTGTCATCATTCATATTATCAGCCTTAAAAAAATTGCTGCAGCAGTATCTTGGTTCTTTGGATTATTACTAAAATGGGACATATATTATAGAGCCATTAAAATAAAATATGTCACACCAAAAAAATACACGTAGCATTAAAATTTAAGAATGGGACTAAAACAAAGGGAAGCACGCGTATGTGATGAATAATTGTTGTAATTTCAATTGATGGCAAGCAAGCAAGATTCTATTCGGCTAATTTAAAGTGCCGTAAGGGTTTTTTTCCTTTTTTTTTTGATGGGGGGATCTAAAATAAAATTTGGATATGTCTTTTACTTTATCGTTTCTCTCTCTTCTATGTCATAAAGAAAAGGATTATGCCAATTTCGCAGGGATGAGAAAATTAAATTATAAAAGAGTTGTGATTATCATATGCATAATTATAAATCTAGCTCAATCTAGCTCAATTTGGATATGTCTTTTACTATAAGGGGTCATGCAAAACTTAGAACCTTTGTCTTTTAATGTTCAGGTGTTTGCTAATTTATATGCACTACAGTAAATAGATGGTTGGCTTTTACGAATTCGGATGGCTTTATTTTGAGCTTTACTATCACCTCAGGGAAATATTAAGCTCTTGCTAATTGCCATTGTGGTTGTATATGACTAAAACAGTTTGTTGGTATTGGGTGTATTTTCCCTTATAAGTCGCTTACGTTAGAACTTAGAACTATTTTTATATTAGTCCTTGAAATCTGTTTTTAGGTCCTTCCAATCCAATTAGCTGTATCGAATAAGGACAGGGAATATTTCGTTTGATGTTGTTTTTCTCCAGTAATCAAACAGAGGAAGCAGTAATTATCGAAGGCCTGATATTATTAGAAGAGAACATTCAAATTAAAATATTGTTGTGATGTAATCATCAGATTCTATTGGTAGTACAAAACAAAATTGTCTTACAGCAGATCATTTGGCATGTAAGCCAGTCCCAAAACTAGTGTAGCATCATTAATTAAAATTTAAAGAAAAGAAAGCTATCATGAGGCATCAAAGCCACAGGAACATGATCTTTCTTAGCATCAGCTTTAGTCGGACGATTTGTGGTTATCGTGTTGTCCATTAATAAAGATGAAATAATTTGAAGAATAATTTAGATTCTATAAAATTATAAAATTGCTTTAATGTCAAAATTAAAACACTAGTAAAATAGGGGGTTGCCCCTACGGATGGGATTATCCGTTGGGGCAGATTTTACTTGGCCCTACGGATTAATCCGTAGGGCTAAAGGGTTGCCCCTACGGGCACTGACTTTCAAGAATAAAAAATTTAATTCTTAATTTGGTGTTTGCCCCTACGGTGGCGCAAACAAAGGACCTACGGACATATCCGTAGGGGCAAGTAAATATCGATTTAAAACAAATCCAGATCGAAAAGCCTACGCTCATTTTCTCTCTCTCCCTCAAACGCGCGCGAAAAACCCTAAATCGCCACCGTCGCGTCGCCACCGTCGCCGGCCGTCGTCGCCACCGTCGTCGCCACCGCCGATTTCGTCGCCATCCTCGTCGCCACCGCCAGTTTCGTCGCCACCGTCGTCGCCACCGCCGGTTTCTTCGCCAATTCGACGCCGTCGTCGCCACCGCCCGTTCAGGTATAAATCTCGAGGTAAATTAAAGCATTTTTGGATTATTCATGGCTGGGTCTGGGTTGCGCGCGCGAGAGTTGGGTTTGGGCAGGGGCGCGGTGGCGGTCGGGGTCGGGGTCGGGGTCGGGGTAGGGTTAGGGTTGGGGTTCGGCTGCTGCTGTGGTGGGGCTGGGGTTAGGGTTACGGTGGGGCTGGGGTTAGGGTTACTGTGGGGCTGGGGTAGGGTTACGATGGGCTGGGGTTAGGGTTGGGGCTAGGGTTAGGGTTACTGTGGGGCTGGGGTAGGGTTACGGTGGGCTGGGGTTAGGGTTGGGGCTAGGGTTAGGGTTACTGTGGGGCTGGGGTTAGGGTTATGAGAGGCATGTCAGCATATTTATGTGTAATAATTGAGAGGATCAAGCTAAGTTCTATGCAAGCAGTCCCTCAGAATACATAGAAAGCTAGCCTTACATTTTAAATTAACATATTCCATAGTTGTCTTAATCGTAAGGCAGATACCCATATTGTGTAAGAGCTGACATTAATACAACCATAGGGAGCTGACTGATTACATCTCATGTGGCATTAAAATCTATAAATGGACATACGAGATAATGCAAAGAAAGAGCAATAGATCAAGACTCAATCAACTTTCCTATGCTTTATGATTTCAGCGGATAGCTCAACTTTAGTTTCAACTTTATATTCTTATTTTTCTCTCTTTTTTCTTTAGTGCTTCTTCCTCCATTTCTTTGAAGAGTCTCTCACAGCGAAATACACTCCATTTTTTCTTAATGGGATAGAATCCTACCCCCGACAGCCGGAACACATACATACAAACGCATAATTAGAGAGCGACTCGAGATGTTCGGGTTAAAACCAATATATGATACTCGATGATGATATGAAACTTTCATATTCCCATCGATACCCGTATATGAAACTAAAACGCCACTTAGTCCCCGTCTATCGGTTAACATACGTGCGATGCTCGTCGTGACCTAGAACTATACGAAGGTTGTTAAATATCGGACAGTATAGCTCGATACTAACAACCGTCGTATAGTCTGCGCGACAAGAAAATTCAATCGTATGGTAACCCATAGATTTGTCCCGTGTGGACAAGTTAAGAATGTATAAAGCAAACGCTTTCATTCACTTGTGTTTTCATCCGTTTCGAGATATTTCGTCGGTACCTTTCCGCTGGTTCTCCGTGTACAAAGATAGATTAGATGTTCATTTCAACGTTGTTTCACAGCTTTGAAATGATTATCTATTCTATTACAGTGTACTCGGAGAACAGCGGGGAGGTGCTGCCGAAATTTACTCGAAACGGTTGAAAGCACAAGTGATGGGCGTTCGCTCTATACATTCTTAATGGGATAGAAGCCTACCCCCGACAGCCGGAACACATACATACAAACGCATAATCAGAGAGCGACTCGAGATGTTCGGGTTAAAACCAATATATGATAATATGAAACCTTCATATTCCCATCGATACCCGTATATGAAACTAAAGCGCCACTTAGTCCCCGTCTATCGGTTAACATACGTGCGATGCTCGTCGTGACCTAGAACTATACGAAGGTTGTTAAATATCGGACAGTATAGCTCGATACTAACAACCGTCGTATAGTCTGCGCGACGAGAAAATTCAATCGTATGGTAACCCATAGATTTGTCCCGTGTGGACAAGTTAAGAATGTATAAAGCAAACGCCTTCATTCACTTGTGTTTTCATCCGTTTCGAGATATTTCGTCGGTACCTTTCCGCTGGTTCTCCGTGTACAAAGATAGATTAGATGTTCATTTCAACGTTGTTTCACAGCTTTGAAATGATTATCTATTCTATTACAGTGTACTCGGAGAACAGCGGGGAGGTGCTGCCGAAATTTACTCGAAACGGTTGAAAGCACAAGTGATGGGCGTTCGCTCTATACATTCTTAATGGGATAGAAGCCTACCCCCGACAGCCGGAACACATACATACAAACGCATAATCAGAGAGCGACTCGAGATGTTCGGGTTAAAACCAATATATGATAATATGAAACCTTCATATTCCCATCGATACCCGTATATGAAACTAATTAAAAGCGCCACTTAGTCCCCGTCTATCGGTCAACATAACGTGCGATAATTTATTCTTTTCAACGACAAACGCACACACAAAGCATCTACATGGATTTTCTCCTTTGTCAGTAACTATCCCGTTCTTATATTTCTCAATATAGTTAGCATAACCTACAATTTATATGTTATTCAGTCTAACATGGCCCATGAGTACGTCAGAGTTAAGGACTGGATGTATGTGGATTGGAAACAACGTATGCAACCTACGTTTGTCGCAGGGGTTGCTGCTTTCCTTGAATTTGCACGAGCACATAATAAGATCATATTAGAGAAGATTCTCTGTCCGTGCGATAGATGTGGCAATAAGTACTGGCAGAAGGTAGAATTGGCAGAGCTTCATATTGTAAAACATGGGTTTACTAGACTTTATTCAATTTGGAAATATCACGAGGAAGGAGAAGAATGCAGTACTGCGGTAGAAGAAGGAGAACACGATAATGCGGCAGGAGAAGAAGAAGAATTCGGTAATACGGCAGGATACGGAAATTTATTTCCATCAGAAGAAATGGAGGATATGGTAGAGGCTGCCCTAGGTGAATCTATTCGTACCGAAGATGACATTCCTTCCGGTCAAGGACCGCGTGCGGATAAATATGAAAATTTCATGAATGATGCTAGGAAACCAGTTTATGAGAATGCGAAGTATTCCACCCTCTCATGGTTCGTCCAACTTTTCCAAATTACAAAGTTCTTTTATTATTTATGTTATTTATAATCATTGATTTATTTTAAAACTTTTTTAGCCTAAACCCAAACTATAGATTTATTCTTCATCAAAATATATTTCCCTATATTACTATATTTCTAGTTTCTAACTCTAGTTGCTGTATATGCTAATCTAAAACCCTAGTTCTAAATATTATCCTAAACCCCAAGCCCATTCTTTTAAATTCGTTTTCTTTTCTTTTATTCCAGCCCTTTGTAAATTTCCTCATTAGTTTATTGTATTTAAAAAAAAAAGTAAACCCAAACCTATCTTTCCCGAGCCCAAACTCCTCAGCCTTTTTACAAAGGAATTCATTTTTGAATCTGGCCCGGCCCTTAATTCTTTTTCTCACCATTATTTTCTTTAAGCCCGGCCCCCTTCTTTTTATTTATCCTTGATTTTTCCAGGCCCGGCCCACTCATTTTTCCCCTCATCCGCGCCTCCAACCCGACCCGGCCCACCACTCCTTCTTCTTCCCGTTGTGCTTTTCCCGCGCGCGTTTCCTTCACGACCACGTCGCCCGCGCTTCTCGCCTCCGCCTCCGCCGACGCTCACGCGCGTTACTCCCACTACGCGCGCCTTTCTCCTCTCTCCCTTCTCCCGCCTCCACGTTCTCTTTCTCTTTCCCTCACGTTCTCCCCTCTCTTTCTCTCTCTCTCTCTCTCTCTCTCTCTTCTTTCGCTCCCCTCTCGAACCCATGCCCACGGCCGCTCACTCCCCGCCACTACTGCCGGCACCTATCTCTGGCCTCCTCCTTCTTCCTCAACCCCTCCTCGACTCCAACTCCCCTCTCCCTCTCAATCTCAAACCACCTCTCTCTCTCACGAGAAAACCTCCGGCCACCTCCCTCCATCACCACCGCCATGACCTTCTTCCACCACCGTCGCTACCCTCCATCCTCCACCCTCGCTCACCGCAGCCGACCACCCTCGCACCCATCGCCGCCGGCACCTCCACATAGCCCCTTCACACACCGAGTTCCCTGCACCCATCTCGATCCCCACCTACTGCACGCCGACGAGCTCCTCTGATGTCCCGTATCGCCTCGTCGACCCGAGCACCACCATCATCATCACCCTCGCCATCATACATGCATCTCTCTCTCTCTCATTCCCCTCTCTCTTTCTCTCTCTCAGTTCTCTCTCTCTCTCTCAGTTCTCTCTCTCTCTCCCTCTAACCCTCTACCCCCGACTCTCTCTTTCTCACTATCTCTCTCTCACGGCTTCCTTCTCTCTCTCTGGCTCTCTCTTTCACTCCCTCTCTCTGCCCCTCTCAATCTCTCTCTCTCTCTACAACTCCAATTCTTTCTCTCTCACTCTCCTATCAACCGAGCCGTGCCACCCAGTTCAAGCCGAGGCCAAATCTTGTCGTTATTGCTCGCACGTGTGTCGTTCCCGTGCCGCACGTGTGTCGTTGCCGCTGCCGTGTGCCCCAACGTCTCCAGGCAAGTCCCCACTTGCTACATGCTACTTATTATTAATTACAAATGATAATCGTATATATATTCCATGCTTTACCTTCTGTTAAATTATACAACTCAACTGTTCGATGCGTGTTCCCTATGAAAATTCTCGTTTAAATTGATGGCACTCACTTGTATAGTTTGGCCCGTAAGCCTATGATTCTAGTGTGTGAATTTCATTAGAAAATATGACCGTTAAAGATTAAAACAACTACCCTCAAGTTTAACCGTAAAACTGGAATTTTCCTGTACCTGAAAACTAATAAAATCACCATAAATTATATACATACTGGAATGATGCGCTCGAGGGCTCAAATCGAAGCCGACTCGATGAACTTTAACCCTACACTTGTTTCTAGATATTCCTGTACTTAAACTGTGAAGATATTTGTATCGGAGTGCGACTCTGGACTGCAGTCCAGAGCGACCCCAATTGTTGCTTGCTGTTCCGTAATGGGTACCACAAGTTTTCCTTAACTCGTAGATTACGGAACTCCACTGTTTATTATAGGTGAATCTGTTATCTAGATAATACAGGTGGTTTCACCCTGTTTCGTCATCATTTACTATTTATTCTATAATTTAAAAGATCGGGACGCATATCAGTCCCAACAGAACCAGAACTGACATATTGGTATTGAACAGTGTATATCTCCTAACGTACAGATGTGATTGAGACTCCGTCTATTGCGTTGAAAACCTTACTGAAAACCCTAGATTTAATCTAACTGTAGCGTTGCTAAAATCTGATCTCAATTGGGATTAAAATGCGTTGCGAAACGGATTCCTGATTCTGAAACCAGATTTCCAGCCGTGAACGCTTAAAATGAAATGACTATAATTAGTGATCCTGGAACCTGATTGGCATGAAACTAAATTCGATGGATAGATAACTGAACATACTATTTAATCCCCGTTCATTGTTTCACTAAACTGTAACTATATGATTTATGATAAATTATGCAAGTGGCAGATTATCGATTCATGACTCCCTAATCATGCTGTATATACTGTTTACGCATCATATTATACACATATCATTGCATCGATAACATAGTGATAACGTGCATTTAACCAGTGTTAGGTTTTAGTGATAATTGTGGCAAGTACGTCAGTGTTCGTGTATAAGTGATTAAGTGAAAGTGATACGTACTTGTACACAATCAGTGAACCTTATTATTATATTGCATTGTCGACGTCTGTGGGACACGTGTACGTGTGACTATAAGTGGTATGGGACACTTATGGAAGCTCTTGCACGGGTGTCACAGATAAGGCACCAGACACTGCCATTTATCTTAGGTATTAGTCGGGATGTGCTTGATGGAGGTCCTACCTCCAGCTCTTGCGCAGACTTGTCACAGACCGATTGGTATTTAGGGTTATGGTTGGCGTTTGATGTAGATCACGGGGTGTGGGGTAGTTTAAGTGTGGGTTCAACAGAATCTCGGGAGTCCCATGCGGGCTTATATATTTAGGGAGATATATGGATATTTACAGGGTATGTGATATTCACCGTGATATACATGTTGGGCCCGTGGTCCCTTGCCCTTGGGTTCTACCCTTGGGTGGAGGACACTCACGAGTGGTTGACTCTCACACTTGGACTGACGATAGGCTTAGTGACCTGTACAGTGAGACTTAGAGACTGATAGAGATACTGGCATTGATATACCTTACATACTGTGTTGACATACGTGGCATATCATTCTACTACTTTTACTGTTCCGCTGCATTGATTACTGCATGTTCATATCCATACTGCCTTTGATCTACTGTTATATATACCTATTACCACTGTTAGTATTGTTATATGATTCCATATATTATATTGCTATTGTGTCGCTCTGACGACCTGAGTATGCATGCTCAGCGTGGGGAGAAGATTTAGCCTGGACCAGAACTAGACGTGTATCACAGACATCTTGACTTGCTATTCAGAGTTACATTCGTTTGTTTCCATCAGGTCAGTTTATATTACTGTTTTGTTCCAGTTACTGTATTTCTCATTACCTGTGCATCATTTACTGTTTACCATGAAAAACTAGAAGCCGAAGTGTGACTACGGCAGGATATTTCCTTGACCGTAGGAGCATGGCTGGCCTTGTTAACTCCTCGTATTCCGTATTTTGGGTAGCGGGGCGTGACAGGTGCCCTGAGGGCTCTCCGTCGCCGGCAGCTTGCTTTCGGACATGGAGCAAGCAGCCGGGGGCAAGATTCCCCGGGGGACCATGAAGGCCCAGGTGGCCGCCATAGCGCAGAAGGCGGTTCAGGTCGGTACTTGACTTTTCTTAAAATTTCTTAAGTCTTGTTTCCTCAGTTTGAGCTTTCTAACCCGTTTGCTGCTTTTCTCAGGTCCTTCATCACTGCGCTCTCCTCGGCGCCATGGAATCCGAGGAGGTAGCCCAGACCATGAAAAAGACGTGCGAATCCTTCTCACGGGAGGAGGAACTCCGCCTCCAACTGCGGCAGGCGGAGGAGAAGACGGCTCTCCTCGATACTCGACTGGTCGCCGAGGGGCTGATGAACTCCAAGCTGAAAGAGTCTCATCGGCTCCTGGATGACTCCAACCGGGCTATCCAGGCCAAGTTGGAGGAGGTGAACAGCCTCTACAACTTGATGAAGAAGTCGAGGGACGTCCTCAAGAGGGATGTCCGGATGGCTATAGACGCGGTGAAGCTCGCCGAGAGCCGGGCGGCGAAGGCCATAGAGGGATACAAGGTGTCCGACCAATTTTACGCCGATCTCGCCGAATCCGCGGCCGTCGGGTGGCACAGTGCCCTCGACGCCGTCAGGAAGACTATGCCGGGGTTCGATGACAGCGAGCTCCGTGCTAAGTACCTCCTGACCGAGGAAGCGCCGCAAGAGGAAGTCACCGAGGATGCAGTTGGGGGCGAGGCTGTCGGCAGAAGTGCCGATCCTGAGGTCGCAGTTTTGGTCTCTGATGGCGGCCTCGAGCAGGATGAGATCTCGGCCGAGCGGGCGGCCTGAGCTTTCCTCCCTTGAAGATTTTTTTCTTTTGAAATAACCCATTAAAATTTTGTAAGCCTCCGGGCATTTCTGTAAGGCTGAGGAGCCCAGAATATCTTGTATTTATCTATGATTATAAATAAAGTATTCTTTTTTCCTTTGCCTGAATGTCTGCTCACCGTGCAAGTACTTTAGCTCGTATACTTTTCATTGTTTGAATCTTCATTGCGCAAGTATTTTTAGCTCATAGGTTTCTTTATCTTGCGAGTGTTAGGCTGGTGTCCACTTTTTCTGCAAGTATTTGTAGACGCGGTAGCCAAGCGTAGGAAGGTCGGTATCATCCTTTTCCCCGGAGTCGAGGTGGCGATTGCGTATCGGGTATGAATTGATCGATGGCCAAGCGTAGGAAGGTCGGTATCCTCCCTTTCCCTAAAGTCGAGGTGGCGATCGCGTATCGAGTATGAATTAATCGATGGCCAAGTGTAGGAAGGTCGATATCCTCCCTTTTCTCGAAGTCGAGATGGTGATCGCGCAGCCAGTATGAACCGATTGATAGGCCGAGCAGGAAGCTGCTCAGCCTCGTGAGGAGGGCTTTTAGATCCGCTTCTTTGTAGGGCAGGAATCTACCTGCTGCGGATGGACCGAACAGGAAGCTACTCGGTAGCCTCGGGACGAGGGCTTTGGATCCACAACGTTGTTGGACAGGAAGCTACCCGTTGCGGATGGACCGAGCAGGAAGCTACTCGGTGGCCTCGTGATGAGGGCTTTGGATCCACAGCATTGTTGGACAGGAAGCTACTCGCTGCGGATGGATCGAGCAGGAAGCTACTCGGTGGCCTCGTGGGGGGCTTTAGATCCATAACGTTGTTGGGCAGGAAACTATCCACTGCGGATGGACCGAGCAGGAAGCTACTCGGTGGCTTCGTGAGAAGGGCTTTAGATCCACAGTGTTTTTGGACAGGAAGCTACCCGCTGCGGATGAACCGAGCAGGAAGCTACTCGGTGGCCTCATGAGGAGGGCTTTAGATCCACAGCGTTTTTGGACAAGAAGCTACCCACAGCGGATGGACCGAGCAGGAAGCTACTCGATGGCCTCGTGATGAGGGCTTTGGATCCACAGCGTCTGTTGGGCAGGAAGCTACCCGCTGCGGATGGACCGAGCAGGAAGCTACTCGGTGGCCTCGTGGGGGAGGGCTTTAGATCCACAGCGTTGTTGGGTAGGAAGCTACCCACTGCGGATGGGCCGAGCAGGAATCTGCCCGGCCACCTCGTGGTGAGGGCTTTTAGATCCATAGCGTTTGTTGTGCAGGAAGCTATCCGCTGCGGATGGACTGAGTAGGAAGCTACTCGGTGGCCCTGCAATAAGTTATAGCATGGAAACAGAGAGAAGCGGTTTAGATTGCAGGGAAGCAAGAATTTTTATGATTAAAGAAAATACAGATTCAATGATTTAATTTAAACACTCCCGCATCAAATGAATGGATTCGGTGGGTGTCCTCGTTGCTCGGACTTGGGTCAATTGGTGACGACCATGATCTGCCCTGTTTACCCCAATCAGAGCAAAGCTCTTTTCAAATTCCAAGGCGGAAGATGAAGCAATGCTTCATCTTCCCCTAATCAGAGCAAAGCTCTACTTTGAAAATTTAAACTTTAATAAATGAAGCAACGCTTCAGATTCTTTGCGCTGCGCGCAACGCACCACGTGTCAGGCGCTGATACGTCAGCGCAGCGCCCAAGAAGGCGCGCCCAATCAGAGCAAAGCTCTATTAAAAAAACAAAAGGAAGCAACGCTTCAGTTGCGCAAGCACTGCGCTGCGCGACACGTGTCAGCGCAGTTGCGCTGCGCGACACGTGTCAGCGCAGATGCGCTAGCGCAGTTGCGCTGCGCTCTGCGCTGCCGACACGTGTCAGCGCAGATGCGCTAGCGCAGTTGCGCTGCGCTGTGCGCTGGTTGACACGTGTCATACGCTGGGGCGTTTGCGCCAAACAGAATTAAGATTTTAAAGAAATCTTTCTGTTCTTGTTAAAACAAGAAGATTTTCTTCTGTAAAACAGAAGCCCTTAGATCAAAAGATCCAATGGTAGGGAAAATTTCCTAAATCACTCAGAGAAAGATCTCTTTAACTAATTTATGGGCACTATAAAAAGGACCCTAGACCTCAATTCAAAAGGCATCAACATTCTTTGAGAAATTAAACAGGGAGAACTCTGAAGAATTGGAGAGAAATCCTCAAGAACAAAAAAAAAAGGTAAAAAGCCTTTAGAAAAAGAGAAAATTCTCTTATGAACAGATCATTGATCTAAAAACAAAATCAATGATCTTTAATAAAAAACAAAATAAAAATTGTGCTTTGCACTTTTTTATGAACCTCTAGTTCCGGAAATAAGAAAAACTTGTTTTTCTTTGATCTAAATTAGATCAAGAAATCAAATAGTGCTTTGCACTTCTTTTATGAACCATGGGTTCTTGAATCTAAGAGATTCTCAAATTAATAGTACTTTGCACTTGAAAATCTGCACTGTTGCGCTCTTGGGTTGGCGCAAGCCACCAGAGAGCGTCACGTGTCAGCATTTGAACCATCTGCGCTATGCGCTCTTGAAACAGAGCCTTGCTCTCTGGAATTGGCGCAACTCACCAGAGTGCGCCACGTGTCAACAGCGCAAGCGCAGCGCATTGGCGCAGCGCACTGCGCTTACATGACACGTGTCGTCACCACAAGCGCTTGGGGTCTTTGATTGGCGCAAAGCGCCTGAAAATGCAATGCATTTCTTTTGTTAAAGGGCCAGGCCCAAGTCAAAAGACCTAGCAGGACAAAATAAATTGCAAAGCAATAAATAGGCAGAGCCCAAGTAAAATTGATGCTCTGCATCATTCATAAATGAGCAGAGCCCAAAATAAATTGATGCTCTGCATCCTGGTTGGGCAGAGCCCAACCAAAAATAGAAAATAATGCAATGCATTATTTAAAAATGGGCCAAGCCCTAGTACAGGCAAAAAAAACAAATAAAAGTGTTGAACATTTTTCAATTGGACTTAGCCCAATCGTGGCCGTAAGTCCTCAAATTAAATAGACTGAGCAAGATTGCTCTCCTAAATCAATTTACCTTCGGTTCAAGGGTACATCTTCGAACTCCTCTGACACCTGTCGTTGTAATCCTTCAACGACGTCAGAGAGGTGACGGGTCCCGACGACCACATACGAATATGGACCGAAACGTCCTTAAACTAATATTGGACCGAAACGTCCTTAAACTAATGATGGACCGAAACGTCCTTAAATTAATATTGGACCGAAACGTCGTTAAACTAATATTGGACCGAAATGTCCTTAAACTAATGATGGACCGAAACGTCCTTAAACTAATATTGGACCGAAACATCCTTAAACTAATATTGAACTGAAACGTCCTTAAAACTAATGATGGACCGAAACGTCCTTAAACTAATGGTGGACCACTACGTCCCTAAACTGGAACATGGACCACTACGTCCCTAAACTAGAACAATAGAGCCTCCAAATGCTCTTTTGCCGGATCTAAACAGTCCCGTTTAAGTTGATCTTAGCCCCAAATACGGCTAACGTATCCTTAAACATTTAAATGGACTATAAAACATCAAATCGATTTTGGTTCGAGGGTACATCTCTGAACTCTTCTGACACCTATCGTTGTAATCCTTCAACGACGTCAGAGAGGTGATGAGTCCTGACGGCCATATATTAAACAGATCACCACGTTAAGTTGATCTTAGTCTCAAACAGGACTAGCGTATCTTTAACGAACGTTTAAGTCGATCTTAGCCTCAATATGGCTAACGTATCCTTAAACTAAAAACACCAAACCCAAATCTAAGTAAATATAGATTTGGACTAATCCACGTCCTACGGGCGACAGCATTACTCAGTCTCCGTATACAATCCACGGGCAACCACAAACAAAACAAACACGCACGGCACGAAGTGAAATTCTGGAGAAGGAGAAAGTTGTTACCGCGATGCGGTAGCGTAATTAACTGCAGGGGCTTGCGCCTGCAGGGAAGAGCGTCCCCACAATAAAAAAACCCCTCAAGCGAAGGGGAATCTGACGAAGTCTGCTACATCGGCCGCATCCGTCTAAACCTCCGATACACGGTGCCATAAATCAACTTGGCATCTTCGGAGAGGCGGACGGATAAAACCATATAGCATCTGCCCCGAACCTCAGGCCTAGACGTCCTCGCGTCGCGGCCGCCGTTCGGAGGGGAACAGATTCTGGCACGCCCGGTGGGACCTTTTCCTCTTTCCACTCCACACTTCGTGTGTCGTCTTCGCGAACCAATCGCGGTTTGTTAACGGTTGCCTTTGGATTTTTAAGTTACTAAGATTTGGTCTTTTGTCTGGCGCAGAACTCAAGCATCAATGGCCTCTAACTGCACCAACTGCTCGAAGTGCCACTGCAACGGACGCTCCACCTTACCCAGAGGTGTAGCATATGGGCCCCAAGCGGCCTCCTTCCTCGCTCTGCTGGTAGAACAGGTGACCCAGGTCACCACCGGCCTGTTTTTCGGGACCATGATCCCACCTACAAGCTTCTCTATGCCAATACCTGCACCAGAAGGGAACAAGAAATCGGTCTTCGACCGGCTCACTGCTACGACGGCCCCTATCAACGGGTCGCCCACTACCAAACCAACAGCCTCTGTTTTTGCCAGGCTGGATCAGAACTCTAAATTGGCTGTCCCAAGGAATGCAATAACTGCTGCTCCAGAAGTCGTCAAGGCGGCTTCCCCTATCAAAGAGTCGGTCTTTTCAAGACTGACTATTCCTGCTACTGCCCCTGCTCGAGGATCTGTCTTCGACAGGTTGAATATCATCCCTCAAAAGACAACCTCAGTCTTTAAGAGGTTAACACCAGCGGCGCCTCATTCAGACAGGGGGCAAAAAGAAGCTGTCTCAATCTCCGAGCCAGTCCCAATGGCTCGTCATGCTCGACGTCGCCATTGGCGACGAGTGAGGAAGGCAGGGGGAAACTCCCCCTCAGGACTAACTCCACCGGCTCCAGTGGTAGAAGTCAACGCTGCTGTTCCAACTGGGAACAGCTTTGAACTGCTGAGGAGGGTACGTAAGAATTCTCCAACCGCTACATTGAAAAGATCTCCTCCGCCCGCGGAGAGAGTTCCGGAAACAAAGCAAGAACAGCCCCCTCAACGGCTATCCTCAAAAATATACAAGGTTTGGCGAAGGGTTCAAGACTCCGTGACCGACCCAGATCACTCTCGTCAACAAAAGAAGACGAAGGTGCAAAAAGAAAAAGACCGTCCTATTAAACAGCAGAGGACAACAATCGCTAGGGTGCCCACTGCAATGGCCCCTTCAAATTCAACGGCCCACAAAAGAAGAAGGCCAGAGAAAACCCCCGCGACGGCGACAAATATCAGAGGTGGTGAACCCAAACGCCCTAAGTCAGGGGGCATTGTAGTTCATACCGTCTATGTGGCGTCTGGTAAGGAGGATAGTCGCATATCTACGGGTCATCGACCGCTTACGCGATCAGTGACCAAAGCGCAGGAGCAGGAGCAAAAGCTCCAAGAGATGATGAACGCTATGGCCGCACTTACTGGGCCAAAAGAAAGCCCTGAAACATCCTCGGATGAACGCCAGGAGCAAGAAACTGACGCCAAATTCCTTCGACGAATATTGGAGAAGAAGGATAAAGAGGCTGCTGAACAAGCAGCCAACATAAAGCGTATGGGCCTCCTGTTCCAAGACATGGTGGGGATGATGATCCAACAAGATCCTCCGGCAGAAGATCCCCCGATCGTCCTTGAAGAAGATAGGGGAGAGACGTCAAATCCTCCGTTAGCTCTGTCAGCAGCTAAAGAAGAGACAATCTCCAAAGCTGACTTGGACGAGTACATAGCCCAACAAATACGATTTCATCATGCGACTGAATCAGCTGGCCAGGTCGTAAAAACAGGGCGGCCATATCCAAGTTGGTACGATCAAATCAAGTACCCGTCCGGTTACACAATTCCTAAGTTCCATGTCTATAAGGGGACGGGCAATCCTCACCAGCATGTCGCCCAGTTCAGGGCACTCTGCGGCAACACCGGCGGTGATGACAAGCTGTTGCTTCGCCAGTTTGTTGGAAGCTTATCAGATACAGCGTTCGAGTGGTACTCTGAGCTCCCGAACGACTCTATCAAGACCTTCGCGGAGATGGAGCTGTTGTTTACTCAGCGTTTTGCAAGCGCCAGTGAACGTACCCCGATGACGGCACTGATTAACGCCAGGGTAAAGCCAGGCGAGACATGGGTCCAATATGCTATACGGTGGCGAAACTTATGGTCGAAGTGCGAGCAGCGCATTGAAGAAGCTCCCGCAGTGGGTATGTTTGTGGAAACCCTTGATCCGCAAGCAACCGTCTCGCAATTTATGATGTTTTTCAAGCCGACTACCTTCCAGGCCTTGATTGACAAGCTAGCGTAAATGGATCAGATAGGTCATAAACCCCCTCTTCCAAAACCGGACTCCCGAAATGATAAGGGGAAGGGAAAAGCGATCATTGTTGCTAATGCTCAACAACAACCGAGCAACTCAAAGCCGGTCGTTCGTCAAAATAATATACGCCCGTACGTAGCCCTTGAGGAGAGGCTAGGACGTTTTTACTCTTTTCCCCGAGATAAAACGAGGAGGTTATTCGAGCTGGCGTTGCACAATCGAGTCATAAATCTACCGGATCCAAAACGTCCGTCGCAACCAAGTGACGTCAATGAGCCCAACTACTGTCCTTATCATCGAGTACTGGGTCACCCGATAGAAGATTGCTCCGTCTTCAAAAATTAGCTTGAAGAACAGTACCGACAGGGTAAGTTCGCGTTATCTGACAAATGGAAGGTGAATCCCCCGCAGCCACACACCTCTAAGGGGATGAATACGCCGGGGGCAACATGCTCTGCCGTTGAAGAAGCTCCTTGGGAGGTTGTATTATCAGCCAAGACAAAGAGGATGCTAAACGATTTTCAAACATGCCCAGCGATTAAATGGAAGAACCCGTTGGAACCTCAAATCATTGAAGGAATGTTGATGCCACGTCCAACTTAAAAGATCGATGGATGTGGCCCAAGCACTCACAACCAGCCGTCGAAATCTCCAAAGAAGAAGAAAAAGAAGTTAAGGAAGCCCGTGAAGCCTGGCGACAAGCGCACGGACTTGCAAAAACAAATTGACGCGCTGGAGGAATATAACCAGAAGGCACGGACTCCCATTACATTCCAAGAGTTCCTCAACTACGTCTTTCAAGAAGAAGATGAGGGAGATAGTTCGTCGGATGAATCCGAGGAATATGTAGCAAGCTGTCATATGATTGCCCATTCGCTCACGAACGATGAGGAGACTCCTTGTACTGAAAAGCTGGGGGCAGATCCTGAACCAAAAATTCCGGTGCCATCAGATGAGGTAATTGACGCATTCCTTAATGAAGCTCGGTTGAAAAGTAAAGCTGATCGAGAACGCAAGGTGGTCATATTTGAAAAGGCCAAGCGCCAGCGACTTGATGAAAGAGCTGAGATGCTTCCGCTGGAGCAAAATACATCCACTACGGAAAAAAGCAAATTCAAGATGAGGAAAAGGTTTGCTAAGGCCATATCAATGGGCATGAAGCTACCCTCCTCCGAAGGAAACATTACTGGTGAGATGGAAATGCACCCCTCCTATTGCTTATATCATCAGAAGGTTTTGCACCGCACTCAAGAGTGCAAAGCTTTCGGTAGATGGTGGCAAGGATGTGTTGCTCATCGACAATACTTTAAGCAGGAGAAGCGTAAAACTCGTCGGGAGCACAAAAATATGACTGAAGGGTTGAACAGAACTGCCGGTGATTGTCGCATGGTTAACGCCGGGGGATCACAGGCGCCTACATTCGGGAGCGATTCTGATGAGGAGCTGGAGCTTGCCCCTCTCTTTAAAGAATCCACTTTAGGAAAAGAAAAAGAGCCGAAGGTCTGCGAAAATATCCGGCTACGTAACCGCACGCTCCCCGAAAAGAATCTCGGACCTTCAAGTAAAAAAGATAAGGGAAAAGAGAAGGTCCCGGAAGATATCGTCTTAGATGACCAAGTTGTGGAGGAGCTAAGTGCCAAGGACCTTCCGAAGAGAAATAAGATGGATTACAACGTCTTAGCACATCTGAGGAAGCTACCCTCACAGCTCAGCATTCTTGATGCCCTTTTGCTATCAAAGGAGGCGAGAGACTCGTTAATCAAGGCACTACAGGATCCGGAGCAATTCCAAGCCTTCCTGGCCGAGGAAAAGATGAAAGATGAATTGGAGGAAGTGCACACGGCCGATGTCGCTTTTGGCGATGAAGACCTTCTCCTTAAGACGTGCGAACACAATCGCCCCCTTTATGTCTCAGGATACTGTCACGATATAAAAATAGGGAAATTCCTGATCGACAATGGATCCTCCGTTAACCTCCTCAATGTGCGGGTGTTAAAAGAAATCTGTATGAGCGTCCAGCACCTCGCTCGGGACAAGATCACCATCTCCGGGTTTGACTCCCAGTCATCAAGAACTCTTGGGTCTATGATACTGACGCTATGCTTTGGGATACTCGTCACGGACATTAAGTTCCACGTCATAGACGCCAAGACATGCTACAACGCTTTGCTCGGCCGACCGTGGTTACACGAGTACAACGTCATCCCTTCTACACAACATCAGTGTATGAAATACGCTAAGGATGGTCTCGAGTATACCGTGACGGGAGAACTGAACCCGTTCTCCATGAATGAGGTCCGCAAATATGAAGATGCCAAATACTTCTTACCGGATTTCGAAGACACGGAGAGGTGTCACAAGCCGGAGAACAAAGCTAACGCCACCATCCCTGTTTTCGGGAGTGACACCGAGGAGGAAGAGGAGATAGTTTATTCGGGTCCGCCCCAATACAATAAGCCGGGACCATCTGCTCCTACGTTGATCTTTGGTAGTGACTCGGAAGATGAGGTCCATGCTATATTCTTTGCTCGGCCTTCAATACGAATGTCCGCTAACGAAGAACAAAGTCTACAAGTCGCCATGGTGCCGCTTAAACACAGTAAAGAACCGGATGCACTTGATATTTACAATGTAGAAGAGCTGCAAACGTTCTATATCCTTCCCAGGCGAGAAAGCGAAAAAGCAATTCTATTCTACCGCTCTGAAGAAACCAGAGTGGAGAAAGAAATCTGGCATGGCGCGGATCCTACGCTCGACAGGCTTCAGCCTATCCATCTTCCCAGATATTATACAGAAGGCTTGAAAAGGTTGCTGAAACGCCAGGGGATATCCTTCAAGCAGACCGTTCGAAAAGCCAAGTTCTATGACAAAGTCTGGAACGTTCCCGGGACTCAACGCAAGCTGCCTAATGGGAGAATGGAAACAAAAGGGCTTAGATACATCCAGTCAAAGAAACGAGAGTTACTACACGGCTGTTACGTCGTGTATGACTTCGATGAAGAAGCCGATGCTCAATGGGAGGACGTTAATCCTGAACCAGTGAAAATTCCAGATACAAAAGTGCCCAGTCCGTCGTTCGAAGAGCAAATGGACAAGCTTATAAGGGAAGCTGGTCAAAAAGTCCGAGACGACCATAACCGCGAAATGGCCATCTACGAGAAAGACAAAACGCAACGCCTCCTCCAACAGGTCGTGAAAGATGAAATGCCGCTCCTTTTCAACCTGTTATAAGGAAGGCTCGACGCAGAGGCAGAAACAAGTCGAAACGTGAAAAAGACGCTCAACAGTAACGAAGCGGGTCTGAGAGACCACTCAAGCGAAAATCGAGCAGTTCCGATCTATCCCTCATAAGAAAAATGGGTCGGGCGTACTTTTTTCCTCGGGACAAGACGAAGAAAATACTTGACCTCGCTTTAAAACATCAGATACTTACACTGCCGGAATCTAAACACCCCGAACAAGCAGGCGGAGTCTCTCACCCGGACTATTGTCCCTATCACTGATTGATTCGAAAGAGTGTTTGTAGTTAACCGCAATCAATAACGGTGTCGCGCGTAGCTAGACCGAGATGAGTACGGGTCATTCTCAGGGAAACGTTGAATCTTTTACTCTTACTTTAGATGTGTTGAAAGAGGGGAGGAAATAAGAATTTTGTGAAAAGTTTCTAGATCTACGTTAAGCAAGAATGCAAAAATATAGATCTAGATTATTTTAAAGATTTAGATAATATAATAAGAAGGCTTGTAGGGTTCGTTAGGATTTAGTAGTCATGGACGATTAATTAAAAGTTACCCTTTTTATCCATTAATAGATTTAAAACTAGAACGACGGTGATGCGTGTAGATTAGGGTTTCTGGAGGGAAAAGAAATCCCACTCTTAACCCTTATCTCGACACGGAACTCCGTTCATTATCTAGCCTTTACCAAAACAATCATTAATCTAATCTCTAATCGCGGTCGGAACTAACAAATAATTGCTAGCGCGCCCGATTAGGATGTTAATGATTCTTTTAATAAAGTTCATAAACTTTATAGGACTTAAAAAGGGTTTAGGTATGTTCATCATCCATTAGCCTACCCTGATCCTACGAACCCTAACAAGCGGAGAATTACTCGCGCATGTTGGGAAAAGAAGATGAAAAAATAGAGAGGGAAAACATAATGTAAAATGCAAAAGAATTAAATAAAACAACTACCTTTATTAATCAACTTGAACAATCTACACTTTGATTCCTTAGAAAATGATTACAAAGACTAGTTTGCTTCTCGATCTCTTCCAAGGAGGTAGACGAACAATTGATGATCAGCCTGGATGCGTGAGCCGTCTTGGACTTCGTGATCTCGTCGGCTTGATAACTTTTCCAAGAGGCTCTCGGTGCCCTTTTATAGTCCAAAGCCACAATCTTTTGCTTCAAAAGTTGGTAAAATATACCAGAGATTTAAGCCACAAAATCTTAGCAAATGATCTCTCTAGATTGCCGCGGATCTGCGGCCAACATGGGGGTTTGGCCGCGGTTCCGCGGCCAATGGTGGGGATCTCTTGATCATTTTTCTTGGGCTTTGTGATTGTGACATGTGGCAATCCTAGGCACCTTCAGAATTCAAAAATCTTTTCTCGGTTGCTCCCAGACTTGGTCTCCAAGTTTTGCTTCTTAATTAGGCAAGTCTTCTTCAACAAATTGATTTGTTTGATAAATTCTGCATAACAACTTGGAAAATTCTGCACAATAATCTCAAATAATATTTAGTAGACTTAGTTCTACTAGGATTAGGTCAATGGATTTATTTGCATACATTTTCCTACCAAATGCTAATTAAAATATATTAACACATGGAAAATAGTGTTTTTACACATAAACCCTCATATGTATGATATATTATAATAAAGTCCTATTTTAATATGAAAATGGTAGGAAAAATGTAATACAAATGTGCAATTTTATCAACTGAACAAATACCCCAAACTTATCTTTGATCGTCCCAAGCAAACTAGTTTATTCAAGAGGGAAAAAAAGAAAGGAGAAAACTAAGCACACTTTCGTAGGCAGACACGATTGCACTGAGCACGTGCAACAAGCCGTTAAACCTTTAGGTGTCCCTAGTAGGAGGAGTGTTGTCTCGTGAGGGTTTTCAGCGGATTACACCCACAAAATCCAATAACAAAAGAAAGATGGTGAAATTTACATATAAAGATAAGAACCATAAAAGAAAGGCCTTGAAAAGAAGAGTTTCCAACTATACTAGCTTTTCAGTTGTCATGAGCCCTATCTTAATAGTCATGAAAAAATGTTAGAAATCACATCATCCCTCAATAAAACATCGTCTTTATTCTTCATTCCCACCTTTCATCCAAACATTGATCATATAACCCCACGTGTGTGAAATGGACATCCCTTCACTCGGAGAATTCAATTCAAGCTATCATACTCTTGTCCATCTACCTTAGTACTTTTTAATTTGATGAATATTAAGATTCGCTCACACATTTTCATGCGACCGTTAATACTTCTTGAGGTACTAACCAACCGATTACTCCTGTGCTTGCTGATTAGGTGATAATATTTTCCTCGTCTTGCACCACCTAAGGCTTAGCAGTGACTCCCAGACCAGTTGGCCTTAGGGCATTAGGTGAAGAGGCACCCTCGCTATATTTTTTTATTGCTGCCTTGGCGATAACAAAACCAGTGTTCATTTTTTTCTTTTCACCATTTTTATATTTTCTTCATTTTTTTTTTCATTTCCTTCATACTTTGGCTTTTAGACAAGAGCATTTCTAGGTATCCTCTACTATCCCGAGTTTCAAGACGTGTGTAAGTGCATATAGTAGGGTATCAACATTCAAATGTTTGGTTTCCAAAATAGAAACTATTTTCAGAATTATTTTTATCCTCAGATTAGTGACTTCCTTCATCTTACTAACTCTTGGGACAACAGCTCATAACTACTTATTACTAGTTCGTTTAAGAAAACTTCTAATTTTCTTGGTTTTCTTAAACTATTCCTATCTTTTGGATGTAATTTTTCACTTTCTACTCTTTTGTTATAAAAGAATTTTTTTTTTAAATTTTTGAAAATGTTGTGCTTATGCAAAATATGATGCAAATTGATGTGTAAATAAGCACAAACCTCCCCCAAACCTGTTTACAGCAGTGTCCTCACTGATGTCATCTGTTAAGCTCAAAAACCTGTAGACTTGGGAAGAAATTATTAATGGGGGCAAGAATATATGAAAGTGAAAATCCTCCCCCAAACTTATTTTTGGCTCACAAATTTGAGGACAAAAGTTATGATCAAGAGCCAAAAATATATCCCCCCTCAAACATGAGTTAGACAATACGAAGCATTTTAAGAGGGGGTGAGTCATTTGGTCAAAGTAAGACTTTACAAAGACCAAAAGTCAACACCAACCATTCAAACATTTTATCAGTATATCGTATAGGTTGGTGGAAGAATGTGTTGTATCGAGTCAAGAAAAAGTGGGGAAGGGATAAGAGGTGGTCAGGAAAGGGTTTGAATTTAGAGAAAAGAAAGAATGAGGATGAATGTGAATGATTAGGAAGAAGGAATGGTGACGGTTCAACCTCTATAGGTGGAGATTGATTAATCACAAAATCAGTATTGTTTAAAAATTCAAGTTCGTCAGCAAAAAGTTCTTCAAAACTTTTATCAATGGTGTGATTGAACATTTTACTGTCAAAGAGTTTTATGCCAGAATTTATTCTACTTGATTCATAAAAAATCACTGAGGTAGAGGACTCGAAAAACTCATCTACCTCTTTTTCAAAAATATCCAAATCAAGTTGAATTTCTGGTATTACTGAACTTGAATTAACGGATTGTGATTTATCAAAACTCACTGAAACTATAGGAACAGAAGAAGAACCGGAGAAAGTAGAAGGTGAAATGGGTAAACAAATTGGTGTGTCGAGTGTTGCAGAACCAGATGTGGAAGATGGAGGCTGTATTTCTTCGGGTATACCTGTATCATCAACTTCAAGACATATTTAGGGTTCGGGAAGAATTAAAGGCTCAAGATGATGACCACAAGGAAGTGAAAGGATTTGATGAATTGGTGGGACAAAATCATCCAAAATTTCGGGTTCATCAATCAATATATCCCCAATGTCAATCGCCTCATTCAAGTGAAGGTTAAAATTCTCAAACTACTCATCAAAAGTATGGTTTTCAATCAGTTTTGGTTCAAGAGTGGAGGTGTAGAGATCACAAGGGTTGGGTATGGTTTCACTTGAAAGGGACCCTTCACAGTTGGGTAAATCAAACACTACAAAGTCACACAACTTATCAGACATTGTACTTGATAAATCTATGAAACTGGAGTTGTGGAGTTCAGTTTGGAATGGGGAGGTTTGATTAGGAAGGGTGTACAGTTCTGTCTTACTACGCAAATCCTTCATAATTTGATTTGTTAGTTCCATATATTTTTCTAATGTCTGCTCCAGACTAGTCTTGGGTTGATAAGGGGTTTCAGTATAAGATTGAAATTCCTGTGGATAATTAAAACTCCCAAATGACTGATTAGAAGAACTGTCTAGAGTAGGTGGAAAAGTCGGATTGGATTGATAGGAACAGAATGGTTGCTGAACTTGGGTAGGAGTAGGATCAATATTATGATAAGAAGAATATTGATATGGGTTGGTTGGTTGGTTATATACAAACCGCATATCAAACTCTTCTCCGGACAGTGGTGGTGATGGTTGATATTGGTCCGGGTTGAAACTTTGGCCTCTAGACCTAGCTATGTGCTCAGCAATGGACATTCGTCTAGGGGCTTCCTCACTCTGGGTATGAACTGAAACAGGTGTAGGATTAGGATACGGTTGATAAGACCTAGATTGAGGTGGACAACTGTTTCTTCCTGCTTGTTCTATATGATCTCTTAAGGACATGGAAGAGCCGGACGGTATACCAAAGGGATTTCGAAAACAAGAGATATCTGGTTGTGGACAGCAAAGCTCGGCAAGTGTTCTTCTGTTTAGGTCACCCATTATAAGAAGAGAAGAAGGGGGAAGGGGTAAAAAGGAGAGAAAGTAATTGGTTTGTTTTAAAAAAAGGACGGATTTAGACAAATCATAAAAAATGCACAACCCTAAAACTATGGTTACCTAGGTCCAGTCTCTAGACCGCTCCTAGACTTCCAAAGGACAAGCCGCAGGATAAATCCTCTACCGCCTCCGCACTACCCTTGTAGCCAGGTAAGTGCCAGGTAAGTGGGAAGGAACCACGTCGTGGGCCTAATTAAAAACCACTAGCCTTCGACACACTTGCCTAGGCACTACAAAAATAATGCGGATAAACGATAGATTACCCATGACCTTCCTCTGTCCTTATTGAGCGCGACAGTCCTTAGAGTCTGGTCTAGATATTTTTTAAATTAATGAAGGGTTGATCTATATGCTTGGTTTATGATTTGTGGGGCTTAGGAAGGGTGATGAAATCCCCACCTAATCTTGATTTGGTCCTTGCCCCTTAAAGATCCGTATTAAAATATGCAAAAACAAACCGAAAAACAAAACTTTGCAAAAAGATTTTTGAGCAGCGATATTTTGCAAAGAATCCTGCAGAAAATAGATTTTATTGGATTTTAGAGGAGAGAGAAGGGAGTTAGAATCTTACCAGAGAAGTGTCAACCCTAGATCTCCTGTTTCCTTAAGTCAGTGACTCCAGATTTCCTCGCAAAAATTCACACAATAATCGTTAAATATACAATTTGCAGTTTTATTTTAATAATGATATGACTCGTCTAAGAATTCAACACAAATAGTAAAAATAAAAAATTACGCACGTTTTCCCGACAACGGCGCCATTTGATTGATTCGAAAGAGTGTTTGTAGTTAACCGCAATCAATAACGGTGTCGCGCGTAGCTAGACCGAGATGAGTACGGGTCGTCCTCAGGAAAACGTTGAATCTTTTACTCTTACTTTAGATGTGTTGAAAGAGGGGAGGAAATAAGAATTTTGTGAAAAGTTTCTAGATCTACGTTAAGCAAGAATGCATAAATATAGATCTAGATTATTTTAAAGATTTAGATAATATAATAAGAAGGCTTGTAGGGTTCGTTAGGATTTAGTAGTCATGGACGATTAATTAAAAGTTACCCTTTTTATCCATTAATAAATTTAAAACTAGAACGACGGTGATGCGTGTAGATTAGGGTTTCTGGAGGGAAAAGAAATCCCACTCTTAACCCTTATCTCGACACGGAACTCCGTTCATTATCTAGCCTTTACCAAAACAATCATTAATCTAATCTCTAATCGCGGTCGGAACTACCAAATAATTGCTAGAGCGCCCGATTAGGATGTTAATGATTCTTTTAATAAAGTTCATAAACTTTATAGGACTTAAAAAGGGTTTAGGTATGTTCATCATCCATTAGCCTACCCTAATCCTACGAACCCTAACAAGCGGAGAATTACTCGCGCATGTTGGGAAAAGAAGATGAAAAAATAGAGAGGGAAAACATAATGTAAAATGCAAAAGAATTAAATAAAACAACTACCTTTATTAATCAACTTGAACAATCTACACTTTGATTCCTTAGAAAATGATTACAAAGACTAGTTTGCTTCTCGATCTCTTCCAAGGAGGTAGACAAACAGTTGATGATCAGCCTGGATGCGTGAGCCGTCTTGGACTTCGTGATCTCGTCGGCTTGATAACTTTTCCAAGAGGCTCTCGGTGCCCTTTTATAGTCCAAAGCCACAATCTTTTGCTTCAAAAGTTGGTAAAATATACCAGAGATTTAAGCCACAAAATCTTAGCAAATGATCTCTCTAGATTGCCGCGGATCCGCGGCCAACATGGGGGTTTGGCCGCGGTTCCTCGGCCAATGGTGGGGATCTCTTGATCATTTTTCTTGGGCTTTGTGATTGTGACATGTGGCAATCCTAGGCACCTTCAGAATTCAGAAATCTTTTCTCGGTTGCTCCCAGACTTGGTCTCCAAGTTTTGCTTCTTAATTAGGCAAGTCTTCTTCAACAAATTGATTTGTTTGATAAATTCTGCATAACAACTTGGAAAATTCTGCACAATAATCTCAAATAATATTTAGTAGACTTAGTTCTACTAGGATTAGGTCAATGGATTTATTTGCATACATTTTCCTACCAAATGCTAATTAAAATATATTAACACATGGAAAATAGTGTTTTTACACATAAACCCTCATATGTATGATATATTATAATAAAGTCCTATTTTAATATGAAAATGGTAGGAAAAATGTAATACAAATGTGCAGTTTTATCAACTGAACAATCACCAAGTGATAGGGCATCCTCTTGAAGACTGCTTCACCTTCAAGAATTGGGTTGAAAATCAGTATCAGCTTGGCAAGTTCGCTCTGTCTGATAAGTGGAGGGTTGCGCCGCCACAGAAGCATGAACCCAAGGCCACGAAAGAAGAACCAGTTCCACATTGGGATTGGAAGCGAATTCGTACTTGTCACGTGATAACGATATCAAAAGAAGAGCCCGAGGATATGGATGACCTTCCCCGGTGCTTTAAAAACAGCAACGATGAGGTGATCTCAGAGTTCCCACCTGCGCCAAAAGAGCTGGAAGATGGAATCCATATCACTGCAGATAACCTCAAGAAAATTGAGTTGGGAACGGCGAACGATCCGCGACCGACATTCATTAGCGAACTGCTGTCTGAAGAGAAGGTGGCTTCATTAAAAGACCTGCTTATGCAGCACAAAGATTGCTTCGCGTGGAACTATTCCGAAATGCTGGGACTAGATCCAGAAATTGCTGTGCACAGATTGGCGATATCTCCGGACGTCAAGCCAGTCAAGCAAGCACCAAGAAGAATGCGGCTCGAGCTTGAGATGAGTATCAACGCCGAGATCAAGAAGCTGATCGACTCTGGCTTCATCCAGGAAGTTCAATACCCTGAATGGATCGCCAACATCGTCCCAGTGATGAAGAAGAATGGGACAGTGCGCATATGCGTGGACTTCCGGGATCTCAATAAAACTTGCCCGAAAGACGATTTCCCAGTGCCATTCACCGAACTGATGATAGACAATACGTCCACTCATGAGGTTTTCTCCTTCATGGACGGCTCATCGGGGTATAACCAGATAAAGATGCATCCCGAAGACCAGAAGCACACCGCCTTCAGGACTCCTTTAGGTATATTCTGTTATAAAGTGATGCCCTTCGGTTTAAAGAACGCCGGTGCTACCTACCAGAGGGCTATGACGAAGATCTTCGATGACCTTATACATGAAATCGTCGAGTGTTATATCGACGACCTCGTGGTCAAGAGCAAATCACACGAGGAACATCTCGAGCATTTGAAGACCGTGTTTCAACGCCTTCGACAATACAACTTGAAGATGAACCCGCTCCAGTGTGCATTCGGAGTTTCCTCGGGAAAATTCCTGGGATTCATCGTCCGACACCGAGGTATTGAAATAGATCCGTCTAAGATCAAGGCGATCATGGAAATGCCTCCGCTGAGAACCCTCAAACAGTTGCGGTCTCTCCAAGGGAAGCTCGCATACATACGGCGATTTATAGCCAATCTTTTGGGCAAGTGCCGTCCTTACAGCCACCTGATGAAGAAGGGAACTCCATTCGTCTGGGATCAAAAATGCCAGGGCGCGCTGGATGAAATTAAACAGTACCTGCAGAACCCGCCAGTATTGGCCGCTCCGGTCAAGGGAAACCTCTCATCCTCTATACAACCGCCCTCGAAGGTTCTTTAGGCGCATTATGGGCGCAAGAGAATGATCAGGGGAAAGAAAGAGCACTCTACTATTTAAGTCGAGTTCTTCTGGGGGCAGAAAGCAACTACTCTCCCATTGAAAAATAATGCCTGGCGTTGATCTTCGCGATAACAAAGCTCAGGCACTACGCATTGGCACATGAAGTTCGTCTCATATCGAAAGTGGACCCCCTTAAATATTTGATGTCGAAGGCCATATTGATAGGTCGACTCGCTAAATAGGCTCTGCTTTTGATGGAGTTCTTGATAATGTATCAACCTCTCAAGGCAGTGAAAGGCCAGGCCATCGCCGACTTCCTTGCTGAGCACCCGATACCTGCCGATTCTCCTCTGAATTGCGATTTGCCAGACGAACATGCGTGCGACGTGATCGACAGTGGTGATACCCAATGGGAGCTTTATTTCGATGGAGCATCTTCCATGAAAAAGCGCAAACAAAGTACCCCTATAATCAAATCGGGGGTAGGCCTCATCTTCGTGACTCCACAAGGAGGGATAATGCGCTTCGCTTTCTCCTTAACAGAGCCGAGGACAAATAACGAAGCCGAATACGAAGCTTTGATAGTAGGCCTCGAGATCGCCATTGACATGGGAATTGAAAACCTCCTCATATACGGAGATTCTTAACTGGTCGTTAGTCAAGTAAACGGCAATTACCAAACGTGCAAACCGGAGTTGGTGAAGTACGGTGAAAAGGTGCAACAACTGTTGACCCAAATTCCCTCCTATACTTTGGAAAGCATACCGCGCGCGGAAAACAGCAAAGCAGACGCGTTGGCCAAACTTCCTAAAGAACTGGCTGACGAGAACCTCGATGACGTTAGAATCGTGGTACAAAGCCGTCGGGTGCTTGCCCCAGCAGAAATATCTCCGGAATCATCCGAAGAGAAGGGAGCGACTGAACAGATGACCTTGCAAATAGAAGACCGGGAAAAGGCTGAGGATTGGAGGGAAGTGTTCATAGACTACTTTAAGTCCCACCGAACGCCTGAAGAAGCGTCCACAAGACATCAGCTCATGAAACGAGCTCTGTCTTTCGCCTTCGTCAATGATACTCTATACAAGAGGTCATTCGATTCTCTGTGGCTGAGATGCTTAGGACCTGACGAAGCGAAAAGAGTCGTCCAGGAAGTTCATGACGGAATCTGTGGTTCTCACCAAGCGGGCCCGAAGATGAAGTTGAAGATCAAACGGATGGGATACTACTGGCCCACGATAATTCAGGATTGCCTCGAATATGCGAAGCAATGCCACTCATGCCAGATCCATGGGGACTTCATCCACCAACATCCAAATCCACTACACCCGACAGTGGCTAGCTGGCCATTCGAAATGTGGGGGACTGACACAGTTGGCCCCATCGAACCAGCATCGTCCAAGGGACATCGTTTCATCCTTGCGACAACTGACTACTTCTCCAAATGGGCAGAAGCAGTACCGCTGAGGGAAGTGAAGACGGAGAATATCCTCCACTTCTTCAAGACGCACGTCATATATCGATTTGGAACGCCAAGACGGATCATCTCCGATAACGGGCCAGCCTACAGAAGCCACAAGATCAGTCGCTTCGCACAACAGCATAATATAGACTGGAGATATTCTTCAGTTTACAATTCACGAGCTAATGGTCTAGCTGAAGCCTTCAATAAGACCCTGACGAAAATCATGAAAAAGACGGTGTCCCGAAATAAGAAAGACTGGCACGAGAGACTACAAGAGGCTCTTTGGGCGTATCGAACTACGTTCAAGACGGTCACGAACACAACGCCGTACGCGTTGGTATTTGGGATGGAAGCAGTACTCCCCCTCGAGATAGAGTTACCCTCTCTATGAGTGGCAGTCCACTACAAGCTGACGGACGAAGAAAATGCTCACCTTCGGCTTGAGGAGCTTGATGCCCTTGATGAAACCCGGCTCTTAGCGCAACAAAATCTGGAAGCTTATAAAGCAAAGATGACGCGCTCATATGAAAGATTAACCCGACCGAGGACATTCCGCCAAGGCGAACTTGTACTAATGGTCAAAAGGCCTATGATCCCCAATCGCGCCAAGCGGGGAAAATTCGAGCCAAACTATGAAGGCCCGTACATCATAGATAAAGTTTACCAGGGTGGGGCCTATCTACTCATGGACATCACGGTGAAAGGATTTTCAGGCTAATAAACGGTCGCTTCCTAAAGAAATACCACGCTTAATGAGCCACAGCCTAGGTCAATGATAGATGACGACGACTATGTCCGCTCGCTATCTTCCTAAGCTCAAGATTTACAAGCAGTAGCCAGCCTTCTTAATGACGGACCGAAACGTCCTTAAACTACTACCGCAGCATCCTTAGGCTGACGAGATGAATAAAAAAAAAGAGAAAAATAAAATAAAAAAAATGATGATAAAAACGGTATGTCCATAAGCAAAAAGGGTATGGATGAAAACCCGAAAGGGCTCCGTGAGTAAAAATAGCAGGGCTACCGGCGAGTTCGTGAAAACCCGAAAGGCCGTGACCTCGTAAAAAAAAAGAATAAAATAAAAAGAATAAAAAAACGGTATGTTCATAAGCAAAATGGGCACGAATGAAAACCCGAAAAGGGCTCCGTGAGTAAAAACAGCAGGACTACCGGCGAGTGTTTGTGAAAACCCAAAAAGGCGCAACCTCGTTAAAAGACACTTATAGGGTCCTTTCGACCTTGTAAGGAGAAACCACCCGCGTGAGATCCTTACGACTCACAAGGGAGCAACACACTTAGGGATCCCCACGATTCCTAAGGAGAAAATACACTTGCGAGATCCTCACAACTCGTAAGGAGAACTCTCTTATGAGACCCTCACGGCTCATAAGATTTGAAAGTCTTAAGTTACAGAGACCTAAACCTGTGCTTAAGCAACCCCCACAACTTCCAATACTTCCCTACAAGTGGTTCAATACTGACCCTTGTATACAATCCACGGGCGCGAATAAACATTTCCCTAACCAAGTCCCATCCGTGACTGGGGATATGTTCGCATGGTTAACAACCCTTGTAAATCCTCTCGATTTATGAGGAGAAAACCCTCCTGTAGGATCCTGACGACGTACAGCGGAAACGAACACTTAGGAATCCTCACGATTCCTAAGGAGAAAATACACTTACAAGATCCTCACGACTTGTAGGGAGAAATAACTTCGTGAGACCCTTACGGCTCATGAAGTCAAAAGCCTTAGTCGACAAGACCCTAACCCTGGTCGCTAAGCCACCTTTGTTCGACATCGACAGAGGCAGATGATGATTCGCTCCTGGTAATATCCCAGTTGTAGCGGTGCTGATGCCGAAATCGGTTTACAGCAAAAAGCCAGTAGGCCGCACATGCATATGAAATAGCCGAAAAGATGGGGCAACTTGCAATAAAAGCAGCAAGTAAAAACGTATGCACACGAAACAGCCGAAATGATTGGGCAACTCGCAATAAAAAAGCAGCGAGTAAAAATAAAATGAACAGCCGAAATGATTGGGCAACTCGCAATAAAAAGCAGTGAGTAAAAATAAAATGAACAGCCGAAATGATTGGGCACCGCGAAAAATAGACGAAATGATTGGGCAATCGCGACCTTCGCGATATAAAAGCTGAAATGATAGAGCATCGCGGAAATAAAACACAAAAAAAAGAAATGATGAAACTTCGGCCCTACAGTTGAGATCACATAGATCCTTGTATACAATTCAAGGGCGCAAACAAAGAGGGAACCATATTTTCCCAACGGGCTCCGCCAGAAAACGAAGCTAAATCTCGATGGTTCGTCCCAACTCCCGAAGAAACCAGTGTCTTCGGCAAAATCCTTCAACTCAGGGAAACAAAAATCCTTGATGAGAGCCTCCTGATCCGCGTCGACTCGCAGAGCAACCAATGCCTCCGTGGGAAATTCTTGATTCGTTTCAACACTAGGGAAACAAATAATCCTTGGCAAATACCTTAACTCAGGGAAACAAACAATCCTTGATGAGAGCCTCCTGATCCGCGTCGACTTGCAGAGCAACCAGTGCCTCCGTGGGAAATTCTCGACTCGTTTCAACACCAGGGAAACAAATAATCCTTGGCACCAGGGAAACAAATAATCCTTGGAAAATACCTCAACTCAGGGAAACAAACAATCCTTGATGAGAGCCTCCTGATCCGCGTCAACTCGCAGAGCAACCAGTGCCTCCGTGGAAAATTCTCGACTCGTTTCAACACCAGGGAAACAAATAATCCTTGGCAAATACCTCAACTCAGGGAAACAAACAATCCTTGATGAGAGCCTCCTGATCCGCGTCGACTCGCAGAGCAACCAGTGCCTCCGTGGGAAATTCTTGACTCGTTTCAACATCAGGGAAACAAATAATCCTTGGCAAATACCTCAACTCAGGGAAACAAACAATCCTTGATGAAAGCTTCCTGATCCGCGTCGACTCGCAGAGCAACCAGTGCCTCCGTGGAAAATTCTCGACTCGTTTCAACACTAAGGAAACAAATAATCCTTGGCACGAGGGAAACAAATAATCCTTGGCAAATACCTCAACTCAGGGAAACAAACAATCCTTGACGAGAGCCTCCTGATTCTCATCGACTCGCAGAGCAACCAATGTCTCCGTGGGAAATTCTCGATTCGTTTCAACACCGGGGAAATAAATAATCCCTGGCAAATACCTCAACTCAGGGAAACCAGCGTCCTTGACGAGAGCCTCCTGATTCGCGTCGACTCCCAGAGCAATCAATGTCTCTGTGGGAAATTCTCGATTCGTTTCAACACCAGGGAAACAAATAATCCCTGGCAAATACCTCAACTCAGGGAAACCAGCGTCCTTGACGAGAGCCTCCTGATTCGCGTCGGCTCGCAGAGAAACCAGTGTCTCCGCGGGAAATTCCCGATTCGTCTCAACTTGCAAGATGAAGCCTCGGGCAGCAGGGATTTAAAAAAAACTTTCTTCCTGAACAATGGGACCCTACAAGTCGGTCTAAAACGGTCTCTTGCATACTATTCACGCGTCTCACTCTCCAAAGTCGAATTTCGACAAGGAGGGAAACAACCGCTTACGGGTCCTCTTGACTCGTAAGAGGGAAAAATTCTCTTATAGGATCCTTACGACCTATAAGAGAAAACACACTTAGGAATCCTCACGACTCCAAAGGAGAAAACCCACCTACGAGATCCTCTCGATCCATAGGGAGAAAAGTCTCTATGAGACCCTCATGGCTCATAGAGTTGAAAAGTCTTAGGCGGCAGATCCGAACCTGCGGCCTAAGCCATCGCTATTTCTTGAGGAAATCTAGATGCTTGCTCTATTATCTATCGACCCTGTTTATTAAGACAACATACGCACAATAATAGAAAGAAGGAAGTGACAGGAAGAACATTTGATTTACATTTGATCAAGCGTTCGAGACACACTCATTCATGCATGTGCAAAAGATTCAGAACAAGAAATAAGACAAACTGAAATGGAAATTTTCTATTCATATCATAAAAAGGGGTTCTTACAATCACGGAGAAATAGATAATAACATTATTAAAATGTTTACAAAGGTATAACCTCGAACCCAGGGCATGGATTGAGGAACTCGAAAATGATCCTATCTATGACTTTCCAAGCCTTGCGGACCATCCTGGTGTGCTTTCTTTCGCGAGCACAAGAGTCAGGGTCCTCCCTAATGTCTTCCACCCTCCGATAAACAGCGAGTATGGCAGACTGTTGAAAGACCTCGTGCAAGAGATCGACAAGATTGTCTCGCCGTCTCTTCGAGATTAAGCTCATCAGGTACACCGAATGCACCTTGTCCTCGGTAGCGTCCAATGCCCTAAGCGGCACGCCGGTAAAAAATAGGGGAAGCGCTTCCCAAATCGCTCCTACGATAAGCTTCTGAAGAGAAGAACGTCGGGGAAGCAGTTGTCCGTTGTATGCGTCGAAGCGGCTCATGATTTCAGCACACTCCGCGTTCGTGAACTCCCGATTTTGGGAATGGCCAAGTCGGCGGATATCCCCGTAAGAAATAATCTCGTCGAGGTCATACATATGGGCGTCCATCACTCCTATAAAAGAAGATCGACAACAATCAGCAACCCTTAAAAGTTCTGTTGTATAATTTAAAAAGAGCAAAGCTCCATTAATGAATCAAGAAATTATAAATGAAAATCATTCGGAGAGCAAAGCTCTATTAATGAAACCCTAAGAAGGTTCTCCTTAATCCTTTCTAGACCCCTTTAGAGCAAAGCTCTGCTAAATGAAACCCTAAATGGGTCTTCTTTAGATCAGGGATCTATTGAGAGCAAGGCTCTGTCAATGAAAATTAATTTAATTCAAGTTAAAATTTTCACCGAAAAGTTTTAAGAGTCTAGCTCTTGGAGTTCTTGAAAATAAAGAGCAGGGCTCTGAGTTCTGAAAGTAAAATTTTGGAGATGATAATCATCTGTTGAGGACCAAAGGACCTATTTATATGCATCAAATGACCTTTCAACTTCCAAAAGTTGCCGCAACGGTTGGAATTCTACCACCGTTGCGCTCGCGTTTGGGGCTACGTAAGCGGAACGGTAGGGGGGCATTTGTTTACCCCAATCAGAGCAAAGCTCTGTTCAAATTCCAAGGCGGAAGATGAAGCAATGCTTCATCTTCCCCCAATCAGAGCAAAGCTCTACTTTGAAAATTTAAACTTTAATAAATGAAGCAACGCTTCAGATTCTTTACGCTGCGCGCAACGCGCCACGTGTCAGGCGCTGATACGTCAACGCAGCGCCCAAGAAGGCGCGCCCAATCAGAGCAAAACTCTATTAAAAAAACAAAAGGAAGCAACGCTTCAGTTGCGCAAGCACTGCGCTGCGCGACACGTGTCAGCGCAGATGCGCTAGCGCAGTTGCGCTGCGCTCTGCGCTGCGCGACACGTGTCAGTGCAGATGCGCTTGCGCAGTTGCGCTGCGCTCTGCGCTACGCGACACGTGTCATGCGCTGGGGCATTTGCGCCAAACAGAATTAAGATTTTAAAGAAATCTTTCTGTTCTTATTAAAACAAGAAGATTTTCTTCTGTAAAACAGAAGCCCTTGGATCAAAGATCCAACGGTAGGGAAAATTCCCCAAATCACTCAGAAAAAGATCTCTTTAACTAATTTATGGGCATTATAAAAAGGACCCTAGACCTCAATTCAAAGGGCATCAATATTCTTTGAGAAATTAAACAGGGAGAACTCTGAAGAATTGGAGAGAAATCCTCAAGAACAAAAAAAAGGTAAAAAGCCTTTAGAAAAAGAGAAAATTCTCTTATGAACAGATCATCGATCTAAAAACAAAATCAATGATCTTTAATAAAAAACAAAATAAAAATAGTGATTTGCACTTTTTTATGAACCTCTGATTCCGGAAATAAGACAAACTTGTTTTTCTTTGATCTAAATTAGATCAAGAAATCTGTAAATCCCCATTTCCATCTTAATAGAAGTTTTCCTATTTTCTAAACCCCAGAGATTTACTTTTCCTCGTATATTTTTGAAGTAGGTGGTTGCTTGAATCCCAATATTTGTATTTTTCCAAACCCAAAAAAAAAAAAATCAAAACCAAGATTTAAAATCAAAGCTAAATAAAACTAAAACCAAAATTTTATCAATAAAATCCTAACCCAAAATATTTTAAAACCCTCAGCCCAATTTGTTTTTCAAATCAATAAAATAATTCCCAAGCCCACTTTCTCTTCAGCCCATGGTTTAAATTTTTAGGAAATTTAAACTTAAATTTAATTTTCCCCGGCCCGTTTCTGCCCTCAGCCCACGAAATATTTTTAAAAGGAATTTTTCTCCTCAGCTCAGCCCACTCCCTCCATCCCATACCTAACTCACCCGACCCGCTACTGTTCATCTTCATTCCTCCAACGGTAACTTTCCTCCATTCCCGCTCGCGACCGCCTCCTCCGCCGCAGCTCGTGCCCATGCCCACGCCCCGTTCTCGCAACGTTTCACCCACGAATTCAACCCTCATTCATTTCCTTAAGCCCTCATGTCTCTCTTCTCCTTCATTTTCAAAAATCTCCTCACCTCTCTCCACTCACGAAAACCCACCGAGCGCCCAATAGCCCTCACTCCACCGCCGACGGCGACGTCGACCACCCCTCGGCAACCCTCGGTCACTCCTCCTCCACCAACTGAACCCCTCACCACTACCCTCCAGCAACCCGAGCACCCTTGCCGAGCATCCCTGCACACCCAATCCCCTCGCCACCGACGCCCGACGCCGGCGATCCCCACTGCGTTGAACCGCCCCAGTCGACACCTCTGCACCCTCTACATCTTCATCACTTCCTTCTATACCCACACCCGAACCCCACCATTTCTCACTCTTTTCAAAATATACAAAACCACACACACCCCGACACCCGCTGCAGCCCATCGCCGGAGCGACGCCGTCGACCGTCGTCGACCCCAGTGCACTCGCAGAGGACCACCAAGCAATCCTCAACCTCCAGTGACCGTGCAACGACTCCAGACAACTCCGACGCAAATTCCGCATCTCGAGCCAAGCTCGCGCAAATCGTTTCGCGATGTATTTCGTGCGTTCGTGACGCTGCTGCTGCCGTGCGACCCCGAGACATTTCCAGGCAAGTGTTTACTTGCTTCATGCTAATTTAGTTGTGTTACAAACCTAAATCACATAGTTATTAAACTTACCGATTACCGATATATATCATGACCTAAGTGCTCGATGTTAGATCCCAATGGAAATGATTGTTTATTTTGACGGAAACTGGAAATTTCTGTTGGCCCAATAGATGATAAGTATCGTGTATGAATCTCGCTGGAAAATACGATCATTAGTGACAAAAATTGATGCCCCCAAATATGCCGTTAAAACTAGAATTTTCTCGTACCTGAAAACGAATAAAATCACCATAAATCATATACATACTGGAATGATATGTTCGAGGGCTTAAATCGAAGCCGACTCGACGAACTTTAATCCTATGTAGAATCTCAATGATTTCTGTTCTGAAACCATGATGATATTTGGATCGGAATGCGACTCTAGACTGCAGTCCAGAGTGTTTCTGATTATTGTGTTCTGTCCTAAGACCTGTGTCACTGTGTTTTCTGAAGACGTATGTTGCGGAACCCTACAGTAGATTAAATATATTTCTGTTAGTTAAATAAAACTGATGGTTCCATTCCGATTCATCGCCGTTCGCTATTTTAAACTGTATTTAAAAGGGCAGAACGTATAACTGTCCAGAACAGATTCTGAAATGACACCCTGAGGTTAAACTGTGTATAACTTTCAACGTACAGATGCGATTGAGGATCCGTCTATTGCGTTGAATACTTTATCGAAAACCCTAGATTTAATTTAACTGTGACATCGCTAAATTCTGAGCCCAACTGGGTGAAATTCGTGTCGCGAAACGGACGTTCAGTTCTGAAACTGAATTTCCAGCCGCGAGCACTTAAAATGAAATAGCTATATCTTGAGAACCGGAATCCCGATTGAACTGAAACAAATTTTGATGAATTGCCGACTGAGTGTTCTGTTTATCTTCCTTGTATCATTTTGCTGAATTCTTAACATATTAATTTATGCAAATTAATTTAGTTAATGACATGCATATTGATTCATAACATATAGAGCTTATTGATAGTATACAATACATACATCATACCCTTGCCATATATTCAGTGTTAGTGCGTGTGGATATTGCATTATCGTGCGTGATAGATGTTGGTCTAGGAGTGATGAGTACACCAATGGAAAGTGAATATTCGTGACGGTGATTGATACAGTGAACAGTGATAAAACCGTGCCATTGGTATACTTGTGCACGACTAAATCAAGATCATAACTAGTGAGAACCTGGGGAAAAAGGGAAAATCAAAGTGGAAAGAGTATCGTATTTAGCGGGACCGTATTTAGAGGATGATCATTCGAACTGTGATACTGATACGTGTAGGATAGGATCTAGCGATCCGGCTGACAGGGTTATGTCCCGGGCATGTGGGCCGTTGTCTCGGGTATGTACGAGACTCCTGTTAAACATGATCCTCCTTCCACTATGTGATTTCAAACATGACCTAGAGACCGATAGAGACACATAATATATTCTGCATCATATAGTGACACAGTGATTACTTGCATTGTTCTTATACCAGTATTACCTCAATTACCTGTTTCATCTTATTATTATAATATTGTTATTGTGTCGCTCTGACGACCTGAGTATGCATGCTCAGATCCCGCGGGAGGACCAGCACAGGAGACGGATCTACCCTTCGAGTTCACAGAGATATAGTCTGGTGTACTCCCTATCTTTATTGCTTTCCATAGAGTGATCGTGAGATTGAACTTGGTTAGTTATTGTTCGTATTATCTGTAATTTGTGAACAATGAAATTTCAATGTAATAAATTAGTGATGTGATTCCTTTAATACTGTGCTTTATTTACTGATTACCATGTAATGCTAGAAGCTGAAGTGTGACTACGGCGGGATGATTCCTTGACCGTAGGAGCATGGCTGGCCTAGTCATCCCTCGTTCTCCGTATTTCGGGAAGCGGGGCGTGACATGGTTTAGTTGGTATCAGAGCCTGTGTTTAGTATCAAGGGATAATATTAACTATGCTGTATTACGTTATTCTTGTTTCACTACTCTTGATTTCCATCCTTGAATCTGATCCTATCCTTTTGAATCCTCCAGTGATATGACGTCCCCGAACGACCCCTCCTCGGACTCCAGCTCTCAGGACCGCACGGAAAGAATACTCAGTGCACTGACCACTCTCGCGGAAGCTCAGGAGAGGAAGACAGATTTGCTTACTGAGGGACTCAGGGCGATTACCGCCGCAGGAGGACCCTCCGCACTCATTATTGCCCCCGAGGGCGCTACTCCACCAGCTTATCAGGCTAGGGCTGGTACCGTATCAGACTTCCGACAGTTACACCCAGCTGCATTCACAGGGCTAGCTAAACCCCTTGAGGCTGAGCAATGGCTGGTGAACATGGAGAATTTATTGACAGCCGCCAGGGTTCCTGAGGAAGACAGAGTGGACGTGATAAAGATTCAATTAGAAGACGAAGCCCGTACATGGTGGTCGGTGGAAGAAAGCAGACTTGACGAGCCGATTGAATGGAACAAGTTTAAGGAGTGCTTCTTAGATCATTATTTCCCTCCCACAGCCAAGGCAGAAATGGAGGAAAGGTTTATTCTTTTGAAGCAAAATGGACGCCCAGTGGACGTTTATGCGGCAGAGTTCAACCGTCTAAGCCGCTTTGCTCCATACATGGTCAAATCAGAGGCCACCAGAGCCAGACGCTTCCTTCAGGGGTTAGATTTTGAGTTGCAGCAGTTGATTGCATCGTTGGATTTGCAGACTTTCGCACAGGTACTCAACGCGGCGAGAGTTCAGGAGCAATTGATTAACAAGTTCAGAAGACCCCCAGTCGTTCCAGCACGTACCCACGCGCCTTCTCGAGGAGCTATACCGGTTCACAGAGCAGGAACGACACAAATGAAGCGCCCGTTCGTACCACAGCATCGCCCCCAGAGACAGGGCGTAACTTGCGGCTATTGCGGTAGAGGAGGACATACTCAGAAGGACTGTCGCCGTGCCAAGGGACAGTGCTTGATTTGCGGTTCCAGTCAGCACAGGATTAACAGTTGCCCTGAGCGAGCAGAGATACAGGGAGGTTCTGGACCGTCACAGCAGAGGCCGCAGGAGCAGAGGCAACCCTTTACAGGTCGCGGTCAGGGACGGGCTTTCACCTTGACCGCTGAGCAGGCAGAGGCGTCAGAAGACGTGGTTACAGGTACTCTACTCGTACATTCCTTGCCAGCTAGAGTACTATTTGATTTGGGAGCATCGCATTGTTTCTTGTCTGAGCATTTCACTAATACACACTCAATACCACATGAACCACTAAGCAAGGGATGGGAAATTCATACGGGTAATGGCATTATTATATCTAGTCGAGAATGTAGATTTTGCCCAGTTGTAGTGTGTGGCAGGGAATTCTATGCGAATTTCCTTCTGATCGGGACAGGCAGTTACGACGCAATTCTCAGGATGGATTGGATGAGCACTTTCCATGCAGTTATCGATTGTCGTGCAAGGAAGGTGATCTTCCGCATCCCCAATCATCCGGAGTTTATTTTTGAGGGCGGAAGTGAATCTTTGGAGCCAGCTAAGTATAGAGCCAAGCCCAAGGAACTGACAGCTATGGAGATTGATAAGAGCCCAGTTCCAGAAATTGTTCGGGACTTTCTGGATGTATTTCCCGAAGATCTACCAGGTCTACCACCTCCTCGAATCTTGGAGTTCTCAATCGATTTGATTCCAGGTACAGCCCCAGTATCCAGGGCCCCATACAGAATGGCACCAGTTGAGTTGGCGGAATTGAAGAAGCAGGTTAAAGAACTATTGGAGAAAGGATTTATTCGGCCAAGCGCTTCACCGTGGGGTGCACCAGTCCTATTAGTAAAGAAGAAGGATGGATCGTTGCGAATGTGTATATATTATCGGGAGCTGAACAAGGTCACAATAAAGAACAAGTACCCAATACGGCGCATTGACGACCTATTTGATCAGCTAAGTGGAGCCAAGGTTTTCTCGAAGTTGGACCTTCGTTCTGGATATCATCAGATCAGAGTAGCAGCCGAGGATGTATGCAAGACGGCCTTCAGGACCCGATACGGACACTACGAGTTTCTTGTGATGTCGTTCGGTGTTACCAATGCCCCAGCAATATTCATGGACTTGATGAACAGAGTGTTCGCAAAGTATTTGGACACGTTTGTCGTTGTGTTTATCGACGACATACTTGTCTACTCGAAGACACGGGAAGAGCATGCTGAACATTTGCGCACGGTCCTACAAATTCTTCGGGAAGAGAAGTTGTATGCAAAGCTAAGCAAGTGTGAGTTCTGGCTCGACAAGGTTCAGTTTTTGGGACATATCGTTTCGGGCGAAGGCATCTCGATGGACCCGGCAAAGATAGAATCTGTCGGAGATTGGCCTACGCCGAAGTCAGTGGCCGAGATCAGGAGTTTTCTGGGATTGGCAGGTTATTATCGGAGATTTGTCCAAGATTTCTCAAGAATCGCGGAACCATTGACGAGGCTGACACGGAAGGACGTGTCGTTTACATGGACAGAGGAGTGCACTCAGGCATTCGACACACTAAAGCAGAAGTTAACCACGACGCCTATTCTTACTGTACCAGATGATTCAGGTGGTTTGGTGATACACAGTGATGCCTCAGGGAAGGGTTTAGGCTGTGTCCTAATGCAGCACGGTCGAGTGGTTGCTTACGCCTCTTGACAACTGAGAAACCATGAGAAGAACTACCCCACGCATGACTTGGAGTTAGCTGCGGTAGTCTTTGCGTTGAAGATTTGGAGGCACTATCTATTGGGTGAGAAAGTGGAGGTATACACGGATCATAAAAGTTTGAAGTATGTTTTCACTCAGAAGGAACTGAACATGAGGCAGCGCCGATGGCTAGAGCTAATGGCAGATTATGACTTGGACCTTCAATATCACCCGGGGAAGGTCAATGTTGTACCAGATGCGCTCAGTTGCAAGCCAGCGGTCATGATGTTGACCGATCAAAGGAGCATTATTGAGGATTTTCAGAGACTTGAACTTGAGGTCATTACTCCGAACGCACTCAGTCAACTTTGGCAACTACAGGTGCAATCTTCTCTAGTGGATCGCATCAAGATTACACAAGAGGATGATCCCCGATTACAAAAGTTCAGAGAGCAAGTGGAAGCTGGACTGAGAACGGATTTGATTATACATGAAGATGGCTCTCTGAGATTCGGTAGCAGACTCTGCGTACCTAAAGGAGATGTTCGAGAAAAAGTTTTGGCTGAAGCACACAGTTCAGCTTATTCTGTGCATCCAGGAGGTACAAAAATGTATCAGGACCTAAAGCGGCACTTTTGGTGGAACAGAATGAAGTGGGAAATTGCGAGGTTTGTATCCAGATGTTTGGTATGTCAGCAGGTGAAGGCGGAACATCAGAGGACAGCAGGACTGTTACAACCTTTGCCGATACATGAATGGAAGTGGGAGCACATTACTATGGATTTTGTGACGGCCTTACCATGGAGCCCTAGAGGCAATAACGCTATTTGGGTTATCGTCGATCGCCTCACAAAAGCTGCACACTTCCTACCTTTCCGAGTGGGACAATCGACAGAATCATTGGCAGAAAGATATATGCAGGAGATTGTGCGACTTCACGGTGTTCCAGTCAGCATTGTGTCAGACCGGGACACGAGATTCTTGTCGCACTTTTGGAAGAGTCTACAGGAGATTTTGGGAACCCGCCTTAAATTCAGCACAGCTTATCACCCACAGACGGATGGACAATCCGAGTGTACGATTCAGATGCTCGAGGATATATTGAGAGCTTGTATGTTGGACTTTCAGGGTTCCTGAGAGGACCATCTGCATCTAGTCGAGTTCTCTTATAACAATAGTTATCATGCTAGTATACAGATGGCTCCTTTTGAAGCACTATACGGGCGGAAGTGTCGATCCCCAGTATGTTGGGATGATGTGGGAGAACGAAGATTACTGGGCCCCGAACTCATTGTTCAGACAGTCGACAAAGTCCAAATGATCAGACAGCGTATTAAGACGGCTCAGGATCGACAGAAGAGTTGGGCAGATACCAGCAGAAGGGCACTTGAGTTCGAAGTTGGAGATCATGTGTTCTTGAAGATTTCCCCTACTCGTGGAGTTATCAGGTTCGGAAGTCGGGGAAAGCTTAGTCCCCGTTTTATCGGACCTTTTGAGGTGCTAGAACGAGTAGGAGAGGTGGCCTATCGACTGGCCTTGCCTCCATCGCTAACTGGTGTGCACAATACCTTCCACGTGTCATAGTTGCGGCATTATGTTCGGGATGAGAGCCATGTCCTGGACCATTCGGAGCTAGTCTTGGGAACCGATCTGTCATACGAGGAGCAGCCCACTACCATCCTCGACCGCAAAGAGAAAGTGTTGAAGAATAAGGTCATTCCGTTAGTCCGAGTGTCTTGGGGCGGTCGTTCCCCAGGAGAATCCACCTGGGAGCGGGAGGAAGATATCCGTGCTCGTTATCCACACCTCTTTGTTTAGTACTTTGTTTTTTTGTACCCTTATTAAATTTCGAGGACGAAATTTTTGTAAGGAGGGTATGATGTAAATCCCCGTTTCCATCTTAATAGAAGTTTTCCTATTTTCTAAACCCCAGAGATTTACTTTTCCTCGTATATTTTTGAAGTAGGTGGTTGCTTGAATCCCAATATTTGTATTTTTCCAAACCCAAAAAAAAAAAATCAAAACCCAAGATTTAAAATCAAAGCTAAATAAAACTAAAACCAAAATTTTATCAATAAAATCCTAACCCAAAATATTTTAAAACCCTCAGCCCAATTTGTTTTTCAAATCAATAAAATAATTCCCAAGCCCACTTTCTCTTCAGCCCATGGTTTAAATTTTTAGGAAATTTAAACTTAAATTTAATTTTCCCCGGCCCGTTTCTGCCCTCAGCCCACGAAATATTTTTAAAAGGAATTTTTCTCCTCAGCCCAGCCCACTCCCTCCATCCCACACCTAACTCACCCGACCCGCTACTGTTCATCTTCATTCCTCCAACGGTAACTTTCCTCCATTCCCGCTCGCGACTGCCTCCTCCGCCCCAGCTCGTGCCCACGCCCCGTTCTCGCAACGTTTCACCCACGAATTCAACCCTCATTCATTTCCTTAAGCCCTCACGTCTCTCTTCTCCTTCATTTTCAAAAATCTCCTCACCTCTCTCCACTCACGAAAACCCACCGAGCGCCCAATAGCCCTCACTCCACCGCCGACGGCGACGTCGACTACCCCTCGGCAACCCTCGGTCACTCCGCCTCCACCAACTGAACCCCTCACCACTACCTTCCAGCAACCCGAGCACCCTTGCCGAGCATCCCTGCACACCCAATCCCCTCGCCACCGACGCCCGACGCCGGCGATCCCCACTGCGTTGAACCGCCCCAGTCGACACCTCTGCACCCTCTACATCTTCATCACTTCCTTCTATACCCACACCCGAACCCCACCATTTCTCACTCTTTTCAAAATATACAAAACCACACACACCCCGACACCCGCTGCAGCCCATCGCCGGAGCGACGCCGTCGACCGTCGTCGACCCCAGTGCACTCGCAGAGGACCACCAAGCAACCCTCAACCTCCAGTGACCGTGCAACGACTCCGGACAACTCCGACGCAAATTCCGCATCTCGAGCCAAGCTCGCGCAAATCGTTTCGCGATGTATTTCGTGCGTTCGTGACGCCGCTGCTACCGTGCGACCCCGAGACATTTCCAGGCAAGTGTTTACTTGCTTCATGCTGATTTAGTTGTGTTACAAACCTAAATCACATAGTTATTAAACTTACCGATTACCGATATATATCATGACCTAAGTGCTCGATGTTAGATCCCAATGGAAATGATTGTTTATTTTGACAGAAACTGGAAATTTCTGTTGGCCCATTAGATGATAAGTATCGTGTATGAATCTCGCTGGAAAATACGATCATTAGTGACAAAAATTGATGCCCCAAAATATGCCGTTAAAACTAGAATTTTCTCGTACCTAAAAACGAATAAAATCACCATAAATCATATACCTACTGGAATGATATGTTCGAGGGCTTAAATCGAAGCCGACTCGACGAACTTTAATCCTATGTAGAATCTCAATGATTTCTGTTCTGAAACCGTGATGATATTTGGATCGGAATGCGACTCTAGACTGCAGTCCAGAGTGTTTCTGATTATTGTGTTCTGTCCTAAGACCTGCGTCACTGTGTTTTCTGAAGACGTATGTTGCGGAAACCTACAGTAGATTAAAGATATTTCTGTTAGTTAAACAAAACTGGTGGTTCCATTCCAATTCATCGCCGTTCGCTATTTTAAACTGTATTTAAAAGGGCAGAACGTATAACTGTCCAGAACAGATTCTGAAATGACACCCTGAGGTTAAACTGTGTATAACTTTCAACGTACAGATGCGATTGAGGATCCGTCTATTGATTTGAATACTTTATCGAAAACCCTAGATTTAATTTAACTGTGACATCGCTAAATTCTGAGCCCAACTGGGTGAAATTCGTGTCGCGAAACGGACGTTCAGTTCTGAAACTGAATTTCCAGCTGCGAGCACTTAAAATGAAATAGCTATATCTTGAGAACCGGAATCCCGATTGAACTGAAACAAATTTTGATGAATTGCCGACTGAGTGTTCTGTTTATCTTACTTGTATCATTTTTCTGAATTCTTAATATATTAATTTATGCAAATTAATTTAGTTAATGACATGCATGTTGATTCATAACATATAGAGCTTATTGGTAGTATACAATACATACATCATACCCTTGCCATATATTCAGTGTTAGTGTGTGTGGACATTGTATTATCGTGCGTGATAGATGTTGGTCTAGGAGTGACGTGTACACCAATGGAAAGTGAATATTCGTGACGGTGATTGATACAGTGAACAGTGATAAAACCGTGCCATTGGTATACTTGTGCACGACTAAATCAAGATCATAACTAGTGAGAACCTGGGGAAAAAGGGGAAATCAAAGTGGAAAGAGTATCGTATTTAGCGGGACCGTGTTTAGAGGATGATCATTCGAACTGTGATACTGATACGTGTAGGATAGGATCTAGCGATCCGGCTGACAGGGTTATGTCCCGGGCATGTGAGCTGTTGTCTCGGGTATGTACGAGACTCCTGTTAAACATGATCCTCCTTCCACTATGTGATTTCAAAAATGACCTAGAGACCGATAGGGACACATAATATATTCTGCATCATATAGTGACACAGTGATTACTTGCATTGTTCTTATACCAGTATTACCTCAATTACCTGTTTCATCTTATTATTATAATATTGTTATTGTGTCGCTCTGACGACCTGAGTATGCATGCTCAGATCCCGCGGGAGGACCAGCACAGGAGACGGATCTACCCTTCGAGTTCACAGAGATATAGTCTGGTGTACTCCCTATCTTTATTGCTTTCCTTAGAGTGATCGTGAGATTGAACTTGGTTAGTTATTGTTCGTATTATCTGTAATTTGTGAACAATGAAATTTCAATGTAATAAATTAGTGATGTGATTCCTTTAATACTGTGCTTTATTTACTGATTACCATGTAATGCTAGAAGCCGAAGTGTGACTACGGCGGGATGATTCCTTGACCGTAGGAGCATGGCTGGCCTAGTCATCCCTCGTTCTCCGTATTTCGGGTAGCGGGGCGTGACAAAATCAAATAGTGCTTTGCACTTCATTTATGAACCATGGGTTCTTGAATCTAAGAGATTCTCAAATTAATAGTGCTTTGCACTTGAATATCTGCACTGTTGCGCTCTTGGGTTGGCGCAAGCCACCAGAGAGCGCCATATGTCAGCATTTGAACCATGTGCGCTATGCGCTCTTGAAATAGAGCCTTGCTCTCTGAAATTTGCGCAACTCGCCAGAGTGCGCCATATGTCAACAGCGCAAGCGCAGCGCATTAGCGCAGCGCACTGCGCTTACATGACACGTGTCGTCACCACAAGCGCTTGCGCTCTTTGATTGGCGCAAAGCGCCTGAAAATGCAATGCATTTCTTTTGTTAAAGGGCCAGGCCCAAGTCAAAAGACCTAGCAGACCAAAATAAATTGCAAAGCAATAAATGGGCAGAGCCCAAGTAAAATTGATGCTCTGCATCATTCATAAATGAGCAGAGCCCAAAATAAATTGATGCTCTGCATCCTGGTTGGGCAGAGCCCAACCAAAAATAGAAAATAATGCAATGCATTATTTAAAAATGGGCCAAGCCCTAGTACAGGCAAAAAAAAAAACAAATAAAAGTGTCGACCATATTTCAATTGGACTTAGCCCAATCGTGGCCGTAAGTCCTCAAATTAAATAGACTGAGCAAGATTGCTCTCCTAAATAAATTTACCTTCGGTTCAAGGGTACATCTTCGAACTCCTCTGACACCTGTCTTTGTAATCCTTCAACGACGTCAGAGAGGTGACAGGTCCCGACGACCACATACGAATATGGACCGAAACGTCCTTAAACTAATATTGGACCGAAACGTCCTTAAACTAATATTGGACCGAAATGTCCTTAAACTAATGATGGACCGAAACGTCCTTAAACTAATATTGGACCGAAACGTCGTTAAACTAATATTGGACCGAAATGTCCTTAAACTAATGATGGACCGAAACGTCCTTAAACTAATATTGGACCGAAACGTCCTTAAATTAATGATGGACCGAAACGTCCTTAAACTAATGGTGGACCACTACGACCCTGAACTGGAACATGGACCGCTACGTCCCTAAACTGGAACAATAGAGCCTCCAAATGCTCTTTTGCCGGATCTAAACGGTCCCGTTTAAGTTGATCTTAGCCCCAAATACGGCTAACGTACCCTTAAACATTTAAATGGACTATACAACTTCAAATCGATTTTGGTTCGAGGGTACATCTCTGAACTCCTCTGACACCTATCATTGTAATCCTTCAACGACGTCAGAGAGGTGATGAGTCCTGACGGCCATATATTAAACAGATCACCATGTTAAGTTTATCTTAGTCTCAAACAGGACTAACGTATCTTTAACGAACGTTTAAGTCGATCTTAGCCTCAATATGGCTAACGTATTCTTAAACTAAAAACACCAAACCCAAATCTAAGTAAATACGGATTTGGACTAATCCACGTCCTACGGGCGACAGCATTACTCAATCTCCGTATACAATCCACGGGCAACCACAAACAAAACAAACACCCACGACACGAAGTGAAATTCTGGAGAAGGATAAAGTTGTTACCGCGATGCGGTAGCGTAATTAACTGCAGGGGCTTGCGCCTGCAGGGAAGAGCGTCCCCATAATCAAAAACCCCTCAAGCGAGGGGGAATCCGACGAAGTCTGCTACATCGGCCGCATCCGTCTAAACCTCCGATACACGGTGCCATAAATCAACTTGGCATCTTCGGAGAGGTGGACGGATAAAACCATATAGCATCTGCCCTGAACCTCAGGCCCAGACGTCCTCGCGTCGCGGCCGCCGTTCGGAGGGGAACATGCCCTATTGTCAGCTCTTCGGTTGTAACTTGGCCGGCTTGCCTCCTATCTGCTTGACGTTTGTCTTGCAGGTATTTCTCCAAGTGACCGGAGAGGTTCATCTCTTCGATGTAATCGCGCAGCTGTTTACAATCCTCGGTCGGATGGCCTTGCATCCGGTGATAGGCACAATACGGGCCTCGGAGCCATTTCCCCGTGCTTCGGGTAGCCGGCGGGAGCCTGAAGAACCTCTCGCCCTTAGCTTCCTCCAACAGCTCGGCTTGGGAAATGTTCAGAGAGGTGTACTCTGGAACCTCGGGGAATAAAGTCTCGGATGATTGTCTTTCCTGTTCTTTTCCCTGTCCCTTTTCTTCCGGTCTTCTTGGTCGGCTCGGGACAGGTTTGAGTTTACTTCTGACTCGAACTGGATTTCTCGTTCGGTCCAGGCTTTCACTTCGGCCATGGTCTTAGGTTGCGCCAATGCAAAAGAGCGGAGACACTCTTTGTGTCTGAGACCCGACCTCAGCGCGGTGATGACCGTTTCGTCGCGGTGCTCGGGTACCTCCAGGAGGGCATCGTAGAAGCGGGTGACATACCTTTGAAGGATTCTTTGTCCCCGCTCTTGACAGTGAATAAGTAGTCGACTGTCTTCTTTTGTCTTTGGTTACCGACGAAATGACTAAGGAATTTGGTAGCCAGCTCTTCAAAGGTAGAGATAGAGCGCAGTGTAAGCCCCCAGAACCAGTCCCGGCCAGGTTGGATCAAGATGGCGGGAAAATTTCGGCATTGAGCTGCGTCTGAGTTATCTTGGAAGCTCATGCCTGCCGTAAATGCGTCCAAGTGGTCCTTCGGGTCGGACATACCGTCGAAGAGGACCACTTTGGGCGGCTTTTTCCTGGACGAGACGTGCTCGGCCAGCAGCTCTTCTGTAAAGGGCTTTGTCAGTGAGTCGGCGGAGTATCTGGCCCCTTCGCCGGACGCATGGTCATCCCGTCATTTGCCTTCGATTTTCTTTTCGAGGGTTTCAAGCCGGAGGTGGTACCCCGAGGATTCTGCACAATCAGAGTGGTGGCTACCTCCGCTCCGGGTCTGCGCAATGGTGTGGATCCGATTCTGTTCTATCAAATTTCTCAAATTCTCGGGCGAGGCCCTCCTCGAGTGGTCTCGGCATTCGCTGTTCCCGCGGCCCCCGCGAACATGGGGGCACGGTCATGCCTGGAAGCGGGAGAGCTGACCGACACCTCCTCAGGAGGAGAGAACGCGCGGCGGGCATCGGAGCGACGACCCAGTCTTCCCTGGGATCGGGGCGTGGAGCTGTCCAGTGCCCAGCGGGTCATGGAATCAATCGCCGCATGCACGTCACAGTGGCCGGAGTTGGCACGCCGGCGCTCGGTGATGCTGGGATGAGCACGAGTGAGATCGAGGGCTTAAGCATGCCCATTCTTCCTTCTGCGGACGTCGTTATCCCGGGAAGGGGGAACGGCGGTCTGGTGGGTAGGGCCCGCCGCTTGAACGCGGACAAGAGCATCCACCAGCGATGTGAGCCTATCTATCCAAACGGATAAGGCGTTGATCACGTTAGGAGGAGGAGACGAGCCAATCCCGCCTTCGTTGTGGCGGCTCGTATTTGGATCGTCGCGGTTGTCGCTCGCCATCGAGTCGAGGGCGGAAGATCAACTTTAGGGGTGTAGAAGCTTCTAAAGCGTGTCACGCCCCGCTTCCCAAAATACGGAAAACGAGGGATGACTAGACCAGCCATGCTCCTACGGTCAAGGAATCATCCCGCCGTAGTCACACTTCGGCTTCTAGCACTACATGGTAATCAGTAAATAAGCACAGTATTAAAGGAATTACATCACTAATTTATTATATTAAAATTTCATTGTTCACAGATTACAGATAATAAGAACAATAACTAACCAAGTCCAATCTCACAATCTCTTTTATGGAAAGCAGTAAATGAAGAAGGTACACCAAACTATATCTCCGTGAACTCAAAGGATAGATCCGTCTCCTGTGCTGGTCCTCCCGCGGAATCTGAGCATGCATACTCAGGTCGTCAAAGCGACACAAATAATAATATTATTATAATCAGATGAAACAGGTAAATGAGGTAATACTGGTATGAGAATAATGCAAGTAATCACTATGTCATAATATGATGCAGAAGATGTTATGTGTCCCTATCGGTCTCTAGGTCATGTTTGAAATCACATAGTGGAAGGAGGATCATGTTTAACAGGAGTCTCGTACATACCCGAGACAACGGCCCACATGCCCGGGACATAACCCTGTCAGCCGGATCGCTAGATCCTGTCCTACACGTATAAGTATCACGGTTCGAATGATCATCCTCTAAACACGGTCCCGCTAAATACGATACTCTTTCCACTTTGATTTCCTCTTTTTCCCCAGGTTACACTATTTATGATATTGATCTAGTTGTGTACAAGTATACCAATGGCACGGTTTCATCACTGTCCACTGTATCAATCACTGTCACGAATATTCACTTTCCATTGGTGTACTCGTCACTCCTAAACCAACATCTATCACGCACGATAATGCAATGTCCACACGCACTAACACTGTGTATATGACAAGGGTATGATATATGTATTGTATGCTACCAATAAGCTCTGTATATTATGAATTAACATGCATGTCATGAACTAAAATAAATTGTACAAATTAATATGTTATGAATTCAGAAAAAATGATGTAAGTAAGATATATAGAACAATCAGTCAGTAATTCATCAAAATTTATTTCAGTTCAATCGGAGTTTCGGTTTTCAAGATATAACTGTTTCAGTTTAAGTGCTCGCGGCTGGAATTTCAATTTCAGAACTGAACGTCTGTTTCGCGACACGAATTGCACCCAGTTGGGCTCAGAATTTAGCGATGTCACAGTTAAATGAAATCTAGGGTTTTCGTTAAAGTATTCAACGCAACAGACGGATCCTCAATCGCATCTGTACGTTGAAGGTTATACACAGTTTAATCTCAATATGTCATTTCAGAAATTGTTCTGAACAGTTATACGTTCTGCCCTTTTAAATATAGTTTAAAATAGCAAACGGCGATGAATCAGGATGGAACCACTTGTTTTGTTTAGCTAACAGAATTATATCTAATCTACTGTAAAGTTCCGTAATGTACGATTTCAGGGAACACGGTGACGCAGGTCTTTGGACAGAACACAATAATCAGGAACGCTCTGGACTGCAGTCCAGAGTCGCGTTCCGATCTAATTATCTTCATGGTTACATAATAGAAATCATCAGAATTTTATATAGGGTTAAAGTTCGTCGAGTCGGCTTAGATTTAAGCCCTCGAACGCATCTTTCCAATATGTATATGATTTATGGTGATTTTATTCGTTTTCAGGTACGAGAGAATTCTAGTTTTAACAACATATATGGGGGTATCACTTTTTGTCACGAACAAACTTATTTTTCAGCGGGATTCCTACACTATATTTATCATCCTGCGGACCAACAGAAACTATCAATTTCCGTCAAAATAAACAATCATTCCCATTGGGATCATACATCGAACACATACGTCACAATATATATCGTTATTCGATAAGTTTATAATTATATGATTTTAAGGTTGTACCACTAATAATTTAGCATGAAGCAAGTAAACACTTGCCTGGAAAACGCCTCGGGGTCGCACGGCAGCAACAATGTCGCGAACGCGCGTTGTACGCCGTGGAATCGATTCACGCGAGCTTGGATCTAGATGCGGATCTCGCGTCGGGGTTGTCCGGAGTCGTTGCACAGTCCCTGGATGTTAAGGGGTGCTTGATGATCCTCTGCGAGTGTATTGGGGTTGCCGACGGTCGACGGCGTCGCTCCGGCAACGTGTACAGTGCAGTTTCACAGTGAGGGGGAAAAAAGTTGAAAATGGGTTTTGAGATTTTGAAAAGGAGATGGGGAGCAGTGGGGTCGGGTTTGGAGCGATGCGAGTGGTGCTGAGGATGTAGGGGGTCGAAAGGGTGGTTCAGGTCAGAGGGGCTCGCCGGCGTTGAGTGCCAGGGGTGGCCGAGTTCGGTAGTGGGGGTTGTGTGCAGAGGAGTGGGTGTGAAGGGGGCTCGGGTTAATGGAAGGGAGGAGTCGTGGAGGGAGAAGGAGGGTGAATGAGGGTCGCCGAGGGGTTATCGCCGTCGATGGGGGCGACGAGTGATCGGGCAAAATGATTTCGTAAGTTTCGAGAGGGAGAGAGAGATGAGGAAACTGGAAAACTGAGGGGGTGAGCGAGGTGGAAAGAGTTAAGGGAGATGAGAGGAGCGCGTCGTGGGGACGAGGCAACGGTACTGCATGGGCGTGGGCGACGGCGGAGGAGGCGGGTCGCGCGCGTACGTTTGGGATATAGCCGTTGGGGATTTTTTTTTGAAGGAAGATGAACAGGAGAGTGGGTCGGGTCGGGTCTAAGGTGATGAGGAAGCGGGCCGCGGGAAAAAGGCTGGGCCGGCAGAAAAAAATAATTGAGGAATTAAAAAATGAGATGTGGGCTGGGCAATTGAGCGGGCCGGGGATTTTTGTGTAAGGATTTAATCAAGAAAAATTTGAGTGGGCTGAGATAAACAGGCCGGGAAAAATATAAGGGATTTGTTCAAAAATCAAGAGTGGGCTGAGGGAAAAGAGAATGGGCTGAGGGTTAAATTTATTAAGGAATTTTATTAAGTAAAGTGTGTGTGGGCTGAAACTTAGGGTTTTGAATAATATAAATATTAAGCCTAACGACCAATTAAAAAAATATACGAAGACGAGAATAAGGTAATCTCTAGAACTCAGAAAAAGGAAACTTCATTTAGAAAGAAAACGGGGATTTACAAAGCGTGTTTCCACAGACGGCGCCAACTGATGGAGGCTGTGTTCTCCTTCAGATGTTGTCGTCCGTCGATCCTGTGATGGTGGTCTTTGACGGTTGAGATTTGGTTTGGGAGTTGTTGAATGTATGGATCTCAATGGGTTGGCGTTGACGCCGAGCTATCTGCAAAACAAGTCTCGGGGTGGGTGACTACCGTAGGACCCTTCGACGTCAAGTTAGTGCTGGGGAATAAGTGCAGAGTAACGGTGTATTGGAAATGATTTCGAGTTATCTGAGTCATCTAAGAGAGGGGTTTATATAGTGGTCGCGTGGAGCGAGCAGGCGCGAGATTATCGCCGTCAGTTACGCCCCTGCGTTATCCTCACATTAATTGCGGGATACGCCTATTAATGGGGGGACACGCTAGCGTAGGACGCGGAACGTGGGAAGGCGGATATCTCGCCCTGGCGAGATATGCGGAGCCATTGTAGGGGCGCTTGGGTTCCGCGCTCTCGGTTGATCGGTGAGGCCGAGGAAGCTCGGCATGTCAGGAGCTCGGAGACGAGCCGGGAGGCCGAGGAAGCTCGGCATGTCAGGAGCTCGAAAACGAGCCGGGAGGCCTAGGAAGTTAGGCCCGCCAGATGGCTCGGAGACGAGCTGTTGGTAGTTTGCTAGGTGAAGGTGGAAAGTACTCAGGGAGGTCTCCTGAAAGGTCGGATACTTCCTCGAGAAGTGGTCCTAAGGAATGCCCCTAATGCAACTCATTTATTCCGCCTTCGGGACATGTCATCCGCCACGTGTCATAATCAGAGGAAATACCACTTGTGAGCATCATCAAATACTGTTGCTGCGGTGTCCCCAAAAATCCTCGGCATGTACCGAGGAAACCCAAGACTCTTACGCATCCCCACCTCCATCAATTCCCGCTTCAGGCCCAAAGAGCAGCCCTGGCTATAAGTTCCCCAGCTTCTTCGATAGTCCTGCCCAAAGCAAAACATTTCGAGAGATTGTATTGGTGCCATCATTAAATTGTTTGCGAGAATTATTAAAACAAACATCATTGGGATGTAACCAAATAGACCAAAGCACAGATGCAACAGCTACATCCCAATCACTTCTATTACATCACGTAATATTATTCACTCTGAACTCTCTCCACCAAAACCAACACTCAATTCCACTAGTTGTGATACGATGGTGGTTAAGCAACCATATCCAAGCCCTAAGAGCAAACGTGCACAAAAAGAAAAGTTGTTCAATATTTTCCTCCGCTTCCCTACAAAGAACACATGTACTTGGCACCACAGTATTTCTTCTTAACGAATTATCCTTGGTAATAAGCGCGTGTTCGGCAAATAGCCACAGAAAGACCCGCACTCTCAAAGGTATACCCTTGTATTCCAAATAATGTCCGCTTCCCCCAATCTCCACCCAAAATTCAAACTCATTAATATTAATGTTATTTGACATTTGCACACTGATAAAGCTTTATTGTATGATATTATAATTGTTGGAATATTTTAGACTATATTGTTATTAGGGTATACTGAATTATGATACTTGTGCATCAAGTAATTGTCATTCTTATATAAAGAGATCTTTGGTCATATAATAAAGCATCTCTTTCTCATCTATTTTAACTTTAACATGGTATTGAAGCCAGAAAGAGTGAAGATAGTTAAACGGAGATCCATTTTGTAATTGAAAGCAGGACGATCAATCTTGTTGTCCGTCATATTGAACATCGCACGCAAATAGAGTACGCAATAGAAAGTGCATATCTCACCTTAAGATCAATTTTAAATAGCTAATAAATAGCTAATAAGTAGCTGGCTACAGTTTTTAAAATCAACAGTCTGCTGATTTTAAAATAAATAGCTAATAAGGGGGCTGATGTTACTCATCTAAAAAAAATTGATCTTCGTCGACGATCTGTGCTACTGTGGCGATCGATATATGCTGTGGAAATCGATCTAGAGGAGATCCCACGAGAAAGAGGATGAAGATCTGATCTTCGTCGACGGCGAGGAAGATGATCTGGGTTGAAGGCGAGGCTTCGAACATACGTTGAGGGCTGCGGCAGTCTAGAGTGGCGGCGATGAGGCAGGCGAGGGACGCAGCGGCTTGGATTTGGAGACGAGGGCTACTGTCACGACCCGAAATAGCACGTGACTGGCCCTTGAATCATATGAAGTCTATAGGACCCCATCTAATTCAAGTAAGCCAAATGCCCAGAAATCTAAAACCATTTTAAATAATAAATGAAGGAAAATTAGTTTTAGGAAGTGAAGAAAACATGTTTTAAAAACAAGGTTTTTAAATAAGTAAGCCGAATATGCATTTTTAAAATTATAGTCTTTTCTGAAAATTTCGGCAGAGTTTCCTTTGTAAATACTGGCCCCGAACGGGGTACAATAAGAATAATATATGCATAATGATAAAAGGCATCCCCAAGCGGGAGCTAGCTCTTCGTCAATCGACGGTCACAACCACGCAAGCAATATAATATACAACGCCGAAGGGAGAGGATCAAAACTCAAAAGGAAACTCAAAAACATCATGAAAACCATAATACTATATCGCGCGACTCTAAAGTCGAAATAATACACAACTGGTTTTCTAAGTCTGAAACAATATACAAGTTTGGTTGATGGAATTACTAGATACAACTGATTAAAATAAATACAAGGATGGTCACGATGCGAATGAACCCACCTACCAAAGCAATCACCCAGAAAGGAAGCAGTGTGCCAGACAAGCCGCAATGAAACCTGTACGACAAAACCTGCAAGAACTGTGGCACAACGGGGATGAGTTGCCAACTCGTGAATAGAAAACATTACAGAGCAGAAATCGTATGCATGACACAATCCTAGGTCAATACGATCAATAATATATATAAACCCCAAACGAATAAGTCTGAAGCATGGAAAGGTGGCCAGGATAAACATCTATACATAAGTGTAATCCCATGTGCTCGTGTCAGTGCCTCAGGTAACGACATATCATAAATATGAGGTATGATCAATGTGATCAGCATGAATCAATATCAACTATATCATGAAGTCTATGAGTATGTGGATATCGTCCACGTGCCACCTAATGACATAAAGCATCATACATGTAAATATCATAAAGCATATGCATGGAAGTATGATGATATAAATCAATATGTGTCCCTCGCGACATATCAAAATCATGGAACCGGAGTGTCAAGCATCGACACTCGAAAACATCATGAAATCCGTACCTAGCATCGACACGTAATTCCTCATATATCGGGCTCCGTCAGTCCGGATCGGCCCATATCATCTCTCGACTCCGGTCGGTATCCTCCGGATATCCACCGAGCCCAATACTATCACCGGTAGGTAGTAGTCCCTCTGCCAGGCTCACCGTCTACAACACAGCGATCCGTTCTCGTCCCGGGATACCATACCGGGTCCACCATGTACCCGCAATCAGCCTCATCCAGCTTCTCGATTCGGGTTCACATGTCACACGTCTCAGAACCGAGAAAACGCATCGTGGACGCACTGAAATATCATATCAAGGAAAACCGGGTTTTTAAAACAATACATATTCTCTTTTGAAATAACCACGGTTCCCAAATCCAGAAATCTCATGAAAACAAATATCTCAATGCGTATAATCATAAGCATGATGTATGCGACATATAAAGGAAATGTAAGCATATCAGTATATCATGCAACATGGAATAATAGTATGCACATATCGAGGGAAACCGCTCTTTTAAAATGAATCCAGTTTTAAGATATATCTTGCGGTTCCCAAATCTCCAAAATCAAGGCAGAATCATCTATGTATGTGCAAATATGTATGTGTGCAAGTATATCATGCTAGGAGTCATATCCTGATGCAACAGTCCTACTGTGTAGTGACATGGCAATTATCGATGATGAAGTGTGTGAGCCGGCAAGCAGGTGTACGTGGAACATACGCATCATCGATAATGGTGCTGGTGTCCTGACAGCATGGTTTTAATATAACAATAAACATATTTAAACATGCGATGCGATGCGAATAGCAAGAATCTACGTCAATGTATCTATGTCATACAGTTTTTGCCATTTGAAATAACACAAATCGTAGGGTTTAGAAAAATAAGGGCTGCGGTGTTTTTAAGAAAAGACGTGTCTTTGAAAATATCCGTATAATCCCTTTACCTATCTTAAAAATACTCACGATTCGTTGGTTTTGAAATAGGTATGACCCGGGTCTAGTTTAACATCTACTAAATAAACTACAGATCTAACTAATAAGCTAATCGGAAGGGTATGGAAACCACCTAAATCTGAGTCGATACATATACATATAATAGTCGGTGATCCCGCCTCAATAGTATCACGTACGATACAATATATCATATGACATCCTCGAGTCATGAGTGCGGATCTATTATCAATATAAAGCTCGTACTGTACATCCATCGTACGGCATCCCAAATCTGGGTACGGGTCAATATCATATTCATCTCATCAATTATCCGGTATCCTTATCATCATATCTCATGATCTGGGGTACTGATCTAAGTCTAGTACGAACCGATACCATCTATATAGATATATGTGCGTGTATGAAAACACGCCCAAAGGCCCGCTAAAATCTCATGTCGTATCCCAAATATGAACCACATCATATCACCGATCTCACGGCACTATGCCCAATCTCATCGACTCATCTCCCAATATCATCCACTATCCTCATCATCCAGGTATAAGTATAACAAATAAGCATGTGTGTGCGTGTGGGTGTAAACCTATTCTAGGGTTCGCAACTAGGAAACTATACTAGTTTACTTCTAAACCCTAATCTAACCATAGTATACTTAATCACATCTTGAATATCCATATCACACCCAACGCTATCATACATATATATAGTATATATATAGTATACTAAATATCGAACTGCGGGGGTGCTATATGCCATCCACCCGACTTCTCCCGTAGATATAATCTACTCACCTGCATCCTGCGTGTCGGTGTCGGTGTCGCCTTCATCTTCTTCATCATATGGAACCCTCGTGAAGGTACCTACAAAGATAACACAATCGCAAATGCACATCAAACTCACATCGGAAAGCCAAAACGACACGCTAAGGCCTATATGTTAGAACCTATAGACTACGCTTTCAAAACCACTAAACAACCCTCGATATCGTCGTACAAACGTCAAGTGATCGAGGTAAAACACAAATTCGCAAATCCAGAATTTAAAATACGCAAAACGAAACCCGAATCAAGACAGCAACTATTGAAAATGGTCCCAGATTTCACCCTAGGTCAAATTGGTCAATTCTGCATATGCCAGGGGTATAATTTACAGATGAGGGCACCACAGAACAAGAACGAGACCAAATGGCCCAGGTCTGGCCGCAATTTGCGGCCAGAAGGCTTTTATTTGCGGCCTGAGTTGAGGGACAGGGGCTAGGGTTTTGGTGGTACACTCCAGGTTGCCTGTACATCACTCTGTGTTAGCAAAATATTTTCAGAGGTTCCGGATGTTAGCCGATTTCATTTAACCCTCACAGAATCCACAATTTTCCGATATCCGCTTTTCTAAATCCGTATTCCGGGGTTCTAGTCTCTGGTTTAGGTCTGAATTCTAGCACTAGGGGGTTCGTGTGGCCTCTACTGAGCTCAATTTCACATTACAACTCTAAATTTCCATTAACCCTAACTAGAATTTTCAAAGTTCACCCAAACCACACAATATCGGTTCTAATCTAACATGGGGGTAAAAGCAATGGAAATACTAAGCTAAAGGTTCAGAAAATACCTCATTTGGCAACTCAAGAATTTTCTTAAGTTGCCCCAAGTGTCCAAAATCCTTGCTTTCTTGGTCCAATGTGCTTCCCTTGAGCTTGTGCATCTTTTTATTGAAATGGGACTTAGGTTTTGAGGTGTTTTTCATGGAGTTTTTGGGGATTTTGTGGAGGAGGGGGAGAGGGGCAGCAACAGCAGCAGCTAGAGGGAAGAGGGAGAGGAAAGAAATGAGTGAAAGATAGAAGAGGGAATGGCTCAAGACATGGGTTGACCCTCACCCACTCTTTCTCTCTCTTACCCATACTTAATTCTTTATTCTTTTCCCTTTTCTTTTCTAATTTCCTTCTCTCCTCAATAGTAACCCCAAAACAAAAGCCATGCACCCAAAATCATGTAGGAAAAATGTAACAAGTGTATAAAGACATGGTGCATGTTTTGCACAAAACAAGCTTAGAATCCGATTAGCGATTTTTAATCGCGATTAGCACTAAATTAGCATATAATTAATCATAAAAACTTAAAATTTGCATAATTCACATAAAACACCCTCTTGTAAGTAATTTCTATAATTTTCCAAATTTTTCACAAATTTATCGGTATTTAATTATACCGCCTTATTAAAATATTCAATATTTTATTATTTAATTATAAAAATTCCCAAAAATAATATTTTATATTTTTTTTGAAATGTTACAGCTGCGGAAAGAGAGAGGAGGCGGTGGGTAAGTTGTTTTTTTTTATAGATTAGGGCTAGGGTTTATGAGATCTGCTCTGATACATTGTTAAAATTAAAAGAGATAAGAAAGAGATGCTTTATTATGTGACTAAAGACTTCTTTATATAGGGATTACAATTACTTGATGCACAAGCATCATGGTACAGTGTAATCTCTATATAAAAAGACCTTTGGTCACATAATAAATCATCTCTTTCTTCTCTTTTAATTTTAATATGGTATCAGAGCATGTCTTCTAAATCCTAACCCTACTCCTAAAAAGAGAATACAAGAGTCGTATTTTCAAACTCTTTGCCAATCCCGTGAGATTATTCATCAAACTTTTTGCTCATACACACCACAACAAAATAGCATTTTCGAAAGAAAAAACCGTCACTTGCTTGATATTGCTCGTTCTATTATACTTAATATGCATGTCCTAAAACGTCTTTGGAATTTTGTCTTACTTACTGCATGTTTTTTATTAATCGCATGCCTTTCACGATTCTTCAAAACCAAACACCGTTCTCTATTTTATTTCCAGACCAAGGCCTTTTTCCCCTTCCTCCTAAAGTATTTGGGTGTGTTTGCTACGTTCATAATCACCGATTAACTCGCGATAAATTAGATCTTAAGGCTGTCAAATGTATACTTGTTTGTTATTCTAGGACTCAAAAAGATTACGTTTTCCTGCTTCCTTCTACATCTACTGTCGCAGTTTCTCGTGATGCCACTTTCTTGAGAATCAGCCCTTTTACCCCTAGCAGAAAGTCTTTGTCACATCCCACCACTACAGCCGCCGCCGCCGCCATTTCCTATATCTTCAGAGCACCAATTAATTCAACCCGAATCTGCCATTGTTGAAGTTCCCCATCCTCCTCCGGTTACGCAGGTCCACAGACATTGATCGAGAGCAGTGATTGATTCAACAGCAGATACTAAAGTTCCTCCTCCATGTATACAGCCGGAAGCTGCCGAGCCTTCACCTTTCCCTCCTGATCATTTGTTGAACGACTTACCAATTTTGTTTCGCAAAGATAAACGAACATGCACTACTTCTCATCCTTTTACTTTATTTATTTCATATCGTCTTACTCCAGCTCTATATCGGTTTGTCTCTGTTTTTGTTTAATGTTTCCCTTCCTAACTCTATTCAGGAAACTATGAGTTATCCAGGTTGGTATAGGGATATGATAGAAAAATTGCAGGCACCGAGATCTAATCACACTTGGGATCTGGTCAGCTTACCTTTACAGAAAAAGGTGGTTGGTTGCTGGTGGGATTTTGCTATCAAACATAATCCTGATGGCAGTGTATCTCGTTTGAATGTCTGACTTGGGGCATCAAGGGTGTTTTAGTGAAATTTATCCTACATCTCTAGTATAATTTTGTTTAATATATATTAATATGTATGTTTTTGTTCATTGTTGTGAAGTCATAGCTTTATATGTCCTGCAACTCTAGATTTTCTTGCTAGAAAATTCAAACATGTTAATATTAATGAAACTTCACATTTGCACACTAATAAAGCTTTATTGCATGACATTATCATAACCCAGTACTACTTGAAAAATACTAGCAACCTACAATAACATCCATCCATTATTGAAAATTTTCATTATTCAGCATGAGAAAGTGTTGTTGCTGCACTAGTTGAATACAATGGCCAAATGGTGTTGCTGCACTAGTTGAATACAATGGCTAAAAAATCGCAATAAATTGAGTTGTGGCACATAATCACCATCTTTAAAGCAATTTTCCCTTCCTACAATGCATTATGGGGCTGTGCTCTTCTTTTGAACTCACAGTACTTGGAGCACAAGCATCAAGTAGGATTTCAATGATAGTTGATCTATTTGTAAGGTTTTAACACTATCCACAATGATAATTTATGTATCAAATCTCTTGACAATCCTTTAGTAAAAGGGTCGGCAAGATTCTAATTTGTAAGAATATAGTTAATCCCAACTATTCTCTCGTCATTGAGTAATTATTGGATATAACCATGTTTTTGACTTAGATGTCTATATTTTCCATTATAAACTTTATTAAGGGTCACCGGTCTGGTAGCCTCACTGTCACAATTGATGACAATCAGTGACATAGGCTTAGGCCGAATAGGTATATCTACAAGAAGATTTCTTAGCCACTCCGCTTCCTTGCCACAATCAGCAAGAGCAATAAACTCTGATTCCATTGTGGAATGAATAATAATGGTTTATTTCTTTGATTTCTAAGAAATCGCAGCACCCCTAAAGTAAAAACCCAACCACTAGTTGATCATGACTTACCCAAAATTGAGTTCCAACTAGCATCACTATATCCTTCTAAAACCGTGGGATAACCGGTATAATGTAGATTATAGTCTATGGTTTCCTCAAATATGCAAGTACTCTTGATATTGCTATCCAATGCTCATTACCCGAAAACCAGTATACCGATTAAGTCGTCCAATAACTTATGCTAGATCAGGTCTTATAGTATGCACAATATGCATAAGACTATCGATGACACTAGCATATTTCAATTGAGAAATTGCTCTACTGTTATTAGATTCTAATTAATACCAGGATCTATAGGTGTAGACACAGTTCTTCCACTCAATTCATTGTATTTCTGCAATACATTATTTACATAATGAGATTGTGATAATATCAGAGTATCATCATTTCTGATAATCGTAATTCGTAAGATAATCTCGGCCAACCCTAAATCTTTCATATCAAATTTTGAAGAGAGAAAAGATTTAGTGTCGTTTATAAGATCCATGTCGAAATTGAATATTAGCATATCATTTACATAGAGACATATAATAACTACCTTATTATTAATTACTTTGCTATAAATACATTTATCAGATTCATTCGGTTTGAAACCATATGAAACAACAACATTTTCGAATTTATCATGCCATGGTTTTGGGCCTGTTTTAAACCATACAAAGACTTAAGCAATTTGCCAACTTTATGTTCTTGCCCAATAATGATACAACTTTCTGGTTGTTCCATATAAATTTCCTCCTCTAAGTTACCATTTAAAAATGCAGTTTTCATATCCATTTGATGCACATGCAACTTAAAAATAGAAGAAAGCAAAATTAATAAGTTAATAGATGTAATTTTAGCAACATGAGCATACGTATCAAAGAAATCAATCCCTTCCTTTTGTCTATACCCCTTAACAACAAGTCTAGCTTTATATTTATCTATGGTTCCATTAGGTTTAAGTTTCTTTTTAAATATCCATTTAGAACCAATAGGTTTAGTTCTCCTTGGAAATTCTACTAATTTCCATGTTTGATTAAGCATTAAAGAATCCAACTCATCATTAATAGCAACATTCCAATTTGCAGAATCTTGAAAATGAATAACATCATTATATGTTAATGGATCACTTCTACAGAATATGTAAATGACATATCCACTAACTGTTTATCTCTAGATGCTTCAATTAAATACATTTGAAAATCCGGACCATAAGTTTTTTCTACTTGCTCTTTTACTTCTAGGTTCCAATTCCTCATCATTAGAATTTGAATTAATAGTCGATTTGGAATAAGAATTTGAATTAATAAAAGGAATAAGAAAATCAGAATTATTATCATTAATTCTAGGTATCTTAGAAAAATAATTTTCAAAAAATTCCACATCTCGAGATTCAATAATACTATTTTGAGAAATAGCACCATGCAATTCAGTAACCAAGAATCTATATATTTTGCTAGTCCAAGAATAACCATTAAAAATGCATTCAATTGCTCTATTACCCAACTTGGGTCATTTATGCTCGGAAAGCCTAACGAGAACGCGACATCCTCACACTTTAAACTAACTAAGATTTGGTTATTTTTTTCCAAAGTTCATAGGATGTCCCATTTTTATTTTTCCGAGAAAGTTTATTAAGTATGTGACATGCAGTAAATAATGCTTCACCCTACAAATTTGCATTTAAACCCGAATAAGAAATCATACCATTAACCATTTCGATTAAAGTTCTATTTTTCCGTTCCGCGGTTCCATTTTGTTGAGGTGTATATGGTGCAGTGGTAATATGTACAATACCTATGGATTCACAAAATCGGTCTATGTCAACATACTCGCCATCTCTATCGGACTTTAAAGTCTTTGAATTTGGTGCTAAGTTGATTTTTCAACTATCTCCTTTTAAACTTTAAAACTATTTAAAGTATGATCTTTATGACTTAATAAGTAAACATAAGAGAATTTTGAGAAATCATCGATAAAGGTTATAAAATACCTTTTATCACCTCTACTTAAAATTTGATTCAAATCACATAAATCAATATGAATTGATTCTAAAAGTACGGATTTTCGCAAATCAATTTTATGAAAAGTTTTTTTTAGTAATTTTAGATTAAACACGTATCATACACTTATCAATATTTTTATTAGAACATGCATGAATAAGACCTAAATTATTCATGTCATTGATGCGATAATAATGTACATGTTCTAATCTATCATGCCATAGAGGAAATAAATCAACATATATACAGAACTAGCATATTTATTAATTAGACTCAATTTGAACATCTCATTACATGCATAACCCTTTCCCACAAATATTCCACTCTTGGTAATTACAACTTTATTGGACTCGAATACAACTTTAAAACCATATTTACTTAGCAAACTTACAGACATTAAATTCTTACGAATTTCTGGAACATACAACATTTCAGTCAATTTCATTGACTTATCCGAAGTGGATTTTAAATTAACCGTTCTAATGCCTTTAACCATTGCAGTTGATTTATTACCCATGAAAAGTTGATGGCCATCACTTTCTTTTTAAAAGTAGCAAATATAGATCTATCATTCGTTACATGCCTAGTGGCATCCGAATCAAGATACCAGTTTATGTCACTTCCAACCATAGTGATTTCAGAAATCATTGTGATGAATCCATCCTTGGCTTCCGATTTCTTCTTTATTTTGAGAAATCGACAATCTTTCCAAAAGTTAGATGATTTATGAAAAATTTCATGAATATAAAATGTATTAATAAAAACAAAATTTAGATACTTGTAATCTAAAAGGTTCCTCTATTCCAAATCTACATTTTTATGCTTTGAGTCAAATGTTTTCCACAAATCCTCTTCATATTTCAGTGCAGTGGAAATCAGAGTATTGAGTACGTAATCCGGTTTAACAAGTTTGAAACTCGTTATCCTCATCGTTGATGTTTTCGGTGCCATTGATGAACACAGAAAATTGCTTTAGATTGTTGTTGCACTAGTTGAATACAGTGGCTAAAAAACACAATAAATTGAGTCGAGACACGTAATCACTATCTTTAAAGCAATTTTCGCTCTTTACAATGCAACAGGGGTTTATACGAATTGCTTCCAGGATACAATAACCCAATCTTGTGTTTCAATCCTCCGCGTTGCACTCGCAGAGAATTTCTCCAAAAACTTGATCTTTTGGGTACCGAAAACAAAGAGAAAAGAGAAGAAAATAATAGTTGTATTTATGGAACAAAGAAAACAAGTTGGTATAAATAAGAGTTGAAAGAATGTGAATGGAATCGTTTTACCATTTGAATTCAAAATTTAAATCCCCATAACCACCAATAACTTCCATAACTACTATCTTCAAAAAAATAAAAGGAAGATTTGCCTCCAACAAAATGTAAGAAAGATTTGAATTCAAATGAGTTTGACCACGGTCAACTATAAAATACCAAAATAGAAATTTTAATTTATTGAAATTACTTATATTATACAAATAATATAACAAGTGGCATATGCATCTTCGCTTCGATCACACGTCAGACCATGTAATCATAAAATTTCCTATCTTGGACTTAGGGATACCCAAAGCCTTCCACACTGCTGGCGAAGCATCGACTATATTGTTGGCACATGGCAAAAAACCATGACGAGAATCACAGCCATTAACAGAATCACACTCATCGACCACTTTAGCCACGACAGATTTTCCATTGCCTTTAATCCTTATATTCTTCAGGCAGCGGCTGCCTTTATTGTACCAACCGGTTGATAGCGCGGCCACCAGCTCTTTGTCGCTATAGTACTTGTTACCGCACTTTGATGGGCTTTTTTGGTCGCCAATCTGATCCAAGCTTGTAAAAGATCGGAATCTATTATCCATTGCTATAACTGGGAGACGGTAGTATCTGATCTTGCTATCTACAGAAGGGCCACCAAATCGATGGTGCTTGGTGAAACTGTTGATGGTCATGATCGCTTGTGTATTATTCTTTACTGGGGGAGAGCAGATGTATTGTGGATAGGCCTTTTGAGGCTCGCAGCAGTTAGAGACGTTCTTCGTGCTGCAGAAGCTCTTACCTGTCTTGATTTTCAACTGTCCACTGGCACGACAAGTTTCAAGTGAACGACGAGAGGTTGCGAGATCTAGATTAAGTGCCAGTGTTGCCAGCATTATGAGAGTAGAGAGTATTAGTGAGTTGGCCATGTTGATTAATATGTTGAATGGATGAACTCTTAGCTGGGATTAGATATTGTTTTGGGTTTGCTAGTGGGTATTTATAGAGTTGTGGTGAAGCATGAGAAGGAGTGTTAAAGCATGAGACATAATCATGATTAAATTTAGTTTTATCGCCTATTTATATTAAATTTAAACCTGTCTTTGTTCCTTGTGTTCCATTCTTTTTAAAATTAGAAAGTGACCTTCAGAGTTGATAGTTGATAGATTTGATATTGACCTTGGCCTTTAGAAGAAACGAGCTACAAAATAATCCTTGTCATCATTCATATTATTAGCCTTAAAAAAATTGCTGCTGCAGTATCTTGGTTCTTTGGATTATTACTAAAATGGGACATATATTATAGAGCCATTAAAATAAAATATGTCACACCAAAAAAATACACGTAGCATTAAAATTTAAGAATGGGACTAAAACAAAGGGAAGCACGCGTATGTGATGAATAATTGTTGTAATTTCAATTGATGGCAAGCAAGCAAGATTTTATTCGGCTAATTTAAAGTGCCGTCAAGGTTTTTTTCCTTTTTTTTGTTGTGTGTGTGGGTGGGGGTGTGGGTGGGGGGTTCTAAAATAAAATTTGGATATGTCTTTTACTTTATCATTTCTCTCTCTTCTATGTTATAAAGAAAAGGATTATGCCAATTTCGCAGGGATGAAAAAATTAAATTATAAAAGAGTTGTGATTATCATATGCATAATTATAAATCTAGCTCAATTAGTCGGTTTATATAAATTATAAAATCTGAAGAATATTTGCTTGCGAGTTTCTGTAATTTGAGAGTTGTTTGATCTTGAGAAGGATTCTTCACTTGCTTTCTTGAATGCATACTGTATTTAGCTCACTATGCGATTTTGTTTACCTTGCTAAATTTTTCATTTAGCATATTGATGACGGTGTCCTAATGCATATCCAGTTTGTACAATTGTTTAGTTCTACATTTACTTTCCAAACAAAAGCTTGTTTCCAAACAAAACCATAATGAACAATTTTAATCCACAAATTCGATTACTAAATCATCTAATATTCAAACAAAAGTATGTTTAGTTAAATCCACAAAGTCTAAATTCATTAAATTAACAATTTTAAGTAATGAACATTTATGTCCTAAAAATAATTAGAAACTTATCATTTATGATTTGCACGCTTTCTAAGGTAGTGGAATTAAAATATTATAAGCTTCTGTTCTTCTTTTGTTTCTTGGGCTTTGGAAAATCTCCTGCTATTTTTTTTATTATAGTTCTCTTCCACAGTCCTGTAATCTTTAGATCAGACGATTTTATCGGGATTTCTCACAGCTTCTGAATTATATCCAAATCTTGACAGTCTCCTAAGTATATAATTTATTGCAATATTCTCTTCACCAAACATCCAATTTTCACATGCATGTGGTGTCAATTTTTTTCTCTGTAACTGAAAAACTTTTGTTGAATAATCTTTTTTCACACTGTAAGACTTTTTCCCCCCTCTTATATGTAGTTTTGATGACACCAACTTGGAGAGGTTACGAATCGCAATGGAAAAGACTAGCAATGAAGCAATGGCGTTCAACTCTGGCTCCAGGCCAATTAACTGGATTGACTACTTCAGTAACATTCACGTCCCTGGTCTCCTGAAATATGTGTCTAAGAAATAAGCAACTCAATTAGAGAGCTATTCATGACCTCTTTAAGAGTTAATACTATATTTATTTGCTTGTTTCTAATATATGATTGTTTCCACTACTACAATAAGAGTTTGCCCCTACGGCTACAAGAATCCGTAGGGGCAACTTTTTATTGCCCCTGCGGATTAATTCGTAGGTATCCATGGTTGTTCCTACGATGCCTTACGGATTAATTTAAAAATATTAAAACGTAATTTATTATTTGGCCTTACGGAGCCGCAAAAGAAGGCTCTACGGTTTAATCCGTAGGGGCATATATGGGTTTATAAAAAAAATAAAGCACAGAAAACTCCTCGTTCCCAAAATTTTCTCGCTCTCACTCGTCTCCCGCGCGCGCCTCGTCGCCACCGCACTCCCGCGTGCGCCTCGTCGTCGCCGACACCATCGTCGACGGTAGGAAGTCTCTCATCGCCGATCTCCCCCTTGCGTCGTCGGGATAGTAGAATCGCCGGGTTAAGGTTAGTAAATTTCATTTTTTAACTTCTAATTATTCATGTATTTGTGTAATTGTTGATTATTGGGTTACTACTAGGGCTTAGAGTTAGGGTTCGGTCTAGGGTTTGGGCTAAGGTTTGGGTTAATTAGTTAGGGTTAGGATTAGAGTTAGGGTTAGGGTTCAGTGTAGAGTTAGGTTTCGGTTCAGGAATAGTGTTAGGGTTAGGGTTCAATTTAGGGTTAGGGTTGGGTTCGGATCAGTTCAGATTAGGGTTAGGGTTAATTAGTTAGGGTTAGGGTTCAGTTTAGTGTTAGGGTTCTGTTAAGGGTTAGGGTTAGAGGCTAGGGTTAATTAGGTAAAATAGAGTGTATTTGTGTTAGGGTGTTGATTAGGGTTAACTGGGTTGATTAGGGTTAACTGGGTTGATTAGCGATAATTTGAAGGGTTAGGGTGTTGGTTAGGGTTAATTTGGGTTAAGTTTGGGTTAACTAAGGATAATTTGTGTTAGGGTGACGATTATGGTTAATTGGGGTTAATTAGGTTAATTTGGGTTAATTAGGGTTAGGGTATAGGGTGCACTAGTTTCTTCAGCAGGATACTCAATGATAACGCAAACGTACAATTTTACCGTAAACGCAAGAAAAATTTGCCATAATAACGAAACGTAAACGTAAAATCTATTCATATTAAATGTTCAAGTTAAAACAAATATATGATACTCGATGATAATATGAAGTTTTCATATTTTCATCGATACTCATATATGAAAATAAAAGCGTGACCTAGTCCCCGTCTATCAGTTAACATACGTTCGATATTCGTCGTGACATAGAACTATACAAAGGTTGTTAAATATCGGAAGGTATAGTTCGGTACTAACAACCGTCGTATAGTCTATGTGACGAGAAGATTCAATCGTATGATAACCGATAGATTTGTCCAGTGTAGATAAGTTAGGAATGTATAAAGCAAACACCTGCATTCATTTGTGTTTTCATTCGTTTCGAGTTATTTCGTCGGTACTTTTCCGCTGGTTCTCCGTATACAAAGATAGATTAGATGTTTATTTCAACGTTATTTCACAGCTTTGAAATGACTATCTATTCTTTACAGTGTATTCGGAGAACAGCGGGAAGGTGCTGCCGAAATTTACTCGAAACGGTTGAAAGCACAAGAGAATGGATGTCTGTTCTATATATTCTTAATGGGATAGAAGTGTCACGCCCCGCTTCCTAAAATACGGAATACGAGGGGTTGACAAGCCCATCCATGCTCCTACGGTCAAGGAAATGTCCTGCCGTAGTCATACTTCGGCTTCTAGCTTTACGTGGTAAACAGTAAATAATACGCAGGTAGTGAGAAATGCAGTAACTGGAACAAAACAATATAAAGAACTGACCTGATGGGAAACAAAAGGGTATAACTCTGGATAGCTAATCAAGATGTCCGTGATGTGCGTCTGGTCCTGGTCCCGGCTAAATCTACTCCTCACACTGAGCATGCATACTCAGGTCGTCAGAGCGACACAATAGCAATATAATATATAAATCCTAGTGACAACTCTTAACAGTGATAATAAATATATATACAGTAAATCCATGACGGTATAGGTATGATCATGCAGTAATCAATGCAGTGGAACAGTAAAAGCATTAAAATAATATGCCAAGTATGTCAAAACAGTGAGTAAGTTTGTCGATGCCATTATCCCTATCAGTCTCTAAGTCTCACTGTACAGGTCACTAGGCCTATCGTCAGTCCAAGTGTGAGAGTCAACCACTCGTGAGTGTCCTCCACCCAAGGGTAGAACCCAAGGGCAAGAGACCACGGGCCCAACATGTAACTCACGGTAATAATCATGTACTATGTAAATCTCCATATATCTCCATATATATAAGCCGACATGGGACTCCCGAGATTCTGTTGAACTCACACTCAAACTACCCCACACCCTGTGGTCTACATCAAACGCTAACCATAATCTCAAATACCAGTCGGTCTGTGACAAGTCTGCGCGAGAACTGGAGGCAGGACCTCCATCAAGCACGTCCCGACTAATACCTAAGATAAATGGCAGTGTCTGGTGCCTTATCTGTGACACCCATGCAAGAGTTTCCATAAGTGTCCCATACCACTTATAGTCATACGTACACGCGTCCAACAGACGTCGACAATGCAATAGGATAATAAGGTTCACTGATTGTGTACAAGTACGTCACTTTCACTTATTCACTTATACACGAACACTAACGTACTTTCCATAATCATCACTAATACCTAACACTGGGTAATGCACATTATCACTAGGTTATCAATGCAGTGACATATGTATGATATGATGCGTAAACAGTATGTAAAGCATGATTAGGATGTCATAAATCAGTAATCTACCACTTGCACAATTTATCATAAATCATACTGGTTCAGTTTAGCAAAATAATGAAAGGGGAATAAATAGTATGTTTGATTATCTATCCAGTGAATTTGGTTTCATGACAATCGGGTTTCAGGATCACTAGTTATGGTCATTTCATTTTAAGCGTTTACGGCTGGAAATCCGGTTCCAGAATCGGAAGTCCGTTTCGCAACGCATTTTAATCCCAGCTGAGATCAGAATTTAGTGACACTACAGTTGAATGAAATCTAGGGTTTTCAGTAAGGTTTTCAACGCAATAGACAGATTCTCAATCGTGTCTATACGTCAGGAGATATACACTGTTCAATACTAGTATGTCAATTCTGATTCTGTTGGGACTGTTATACGTCCCCATCTATTAAATTACAGATTAAATAGAAAATGATGACGAAATAGGGTGAAACCACTTGTGTTATCCAGCTAATAGATTCACCTTTAATAAACTGTGGAGTTCCGCAACCTACGAGTTAAGGAAACAGGGTGGTGCTCATTACGGGACAGCACACAGTAAACAGAGTCGCTCTGGACTGCAGTCCAGAGTCGCACTCCGATCCAAATATTGTCATAGTTTAAGTACAGAGATATTTAGAAACTTGCATAGGGTTATAGTTCGTCGAGTCGGCTTCGATTTAAGCCCCCGAATGTATCATTCCAGTATGTATATAATTTATGGTGATTTTAACGGTTTTCAGGTACAAGAAATTTCCAGTTTTACAGGTATACTTGGGGGTAGTCGTTTTAGTCATTAATAGTCGTATTTTCCAGCGAAATTTGTAAAAGGTATTCATCACTACATGGGCCAATATAAACAGTCCATTTCCGTCAAATTAGGTGAGTATTTTCATTGGGATCATGTATCGAACATGTACGTCATATAATTTATCGGGAAAAGTAACTACGGAATCTATACGATTTTAGTTTGTAACAAACATAATTTAGCATGTAGCAAGTAGAGAACTTGCCTGAAGACGCTTTGGCGATGCACGGAAGCGAAGGCAGTGGTGTCACGCTTGGGCACGAAGTAGCAACAACACGACGAGTCTCGGCTGGGCTTGGCTCGGGCTTGGTGACGGGCTGTTGCGAGCTCAGGCGATGGGTGAGACGAGGCAGAGGTGCTCGTACTGCAGAGAGAGTGAGGGGGACACAGAGAGAGAATTGCAGAGGGAGAGAGAGACAGAGATTTGAGAAATTGAGAGAGGGACTGTGAGAGATTGACAGGGAGATTGAGAGAAGAGAGAGAGCTAGAGAGAGAGGGAGTTAGACAGAGAAGGAGGGAGAGAGAGAGAGGTAGAAATTGGGAGAGAGAGAATGAGAGAGTTGTATATATAGAGAGAGAGAACAGAAATCTCAGAGAGAGAGAGAGAGAGAGAGAACAGAGAGAACAGAGAGAGGGACACAGAGAGAGAATTTCAGAGGGAGATAGAGAGAGAAACGGAGGTTGAGAGAAGTGATGGCGATGACGACGACGATGACGACGACGATGATGATGCTGCGGTCGACGAGATGCAATGGGGCTCGCCGGCGAGAGGCGTAGGGGTGAAGCTTGGGTGTGCAGTGGGAGGGAGTGTAGGGGACTCGGTCGTGGTTGGTGAGGCAGTGAGGGAGCTTGGGTTTGAGTGGGAGAGGAGGTGCTCGCCGGTGGTAGCTCGTGCAGGAGGTGAGCTCGACGGCGACGAGGCAAAGATTTGGGGGACGGTGAGGTGAGGGATGACTGTGGGTGATGGAGAGGAGGAAGGAGAAGTGATGAGAGTTGGAGGGATGAGGAGGTGAGCGAGATGGAGACGATCGAGAGGAAATCGCGAGGGAGTGCACGACGTCGTCGTCGGTGGCGTGAGTGTGGGTGATGGGAGCAATGGGTTGGGTGAACGAGGTGGGTGAGGTCTAGAGCTCGAGAGAGAGAGTGAAGAAAGAGGTAGAGGGATGGAGGTGATTGCGAGGGTAACGACGCACGAGCGTGGCCGACAAGAGCGCGGGCGCGGGCATCGGCGGAGGAAGCGGATCGGGGACAGCGGGCGGGAATTTGGGAAAGAGCCGCTGGGGAAGATGGGGGCGAAGCGGGTCGGGTTGTGAAGGAGCGGGCACGGGTTAGGGGAGTGGGCCGAGTTAGGATGGGCTGGGTTTTAAGAGAAAAAGAAAATTAAGTTATTAAAAGGGATGGGCTTAGGATTGGGTGACACGGGCTGGGCCAGGGTAAAAATAAAATAAAAGAATGAGAAAATTAAAAAGGGCCGGGCTGAAGGAATGGTGCTGAGGGTTATTGTGTGGTGATTTGGGTTTAGTTTTAAATGAATAAAAGAAATGGGTTGAAGGGAAAAATTAAGGTTTTGGGTTTAAATAAAAATATGAAAGGAGATGGGCGTATATAAATTGAGATTTATAAAAATGGGACAAGAACATGAAGAATTGGGATAGGGTCTGAGAAAGGAGAGTGGAAGAACTAAAATAGATTGGGAGTTTTAAAATAATAAATAATTATAAATAAAATTTTATAGGTTAAAAAGAAATACGGATATAGGCGTATATAAATGAACCGGGTATTATATCATACCACCCTTACAAAATTTCGTCCTCGAAATTTAAAATAAACGACAAGTTACACAAACATAAGCGAAAGCTATTATATTGCAAACTAACACATAATGCTTTACTTGAAATAGGCAGATGAAGAAATTTAAAGGTTTATATATGTAAGAACAACATACAAAAGGCTAGGTCTAAATAAGTATAAGGCAGGAACAACTATAAGAGCAAAATACATATATACGGGAATATAAATAACAACAATAACGAACAATATTATTCGAGGCGTACTCGATAAAATCGAAACTCAAATATGTGCACGTATAAGTATATCCAAAGTAGCAAAGCAGAAATAATAAGTATAAGGCTAAACCATTTATAATAGTAACCATAGGCACAATACCCGAAATAAAGTAGCGACAATAAAGTAGTGAAAGATTTGTCGGTAGGTTAAAACATTTTAGGATAACGTATTAATCAGATAACTTAGAAAACTCATATAGTGAAAATAAGAAATATGGAACGAAAATATGCGCGATGTAAGGTTGCGCTACCAAAAAAATAGTGGGAAAGCTAGTAGTGAAGTACTTGAAATGCGTAAAGTGGGGATAGTCAATAAAACGCACTCTTCGATAAATACAAAATAATGAAAACTAAATTTTCGAATAACACTGTCCCTAAATATAGTTAGGGTAATAGGAAAAACACAAAAATATATAGGGCTAGCTAGGGTAGGGATTACAATGGAGTGTGGCTCATTCAAGGGTCGGGGTGTGACGGCTTTAGACTGAAAGTCGAAAAGATTGGGGTTGGGTCAGCACAGGAAGTAAGGGTGAGCAGCAAGGAACTACAAGGGAAAAGTATGGGGAGGAAAACGGTCGATACATTTTGTGAATCAAAAATTGTCGAAGGGTCAGTCAACTTGGAAATTTTACTATCAACATCCCCTGCCAGAAGGATTTCAAACGAGGCATATACGAAGGATGAAAGATGGCCTATTCCAAAGATCAGGGTGCGGTACTAGTTAATCTCAGTGAGGGTTAAAACAATGTAAGGAGTAGGGGTGAACAGATCTCAGTAGGAAAAATAATTGTATAGAAGAAATAATCAAGCATCAAGTGAACTAAGAAGATCGAAAGATTAGCGAACTCAGCAATTTATTTTATTCCAGAAGATTTTAAACAAAGCATTCTCAAAAATGAAATGTGGCCCTAAACTATACATAGATTTATTTGGCCAGAGAAGACAACATCTAAAAGAAATCCCGTCAGTCGCGGTTGTGGAGATTCAGCAGGTTGCGGTAGGCTCGCGCGCTCAGGTAGGGGCGTCCATTTCCATAGCGCCTCGCCGGGACCGCCATTGGAAGTTCTTCCACAGCAGGGTCTTGTCCTTCTGGTCCTTCTTTCTCGGCTGGAGCTTCTTCATCGAGGTCTGATTCCATGTGATTCTCTTCTTCTGGATTTTCTTCCATGGGATTTTCCTCCACTGGATTTTCTTCTATCGGGTCTTCCTCGGGATCTTCCTCTATCGGGTTCTCTTCAGGGTCTCCTTCCTCTTCGTCGGAATCGCCTATCATGTCAAACTCTGGGGCGGCTGCTCCTTCGTCCTCTGAATCGCTGTTTTCTAAAATGACCTGGGGATCGTTGATCTCATCATCAGAACTCATCAGTGTGCGGTCTAAGCAAACGCATGACTGTGCATCCTCATCTAGATGCGGCGCTGCTCCAGGGTGGGCCATGGCCTGAAAGGAAAGAGTCATGATTAGATAGTAAAATACATCAAGAAAATAGCTAAGGGTACGAAGTATAGGAAGATATGCGGTGGGCAGAAACTGAGAAAAATCAGGATTAAAATGCTGTGGTAATGAATAGTATGAATAATGGGAAAAACAAGAGAATGATACATATATTACGATTCAAGTTTTTATTGCACTCAACTAAAAGTTCGACGGATACAAGATTTCAAAAGAAAAGGAATATTTATAAGAGGGTGACAACATTTTATTAAAAGCAGGAAACGTGATAACTCTTCTTCGATTACTAGGCCGCTGCATTCTCGTCACGCGAGTTGAATCCTGCACTGAGTCCGCCTTATCCTCGAAGTTTGAACTACGCAATAATCATCACTTGGCAGAAGTGGAGAGTGTGGTCGAGCCTCCTCCTTGTAGCTCTTTCTTTTTTCGGCAACCGTTGATAATGTGTTCGCTGGATCCGCAAATCAGACATTTCCCTTGGGCGCGGCGACAATCCTTCTGAAGATGTCCTGGCCTCTTACAATACCCACAACATGGGGTCTTCTGCTGCTTCTGTCGTGGGAAAACAAATTGGCGCTTCATCTTCTTCTCTTTTCCTCGTCTAACAGGGATCCCTTTACGATTGGAAACTCCTGCTGGTGTCTGATTCGTCTGCCTTCTCAGTCGTTCAGCTAACAAGTCGTTCGTTCGCTCCTGGGTTTCCTTCAGCCCTTGCAGTACACTCAGAATCTCAATGGTCTGATTCTGGGGAGTGTAGATAGAGGAAGAGTCGTTGGAAGACATGATCCTGAAACAATAATTTTGAGGATGATATAAGGTACAAGCTATAAGAATCAAATATAATATGGATTGGACAAAGATTCAAGAATATCAGATGTGATGAAATTCATTACAGGTGGACAATCAACTGTATGAATCTAAGTCACTTAAACAGAGTATGGTAGTGTAACCGTGATGCAGTTCACAATTACAACCACGTACTTTGCCAAGTCACCCGAAACCCTAGCGGATGGATAACAGAATACTCGATGTGAATATGGATCAAGAATGACAAGTTTACAACCCAGATCAAGGAATGTCTTAGATTGCCAAGCTATACACGGAAAACTGCAATCCCAATCGAAACAAAACCTGGCTCTGATACCAACTAAACCATGTCACGCCCCGCTTCCAAAAATACGGAATATGAGGGGTTGACAAGGCCATCCATGCTCCTACGGTCAAGGAAATGTCCTGCCGTAGTCATACTTCGGCTTCTAGCTTTAGGTGGTAAACAGTAAATAATGCACAGGTAGTGAGAAATGCAGTAACTGGAACAAAACAATATAAAGAACTGACCTGATGGGAAACAAAAGGGTATAACTCTGGATAGCTAATCAAGATGTCCGTGATGAGCGTCTGGTCCTGGTCCCGGCTAAATCTACTCCTCACACTGAGCATGCATACTCAGGTCGTCAGAGCGACACAATAGCAATATAATATATAAATCCTAGTGACAACTCTTAACAGTGATAATAAATATATATACAGTAAATCCATGACGGTATAGGTATGATCATGTAGTAATCAATGCAGTGGAACAGTAAAAGCATTAAAATAATATGCCAAGTATGTCAACACAGTGAGTAAGTATGTCGATACCATTATCCCTATCAGTCTCTAAGTCTCACTGTACAGGTCACTAGGCCTATCGTCAGTCCAAGTGTGAGAGTCAACCACTCGCGAGTGTCCTCCACCCAAGGATAGAACCCAAGGGCAAGGGACCACGGGCCCAACATGTAACTCACGGTAATAATCATGTACCCTGTAAATCTCCATATATCTCCATATATATAAGCCGACATGGGACTCCCGAGATTCTGTTGAACTCACACTCAAACTACCACACACCCAATGGTCTACATCAAACGCTAACCATAACCTCAAATACCAGTCGGTCTGTGACAAGTCCGCGCGAGAACTGGAGGCATTACCTCCATCAAGCACGTCCCGACTAATACCTAAGATAAATGGCAGTGTCTGGTGCCTTATCTGTGACACCCATGCAAGAGTTTCCATAAGTGTCACATACCACTTATAGTCACACGTACACGCGTCCCACAGACGTCGACAATGCAATAGAATAATAAGGTTCACTGATTGTGTACAAGTACGTCACTTTCACTTATTCACTTATACACGAACACTAACGTACTTGCCACAATCATCACTAATAACTAACACTGGGTAATGCACATTATCACTAGGTTATCAATGCGGTGACATATGTATGATATGATGCGTAAACAGTATGTAAAGCATGATTAGGATGTCATGAATCAGTAATCTACCACTTGCATAATTTATCATAAATCATACCGGTTCAGTTTGGCGAAATAATGAAAGGGGAATAAATAGTATGTTTGATTATCTATCCAGCGAATTTGGTTTCATGACAATCGGGTTTCAGGATCACTAGTTATGGTCATTTCATTTTAAGCGTTCATGGCTGGAAATCCGGTTCCAGAATCGGAAGTCCTTTTTGCAACGCATTTTAATCCTAGTTGGGATCAGAATTTAGTGACACTACAGTTGAATGAAATCTAGGGTTTTCAGTAAGGTTTTCAACTCAATAGACGGATTCTCAATCGTGTCTGTATGTCAGGAGATATACACTGTTCAATACTAGTATGTCAATTCTGATTCTGTTGGGACTGTTATAGTCCCCATCTATTAAATTACAGATTAAATAGCAAATGATGACGAAATAGGGTGAAACCACTTGTGTTATCCAGCTAATAGATTCACCTTTAATAAACTGCGGAGTTCCGCAACCTACGAGTTAAGGAAACAGGGTGGTGCTCATTACGGGATAGCACACAGTAAACAGAGTCGCTCTGGACTGCAGTCCAGAGTCGCACTCCGATCCAAATATTGTCACAGTTTAAGTACAGAAATATTTAGAAACTTGCATAGGGTTATAGTTCGTCGAGTCGGCTTCGATTTAAGCCCTCGAACACATCATTCCAGTATGTATATAATTTATGGTGATTTTAACGGTTTTCAGGTATAAGAAATTTCCAGTTTTACAGGTATACTTGGGGGTAGTCGTTTTAGTCATTAATAGTCGTATTTTCCAGCGAAATTTGTAAAAGGTATTCATCACTACATGGGCCAATATAAACAGTCCATTTCCGTCAAATTAGGTGAGTATTTTCATTGGGATCATGTATCGAACAGGTACGTCATATAATTTATCGGGAAAAGTAACTACGGAATCTATACGATTTTAGTTTGTAACAAACATAATTTAGCATGTAGCAAGTAGAGAACTTGCCTGAAGACGCTTTGGCGATGCACAGCAGCGAAGGCAGTGGTGTCACGCTTGGGCATGAAGTAGCAACAACACGACGAGTCTCGGCTGGGCTTGGCTCGAGCTTTGTGACGGGCTGTTGCGAGCTCAGGCGATGGGTGAGACGAGGCAGAGGTGCTCGTACTGCAGAGAGAGTGAGGGGGACACAGAGAGAGAATTGCAGAGGGAGAGAGAGACAGAGATTTGAGAAATTGAGAGAGGGACCGTGAGAGATTGACAGGGAGATTGAGAGAAGAGAGAGAGAGCTAGAGAGAGAGGGAGTTAGACAGAGAAGGAGGGAGAGGGAGAGAGGTAGAAATTGGGAGAGAGAGAATGAGAGAGATGTATATATATAGAGAGAGAGAACAGAAATCTCAGAGAGAGAGAGAGAACAGAGAGAGGGACACAGAGAGAGAATTGCAGAGGGAGATAGAGAGAAACGGAGGTTGAGAGAAGTGATGGCGACGACGACGACGACGATGATGATGCGGTCGACGAGATGCAATGGGGCTCGCCGGCGAGAGGCGTAGGGGTGAAGCTCGGGTGTGCAGTGGGGGGGAGTGTAGGGGACTCGGTCGTGGTTGGTGAGGCAGTGAGGGAGCTTGGGTTTGAGTGGGAGAGGAGGTGCTCGCCGGTGGTAGCTAGTGCAGGAGGTGAGCTCGACGGCGACGAGGCAAAGATTTGGGGACGGTGAGGTGAGGGATGACTGTGGGTGATGGAGAGGAGGAAGGAGAAGTGATGAGAGTTGGAGGGATGAGGAGGTGAGCGAGATGGAGACGATCGAGAGGAAATCGCAAGGGAGTGCGCGACGTCGTCGTCGGTGGCGTGAGTGTGGGTGATGGGAGCAGTGGGTTGGGTGAACGAGGTGGGTGAGGTCTAGAGCTCGAGAGAGAGAGTGAAGAAAGAGGTAGAGGGATGGAGGTGATTGCGAGGGTAACGACGCACGAGCGTGGCCGACAAGAGCACGGGCGTGGGCGTCGGCGGAGGAAGCGGATCGGGGACAGCGGGAATTTGGGAAAGAGCCGTTGGGGAAGATGGGGGCGAAGCGGGTCGGGTTGTGAAGGAGCGGGCGCGGGTTAGGGGAGTGGGCCGAGTTGGGATGGGCTGGGTTTTAAGAGAAAAAGAAAATTAAGTTATTAAAAGGGATGGGCTTGGGATTGGGTGATACGGGCTGGGCCAGGGTAAAAATAAAATAAAAGAATGAGAAAATTAAAAAGGGCCGAACTGAAGGAATGGTGCTGAGGGTTATTGTGTGGTGATTTGGGTTTAGTTTTAAATGAATAAAAGAAATGGGTTGAAGGGAAAAATTAGGGTTTTGGGTTTAAATAAAAATATGAAAGGAGATGGGTGTATATAAATTGAGGTTTATAAATGGGACAAGAATATGAGGAATTGGGATAGGGTCTAAGAAAGGAGAGTTGAAGAACTAAAATAGATTGGGAGTTTTAAAATAATAAATAATTATAAATAAAATTTTATAGGTTAAAAAGAAATACGGATATAGGCGTATATAAATGAACCGGGTATTACAAGAAGCCTTACCCCCGATAGCCGAAATACACACATACAACACGAATACACAACAAACGCACACACTAACAATCCTATACTTAAGCGAAATCATAAATTGAAACACACATATACAGAATCAACTCATACTTGGGTATCCTCAAATCTAACTTTTTTTATCGATAATTTATTCTTTTCAACGACAAACGCACACACAAAACACGTACACGGATTTTCTCCTTTGTCGGTAACCATCCCGTTCTAAGATTTCTCAATATAATCATCATAACCTACAATTTATATGTTATACGGTCTAACATGGCTCATGAGTACATCAGAGTTAAGAACTGGATGTATGTGGATTGGAAATAACGTATGCAACCTAAGTTTGTCGCAGGAGTTACTGCTTTCATTGTATTTGCACGCGCACATAATAAGATCGTGTTAGAGAAAAATCTCTGCCCGTGCGATAGATGTGGGAATAAGTACTGGCAGAAGGTAGAATTCACAGAGCTTCATATCGTTAAATATGGTTTTACTAGATTTTATACAACTTGGCTATATCACGGGGAAGGAGAAGATGACAGTAATGCGGCAGAAGAAGAAGGAGAAGACGGTAATGTGGCAGAAGAAGAAGACGGTAACTTCTTTTCAGGAGAAGAAATGGAGGATATGTTAGAGGCTGCCCTAGGTGATTCTATTCGTACCGAAGATGACATTCCTTCCGGTCAAGGACCACGTGCGGATAAGTATGAAAAGTTTATGAATAATGCTAGAAAACCAATTTATGAGAATGGAAAGTATTCCACTCTCTCATGGTTTGTCCAACTTTTCCAGATTAAGTGCCAAAATGGATGAAGTAACAAGTCGTTCACAATACTTCTGAAGTTCTTGAAAGATTCTATGCCCCCGGAAAATAACGTGCCTGACAGCTAGTACGGAGCCCAAATGATGATGTATGATTTGGGTCTGAAGTGTGAGAAGATTCAAGTATGTCCCAAAAATTACGTGATGTACCGGAAAGAGAATTCATATTTGAAAAAGTGTCCAACATGCGGAGAGGCCAGGTATAAGCCGAAAGATTCTGATAAGAAGCCCGATAAACCTGTCAAGATAGCACAATACTTTCCCATAACACAGAGGCTATTCAGGTGTAAGAAAACAGCCGATGCAATGATTTGGCATCACCCTGCTCCTTCAAGTGAAGATGGAAAAATGAGTCATCCAAGAGATTCACCGGCATGGAAGGATTTCGATAGGAGGCACGAAATATTCAGTGGCGATCCTCGTAATGTCAGGCTCGGACTCGCTAGTGATGGCTTTTGTCCATTCAACTATACGGCTGGAAGCCACAGCACATGGCCCGTTGTAATGATAGTTTATAATCTGTTTCCTTAGTTGGCTATGGATCAATCATACTTTATGACGCCTCTTCTTATCGATGGACCAAACTCACAGAGAAACAACATCGACGTCTATCTCCAACCTCTGATCGATGAGTTAAAATCTTTATTCATTGATGGTGTAGAGACTTAAGATGCAAACACAAATACAACCTTCATACTGCGTGCGGCTTTAATGTGGACAATTAATGACTTTCCTGCGTATGGAATGCTATCAGGTTGGTTCGTACATGGTCACAAATCATGTCCTTATTTCCATCAACATACAATATCGAAATTCTTGAATTTTAGCAGGAAGGTTTATTATTGCGGCCATCGATGTTTCCTGTCTCTAGACCATCCCTACAGGTTAGATGATGTTCACTTTGATGGTCATCAGGAGCTTCTTGGAGCTCCTGCCCCATTGTCCGGAGAGGACGTGACTGCTCGGTGGTATGGTTACAATAATGTGACCTTCGGGATAGATCCGACAAAATAGGTCAAACCAACATTCTGGAACAAGTTAAGCATTTTCTTTAAGCTTCCATACTGGTCAACAAATTTAGTGCGTCATTGTCTGGATGTCGTGCACATAGAGAAGGGAGTATCCGAGCACGTACTCAACGTACTCAAGTTAAGCATTTTGCTCTTACGTACTTAGATAATCATTTTTTAATTGTATAGCTGCAGGTGGTGCATCCATATCTCGGGCAGAGGCTACCACCGCACATGCGGGTATGTTCATATATCCTATAGTGTATGCATGTTGATTTAGAATGTTATATTATTGATATACACATTCTTTTTGCAATTACTTATATAGTCAATGTTTGATTATAGGTGGTGCGTCCACATCTGGTGCAGGGGCCACTCCCACCACTTCCATGCCCTCCGCTCAGTCTGCAGGTTAGTATGAATAAATATAAAATATTTTTTCATTTTACATATCCTTTTAGAATAAACATGAACTTCATGTAATTTTATCGATATTTATTTTCTAGTTCGAGGGGATGCATCCACGTCCGGGTCACCGGAGGAACTATCGTCCCGCTCATGCTGCTGCCCGGGCCAGGTTCGTGCTTCTATTGCCGGAGGTATATATCACACTTCAATTTTCGTTAAACCTTGATTTCTTAATACCATTTTGTCTTAATATTGAGTGTCTTGATATTTCTTGTAGATGCAGGGTAGCCCCATCCCGAGAGGGAGACTCGAGACCCGAATCAGTCTCACAGGCTGAGGCCCGACAGAGCTAGGGGAGAGGCAGCATTCCCCCTCTTCTTTACCCCTGATTATCGCTATACCGGCGATTATGCCGAGAGGTTCGGCCGGCATATGGGAAATGAGAGCCGCCTCGTGAAGAAGTATCCACTTCACGTTGAGTGGGGTGATCAGCACCGGTGCTCATTTGCCCTCTTCTGGGATCAGGCTGGTATTAATATATATTTTCATTTGACTTATCCAATATATTTATTATTATTTAATACTTGCAATTTAATAACATTGTTTTTTTGTATTTGCAGTTGGATTAAGACTTTCGGCCTGTACCCGACCCTGATCACCCTGAGAGAGTGCTCGATCTTCACACCTTATACCATGACCTGATGAAGAACATGCAATCAAAGGTCCGATACAATAGGAACGAGCTGAAGATCGACTGCTATTCCCTGTGAATGGCAACCCCCGAGACAGAAAGAGCTGCTCTCCTACATACTCCGGCCTTTGCGAGAGTCGACGTAGATACATGGCCTTTCTTGTGCCAATATTTTGACTCTCAGCGCAAACATGTTTGCAATTTAAATGCAATTCATTGTTTAGTATATAATTTATTTTTTTTGTGTTGCTTAATTAGAAAACTAAATCTGAATGTGTTGTGCAGAAACAGTCCGATCAAAATAAAGAGAATAGAAAGTCGGCGAAGAGGGGTCGCCCCACTTATATAGGTGGCTCGAGAAATATTACTCGTGCCATGGAGGCATCGGAAAATTACAATAGATCTACTCTGATATAATGTAATATTAAGAGTTATTTTATAATATATGTAAATTTTTTGCGAATTGCAGAGATCTCGGACCCTGGCGCAGGGTGGTATACTGAGCGTGCTGACCGCGCATCTTGCCGTCCACGGCACCTCGACAGATCTCGCCACGGGCGAGCTTCGATTCCCCGACACCGCTACTCAGGAGTATTGCGTAAGTGTTAATATTTGTTCTAACAGATTTGAAATTTTTGTTTTGAAAAGTTCAAATTTAAATGATATATTTATATTTTAATGGTTAATGTGGGTGTAGGAGTGGGTGGTGGAGCAGGCGGAGGCATCGGAGATCGATTTTACTGGACAGAACGATCTGATGCTGCTGATCCCAGTGCTAGACGCCGCACACGGAGGGAACCACGGAGGTTGGGAGAGAGGCCGGGGATAGGGTGCTAGCAGGGCCCATATGAGGTTGGACTCTACTCTGGCGGTTACTTTCCCTAACCCCCGTGAGCGATGTCTAGAGCATGATATTGCCGTCTTGAAGACCACCGTCGAGGAGTTGAAGGAGATGTTGGTACGTATAATATTTAATAGTAAAAATTATATCACATTATAGATAGTAATATATGCAATATTAGCAGCCTGAGCTTATTTGGTTGTAGACTTAGTTTTGATTAATCATACTTACATAAAACTGTCTAATTAAAATAAACTAGGGTTTTCCAAACCAGATATCCAAACAAGGCCTAAGTCCCTAAGTATTCTTAGATTGGGGTTTCGCAATAACCTGATAATGATATGAATTAAACTAAAATATAATACACAGTTCTTACTCGTTTATTACACACAAAATTGAACAGATACGACAGGCTGCGGCTCCACATGCATCTCCTTCGGCTGTGGTTGCGCAGACCACTCTTGCAGCTCCTAGGCCCGCTCAGACTCCCGCACAGTTCGCTCCTTCATTGGTCGAGTTTTTGATGACTGAGGGCTGCACCGAGGAGCAGATGCGTCAGATTACGGCGTTTATCAGAGGTGGAAGAGCTGGACCGAGCTAGGGTGGTTTTTTTTTATATTTTAAGTATGTATGTACTTATATGATACATATTGTATATATTTTGGACGATATTGGTGTTGTTTGCGTGTTCACGATGATTTAGATTGATATCGTATTTTATTTGTTTATTTCTTTTATATATTATGCGTGAGATATTGATTATGAATACTGCAGTATTTGGTTATATGATGTATTTATTATTGTGCACAGGGAGGGAAAAAAACAGGAAGCCTATTTTTATAAAAAAAAAAACCTAATATTTTGTCCCTACGGATTAATCCGTAAGGCCATATCTTGCCCTTACGGATTAATTCGTAGGACTAACGGTTGTCCCTACACAATTAGCCATAGGGACAAAATATCAGGATATATGATATTTTCCCCCTATTGACTCAGTACCAGACGTTAAACTTGCCTCTATGCATGTATCCGTAGGGGCTTCTATCTGGACCTATGGAGAACACCGTAAGGGTATGTTCAGGCCCTACGAAGTTAGCCGTAGGGGCAAGTATTTTATTTTATAAACCGATAAATTAAATAAATATATTGTCCCTACGATGTCGGCCGTAGAGAAATGTGTCCTTACGGAGGAAAGCGCAGGGGCAATTATTTCTCCATAGGGGCAAGTTCAGGACGAAAACTTGTACCTGCGGTCTTTGCATCTACGGCCTATTTTTGTGCCCCTACGAATATATCCATAGGGGCAGTGCTTCGCCCCTATGGATAAAGCCGCAGGGGCAATCCCTTATTATAGTAGTGTTCATATATTAGCTTGAAGGTGATAGTAGGAGCAATGTTTGATTGCTTGGCTTAGCTATGTTTGTGAATTTCTACAACTAGGAGTGCATGGAGTTTGCTTGTGCATGCTATGGATTGCTTGTGAGAGCTTGTGTAATTTGTTTCTTTGTGATCTGAAAAGGCTTGTAACAAGTACTAGGATGTCTCCATAGCATAAAGGTTATAATGTTTTATCACTTGCTTATATTGTTCATTCAAAATGTGTATGACTCATGCATTATTTTTCTGCATTTAATTTTTGTACTGTTTATACTTTTTTTAAACTATACAAACAGTTTCAGACATCAAAATCATAATAAATAGCAAGTTGAAGCACGGTGAGTATCGTTAGCTAAGGTGGCTACTATTTGCTGGCGACATTTCGTGAACATAAATACATTCATGCTGTATGAAAATGCATTATTCATTCCTCTGGTGTTAGTTCATTTGAAAGGAATATGTTCTTTTATTGCAATCCTTGTGAAAACATCAAGCTTGCCCATCAGAGTTATTTCTACAGTGTATTTATGGACAATAGTGAGTTATCAGTGGGACATTTATGGACAATAGTGAGTTATCTTGTGAAAACATCAAGCTTGCCCATAATCTGCGGGTTTTCTATTGGTTTTGGTTTTATGCAATGGACATCTCTACTACTATAACACAGGCGGTGAGGGGTAGTTTCAATTAGGATGGAGCATTTTTCATTTCCCACTGATTATAATTAATATGATTGAAAATGTATTTATATTCTGCTTCCCTATTTACGTACTCTTTACTATAAGGGGTCATGCAAAACTTAGAACCTTTGTCTTTTAATGTTCAGGTGTTTGCTAATTTATATGCACTACAGTAAATAGATGGTTGGCTTTTACGAATTCGGATGGCTTTATTTTGAGCTTTACTATCACCTCAGGGAAATATTAAGCTCTTGCTAATTGCCATTGTGGTTGTATATGACTAAAACAGTTTGTTGGTATTGGGTGTATTTTCCCTTATAAGTCGCTTACGTTAGAACTTAGAACTATTTTTATATTAGTCCTTGAAATCTGTTTTTAGGTCCTTCCAATCCAATTAGCTGTATCGAATAAGGACAGGGAATATTTCGTTTGATGTTGTTTTTCTCCAGTAATCAAACAGAGGAAGCAGTAATTATCGAAGGCCTAATATTATTAGAAGAGAACATTCAAATTAAAATATTGTTGTGATGTAATCATCAGATTCTATTGGTAGTACAAAAGGATTATGCCAATTTCGCAGGGATGAGAAAATTAAATTATAAAAGAGTTGTGATTATCATATGCATAATTATAAATCTAGCTCAATCTAGCTCAATTTGGATATGTCTTTTACTATAAGGGGTCATGCAAAACTTAGAACCTTTGTCTTTTAATGTTCAGGTGTTTGCTAATTTATATGCACTACAGTAAATAGATGGTTGGCTTTTACGAATTCGGATGGCTTTATTTTGAGCTTTACTATCACCTCAGGGAAATATTAAGCTCTTGCTAATTGCCATTGTGGTTGTATATGACTAAAACAGTTTGTTGGTATTGGGTGTATTTTCCCTTATAAGTCGCTTACGTTAGAACTTAGAACTATTTTTATATTAGTCCTTGAAATCTGTTTTTAGGTCCTTCCAATCCAAATAGCTGTATCTAATAAGGACTGGGAATATTTCGTGATTTGATGTTGTTTTTCTCCAGTAACACTAGTAAAATAGGGGGTTGCCTCTACGGATGAAAATATCCGTTGGGGCAGATTTTACTTGGCCCTACGGATTAATCCGTAGGGCTAAAAGGTTGCCCCTACGGGCACAGACGTCCAAGAATAAAAATATTAATTCTTAATTTGGTGTTTGCCCCTACGGAGCCGCAAACAAAGGACCTACGGTTATATCCGTAGGGGCAAGTAAATATCTATTTAACAAAACCCCTGATCGATCGCCTACGCTCACTTTCTCTCTCTCTCTCAATCGCGCGCGAGAAAAAACCCCAAATCGCCTCCGTCGTCGCCACCGTCGCCTCCGTCGTCGCCACCGCCGGTTTCGTCGCCACCGTCGTCGCCAGCGCCTGTTTCGTCGCCACCGTCGTCGTTCCAGCCCACCAGCAGCCGTTCAGGTATAAATCTCGAGGTAAATTAAAGCATTTTTGGATTATTTTGGGCTTAGGGTTCATGGCTGGGTCTGGGTTGCGCGCGCGAGAGTTGGGGTTGGGCAGGGGTCGCGGTGGCGGTCGGGGTCGGGGTCGGGGTAGGGTTAGGGTTGGGGTTCGGCTGCTGCTGGGGTGGGGCTGGGGTTAGGGTTACGGTGGGGCTGGTTGAATGGCTATTCTGATTAGTTGACAAATACAATGTTAATCATAATTTACTCGACACAGATGGTAGAAAATCAGAAAAAGATCAAGAAAAAAATAATTGATTTTGATTTTAACATGCAGGGTGTTGATGTAAGATGTAATATCTAGTAGCAGATGCTAGGTATATAGACTAAAGAATAGTTGTAAATGAACCGCTAGCAAGAAAATCCTATAATTATACGTACACATCGCTTGACTCATGAAGCCTGAAGCTCTTTCTTTTGGGGGATAAAACTAGTTATATTCCTGCATTGCCTAGAAATAGCAGTGAGTTGGTTAAAACTTTTCAAACACAACCCCCCACCCCCCAAAAAAAAGAAAGAAAGAAAGGACAAGGAAAAAAAAAGAATAGCAACAAGCAATACAAGCTAGCAACCGTAAATAACTGCTGAGATTATGTCTACCTTGGCAATTTGAACAATGATGGTCTTGTCTGGATTGTTAAGATCCACTTTATGCGGGTGAGGAACACATTTTGCAACTGTATTTATGATTTTCAATCTGTCAAGTGTTGAAATAAAAATCAACACTTGACAATCAATCCAAGATGCTCAATAACTTGCTTCAAAACCATAATCTAATCTTGATGATGCTCAATATTAGCGATTTCCATGATCACGACACGTGGCAGATGACGTGTCTCATAACGCTTTATGATATCAGTATCCTATATTTGTAGTTTTAATTGTTGATTGTTATAGATGTATACCATTGCAATAATAGTTTTTGGTTGATGAATGCTATTGCAATGTAGGATGATCAGTTCTATCAATCTTGATCTCAATGGTTTAAAATCATGTTACACATACAACACGAATGCACAATAAACGCATAATTAGAGAGCGACTCGAGATATTCAGGTTAAAACCAATATATGATACTCGATGATAATATGAAACCTTCATATTCCCATCGATACCCATATATGAAACTAAAAGCGCCACTTAGTCCCCGTCTATTGGTTAACATACGTGCGATGCTCGTCGTGACCTAGAACTATACGAAGGTTGTTAAATATCGGACAGTATAGCTCGATACTAACAACCGTCGTATAGTCTACGCGACGAGAAAATTCAATCGTATGGTAACCCATAGATTTGTCCCGTGTGGACAAGTTAAGAATGTATAAAGCAAACGCCTTCATTCACTTGTGTTTTCATCCGTTTCGAGATATTTCGTCGGTATCTTTCCGCTGGTTCTCCGTGTAGAAAGATAGATTAGATGTTCATTTCAACGTTGTTTCACAGCTTTGAAATGATTATCTATTCTATTACAGTGTACTCGGAGAACAGCGGGGAGGTGCTGCCGAAATTTACTCGAAACGGTTGAAAGCACAAGTGATGGGCGTTCGCTCTATACATTCTTAATGGGATAGAAGCCTACCCCCGACAGCCGGAACACATACATACAAACGCATAATTAGAGAGCGATTCGAGATGTTCGGGTTAAAACCAATATATGATACTCGATGATAATATGAAACCTTCATATTCCCATCGATACCCATATATGAAACTAAAAGCGCCACTTAGTCCCCGTCTATCGGTTAACATACGTGCGATGCTCGTCGTGACCTAGAACTATACGAAGGTTGTTAAATATCGGACAGTATAGCTCGATACTAACAACCGTCGTATAGTCTACGCGACGAGAAAATTCAATCGTATGGTAACCCATAGATTTGTCCCGTGTGGACAAGTTAAGAATGTATAAAGCAAACGCCTTCATTCACTTGTGTTTTCATCCGTTTCGAGATATTTCGTCGGTATCTTTCCGCTGGTTCTCCGTGTACAAAGATAGATTAGATGTTCATTTCAACGTTGTTTCACAGCTTTGAAATGATTATCTATTCTATTACAGTGTACTCGAAGAACAGCGGGGAGGTGCTGCCGAAATTTACTCGAAACGGTTGAAAGCACAAGTGATGGGCGTTCGCTCTATACATTCTTAATGGGATAGAAGCCTACCCCCGACAGTCGGAACACATACATACAAACGCATAATCAGAGAGCGATTCGAGATGTTCGGGTTAAAACCAATATATGATAATATGAAACCTTCATATTCCCATCGATACCCATATATGAAACTAAAAGCGCCACTTAGTCCCCGTCTATCGGTCAACATAACGTGCGATAATTTATTCTTTTCAACGACAAACGCACACACAAAGCATATACACGGATTTTCTCCTTTGTCAGTAACTATCCCGTTCTTATATTTCTCAATATAGTCAGCATAACCTACAATTTATATGTTATTCAGTCTAACATGGCCCATGAGTACGTCAGAGTTAAGTACTGGATGTATGTGGATTGGAAACAACGTATGCAACCTAAGTTTGTCGCAGGAGTTGCTGCTTTCCTTGAATTTGCACGAGCACATAATAAGATCATAATAGAGAAGATTCTCTGTCCGTGCGATAGATGTGGCAATAAGTACTGGCAGAAGGTAGAATTGGCAGAGCTTCATATTGTAAAACATGGGTTTACTAGACTTTATTCAACTTGAAAATATCACGGGGAAGGAGAAGAATGCAGTACTGCGGTAGAAGAAGAAGGAGAACACGATAATGCGGCAGGAGAAGAAGAAGAATTCGGTAATACGGCAGGATACGGAAATTTATTTCCATCAGAAAAAATGGAGGATATGGTAGAGGCTGTCCTAGGTGAATCTATTCGTACCGAAGATGACATTCCTTCCGGTCAAGGACCGCGTGCGGATAAATATGAAAATTTCATGAATGATGCTAGGAAACCAATTTATGAGAATGCGAAGTATTCCACCCTCTCATGGTTCGTCCAACTTTTCCAAATTAAGTGCCTAAATGGATGGAGCAACAAGTCATTCACAATGCTTCTTTCGTTCTTGAAAGATTCTATGCCTCCGGGAAATAATGTGCCCGAAAGCTGGTACGAAGCCCAGAAAATGATGTCTGATTTGGGTCTAAAGTGCGAGAAGATTCAAGCATGTCCTAAAAATTGCGTGTTGTACCGGAAAGAGAATTCAGATTTGAAAGAGTGTCCAACATGCGGAGAGGCCAGGTATAAGCCGAAAGATTCTGATAAGAAGCCTGATATACCTTTGAAGATAGCACGATATTTTCCCATAACACAGAGGCTACAGAGGCTATTCAGGTGCAAGAAAACAGCCGAGGCAATGATTTGGCATCACCGTGCTCCTCCAAGCGAAAATGGAAAAATGAGCCATCCAAGAGATTCACCGGCATGGAAGGATTTCGATAGGAGGCACGCAATATTCAGTAGCGATCCTCGCAATGTCCGGCTCGGACTGGCTGCCGATGGCTTCTGCTCATTCAACTATATGGCTGGAAGTCACAGTACATGGCCCGTTGTAATGATAATTTATAATCTGTCGCCTTGGTTGGCTATGGACCAATCATACTTTATGATGCCTCTTCTTATCGACGGACCAAACTCACCGGGGAACAATATCGACGTCTATCTCCGACCTCTGATCGAGGAGCTGAAAACTTTGTTCATTGATGGTGTAGAGACATATGATTCAAACACAAATACAACCTTCATACTGTGTGCGGCTTTAATGTGGACAATTAATGACTTTCCTGCGTATGGAATGCTATCAGGTTGGTCTGTACATGGTCACAAAGCATGTCCTCATTGCCATGAACACACAACATCAAAATTTTTGAATTTTAGCAGGAAGGTTTGTTATTGTGGCCATCGACGTTTTCTGCCTCCAGACCACCCCTATAGGTTAGACACGGTTCACTTTGATGGTCATCAGGAGCTTCTTGGGCCTCCATCCCCATTGTCCGGAGAGGACGTGACTGCTAAATGGGATGGTTACAATAACGTGACCTTCGGGATGGATCCGACGAGACAGGTCAAACCACAATATTGGAACAAGTTAAGCATTTTCTTCGAGCTTCCGTACTGGCCTACAAATTCAGTGCGTCATTGTCTGGACGTCATGCATATAGAGAAGGGAGTATCAGAGCACATACTTAACTTGCTTCTGTGTAAAGACGGGAAATCGAAAGACAAGATGAATGCCCGGATGGATCTACAAGAGTGGGGAATAAGAAGTGAACTGCACCCTAAACCGGTAGCGGGTAAACCGGGCAAGTTTGTACTTCCCAATGCCGCTTATCATATGTCACAACCGGAGAAGAAAAGATTCCTGCAGGTGTTGCATGATTTGAAAGTCCCCACAGGTTTCTCAGGATCATTCAGCAAGAAAATAAAAATTGTGAAGGGCAAGATCGATGGGCTGAAAAGTCATGATCACCATGTTATCGTGGAGCACCTTCTTCCATTAGCCCTCAGGACTTCTCTCCCCGACTCGGTTGGTCTAGTAATCAGCGACTTATGTTGTTTTTTCAGGGAGTTGTGTGCTAAAACACTGGAGGTTGCGACGCTGGATAAACTAGAAAATTCTATTGCGTTGATACTTTGCAAGTTTGAGCGTATTTTCGCACCGTCATTCTTCGATATCATAATACACTTGACGGTTCATCTTGCAACTGAGGCGAAGTTAGCCGGACCGGTACAATATCGATAGATGTATCCCGTCGAGAGGTATGTGTAATTTTTCGTTTCGCGCAATTTATAAATTTATTTTTGTCCTGTATGCCCGTGTTTATTTATTCAACATATTCTCATTAGGTACCTTTACACTCTTAAAAAGTATATACGCAATAAAAATCGACCAGAGGGTTTTATCATGCAAGGTTATCTTCTTGATGAAGCAACCACATTTTGTTCCCGCTATCTGGACGAGAACATTGAGACAAGGCTTAACCGACCACGAAGAATTCAAGACGGGCCATATGGTAAAGCCGAGTATAAGAGGGTAGACACTATGTTTATCAACAAGATATACCGGTTTATCTTGCTTAATTGCGCATGTCTTGAACAAATTAGAAAGTAAGTTCATTTGGATTAATTGTTATATCTGTGTTTGTGTGTGTATGAAATGACATAATATTAATGTCACAATTATTTGTCGAAAACAGAACTCATTTTAACGAGGTACGTGAGGGGCATCCTGATTGGAACGAAGAGCGTTTGGAAAAATACCATTAGGATAATTTTTGTGATTGGGTCACAGAGCATGTAAGTTATTCGAATTACATTTTATTGCTATCAGTTTTAATCTAAACTTGTATCGTTATGTATTTATCGTAAAATTTGTTTTGTTAGATCCACGATCCGAACTTGTTTGCATCATTTGAGAGTGATTCAAGATGTTTAGCTCAATTTCCTAGTATGGAGGTTGCATATTACAAAGGATTTGGTGTCCTTGGATACAAATTCGAAGTTAAGGACATAGAAACATTTAGAACCACTCAGAATAGTGGGATTGCGACGGTAGGATCGGACGGTGTGATTTACTATGGGTACTTAAATTGTATACTCGGCATCCACTATCCCGGACGATCAGAACCCTTTTATATATTCCACTGTACTTGGTACGATCCGCGAACCGATACAGACAGGTGGAGAAGCAGTCTTGGGACTTGGAAAGATGAATATGGATTGACCAGTGTGAACACACTTCGATTTTACGGTCAGGACGATCCATTTATCTTTCCGAACCAAGTGTTCCAAGTATACTACTCACAGTGTTTGAAGCATCCGGGGTGGAGTGTTGTATGCCGATGGAAACCTAGAGATGTCTACGATGTCCCAGAATACGAGGACAGCGATGAGGACGAAGAAGAGAGAAGGCTTAAAGTGTTCCGACCGTCTGTTTCGAAGGACGGGTTATCTTCGACCGATCATGAAGTTACGTGGGTTAGAAATGATATCGACGATGAAATCCAAGTAGATATGTATGATGCGCCCACGAAACGAAAAAGGTTATCAGTAATGTTATATTATTACTTCACATTTTACGCTCTAGATCATATATAGTCAATACTTTTAATGATTGTCTAATGCGTCCACGAACCATTTATCTAGATTTGATGACGATGTCGGGAGCAGCGAGGGGCGGCAGGAGCTCCAGCCGCGGCAGAGGCAGAGGCAGAGGCAGAGCGGTTCTGCCGCCCAGAGAGCTCCGTAGGGAGCTTCAGAGGGCCGGTCTTGCACCCAGATCGGAGACCCCTTCGGATACCTCCTTCCGTGTGGATTTTGCCACACCTCCAGGTATACTGCACGCATATCCATTTTCAATGTAATATTACAGATATTCATGCATGTTTATGTCAAAATTACTTATATTGTCAATGTTTGATTGTCTAGTTGTTGGTCCTGCGTCCACATCTGGGACAGAGGCCACCCCCGCTCCTCCAGGTATGTTTATATATCATATAGTGTATGTATATTGATTTAGAATGCTATATCATAAATATACACATTCCTTTTGCTCTTACTTAGCAATTTTTATTATTGTCTAGCTGTAGGTGGTGACACCACCGCACCTGCGGGTATGTTTATATGTCCTATAGTGCATGCATATTGATTTAGAACGTTATATTATTGATCTACACATTCTTTTTGCAATTACTTATAAAATCTATTTTTAATTGTCTAGTTGTTGGTCCTGCGTCCACATCTGGGACAGAGGCCACCCCCGCTCCTCCAGGTATGTTTATATATCATATAGTGTATGTATATTAATTTAGAATGCTATATCATAAATATACACATTTCTTTTGCTCTTACTTAGCAATTTTTATTATTGTCTAGCTGTAGGTGGTGACACCACCGCACCTGCGGGTATGTTTATATGTCCTATAGTGCATGCATATTGATTTAGAACGTTATATTATTGATCTACACATTCTTTTTGCAATTACTTATAAAATCTATTTTTAATTGTCTAATTATAGGTGGTGCGTCCACACCTTCCACAGGGGCCACTCCTGCCGCTTCCATACCCTCCGCATCGTCTGCAGGTTAGTATGAATAAATTTAAAATATTTATTTATTTTACATATGCTCTATAGAATAAATATGAACTTCATGGAGATTTAGCGTCGATGTTTATTTTATAGTTGGAGGGGATGCTGTTCCCCTCCGAAAGACGGCGCGACACCGCGTCTTGCCTGAGATTCGGGGCAGATGCTAATAGGTGCTATCCGTCCACCTCTTCGAAGATGCCAAGTTGATTTATGGCATCACGTATCGAAGGTTTAGACGGATGCGTCCGATGTAGCAGACTTCGTCAGATTCCCCCTCGTTTGAGGGGTTTTTGATTGTGGGGACGCTCTTCCCTGCAGGCGCAAGCCCCTGCAGTTAATTACGCTACCGCATTGCGGTAACAACTTTCTCCTTCTCCAGATGGTCACTTCGTGTCGTGGGTGTCTGTTTTGTATTTTGTTGCCCGTGGATTGTTTACGGAGACTGAGTTATGTCGTCGCCCGTAGGGCGTGGACTAGTCCAAATCCGTATTATCTTAGATTTGGGTTTGGGGGGGGTTTGGTTTGAGGATACGTCAGCCCTACTCGAGGCTAAGATCAACTCAAACGTTTGTTAAGGATACGTTAGTCTAACTTTGTGACTAAGATCAACTTAACGGGATCGTTTAGATCCGACAAGAGAGCGTTTGGACTCTAATGTTCCAGTTTAGGGACATAGTGGTCCATGAATGTGTGGCCGTCGGGACCCGTCACCTCTCTGACGACGTTGAAGGATTACAACGACGGATGTCAGAGGAGTTCAAGGATGTACCCTCAAGCCGGAGTCAATTGGGGGGATTTATAGTCCACTCTGTTTGAAGGTTTAAGGATACGTTAGCCATCTTTGAGGCTAAGATCAACTTAAACGGGACCGTTTAGATCCGACAAAAGAGCATGCGGGGCTCTATTGTTCTAGTTTAAGGACATTACGGTCCATGGGTAGTTTAAGGACATTGCGGTCCATGGGTAGTTTAAGGACATTGCGGTCCATTGTTAGTTTTAAGACATCTCGGTCAAGGTTAAGGACGTCGTAGTCCATGGGTTTAAGGACCCCACAGTCCATTGTTAGTTTTAAGACATCTCGGTCAAGGTTAAGGACGTCGTAGTCCATGGGTTTAAGGACCCCACAGTCCATTGTTAGTTTTAAGACATCTCGGTCAAGGTTAAGGAAGTCGTAGTCCATGGGTTTAAGGACCCCACAGTCCGGTATGTGCTCTGGATGCTTCACACGGGTTCACTGCCGTGCTTGGCGAGGACCAGGCTCCGCTCTGGACGTTTTCCACGGGGTCAAAGAGTGACATTATCCGCGTTCCACGTAACCAGGAATTTGCATTAGACATGAGTTTAAGGACCCCACAGTCCATATCAATGTGTGGTCGTCGGGACCCGTCACCTCTTTGACGGCATTGAGGGATTACAATGCCAAGTATCGAAGGAGTGAAGAGATGTACCCTAGAACCGGAGTGGATTAAATAGCCCTTGGCCCAATTTGGGGTCAAGACGAATTAATTATGTTATGAGTCCATTGGACCAGTTAATCACAAATTGAGGACTTATGGCCATCTTGGGCTAAGTCCAATCAGGAGAGGCTTTGCCTCCATCCATTTAAGCCAATTGGGCCAAAGTCTAGTGTTAAACACTACAGAGCAGTCAGCGTTGAACACTGGGAATGGGGTTGACAAGTTAGTGTTTAACACTAAGAGAATATTTGGTGTTGAACACCAGCAACAATGTTTTTTCAGGTTAGTGTTAAACACTAAGGTAATCAGTGTTGAACACTGCAAATGAAGATCTCAGATTAGTGTTTAAACACTAAGGTAATCAGTGTTGAACACTGCAAATAAAGCTTTTTAATTAGTGTTGAACACTAAGGCCCAACAGTGTTTTAACACTGGGTTCGAGAGTTTTAGTTTAGTGTTTAAACACTAAGGTAAGAGGGGTCACGTGGCAGCACGTGAGAGCGCCCTCCCTTCCTTTGTTCTGCTGAGATTATCGCGTCTTCCAGAGCATCACGTGCCATCACGTGATGGGCATTCAAATGCCTATGGATTAGAGCTTCTGCCGAGGGTCACGTGGGTCACGTGGGGTGCTGCCTCAAAGGGGCTTTCTGTAGATCTCTTGGGGGGTCACGTGATGACACGTGACCCTGCCTCTAGGTATTTTGTTTAGAGGCTTTGTTAATCTTCTTTTAGGAATTAAATTCCTCGAACTATAAATTTCAGAGGAATTAAATTCCTACTTCCTTTCGAAGACTTTGTTTTCTGGAATAGAGTTTAACTCTGAATTTTCTGTAGGAATTAAATTCCTCATATACGTGAAGGGCTGAATAGGGTTAAACCCTAATAAAAGTTTTTAAGGAGTTTAAACTTCCATCCTCTGTATGATTAAGGGAATTAAATTCCTGCTGTTTCAACAGAACTAGGTTCTTAATTAGGGTTAAACCCTGTTTCTTTTTTGTTCTGGAGGAATTAAATTCCCATAATATAGGGTCAAGCCCTCCTTTTATTTTAAAGGAATTAAATTCCTATAGTTCTGTGAGAATTAAATTCTCGTGCTTGCATTCCTTTTCCATGTTTTGGATCTGCATGGCAGGATCTCAACCCATTGAGAATTAAATTCTCAACCTTAAGAGGAGATGTGCACTTTGCAGATCCTCCATCAAAGAGAGAAGAAATATGTTCTTCTGTTTTTACATTATCAGAGTTAAACTCTGTTGAGAATTAAATTCTCTTTCTTTCAAAAGGCCTTCCCTTTCTTACCTAGGGTTTTTCGCAGAAGATCCGAGTCTTTTCAAAGTATCAAAGCTCTTCTTCTTTTTTTTTCTTCTCTGCGCATCTATATGTATGTATGTCTCTTGGCTCCTATTTATAGGAGAAGCAGCCGAATCAATCAGTTTTTTGACGAATCTTCATTGAGATTTGATTTGCATTCATCATTCATTTTGGACCTTTGGATTATTAGGTGAATTTTATTCACCATTGGATTTTAAATCCAGAGATTCTCCCTTGTTATTTTGGTTAGATTTAAAGGGGAAATCTTTCCAAACCCGAGATTTTCCATAGATAGATGATATTCTATCACCTCTGAATCTTTAATTTGATTGGCCCCAGATAATCACTCTCCTTTGGAAAGATTTAAATCTCTTTCAGAATTTAATTCTGTTAACACAATGGGCTTTGAAAGCTGGTCACGTGTGACCACGTGACCCATGGTCACGTGTGGGCACGTGACCCCCTTTGGAATGAGCCTTTTCCTTTCTTTTGCGCTCTGTCTTCTGATTGCTGCCTAAGCGTCACGTGCTACCACGTGACCCCTGGTCACGTGTGAGCACGTGACCCTTGTTTGAACTCTCTTTCTTCGGTTCTTCTGGAGAACGAGTCTGCTGTCTTGAACGTCACGTGCCAACACGTGACCCTGGTCACGTGGGAACACGTGACCTCTTCTGAAGCCTTTTCTTGACTTGATCAGAGAACTTGTGTGCCTTTGACGCTTGCATTTAAATGTCACGTGTCGCCACGTGACCCTGGTCACGTGGGAGCACGTGACTCTTTCTGAAGCCCATTTTCTTCAGCGTAGTCAGGAAACTGAACTTGACTTGATGATCCCTTTTAGGTGTCACGTGCCAACACGTGACCCCCTTTTTGAAGCTTTTCCCAGAAGCTTTCCTGATTTTAAATCAGGAAACAAATGCCCCCACAGCGTTGTTCTCACGTGTCTGCACGTGAGTGCAACGCTGTCACCTCTTGTGACCGTTGGATTCCTCTAGGGATCTGGGGAGACGATGCGTTTCCATTGCCTTCTATAAATACCTCTGTCTCTTCATAGGAGCCTTCACTTTGCCCATCTTCTTCTTCTGAGAACTTTTTCTGAGAATTTAATTCTCTTCTTCCAGAGCTTAGTTCTCTGTTTTAAAATATTTTCAGAGTTTAACTCTGCTCAAAAGGAATCCTTTTTCCTCAGGTAATGTTCTTGGACAACGATGGACCTTCACATTTTCCTGGATTTTAAATCCAAAACAAGGGTTTTTACCCTTCTTTCTTCATATTTTCCATAAGAACATGAAACTGTTTAATCTTTCAACTGTAGATCTCTTAGGGTTTAGATGATCTTTGGAGAGATGATGATGGCGGTTCAAATCCATGGAATTTAATTCCATCCAAAAATGTTTTTGGGAATTTAATTCTCTTTTCTTAATAAGGAATTTAATTCCAACGAAGAACTCGATTTCTTCACACAGAGGCTTCCTGGGGTCTCTTGGCCCGAGGTTGTTCTTCCTGCAATTAATGCAATGGGGTCCTTGTAATGATGTCTTATGACTTTTATTTTAGGTACCATGGATGCCCATCTGTACCGTCTTGATGAGATCATTTCCTATGGGAATATTCGTGCGCTGGGCCGCAGTCAGAATCAGGAGTTCACTGATGCTCAGTGTGCCGAGATCATGAGCCGCTTCGACGAGTACAACCATAGGCTACTCCCCCGTCGTTCTTCTCTTCTGAGGCTGATCGTGCTGGCGATCCGGGAGGCACTTCCTCTCTTTTGCGCCGGCATACCGCTCGAGGCCTTGGACACTGCCGAGGATAAGGTGCATTCGGTGTACCTTATGGGCTTGATCTCAAAGAGAAGGCGGGATAATCTCATTGATCTCCTTCATCAGATTTTTCAGCAATCAGCCATACTGGGCGCCTACCGGAGGGTAGAGGACATCCGCGGGGACCCCGATGCTTGTGACCGTGAGAGAAAGCATACTCGGGAGGTTCGAAATGCTTGGAAGATCTTGAATAAAGTCAATTCCGAGTTTCTCAACCCATGCCCCGCGTCCGAAGCCTTACCATTGTAAAAGTTTCTCTTTTTGTCTTGTATTGCCTTCTTGAAGTCTGGATGATAAGTTTTGTTGTGTCCTTGAATGTTTGCACGCTTTTTCTCTGAGATTTTATTATTTTGCTACTATTGTTGTTTGTGCTTTTTAACATACAGGGTACCATTCCATATTTTCCTTTTAACTACACATCAGGTTTAGGCCTCACGTGTTCTACACGTGGGACCCCCTGATGTGGCTGTTCACAAGATTCTCCTCATGCCATATTTTCAGTGCACAATGTTAGGTGCAGAAAAAGGGCCTTGGAAATAGTTCCATCTCCTTGATTTTCGGTGCCTTTTCTTTTTTAGGCCTTGGAAATAATTTCACCATGCAGGATTTTCCGCGCACAGCACTTAATGCACTTCATTATATATGAGGTTATAGCCTTCTTTTCTTTTCACAGAGGGATTCATATCATACATATATTTTTTCTTGAGGGAGAAACGAGTGCCATGGCCTGTAATCGCCCTCATGCTCGTCGACAGCCGTGGGAAGTTCCCCTTGAGGAGATGATCCCCCGCTTTGCTGCTCGGTTGGTGGACCCCCTCCTTACCGACAACGAATGCGACTCAGCCATGCATGAACTCTCGATCCGTAGGGGGTCTCCCCTCCCGATGGGTTCTCTCTAGCTCCGGATGATCCTCATGGCCGTGCTCGCCGACATTCCTCCTCACCCGGCAGAGATGACCCTGGCGATGCTTGATGCGGCGGAAGAAAAGCTCGAGGGCTTTCATGAAGCATGCCTGATTACTCAGGCTCTGAAGGACTGCTCAATTCATCTGCTGAGCGAGATAAGGGCCCGGCGAGCTGTTATGTTTGCATTCGCGGACGAGCATGGCGCCAACCGATGGGGGGCGATTTCTCGCGAGAATCGTCATTTCGATGTGCTGGAGAAAGCGGAGAGAGAGATGGAGAATTTTATCCTTTGCTTCGTCAACCCTTGTGCCGTTGATCCTGTGTTTGGTGACCTTTTCCGTTAGTGTAGAACCTTTTTAAATTAGTCCCTCCTTTTTGCATGCTTTATGTTGAACTTCCCTGTAGGCTTGGTACTCGTATGTATGTTTCCGCTTGCATGAATAAATTTTGCGTTCTTTTTAAGAAAATTTCCTTCAATTATCAATACTGTTGTCATGTCGCGTGCACATTAAAGCTTCTAATTTTACTTCTTCTTCGGATGTTCATATGATTGCGAGCACATGCTTGATAGGATAATCATCTGAAAGTTTTCTGTTGCCTGCCATACCGGGTTGTGTGAGCGCGTTCTGGATCGATTATTGCTATCGATCGAGAGCCCATTTATATGGTCTCGAGCGTGTATGTCCTACTGCTAAGGTTGTGGTCGCAGAGTGAGCTTTCATGACCTGATAGGGCGACACGTAGCGAACATAAGGTTGTGGCTCTCGATAAAGTTGCCATGTTCACTCGTGAGGGGGTTGAGGCTCATAAGGCCACTGAGAAAGAGCTTGAAGCCCGGCTCGCTTCGTATCAGGCTCAGCAAGCTCAAGCGGAGGCTCGTCTTCTGGAGATCTTGCGTCATGAAGCCGTGGCTCAGCAAAAGTAGGATGAGCTGACCAAGCTGCTGAATCGCCCGCCGGCCTAAAACATTTGTATCTTTTTCTTCCCTTTTGTACATACTCATGGATGAAAGTATTTTCTTTTTGTTTCTTTCATGAATTGTATTTTGTACCCATTTTGGTTTATGAATAAAAGATACATTTTTTTGTCAATGATATGTCTCCTTTTCATTGAATGTATTCTGCGGGTATTCTATCTTGATTTCCTTGCAGGATAGCAATGGCTCAGGACTCAGGGTTAAGATCTGCTTCCTAAGGCTTTTGCATCTTATGAGCCGCGAGGGTCTCATAAAGAGTTTTTCTCCCTACAAGTCGAGAGGATCCCATAGGTGTGAGTTCTTCTTAAAGATCGTGAGGATCCTTAAGCGAGTTTTCCCTTGAGAGTCGTAAGGATCTCACAAGAGAGTTTTTCTTCCTTACAGGTCGTGAGGGCCTGCAAGTGCCGGATGTGATCACCCTTATCCGTGTTTCACGGAGTCAGGGGTCTCTCAAGGTATCGTAGTTTAAAGACGTCACGGTCAAGGTTAAGGACCTCATAGTCCGTGGATTTAAGGACTCCACAGTCCGCTGTTAGTTTTAAGACATCACGGTCAAGGTTAAGGACCTCATAGTCCGTGGATTTAAGGACTCCACAGTCCGGTGTTTGGTTGCAGGGACCCGTCACCTCTTTGAAGACGTTGAGGAATTACAACGCCGGGCATCAAAGGAGTGAAGAGATGTACCCTTAAACCAAGGCAAAGTCTGTAGGGAATCGGGATGGTTGATCGTTAGTTTTAAGATATCACGGTCGAGGTTAAGGACGTCATAGTCCGTGGATTTTAAAGACTCCACAGTCCGGTATTTGCTCTGGATGCTTCACACGGGTTCACTGCCGTGCTTGGCGAGGACCAGGCTCCGCTCTGGACGTTTTCCACGGGGTCAAAGAGTGACATTATCCGCGTTCCACGTAACCAGGAATTTTGCGCTAGATGCTTCACACGGGTTCACTGCCGCGTTAGGCGAGGACTAGGCTCCGCTCTGGATGCTTCGCACGGGTTCACTGCCATGCTCTGCGAGGACCAGGATCCGCTCTGGACGCTTTCCACGGGGTCAAAGAGTGACATTATCCGCGTTCCACGTGACCAGGAATTTTGCACTAGATGCTTCACACGGGTTCACTGCCGCGTTAGGCGAGGACTAGGCTCCGCTCTGGATGCTTCGCACGGGTTCACTGCCATGCTCTGGGAGGACCAGGATCCGCTCTGGACGTTTTCCACGGGGTCAAAGAGTGACATTATCCGCGTTCCACGTGACCAGGAATTTTGCACTAGATGCTTCACACGGGTTCACTGTCGCGTTAGGCGAGGACTAGGCTCCGCTCTGGATGCTTCGCACGGGTTCACTGCCATGCTCTGCGAGGACCAGGATCCGCTCTGGACGTTTTCCACGGGGTCAAAGAGTGACATTATCCGCGTTCCACGTGACCAGGAATTTTGCACTAGATGCTTCACACGGGTTCACTGCCGCGTTAGGCGAGGACTAGGCTCCGCTCTGGATGCTTCGCACGGGTTCATTGCCATGCTCTGCGAGGACCAGGATCCGCTCTGGACGTTTTCCACGGGGTCAAAGAGTGACATTATCCATGTTCCACGTGATCAGGAATTTTGCACTAGATGCTTCACACGGGTTCACTGCCGCGTTAGGCGAGGATTAGGCTCCGCTCTGGATGCTTCGCACGGGTTCACTGCCATGCTCTGCGAGGACCAGGATCCGCTCTGGACGTTTTCCACGGGGTCAAAGAGTGACATTATCCGCGTTCCACGTGACCAGGAATTTTGCACTAGATGCTTCACACGGGTTCACTGCCGCGTTAGGCGAGGACTAGGCTCCGCTCTGGATGCTTCGCACGGGTTCACTGCCATGCTCTGCGAGGACCAGGATCCGCTCTGGACGTTTTCCACGGGGTCAAAGAGTGACATTATCCGTGTTCCACGTGACCAGGAATTTTGCACTAGATGCTTCACACGGGTTCACTGCCGCGTTAGGCGAGGACTAGGCTCTGCTCTGGATGCTTCGCACGGGTTCATTGCCATGCTCTGCGAGGACCAGGATTCGCTCTGGACGTTTTCCACGGGGTCAAAGAGTGACATTATCCGTGTTCCACGTGACCAGGAATTTTGCACTAGATGCTTCACACGGGTTCACTGCCGCGTTAGGCGAGGACTAGGCTCCGCCCTGGATGCTTCGTACGGGTTCACTGCCATGCTCTGCGAGGACCAGGATCCGCTCTGGACGCTTTCCACGGGGTCAAAGAGTGACATTATCCGCGTTCCACGTGACCAGGAATTTTGCACTAGATGCTTCACACGGGTTCACCGCCGCGTTAGGCGAGGACTAGGCTCCGCTCTCGATGCTTCGCACGGGTTCACTGCCATGCTCTGCGAGGACCAGGATCCGCTCTGGACGTTTTCCACGGGGTCAAAGAGTGACATTATCCGCGTTCCACGTGACCAGGAATTTTGCACTAGATGCTTCACACGGGTTCACTGCCGCGTTAGGCGAGGACTAGGCTCCGCTCTGGATGCTTCGCACGGGTTCATTGCCATGCTCTGCGAGGACCAGGATCCGCTCTGGACGTTTTCCATGGGGTCAAAGAGTGACATTATCCGTGTTCCACGTGACCAGGAATTTTGCACTAGATGCTTCACACGGGTTCACTGCCGCGTTAGGCGAGGACTAGGCTCCGCTCTGGATGCTTCGCACGGGTTCACTGCCATGCTCTGCGAGGACCAGGATCCGCTCTGGACGCTTTCCACGGGGTCAAAGAGTGACATTATCCGCGTTCCACGTGACCAGGAATTTTGCACTAGATGCTTCACACGGGTTTACTGCCGCGTTAGGCGAGGACTAGGCTCCGCTCTGGATGCTTCGCACGGGTTCACTGCCATGCTCTGCGAGGACCAGGATCCGCTCTGGACGTTTTCCACGGGGTCAAAGAGTGACATTATCCGTGTTCCACGTGACCAGGAATTTTGCTGAATGTATCCGCATTTCACGGGGTGAGGGTTTGACTGTTGGCGATATGTATACCACCGAGCCATGGAACTGGGAGTGGCCGCTGTTCCGTTTAGCTTGAAGTTGTGTCCGTTGTTACAAGACGATCTCCAGGTTATTTGTTTACCGTCGAGATTTGGCTTCCTCTCATGACGAAACCTGGGGGGAGGAGTATGATCCCTTCTTTGTTTGCGCCCCTGGATTGTATACAGGGATTGTTGTAGTATCACCTGTAGGGCAAAAAGGTTTCATTTTTCCATCATTTCTTTTATTCTTTCCGCGATGCTCTATCATTTCAGCTTTTTATATCGCGAAGGTCGCGATTGCCCAATCATTTCGGCTATTTTTTTCGCGGTGCCCAACCATTTCGGCTATTTATTTTATTTTTACTCGCTGCTTTTTATTGCGAGTTGCCCCATCATTTCGGCTATTTTTCATGCATACATTTTTACTTGCTGCTTTTTATTGCAAGTTGCCCCATCATTTCGGCTATTTCGTAGGCATGTATGGCTTGCTAGCTTTTTCGCCGCAAGCTCGGATTTTGGACACCGATTTCGGCATCAGCACCGCTGCAACTGGGATGTTGCCAGGAGCGAATCATCATTTGCCATGAAAGGACTTAGGATTTGATACCGGTTTAGGCATCAGCATCGCTGCAACTGGAATATTGCCAGGAGCGAATCATCATTTGCCTCTGTCGATGTTGAACAAAGGTGGCTTAGCAAACAGGGTTAAGGTCCTGTCGACTAAGGCTTTTGACTTCATGAGCCGTAAGGGTCTCACAAAGGTATTTCTCCCTACAAGTCGTGAGGATCTTGCAGGTGTATTTTCTCCTTAGGGATCGTGAGGATTCCTAAGTGTATGTTCCTCTGTAAGTCGTAAGGATCCTACAAGAGGGTTTTCACCTTATGGGTCGAGAGGACCCACAAGGGTTGGACTTTGCTGGGGAAATGTTTATTTGTGCCCGTGGATTGTATACAAGGGTCAGTATTGAGCCTCTTGTAGGGCAATATCGGAGGTTGTGGAGGATTTGCTTAAGAACAGGTTCAGGTTTCTGTAACTTAAGACTTTCAAATCTCATGAGCCGTGAGGGTCCCATAAGAGGATTCTCCTTACGAGTCGTGAGGATCTCGTAAGTGTATTTTCTCCTTAGGAATCGTGAGGCTCCCTAAGTGTGTTGCTCCTTCGTGAGTCGTAAGGATCTCACGCAGGTGGTTTCTCCTTACAAGGTCGAGAGGACTCTGTAAGTGTCCTTTAACGAGGTTGCGCCCTTTCGGGTTTTCACAAACACTCGCCGGTAGTCCTGCTGTTTTTACTCACGGAGCCCTTTCGGGTTTTCATCCGTGCCCGTTTTGCTTATAGACATACCGTTTTTTTATTTTTTTTATATTTTTTAATATTTTTTTACAAGGTCGCGCCCTCTCAGGTTTTCACGAACACTTGCCGGCAGCCCTGCTGTTTTTACTCACGGAGCCCTTTCGGGTTTTCATCCGTGCCCATTTTGCTTATGGACATACCGTTTTTTTTTTATTTTTTTATTTTTTTTTTTATTTATTTTTTTATTTATCTCGTCAGCCTAAAGACGCTGCGGTAGTAGTTTTAGGGACGTTTCGGTCCGTCGTTAGTTTAAGGACGTTTCGGTCCGTCGATAGTTTAAGGACGTTTCGGTCCGCCGTTAGTTTAAGGACGTTTCGGTCCGCCGTTAGTTTAAGGACGTTTCGGTCCGCCGTTAGTTTAAGGACGTTTCGGTCCGTCGTTATGGGAAGGCCGGCTGCTGCTTGTAAAGTCTGAGCCTAGGAAGACAGTGAGCGGACATAGTCGTCGTCATTTATCATTGACCCCGGCTGTGGCTCATTAAACATAGTACTTCTTTAAGAAGCGGCCGTTTATTGGCCTGAAAGGCCTTTCACCGTGCATGTCCATGAGTAGATAGGCTCCACCCTGGTAGAACTTGTCTATGATGTACGGGCCTTCATAGTTTGGCTCAAATTTTCCCCGCTTGGCACGATTGGGGATCATAGGTCTTTTGACCACTAGTACAAGTTCGCCTTGGCGGAATATCCTCGGCCTGGTCAATCGTTCGTACGAGCGCGTCATCTTTGCTTTGTAGGCTTCTAGATGTTGTTGCGCTATGAGCCGGGTTTCATCGAGGGCATCAAGCTCCTCAAGCCGAAGGTGAGCATTTTCTTCGTTCGTCAGCTCGTGGTGGACTGCTACTCGTAGAGAGGGTAACTCTATCTCGAGGGGGAGCACTGCTTCCGTCCCAAACACCAACGCGTACGGCGTTGTGTTTGTGGCCGTCTTGAACGTAGTTCGATAAGCCCAAAGGGCTTCTTGCAGCCTTTCGTGCCAGTCTCTCTTATTCCTGGAAACGGTCTTTTTTATGATCTTCGTCAAGGTCTTATTGAAAGCCTCGGCCAGACCGTTAGCTCGTGGGTTGTAAACTGAAGAATATCTCCAGTCTATATTGTGCCGCTGTGCGAAGCGGCTAATCTTATGGCTTCGGTAGGCCGGCCCGTTATCGGAGATAATCTGCCGTGGAGTTCCAAACCGATAGATGACGTGCGTCTTGAAGAAGTGGAGAATATTCTCTGTCTTCACTTCCTTCAGCGGTACTGCTTCTGCCCATTTGGAGAAGTAATCGGTTGTCGCCAGGATAAAGCGGTGTCCCCGGGATGATGCTGGCTCAATGGGGCCGACTATGTCAGTCCCCCACATTTCGAATGGCCAACTAGACAACGTCGGGTGCAGTGGATTCGGATGTTGGTGGATGAAGTCTCCATGGATCTGGCATGAGTGGCATTGCTTCGCATACTCGAGGCAGTCCTGGATCATCGTGGGCCAGTAATAACCCATCCGTTTAATTTTTAACTTCATCTTTGAGCCTGCTTGGTGAGAACCGCAAAGTCCGTCATGAACTTCCTGAACGACTCTCTCTGCTTCGTCAGGTCCTAAGCATCTGAGCCATAGAGAATCAAACGATCTCTTGTATAGAATGTTGTTGACGAAAACGAAGGATAGAGTTCGTTTCATGAGCTGATGTCTTGAGGACGCTTCTTCAGGCATTCGGTAGGACTTAAAGTAGTCTATGAAGACTTCCCTCCAGTCTTCGGCCCTCTCATGGTCTTTTATTTGTAAGGTCGTCTGCTCAGTCGTTCCCTTTTCTTCGCATGATTCCGGAGATATTTCTGCCGGGGCGAGCACTCGACGGCTTTGTACCACGATTCTGACGTCATCGAGGTTCTCGTCAGCCAGTTCTTTAGCAAGTTTAGCCAACGCGTCTGCTTTGCTGTTTTCCGCGCGCGGTATGTTCTCCAAAGTATAGGAGGGAATTTGGGTCAATAGTTGTTGCACCCTTTCGCCGTACTTTACCAACTCCGGCTTGCACGTTTGGTAGTCACCATTTACTTGACTAACGACCAGCTGGGAATCCCCGTATATGAGGAGGTCCTCAATTCCTATGTCGATGGCGATCTCGAGGCCTGCTATCAGGGCTTCGTATTCGGCTTCATTGTTTGTCCTCGGCTCTGTTAAGGAGAAGGCGAAGCGCATTATCCCTCCTTGTGGAGTTGCAAAGATGAGGCCTATCCCTGATTTGATCATTAGGATACCTTGTTTCTGTTTCTTTATGGAGGACGCTCCATCGAAATAGAGTTCCCATCGGGTGGTTCCTCCGTTAATCGCATCAAATGCATGCTCGTCCGGCAAATCGCAATTCAGAGGAGAATTGGCCGGTATCGGGTGTTCGGCGAGGAAGTCGGCAATGGCCTGGCCTTTCACTGCCTTGAGAGGTTGATACGTTATTGAGAACTCCATCAAGAGCAGGGCCCACTTAGCAAGTCGTCCCGTCAGTATGGCTTTCGACATCAAATATTTGAGAGGGTCCACCTTTGAAATAAGACGGACTTCATGTGCTAATGCGTAATGTCTAAGCTTTGTTATTGCGAAGATCAACGCCAGGCAGTGCTTTTTAATGGGGGAATAGTTGCTTTCTGCCCCCAGCAGCACTCGACTTAAGTAGTAAAGTGCTCTTTCTTTCCCCTGATCGTTCTCTTGTGCCCATAATGCGCCCAAAGAACCTTCAAGGGCGGCCGTGTAAGGAATGAGAGGCTTTCCCTTCACTGGAGCAGCCAACACTGGAGGGTTCTGCAGGTACTGCTTGATCTCTTCTAGTGCACCTTGACATTTGTGATCCCAAATGAATGGGGTTCCCTTTTTCATCAGGTGGCTGTAAGGACGGTATTTGCCTGAAAGATTGGCGATAAACCGCCGGATGTATGCGAGCTTCCCTTGGAGAGACCGCAGCTGCTTGAGCGTTCTCGGCGGAGGCATTTCCATGATCGCTTTAATCTTTGCCGGATCTATTTCAATACCTCGGTGTCGAATGATGAATCCCAGAAATTTGCCCGAGGAGACTCCAAACGCGCACTTGAGGGGATTCATTTTCAAATTATATTGCCGAAGGCGTCGAAATACAGTCTCCAGATGCTTTAAGTGCTCCTCGTACGACATGCTCTTTACTACGAGGTCATCGATATAGCACTCGACGATGTCATGTATGAGATCGTCGAAGATCTTTGTCATGGCCCTTTGATAGGTAGCGCCAGCGTTCTTTAGGCCAAAGGGCATAACCCTGTAGCAAAATATACCCAAAGGGGTGCGGAAAGCGGTATGCTTCTGGTCTTCGGGATGCACTTTATCTGATTGTATCCTGATGAACCGTCCATAAAGGAGAAAACCTCGTGAGTGGACGTGTTATCTATCATTAGTTCGGTTACTGGTACTGGGAAATCATCCTTGGGACAGGCTTTATTGAGATCCCTGAAATCCACGCATATGCGTACCGTCCCATTCTTCTTCATTACCGGGACGATATTGGCAATCCAGTCGGGATATTGGACTTCTTGGATAAATCCTGAATCGATCAACTTCTTGACTTCGGCGTTGATGCTCATCTCAAGCTCGAGTCGCATCCTCCTTGGCGCCTGCTTGACTGGCTTGATATCTGGGGATATTGCTAATCTATGCACAGCAATCTCCGGGTCCAATCCTGGCATCTCGGAGTAGTTCCACGCGAAGCAGTCTTTATGCCGTAGAAGCACGTTCTTTAACGCAGCCACCTTTTCTTCGGATAATAGCTCGCTGACAAATGTCGGTCGCGGGTCGTCTGCCGATCCCAACTCAATCTTCTTGAGGTTATCTGCGGTAGTATGTATACCATCTTCCAGTTCTTTCGGAGCGGGCGGAAATTCCGAGATCAACTCATCATCGCTGTTCTCAAAGCACCGGGAAAGGTCATCTACGTTCTCGGGCTCTTCTCCTAATATCGTAATCGTATAACAAGTGCGAACCTGCTTCCTGGACTGAGGTGGGCCCGGTTCTGCTCTTGCGGCCTTGGGCTCATGCTTTTGCGGCGGCGTTACCTTCCAGCCGTCGGATAAAGCGAACCTACCCCGTCGGTACTGGTCCTCGACCCAGTTCTTGAAGGTGAAGCAGTCTTCGGTAGGATGTCCTATGGCTTGGTGATAAGAGCAATAACTCGGATGAGAGGCCTTGCTAGCTTGCTCAGGATGTCTAGACTCTGGAAGCGTGATCATTTGATGTTTTATAGCGAGGTTGAGTAACCTCTCCGTCTCGTCTCGAGGGAAGGAATACGCTCGACTCATCTTCTTCACGAGGGACAAACCTGAGCCGCTTCTTGATTTATTTCCGTCTCTGCGTCGGGCCTTTCGTACAACGGATTGACGAGGATAAGCGTCTTTGTCTTTTTCGGTACGTTGAGATAGACGTTGCGTCCTGGCCTTCTTGTAGATGGCCATCTCGCGGTTGTGGTCTTCCTGAGCTCTCTGACCCATTTTCCTGATAGGCTTGTTCGTTCGTTCTTCAAACGACGGACTCGGTGCTTCAATCGCGGGGTCTAGTTTTAATGAAGGGTTGGCATCTCCTGACAGGGCGTCCTCTTCTTCATCAAAGGTATATATAGTGTAGCTGCTGTGAGTCCGTTCCCGTTTTCCGGCTCTTGCGTATCCAAGCCCGAGTGTTTCCATCTTCCCGTTGGGCAATTTGCGTTGAGTCCCGGGGACATCCCAAATCTTGTTGTAGAACCGCGCCTGCCGAACGGTCTATTCTAAAGGTACTCCTTGGCGCTTCAATAGCTTCTTTAATCCATTTGTATAGTATCTGGGCAGACGGATGGGTTGGAGCCTGTCGAGCGTAGTATCTGAGCCGTGCCAGATCTCTTTCTCTATTTTCGACTCTGAGGATCGGTAAAATAGGATCACCTTCTCGCCCCTTCGCCTGGGAGGGACGTAAAATGTTTGCAGGTCCTGCACATCGTGAGCCTGAAGCGCGTCGAGGTCCTTGTAGTGTTCTCGCGGTACCATGGTGATTTGCAAACTATAGTCATCGCCAAGGGGTGCTTGTGTCAGCAGTCGATTGGAGAACACAGCATTAACTTCATCTTCTGAATCACTTCCGAAGACTAATACGGGGGCGGGTGTCCTCAGGTTGTTGCGTTGAGATGGCCCTGCATAAACTATCTCTTCCTCTTCTTCGGTATCGCTCCCGAAAATAGGGATGGTGGCGGCGGTTTTGTTTTCCGGATTGCGACACTTTTCTGTATCCTCGAAATCTGGCAAAAAGTATTTCGCATCTTCGTATTTGCGGACTTCGTTCACGGAAAATGGGTTTAACTCACCTGTTACGGTATACTCGAAACCATCCTTGAAATACTTCATACACTGATGTTGTGTAGAAGGGATGATATTGTACTCGTGTAGCCAAGGGCGGCCGAGCAAGGCGTTGTAACAGGTCTTGGCGTCAATGACATGGAATTTGATGTCTGTGATGAGAAGTCCGAAGCGTAATGTTAGTATCACGGATCCGAGAGTCCGTGACGATTGTGAATCGAAACCGGAGATAGTAATTTTGTCACGAGCAAGGTGTTGCACACTCATGCAGATTTCCTTCAACACCCGAACATTAAGGAGGTTGACGGAGGATCCATTATCCACCAGGATCTTGCCTATCTTGATATCATGGCAGTATCCGGAGACATATAGGGGACGGTTATGGTCGCACGTCCCGAGAAGGAGGTCTTCATCACCGAAAGTGACGTCGGCCGTATGCACTTCCTCCAGTTCATCCTTCATCCTTTCAGTGGCGAGGAAGGCTTGGAATTGCTCGGGTTCTTGTAACGCCTTAATTAGCGAGTCTCGCGCTTCTTTCGATAATAGGAGGGCATCGAGAATGCTAAGCTGAGAAGGTAGCTTCCTTAGGTGCGCGAGGATGTTATAGTCCACTTTACTCTTCCTAGGAGGGTCTTTGGCAACCAGCTCTCTCATGACTTGGTCATCTAAAGTGATATCTTCAGTGACCTTTTCCTTTCCCTTATCCTTTCTATTCCCGGGCCCGAGATTCTTTTCTGGGAGTGTGCGATTGCGCAGCTGAATGTTCTCGCAGATCTCCGATTCCTCCTCTTTCCCCGAGACAGATTCTTTAAAGAGAGGGCCCAGAGCCATTTCTTCATCAGAGTCGCTCCCAAAGGTGAGAACTTGTGACCCCCTGGCGTTAACCATGCAACAGTTGCCAGTCGTTCTGTTGTGCCCATCGACAGTACTTCTTCGCTCCCGACGGATCTTGCGTTTCATGCGCTTAAAATGTTGCCGATGAGCAACATATCCTTGCCACCATATCTTAAAGGCGTCGCACTCCTCCATGGGATGTGATATTTTCCGGTGATATGCGCAATAATCAGGGTGCCTCTCCACCCCATCGTGTGTGTTTCCTTCCGATGGCGGTAGCTTCATCCCCAGTGACATGGCTTTGGCAAACCTTTTTCTCGTCTTGAATATCTTCTTGTTTACTTCGGATGCCTTTCGCTCTGGTAGTTCAAGTCTCTCGTTCAGCTTCCCGCATTTGGCTCCTTCAGATGTGGCCATCTCACGCTCCTGGTCCGCTTTACATTTTAGACGAATCTCGTCTAGAAAAGCGTCGATCATTTCATCTGTTGGCCATGCACGCTCTGGTACAGGCTCTGTCTCCAGCTTTTCAATGCCAGGAGTTTTCCCATCATCGGTAAACGAGTGGGAGATTACGTTACAACTCGCCACATATCCTTCGGATTCGTCCGACGAGCTTTCTCCATCATCTTCCTCTTGAAAGATGTGGTTGAGAAATTCTTGGAGTGTGACAGGAGTTCGCGCCTTTTGATTGTATTCTTCCAACGCGTCGATTTGCTTCTGCAAGTTCATATGCTCTTTTCCAGGCTTCACGGACTTCTTGGATTTCTTCTTCTTTTTCTTCGAAGATTTTGACGGTTGGGCGTGAGTATTTGGGCCATTATCGCGAGTCTTCGTAGTTGGGCGGGGCTTCAACATTCCTTTGATAATTTGAGGTTCAAGAGGGTCCTTCCATTCGATCGCAGGGCACGCATGAAGGTCTCTCAGCATTCTTTTGGTTTTAGTTGATAGCACGACCTCCCATGGAGCTTCTTCAATAAAAGAACATGTTGCCCCCGGTGTATCCGCTTTCCTCGGAGCATGCGGCTGTGGTGGGTTCATCTTCCACTTTTCGGACAGTACAAACTTCCCCTGGAGGTATTGGTCTTCAATCCATCCTTTGAAGACGAAGCAATCTTCAATCGGATGGCCTACCGTTTGATGGTAAGGGCAATAGTTAGGGTTATTCACTTCGGTGGGTTGCGGCGGTCGCCTTGGATTTGGCAGGTTTATAAGTCTGTTGCGTATTGCCAGCTCGAATAGCCGTTTCGTCTTGTCCCGTGGGAACGAGTAAGGACGCTTCATCTTCTCATTATAATACCGACTTCTTTCCTCCAGTTGATCTGTCGGTTTTGGGGCGTTAGGTTGCTCTTGGGCATTTGCGACAAATGTTGCTCTTCCTTTACCCTTGTCATTCCGAGGTTCCGACTTCGGTGTAGGTGGTCTATGACCCATCTGGTCCATCTGAGCCAACTTGTCGATCAGGGCCTGGAATGTGGTTGGCTTAAAGAACATCATAAACTGGGAGATAGTTGCGTGAGGGTCTAGAGTTCCCACGAACATGCCCACCGCAGGTGCTTCCTCAATGCGTTGCTCACATCTCGACCACAAGTTCCGCCAGCGTATAGCGTACTGGACCCAGGTTTCGCCCGGTTTTACCCTGGCGTTAATAAGTGCAGTTATTGGAGTGCGTTCGCTGGCACTTGCAAATCGCTGAGTGAACAACAACTCCATTTCAGCGAACGTTTTGATAGAATCGTTCGGGAGTTCCGAGTACCATTCGAACGCTGTTTCTGATAAGCTGCCCACAAACTGGCGGAGCAACAACTTATCATCACCGCCGGTGTTACCGCAGAGGGCCCGAAACTGGGCGACATGTTGATGGGGATTGCCGGTCCCCTTATACACGTGGAATTTTGGTATCGTATAGCCTTGCGGGTATTTGATTTGGTCGTACCAGCTCGGATACGGCCGCCCCGTTTTCATGAGTTGACCAGCTGCCTCAGTCGCGTGGTGAACCCGGATTTGCTGGGCTATGTAGTCAGCCAAGTCAGCCTTAGAGATTGCATCCTCCTTGGCCGTTGAGAGGGCTGGTGGTGGATTTGACGTTTCTCCTCGGTCGTCTTCAAGAACGATCGGGGGATCCTCGGCGGGTAAGTCCTGCTGGATCATCATTCCTATCACATCTTGGAAGAGAAGGCCCATCCGTTGTATGTTGGCCGCTTGTTCAGCAGCCTCTTTGTCCCTTTTCTCCAGTGTCCGACGAAGGAATTCAGCATCGGTTTCTTCCTCTCGGCGTGCGTCTGAGGACGTTTCTGGGTTTTCTTTTGGCCCGGTGAGCGCGGCCATAGCATTCATCATTTCTTGCAGCTTCTGTTGCTGTTCTTGGGCTTTCGTCACGGATCGGGTTAACGGTCGGTGGCCCGTAGAAGTGCGGCTTTCCTCTTTTCCAGAGGCCATGTAAACAGTGTGCACCACCATGCCCCCAGACTTAGGGCGTCTGGGCTCAGTGCTTTTAGCCGTCGCTGCATGCTGTGGGGTCTTCTCCGGCCACCTTCTTTTATGAGTCAGTTGTTCCACAGCCTTTTGGGGTTTGGCCTAGTGACCAGCTTCCGGTTGGGTTTTCAGCTTCTTGTGTCGGCGGGAGAAGTTCGGATCGATGATCGAGTCCCGTGCCTGCCGCCAAACCTTATAGATTTTGGAAGATAGCCGTTGAGGAGATTGGGGCCGTTCTGACTCCATTTCCACAACCTTCTTTAACGGGGGAGGAGACCTCTTCAGTACTGCAGTAGGAGAATTTCTTCGCACTTTATTTAGCATTTCGAAGCTGTTCCCAGTTGGAACAGCAGCATTAACTTCTGCCACCTGGACTGATGGAGTCAACCCAGATGGGGAGTTGCCCCCAGCCTTCCTCACTCGGCGCCAATGGCGACGTCGAGCGTGTCGAGCGGACGGTATAGGGTCAGCGGTAAGAACGGTTTCGTTTTGCCCTCTGTCTGGGCGTGGGGTCGCAGTTGGTATTAGCCTGTCAAAGACCGATGTCCTTTGGGTAGTAGGAGCGGGAGCTGAAGCCGTTAATCTTGTAAAGACCGACCTTTTGGCCGGAGAGGCTGCCTTGACGACTTCTGGGACAGGAGCGGCCACTTTCTTAGAAGCAACCTTCTCTGAGATTGTAGGTCCCACGATGGGTCTGCAGGATTTCTGGCCCAGTCTAGAGAAGACCGAGGCGTTGACGTTGGGCGACTCGTTGAGAGGAGCCGTGGCAGGGGTAAGACGATCAAAGACCGACTTCTTGGGAGCCTCCGTTGTCAGCACTGGAGCGGCAAAGTTCGTCGGCGGGACCATGGTCCCAAAGAACAATCCTGTGGTGGCGCGAGTGACCTGTTCCACGGGCATTGTGAATAGCGAGGCGTCTTGGGGTCCGTAGGCTATACCTCCTGGCGAGGCAGAGCGTTGGTTGCAATTGCAGTCTGAGCAGTTGGACACTTTCACGGAAGTAGAAGCCATCGATCCTTTGCTTTCTGCAATAAGCCAGACGCCAATTCTTAGTATCTTGAAACCCGAGGGCAACCATTAGCGAACCGCGATTGGTTCGCAAGTCACGACACACGAAGTGTGGAGTGGAAAGAGGAAAAGGTCCCACCGGGCGTGCCAGAATCTGTTCCCCTCCGAAAGACGGCGCGACACCGCGTCTTGCCTGAGATTCGGGGCAGATGCTAATAGGTGCTATCCGTCCACCTCTTCGAAGATGCCAAGTTGATTTATGGCACCACGTATCGAAGGTTTAGACGGATGCGTCCGATGTAGCAGACTTCGTCAGATTCCCCCTCGTTTGAGGGGTTTTTGATTGTGGGGACGCTCTTCCCTGCAGGCGCAAGCCCCTGCAGTTAATTACGCTACCGCATTGCGGTAACAACTTTCTCCTTCTCCAGATGGTCACTTCGTGTCGTGGGTGTCTGTTTTGTATTTTGTTGCCCGTGGATTGTTTACGGAGACTGAGTTATGTCGTCGCCCGTAGGGCGTGGACTAGTCCAAATCCGTATTATCTTAGATTTGGGTTTGGGGGGGTTTTGGTTTGAGGATACGTCAGCCCTACTCGAGGCTAAGATCAACTCAAACGTTTGTTAAGGATACGTTAGTCTAACTTTGTGACTAAGATCAACTTAACGGGATCGTTTAGATCCGACAAGAGAGCGTTTGGACTCTAATGTTCCAGTTTAGGGACATAGTGGTCCATGAATGTGTGGCCGTCGGGACCCGTCACCTCTCTGACGACGTTGAAGGATTACAACGACGGATGTCAGAGGAGTTCAAGGATGTACCCTCAAGCCGGAGTCAATTGGGGGGATTTATAGTCCACTCTGTTTGAAGGTTTAAGGATACGTTAGCCATCTTTGAGGCTAAGATCAACTTAAACGGGACCGTTTAGATCCGACAAAAGAGCATGCGGGGCTCTATTGTTCTAGTTTAAGGACATTACGGTCCATGGGTAGTTTAAGGACATTGCGGTCCATGGGTAGTTTAAGCACATTGCGGTCCATTGTTAGTTTTAAGACATCTCGGTCAAGGTTAAGGACGTCGTAGTCCATGGGTTTAAGGACCCCACAGTCCATTGTTAGTTTTAAGACATCTCGGTCAAGGTTAAGGACGTCGTAGTCCATGGGTTTAAGGACCCCACAGTCCATTGTTAGTTTTAAGACATCTCGGTCAAGGTTAAGGACGTCGTAGTCCATGGGTTTAAGGACCCCACAGTCTGGTATGTACTCTGGATGCTTCACACGGGTTCACTGCCGCGCTTGGCGAGGACCAGGCTCCGCTCTGGACGTTTTCCACGGGGTCAAAGAGTGACATTATCCGCGTTCCACGTAACCAGGAATTTGCATTAGACATGAGTTTAAGGACCCCACAGTCCATATCAATGTGTGGTCGTCGGGACCCGTCACCTCTTTGACGGCATTGAGGGATTACAATGCCAAGTATCGAAGGAGTGAAGAGATGTACCCTAGAACCGGAGTGGATTAAATAGCCCTTGGCCCAATTTGGGGTCAAGACGAATTAATTATGTTATGAGTCCATTGGACCAGTTAATCACAAATTGAGGACTTATGGCCATCTTGGGCTAAGTCCAATCAGGAGAGGCTTTGCCTCCATCCATTTAAGCCAATTGGGCCAAAGTCTAGTGTTAAACACTACAGAGCAGTCAGCGTTGAACACTGGGAATGGGGTTGACAAGTTAGTGTTTAACACTAAGAGAATATTTGGTGTTGAACACCAGCAACAATGTTTTTTCAGGTTAGTGTTAAACACTAAGGTAATCAGTGTTGAACACTGCAAATGAAGATCTCAGATTAGTGTTTAAACACTAAGGTAATCAGTGTTGAACACTGCAAATAAAGCTTTTTAATTAGTGTTGAACACTAAGGCCCAACAGTGTTTTAACACTGGGTTCGAGAGTTTTAGTTTAGTGTTTAAACACTAAGGTAAGAGGGGTCACGTGGCAGCACGTGAGAGCGCCCTCCCTTCCTTTGTTCTGCTGAGATTATCGCGTCTTCCAGAGCATCACGTGCCATCACGTGATGGGCATTCAAATGCCTATGGATTAGAGCTTCTGCCGAGGGTCACGTGGGTCACGTGGGGTGCTGCCTCAAAGGGGCTTTCTGTAGATCTCTTGGGGGGTCACGTGATGACACGTGACCCTGCCTCTAGGTATTTTGTTTAGAGGCTTTGTTAATCTTCTTTTAGGAATTAAATTCCTCGAACTATAAATTTCAGAGGAATTAAATTCCTACTTCCTTTCGAAGACTTTGTTTTCTGGAATAGAGTTTAACTCTGAATTTTCTGTAGGAATTAAATTCCTCATATACGTGAAGGGCTGAATAGGGTTAAACCCTAATAAAAGTTTTTAAGGAGTTTAAACTTCCATCCTCTGTATGATTAAGGGAATTAAATTCCTGCTGTTTCAACAGAACTAGGTTCTTAATTAGGGTTAAACCCTGTTTCTTTTTTGTTCTGGAGGAATTAAATTCCCATAATATAGGGTCAAGCCCTCCTTTTATTTTAAAGGAATTAAATTCCTATAGTTCTGTGAGAATTAAATTCTCGTGCTTGCATTCCTTTTCCATGTTTTGGATCTGCATGGCAGGATCTCAACCCATTGAGAATTAAATTCTCAACCTTAAGGGGAGATGTGCACTTTGCAGATCCTCCATCAAAGAGAGAAGAAATATGTTCTTCTGTTTTTACATTATCAGAGTTAAACTCTGTTGAGAATTAAATTCTCTTTCTTTCAAAAGGCCTTCCCTTTCTTACCTAGAGTTTTTCGCAGAAGATCCGAGTCTTTTCAAAGTATCAAAGCTCTTCTTCTTTTTTTTTCTTCTCTGCGCATCTATATGTATGTATGTCTCTTGGCTCCTATTTATAGGAGAAGCAGCCGAATCAATCAGTTTTTTGACGAATCTTCATTGAGATTTGATTTGCATTCATCATTCATTTTGGACCTTTGGATTATTAGGTGAATTTTATTCACCATTGGATTTTAAATCCAGAGATTCTCCCTTGTTATTTTGGTTAGATTTAAAGGGGAAATCTTTCCAAACCCGAGATTTTCCATAGATAGATGATATTCTATCACCTCTGAATCTTTAATTTGATTGGCCCCAGATAATCACTCTCCTTTGGAAAGATTTAAATCTCTTTCAGAATTTAATTCTGTTAACACAATGGGCTTTGAAAGCTGGTCACGTGTGACCACGTGACCCATGGTCACGTGTGGGCACGTGACCCCCTTTGGAATGAGCCTTTTCCTTTCTTTTGCGCTCTGTCTTCTGATTGCTGCCTAAGCGTCACGTGCTACCACGTGACCCCTGGTCACGTGTGAGCACGTGACCCTTGTTTGAACTCTCTTTCTTCGGTTCTTCTGGAGAACGAGTCTGCTGTCTTGAACGTCACGTGCCAACACGTGACCCTGGTCACGTGGGAACACGTGACCTCTTCTGAAGCCTTTTCTTGACTTGATCAGAGAACTTGTGTGCCTTTGACGCTTGCATTTAAATGTCACGTGTCGCCACGTGACCCTGGTCACGTGGGAGCACGTGACTCTTTCTGAAGCCCATTTTCTTCAGCGTAGTCAGGAAACTGAACTTGACTTGATGATCCCTTTTAGGTGTCACGTGCCAACACGTGACCCCCTTTTTGAAGCTTTTCCCAGAAGCTTTCCTGATTTTAAATCAGGAAACAGATGCGTCCGGGTGCGGGACCCCGGTTGTTCCTCACCGGAGGAACTATCGTCCCGCTCGTGCTGCTGCTCGGGCCCAGGCTCGTGCGCTATTCACCGGAGGTATATATCACACTTGAATTTTTGTTTAACCTTGATTTCTTAATACAACTTTATCTTATTATTGATTGTCTTGATATTTCGTGCAGACGCAGGGCCTCTCCATCCCCAGAGGGGGACTCGAGGCCCGAATCAGTCCCATAGGCTGAGGCCTGATAGAGCTAGGGGGGAGGCAGCATTCCCCCTATTTTTTACCCTTGACTATCGCTATACCGGTCCTCATGCCGAGAGGTTCGGCCGGTATTTGGGGGACGAGAGCCGGATCGTGAAGAACTATCCACTTCACGTTGAGTGGGGCGAGCAGCACCAGCGCTCATTCGCCCTCTTCTTTGATCAGGCTCGGGTATGTATTAATATATATTTTCATTTGATCTATCCAATATATTTATTATTAACACTTGCAATCTAATAACAATGTTTTTTTTTTTGTATTTTCAGTTGGATTACGATTTTCAGCCTGTAGCCGACCCTGATCACCCGGGGAGGGTGCTCGACCTTCATGCTCTGTACAATGGCCTAATGAAGAACATGCAGGCCAAGGTTCGATACAACCGGAATGAGCTGAAGGCCGACTGCTACTCCCTGTGGATAGCGACCCCCGAGGCAGAGAGAGCGTCCCTCCTATCTACTCCGGCGTTTGCGAGAGTCGACGTAGAGACATGGCCTCTATTGTGCGCTTATTTCGACTCCGAACGCAAACAAGTATGTATTTTAAATTTAATTCATTATTTATGATATAATTTATTTCTTTGTGTTTCTTAATTAGAAAACTAAATGTTAATGCGTTGTGCAGAAACAGGCCGCTCAGAATACGGAGAACAGGAAGTCGGCGAAGAGGGGTCGCCCCACTTACACAGGTGGCTCGAGGAACATTACTCGAGCCATGGAGTTATCGGTAAATTAAGAGTTATTCTCTAATATTCTGCAATATTAAGAGTTATTCTCTAATATTTCTAATATTAAGGGTTACTTTCTAATATTGCAGACATCTCGGACCGTGGCGTCAGGTGGTACACCGAGCGTGCTGTCCGCATATCTTGCCGTCCACGGCACCTCGACAGATCCCGCCACGGGCGAGCTTCGATGTCCCGACGTCGCTACCCAGAAGTACTGCGTAAGTGTTAATATTTTTTCTACCCAAATTTGAAATTTTAGTTTTGGAAGGTTCAAGTTTAAATTTTATACTTATACTTTACTACTTAATGTGGGTGTAGGAGCGGGTGGTTGAGCAGGCCCAGGCTTCGGGGATCGATTTTACCGGACAGAATGATCCGAGGCTGCTGACCCCAGTTCTGGACGCCGCACACGGAGGGCACCACGGAGGTTGGGAGAGAGGCCGGGGATTGGGCCCTAGCAGGGCCCATATGAGGTTGGACTCCACCCCGGCGGTTACTTCCTCCGTCTCCAGTGACCGGCATGTCCATCAGGAACTGGATAGCTTGAGGGCCACCGTTCAGGAGTTGAAGGAGATGCTGGTATGTATACTACTTTATAGTAAAATATCATTTCATATTATATACATATCAACATATCCATAATTAGTACGTAGCTTGAGCTTATTTGGTTTTAGACTTAAGTTTGATTAATCATACATACATATGTAATTAAAATAAACAACGCTTTTCCAAACTAGATATCCAAACAGGGTTTCGAAATAACTTAATAATGAAACGAATTCGAATAATACACAGTTTTTACACGCTTCTTACACACGTTATGTCCAGACGCGACAGGGTAGATCGGCCGAGCCTCCACATGCATCTCCTTCGGCTGCGGTTCCGCAGACAGCTCCTGTAGCTCCACCGCCCACTCAGACTCCCGCAGCCACGGCTCCGCAAGCGACTACCTCGACGGCGGCTGCGCAGACCACATCGCCAGCTCCACATGCCGCTCAGACTCCCTTATATGTAGCATTGCAGAGTGTATTGACCGAGGAGCAGGCGCGCGTTATTCTAACGTTATTCGGAGGTGGAGCTGGACCGAACTAGGGTAGCTTTTTGGTTCTTATTTTTTGAAACATGTATTTATATCACATTGTACTACATTTTGAAACGATATTGATATTGGTTTGTATTTATATCATATTCAGTTTTTGGGTTTCTTTTGTATATTATATATATGCGTGAGATGTGATTATGAATACTGCAATATATGATTTGATTGATGTATATAGTATTGTGCACAGGGCGGGAAAAAATCTAGCAGCCTATTTTTAAAAAAAAAATAAAGACAATATGTACCTACGGATTAAGCCGTAGGTATATATTTTGCCCCTACGGGCATATCCGTAGGGGCAAACTATCAGGAAACCTGATATTTTCCCACCTGATATCAGTGCAGGGTGTTGGGAGTGCCCCTACGGATATGTCTGTAGGGGCCACTGTTTATCCCCTACGAATTTATCCGTAGGGGAAAAATATCAGGTTTCCTGATATTTTCCCACCTGATCTCAGTGCAGGGTGTTGGGAGTGCCCCTACGGACTTATCCGTAGGGGCCACTTTCTATCCCCTACGGAGGTATCCGTAGGGGTAGAACAAGGACCTACGGATTTATCCGTAGGTATATACAATATATTCAAAAAAAAAAATACATATATGATTTGATTACCCCTACGGAGTACTCCGTAGGGGCTATAACACCTACAGAGATATCCGTAGGGGCTCGAATTTGCCCGTAGGGGCAATTTCAGGGCCTCAACTTGCACCTGCGGCCTTTGCACCTACGGGGTCTTTTTTCGCCCCTACATACATATCCGTAGGGGCAGTGGGTTGCCCCTACCGATAAATCCGTAGGGACAACCCTTATTTGTAGTAGTGTAATCAAACAGAGGAATCAGTAATTATCGAAGGCCTGATATTATTAGAAGAGAACATTCAAATTAAAATATTGTTGTGATGTAATCATCAGATTCTATTGGTAGTACAAAACAAAATTGTCTTACTGCAGATCATTTGGCATGTAAGCCAGTCCCAAAACTAGTGTAGCATCATTAATTAAAATTTAAAGAAAAGAAAGCTATCATGAGGAATCAAAGCCACAGGAACATGATCTTTCTTAGCATCAGCTTTAGTCGGACGTTTTGTGGTTACCGTGTTGTCCATTAATAAAGATGAAATAATTTGAAGAATAATTTAGATTCTATAAAATTATAAAATTGCTTTAATTTCAAAATTAAAAGGAATCCTATCCAGTCCTTAATCCTAATGATACTTGAACATACAATGGCAATGTAAAGTGCCCTAAGGCTACACATAACACTAAACTACCCTTAACTATCGTCCTTTCTCACTAAACTACCTTAAAGTATTTTTGATAACAATAAAATCCATTGACTTGATTACGGAAGCTTTTCACTGAAGTACCGTTAAATGTAGCACATTATGGGAGGCTGGGAGCTTACTGCAATATTTTTTTATAGGTTGTTTACTGAGCGATAGTTAAGCGTATTTTAGTATATAATTTACCCCTTAAATAAATATTTAACTTCATATCATGATACTTGTGCATCAAGTAATTGTCATTCTTATATAAAGAGACCTTTGGTCATATAATAAAGCATGTCTTTCTCCTCTCTTTTAACTTTAACATGGTATCGAAGTCAGAAAGGGTCAAGATAGTTAAACGGAGATCCATTTTGTAATTGAAAGCAGGATGATCAATCTTGTTGTCCGTCATATTGAACATCGCACGCAAATAGAGTAAGCAATAGAAAGTGCAGATCTCACCTTAAGATCAATTTTAAATAGCTAATAAATAGCTAATAAGTAGCTGGCTACAGTTTTTAAAATCAACAGTCTGCTGATTTTAAAATAAATAGCTAATATGGGGGGCTGATGTTACTCATCTAAAAAAAATTGATCTTCGTCGACGATCTGTGCTACTGTGGCGATCGATTTGTGCTATGGAAATTGATCTAGAGGTTGAAGACCCGATCTTCGTCGACGGCGAGGAAGATGATCTGGGTTGAAGGCGAGGCTTCGAACAGGCGTTGAGGGCTGCGGCAGTCTGGAGAGGCAGCGATGAGGCAGGCGAGGGACGCAGCGGCTTGGATTTGGAGACGAGGGCTGCGGAAAGATAGAGGAGGCAGTGGGTAAGTTTTTTTTTTTAGATTAGGGCTAGGGTTTATGAGATCTGCTCTGATACCATGTTAAAGCTAAAAGAGATAAGAAAGAGATGCTTTATTATGTGACTAAAGATCTCTTTATATAGGGATTACAATTACTTGATGCACAAGCATCATGGTACGGTGTAATCTCTATATATAAAGACCTTTAGTCACATAATAAATCATCTCTTTCTTCTCTCTTTTAATTTTAATATGATATCAGAACATGTCTTCTAAATCCTAACCCTACTCCTAAAAAAAGAATACAAGAGTCGTATTTTCAAACTCTTTGCCAATCCAGTGAGATTATTCATCAAACTTTTTGCTCATACACACCACAACAAAATAGCATTTTCGAAAGAAAAAACCGTCATTAGGGTAGGGTGCCTAACGGAGCGCTTGCGTAAGGTTTGGGCGGAGTTTCAAATGGAAAATACGGGAAAAGGATATGAGAAACGAAACCTTAACTTACAATATCATTCTCTTTTCCTAACAAAAATATTCACAACATCTCACAATAACAAACCAAAAAAGAGCAAAAGAAAAGATAAACAAAGAAAAGAAAAGAGCATTGCAAGAAAGTAAATGACATGGTAATAAAATTGCAAGTAAGTAAAGCATGAAAATAAATTGCAAGAAAGTAAAGCAAGAAATAAAGATACTAGGAACCATAGAACACATTACAAACCATGGGTTCAATAGCCTAAACTTAAACTTGCAAGCTCAATGAAGAGATTGCAAGATCAAGAGAAGGCTAAGAACACAAGGCAAATGAAGGCAAAAAGAAAGCTTTATTGTTTCCAAATGAAGATACAACCCTTGAGATCAATAACCAAAACTTAAACTTGCAAGCTCAATGAAGAGGTTGCAAGATCAAGAGAAGGAAAAGAACTCAAGGGTTCAAAGGAAAACAAGTTACAAATTACAAGAGTTCTAAAACAAAACTAAAGAGAAAAGTATGTTCTCTCCTTGCCAATGACTTGGTATTTATATGCAACATGGATTGCTTAGTAGCTTTTGGAAGGGAAATCATGATGCTTTAAATCACATTACCTCTTTAATGCACATCACATCACCTCTTTAGCATTTAATGCACATCGCATCACCTCTTTTAGCATTTAATACACATGTTCCCTACTTGCACCATTTCATCATGTCATGTAGCCTAGGCAACCCCACCATGGTCCATGTGCATACTTGCATTGTATTGGACCAAAATTGTGTGCACACATCTATTTGCAAAATAAGAACTCTTTGGACAATGATCGGTTTTCTGTTCTGTTTGCTGTGTCGGCTCACAAACGATATATTCATTCCCGCAAAAATTTCTGTGCAAAAGAGCCCAAGGTATCAAATGGCAGTGATACGCTTAAAAAAATGCAAACCAGTATTTTCTGGGCTGTATTTTGATAAACTCCCGAATGAGAAACAGCTAAATTCTGACGGTATTGAAAGCGTCTCGAAAAACCCTTCGATTTGATATATTATAGGCCTCATAATTCATCCGGGATCAAAATTTATGAGGCATCACGTGCCCACACGTGACCGGGCTTCACGTGCTCACACGTGACCATTTACAGGCAAAGTCTGTAGGCACTGAATAAAATAAATAATTAAATGGGGTCACGTGCCAACACGTGATGGGCCTTTAAAACCACTGAAAAGAATTAAAAGTATAATACAACAGCAAGGAATACCCCAATGGGGCATCACGTGCCCACACGTGACCAGAGGTCACGGGCAGACACGTGATGAGTTCCTAAGCCCACTGATTAATAGAATTAAAATTCTAATTAAATAATCAATTGAAGGGTCACGTGCCCACACGTGATGGGCCTTTAAAAACCCATTGAAGAGAATTAAAAAAGCATAATAAAACAGTAAGGAAAGACCCCCAATGGGGCATCACGTGTCTATACGTGACCAAGGGTCACATGCTTACACGTGATGATTCCTTAGCTCTTTAAAAACAACAGAATTAAATTCTGATTCAAATATTAAATAAGGGGGTCACGTGTCAACACGTGATGGGTTCTTTAACTCTTTAATCAATAGAATTAAATTCTAATTAAAGGAAATTAAAGACCCTAACTGGGAAAATATCTCTTTAAATTTTTCCAAACAAAAAGGGCTGTGCTCTGTAAAATGGAGCACCGTTGGATTAAAAATCCAATGGTGATTAAAAATCACCAATTTATGGAAAGATTTTATACAAGGAAAGATTTCCCTGAAATTCACCAAGAATAACAAACAGAATATCTTCTGGATTAAAAATCCAATGGTGAATAAAATTCACTGAGTGATCTAAAAGATCATGTTGGTTACAAAATCAATTTAAATCTTTCAATGAAAGATTGACAAAACAAATTGATTCTTTTCTTTCTCCTATAAATAGGAGCCAAGAAGAGAAGAGAGGGGATCGACTTTTTTTTAAGAGAAGAACAGAAAGAAAAAAAGAGGAGAATTTAATTCTCAAGAGAGAAAAGAAAATTTCTTTAGAAGAGAAAAGAAATCCTAGGTGAGAAAGGGGAAAGAAATCTAAGCTCCATAAAACAAAAAGAGAATTTAATTCTCAATTTAAGAGTCTAACTCTTCTGAACAAGAACTTAGTTCTTTCTTTGGTTGAAGATCTGCAGAAGCAGATCTCCTCACAGGTTGAGAATTTAATTCTCATCGGGGAGATTCTGCCATGCAGATCTAAAACTTAGAGAGAGAATTTAAGTTTAAGGAATTTAATTCCCCCAAATTCATAGGAATTTAATTCCTCAAAATGAAACTAGGGTTTAACCCAATATGAGAATTTAATTCTCCCAAATTCACAGGAATTTAATTCCTCCAAATAAAACTAGGGTTTAACCCTACGTGAGAATTTAATTCTCCCAAATTCATAGGAATTTAATTCCTCCAAGACAGAACTAGGGTTTAACCCTATATGAGAATTTAATTCTTCCACATACATAGGAATTTAATTCCTCTAAAACATAATTAGGGTTTAACCCTACAGAGAATTTAATTCTTAAAACAAAGAGACTCGAAAGCTCTCCAAAAACTTGGTCACGTGGTGACACGTGACCCCTGTCCTCAATGATCAGAAAAGAAAGAATAAAACTAGGTCACGTGCCCCCACGTGAACCCTAGAACGGATCCCTCAAAAATGAGAAAGAAAAACTTAGAGGCAATGCCCCACGTGCTTCCACGTGACCCTCAAAATAAAGGGAACAAAATCAAAGGCAGAATCAATTTTGGGCGCCCTCACGTGTCCCCACGTGACCCCTTAATAAACACTTTAATAATCAATACATGGATACCCATCACGTGCCAACACGTGATGGCCTGAAGACTAAAAGTGTTTAACACTTATTTGCAGATTTGAGGGTAAAATAAAGGAGGTTTATCCCAATTCTCAGGCGCCTCACGTGACCCCACGTGACCACCCCATTTTTAGTGTTTAACACTATTTTGAGCATTTTGTCCTCAGTGTTTAACACTGTTTTAAAACGCATCACGTGGGAACACGTGATCGCCAAATATCTTCTAGTGTTTAACACTATTTTAAAACCGATCTAGCCCAAATTGACTAAGTCTTCCAGAGGCAAGACTTCTCTTTGACTGAGCCTCCAATATATCCTTGTCTTCCAAGAATGATCATCTCATATGGCATATGACTGCTTAGCGCTCAATAAAAGATAAAGACATGGTCAGAACCCAAAATCATGTTTAGCATTGCTAGATAATGGGGGGCTGAATCAAGACAAATGTTCAACAGTCTAACAAAAAGGCCAACATTTCAAACTTAATTGGACTTAGCCCAAGATTGGCCATAAGTCCTCAATTCAGACTTAACTGAGCCAATGTGCTTATAATCTAATTAATTGATCTTAGTTCCAAATTAGAGTACAGATCACTTAATCCACTTTAGTTCGAGCGTACATCTCTTCACTCTTCTGATATTTGTCGTTGTAATCCTTCAACGTCTTCAGAGAGGTGACGGGTCCTGACAACCACACATTTCACGGACTATGATGTCCTTAACCTTGACTGTGAGGTCTTTAAACTCACGGACTATGATGTCCTTAACCTTGACTGTGAGGTCTTTAAACTCACGGACTGTGATGTCCCTAACCTTGACCGAGATGTTTTTAAACTAACATTGGACCGAGATGTCCTTAAACTAACAATGGACCGTAATGTCCTTAAACTAACATTGGACCCCCATGTCCTTAAACTGGTAATCGACTGCAATGTCTCTAAACTAAACAATAGAGCCCAAATGCTCTCTTGTTGGATCTAAACGATCCCGTTGAGTTGATCTTAGTCTAAAAATTAGACTAACGTATCCTTAACAATTCGTTAAGTTGATCTTAGTTTAAAATTAGACTAACGTGTCTTAACGTATGTTTAAGTTGATCTTAGTCTCAAATGAGACTAACGTATCCTTAAACCCAACCCCCAAATCCAAATCTAAGAAGATACGGATTTGGACTAATCCACGTCCTACGGGCGATAACATAAATTAGTCTCCGTATACAATCCACGTGCAACCAAAAACAAAACAAACACTCACGACACGAAATGACCATCTGGAGAAGGAGAAAGTGGTTACCGCGATGCGGTAGCGTAATTAACTGCAGGGGCTTGCGCCTGCAGGGAAGAGCGTCCCCACAATAAAAAAAACCCCTCAACGAGGAGGAATCTGACGAAGTCTGCTACATCGGCCGCATCCGTCTAAACCTTCGATACATGGTGCCATAAATCAACTTGGCATCTTCGGAGAGGTGGACGGATAGCACCAATTAGCATCTGCCCTCGGAATTCAGGCCCCGGACGTCCCAACGTCGCGGTCGCGTCTCCGTATTCTGCGGGGAACAGATTCTGGCATGCCCGGTGAGACCTTTTTCTCTTTCCAGTCCACATTTTGTGTCGTGTTCGCGAACGAATCGCGGTTTGCTGTGGTTGCCTGTGGATTCGAGGTACTAAGATTTGGTGTCTTGCTCCGTGCAGAAAAATAGAAGATCAATGGCTTCAAACTGCACTAACTGCAACTGCAACTCTCACCCCGTCCTGTCCGGAGGAGTGACTTACGGGCCCCCAAGCGGCCTTCCTTTTCAAGATGCCAGTGGAGCAAGCAACTCAGGCCACCACTGGGCTGTTCTTTGGGACCATGATCCCACCTATGAGCTTCAATGCCCCGTTGCTGTCGCAAGAAGCCCCGAAGAAGTCGGTCTTTGATTGACTCACCACTACCGCGGCCTCTCTCAACGGGTCGTCCAAACCAAGCACCTCAGTTTTCAGCAGACTGGGCCAAAGCTACAACGGGCCCGTGAAGAAGCCCGCAATACCAGAAGGAGTTATGCCGAAAAGGATAACCATTCCTGCTCCCGAAGTCTTCAAAGCGACTTCTCCTGCCAAAGGGTCGGTCTTCACAAGACTGACTGTTTCAGCTCCCATTCCAATCGAAATCGTCAAGGCTGCTTCCCCTACTCGGAAGTCTGCCTTCGATAGGTTGGCCGTCCCCGTTCAACGGACGTCGGTCTTCGAGAAGCTGATACCAGCAGCACCTGACCAGAACAGGGGGCATGATGAAGCCGCCCCCATAGCTGAGCCAGTACCGTCGGCTCGACATGCTCGACGTCGCCACTGGCGCCGAGTAAGGAAGGCTGGGGGCAGCTCTCCTTCTGGACTGACTCCGCCGGCTCCAACAGTGGAAATTGATGCTGCTGTTCTAACTGGGAATAGTTTTGAACCAGGAGGGTACGCAAGAACTCTTCGAAGGTCGTGCTCAAAAGATCTTCTCCACCTATGGAGAGCACTACAAAGGTGAAGCCGGAACAGCCCCCTCAACGGCTGTCCTCTAAAATCTACAAGGTCTGGCGTCAAGTCCAAGACTCGGTAATTGATCAAGATTATCCCCGCCGACAGAAAAATGTGAAAGTTCAGCGGGAAGAGGATCGTCCTGTCAAGCCACAAAAGCCGACAGCTACTTGGGTGCCCACTGCAACGGCCTCCTCAATTTCGACCGCTCATAAGAAAAGAAGGCCGGAGAAAATCCCTGAGTCTGTGACGAATCGCAAGACCACTGAACCTAAACGCCCCAAGTCTGGGGGCATGGTGGTGCACACCGTCTATATGGCGTCTGGAAAAGAGGACAGCCGTATCTCCACAGGTTATCGACCGCTTACGCGATCTGTAACAAGGGCCCAGGAGCAACAACAGAAGCTCCAGGAAATGTTGACGCAGATGGCCGTACTCACAGGGCCAAAAGAGAGCCCGGAAACGTCATCAGAGCAACGTCAAGAAGAAGAAACTGATGCTGAGTTCCTTCGCAGAATCCTCGAAAAGAAAGACAAAGAGGCAGCGGAACAAACTGCCAACATAAAACGAATGTCATTCTTATTTCAAGACATGGTCGGGATGATGTTACGGCCGGATCTTCCAGCTGAATATCCTCCGATTATCCTCGAAGACGACCGAGGGGAGACATCAAACCCTCCTCCGGCTCTTTCAGCAGCCAAGGAGGAGACTATCTCCAAGGCCACTCTGGATGATTACATCGCTCAGCAGATACGAGTTCACCAGGCAAATGAAGCGGCCGGTCAGGTTGTTAAGACTGGACGACCCTATCCGGGTTGGTACGACCAAATAAAGTACCCGCCGGGATACACAATCCCCAAATTCCACGTATATAAGGGGACGGGAAATCTGCATCAGCACGTCGCTCAATTCAGAGCCTTGTGCGGCGACACTGGAGGTGATGATAAACTGCTACTTCGCTAGTTCGTCAGCAGCTTGTCGGAGACGGCGTTCGAATGGTACTCTGAACTTCCGAACGACTCCGTCAAAACTTTTGCGGAGATGGAGCTATTATTTACCCAGCGTTTCGCGAGTGCTAGTAAACGCACTCCAATAACGGTATTGATCAACGCCAGGGTGAAGCCAGGTGAAACGTGGGTGCAATACGCGATACGGTGGCGGAATCTATGGTCGAAGTGCGAACAGCGCATCGAAGAGGCTCCTGCGGTAGGCATGTTCGTGGGGACCCTTGACCCTCAAGCAACTATATCCCAATTCATGATGTTCTTCAAGCCGACCACGTTCTAGGCCTTGATTGACAAGCTGGCCCAAATGGACCAGATGGACCATAGGCCTTCTTCTTCAAAGACGGGGCCTTGGAATGAAAAGGGCAAAGGGAAAGCAACCTTCGTTACCAATACTCAACAACAGCCGAGCAACTTAAAGCCGGTTGTTTGCCAAAGCAACGTGCGTCCATGCCCATCCCTCGAGGAGAGACTGGGACGTCCTTACTCGTTTCCCCGGGATAAAACGAGGAGACTGTTCGAGCTGGCAGTACGCAACAGACTCATCAATCTGCCGAATCCAAAACGTCCGTTGCAGCTAGGCGATGTCAACAATCCTAATTACTGCCCTTACCACCAAGCAGTAAGCCATCCAATCGAAGATTGGTTCGTCTTCAAAGGCTGGATTGAGGACCAATACCAACAAGGCAAGTTCGCATTATCCAAAAATTGGAAGGTGAACCCACCACAACCTCACGCCCCTAAAAAGGTGGACATGCCGAGGGCATCATGCTCATTCATAGAGAAAGTCCCTTGGACCGAAAAGTTCGTAAACTAGAAAATCGCCTCGAATACGGCAACGATGGACAACTGTAACATCCTAGTTCGATCATACGTTTCTTTTTCTTTTTCTTTTGGATATATTAGGTTTTGTTTTATTTTTTATTATTATAACTTGGAGTTTAATACTTTTAATCAAAATATATACATATAATTATGGTTTTTCAAGTTTGTTAAATATGTATATTATTAGTATTTAAATATTTATTTGTTTAACACTATTTTATAACTATATTTATATTTTAGTATCATAGTTTAAACAAAAGATATTTTATTTGGTATTTTTTTAAACAATACATATACATAAGATTTTACCCCTTTTTAAATTCTATTTATAAGATATTTTGTCTTACGATATTTATTTGGTTAAAATATTTAATTTTGAAAAGTCATGAGAGCCCCTGTTAAATCTTTTAACAATATAAAAATTTTTACTAAACTAACAACTCAATTTTCTCTCTCCAATCACCATATATGTCTCACCTGATAACTTTATTCTTTTAAACCAAATATTATTCTCTCTCTCCAAACAAATATCTTTTTCAACAGATTTCTTTCTCCCCATATTCTATTCTTCCTATTTATATATTTCTATATCACTAACTATATTTCACCAAACCCCCGCTCTCTTTCAATATATATTTCCTAACAAAATCTCTCTCTCCCCCAATCTAATCTAATCTCTCTCAGCAGATTCTCTTTCTCAAATCTACTCTCTCTTTAATTATTTTTTCTACAAACCTATATACATACATACATATATATAATTGAAGATATTTTGTTATGATAGTTTAACTGAAAATATATTTTAGTTGTTTGATATCATAAAATCCTATATATATATAACTAATTGTATTTATTTTCATAAACCCATAACCATATACATATCTACATATATTTTCACTATATACTAATATGTATATATACATATACTTTTCTATTATTCTAACTATATACAAACTAATATGTATGTATACAACTTTTCTAATATCTTATAGAAGTATATACCAACCCATCATGTCTCTCTTTTATAAAATCAAATCCAAATCTCATCTCATCAGAATATTTCTCTCTCCAGTTATAATAATCTCTCCAATCTTTAACAACATCTCTCTTTTCTATAAATAACAACCTAATTATTATCATCTCTCCCCTTCTCATATAAATCAACCTTCTCTTTTTCCCATCACAATATTTTCTTCTTCTTCAAATTTAGCCGAGCAATCAAACGTTGGAGTTGTTCTTCGTGTCGTCGTGTTTATCTGTCTCCGAGGCAAGTACTCTTACTCTTTTATTTTTTTAGTCGATGCAACATCGGCAATTCTCTAAATAAATTATTAAGTTACAATATTTAAATAAAATTATAATATTTTGCCGCTTTCTTAATATATCTTATAATACTTGTACATATGATGAAAACCCTAGAATTTAGAATACCTATTAATCCTTTCATCAAGTGAACAACTGTAAAAGTGAAAGCGTAATAAAATAACTTTTAACATGTAAATGCGGTTTAATATATAAAAAGCTTTATAAGTAATTATATGTTTCTGTTGCAACAATATTGGTATATACTAGCATGCAAAATGTCAACACTTATATCCTAATCTAAAACATAAAAATATACCATTATTACTGTTAATCAATAAACGCTTTGGGCTTAATATTTTATATATAAATTAAACTTTCTACATTATCACTCCTTATAATATCGCTGCACTCTATGTGCCCTAGTCATATAAATTATTTTGATACTATAATTTATATTAATATTTTCTATTATCACATGATTATAAAACTTATTATCAGCACTTACATGATGGCTAGTCAATCTGTCAGTTATTTTATCTTACTTACTATTATCTCGTAATTATACTATTACTACTATCCGCTTTATGCATCCGTAATTTGTCATTCCTATTTAACTATATTAACCCTTTAAAACCATATTTCAGTTTATTATTCTTTTCAATAAATAAACCCTGATGTTAAATACAGATACTTGCATATTTATGTTGAGTCTTGTTTACATTTTTGACCTTATCATATTCTATCATCTATATTTAACATTTTACTTGAGACTATGATTGTCGGTATGCTTGAGAAACCTTAACATGCTATTCTTGTTTATGGACACTATCATTTTATAACTATTGTATTTGACATGCCATGATTACTCATTGTTTCAGACTACTCATATTAAAACGAGTTCTCTAATTTGAATGCTGAATTACATGACATGACATACTACTATTCACCGGTTTTATTTCCATACAATTACCATACCACAAGTTCCTGTCTTTTCAGCATTCTTATTTAGTGATTTAATTTTTACCATAGCAGCTATAAATACATGGGTGTTGGGATAGTTTGAGTGTGCGTTGTACAACAGGATCTCAGGAGTCTCATGCCGGCAGCTCGTACTGGGCTATAGCGGTCTCATGTTTACAGCTCGTACCGGGCTATAGCGGTCTCATGTTTACAGCTCGTACCGGGCTATATCGGTCTCATGTTTACAGCTCGTACCGGGCTATAGCGCGTCTCATGTTTACAGCTCGTACCGGGCTATAGCGGTCTCTTGTTCATTCCACAGTTGGGCCCGTGTTTCCTAGCCCCTGGAACACCACTCTTGGGTTAGGAATACTCCTGCAGAGGTTGACGCACACACTCGAGCTTACGATAGGATAGTTTACCTTTTAGGGACCAGTTAGGTTCTGACTTGACCTCTTACATACATGTTTCATAGTGTCAATGCATCTAATTATCTATATACCTGTTTTTCTTGCGCACCGGGCTTCACTATTTTCATATATTCATGTTATCATGCTACATACACACTTTTTACGTTGAGTACTTGCTGGGATGTTCTGACATCCCTGAGATTTGCCTTCTCAGGTTTAGAGACAGATTTTTTAGGCCGAGCAGGATCGCAGCGGCTACCAGGACTTTGCCGAAGATCAGTAACTTATAAGTTTATTTCCTTTCTGTTAGTAGTTAGCATGTGCGCCCTTGTGGGACATTAGGACTTTTGTATCTCTTTTGGTCTTGTTTTTATTTCGAATCTAGTGTATCAGATCTTTATTTGCATCAATTATTTAGTGGACATATTTTTAGTATTCTTTGTGGTTTCGTTGCTGCATGATTATCAGTATTATTCCTTTCGATATTGGATTTTATTTTTGACAGGTCAATCTAGACAGCCTTATATGACTATAGAAGGATTTTTCCTTACCGTAGGTAGCACGGCTGGCCTTCGTCGCTTTCCATATTCCGTATTTTGGAAAGCGGGGCGTGACAACTGCAATGTCCTAAAACTTGCAACGGACCGAAACGTCGTTAAACCAACAATGGACCGCAATGTCCTAAAACTTGCAATTGACCGAAACGTCTATAAACTACTACTGACCGCAGCATCCTAAAGCTGACGCAAAAAAACAAAAACAGTATGTCCATAAGCAAGATGAGTACGGATGAAAACCCGAAAGGGCTCCGTGAGTAAAAACAGCAGGACTACCGACGATATTTGTGAAAACCCGAAAGGGTGCAGACTCGTTAAAAAAAACGGTACGTCCATAAGCAAGATGGGCACGGATGAAAACCCGAAAGGGCTCCGTGAGTAAAAACAGCAGGACTACCGGCGAGTTTTGTGAAAACCAGAAAGGCGCAAACTCGTTAAAAGACACTTGCAAGGTCCTCTTGACCCTGTAAGGAGAAACCACCCGCGTGAGATCCTTACGACTCACAAGGGAGAAATAAACTTAGGAATCCTCACGATTCCTAAGGAGAAATTACACTTACGAGATCCTCACGACTTGTAGGGAGAATTCCCCCTTTGAGACCCTCACGGCTGATAGGATTCAAAAGTCTTAAGCTACAGAAATCTAAACCTGTTCTTAAGCGGCCACCACAATCTCCAATACTGCCCTACAAGCAGCTCAATGCTAACCCTTGTATACAATCCACGGGCACGAATAAACATTTCCCTAACAAAGTCCCACCAGCGACTAGGGATATGCTCACATGGTGAACGACCCTTGGTAGTCCTCTCGACTTATAAGGAGAAAACACTCTTATAAGATCCTTACGACTTATAAGAGAACACACAGAAAACGCACCTACGAGATCCTCACGACTCGTAGGGAGAAACACCTTTATGAGACCCTTACGACTCATGAAGTCAAAAGCCTTAGTCGACGGGATCCTAATCATGTTTGCTAAGCCACTTTTGTTCGACATCGACAGAGGCAAATGATGATTCGCTCCTGGCAATATCTCAGTTGTAGCAATACTGATGCCTAAATTGGTATCAAATTCTAAGTCCTTTCATGGCAAATGATGATTCGCTCCTGGCAATATTCCAGTCGCAGCGATGCTGATGCTAAGACTGGCACCAGATTCCAAGTTCCATACTAGCGATAAAAAATCAGCGAGCCAAAAATGCATACAAAACAGCCGAAATGATGGGGCAACTTGCAAAAAAATCAGCAAGTAAAAATGTATGAATACAAAAACAACCGAAATGATTGGGCAACTCGCAATAAAAAGTAGCGAGTAAAAAGAAAAATAGCCGAAATGATTGGGCACCGCGAAAAATAGCCGAAATGATTGGGCAATCGCGATTTTCGCGATATAGAAAGCTGAAATGATAGAGCATCGCGGAAAGAATTAAAAAAAATGATGAAAGAATGAAACTTTTTGCCCTACAGGTGAGATCACATCGATCCTTGTATACAATCCAGGAGCACAAACAAAGTGGGAACCATACCTCCCCACCATGCTCCATCAGAAAGCGAAGCCAAATCTCAACGGTTCATAGACAATCTAGAGACAACCTCGACATTTGTCGCAATATTGCAGACACAATGTCAACAAACGAAGAAAAGGAACATCCCTAGCTTCAGGGTCTCGACGTCAACATCGACAACTTAGAGATCACCAACGGCGTTTCTCCTCACTCCAACCAGATGCAGACGTGACGTCAACAACCGACCTCAGAGTCGCAACAAAACGGAGCCATGTCAAAGTCCCTAGTTCCAAATTTCAATGGCCACATCTACAGCCTAAAGACCAACAACGGTGTGCCTCTTCATTCCAGTAGGACGCAGATGTTACACCATCAAACGGAGCCACGGCATAGTCTCTAGATCCAAATCACGACGGTTCACAGACAACCTAGAGACCATCTCAGCATTCGTCTCGTTACACCAGACGCAATGTCAACAACGACGTTCCTTCGCAGTCCAGCAGGATGCAGATGCAATATAAACAAAAGACCCCATGGTCGAAACAAAGCGGAGTGACAACAAAATCCCAACTCCACCTCAGCATTCGTCTTGTTACAGCAGACGCAATGTCAACAACGGCGTTCCTTCGCAGTCCAGCAGGATGCAGATGCAACGTCAACAAAAGACCCCATGGTCGAAGCAAGACGGAGTGACGGCAAAATCCCAACTCCACCTCAGCATTCGTCTCGATACAGCAGACGCAATGCCAACAAACGAAGCAAAGGCCAAATTCCTAGCTTCAGGGTCTTGACGGCAACTCATATAAAACCTGAAAGACTATCGAAGATCATCTCACACCAGCGCGGAGTGGTCACCACCTCGACGTTCGTCCCGATACAGCAGACGCAACGACAAAGCAAACGAAGCGAATGCCAAATTCCTAGCTTCAGGGTCTTGACGGTAACTCATATAAAACCTGAAAGGCTACCGGAGATCATCCCACATGGAGCGGTCACCACCTCGACGTTTATCTCGATACAGCAGAAAAAATGTCACTACAGCGTCCTTCCTCCAATAGGATTCGGACACGCCAAAGCAAATGAAGTGAAGGCCAAATTCCTAGCTTCAGGGTCTTGACGGTAACTCATATAAAACCTGAAAGACCATCGGAGATCATCCCACACCAGCAAGGAGTGATCACCACCATGACATTCGTCTCGATACAGCAGACGTAATGACAGCAAATGAAGCAAAGGCAACATTCATAGCTTCAAGGGCTTGACGGCAACTCATATAAAGCCTGAAAGACCATCGGAGATCATTCCACACCTGCGCGGAGTGGTCACCACCTCGACGTTCGTCTCGATACAGCAGACGCAAAACCAATAAATGAAGCAAAGGCAATATTCCTAGCTTCAAAGTCTTGACGGCAACTCATATAAAACCTGAAAGACTATCGGAGATCATCCCATACCAGCGCGGAATGGTCACCACCTCGACATTCGTCTCGATACAGCAGACGAGATGGCACTACAGCATTCTTCCTCCAACAGGATTCGGACACGCCAAAGCAAACGAAGCAAAGGCCAAATTTCTAGCTTCAGGGTCTTGACGGTAATTCATATAAAACCTGAAAGACTACCAGGGATCATCCCACATAGAATGGTCACCACCTCGACGTTCGTCTCGATACAGCAGGCGAGATGTCACCACAGTGTTCCTCCTTCGGCGGGATTCAGACGTGACAATCAAATAACGGAGCCACGGCAAAATCCCTAGTTCTAAACCTCGACGGTTCGTCAACAACCTAGAGACAACTGCGACATTCGTCTCGATACAGCAGACGCAATGCCAGCAAACGAAGCAAAGGACAAATTCCTAGCTTCAGGGTCTTAACGGCAACTCATATAAAACCTGAAAGACTATCGAAGATCATCCCACACCAGCGCGGAATGGTTATGACTCATCGGGGCTCCCCAAACCGAGCCTAACCTCAAGTAAAAAGCGGCATGGCAAAATTCCCAACGCCTGCTCTTCCGACGGTCAAACTGTCTAGGAAGATTGCTTGAAGACGTCTTGTCCAGCCCCCGAAGGGATCAGAGACACGACAGTCGCAAGGCTACTCGAACAGCAAGATTTCCTATCGAGGGATACATCAGCCAACGCGACGGTACGGCGGGCAAAACCCTAGTACCACAGACCCTAACGGACCTCTGTCGTAAAGATCAGAGGTTAACTGTGACGTTAGGACATTCTTGCGAGAACTGCTCGATTCGTCTCGACTCGTGAGGAAATTAGTGTCTTTGCGAGAACTTCTCGATTCGTTTCGACTCGTAGGGAAAAGCCTTAGGCAATGGGGATAAGGACCGGTTTCCTAAGCACTGGGGCCCTGCAAGTCGGTCCAAAATGGACTCTTGCATACTATTCACGGACCACTCTCCAAAGAGGGAAACAACCACTTACGAGTCCTCTCGACTTGTAAGGGGGAAAATTCTCTTGTGAGATCCTTACGACTCTCAAGAGAAAACGCACTTAGGAGTCCTCACGACTCCCAAGGAGAAAATACACCTACGGGATCCTCTCGACCTGTAGGGAGAAAAGCCTTTATGAGACCCTCATGGCTCATAAAGTTGAAAAGTCTTAGGTGACAGATCCTAACCCTGTCTCCTAAGCCATCGTTGCCCTATAAAGAGTTCAAGAGGAACTGTTATCTACCATCTATGGGGCCACACTTGCTAAAGCTATCTGTCACTGAAATGAAGAAGTTACTCATGAGCATATAAACTCCTTCACACCAGAGTAAGACATAAAGAAATAGAAGGGTGCGGCTTATGGGGCTGAGGGTTTGGAACTATATCCCTTAAGAGTTGAGATTTGAGTCAATGATAAATGACGACGCTTGTGTCCGCTCGTTATCTTCTCAGATCAAGATTCTGAAAGTTATATACCAACCCGAAACTGGTCATACGCCATGCATAACTCTACACTATTTCACCCACGTACATACTTACGTGGGCAAAGTAGTGGGGGGAATTTGTTTCTGTCAAAAATTTCTGCGCAAAAGAGCCCAAGGTATCAAATGGCAGTGATACGCTTAAAAAAATGCAACCAGTATTTTCTGGGCTGTATTTTGATAAACTCCCGAATGAGAAACAGCTAAATTCTGATGGTATTGAAAGCGTCTCAAAAAACCCTTCGATTTGATATATTATGGGCCTCATAATTTATCCGGGATCAAAAGTTATGAGGCATCACGTACCCACACGTGACCGGGCATCACGTGCCCACACGTGACCATTTACAGGCAAAGCCTGTAAGCACTGAATAAAATAAATAATTAAATGGGGTCATGTGCCAACACGTGATGGGCCTTTAAACCCACTGAAAAGAATTAAAAATATAATACAACAGCAAGGAATACCCCAATGGGGCATCACGTGCCCACACGTGACCAGAGGTCACGTGCAGAAACATGATGAGTTCTTAAGCTCACTGATTAATAGAATTAAAATTCTAATTAAATAATCAATTGAAGGGGTCACGTGCCCACACGTGATGGGCCTTTAAAAACCTATTGAAGAGAATTAAAAAAGCATAATAAAACAGCAAGGAAAGACCCCCAATGGGGCATCACGTGTCTACACGTGACCAAGGGTCACTTACTTACACGTGATGATTCCTTAGCTCTTTAAAAACAACAGAATTAAATTCTGGTTCAAATGTTAAACAAGGGGGTCACGTGTCAACACGTGATGGGTTCTTAAACTCTTTAATCAATAGAATTAAATTCTAATTAAAGGAAATTAAAGACCCTAACTGGGAAAATATCTCTTTAAATCTTTCCAAACAAAAAGGGTTGTGCTCTGTAAAATGGAGCACCGTTGGATTAAAAATCCAATGGTGATTAAAAATCACCAATTTATGGAAAGATTTTATACAAGGAAAGATTTCCCTGAAATTCACCAAGAATAACAAACAGAATATCTTCTGGATTAAAAATCCAATGGTGAATAAAATTCACTGAGTGATCTAAAAGATCATGTTGGTTACAAAATCAATTAAAATCTTTCAATGAAAAATTGACAAAACAAATTGATTCTTTTCTTTCTCCTATAAATAGGAGCCAAGAAGAGAAGAGAGGGGATCGACTTTTTTTTAAAAGAAGAACAGAGAGAGAAAAAGAGAGGAGAATTTAATTCTCAAGAGAGAAAAAAAAAAGAGAGGAGAATTTAATTCTCAAGAGAATAAAATTTCTTCAGAAAAGAAAAGAAACCCTAGGTGAGAAAGGAAAAAGAGATCTAAGCTCCATAAAACAAAAAGAGAATTTAATCCTCAATTTAAAAGTCTAACTCTTCTGAACAAGAACTTAGTTCTTCCTTTGGTTGAAGATCTGCAGAAGCAGATCTCCTCACAGGTTGAGAATTTAATTTTCATCAGGGAGATTTTGCCATGCAGATCCAAAACATAGAAAGAGAATTTAAGTTTAAGGAATTTAATTCCGCCAAATTCATAGGAATTTAATTCCTCAAAATGAAACTAGGGTTTAACCCTATATGAGAATTTAATTCTTCCAAATTCACAGGAATTTAATTCCTCCAAATAAAACTAGGGTTTAACCCTACGTGAGAATTTAATTCTCCCAAATTCATAGGAATTTAATTCCTCCAAGACAGAACTAGGGTTTAACCCTATATGAGAATTTAATTCTTCCACATACATAGGAATTTAATTCCTTTAAAACATAATTAGGGTTTAACTCTACAGACAATTTAATTCTTAAAACAAAGAGACTCGAAAGCTCTCCAAGAACTTGGTCACGTGGTGACACGTGACCCCTATCCTCAATGATCAGAAAAGAAAGAATAAAACTAGGTCACGTGCTCCCACGTGACCCCTAGAACGGATCCCTCAAAAATAAGAAAGAAAAACTTGGAGGCAATACCCCACGTGCTTCCACGTGACCCTCAAAATAAAGGGAACAAAGTCAAAGGCAGAATCAATTTTGGGCGCCCTCACGTGTCCCCACGTGACCCCTTAATAAACACTTTAATAATCAATACATGGATACCCATCACGTGCCAACACGTGATGGCCTGAAGACTAAAAGTGTTTAACACTTATTTGCAGATTTGAGGGTAAAATAAAGGAGGTTTGTCCCAATTCTCATGCGACTCACGTGATCCCACGTGACCACCCCATTTTTAGTGTTTAACACTATTTTGAGCATTTTGTCCCCAGTGTTTAACACTGTTTTAAAGCGCATCACGTGGGAACACGTGATCGCCAAATATCTTCTAGTGTTTAACACTATTTTAAAACCGATCTAGCCCAAATTGGCCAAGTCTTCCAGAGGCAAGACTTCTCTTTGACTGAGCCTCCAATATATCCTTGTCTTCCAAGAATGATCATCTCATATGGCATATGAGTGCTTAGCACTCAATAAAAGATAAAGACATGGTCAGAACCCAAAATCATGTTTAGCATTGCTAGATAATGGGGGGCTGAATCAAGACAAATGTTCAACAGTCCAACAAAAAGGCCAACATTTCAAACTTAATTGGACTTAGCCCAAGATTGGCCATAAGTCCTTAATTCAGACTTAACTGAGCCAATGTGCTCATAATCTAATTAATTGATCTTAGTTCCAAATTGGACTACAGATCACTTAATTCACTTTGGTTCGAGGGTATATCTCTTCACTTCTCTGATATTTGTCGTTGTAATCCTTCAACGTCTTCAGAGAGGTGACGTGTCCCGACAACCACACATTTCACGGACTATGATGTCCTTAACCTTGACTGTGGGGTCTTTAAACTCACGGACTATGATGTCCTTAACCTTGACTGTGAGGTCTTTAAACTCACAGACTATGATGTCCCTAATCTTGACCGAGATGTCTTTAAACAAACATTGGACCGAGATGTCCTTAAACTAACAATGGACCGTAATGTCCTTAAACTAACATTGGACCCCCATGTCCTTAAACTGGTAATCGACCACAATGTCTCTAAACTAAACAATAGAGCCCAAATGCTCTCTTGTTGGATCTAAACGATCCCGTTGAGTTGATCTTAGTCTAAAAATTAGACTAACGTATCCTTAACAAACCGTTAAGTTGATCTTAGTTTAAAATTAGACTAACGTGTCCTTAACGTATGTTTAAGTTGATCTTAGTCTCAAATGAGACTAACGTATCCTTAAACCCAACCCCAAAACCCAAATCTAAGAAGATACGGATTTGGACTAATTCGCGTCCTACGGGCGACAACATAAATTAGTCTCCGTATACAATCCACGGGCAACCAAAAACAAAACAAACACTCACGACACGAAGTGACCATCTGGAGAAGGGGAAAGTGGTTACCGCGATGTGGTGGCGTAATTAACTGTAGGGGATTACGCCTGCAGGGAAGAGCGTCCCCACAATCAAAAAACCCCTCAACGAGGGGGAATCTGACGAAATCTGCTACATCGGCCGCATCCGTCTAAACCTTCGATATATGGTGCCATAAATCAACTTGGTATCTTCGGAGAGGTGGACAGATTGCACCAATTAGCATCTGCCCTCGGAATTCAGGCCCCAGACGTCCCAACGTCCTGGTCGCGTCTTCCGGCGGAGAACATCCGTGATTTTAAGTGTATTTCCCGTATTTTGTCACGGATACCTGTAATCAGTAATTACTGAGCAGACACTGGTTAATAGTACCGATATATAACAAAACAAATAATGAATGAGCGGTATTTAAATGCAATTTTCTGTGATAAACATCCTCTTACTTTATTTATTTCATATCGTCTTACTCCAGCTCTATATCAGTTTGTATCTTTTTTTGTCTAATGTTTCCCTTCCTAACTCTGTTCAGGAAACTATGAGTTAGGCATAGGGATATGATAGAAAAATTGCAGACATCGAGATCTAATCACACTTGGGATCTGGTCAGCTTACCTTCACAGAAAAAGGTGGTTGGTTGCCGGTGGGATTTTGCTATCAAACATAATCCTGATGGCAGTGTATCTCGTTTGAACGTCTGACTTGGGGCATTAAGGGTGTTTTAGTGAAATTTATCCTACATCTCTAGTATAATTTTGTTTAATATATTAATATGTATGTTTTTGTTCATTGTTGTGAAGTCATAGTTTTATATGTCCTGCAACTCTAGATTGTCTTGCTAGAAAATTCAAACATATTAATATTAATGAAACTTCACATTTGCACACTGCTTTATTGCATGACATTATCATAACCCGGTACTACTTGAAAAATACTAGCAACCTCCAATAACATCCATCCATTATCGAAAATTTTCATTATTCGGCATGAGAAAGTGTTGTTGCTGCACTAGTTGAATACAATAGCCAAACGGTGTTGCTGCACTAGTTGAATACAATGGCTAAAAATTGCAATAAATTGAGTTGTGGCACGCAATCACTATCTTTAAAGCAATTTCCCTCCCTACAATGCAATATAGGGTTGTGCTCTTCTTTTGAACTCACAGTATTTGGAGCACAAGTATCGAGTAGGATTTCAATGATAGTTGATCTATTTGTAAGGTTTTAACACTATCCACAATGATAATTTCTGTATCAAATCTCTTGACAATCCTTTAGTAAAAGGGTCGGCAAGATTCCAATTTGTACGAATATAGTTAATTCCAATTATTCTCTCGTCATTGAGTAATTATCGAATATAACCATGTTTTTGATTTAGATGTCTACATTTTCCATTATAAACTTTATTAAGGGTCACCGGTCTGGTAGCTTCACTGTCACAATTGATGACAATCAGTGACATAGGCTTAGGCCGAATAGGTATCTCTAAAAGAAGATTCCTTAGCCACTCCACTTCCTTGCCACAATCAGCAAGAGCAATTAACTCAGATTCCATTGTGGAATGAATAATAATGGTTTACTTCTTTGATTTTCAAGAAATCGCAGCACCCCTAGAGTAAAAACCCAACCACTAGTTGATCATGACTCACCCAAAATTGAGTTCCAACTAGCATCACTATATCCTTCTAAAACCGTGGGATAACCGGTATAATGTAGATCATATTCTATGGTTTTCTCAAATATGCAAGTACTCTTGATATTGCTATCCAATGCTCATTACCCGTAAACCAGTATACCGATTAAGTCGTCCAATAACTTATGCTAGATCAGTTCTTATAGTATGCATAATATACATAAGACTATCGATGACACTAGCATGTTTCAATTGAGAAATTGCTCTTCTCTTATTAGATTCTAATTTAATACCAGGATCTAAAGGTGTAGACACAGTTCTTCCACTCAATTCATTGTATTTCTGTAATACATTATTTACATAATGAGATTGTGATAATATCAGAGTATCATCATTTCTGATAATTTTAATTCGTAAGATAATCTCGGCCAACCCTAAATCTTTCATATCAAATTTTGAAGAGAGAAGATTTAGTGTCGTTTATAAGATCCATGTCGAAATTGAATATTAGCATATCATTTACATAGAGACATATAATAACTACCTTATTATTAATTAGTTTGCTATAAATACATTTATCAGATTCATTCGGTTTGAAATCATATGAAACAACATTTTCGAATTTATCATGCCATGATTTTGGGCCTGTTTTAAACCATACAAAGACTTAAGCAATTTGCCAACTTTATGTTCTTGCCCCATAATGATACGACCCTCTGGTTGTTCCATATAAATTTCCTCCTTTAAGTTACCATTTAAAAATGCAGTTTTCATATCCATTTGATGCACATGCAACTTAAAAATAGAAGCAAGCGAAATTAATAATTTAATTGATGTAATTTTAGCAACAGGAGCATACGTATCAAAGAAATCAATCCCTTTCTTTTGTCTATACCCCTTAACAACAAGTCTAGCTTTATATTTATCTATGATTCCATTAGGTTTAAGTTTCTTTTTAAATATCCATTTAGAACCAATAGGTTTAGTCCTCTTTGGAAATTCTACTAATTTCCATGTTTGATTAAGCATTAAATAATCCAACTCATCATTAATAGCAACATTCCAATTTGCAGAATCTTGAGAATGAATAGCATCATTATATGTTAATGGATCACTTTCTTCAGAATATGTAAATGAAATTTCCACTAACTGTTATCTCTAGATGCTTCAATTAAATACATTCGAAAATCCGGACCATAAGTTTTTTCTACTCTTGCTTTTTTACTTCTAGGTTCCAATTCCTCATCATTAGAATTTGAATTAATAGCCAATTCGGAATAAGAATTTGAATTAATAAAGGAACAAGAAAATCGGAATTATTATCATTAATTCTAGGTATTTTAGAAAAATAATTTTCAAAAAATTCCGCATCTCGAGATTCAATAATACTATTTTGAGAAATAGCACCATGCAACTCAGTAACCAAGAATCTATATATTTTGCTAGTCTAAGAATAGCGATTAAAAATGCATTCAATTGCTTTATTACCTAACTTGGGCCATTTAGGCTCGGAAAGCCTAACGAGTGCACGACATCCTCACACTTTAAAATAACTAAGATTTGGTTATTTTTTTCCAAAGTTCATAGGGTGTCCCATTTTTATTTTTCCGAGAAAGTTTATTAAGTATGTGACATGCAGTAAATAATGCTTCACCCTACAAATTTGCATTTAAACCCGAATAAGAAATCATACCATTAACCATTTCGATTAAACTTCTATTTTTCTGTTCCGCGGTTCCATTTTGTTGAGGTGTATATGGTGCAGTGGTAATATGTACAATACCTATGGATTCACAAAATCGGTCAATGTCAACGTACTCGCCATCTCTATCGGACTTTAAAGTCTTGAATTTGGTGCTAAGTTGATTTTTCAACTCTCTCCTTATAAACTTTAAAACTATTTAAAACATGAACTTTATGACTTAATAAGTAAACATAAGAGAATTTTGAGAAATCATCGATAAAGGTTATAAAATACCTTTTATCACCTCTACTTAAAATTTGATTCAAATCACATAAATCAATATGAATTAACTCTAAAAGTACGAATTTTCGCAAATCAATTTTATGAAAAGGTTTTTTTTAATAATTTTAGATTAAACACGTATCGTACACTTATCAATATTTTTATTAGAACATGCAGGAATAAGACTTAAATTATTCATTGTCATTCATGCAATAATAATGTACATGTCCTAATCTATCATGCCATAGAGGAAATGAATCAACAATATATACAGAACTAGCATATTTATTAATTCGACTCAATTTGAACATCCCATTACATGCATAACCTTTAACCACAAATATTCCACTCTTGGTAATTACAACTTTATTGAACTCGAATACAACTTTAAAACCATATTTCCTTAGCAGACTTACAGACATTAAATTCTTACGAATTTCTGGAACATACAACACTTCAATCAATTTCATTGACTTATCCGAAGTGGATTTTAAATTAACCGTTCTAATGCCTTTAACCATTGCAGTTGATTTATTACCCATGAAAAGTTGATGGCCATCACTTTCTTTTTTAAAAGTAGCAAATATAGATCTATTATTCGTTACATGCCTAGTGGCACCCGAATCAAGATACCAGTTTATGTCACTTCCAACCACATTGATTTCAGAAATCATTGATCCATCCTTGGCTTCCGATTTTTTCTTTATTTTGAGAAATCGACAATCTTTCAAAAAGTTAGATAATTTATGAAAAATTTCATGAATATAAAATGTATTAATAAAAAAAAATTTAGAAACTTGTTATCTAAAAGGTTCCTCTATTCCAAATCTACATTTTTATGCTTTAAGTCAAATACTTTCCACAAATCCTCTTCATATTTCGGTGCAGTGGGAATTAGAGTAGTGAGTACGTAATCCGGTTTAAGAAGTTTGAAACTCGTTATTTTCATCGTTGATGTTTTCGGTGCCATTAATGAACACATAAAATTGCTTTAGATTGTTGTTGCACTAGTTGAATACAGTGACTAAAAAACACAATAAATTGAGTTGAGGCACGTAATCACTATCTTTAATGCAATTTTCGCGCCCTACAATGCAACAGGGGTTTATACGAATTGCTTCCAGGATACAATAACCCAATCTTGTGTTTTAATCCTCCGCGTTGCACTCGCAGAGAATTACTCCGAAAACTTGATCTTTTGGGTACCGAAAACAAAGAGAGAAGAGAAGAAAATGATAGTTGTATCTATGGAACAAATAAAACAAGTTAGTATAAACAAGAGTTGAAAGGATGCGAATGGAATCCTTTCACCATTTGAATTCAAAATTTAAATTCCCATAACTACCAGTAACTACTACCTCCAAAAAAATAAGAGGGAGATTTACCTCCAACAAAATGTGAGAGAGATTTGAATTCAAATGAGTTTGACCACAGTCAACTATAAAAAACAAAAATAGAAATTTTAATTTATTGAAATTACTTATATTATACAAATAATATAACAAGTGGCATATGCATCTTCGCTTCGATCACACGTCAGACCATGTAATCATAAAATTTCCTATCTTGGACTTAGGGATACCCAAAGCCTTCCACACTGCTGGCGAAGCATCGACTATATTGTTGGCACATGGCAAAAAACCATGACGAGAATCACAGCCATTAACAGAATCACACTCATCGACCACTTTAGCCACGACAGATTTTCCATTGCCTTTAATCCTTATATTCTTCAGGCAGCGGCTGCCTTTATTGTACCAACCGGTCGATAGCGCGGCCACCAGCTCTTTGTCGCTGTAGTACTTGTTACCGCACTTTGATGGGCTTTTTTGGTCGCCAATCTGATCCAAGCTTGTAATAGATCGGAATCTATTATCCATTGCTATAACTGGGAGACGGTAGTATCTGTTCTTGCTATCTACAGAAGGGCCACCAAATCGATGGTGCTTGGTGAAACTGTTGATGGTCATGATCGCTTGTGTATTATTCTTTACTGGGGGAGAGCAGATGTATTGTAGATAGGCCTTTTGAGGCTCGCAGCAGTTAGAGACGTTCTTCGTGCTGCAGAAACTCTTACTTGTCTTGATTTTCAACTGTCCACTGGCACGACAAGTTTCAAGTGAACGATGAGAGGTTGCGAGATCTAGATTAAGTGCCAGTGTTGCCAGCATTATGAGAGTAGAGAGTATTAGTGGGTTGGCCATGTTGAATAATATGTTGAATGGATGAACTCTTAGCTAGGATTAGATATTGTTTTGGGTTTGCTAGTGGGTATTTATAGAGTTGTGGTGAAGCATGAGAAGGAGTGTTAAAGCATGAGACATAATCATGATTAAATTAAGTTTTATCGCCTATTTATATTAAATTTAAACCTGTCTTTGTTCCTTGTGTTCCATTCTTTTTAAAATTAGAAAGTGACCTTTAGAGTTGATGGTTGATAGATTTGATATTGACCTTGGCCTTTACAAGAAACGAGCTACAAAATAATCCTTGTCATCATTCATATTATTAGCCTTAAAAAAATTGCTGCTGCAGTATCTTGGTTCTTTGGATTATTACTAAAATGGGACATATATTATAGAGCCATTAAAATAAAATATGTCACACAAAAAAAATACACGTAGCATTGAAATTTAAGAATGGGACTAAAACAAAGGGAAGCACGCGTATGTGATGAATAATTGTTGTAATTTCAATTGATGGCAAGCAAGCAAGATTCTATTCGGCTAATTTAAAGTGCCGTCAAGGTTATTTTCCTTTTTTTTTGTTGGGGGGATCTAAAATAAATTTTGGATATGTCTTTTACTTTATCGTTTCTCTCTCTTCTATGTTATAAAGAAAAGGATTATGCCAATTTCGCGGGGATGAGAAAATTAAATTATAAAAGAGTTGTGATTATCATATGCATAATTATAAATCTAGCTCAATTAGTCGGTTTATATAAATTATAAAATCTGAAGAATATTTGCTTGCGAGTTTCTGTAATTTGAGAGTTGTTTGATCTTGAGAAGGATTCTTCCCTTGCTTTCTTGAATGCATACCGTATTTAGCTCACTATGTGATTTTGTTTACCTTGATAAATTTTTCATTTAGCGTGTTGATGATGTTGTCCTAATGCATATCTAGTTTGTACAATTGTTTAGTTCTACATTTACTTTCCAAAAACCAAAAAGAACAATTTTAATCCACAAATTCGATTACTAAATCATCTAATATTCAAACAAAAGCATGTTTAGTTAAATCCACACAAAGTCTAAATTCATTAAATTAACAATTTTAAGTAATGAGCATTTATGTCCTAAAAATAATTAGAAACATATCATTTATGCTATTTTTTTATTACAGTTCTCTTCCACAGTCCTGTAATCTTTAGATCAGACGATCTTATTGGGATTTCTCACAGCTTCTAAATTATATCCAAATCTTGACAGTCGTATCCTAAGTATATAATTTATTGTCATATTCTCTTCACCAAACATCAAACGAAATACCACTTCTGAGCATCATCAGTGCTCTTTACTATAAGGGGTCATGCAAAACTTAGAACCTTTGTCTTTTAATGTTCAGGTATTTGCTAATTTATATGCACTACAGTAAATAGATGGTTGGCTTTACAAATTCGGATGGCTTTATTTTGAGCTTTACTATCACCTCAGGGAAACCCGATAATAATGAGACAACGAGATTCCACCAAGACATATACAACCCAAGTGTTTCCAACGCTCCAAACAAGAGGCGGAAACAAATAAGCATACCCACAAAATAAGCTAATAAATATAAGTTTTACGAAACCCTCCTAAACATATAAACTAAAAGTCTTAGCACATCCATCCAGCAAACAGTGATACACGTCCTTGAATACTGTCGCTGCGGTATCCCCAAAAAGCCTCGGCATGTACCGAGGAAACCCAAGACTCTTACGCATCCCCACCTCCATCAGTTCCCGCTTCAGGCCCAAAGAGCAGCCCTGGCTATAAGTTCCCCAGCTTCTTCGATAGTCCTGTCCAAAGCAAAACATTTCGAGAGATTGTATTAGTGCCATCATTAAACTCGTTTGCGAGAATTATTAAAACAAAACATCACTGGGATGTAACCAAATAGACCGAAGCACAGATGCAACAGCTACATCCCAATCACTTCTATTACATCACGTAATATTATTCACTCTGAACTCTCTCCACCAAAACCGACACTCAATTCCACTATACGACAGCTGTTAAGCAACCATATCCAAGCCCTAAGAGCAAACGTGCACAAAAAGAAAAGATGTTCAATATTTTCCTCCGCTTCCCTACAAAGAACACATGTACTTGGCACCACAATATTTCTTCTCAACGAATTATCCTTGGTAGGAAGCCACTACTAAAATAGGGGGTTGCCTCTACGGATTAACCCGTAGGGCCAAAAGATTGCCCCTACGGTCCTTACATATTTATTTAAAAATTATTAAATCTTAAATTGTTGTTTGCCCATACGGAGCCGCAAACCAAGAACCTACGGACTTATCCGTAGGGGCATCTAAACAGGGATTTAAGTTAAAAGCTCAGATCGATCCCTACGCTCATTATTTCTAATTCTCGCGCGAACCCAAATTCCTAAACCCTCGTTCCCGCCGATCGATCATCGTTCTCGTCGTTCTCGTTGTCGCCAGCGCCGCCGATTCGTCGTAGCCACCGCCTGCTTTCGTCGTTGCCAGCGCCGGCTCATCTCCGTTCTCGTCGTCGCCTCTGCACAGGTAAGGAAATCTTCAATTACTCAAATTTTTTATTGGGGCTGGGGCTGGGGCTGCGGGCTGGGGCTGGGGCTGCGGGCTGGGGCTGCGGTTGGGGTTAGGGCTCGGGCTTGGGCTGCGGTTAGCGTTAGGGTTGGGGCTCGGGCTTGGGCTTGGGCTGGGGCTCGGGCTGCAGTTTGGGTTGTGGTTCGGCAGGGGGTTGCGGTTGGGGTGGGGGTTGGGGTTAGGGTTAGGGTTGGGGTTGGAGTTTTGGATTTCAGGGTCTAAGTTAATTTCCATTCTAATTAGCCTTAAGCTCGTTAATTGAAATGTTGATGATGATCATAAGAGGAAAATGTGTCTAGTTTGAGAAGGTGTTAGAAACTGGACTACTAATGTGGGTAAAGCCCAGTTTAATTAATAATTTTATTGGTCATTCTCAAATTTTCTTGGAAACGGAGACTGTTTTGTGGAACTTTTAGCCGTTGGGCATGTTGGGGTTTTGTTTTTGGAGTCATGGGACCTGGCATTTGGTAGGTATCTAAAAACCCCGTGTCTGATTTTGGATATTTTTGATTGATTTAAACTGTGGGTCTGAGTAGTCTCTTAATTTGATTTGGTTGGGGTTTGAGTATGCAAAGGATTTGTAGTCTGATGGAAATTTTGAGGGTGTTTTCGGTTGAATATGTTTGCTAATTGCATAAGATACTCATAAGATTCTGGATTTTGAGGATGGGCCGTTGTAATTGGAAATGCTTAGAATTGTAGGACCTTCTTTGTTTTAGCTATATATAATTGCAAAAAAAAGACACATTTCTGATTTGAAGAAAAGGAAGGGCAAGATAGGGATTTAGTTATGGATTTTACTTGGGCGCCTCCTCTTTTAATACATGTCTATCTTTACAAGAATATCGTGTCACATATTCGGTTTTAGCATCTGTATGCAACTGCTTTGATTATCATCGTGTTATTAACATCTTGAACTTCTATCATTTTTCTAATATGTTTCATAGTTAATATAATAATCATTTGTCTATATTTGTTGACAGTGGCCTTTCTTTTGGATGAACATGTTTTTTGATGCATGTTTCAGTCATGTGAATTCATATGTTGTGTATAAAGTTTTATGATATCAGTATCCTACATTTGTAGTTTTAATTGTTGATTGTTATAGATGAATGCCATTGCAATAATAGTTTTTGGTAGATAAATGCCACTGCAATGTAGGATGATCGGTTCTATCAATCTTGATCTCAATGGTTTAAAATCATGTTACACATACAACACGAATCACAACAAATGCATAATTAGAGAGTGATTCGAGATGTTCAAGTTAAAACCAATATATGATACTCGATGATAATATGAAACCTTCATATTCTCATCGATACTCATATATGAAACTAAAAGCGTCACTTAGTCCCCGTCTATCGGTTAACATACTTGCGATGTTCGTCGTGACATAGAACTATATGAAGGTTGTTAAATATCGGATGGTATAGCTCGATACTAACAACCGTCGTATAGTCTACGCGACGAGAAAATTCAATCGTATGGTAACCGATAGATTTGCCCCGTGTGGACAAGTTAAGAATGTATAAAGCAAACACCTTCATTCACTTGTGTTTTCATCCGTTTCGAGATATTTCGTAGGTATCTTTCCGCTGGTTCTCCGTGTACAAAGATAGATTAGATGTTCATTTCAACGTTATTTCACAGCTTTGAAATGATTATCTATTCTATTACAGTATACTCGGAGAACAGCGGGGAGGTACTGCCGAAATTTACTCGAAACAGTTGAAAGCACAAGTGATGGGTGTTCGCTCTATACATTCTTAATAGGATAGAAGCCTTACCCCCGACAGCCGGAACATACACATACAACAAGAATACACAACAAACACATAATTAGAGAGTGATTCGAGATGTTCAAATTAAAACCAATATATGATACTCGATGATAATATGAAACCTTCATATTCTTATCGATACTCATATATGAAACTAAAAGCGCCACTTAGTCCCCGTCTATCGGTTAACATACGTACGATGTTCGTCGTGACATAAAACTATACGAAGGTTGTTAAATATCGGACGGTATAGCTCGATACTAACAACCGTCGTATAGTCTACGCGACGAGAAAATTCAATCGTATGGTAACCGATAGATTTGTCCCGTGTGGACAAGTTAAGAATGTATAAAGCAAACACTTTCATTCACTTGTGTTTTCATCCGTTTCGAGATATTTTGTCGGTACCTTTCCTCTGGTTCTCCGTGTACAAAGATAGATTAGATGCTCATTTCAACGTTGTTTCACAGCTTTGAAATGATTATCTATTTTATTACAGTGTACTCGGAGAACAGCGGGGAGGTGCTGCAGAAATTTACTCGAAACGGTTGAAAACATAAGTGATGGGTGTTCGCTCTATACATTCTTAATGGGATAGAAACCTTACCCCCGACAGTCGGAACACACACATACAACAAGAATACACAACAAACGCATAATTAGAGAGTGATTCGAGATGTTCAAGTTAAAACCAATATATGATACTCGATGATAATATGAAACCTTCATATTCTCATCGATACTTATATATGAAACTAAAAGCGCCACTTAGTCCCCGTCTATCGGTTAACATACGTGCGATATTCGTCGTGACATAGAACTATACGAAGGTTGTTAAATATCGGACGGTATAGCTCGATACTAACAACCGTCGTATAGTCTACGCGACGAGAAAATTCAATCGTATGGTAACCGATAGATTTTTCCCGTGTGGACAAGTTAAGAATTTATAAAGCAAACACCTTCATTCACTCGTGTTTTCATCCGTTTCGAGATATTTCGTCGGTACCTTTCCGTTGGTTCTCCGTGTACAAAGATAGATTAGATGTTCATTTCAACGTTGTTTCACAGCTTTGAAATGATTATCTATTCTATTACAGTGTACTCGGAGAACAGCGGGGAGGTGCTGCAGAAATTTACTCGAAACGGTTGAAAGCACAAGTGATGGGTGTTCGCTCTATACATTCTTAATGGGATAGAAGCCTACCCCCGACAGCCGGAACACACACATACAACAAGAATACACAACAAACGCATAATTAGAGAGTGATTCGAGATGTTCAAGTTTAAACCAATATATGATACTCGATGATAATATGAAACCTTCATATTCTCATCGATACTCATATATGAAACTAAAAGCGCTACTTAGTCCCCGTCTATCGGTTAATATACGTGCGATAATTTATTCTTTTCAACGACAAACGCACACACAAAGCATATACACGGATTTTCTCCTTTGTCAGTAACTATCCCGTTCTTATATTTCTCAATATAGTCACCATAACCTACAATTTATATGTTATACAGTCTAACATGGCCCATGAGTACGTCAGAGTTAAGGACTGGATGTATGTGGATTGGCAACAACGTATGCAACCTAAGTTTGTCACAGGAGTTGCTGCTTTCATTGAATTTGCACGCACACATAATAAGATCATAATAGAGAAGATTTTCTGTCCGTGCGATAGATGTGGCAATAAGTACTGGCAGAAGGTAGAATTGGCAGAGCTTCATATTATAAAATATGGGTTTACTAGATTTTATACAACTTGGAAATATCACGGGGAAGGAGAAGAATGCAGTACTGCGGCAGAAGAAGAAGGAGAACACGATAATGCGGCAGGAGAAGAAGAAGAATTCGGTAATGCGGCAGAAGGAGAAGACGGTAATTTATTTCCATCGGAAGAAATGGAGGATATGGTAGAGGCTGTCCTAAGTGAATCTATTCGTACCGAAGATGACATTCCGTCCGGTCAAGGACCGCGTGCGGATAAGTATGAAAATTTCATGAATGATGCCAGAAAACTAATTTATGAGAATGCGAAGTATTCCACCCTCTCATGGTTCGTCCAACTTTTCCAGATTAAGTGCCTAAATGGATAGAGCAACAAGTCATTCACAATGCTTCTTTCGTTCTTGAAAGATTCTATGCCCCCGGGAAATAACGTGCCTGACAGCTGGTACGGAGCCCAGAAGATGATATCTGATTTGGGTCTAAAGTGCGAGAAGATTCAAGTATGTCCTAAAAATTGCGTGTTGTACCGGAAAGAGAATTCAGATTTGAAAGAGTGTCCAACATGCGTAAAGGCCAGGTATAAGCCGAAAGATTCTGATAAGAAGCCTGATATACCTGTCAAGATAGCACGATACTTTCCCATAACACAGAGGCTACAGAGGCTATTCAGGTGCAAGAAAACAACCGAGCCAATGATTTGGCATCACCGTGCTCCTCCAAATGAAGATGGAAAAATGAGCCATCCAAGAGATTCATCGGCATGGAAGGATTTCGATAGGAGGCACACAATATTCAGTAGCGATCCTCGCAATGTCCGGCTCGGACTGGCTACTGATGGCTTCTGCTCATTCAACTATATGGCTAGAAGTCACAGCACATGGCCCGTTGTAATGATAATTTATAATCTGTCGCCTTGATTGGCTATGGACCAATCATACTTTATGATGCCTCTTCTTATCGATGGACCAAACTCACCGGGGAACAATATCGACGTTTATCTCCGACCTCTGATCGAGGAGTTAAAATCTTTGTTCATTGATGGTGTAGAGACATATGATGCAAACACAAATACAACTTTCATACTGCGTGTGGCTTTAATGTGGACAATTAATGACTTTCCTGCGTATGGAATGCTATCAGATTGGTCCGTACATGGTCACAAAGCATGTCCTCATTGCCATGAACACACAACATCGAAATTCTTGAATTTTAGCAGGAAGGTTTGTTATTGCGGCCATCGACGTTTTCTGCCTCCAGACCACCCCTATAGATTAGACACGGTTCACTTTGATGGTCATCAGGAGCTTCTTGGACCTCCATCCCCATTGTCCGGAGAGGATGTGACTGCTTAATGGGATGGTTACAATAATGTGACCTTCGGGATAAATCTGACGAAACAGGTCAAACCACCATTTTGGAACAAGTTAAGCATTTTCTTCGAGCTTCCGTACTGGTCAATAAATTTAGTGCGTCATTGTCTGGACGTCATGCATATAGAGAAGGGAGTATCAGAGCACATACTTAACTTGCTTCTTTGTAAGGATGGGAAATCGAAAGACAACCTGAATGCTCGGATGGATCTACAGGAGTGGGGAATAAGAAGTGAATTGCACCCTAGACCGGTAGCGGGTAAACCGGGCAAGTTTGTACTTCCTAATGCTGCTTATCATATGTCACAATCAGAGAAGAAAAGATCCCTGCAGGTGTTGCATGATTTGAAAGTTCCCACGGGTTTCTCAGGATCATTCAGCAGGAAAATAAAAATTGTGAAGGGCAAGATCGATGGGCTGAAAAGTCATGATCACCATGTTATCATGGAGCACCTTCTTCCATTAGCCCTCAGGACTTCTCTCCCCGAATCGGTTGGTCTAGTAATCAACGAGCTATGTTGTTTTTTCAGGGAGTTGTGTGCTAAAACACTGGAGGTTGTGACGCTGGATAAACTAGAAAATTCTATTGCATTGATACTTTGCAAGTTTGAGCGTATTTTCCCACCGTCATTCTTCGATATCATAATACACTTGACGGTTCATCTTGCAACTGAGGCTAAGTTAGCCGGACCGATACAATATCGATGGATGTATCCCATCGAGAGGTACGTGTAATTATTCGTTTCGCGCAATTTATAAATTTATTGTTGTTCTGTATGCCCGTATTTATTTATTCAACATATTTTCATTAGGTACCTCTACACTCTTAAGAAGTATATACGCAATAAAAATCGACCAGAGGGTTCTATCATGCAAGGTTATCTTCTTGATGAAGCAACCACATTTTGTTCCGGCTATCTGGACGAGAACATTGAGACAAGACTTAACCGGCCACGAAGAATTCAAGACGGGCCATATGGTAAAGCCGGGTATAAGAGGGTAGACACTATATTTATCAACAAGATATACCGGTTTATCTTGCTTAATTGCGCATGTCTTAAACAAATTAGAGAGTAAGTTTTTTTGGATTAATTGTTATATCTGTGTTTGTGTGTGTATGAAATGATATAATATTAATGTCACCATTATTTGTCGAAAACAGAATTCATTTTAACGAGGTACGTGAGGGGCATCCTGATTGAAACGAAGACCGATTGGAAAAATATCATCAGGATAATTTTTGTGATTAGGTCACAGATCATGTAAGTTATTCGAATAACATTTTATTGCTATCAGTTTTAATCTAAACTTGTATCGTTATGTATTTTTCGTAAAATTTGTTTTGTTAGATCTACGATCCGAACTTGTCTGCATCATTTGAGAGTGATTCAAGATGTTTAGCTCAATTTCCTAGTATGGAGGTTGCATATTACAAAGGATTTGGTGTCCTTAGATACAAATTCGAAGTTAAGGACATAAAAACATCTAGAACCACTCAGAATAGTGGGATTGCGACGGTAGGATCGGACGGTGTGATTTATTATGGGTACTTAAATTGTATACTCGGCATCCACTATCCCGGATGATCGGAACCTTTTTATATATTCCAGTGTACTTGGTACGATACGCGAACCGATACGGACAAGTGGAGAAGCAATCTTAGGACTTGGAAAGATGAATATGGATTGACCAGTGTGAACACACTTCGATTTTACGGTCAGGAAGATCCGTTTATCTTTTCGAACCAAGCGTTCCGAATATACTACTCACAGTATTTGAAGCATCCGGGATGGAGTGTTGTATGACGATGGAAACCCAGAGATGTCTACGATGTCCCAGAATTCGAGGACAGCGATGAGGACGAAGAAGAGAGAAGGCTTAGAGTGATCCGACCGTCTGTTTCGAAGGACGGGTTGTCTTTGACCGATCATGAAGTTACGTGGGTTAGAAATGACATCGACGATGAAATCCAAGTAGATATGTATAATGCGCCCATGAAACGAAAAAGGTTATCAGTAATGTTATATTATTATTTCACATTTTACGATCTATACATATATATTCAATTTTTTTAATGATTGTCTAATGCGTCCACGAACCGTTTATCTAGATTTGATGACGATGTTGGAAGCAGCGAGGGGCGGCAGGAGCTCTAGCCGCGGCAGAAGCAGAGGCAGAGGCAGAGCGGTTCTGCCGCCCGGAGAGCTCCGTAGGGAGCTTCAGAGGGCCGGTCTTGCACCCAGATCGGAGACCCCTTCGGATGCCTCCTTCCGTGTGGATTTTGCCACACCTCCAGGTATATTGCACGCATATCCATTTTGAATGTAATATTATAGATATTCATGCGGATAAATATCAAAATTACTTATATTGTCAATGTTTGATTGTCTAGTTGTTGGTGATGCGTCCACATCTGGGACAGAGGCCACTCCCGCTCCTCCAGGAATGTTTATATATCATATAGTGCATGTATATTGATTTAGAATGCTATATCATAAATATACACACATTCCTTTTGCTCTTACTTAGCAATTTTTATTATTGTCTAGCTGTAGGTGGTGACACCACCGCACCTGCGGGTATGTTTATATATCCTATAGTGCATGCATATTGATTTAGAACGTTATATTATTGATCTACACATTCTTTTTGCAATTACTTATATAATCTATTTTTAATTGTCTAATTATAGGTGGTGCGTCCACATCTTCCGCAGGGGCCACCCCTGCCACTTCCATACCCTCCGCATCGTCTGCAGGTTAGTATGAATAAATATAAAATATTTATTCATTTTACATATGCTCTATAGAATAAATATGAACTTCATGGAAATTTAGCGTACATGTTTATTTTCTAGTTGGAGAGGATGCGTCCGCATCCGGGACCCCGGCTGTTCCTCACAAGAGGAACTATCATCCCGCTCGTGCTGCTGCCCGGGCCCAGGCTCGTGAGTTAGTCGCCGGAGGTATATATCACACTTCAATTTTCGTTTAAGCTTGATTTCTTAATACAACTTTGTCTTAATATTGATTGTCTTGATATTTCGTGCAGACGCAGGGCCTCCCCATCCTCAGAGGGGGACTCGAGGTCCGAATCAGTCCCATAGGCTGAGGCCTGACAGAGTTAGGGGGGAGGCAGCATTCCCCCTCTTTTTTACCCTTGACTATCGCTATACCGGTCCTCATGCCGAGAGGTTCGGCCAGTATATGGGGGACGAGAGCCGGCTCGTGAAGAACTATCCACTTCACGTTGAGTGGGGCGAGCAGCACCGGCGCTCATTCGCCCTCTTCTTTGATCAGACTCGGGTACGTATTAATATATATTTTCATTTGATTTATCCAATATATTTATTATTAACACTTGCAATCTAATAACAATGTTTTTTTTTTGTATTTTCAGTCGGATTACGATTTTCAGCCTGTACCCTACCCTGATCACCTTGGGAGGGTGCTCGACCTTCATGGTCTGTACAATGGCCTGATGAAGAACATGCAGACCAAGGTCCGATAAACAGGAATGAGCTAAAGGCCGACTGCTACTCCCTGTGGATGGCGACCCCCGAGGCAGAGAGAGCGGCCCTCCTATCTAATCCGGCGTTTGCGAGAGTCAACGTAGAGACATGGCCTCTATTGTGCGAATATTTCGCCTCCCAACGCAAACAGGTATGTATTTTAAATGTAATTCATTGTTTAGGATATAATTTATTTTTTTGTGTTCCTTAATTAGAAAACTAAATGTTAATGCGTTGTGCAGAAACAGCACGCTCAGAATACAGAGAACAGGAAGTCGGCGAAGAGGGGTCGCCCCACTTACACAGGTGGCTCGAGGAATATTACTCGAGCCATGGAGTTATCGATAAATTACAATAGACCGACCTTTATGATATTCTGCAATATTAAGAGTTATTTTCTAATATATCTAATATTAAGAGTTATTTTCTAATATTGCAGACAGCTCAGACCGTGGCGCAAGGTGGTACACCGAGCGTGCTGTCTGCATATCTTGCCGTCCACGACACCTCGACAGATCCCGCCACGGGCGAGCTTCGATATCCCGACGTCGCTACCCAGGAGTATTGCATAAGTGTTAATATTTATTCTACCCATATTTTAAAATTTAGTTTTGGAATGTTTAAATTTAAATTTTATACTTATACTTTACTACTTAATGTGGGTGTAGGAGCGGGTGGTTGAGCAGGCCGAGGCCTCGGGGATCGATTTTACCGGACAGAGCGATCCGAGGCTGCTGACCCCAGTCCTGGACGCCGCACACGGAGGGCACCACGGAGGTTGGGAGAGAGGCCGGGGACTGGGCCCTAGCAGGGCCAATATGAGGTTGGACTCCACCCCGGCGGTTACTTCCTCCGTCTCCAGTGAGCGACGTGTCCAGCAGGAACTGGAGAGCTTGAGGGCCACCGTTCAGAAGTTGAAGGAGATGCTGGTATGTATACTATTTTATAGTAAAATATCATGTCATATTATAGATATCAACATATCTATAATTAGTACGTAGCCTGAGCTTATTTGGTTGTAGATTTAGGTTTGATTAATCATACATACATATCTAATTAAAATAAACTATAGTTTTCCAAACTAGATATCCAAATGGGGTTTCGAAATAACTTGATAATGATACGAATTCGAATAATACACAGTTCTTACACGCTTATTATACACGTTAGGTCCAGACGCGACAGGGTATATCGGCCGAGCCTCCACATACATCTCCTTCGGCTGCAGCTCCGCAAGTCACTACATCGGCTGCGGTTCCGCAGACAGCTCCTATAGCTCCACCGCCCGCTCAGACTCCCGCAGCCGCGGCTCCGCAAGCCACTACCTCGACGGCGGCTGCGCAGACCATATCGCCAGCTCCACAGACCGCTCAGACTCCCGCACGCGCCGAATTGCATGGTTTATTGACCGAGGAGCAAGCGCGCCAGATTCTAGCGTTTATCAGAGGTGGAGCTGGACCGAGCTAGGGTAGCTTTTTGATTCTTATTTTTTGAAACATGTATTTATTTATATGATACATATTGTACTACATTTTGAAACATTTTGGATGATATTGATATTGGTTTATATTTATATCATATTCGGTTTTTTGGTTTCTTTTGTATATTATATGTGTGAGATGTGATTATGAATACTGCGATATATGTTGTGTGATGATTAATTTTATATTTGATTGATATATATATTATTGTGCACAGGGCGAGAAAAAATCAGGCAGCCCTTTTTTAAAAAAAAACAGATAATATGTACCTACGGATTAATCCGTAGGTACACATGTTGCCCCTACGGATTACACCGTAGGGGCAAAATATCAGAATTAACTGATATTTTCCCCCTGATCTCAGTATCAGGGGGTTGACAGTGCCCCTACGGATATATTCGTAGGGGAAAACAAATGCCCCTACAGCGTTATCTGTAGGAGCAAAATATCAGGATTTCTGATATTTTGCCCCTACGGATATGTACCTACGCATGTATCCATAGGGGCTATTACTTGGCCCTACGGGTTCATCCGTAGGTACAATTAATATATTTAAAAAAACCGTAAATAAAATAATTTTTTGCCCTTACGGCTTACTCCGTAGGGGATACGGGACCTACACAGATATCCGTAGGGGCAAGTTTTTGTCCGCAGGGGTAAGTTCAGGCCTTCAACTTGCACCTACGGCGTTTGCACCTACAGGTTATTTTTTCGCCCCTACGGATATATCCGTAGGGGCAGTGGTGCCCCTACGGGTAAATCCGTAGGGGCAACTCTTATTTGTAGTAGTGAGCGCGTGTTCGGCTAATAGCCACAGAAAGACCCGCATTCTCAAATGTATACCCTTGTATTCCAAATAATGTCCGCTTCCCCCAATCTCCACCCAAAATTCAAACTCATTAATATTAATGTTATTTGACATTTGCACACTGATAAAGCTTTATTGCATGATATTATAATTGTTGGAATATTTTAGACTATATTGTTATTAGGGTATACTGTATTATGATACTTGTGCATCAAGTAATTGTCATTCTTATATAAAGAGACCTTTGGTCATATAATAAACCATCTCTTTCTCCTCTCTTTTAACTTTAACATGATATCGGAGCTAGAAAGAGTCGAGATAGTTAGACGGAGATCCGTTTTGTAATTGAAAGCAGGATAATCAATCTTGTTGTCCGTCATATTGAACGTCGCACGCAAATAGAGTAAACAATAGAAAGTGCAGATCTCACCTCAAGATCAATTTTAAATAGCTAATAAATAGCTATTAAGTAGCTGGCTACAGTTTTTAAAATCAATAGGCTGCTGATTTAAAATAAATAACTAATAGGGGGGCGATGTTACTCATCTCAAAAAAAATTGATCATCGTCGATGATCTGTGCTACTGTGGCCATCGATCTGTGCTGTGGCAATCGATCTGGAGGAGATCCCATGAGAAAGAGGATGAAAATCTGATTTTCGTTGACGGCGAGGAAGATGATCTGGGTTGAAGGCTAGGCTTTGAACAGGCGTCGAGGGCTGCGGCAGTCTGGAGAGGCGGCGATGAGGCAGGCGAAGGAGGCGGCGGCTTGGATCTGGAGACGAGGGCGGCAGCAAGATAAAGGAGGCGGTGGGTACTTTTTTTTGGATTAGGGTTAGGATTTAGAAGATCTGCTCTGATACCATGTTAAAATTAAAATAGATGAGAAAGAGATGCTTTATTATATGATTAAAGGTCTCTTTATATAGGGATTACAATTATTTGATGCACAAGTATCATGGTATGGTATAATCTCTATATAAAGAGACCTTTGGTCACATAATAAATCATCTCTTTTTTCTCTCTTTTAACTTTAACATAGTATCAGAGCATGTCTCCTCAATTCTGACCCTACTCCTAAAAAAAGAATACAAGAGTCGTATTTTCAAACTCTTTGGCAATCCCGTGAGATTATTCATCAAACTTTCACAAAATAGCATTTTCGAAAGAAAAAAACCGTCACTTGCTTGATATTGCTCGTTTTATTATGCTTAATATGCATGTCTCAAAATGCCTTTGGAATTTTGTCCTGCTTACTGCATGTTTTTTATTAATTGCATGCCTTTCACGATTCTTCAAAACCAAATATTGTTCTCTATTTTATTTCCCGACCAAGACATTTTTTCCATTCCTCCTAAAGTATTTCGGTGTGTTTGCTACGTTCATAATCACCGATTAACTCGTGATAAATTGGATTTTAGGGATATCAAATATATATTTGTTGGTTATTCTAGGACTCAAAAAGATTACGTTTGCCTACTTCTTTCTACATCTACTGTCGCAGTTTCTCGTAATGTCACTTTCTTGAGGATCAGCCCTTTTACCCCCAGCAGAAAGTCCTTGTCACATCCCACCGCCGCCACCATTTCCTATATCTCCAGATCACCAATTAATTCAACCCGAATATGGTATTGTTGAAGTTCCCCCTCCTCCTCCGGTTATGCAGGTCCACAGACGTCGACCGAGAGCAGTGATAGATTCAACAGCAGATACTGAAGTTCCTCTTCCATGTATACAGCCGGAAGCTGCCGAGCCTTCACCTTTCCCTCCTTTTGATTGTTTGTTGAACGACTTATCAATTTCTTTTCGCAAAGCTAAACGAACATGCACCACTTCTCATCCTCTTACTTTATTTATTTCATATCATCTTACTCCAGCTCTATATCAGTTTGTCTCTTATCTGATATTTTCCTTCCTAACACTATTCAGGAAACTATGAGTTATCCAGATTGGCATAGGGCTATGATAGAAATATTGCAGGCATCGAGATCTTATCACACTTGGGATCTGGTTAGCCTACTTTCACAGAAAAAGGTGGTTGGTTGCCGGTGGGATTTTGCTATCAAACATAATCCTGATGGCAGTGTATCTCGTTTGAACGTCTGCCTTGTTGCCAAAGATTATACTCAGCAATATAATGTCGATTATGATGAGATTTTTTCTCTAGTGGTCAAACTCACTACTGTTTGTGTCTTGATCTCTCTTGTGGTTACCCGAGATTGGCTTCTACATCAGCTAGACGTCAGAAATGTTTTTCTCAATGACGATCTTTCTGAGACGGTTTATATGCAGTATCCTTCTGGTTTTGAGCGTGAGGGGGAGTCTCTTCTATGCCATCTTAAAAAATATATCTATGGGCTAAAATAATCTCTTTGGACATGGTTCAAAAAATTCAACACGACTCTTAAAAAGATAAATTTCATAAGAAACTCGACAGATCTATCTCTTTTTATACATAGATGGAAAGAATGAATGGTTATTCTTCTTATTTATATTAACGACATAATCATCATTAGAGATGATTCAGAGGGTATATCTAAGGTCAAACTCATTGGCCTCAAATTTTCACACCAAATATCTTGGTCCTCTACGGTACTTTCTTGGTATAGAGATATCTTAAAATAAGATATTATTTCTCTCACAGCGGAGTATACTCTCGATCTTCTTAAAAAATATGATTTCTTGGCTGTCGTTCTGCTGATACTCCCATGGATACAACAGTAAAGCTCTCTTGCATTAGTTTCCCTAATGACAACCCCTTTTCGATCCGGGTCGGTATCGACGGTTAATTTGAAAGCTGATCTATCTCACGGTTACTCGTCCAGACATATCCTTTACGGTCAGCACAGTGAGCCAGTTTATACAGGCCCTCTTAGTTTCCTATTTTCGGGCCGTTGAGCGCATTCTCCGCTATTTGAAGCATGCACCTGGATAAGGTCGTCTCTATAAACCATGTTCTAATCCGTCTCTTATAGCCTATGTTGATACCTGTTTTGCCGGATCTGTGGATGACCGTCGCTTCATGAGTGGATTTTATGTTTTCTTTGCGGGAAACCTAATTACTCGACACAACAAGAAGCAACATGTTGTTGCACGCTCATCAGCTGAGACGAAATATTGGGCCATGGCCCATGCCGTCTCAGAATTGATGTGGCTCTCCACACTGTTTCGAGATCTCGGTGTTAGTTCTACGACACCAGCTTTCGTGTTCTGTGACAATAAAACTGCAATTCATATTTTAGAGAATCTAGTGTTTCACGAACGAACAAAACACATTGAAGTAGATTGGCACTTTATCCAGGAGAAAATTGTTGAAAAGAAAGTCAATTTCCATCATATTTCTACTCATACACAGATTGCAGATATTTTGACGAAAGCTCTTTTAAGACTCACATTCGTTCATCTATTGTCCAAGCTATGCATCACTGATATTTATGCTCCAGCTTGAAGAGAAGTGTTGGAACAGTTTAGACTGTATTGTTATTTAGGTACACCGTACCATGATAGTTGTGCATTAAGTAATTGTAATCACCATATAAAGAGAACTTTGGTCACATAATAAAGTATCTCTTTCTTCTCTATTTTAACTTTAACAATAATAATACAATACTACCTGAAAATACTAGCAATCTTCAATAACATCGATCCATTATTCAATTCAGCATGAAAAAGTGGCATATGCTTCTTTGCTTCGATCATGCGTCAGACCATGTAATTGTAAACTTACCAATTTTGGACCTAGGGATACCCAAAGCCTTCCACACTGCCGGCGAAGCATCGACTATATTGTTGGCAATCACAGCCATTAACAGAATCACACTCATCGACCACTTTAGCCACGACAGATTTTCCATTGCCTTTAATCATTATATTCTTCAGGCAGTGGCTGCCTTTATTGTACCAACCGGTTGATAGCGCGACCACCAGCTCTTTGTCACTATAGTACTTGTTACCGCGCTTTGATGGGCTTTTTTGCTCGCCAATCTGATCCAAGCTTGTTATAGCCTGTATTCTGTGGCCATCCATTGCTATAACCGGGAGACGGTAGAATCCGATCCCTCTATCTAGAGATGGGCCGCCAAATCGATGGTGCTTGGTGAAACTATTGATGGCCATGATCGCTTGTGTATTTTTCTTTACTGGGGGCGAGCAGAGGTATTGTGGGTAGGACTTTTGAGGTTCGCAGCAGTTAGAGATTTTCTTCGTGCTGCAGAGGCTCTTACTTGTCTTGATTTTCAACTGTCCACTGGCATGACAAGTTTCATGTGAACGGCGAGAGGTTGCGAGATCTAGATTAAGTGCCAGTGTTGATAGCATTATGAGAGTTGAGAGTAGAAGTGAGTTGGCCATGTAGATTAATATGTTGAATGGATGAGCTCTTTAGCTAGGATGAGATATTGTTTTGGGTTTGCTAGTGGGTATTCATAGAGTTGTAGCTGTGAAGCATGAGAAGTATTGTTAAAGCATGAGACATAGTCATGAATAAATTAAGCTTAATTGTCTATCTAAATTAAATTTTAACCTGTCCTTTGTTTCTCGTGTTCCATTCTTATTTAAAATTAGAAAGTGTTCTTTAGAGTTGATAGTTGATAGATTTGATATTGACCTTGGCCTTTAAAAGCAATGAAGTTCAAAATTATCCTCTTCATGATTCATATTTAACCTTAAAGAATTGTTGCCGCGGTATCTTGGTCCTTTGGATTAGTACTAAAATGGGGCGTATTTTATAGTCATTGAAATAAAATACATTTAACACCAAAAAATACACGTAGAATTTGAATTTTAGCACACGTCTGTAATGGCAAGCATTCTATTCGGCTAATGTAAAGTGCCATCAAGGTATGTCTCTTTTGGAAAAATCTAATATAAAATTTGGTTAACTCTTTACACGTTTGGATTTTTCTTTATCATTTACCTCTCTTTTATTTTATGAAGAAAAGGATCATCTATGTCAATTCCGCAGGGATAAGAAAATTAAATTAAAAAAATTGTTGTGATTATCATATGCATAATTATATCTAACTCGCTTAGTTGGTTTATATAAATTATAAAGGCTTAATTCCCAAAAACTGCCTAAATCTTAGGGCATGTGATGTGACAAGTAACTACCAAATTCTTTGAAAATTACACAAAACTACCAAATGTATAAAAACTTATAAAATTAATAAACAATAAACCACTAAACTTGTGTAGTAAATGTTCAATAAAGTACAAAACTTGTTTACTAAATATTCAATAAGCTATCAAACTAGTTTTAAAAAGTATAAGGATGTCTGTACACTTTGGTAGTTTTCAAAGAATTTGATAGTTAATTATCACTTTCCTTAAGTTTTTGGTAGTTTTTGGGAATTAAACCAATTATAAAATTTGAAAAATATTTGCTTGCGAGCTTCTGTAATTTGAGAGTTGTTTGATCATGAGAAGGATTCTTCACTTGCTTTCTTGAATGCATACCATATTTAGCTCACCATGTGATATTGTTTACCTTGATAAATTTTGCATCCAGCATTTTTGTGACTTTGTATTGATGCATATCTAGTTTGTACTATTGTTTAGTTCTATCTTTACTTTCCAAAGACCATAAAAAACTATTTTAGTGCATAAATGCGAAATAAAAGCAAGTTAGGCTTAAAGTCAGCTGCTTGCTAGTAATCGAACAAAAACACCTGTAGTTTACCTTGTATAGCACTTACTTGTCAGTTGATTTATGAGTGCAAACATCGCCTCTGCTCATCGACCAAAACCCTTAATAACACTCAAATTCAAACTTTAAGAAACTTAAATGATTGTCTAATTTAACTCTATAATTTGTTTATGTTGCTTAGAGTAGAATTTGAATGTTTATGTTACTTGGTTTTGGTCAATCCAGACACCGCTAGAATAAAGGGTTGCCCTTACGGATAACGAAATCCGTAGGGGCAGATTTCTTTTGGCCCTACGGATTAGTCCGTAGGGTCATAAGGTTGCCCCTACAGTCCTGACGTATTAATTTAAAAATATTAAATCGTAAATTGTTGTTTTCCCCTACGGAGCTGCAAACCAAATACCTACGGACTAATCCGTAGGGGCATCTAAATAGGGATTTAATTAAAAAGACACAGATCGATCCCCTACGCTGATTATCTTATCTCTCGATCGATATTCTCTCGCGCGCGAACCCAAAATCCCCAAATCTCTCGGTCCCGCCGATCGCCGTTCTCGTCGTCGTCACTGCAGGCCGTTTCGTCGTCGCCACCGCCTGGTTCTTCCTCGTCGCCGTTTTCGTCGTCGCCTCCGTTTCGTCGTCGCCACTGATCGATCGTCTCCTCCACTGCACAGGTTAGTAAATCTTCAATTAAACAAATTTTTGATTATTTTAGGGCTAAGGTTCATGGTTTGGGTACCGATGAGGCATCGGTTGTGGTTAGCATTAGGGTTAGGGTTGGGGTTGCGGTTGGGGCTGGGACTGGGGTTGTGGTTGGGGTTGGGGTTCCGCAGGGGGTTGCGGTTGGGGTTGGGGTTAGGGTTAGGGTTCGGCAGGGGGTTGCGGTTGGGGTTGGGGTTAAGGTTAGGTTAGGTTTGGGGTTCGGCTGGGGCTGGGGCTGGGGTTAGGGCTAGGGTTAGGGTTGGGGTTGGGGTTTGGCTGGGGCTTGGGTTAGGGTTAGGGTTGGGGTTGGGGTTCTTAAATTTTAGAGTATGATAGTTGTGCTACTAATTTTCCTGGGGAAAAGTGTGTGAGAGCATGGACTGCAGATCAATTCAAATTAGAGCTGAAAATTGAAAAAGTTGCTTGCATTTTGCTCAGGCGTAACTCTTGAACGAATAGATTCTGATGGTGCAGTGCATGTTAAGATACAGACTCTTTTTTTTTTGTGGGAAAACTGGTCTTAGGGGATGGAGATTTTATTTATGATCTGCTGAGTGCAACTGCATATACAACAGAGACAACAAAGCTGAATACACTTTTATTTTTAGAAAAAGTAATTAAAAGTTTAGAGTTTGGGATTGAACTTCCTTGAATGTAACTCTGATGTATGGTAAATTTGTTATACTTGATTTTGCACTATCTACATTCAATTCGTGCCTATCTTTGTGAGGTTTTACCCAGCGAGTATATCTGATCAGGTTAAATTTGTTAACTCGACAGATAATATTCAGTATGCAGGCTAGTTGAGGATAAGGGTTGCTTCCTGTATGTCAGGACCGGGTTTCTGATACCAGTTATATTTTATTTAAATACTTTGTATAGTCTATGTGACGAGAATATTCAATCGTATGATAACCGATAGAAGCCTTACCCCCGACAGCCGAAACACACACACACAACAAGAATACACAACAAATGCATCATTAGAGAGTGATTCAAGATGTTCAAGTTAAAACCAATATATCATACTCGATTATAATATGAAACTTTCATATTCTCATCGATAGTCATATATGAAACTAAAAGCGCCACTTAGTCCCTATCTATCGGTTAACATAAGTTCGATGTTCGTCGTGACATAGAACTATACGAAGGTTGTTAAATATCGGACGGTATAGCTCGATACCAACAACCGTCGTATAGTCTATGTGACGAGAAGATTCAATCGTATGATAACCGATAGATTTGTCCCGTATGGACAAATTAGGAATGTATAAAGCAAACACCTTCATTCACTTGTGTTTTCATCCGTTTCGAGATATTTCGTCGGTACCTTTCCGCTGGTTCTCCATATACAAAGATAGATTAGATGTTCATTTCAACGTTGTTTCACAGCTTTGAAATGATTATCTATTCTATTACAGTGTACTCGGAGAACAGCGGGGAGGTGCTGCCGAAATTTACTCGAAACGGTTGAAAGCACAAGCGAATGAATGTTCGCTCTATACATTTTTAATGGGATAGAAGCCTTACCCCCGACAGCCGAAACACACACATACAACAAGAATACACAACAAACACATCATTAGAGAGTGATTCAAGATGTTCAAGTTAAAACCAATATAGGATACTCAATGATAATATGAAACTTTCGTATTCTCATCGATACTCATATATGAAACTAAAAGCTCCATTTAGTCCCCGTCTATCGGTTAACATACGTTCGATAATTTATTCTTTTCAACGACAAACACACACACAAAGCATATACACGGATTTTCTCCTTTGTCAGTAACTATCCCGTTCTTAGATTTCTCAATATAGTCACCATAACCTACAATTTATATGTTATACAGTCTAACATGGCCCATGAGTACGTCAGAGTTAAGGACTGGATGCATGTGGATTGGCAACAACGTATGCAACCTAAGTTTGTCGCAGGAGTTGCTGCTTTTATTGAATTTGCACGCGCACATAATAAGATCGTGATAGAGAATGTTATATTATTGATCTACACATTCTTCTTGCAATTACTTATATAATCTATTTTTAATTGTCTAATTATAGGTGGTGTGTCCACATCTGACGTAGGGGCCACTCCCGCCACTTCCGTACCCTCCGCTCAGTCTGTAGGTTAGTATGAATAAATATAAAATATTTATTCATTTTACATATCCTATAAAGAATAAATATGAACTTCATGGAAATTTAGCGTCAATGTTTATTTTCTAGTTGGAGGGGATGCGTTCGCATCCGGGACACCGGCTGTTCCTCACCGGCGGAACTATCGTCCCGCTTGTGCTGCTGCCCGGGCCCAGGCTCGTTCTTTATGTTGGAGATAGTGCCCTCAGAGTCAATTATTGGATCACAGGCACGTGATTGCAATGATTGAGGGATGACCTATCCCGGTAGGACAGTCTTACTCGAGATGATAGTATGTTATCTGGTTTACCTTTATCATCGTGTACTGTTTCAGGTGACCTTACAGGTCGCTATTACACGTTGATAGAGCCCCTAGGATTCTTGCTTGACGACCAGCAGTATGATGGCGATCATATACGTGGGAGCTGGGGTCTATAAGCACATCCTTAAATGGTCCCTAGTCGTGGGAGTTTCGAGACTGGGCATCGATACTCCATTAGTAGACTAGTGTATACAGTCGAGACCCCGACGAGGGGCGGTGGCCGGTCTCATAAGCCACTGGTGTCAGTTGGTTCACCTAAGATGTATACAGGTGCTCATTGGGTTATGAGTACACCGGATAGGACTCGCCGGGAACCTGCTAGTTGGGATTATACCAGACGTCAGATAGCAGTTCCCTGGTGACATGTGTACAGGTTAGTTCATCGACCTGAGATCGTCATTTGTCTCGTGTGAGTTCCCACTGTGCTTTGATTACTACCCTACCACGGCTCAAAGGAGTCGTGCAAACAGGTTTTAGTTGGGTACAGTCCCGAGCCACATGGAGGCAGTGAGCGGATCTGCAGGGGTTCGTCTCTCCCGGTATTGGGGGTGAGGTCGCGCTGTGTCTAGGAGAGCCATTACGCAAAGCTCTCGGCCGAGGCAGGAGATTTACTGGTAGGTATTCCAGTAGTATCTCAGGGCGTTCTGGGCTACACTCCGACACGACTTGTACCGCTTTTGGGGGTCTGACTTTTACCAACCCCCTAGGCCCGACATGCGATCCTCATAGACGAATGGACCGGACTGTACGGATATTGTCACTGACAGGCTCAGTAGGGTGTCAGGATGAGTTCGCTCATCGACGTCCCTTTTGGTCAATAGCTGGTGGCCCGTCACGTATTGGCTAATACCTCTGACGTGCTAGTGGTTAAATCCACAGCCATTGTATTGACGAGTCTTTAGAGTCCACCACACTTACAGTTACTCAAGCTTTCGGGCGAAACGCTGTAGAGGCCGTATGGAGATATGGCAGGGTCCGATCAGATACGTGCGGTATTGCACGGATCAGGATTGGACAGTTTTGTACTAGTTGCCGTATAGTTATATGGCAGGGTTCGATCTGATACGTGCGGTATTGCACGGATCAGGATCGGACGGATATTACTAGCCGGCTTTGGCTTAAGCCGGTCCTAGTTTAGTACAGTGTAGATTTTGTCTTATTGCATTTGTATCCGGTCGGAATACAGATGCGGGTGTGTATGCACAGTATCGGGGTTTTCCTGTAATTTATTACGGGACCAGTTTTCTGGAGTTGCCAGTTTGCATTCCGTTCCGGCCGGTTTTCCTTTGTTCTTTCCCGGCCGGACTTTTCCGTTGGAGGGGGTTATTTACAAGTTTGCAAATAACTCTTTGTGGAGGGTATTATTGCAAGAGTATTGATTATGATAGCATCATTATCTTTTGCACCATCACTTGCTTTTATGAGGGTATGGGTTTGATTATTGTGTGAAGCATGGTTGATGTTTCTTTGTCTCTTGATGTGGTCACCTTTTCTTCACTCCTACACTCACCTCCCTTCATGCTTCATATTCCCTCCTCCACCATTCTCATTGGAAGATAAGTTTTTCATGAGGAAAAAAAAAAGGGGAGAAGAAGAAGAAGAGAGCTTCATCTTGAAAGTTTCATTCATGATCTCATTTTCTTGCTAGAAAAATGCAAGCACCATTTTTCTATTCTTGATTCCTCCATCACCATGGCAACAAACCCCATAGAGACATACCCTCTACACTACACATTCTACAGCATATCTTGAGCATGTCGAGTTGCCGGCTTCATGCCCGAGTTGCCTCGGTATTGAGGCGGGAGCCCGTAAAAGACGCAGGCGATGTGGTTCCCTTTCTGGCGAGGAGGCGACGATGTGGAGACAAGACTTTCCGCGGGAGATCGGGGCGATGATGAGAAGACCGGAGGACTCGGATCACTTGGTATACTTCTCACCCTATCTCTTGTTTGCTAGCGTTAGGTTAATGGTTACGATCCGGGTTTTCTTTGTCCGCGGTAGCGCCGGTTTCCGAGTAAGGAAAAATTTTTGATTCCGCATTATGGCCTCGAGTACGTGGCCGGGGCGCTGCCGTGGCGGAACATGGTATCAGAGACACGCCATTAACCTTACCTAGCTTGTTCTAATGTGTTTTGCATTTCCGATCGACCAAAATCCCAAAAACCACATTTTCCTTTGCATCAGTTTTCTGTTGGAATTTTTTGGTGTCAAAATTTTTTTCAGGTTATAGAAAACTGATGTACATGATATTATAAGACCACTGTAAAAATTCGACAATTTCAGTCGACTTCTTTAGCGCGGAACCGCGGCCAAACCCCCCCTTAGGCCGCGGTTCCGCCGCACTCTGGAGTCCTCACTGGGTCAAAATTTTACAGTGGGCTTTTGGGCTTATTTTGTGGGTTTTGGAATATTAAATTTGGGCCCAGGTTTTCTGTGACTGCTACAGTATTGGTTGGGGGCCCACTTGTTAATTGTTTGATCGATCGGATATTTTTAAACACATTATTTCACAGTATTTACATTATATCTGCGACCGTGAATGTCACTTGATCGGTAAATCCCGTCTAACTGCTATAGCCCGGTTAGACGGATTTGCGAACGTGATTTTCACGTTGATGTTCTATGTTTTTGCTGTGTTGCTGCGGATCGGTCGTGGGGGATAGCCTGGATGCAATGCTAGTACAGTTTTGTTTTATATGTACATTTGATATTGCGGGGCGAGCGTCCGACATGTGGACTGCCGTCACTGCCTGATTGTATTATTCTTTTGGGGCACGACCTGGTTGCGGTCGATGTACCCGTTGTATGTATATTTTACTTTCTGTACTAGGATTGCCCCGCGGTGGGGTGCACGGATAGCCGGGTTCTGGAGGATAACAAGCCCGCATCTCATGGCATTGGGACGGAGGGGGCTTCACTCCAGGATTGGCGGGCTATTCGCCGCACTTGTAGGGGGTACAGGTTGACCCAGGAGGGGTGCCCGAGTTACCGGATTCCGTGAAGTGCTGGGTGGTCCATTCACGTTGCTGAAGGGGGCTGCCTCGCTTCAGGTTTTGGCGGGTGACTTGCCGCGCCCGTAGGGGTCTAGGTTTGCATTGCACAGGCTATCCACACGACCAGGGGAACGTCGGGTTTCAGCAGCGGCTCTGTGAAACCCGGGGATCCCAGATATCTGTATTGTTCTGTGATGCTGTACATTTCTGTGATGTTGCATTTTATTCACGCCTTGAGCGAAATATAATATATTGGTATATATATTAGTAGATGTTGTATATGTTTTACATCCGCGCTAGTCCAGTCCCCGCTCTGCCGTTAGTTAGCTAACCTAACGGGTGATGACGGGACCCAGTGGCGAATGCGGATGGCATATACGTACGTCAGTATATTTTCGTTCTTTGTGGTGTGATTAATTGATGGGACTGCGTTGATTCGGATCAATGCAAGATAAACAAACCTATTCTGATGTTGTTGGAACATTTTTCAAAAAGCTGTTATTGCAAGGACGTTCACTTTTGTTTTGCATCGTGGTATTCATTTGGAATATCCTGCTCCTCAGTCGATGAGGCAAGGGCCGAGATCCCTTCACCGGGAGTGACCTCTTTAGTAAAGGTTTTCGTCACTATATTTTTATAAAAGGCTATGCAGTTCCTTCAACGATATCAAGTTCTTTACGTTAAAGGTTTTTCGCCAAAAACCAGTCGTAGCCCTCCGTCATTTCTTACAAGTATTACTTAGTATTCGTGCTGCGTTTGTTGACTGTGTCAAGGCGTAGTGTGCGGTAGCTAAGTAGTGTTTGTTTGCAGCATGTTAATGGGATTGGTTAGGACAGTCGTGCAGCCTTGTTGACTGTGTCAAGGGCTCGTACGGGTGGGTTTAATGCAATCCAGGATAATGACGGGCTGAACTTGACTAGGACTCTTTGATTTGTTGACTGTGTCAAGGTCACTTGGGTCCTAGGGGTAAAAACACACATCGGGAGTTTCAAAAGAACTGAAACTTGCCAGACATGCGCATACCTTCTGGAGTGTGATAATGTGAGTGGATTCCGTCACGTTGTCATGCGATGATAGTTGGATCCCGATTCCCACTGATGAGTTGGTTTACTCCTCGGGTGATCCCGACTAATTCTTCTTTCAGGTTTGGAGGAGAATTTGAGGTACAGTGGGAGGTTTCCTGATTAGATAAAGTGATAACCATTCTGATCTAGGTTAGAGTGCACGCTGAGTGTTTCTTTTCTCTCTCTCTTTGGCAGCGACCATTGACCCGACCCTGGACTATGACTCAGTGACCAAGTTGATCGAACCTTCTTAACACTGGCTTTTGGATTGTCAGAGTTGCAGACCTCGTTGCCACTCCTACTTTTACCCTTTTCTCCAGGACACCCCGTATTACTACGAACGTCCACTTCCATTGGACAAAACCATCGTATGGTTAGATACGAACTCGAAGGAATTTATTCGAGAATGGTTTCCGGTTCTGGAGAAAACGAATCGGACTATTCAGTTGTCTTTTCCTTTTACCTTCTCTCAGGTTGCGAGTACTCCTTGGTTTAGGAGATAGTACACCTATTATGCAAATTGGATAGTCTTCTTCCAAACCTTAGGCCGGTGCCGAACGACGGGGAATGAAGAAAACCAATTAGCATAACGATGGTGTACAGAAGGTATTAAGTTAAGACAAAGCAAGGGATTAGTAAGAGGGCAAAGTAAATTGCGACTGATATTCACGACCAAACCAAATATTTCTTCGCCAATCCTAAATCACCTTTGTATTTCTCCAGGACACTCCGTATCACTACGAAGATCCACAGTTTATTGGATACTCCATCGTATGGTTATATACGAACTCGAAAGGAACTTGTTCCAGTTCGGGGATGGATTCTGGTCCAGGAGAAATAGGAATAAGGTTTATTCGGTTGTCTTTTATCTTCACCTTCTCTCGCATTGCGAGTGCTCCTAGGACTAGGACAGTACACCCATTATGCTTATTGGATAGTCTTCTTCCAAACCATAGGCTGGTGCCGAACGGTAGGGAAGGAAGAAAACCATTTGGCCTAAGGGGTGTGCAGAAGGTAACGACTAAAGACATATAAAGGGATTTGGAGAGGTGGAAAAGAATTATGCGGTTATAGTTGTGAATCTGGATAATGGTAGATGCATTACTAGGAATACCGGGATACCCTATCGAAACATTGCAATGTTTCAGTTCAACTGTGTACTGTTAAAAGAAAACTGATTTCCTGATTAGACACTTGCTCCAGTGTATGTATTTACCAGGTTTGATTCTCACATCTGTATGGTTTTACAGATGATGAGTGGGAGTAAGTTATTGGGAATTGGGTGATCATCCTCATTATATCGGGATTCGTTGTAATCGGTGATATTTGAGGAGATCACCTGGGTTGTTTGCCGGTTGGCAAATATTTGGTTTTGAATATCCGTTGTTATGCACCAATTTCAAATTGATATATCTGTACGTCTATTTTTATAGAGTGAGATATACCTTTTGAAATTATGTCTATGACATTTACCTATATCAGTGGATGGTTAGGTAAGGAGTATTGAACAGCGGTGTAATTCTTCTTAACCATAGTACAGTTTTCAACCTACGACACACAGTGAATGAGTTGTTAGACTCAGGGACTTATACAGAGTATTGTATATTGTCCAATGTCCATTAGGACAGTGGGGTTGGTCCTCATACTATGTTCTGTTTACTTTTAACTACTCTAATTCTTAGACATGTGTTTCGTAGAAACACAGGGTCTGAGTTTTGAGGAGTTATTGGTATAAGAATAGAGTAGAGAACCAGGTATTGCAAGTATCGGGATTCTTCAAGGTGATCGAAGATGTAGATACTTGTGTATGGTATTCAGTTGATAGTAAAGAGAAATTGCTTCTCTTTCAGGTTACTCATAATTGGAAGCATTCCTAAGTTGAGTAACGCTGATCGGCCTCCTTCCATTTAGTTGACATGCACTGGAGATAGCTGCATGATTTGAATCTGGTTCATTTAAATCAGTGCCTCTGGTTCTATATTGGATATAGAACAGTTCATATCTTAACGATGTTAAGGTACGGGGAGTTGTCCGACTTATGATTAAAACCAGACACTGGACAACTCAAGGCACGTTTCTGTGATGTCTGTTTGTGGGTTGACCCAGGCTATGACGAGGGTTGATTTTCTACCATCTGGAAGATCAATAGAGATATTGTTCTAAACTCTCCACAGTTTTATTAAAAATGGATTTTTTCAAAAACAGTAGTGGGAGTATGGTAGAACTGGAAGTGATTCCAGAACCGCAAACGATTACTGAAGATTTGATAAGGAACCTAAAGATTCAATCTGATTTGACATTCCATTGGCCACTCCGCAGATAAGGTGGGTAACTTCAGGCACCCGAGAGGTACTCCGGTAGCCTCAAGGACGGTGACAGGGAAGTTCTTGTTTACCCACACTTGCCATTGTTGTTGTTCCAGGCTGCGAGACCCGGCAGGAGGATGAGTATAGCGTCGTTCTAAACTAGCTTTAGAAGTGCACGTCTATATGACTCTGGCAGAGGGTTGTCGTAGTCAGTGGGAGCAGCGGAAGCATTGGTGGACTTCAGGCTTATGTCTATTTATAGACTAAAGCAGATATAACGGAGTTAGATCATCTGTTTCTGATGTGACAGTCATGGGTTTGACGTCATCAGAATAGGGGATGGATCTGTTGAGAAGGTAGTAAGAAGTGATATTCCTATACTACGATCGGTTATACTTTGGTCGTCACACGGTGTTTTCTCCACATGGGACTTGGACATTATATCAGACATATTGGTTACTAGACCTATGGTTTTAGATCTAGATTTGGGTGGTTTCCCAATCAGGGTACTTTGACAGCATTCTAAGAGTATTTAGAATGGACGACTCCTGGCATGGTAGTGTACCTGCAGGTAATGGAGTCACCCTCTCTAAAGGTGTCTTACAGACTAAAAAGGAGAGGGATACGCATGATTGACAGATCACTTGCTTAGGCAATTGAGTCAGTCATGAGATGTCAAGTACCACACCAGATATTGTTCTTGCAGTTGATGCAATAAGTTGATATTGATCCAATCCTGGAGAAACAATCGGAAGCAGTTTTAGGACATAAGTGCATGTTCTAGGGATATGATAGCAACAGCCTCATTTGGGAGACAATTATCATTCCAGGCTTCCAAGGTGACATGGACGACAAGGAGGTTGTCAGAGTTATAGTTTTCCCTCTGATGAGGGGCAGTATTTTTGGACAGGTGGTCCAAGGCAATGCTGAGGGAGGCATGGCGCTGGGTACTGATTAAGTTCAGTTATCGATACAGTCTAAGAAGTTCGGATTTGGAGTTCATTTATGAGCTAGGTCCCATCAGATATCCAGACATACTCTAAGACAGGTATTGCTCATTTCGGGAGATGGTTTTCTCTGCGAACTTGAGATATAGAGAGACATAGAAAGAAACATCGCAGCGGATCCACTCACTGAGGCTAATCCTCGAACGCAATAGTTTCGCAAACGAGCTTTGTGAGACTGACTAGTAGAGGAGTTGGGTGTTCGGTATCACACGGGCTGTGAGTATGCGGCATCGCAATAATTAGCCTTGAGTGCAAGTGGGAGATTGTTGGAGATAGTGCCCTCAGAGTCAATTATTGGATCACAGGCACGTGATTGCAATGATTGAGGGAGGACCTATCCCGGTAGGACAGTCTTACTCGAGATGATAGTATGCTATCTGGTTTACCTTTATCATCGTGTACTGTTTCAGGTGACCTTACAGGTCACTATTACACGTTGATAGAGCCCCTAGGATTCTTGCTTGACGACCAGCAGTATGATGGCGATCATTTACGTGGGAGCTGGGGTCTATAAGCACATCCTTAAATGGTCCCTAGTCGTGGGAGTTTCGAGACTGGGCATCGATACTCCATTAGTAGACTAGTGTATACAGTCGAGACCCCGACGAGGGGAGGTGGCCGGTCTCACAAGCTACTGGTGTCAGTTGGTTCACCTAAGATGTATACAGGTGCTCATTGGGTTATAAGTACACCGGACAGGACTCGCCGGGAACTTGCTAGTTGGGATTATACCAGACGTCAGATAGCAGTTCCCTGGTGACATGTGTACAGGTTAGTTCATCGACCTGAGATCGTCATTTGTCTCGTGTGAGTTCCCACTGTGCTTTGATTACTACCCTACCACGGCTCAAAGGAGTCGTGCAAACAGGTTTTAGTTGGGTACAGTCCCGAGCCACATGGAGGCAGTGAGCGGATCTGCAGGGGTTCGTCTCTCCCGGTATTGGGGGTGAGGTCGCGCTGTGTCTAGGAGAGCCATTACGTAAAGCCCTCGGCCGAGGCAGGAGATTTACTGGTAGGTATTCCAGTAGTATCTCAGGGCGTTCTGGGCTACACTCCGACACGACTTGTACCGCTTTTGGGGGTCTGACTTTTACCAACCCCCTAGGCCCGACATGCGATCCTCATAGACGAACGGACCGGACTGTACGGATATTGTCACTGACAGGCTCAGTAGGGTGTCAGGATGAGTTCGCTCATCGACGTCCCTTTTGGTCAATAGCTGGTGGCCCGTCACGTATTGGCTAATACCTCTGACGTGCTAGTGGTTAAATCCACAGCCATTGTATTGACGAGTCTTTAGAGTCCACCACACTTACAATTACTCAAGCTTTCGGGCGAAACGCTGTAGAGGCCGTATGGAGATATGGCAGGGTCCGATCAGATACGTGCGGTATTGCACGGATCAGGATTGGACAGTTTTGTACTAGTTGCCGTATAGTTATATGGCAGGGTTCGATCTGATACGTGCGGTATTGCACGGATCAGGATCGGACGGATATTACTAGCCGGCTTTGGCTTAAGCCGGTCCTAGTTTAGTACAGTGTAGATTTTGTCTCATTGCATTTGTATCCGGTCGGAATACAGATGCGGGTGTGTATGCACAGTATCGGGGTTTTCCTGTAATTTATTACGGGACCAGTTTTCTGGAGTTGCCAGTTTGCATTCCGTTCCGGCCGGTTTTCCTTTGTTCTTTCCCGGCCGGACTTTTCCGTTGGAGGGGGTTATTTGCAAGTTTGCAAATAACTCTTTGTGGAGGGTATTATTGCAAGAGTATTGATTATGATAGCATCATTATCTTTTGCACCATCACTTGCTTTTATGAGGGTATGGGTTTGATTATTGTGTGAAGCATGGTTGATGTTTCTTTGTCTCTTGATGTGGTCACCTTTTCTTCACTCCTACACTCACCTCCCTTCATGCTTCATATTCCCTCCTCCACCATTCTCATTGGAAGATAAGTTTTTCATGAGAAAAAAAAAAGGGGGAGAAGAAGAAGAAGAGAGCTTCATCTTGAGAGTTTCATTCATGATCTCATTTTCTTGCTAGAAAAATGCAAGCACCATTTTTCTATTCTTGATTCCTCCATCACCATGGCAACAAACCCCATAGAGACATACCCTCTACACTACACATTCTACAGCATATCTTGAGCATGTCGAGTTGCCGGCTTCATGCCCGAGTTGCCTCGGTATTGAGGCGGGAGCCCGTAAAAGACGCAGGCGATGTGGTGCCCTTTCTGGCGAGGAGGCGACGATGTGGAGACAAGACTTTCCGCGGGAGATCGGGGCGATGATGAGAAGACCGGAGGACTCGGATCACTTGGTATACTTCTCACCCTATCTCTTGTTTGCTAGCGTTAGGTTAATGGTTACGATCCGGGTTTTCTTTGTCCGCGGTAGCGCCGGTTTCCGAGTAAGGAAAAATTTTTGATTCCGCATTATGGCCTCGAGTACGAGGCCGGGGCGCTGCCGTGGCGGAACATTATAGTCACCGGAGGTATATATCACACTTCAATTTTCGTTTAATCTTGATTTCTTAATACAACTTTGTCTTAATATTGATTTTCTTGATATTTCTTGCAGACGCAGGGCCTCCCCATCCCCAGAGGGGGACTCGAAGCCTGAATCAGTCCCACAGGCTGAGGCCAGATAGAGCTAAGGGGGAGGCAGCATTCCCTTTCTTTTTTACCCCTGATTATCGCTATACTGGCGATCATGCCGAGAGGTTCGGCCGGTATATGGGGGATGAGAGCCGGCTCGTGAAGAACTATCCACTTCACGTTGAGTGGGGAGACTAGCACCGGCGCTCATTCGCCCTCTTCTTTGATTAGGCTCGAGTATTAATATATATTTTCATTTGATTTATCCAATATATTTATTATTAACACTTGCAATCTAATAACAATGTTTGTTTTGTATTTTCAGTTGGATTACGATTTTCAGCCTGTACCCGACCCTGATCACCCAAGGAGGGTGCTCGACCTTCATGCTCTGTACAATGGTCTGATGAAGAACATGCAGACCAAGGTCCGATACAACAGGAATGAGCTGAAGGCCGACTGCTACTCCTTGTGGATGGCGACCCCCGAGGCAGAGAGAGAGGCCTTCCTATCTACTCCAGCCTTTGCGAGAGTCGACGTAGAGACATGGCCTCTATTGTGCGAATATTTTAACTCTCAACGCAAACATGTATGCATTTTAAATGTAATTCATTGTTTAGTATATAATTAATTTTTTTGTGTTTCTTAATTAGAAAACTAAATGTGAATGTGTTGTGCAGAAACAGGCCGCTCAAAATATAGAGAATAGGAAGTCGGCGAAGAGGGGTCGCCCCACTTATACAGATGGCTCGAGGAATATTACTCGAGCCATGAAGTTATCGGTAAATTACAATAGACCGGCCTTTGTGATATAATGCAATATTAAGAGTTATTTTCTAATATATCTAATATTAAGAGTTATTTTTTAATATTGCAGAGAGCTCAGACCCTGGCGCAAGGTGGTACACCGAGCTTGCCGTCCGCATATCTTGCCGTCCACGGCACCTCGACAGATCCCGCCACGGGCGAGCTTCAATACCCCGACGTCGCTACCCAGGAGTATTGCGTAAGTGTTAATATTTATTCAACCCCTATTTGAAATTTTAGTTTTGAAAGGTTCAAATTTAAATGATATACTTATATTTTACTGGTTAATGTGGGTGTAGGAGCGGGTGGTTGAGCAGGCCGAGGCATCGGGGATCGATTTTACCGGACAGAACGATCCGATGCTGCTGACCCCAGTCCTGGACGCCGCATACGGAGAGCACCACGGAGGTTGGGAGAGAGGCCGGGGACTGGGCCCTAGCAGGGCCCATATAAGGTTGGACTCCACCCCGGCGGTTACTTCCTCCGTCTCCGGTGAGCGACGTTTCCAGCAGGAACTGGAGAGCTTGAAGGCCACCGTTCAGGAGTTGAAGGAGATGTTGGTATGTATACTACTTAATAGTAAAATATTATGTCATATTATAGATAGCAACATATCCAATATTAGTACGTAGCCTGAGCTTATTTGGTTTTCCAAACTAGATATCCAAACGAGGCCTAAGTCCCTAAGTATACATAGATTGGGGTTTCGAAATAACTTGATAATGATACGAATTCGAATAATACACAGTTCTTACTCTCTTATTACACACGTAGGTCCAGACGCGACAGGGTATATCGGCCGAGACTCCACATGCATCTCCTTAGGCCGTGGCTCCGCAAGCCACTATATCGGTTGCGGTTCCGCAGACAGCTCCTATAGCTCCACTGCCCGCTTAGACTTCCGCACGCTCCGCATTGCATGATTTATTGACTCAGGATATATCCGAGGAGCAGGCGCGCCAGCTTCTGGCGTTTATCAGATGTGGAGCTAGACCGAGTTAAGGTAGTTTTTTGATTCTTATATTTTAAACATGTATTTATTTATATGATACATATTGTACTACATTTTTGACGATATTGATATTGGTGGTATTTGCGTGTTTATATTGATATCATATTCTGCTTATTGATTTCTTTTGTATATTATGCGTGAGATGTGATTATGAATACTGCGATATATGTTCTGCGTGATGATTGATTTTATATATGATGTATATATTATTGTGCATAGGGCGAGAAAAAAATAGGCAGCCCTTTTTTTTAAAAAAAACTTGATAATATGTACCTACGGATTAATCCGTAGGGCCCAACATTTCCCCTACGGATTAATTCGTAGGGCCCAACAATGTACCTGCAGATTTATTCGTAGGGGCAAAATATCAGGATACCTGATATTTTGCCCCTATGATCTCAGTATTAGGGGTTACGCTTGCCCCTACGGATATATCCGTAGGAACAAACAAATGCCCCTACACAGGTATCCGTAGGGACAAAATATCAGGATACCTGATATTTTGTCCCTACGGATGTATACCTACGCACGTATTCGTAGGGGCAAATACTTGGCCCTACGGATTGGTCCGTAGGGACACCTAATTTATTTTATAAAATCATAAATTAAATAAATTTTTTATCCCTACGGCCTAATCCGTAGGGACAACTGGACCTATACATTACTCCGTAGGGGCATGTTCAAGGCTGCAACTTGCACCTACGGCGTTTGTACCTACAGGGTATTTTAGTGCCCCTACGGATATAACTGTAGGGGCAGTAGTTTGCTCTTACGGATAAATCCGTAGGGGCAACCTTTATTTGTAGTAGTGAGAGAGGGGTTGTTTGCAATAATAAATCACTTGAAGGGGTATAACTGTATAAGTGCTACGAGGAGTGAACTACAGCGGGGGTTTTGCGCAGTTATCCCTATAATGTGTTTCTATCCTGAACCAAAACTTTTCAGGTTTCCTGCAGTGATAGGTATATTGCGATGGTGTCAAAGCCACCCACGTTGTCGACTTTAACATATAACTTAAACCTTTGACGCCCGATGACTTTCTTTTTGTACAGATTCCTGGAGATTTGGTGATGAATGCAATAACTTATTGCTGTGACTGCTCATTCACAGCAATGATCTTAATCTACCACATCTGCTCATCTAGTAGGAATCCGATGATGAGCTCTACCTTGCTTCAAGCATTACATCGTTATTCTTGTTAGGATCTTCACAACTTTATGTTCGGTCTACGATGTAGCCGAATGTGTTTGGAGGAGAGCATGGATAGAGAATGGAGAAAGTATCAATAAACTATTCTTATATTTTCCTTGCTCTTTAAAAACTTTACAAAACATCTCCTTATATAGGAGTTTACATACCCCTTCATTATGACTCTTCATAATACCAATTGATTACAATAACCGTTACATATCCTTTCATTAAACCTATTCATGAATTGGTATCCCTTCCTTTTATAACCGATGTCTCTTCAATTCTTTGTAACCGAAAACAAGTTTAATTTCTAACATGCTCCCTTAAACTTGTTTTACCATGCCGATCTTTCCTCGCAATTTTGCGAACACTTCAAATTTTAGGGGCTTTGTAAAAATGTCGGCCAGTTGATCTTGTGATTTGACATGAACGAGTTCGACCTCTTTCTTCCTCACATGTTCTCTGATAGAGTGATACCGAGTATCAATGTGCTTGCTTCGTTCATGAAACACTGGATTCTTCGCCAGTGCTATAGCAGATTGGTTGTCCACATACATCTTCGTAGGTCCTTCCTGTTCAACCTTTAGATCTTTCAGCAGATTTCTTAGCCATATAGCATGGCAAACTCCAGCCGATATAGCAACGTATTCGGCTTCACAAGTTGATAGTGTCACTATCGGTTGCTTCTTGGAACACCAAGTAAATGCTGATTCACCGATGAAGAAAATGTACCCTGTCGTACTTTTCCGGTCACCTATATCTCCTCCCCAATCGCTATCGGTATATGCATATAATTCAAAATTGTTAGATTTCGAATAGAACAAACCGAAATTTGGTGTACCTTTGATATATCTCAATATCCTTTTCGCCGCTGATAAATGTGTCAATTTCGGTTCTTCCATGTATCGGCTGATCAAGCCGACTCCATATAGAATATCCGGTCTTGTGCATGTAAGATACCGAAGACTGCCTACCAAGCTTTTAAAATGCGTCGAGTCCACATTGCTCCCTTCATCGAACTTTGATAATTTTGTTCCGCAGTCTACTGGGGTATTGACCGAATTGCTTTGCTCCATATTGAACTTTCTCAAAATCGACCGAGCATATTCTTCTTGGGATAAGAAAATCCCATTCGGTCTTTGCTTTACCTCTATTCCCAAATAATATGCCATCTGACCGATGTCGGTCATTTCAAATTCTTTAACCATCGAGCTTTTGAAGTCATCGAACATACGTGGATTGTTTCCTGTGAAGATGAGATCATCCACATATAAACATACTATAAAAATATCACCTTTTTCGGACTTCTTTATGTATAATGCATGCTCATAAGGACACTTCATGAAACCGTGTGCTTGGAAGTATATGTCGATTCGACTATTCCATGCTCTCGGTGCCTGCTTCAGGCCATATAAAGCCTTCTTTAGCTTCAGTACTTTCGACTCATGTCCTTTCTTCTCATAACCGAGTGGTTGCTCGATGTAGACTTCTTCTTCAAGATATCCATTGAGGAATGCCGATTTAACATCCAATTGATATATCTTCCAACTGAATTGAGCCGCCATAGCAATGATCAGTCGAATTGTCTCGAGTCGCGCTACTGGTGAGAAAACTTCATCATAATCAATGCCAGCTTGTTGTTTGTAGCCTTTGACCACTAACCTTGCCTTGTATCGCTCGATTTCTCCCTTAGCGTTCTTTTTCTCCTTGTACACCCATTTCACTCCTATGGGTTTCTTGCCTTTGGGAAGTTCGGTGATCTCCCAAGTTCCATTTCTCTCAATAGCACTGATTTCTTCGTCCATTGCTTCTTTCCACCTTCGGTCTTTGACCGCTTCTTCAAAATTCATTGGCTCGCATTCGGCAAACAAACAAAATAATGTTAGATTATTTTGCATTTCGGTTACCTCATATAACTCGGTCATAGTCCTCGTCCTTGGATTTCTTGGTGGAGTTGAACTTGACGACGCTTCGGTTTATGGAGAACCGACTTGAGGCGAATTGAACCGAGGTGTTGTTGAAGGCGATGGAACATCAACTTCGACTTCATTTCTTTTCTTTTCTTCTTGACCGAGTACTTCATTCGGTCTGCTGCTTTCGGCTTCATCGCTCCAACTCCATGAGCTTTCTTCATCAAATTCGACATCTCGGCTAACAATGACCTTCTTATTGACTGGATCAAACAGCTTGTAGCCTTTGGTTCTTAGATCATAACCGATAAAAATCAACCGAGAACTTCGGTCATCAAGTTTTACTCTCTTTTGTTCGGGGACATGAGCATATGCTATGCTCCCGAAAATTTTAAAGTGACTTACATTCGGCTTATAACCATGCCACATCTCCTGCGGTGTTACATTTTGTAGACTCTGGGTTGGGCATCGGTTTAGAATGTATACAGCACATGCAACCGCTTCTGCCCAAAATTCCTTCGGCATATTTTTACTACTCAACATACATCTCACCATGTCTAATATGGTTCTATTTTTTCGTTCGGCCACTCCATTTTGTTGTGGTGAATAGGAGACCGTTAAGAAATGCCGAATCCCATTTTCTTTGCAAAAATTTTCAAACTCATTTGAAGTGAATTCTCCACCTCGGTCTGACCTGACCGATTTCAAATAAAACCCACTTTCTTTTTCCACATTCATTTTGAATCTTTTAAAATTTTCAAGAACTTCCGATTTATTTTTTAGAAAATATACCCATGTTTTCCTTGTGAAATCATCAATAAATGTTAGAATGTACCTTTTTCCACCAAATGAATTTGGAGTAATTGGTCCACATACATCGGTGTGGACAAGTTGTAATGGCTCCTTGGCTTTAAACTCGGCTTTTTTTGGAAAACTTGCTCGGTGATGTTTACCAAGTAAACACCCTTCACATAACTCTTTCGGTTCATTCATAATCGGCAAACCTTTGACCATGTTCTTCCTCGCCAACAAGTTTAGTCCGCCGAAATTGAGATGTCCATACCTCATATGCCATAACCGAGCCGAATCTTTCACCGATGATTTTAGACACTTTGTTTCACCATATTTGATATCCAATAGAAATAGCCGATTCTTCGTCATCTGCACTTTTGCTATCAACTTCATTCGGTTATCTCTTAAGAAAAGAGTTCGATCCTTTAAATGAATATCGAAATTCTTTTCGAAGAGTTGTCCCAAACTCAAGATGTTGTTTTTCATATTCGGCACATGATACACATTTTCGATATATTTTTGTGATCCATCTTTCAGTCGAATTAAAATTTTGCCTTTGCCTTTTACTGGTACCTTCGAACAATCACCGAATGTGACTTGGCCACTTACCGATTCGTCCAAGTCTACGAACATGTTTCGCTTGCCACACATATGATTACTTGCACCAGTATCGAGATACCAAGTGTCGGCACTTTCTTCGTCACCTTTAAAAGCCAGCAGAAGTACATCGTCATTGTAATCTTCTTTCTCTACAAAGTTTGATTTTTTCTCGACTGTTTTTCCCCAACAGTCTGCTGCGTAGTGACCGAATTTCTTGCAATTATAGCATTGAACATTCGGTCTCCCTCTTCCACCAGTCGATCGACCTCGGCCTCGACCTCGGCCGAAATTTTGGCTTTGGCATCTATCGTCATTTTTTTGACCTCCTCGACCACCTTGTCCTCGACCGAATCGACCTCGGCCACGGCCTCTTCCTCGGCCGCGTGCATTTCCTCGATTTCGGTCATTTTGACCATTTTCAACCGAATCACCTTTCAAATTAACTTGTGTTTGTAGTAATTTTTCAATCGGTTCTTGCTTTTTCACGAACCGTTCTTCGTGGGCTTTTAGTGAACCCATCAACTCATCTATTGTCATTTCTTCAAGATTCTTTGACTCTTCAATTGAACACACAATGAAGTCAAACTTTGGTGGTAGTGACCGAAGAATTTTCTCCATCACCCTTACATCCTCCATTTTTTCTCCGTTCCTCTTCATTTGGTTGACCATCGTAAGCACTCGGGCATTATAGTCAGTCACCGATTCATTCTCCTCCATTTTTAACAATTCAAACTCCCTCCTTAGTGATTGTAAGCGTACCTTTTTAACCTTCTCGACTCCTTGGAAGGTTTTCTCAAGTATCTCCCACTGTTGCTTTGCATTAGTGGCAGCCGAAATCTTCTCGAAAGTCGAATCATCGACACCTTGCTCGATAAAGTATCTTGCGGTACAATCTTTCTCGAATAATTTTTCGTGGGTCGTTCTCTCAGCTGCCGTCAGTGCAGCTTCATCTTGAGGCCGATCATAGCCTCGGACCACCACATCCCAAGCGCCTACTGCTCCCAAAACAGTCTTCATTTTGATGCTCCAATTTTCATAGTTATCTTTGGTGAGGCGTGGGGCGTTGTACGAGAGTGTTGTCTTCGACATTTTCTTCGAACCTTGCTCTGATACCACTTTGTTAGGATCTTCACAACTTTATGTTCGGTCTACGATGTAGCCGAATGTGTTTGGAGGAGAGAATGGATAGAGAATGGAGAAAGTATCAATAAACTATTCTTATATTTTCCTTGCTCTTTAAAAACTTTACAAAACATCTCCTTATATAGGAGTTTACATGCCCCTTCATTATGACTCTTCATAATACCAATTGATTACAATAACCGTTACATATCCTTTCATTAAACCTATTCATGAATTGGTATCCCTTCCTTTTATAACCGGTGTCTCTTCAATTCTTTGTAACCGAAAACAAGTTTAATTTCTAACAATTCTGTCAAGAATCCTGGTAAAGGAAGGATGGCAAAAATATAGGATGGCGAAAACACACACACACACACACACGGAGCATGTTGGCTATGGAGATATATACGTATATATCTTTGTTACAGCTTGCCAATTGAGGTTAGTATATAGTTTAGTATACATGATCGACATTGCTTAATTAGAGTGTTTATGATTGAAGGCCCTGTGGTTTCCATTAGTTGATTTGTGACTGTGAACATTCAACTATCGTTGTTTTTTACTAAACCACTTTAAAATATCGTCGTTTGAAGGCTAAATTATACTAAACTATAGTTTAATATTGTCGGTTTTTACTAAACTACCTTAAAATATTTTTAATAACAGTAAAATCCATTAAACTTGTATATATTACTTAATATTTTTATGGGAGCTTACTGCGAAATTTTATAAATGCATGTCACTGAAAATCAGCGATAGTTAAGGATATTTTAGCCCGTAAATAAATGGTTAACTTCATATCACATAAATATTACAATAGGCTACACCTATCAAAGTTATTCAACTCCAAACTTTACCTACTACTATATATATCAACACTGTAGTCTCGTTGCCTCTTGTAAATTATCTGACGGTTAATGTTGGGTGCATACGAATTTTCTATACTATTGCGGTTAATTACTCAGATGCTATTAGTACTTTCTATTGAAAATTACACTGATACAAACTCTTACAAAATTAGTAAGGAAAGCTGCTATGTCACCCAGAAAAGTGGAGATGTCGTCGTAGCTTGCACAGGCGGGATATTTGACAACGTATTTGAGGATGAAGTGAAAAGTACCATGCAATCTGCGCTGACATATCGTTTACAGACACAAGAGCTTGTGTTGGTTCTCACTAACATCGGTCTCGACCATTTAATAGTACAACTGATGAGACTCCATACTCCAAAGCAGCACAAGAGGAAGAAAGAAACCAAGTAGGTGGTAAAGGCGACGATATTAAAGAATTAGGAAGAGAGAGAAGAGATTGAGAGGAGGAGGAAGAAGCCTTAGAGAGATCTTTCTCTATCGTGGCTTTCCTTTATATATTATTCATGTGTATCATTTGTTACAACCAGATCAATCATATACAATCTCTCAAATATATTGTTATAACTAAATCTTTCTCAAAATCTCCAATCAAAAACTTTTCAAAATATTTCCGCGTCTTGTAGGGCCAGACGTCTGACCCGTACAGAGGCAGACATCAGGACGCACTCTGTAACTTATGCAGAGTGTAGACAGACGTCTGACCCGTACAGAGACAGATGTCTGGACGCACTCTGTAACTTATGCAGATAGCCAGACGTCTGAACCACAATGATGCAAACGTCTGGCTACACTCTGTTAGCGTGTACTAGCCAGGGTCAGACGTCTGTTATCAGAATCCAATGATCATTTTGGTTCGTTATTACGCTCTTTCAAGCTGAACGGCGGTTGGACGACGTGGAGCTTGATTCGCAGTTCGACAAAGCGTTGTCTGGATAGTGACTTGGTGAGAGTATCGGCACGTTGATCACACGTAGAGATCTAGCGCACAATGAGTTGGTTGTCAGCGAACGTTCACGAACAAAATGAAAATCAATTTCAATGTGTTTAGTGCGAGCGTGGAAAACAGGATTAGCAGCAAGATAAGTAGTGCCAATATTATCACACTATAACACAGGTGGAAAATGATTGAACCCAAGCTCGTGAAGTAATGATAGAAGCCAAATGAGCTCGGCCATGGCATTCGCAAGCGCCTTGTATTCAGCCTCTGTGCTTGAGCGAGCGACCGTTGCTTGTTTCTTGGAACTCTATGAGATGAGATTGCAACCCAAGAAAATAGTGTAGCTGCCGGTGGAACGATGATCCGCAGTATTCCTGGCCCAGTCGGTATCACTGAAAGCATGCAGATGATGTGGCGAATCTCTGTAGAGAAGAGGTCATGAGAATGTGTGTCTTGAAGATATCGAAGTATTCTCTTAACTAGCGACCAATGGTGCTCAGTATGAGCATGCATATGCTGACAGGCCCGATTGACTGCAAAGGAGATATCGGGGCGAGTGATGGTGACTTATTGAAGAGCGCCTACAATGCTGTGATACATAAATGGATCGGCGAGGAGAGTGGAAAGAGGATCATCGGTAGTCATGACAGTGGCCATGGGTGTGGGTATCGGGCGTGCGACAGTCATTCTGGACTGCTTAAGAATATCCACGGTATATTGAGATTAAGATAAGAGGCAGCCGTCGGGGTGATGACAAAGTTAGATGCCAAGAAAATAGTGAGCGGTGCCAAGGTCATGAATGGAGAATTCCCATTGAAGAGAAGCAACAAGATCAGTGACGCCCCTTGATCGGTAATAAGAATATCGTCGACATAGATCAAGACATAAATCCGTGAGCACCGGTTCCAACGAAAGAACAGTGAAGTATCGGTTTTGGAACCAAGGAAGCCGAGCTGAAGGAGTCGGGTACTAAGGCGTTTGAGTCAAGCACGAGGAGCCTGACGAAGACCGTAAAGAGAGTGATGCAGTCGACATACATGATTGGGAAATTGAGGATGAGTGAAGCCCGGGGGTTGATCCATATAGACCACTTCCTCGAGATGACCATGTAAAAAGGAATTCGAGACATCCAACTCAGACCGGCTAACCCGAGCTAATCGCAATTGCAAGAATCAAGCAAACCGTGGTGATCTTGATAATGGGACTGAAAGTGTCGAAGTAGTCGACACCGGGCTATTGCCGAAACCCTTTGGCCACGAGTTGTGCCTTGTGACGCTTAATCGAGCCAACAGCACGATGTTTCAGCTTGAACACCCATTTGCACCCTACGACATTGAAGTGAAGTTGGCGGGGGACAAGCAACCATGTGCTATTGCGAAGTAGAGCATCGAATTCGGAGGAAATGGTTGCATGCCAAGACAGGTCCTTGGATGCCTGTGTGAAGCAGGTGGGCTCGACCGAAGCAGTGGCAAGAAGTGCTATAGATAATGCGTGACTGCTTGTAAGAGAGCAAGGTGGCAGAGAATCAACGATCGGGTCAGTGGAGGCATAGATGTCGACAAGGGAACACATGCGAAGAATTAGAGACTCGTCGAAAGTGCTCGGCGAGGTGGTGGAAGGGAAGCTCATGAGCGGGGGGGATTACGTTGAATGATGGGGGACAGAATCATCTGTAGGTGTCGATCGAGCAGCACCAGTGTGAGCGAGACTGGGGGTTGATGGTGGGGAGTTCATGGGAGAGAGATACCATATATGAGTGGCTGTGTTGGCGAGTTATGGCGGCTAGTGCAGGGATGACCCAAGTATGCCGGCCACACGAGAGGGGACAGTGGCGGGCACTAATGGTAATTGCCATGTCCTGCATCTCAGAGTGCGCTAATTACGGCACGTGACAGAGCCAACCATGCTACCTGTGGTTAGGAAACATCCCTCCACAGTCACATTACGGCTGTCTATAAGATATCAAGAACAGTAAAATATAAAACTATCTAATACATGTCCATCTGCCAGAATAAAAGAGTCGAGAAATATATATGCGGAAACGATAAATCCAATAAACAATAACATCTGGAAATACGTCCCAATACGGGATCACATCAAGAAATAAAAGCTGCGGAAAAACTAAACTAAATATCACTAACACGATCCTCACTGCTCGGCGTGACGGCTAAAATACTCCTGGTCAGCCTGCGATAGGGATAGAGGAATTGGGTCATGCAAAACCCAGACGTCAGTGCGTCATAATATCAAACAATAGTAATAAACTGAACAGTATGCTATATAAAATGTCACGTGCAAGAGTGATGTATGTGTATAAACAAAAGCAATCACAAGCGATATAACAACAGGCTATAGATAGTCAAACAGGCCGGGTGTATCCTAAGGTCGGTGTTTCTAGGTTAATTATCCTACAGGTATTTGAAACCAATAAATGTACTCCTCCATGTAACTCAAAAGTATATATCCCGTTATCTCCCGGGACCACGGATCAAGATGTATGAATCAGGAATGATTTTGTTCCGTTACCTTCCGGAACCACGGATCAAGTAGTAAGAATCACGAATGATTCTCTTCCGTTACCCTCCAGAACGACGGATCAAGTAATATCCTTTTTAGTTACACTTAGTTACACTTTTGATTTTCCCATACCCCTAAGGTTATAATTATATTATTTAAAATATATGCAGATGCCATATGTATGATACAGGTATATAGAACATATATGTGTGCATGGATCCTCTGTACTAGCAAGGATAAGACGTAATCAAGAACCAAGACGGGTTTCAAGTATGCGGGTCGGGTCAAATACCAACACAGATATCAAAACACTATCCGTACCCAAAACAAACAATAATCAAGAAATAGCTACAAGATAAAGAAAATACTCAAATAGAACGTGGTATAAATGAACTAGGGTGTTACATTATACCCAACTACAAAAAGAATTTTGTCTTCGAAATTCCCAGAACAAGACAAGACAAGAAAACATGAATCTAAGAGAATAGGTGTGGAAACTTCTGTCGAATCTCGTCTTCTCGTTCCCAAGTTGATTCTCTGTACGAACGATTCCCCCATGAAACAAGTACTAGAGAGATAACCTTGTTTTTGAGGACCTTTTCTCTTCGATCTACAATCGCCATCGGTCGTTCTTCATATGTCAAGTCCTCCCTTACTGTCAGTTCCGAATGATCTAGTGCGTGCGTCTCATCTCGAACATACTTACGGAGTTGAGATACATGAAACACGTCGTGAACACTCTCCAAGAATGGTGGTAAAGCCAATCGATAAGCTACTTCTCCAACGCGCTCGATAATACCGAAAGGCCCTATGAATCGAGGACTAAGCTTGCCTTGACTACCAAATCGAATCACTCCTCTAGTCGGTGATATCTTCAAGAATACAAGATCACCAACTGCAAACTCAAGAGGTCTTCGTGCTGTATCGGCCTAACTTTTCTGCCGATCTTGCGCTCTCTTCATATGATTTCGGATCGTATTAACTTTCTCCATGGTTTGCATAATAAGATCTGGTCCCAATAATCTTCGTTCTCCAATATCGTCCCAACAGACGGGCGAGCGACACTCACGACTATATAATGCTTCTAATGGAGCAATCTGGATAGTCGCCTGAAAGCTGTTATTATACGAAAACTCCACCAAGTGTAGATGATCATCCCATGAACCCTTGAAGTCTAACATGCAAGCTCTCAATATATCTTCAAGAGTTTGGATCGTTCTCTCTGACTGGCCATCTGTCTGAGGATGATAAGCGGTGCTAAACTTCAATCGAGTCCCTAAACTTTTTTGTAAACTCCTCCAAAAGTGCGACAAAAATCAGGTATCACGATCGGAAACGATGCTCACAGGTACTCCATGCAATCTCACAATCTCCTGCATGTACTGCTCTGCTAACGCTTCCGTCGACTGACCAACTCGAAACGGTATGAAATGAGCTGCCATCCAAACTGCATTATTACCCTTTGGGCTCCGTGGTAAAGCCGTCACGAAATCCATGGTTATATGTTCCCACATCCACTGAGGAATCGGAACTGGTTGCAGTAAACCAGCTACTCTTTGATGTTCAGCTTTGACTTGCTGACTCACCAAGCACTTCACTACAAAGCGAGGAATCTCCTTTTTCATGTCTTCCCACCAGAAATGTTGTCGTAGATCACGGTATATCTTCGTGCCTCCTGAATGTACGGAATATGCAGAACTATGCACCTCCTTCATAACTTCTTCACGAATATCCCCTTTCGGCACACATAAACGGCTTCCATATCGTAACGAACCATCTTCATGAATCAATAGATCCGTTCGAAGTCCCGCTTCAACCTGTTTTCGAAACTTCTGCAGCCTTGGATCATGCGACTGCGCTGCCTTAATATTATCGATCAATGACGACTGTACTTGCAGCTGCATCAACTGTCTCGTAGAATGCGGTAACACGATCTCTTAGCTTCTAGATCAGCATCCGGGAAAAGGAGGATTAGACCCGGCAGTGAATTGAGAAATCTATAAGCTCTTTCTGTGGAGTCAACATCCGTATTGCTGGCAACCGACTTAGCACATTTGGCACTACATTAACTTTCCCCGGATGGTATTTGAGATCAAGATCATAGTCAGCTATCAGCTCTAACCATTTGCGCTGCTTCATGTTGAGCTCCTTCTGCATGAACACATACTTTAGGATTTTGTTATTGGTGAATACTTCGACCCTTTCATCCAATAAATAGTGTCTCCAATTTTTCAAAGCAAAAATCACTGCGGCTAGCTCCAAATCATAGGTCGGGTAATTCTTCTCATGGGTCTTCAACTGTCTCGACGCTTAGACTATAACCTTCTCATTCTGCATTAGAACACATCCCAAGCCTTTCGCAGATGCGTCGCTGTGAATAACCAACCTTCTGGAATTGTCTGGCAACTGTCAAGATAGGAGCGGTGGTCAATTTTTGTTTCAACGCTTCAAAAGCTGACGCACATCTATCCGTCCATACGAACGGTACCTCCTTTCGTGTAAACTTGGTCAATGGTTCAGCTAAACGAGCGAAATTCTCTACGACCTTCTATAATATCCGGCAAGCCCAAGAAAGTTTCTGATCTCCGCTATGTTCTTTGGAATCGGCCAATCATGAATTGCTGCAATCTTTTCAGGATCAACAGCAATTCCATCTCCGGATACGACATGCCCCAAAAAACTTCACTTCTTCGCATATAACCTTTCTTGTCTCAACGTTTGCAGTGCGATCTTCAAGTGTTCTGCATGCTCTTCTTGGCTCCTCAAATACACCAGAATATTATCAATAAACACTACTATAAACTGGTCCAAATACGGAGAAAAGATTCGGTTTATCAAGTCCATGAATATCGCTGGTGCGTTTGTGACTCCGAATGGCATCACTAAGTATTCGTAATGCTCATATCGAGTTCGGAACGCCGTCTTACAAATATCTTCTGATTTTACTCGAACTTGATGATATCCGGATCGCAAATCCAGCTTCGAGAATACCCTCGCGCCACTGAGTTGATCGAATAATTCGCCGATGCGAGGGATCGGGTATTTGTTCTTAATAGTCACCCGGTTTAATTCTCGATAATCGATGTACATTCTCCGCGTGTCATCTTTCTTCTTGACTAGAAGAACTGGAGCTCCGCAGGGTGAATTGCTGCTGCAAATCCAACCCTTCTTTAGCAATTCGGTAACTTGTTTCTTTACCTCTTCTAGTTCCACCAGTGCCATTGGATAATACGCCTTTGAGATTGGCGCTGCTCCAGAAACAAGATCAATCGCAAACTCCACATCTCGTTTCAGCGGTAAACCCGAGATGTCCTTGAATACCTCCATGAATTTTGAACAACTATCGGTGCTTTATCTGTAACTTGTTTACGAACTTTATCTTTCAGTAAACAGTTCTCTTCATCATGAATTTGCAAGTTTGTTTTAAGACTTGTGGGTTATTAGCCCATCACTCTTCTGCTGCGCTACTCTGATAATATGCGGCGGGTTCATCGGAACTCCTCGAAACATCCTGCATCTGAACGGTCTTGAAGCAGTCGGTACTACAGCAATCAAAAGCTTCTCCTGCACTTCTCATTGTTCTCCGAAATGTAAACGGTTTGATTCTTACGGGACGAGAAGAAAGATATAACGTGGTTGCTGGATTCCAACTCGCGATAAGACATAAAACTCGTAAGCAATGAAACCGAGAGAAACAAAGTAATATAACGACCATAAATCAAGAAAAGGAATCAAAATAGGACTCCAAGTTATTTAAATAGAGTACCGCATTGTAACCATGCTGCGGCATATAGTTACAATCACATAACTCCATTCAAGTCGCCCAAATCCTAGTATCAGGATCGAAGGGATAAGAAGGGAGAAATAATAAGGAATCAGGAGGATTCCAATTTGAGATGCAAAGTCGTTCAATATCGTCAAGATAAAAAGTCAAGGGAAAGATCAGATTCAAGAATATGAATGACACGACAATAATGTGCCAGGACATGTACTTAATCCCGGGTTTTCTGGTTAGTGTATTGGGTTTAATACCCAACTAAAAAAGAACCAAACCCGATTAACCTAAACCTATAGCTCTGATACCAAACAAACCCAGTCACGCCCCGCTTTCCAGAGTGCGCTAACTATGGCACGTGACAGAGCCAGCCATGCTACCTGTGACTAGGAAACATCCTTCCACAGTCATATTACGGTTGTTTATAAGATATCAAGAACAGTAAAATATAAAACTATCTAATACATGTCCATCTGCCAGAATAAAAGAGTCAAGAAATATATATGCAGAAACGATAAATCCAATAAACAATAACATCTGGAAATACGTCCTAATACGGGCTCACATCAAGAAATAAAAGATGCGGAAAAACTAAACTAAATATCACTAACACGATCCTCACTGCTCAGCTTGACGGCTAAAATACTACTGGTCAGCTTGCGATAGAGATAGAGGAACTGGGCCATGCAAAACCCAGACGTCAGTGCGTCATAATATCAAACAATAGTAATAAACTGAACAGTATACTATATAAAATGTCACGTTCAAGAGTGATGTATGTGTATAAACAAAAGCAATCACAAGCGAAATAACAACAAGCTATAGATAGTCAAACAAGCCGGGTGTATCCTAAAGTCGGTGTTTCTAGGTTAACTATTCTACAGGTATTTGAAACCAATGAATGTACTCCTCCATGTAACTCAAAAGTATATATCACGTTACCTTCCGGGACCACGGATTAAGATGTATGAATCAAGAATGATTCTGTTCCGTTACCCCCCGGAACTACGGATCAAATAGTAAGAATCACGAATGATTCTGTTCCGTTATCCTCCGGAACCACGGATCAAGTAATATCCTTTTAAGTTACACTTAGTTACACTTTTGATTTTCCCATACCCCCAAGGTTATAATTGTATTATTTAAAATATATGCAGATTCCAGATGTATGATACAGGTATATAGAACATATATGTGTCCACGGATCCTCTATAGTAGCAAGGATAAGACATAATCAAGAATCAAGATGGGTTTCAAGCATGTGGGTCGTGTCGGATACCAACACAGATATCAAAACACTATCCGTACCTAAAACAAACAATAATCAAGAAATAGCCATAAGATAAAGAAAATATTCAAATAGAACGTGGTATAAATGAACTAGGGTGTTACAGTAATGCTGGACTCGGAACAGGGCCAGAGCCAAGATGACCGCTCTTAGTAAGGGCTCAGTGGTCGGCGACAAGTCTCTGGTATAATCTGAACCTGAAAAAGGAAAGCAATCTTCATTAAAAACATGCCGAGACATATACATGCGGCTGGATTGTACGTGGAGACAACGGTAACCATGGTGTTGAGTACTATAACCTATGAACACACGGCGATCAGATCAGTTAGCAATTTTATGTTGGACGTAGGGATGAAGCCAAGGATAACACGCACATCCAAATGTGCATAGTAAGGTATACTTAGGGTGTTGACCAAATAATTTGTGGAGAGGGGTATCGTTATGCATGGCTGGTGTAGGGAGACGATTAATTAGAAAGACGGTAGTTTGCACGACCTCATCCCAATAATGAGAAGGGATGTATGCGTGAGCAATAAGAGCACGGGCTATCTCTATAATATGATGGTGTTTGCGTTCCGCTGCCCCGTTTTGTTCGGGAGTGGGGACAGGAAACACGATGAAGGATACCCTCCGTGCTTAGATGTCGATGAAAGGATTGATATTCACCGCCCTAATCAGAGTGAAACAGACGTATTTTCCTATTGAAATAATATTCAACATGTCGTTGGAAGAGACAAAAGATGTCAAATAAATCATACTTATTATGCATCAGAAATAAGCAGGTAAATTTGCTATAGTTATCAACAAAAGTAACATAATAATGGAAACCAGGGTGAGATAAAATAAAGGCATGGCCCCAAACATCAGAATAAATTAAATCTAAAGGTGCCAAAAACATTGTTGATGACAATTCAAAAGAGAGTTTGTGGCTTTTAGCTTTCATGCAATTAGAACAGATTGACTCTCTTCGACTCTTAACAGTTAGTAAATAAAAACTAGATAGAATCCTGACTACAGTTTTTAAAGTAGGATGACCTAAGCGAGCGTGCCATGAGGAAGTAGAGATATGTTCACCAATAAGCGTGGTGGGAGACGAGACATTTGGAAGAGACAATTGGTACAGTCCATTATTGAGTTGGTCTTGAAATAGAACTGTCTCCGATTTCGGATTCTTCACAAAACTATCAGATGGATGAAACTCAAAAATAATATTGTTATCTTTAGTAAATTTATGAACAAATAAGAGATTTTTCGTTATTGAAGGAACATGAAAAACGTTAGGCATTTGAAGCGATCAAGAAGACGATGGAATTGCTCTGTGGCCATAGTTAAGAATACATAAACTCGTACCATTACCTACACGTACTGTATCCATACTTTTTTAAGGGGATGCCGCGAGTAGTTGAGTGTAGTCTGGTGTGATATGATGAGTTGCCCTCCGAGTCAGGATACCATTCAGAGGAAGCAATGCTTGGACCGCTTGAGAGATATGGTGGTGTATGTGACAGCATGATGTATAGTGCTCATATGATCTTACATTCTGAGACCGCGGGGCATGAAATTGCGAAGCACCCTTTAGACCACCAGAAAAGGTCTGATTGAAGCGCTATGGACAACTATTGCCATAGTGGCCAGTTGCCATGCAAATTTGGCATCAAGGAGGACCACGACCGTGGCTTCGACTGTGATCTCGGCCATTGCGACCATCACGACTGTCGCGCTCGGTGTTATAGCCACGCTGATAGTAATTTGAGAAGGAACCTCCACGGCCCATGAATACAGTGTTGACAGACGGAAATGAAGTATCATCGAGAGCCTTATCTTGTTGCTGGCAGAGGCTCTCGTGTGCAAGGAGCATGCTATGTAGATCTTCAAGAGAGATATCGTTGTGATATCAGGAACAAAGGAGTCATAGGTCGATCCCAGGCCGTCCAAAACATCCATGACAAGATCGGCATCAGAAATCCTATGTCCAATGACCGCAAGATTGTCGGAGATAGTCTTGATGTTCTGAATGTACTCTGTGATAGAGGCAGATCCTCATTTGATATTCTGAAGTTTGGTTTTCAGTTGAAAGATGCGAGCACGAGAGTGCAATGCGAAGGCTTTGGCAAGTGTCTCCCATACCGTCTGAGCTGTAGTTCGACCGACCACCAAGAGAATTAGTTATTCGGTCAGAGACGCTAACATCCAACTCACAATTAATTGATCATTTTGGATCCATACAACATATGCTGGATTGTATGATATAACAAGTTGATTTTGTTCATCAGGAACAGTCATGGATGAGCACTTTTCTGTGCCGTCAACGATGCCCAAGAACCCTTGTGATGTGAGAACGGCTTCAAACTGCATCTTCTAGCCGAGATAGTTGTCGCGGGTGATTTTTATATGAAGAAGTGACATGACATTCGGTCCATGTGTTGATGAGAATGACGATACATTAGGGTTAAGAATTGGTGTTGAGAGAAGAAGCGAAGTTGATAAAACAGAGTTGATAAGACGAAGGACTGATCTTAGTTGGTTGACATTGTAGGAGAAATATAGAGAGGAGAAAATTATAATGGCGTTCGCTTTTAAGGCTCTGATACTATAAAGAAACAGAAAGAGAGAGAAGAGATTGAGAGGAAGAAGAATCCCTAGAGAGATCTTTCTTTATTGTGGCTTTCCTTTATATATTATTCATGTGTATCATTTGTTACAACCAGATCAATCGTATACAATCCCTCAAATATATTGTTACAACTAAATCTCTCTTAAAATCTCCAATCAAAATCTTTCCAAAATATTTCTGCGTCTCGCAGGGCCAGATGTCTGACCCGTACAGAGGCAGACGGCTGGACACACTCTGTAACTTATGCAAAGTGTAGCCAGACGTCTGATCCGTACAGAGGCAGACGTCTAGACGCACTCTGTAACTTACGCAGAGTGTAGCCAGACGTCTGAACCACAAATGGTGCAGACGTCTAGCTGCACTCTATTAGCGTGCACTAGCAAGGATCAGACGTCTGACCTGAAGGGGCCAGACGTCTGAATCCTCTGATCGTTTTAGTTCGTTATTAGATATCACAGCAGCTGTAATGTTTCTTTCATCTGATAAATAATATTAGGTATGAAAAATTTCCAAAACGCATGCGTACTCGGTTAGGTATGGTTAGTTTTTCCTTGTTTTGAATACTTTAATATAGGTTTTCTTTCTTGTGCATTTTGATATATAGCTTTTTATGCGCTTAGATTATGGTTTTATCGATTGTTTAATTAACTGAAGTGACCATCATCTTTGTTTCAATGATGACGCGGTTAGCTCTTATACGACATAAGAGTACCCTCGACTTATCTCCAATTCTCATACATGTGTATGGTAATTTTCAATAAGATACTCTTCTAGGTACTTAGTTTTACTGAACTATCTTAGAGTTTCTTTTATATAAAACTCCCTTGAACTTTGTTTCGCGGGATCTTTTATTTTTATTTTTGAAAAATAACAATACTTAAGGATGTTTTAGTGAAATTTATCCTACTCGTTCTGTATAATTTTGTTTAATGTATTAATATGTACTTTTTTGTTCATCCTTGTAAAATAACTCTGGATTGTCTTACTAGAAAATTCATACATATTAATATTAGTGATATTTCACATTTGCACACTGATACAGCTTTATTGCATGATATTATAAATATACAGTGCTACTTGAAATACTAGCAACCCGCAATAACATCCATCCATCATAGAAAATTTTCATTATTCAGCATGGAAAAGTGGCATATGCATCTTCGCTTCGATCACACGTCAGACCATGTAATCTTAAAATTTCCAATCTTGGACTTATGGATACCCAAAGCCTTCCACACTGCTGGTGAAGCATCGACTATATTGTTGGCACATGGCAGAAAACCATTGACGAGAATCACAGCCATTAACAGAATCACACTCATCGACCACTTTAGCCACGACAGATTTTCCATTGCCTTTAATCCTTATATTCTTCAGGCAACGGCTGCCTTTATTGTACCAACCAGTTGATATCGCGACAACCAGCTCTTTGTTGCTATAGTAGTTGTTGCCGCACTTTGATGGATTTTTTTGGTGGCCAATCTGATCTAAGGTTGTAATAGCTTGGTATCTTTTATGATCCATTGCTATAACTGGGAGAGGTAGTATTTGATCTTGCTATCTACAGAAGCTCCACCAAATCGATGATGGTGCTTGGTGAAACTGTATGTTGATGGTCATGATCGCTCGTGTATTATTCAATACTGGGGGAGAGCAGAGGTATTGCGGATAGGCCTTTTGAGGCTCGATCGCAGCAGTTAGAGATGTTCTTCATGCTGCAGAGGCTCTTACTTGTCTTGATTTTCAACTGTCCATTGGCATGACAAGTTTCAAGTGAACGGCGAGAGGTTGCGAGATCTAGATTAACTAGTATTGCTAGCGTTATGACAGTTGAGGGTAGTGAGTTGGCCATGTTCACTACTACAAATAAGGGTTGCCCCTACGGATATATGCGTAGGGGCGAAAAAATACCCCGTAGATGCAAAGGCCGCAGATGCAAGTTGAGACCCTGAACTTGCCCCTACGGGCAAATTCTTGCCTCTACGGATTTATGTGTAGGGCCTGTTGCCCCTACGGATTAATCCGTAGGGTATAAGATTTTATATTATTTACGGTTTTTTTAATATATTACATGTACCTACGGATATAACCGTAGGTCCATGTACTACCCAGTGGCCCCTACGGATATGTCCGTAGGGGCACTCCCAACCCTCTGGCACTGAGATCAAGGGGGGAAATATCAGTTACTGCTGATATTGTACCCCTACAGATATAACCATAGGGGCAACATGTGTATCTACGGATTAATCCGTAGGTACATATTATCTGTATTTTTTTTAAAAAAATGGGCTGCTTGATTTTTTCCCGCCATGTGCACAATAATATATACATCAATCAAATCATATATTGCCGTATTCATAATCATATCTCACGCATATATATAATATACAAAAGAAACCCAAAAACTGAATATGATATAAATACAAACCAATATCAATATCGTTTCAAAATGTAGTACAATATATATGATATAAATAAATACATGTTTCAAAAAATAAGAACCAAAAAGCTACCCTAGTTCGGTCCAGCTCCACTTCTGAATAACGATAGAATAACGCGCGCCTGCTCCTCGGTCAATAAACTCTGCAATTCGTCGCGAGCGGAAGTCTGAGCGGCATGTGGAGCTGGCGATGTGGTCTGCGCAGCCGCCGTCGAGGTAGTTGCTTGCGGAGCCGCGGCTGCGGGAGTCTGAATGGGCGGTGGAGCTACAGGAGCTGTCTGCGGAACCGCAGCCGATGTAGTGGCTTGCGGAGCCGCAGCCGAAGAAGATGTATGTGGAGGCTCGGCCGATGTACCCTGTCGCGTCTGGACCTAACGTGTGTAATAAGCGTGTAAGAACTGTGTATTATTCGAATTCGTATCATTATTAAGTTATTTCGAAACCCCGTTTGGATATCTAGTTTGTTGTTTATTTTAATTACATCTGTATGTATGATTAATCAAACTTAAGTCTAAAACCAAATAAGCTCAAGCTACGTACTAATTATGGATATGTTGATATCTATATAATATGACATGATATTTTACAATAAAGCAGTATACATACCAGCATCTCCTTCAACTCCTGAACGGTGGCCCTCAAGCTCTCCAGTTCCTGATGGACACGTCGGTCACTGGAGACGGAGGAAGTAACCGCCGGGGTGGAGTCCAACCTCATATGGGCCCTGTTAGGGTCCAGTCACCGGCCTCTCTCCTAACCTCCGTGGTGCCCTCCGTGTGCGGCGTCCAGAACTGGGGTCAGCAGCCTCGGATCGCTCTGTCCGGTAAAATCGATCCCCGAGGCCTGGGCCTGCTCAACCACCCGCTCCTACACCCACATTAAGCAGTAAAGTATAAGTATAAAATTTAAACTTGAACCTTCCAAAACTAAAATTTCAAATTTGGGTAGAAAAAATATTAACACTTACGCAGTACTCCTGAGTAGCGACGTCGGGATATCGAAGGTCGTCCGTGGCGGGATCTGTCGAGGTGCCGTGGACGGCAAGATATGCGGACAGCACGCTCGGTGTACCACCTGACGCCACGGTCCGAGATGTCTGCAATATTAGAAAGTAACTCTTAATATTAGAAATATTAGAAAATAACTCTTAATATTGCAGAATATCACAAAGGTCGGTCTATTGTAATTTATCGATAACTCCATGGCTCGAGTAATGTTCCTCGAGCCACCTGTGTAAGCGGGGCGATCCCTCTTCGCCGACTTCCTGTTCTCTGTATTCTGAGCGGCCTGTTTCTGCACAACGCATTAACATTTAGTTTTCTAATTAAGAAACACAAAGAAATAAATTATATCATAAATAATGAATTACATTTAAAATACATACCTGTTTGCGTTGGGAGTCGAAATAAGCGCACAATAGAGGCCATGTCTCTACGTCGACTCTCGCAAACGCCGGAGTAGATAGGAGGGCCGCTCTCTCTACCTCGGGGGTCGCCATCCACAGGGAGTAGCAGTCGGCCTTCAGCTCATTCCTGTTGTATCGGACCTTGGCCTGCATGTTCTTCATCAGGCCATTGTACAGAGCATGAAGGTCGAGCACCCTCCCCGGGTGATCAGGGTCGGCTACAGGCTGAAAATCGTAATCCAACTGAAAATACAAAAAAAAAAACATTGTTATTAGATTGCAAGTGTTAATAATAAATATATTGGATAGATCAAATGAAAATATATATTAATACATACCCGAGCCTGATCAAAGAAGAGGGCGAATGAGCGCTGGTGCTGCTCGCCCCACTCAACGTGAAGTGGATAGTTCTTCACGAGCCGGCTCTCGTCCCCCAAATACCGGCCGAACCTCTCGGCATGAGGACTGGTATAGCGATAGTCAAGGGTAAAAAAAAGGGGGAATACTGCCTCCCCCCTAGCTCTGTCAGGCCTCAGCCTATGGGACTGATTCGGGCCTCGAGTCCCCCTCTGGGGATGGGGAGGCCCTGCGTCTGCACGAAATATCAAGACAATCAATAATAAGACAAAGTTGTATTAAGAAATCAAGGTTAAACGAAAATTCAAGTGTGATATATACCTCCAGTGACTATCGCACGAGCCTGGGCCCGGGCAGCAGCACGAGCGGGACGATAGTTCCTCCGGTGAGGAACAACCGGGGTCCCGGATGCGGACGCATCCCCTCCAACTAGAAAATAAATATCGACGCTAAATTTCCATGAAGTTCATATTTATTCTATAGAGCATATGTAAAATGAATAAATATTTTAAATTTATTCATACTAACCTGCAGACGATGCAGAGGGTATGGAAGCGGCAGGAGTGGCCCCTGCGGAAGATGTGGACGCACCACCTATAATTAGACAATTAAAAATAGATTATATAAGTAATTGCAAAAAGAATGTGTAGATCAATAAGATAACGTTCTAAATCAATATGCATGCACTATAGGATATATAAACATACCCGCAGGTGCGGTGGTGTCACCACCTACAGCTAGACAATAATAAAAATTGCTAAGTAAGAGCAAAAGGAATGTGTGTATTTATGATATAGCATTCTAAATCAATATACATACACTATATGATATATAAACATATCTGGAGGAGCGGGGATGGCCTCTGTCCCAGATGTGGACGCATCACCAACAACTAGACAATCAAGTAATTTTGACATAAACAGGCATGAATATCTGTAATATTACATTCAAAATGGATATGCGTGCAGTATACCTGGAGGTATGGCAAAATCCACACGGAAGGAGGCATCCGAAGGGGTCTCCGATCTAGGTGCAAGACCGGCCCTCTGAAGCTCCCTACGGAGCTCTCCGGGCGGCAGAACCGCTCTGCCTCTGCCTCTGCCGCGGCTGGAGCTCCTGCCGCCCCTCGCTGCTTTCGATATCGTCATCAAATCTAGATAAACGGTTCGTGGACGCATTAGACAATCATTAAAAGTATTGACTATATATGTATAGAGCGTAAAATGTGAAGTAATAATATAATATTACTGATAACCTTTTTCGTTTCGTGGGCGCATCATACATATCTACTTGGATTTCATCGTCGATGTCGTTTCTAACCCACGTAACTTCATGATCGGTCGAAGACAACCCGTCCTTCGAAACAGACGGTCGGAGCACTTTAAGCCTTCTCTCTTCTTCGTCCTCATTGCTGTCCTCGTATTCTGGGACATCGTAGACATCTCTGGGTTTCCATCGGCATACAACACTCCACCCCGGATGCTTCAAACACTGTGCGTAGTATACTTGGAACGCTTGGTTCGGAAAGATAAACGGATTGTCCTGACCGTAAAATCGAAGTGTGTTTACACTGGTCAATCCATATTCATCTTTCCAAGTCCCAAGACTGCTTCTCCACCTGTCCGTATCGGTTCGCGGATCGTACCAAGTACACTGGAATATATAAAAGGGTTCTGATCGTTCGGGATAGTGGATACCGAGTATACAATTTAAGTACCCATAGTAAATCACACCGTCCGATCCTACCGTCGCAATCCCACTATTCTGAGTGGTTCTAGATGTTTCTATGTCCTTAACTTCGAATTTGTATCCAAGGACACCAAATCCTTTGTAATATGCAACCTCCATACTAGGAAATTGAGCTAAACATCTTGAATCACTCTCAAATGATGCAGACAAGTTCTGATCGTGGATCTAACAAAACAAATTTTACGACAAATACATAACGATACAAGTTTAGATTAAAACTGATCGCAATAAAATATTATTCGAATAACTTACATGATCTGTGACCCAATCACAAAAATTATCCTGATGGTATTTTTCCAAACGTTCTTCGTTCCAATCAGGATGCCCCTCACGTACCTCGTTAAAATGAGTTCTGTTTTCGACAAATAATTGTGACATTAATATTATGTCATTTCATACACACACAAACACAGATATAACAATTAATCCAAAAGAACTTACTCTCTAATTTGTTCAAGACATGCGCAATTAAGCAAGATAAACCGGTATATCTTGTTGATAAACATAGTGTCTACCCTCTTATACTCGGCTTTACCATATGGCCCGTCTTGAATTCTTCGTGGTCGGTTAAGCCTTGTCTCAATGTTCTCGTCCAGATAGCGGGAACAAAATGTGGTTGTTTCATCAAGAAAATAACCTTGCATGATAGAACCCTCTGGTCGATTTTTATTGCGTATATACTTCTTAAGAGTGTAAAGGTACCTAATGAGAATATGTTGAATAAATAAATACGGGCATACAGGACAACAATAAATTTATAAATTGCGCGAAACGAAAAATTACACGTACCTCTCGACGAGATACATCCATCGATATTGTACCGGTCCGGCTAACTTCGCCTCAGTTGCAAGATGAACCGTCAAGTGTATTATGATATCGAAGAATGACGGTGGGAAAATACGCTCAAACTTGCAAAGTATCAACGCAATAGAATTTTCTAGTTTATTCAGCGTCGCAACCTCCAGTGTTTTAGCACACAACTCCCTGAAAAAACAACATAGGTCGTTGATTACTAGACCAACCGAGTCGGGAAGAGAAGTCCTGAGGGCTAATGGAAGAAGGTGCTCTACGATAACATGGTGATCATGACTTTTCAGCCCATCGATCTTGCCCTTCACAATTTTTATTTTCTTGCTGAATGATCCTGAGAAACTTGTGGGGACTTTCAAATCATGCAACACCTGTAGGAATCTTTTCTTCTCCGGTTGTGACATATGATAAGAGGTATTGGGAAGTACAAACTTGCCCGGTTTACCCGCTACCGGTTTAGGGTGCAATTCACTTCTTATTCCCCACTCTTGTAGATCCATCCGAGCATTCATATTATCTTTCGATTTCCCGTCTTTACACAGAAGCAAGTTAAGTATGTGCTCTGATACTCCCTTCTCTATATGCATGACGTCCAGACAATGACGCACTGAATTTGTAGACCAGTACGGAAGCTCGAAGAAAATGCTTAACTTGTTCCAATATTGTGGTTTGACCTGTTTCGTCGGATCCATCCCGAAAGTCACGTTATTGTAACCATCCCATTTAGCAGTCACGTCCTCTCCGGACAATGGGGATGGAGGTCCAAGAAGCTCCTGATGATCATCAAAGTGAACCGTGTCTAACCTATAGGGGTGGTCTGGAGGCAGAAAACGTCGATGGCCGCAATAACAAACCTTCCTGCTAAAATTCAAAAAATTTGATGTTGTGTGTTCATGGCAATGAGGACATGCTTTGTGACCATGTACGGACCAACCTGATAGCATTCCATACGCAGGAAAGTCATTAATTGTCCACATTAAAGCCGCACGCAGTATGAAGGTTGTATTTGTGTTTGAATCATATGTCTCTACACCATCAATGAACAAAGTTTTCAGCTCCTCGATCAGAGGTCGGAGATAGACGTCGATATTATTCCCCGGTGAGTTTGGTCCGTCGATAAGAAAAGGCATCATAAAGTATGATTGGTTCATAGCCAACCAAGGCGACAGATTATAAATTATCATTACAACGGTCCATGTACTGTGACTTCCAGCCATATAGTTAAATGGGCAGAAGCCATCGGTAGCCAGTCCGAGCTGGACATTGCGAGGATCACTACTGAATATTGCGTGCCTCCTATCGAAATCCTTCCATGCCGGTGAATCTCTTGGATGGCTCATTTTTCCATTTTCGCTTGGAGGAGCACGGTGATGCGAAATCATTACCTCGGCTGTTTTCTTGCACCTGAATAGCCTCTGTAGCCTCTGTGTTATGGGAAAGTATCGTGCTATCTTCACGGGTATATCAGGCTTCTTATCAGAATCTTTCGGCTTATACCTGGTCTCTCCGCATGTTGGACACTCTTTCAAATCTGAATTCTCTTTCCGGTACAACACGCAATTTTTAGGACATGCTTGAATCTTCTCGCACTTTAGACCCAAATCAGACATCATCTTCTGGGCTTCGTACCAGCTTTCGGGCACATTATTTCCCGGAGGCATAGAATCTTTCAAGAACGAAAGAAGCATTGTGAATGACTTGTTGCTCCATCCATTTAGGCACTTAATCTGGAAAAGTTGGACGAACCATGAGAGGGTGGAATACTTCGCATTCTCATAAATTGGTTTCCTAGCATCATTCATGAAATTTTCATATTTATCCGCACGCGGTCCTTGACCGGAAGGAATATCATCTTCGGTACGAATAGATTCACCTAGGGCAGCCTCTACCATATCCTCCATTTCTTCTGATGGAAATAAATTTCTGTCTCCTGCCGTATTACCGAATTCTTCTTCTACTCCTGCCACATTATCGTGTTCTCCTTCTTCTTCTACCGCAGTACTGCATTCTTCTCCTTCCCCGTGATATTTCCAAGTTGAATAAAGTCTAGTAAACCCATGTTTTACAATATGAAGCTCTGCCAATTCTACCTTCTGCCAGTACTTATTGCCACATCTATCGCACGGACAGAGAATCTTCTCTATTATGATCTTATTATGTGCGCGTGCAAATTCAAGGAAAGCAGCAACTCCTGCGACAAACTTAGGTTGCATACGTTGTTTCCAATCCACATACATCCAGTCCTTAACTCTGACGTACTCATGGGCCATGTTAGACTGAATAATATATAAATTGTAGTTTATGCTGACTATATTGAGAAATATAAGAACGGGATAGTTGCTGACAAAGGAGAAAATCCGTGTATATGCTTTGTGTGTGCGTTTGTCGTTGAAAAGAATAAATTATCGCACGTATGTTAACCGATAGACGGGGACTAAGTGACGCTTTTAGTTTCATATATGAGTATCATGGGAATATGAAGGTTTCATATTATCATATATTGGTTTTAACCCGAACATCTCGAATCGCTCTCTAATTATGCGTTTGTTGTGTATTCTTGTTGTATGTGTGTGTTCCGGCTGTCGGGGGTAGGCTTCTATCCCATTAAGAATGTATAGAGCGAACGCCCATCACTTGTGCTTTCAACCGTTTCGAGTAAATTTTAGCAGCACCTCCCCGCTGTTCTCCGAGTACACTGTAATAGAATAGATAATCATTTCAAAGCTGTGAAACAACGTTGAAATGAACATCTAATCTATCTTTATACACGGAGAACCAGCGGAAAGGTACCGACGAAATATCTCGAAATGGATGAAAACACAAGTGAATGAAGGCGTTTGCTTTATACATTCTTAACTTGTCCACACGGGACAAATCTATGGGTTACCATACGATTGAATTTTCTCGTCGCGTAGACTATACGACGGTTGTTAGTATCGAGCTATACTGTCCGATATTTAACAACCTTCGTATAGTTCTAGGTCACGACGAGTATCGCACGTATGTTAACCGATAGACGGGGACTAAGTGGCGCTTTTAGTTTCATATATGAGTATCGATGGGAATATGAAGGTTTCATATTATCATATATTGGTTTTAACCCGAACATCTCGAATCGCTCTCTAATTATGCGTTTGTTGTGTATTCTTGTTGTATGTGTGTGTTCCGGCTGTCGAGGGTAGACTTCTATCCCATTAAGAATGTATAGAGCGAACGCCCATCACTTGTGCTTTCAACCGTTTCGAGTAAATTTCGGCAGCACCTTCCCGCTGTTCTCCGAGTACACTGTAATAGAATAGATAATCATTTCAAAGCTGTGAAACAACGTTGAAATGAACATCTAATCTATCTTTGTACACGGAGAACCAGCGGAAAGGTACCGACGAAATATCTCGAAACGGATGAAAACACAAGTGAATGAAGGCGTTTGCTTTATACATTCTTAACTTGTCCACACGGGACAAATCTATGGGTTACCATACGATTGAATTTTCTCGTCGCGTAGACTATACGACGGTTGTTAGTATCGAGCTATACTGTCCGATATTTAACAACTTTCGTATAGTTCTAGGTCACGACGAGCATCGCACGTATGTTAACCTATAGACGGGGACTAAGTGGCGCTTTTAGTTTCATATATGAGTATCGATGGGAATATGAAGGTTTCATATTATCATCGAGTATCATATATTGGTTTTAACCTGAATATCTCGAATCGCTCTCTAATTATGCGTTTGTTGTGCATTCGTGTTGTATGTGTAACATGATTTTAAACTATTGAGATCAAGATTGATAGAACTGATCATCCTATATTGCAATAGCATTCATCAACCAAAAACTATTATTGCAATGGTATTCATCTATAACCATCAACAATTAAAACTACAAATGTAGGATACTGATATCATAAAGCGTTATACGCAATATTGATAGAACTGATAAATAAAAAAACGAAACACAAACCGTATCAAGATTTAATAACTTTGATTATGTCATATACGCGGGCCGATATTTTCATATTAGCCAGGCAAAAATAGATTGCGGTTTGGATATGGCATATTGGCAGATGTTACCTATATGCATACATGCATGTTGTCTCCCCATTTTTTCATAAACCAAACCAACTACATACATCAAACTAGTCCATGCCACCAATTGGAAACTCCACTATGTCTTTGAATTATTATTTTTCCAAATAGCATTGAGCTCCTAATGACATTGTCCCATCCAACAAATTTGTTGTGCTTGCCTCGACCTTCATCTAGCTTTCACATGCCATACACATTAGATGAGTAATATAGTTATAAATTATGGTATTTTGTTGTCATCAATCCACCTAACCCTAACCCCAACCTAACCCTAACCCCAGTGCAGCCAGCTAAACCCCAACACCAACCCTAAGGCAAACCCTAACCCCAGCCCCAGCAGCAGCCGAACCCCAACCCTAACCCTAACCCCAACCCCAACCCCGACCCCGACCCCGACCCCGACCGCGACCCCTGCCGAACCCCAACTCGCGCGTGCAACCCCAGACCCGGCCATGAACCCTAAGCCCAAAATAATCAAAAAATTCTTTAATTTACCTGAAGATTTACTCACCTGAACGGCGGTGGCGACGACCTGAACGGCGGTGGCGACGAGGAGGGCGGTGGCGACGAGGAGAACGGCGTGGCAATTTGGGGATTTTTTTCGCGTGCGATGGAGAAAGAGAGGAAGAAAGTGAGCGTAGGCGATCGATCTGTGCCTTTATTAAATCGATATTTAGTTGCCCCTACGGATTTGTCCGTAGGTCCTTGATTTGTGGCTCCGTAAGGGCAAACACCAAATTAAGAATTAATATTTTTATTCTTGGACGTCTGGGTCCGTAGGGGCAACCTTTTAGCCCTACGGATTAATCCGTAGGGCCTAGTTAAATCTGCCCCTACGGATTTCAATATCCGTAGGGGCAACCCCCTATTTTACTAGTGGTTGATTAATGTGTTGAATTGATGAACTCTTATCTAGGATGAAATAATATTTTGGGTTTTATAGACTTGTAGTGGGGAAGCAGGAGAAGTAGTGTTAAATCATGAGACATGATCATGGTTAAATTAAGCGTAATTGTCTATTTAAATTAAACTATAACCTGTCTTTGTTACTGGTTTTCCATTCTTTTTAAAATTAGAAAGTGAGCTTTAGAGTTGATTAGATTTGATATTGACCTTGGCCTTTAAAAGAAATGAGCTTCAAAATTATCCTTGTCATGATTTATATATTAAGCCTTAAAGAATTGTTGCCGCGGTATCTTCGTTCTTTGGATTATTACTAAAATGGGACATATTTTATAGTCATTAAAATAAAATATGGTTAACACCAAAAAAAATACACGTAGAGAATTTGAATTTAAGCATGGCATTAAAAACAAAGGTAAACACATATGTGATAAAGAAATTGTTGTGATTTCAATTGATGGCAGGCAAGCGAGATTCTATTCGGCCAAATTAATGTCCCATCAAGGTATATATATATATTTTTTTTCTTTTCTCTTTTTTGGAAAAAATCTAAAATAAAATTTGGACAAGTCTTTTCTCATTTGGATTTTACTTTATCATTTCTCTCTCTTTTATGCTATAAAGAAAAGGGTTATCTATGACAATTCCGTATGACTAAGAAAATTAAATTAAAAAAGTGTTGTGATTATCATATGCATAATTATATCTACGTAACTTGGTTGGTTTATATAAACTATTAAATTAATTTGAATAATATTTGCTTATATTTGCTTGCGAGCTTCTGTAATTTGAGAGTTGTTTGATCATGAGAAGGATTCTGCACTTGCTTTCTTGAATGCATTCCATATTTAGCTCACCATGTGATATTGTTTACCTTTAATAATTCTGCATTCACCTCATTTGTGACGTAATAATGCATATCTAGTTTGTACTATTGTTTATTTCTTTTTATACTTTCCGAAGACCATAAAAAACAACAATTTTAGTCCATAGTTCGAAATAAAAGTAAGTTAGGCTTAAGCTCGACTGCGTGCTCGTGATTGCATAAAAACGCATGTAGTTTACATTGTATAGCACCTACTCCTCGGTTGATTTATGAGCGCAAACATCTCCTCTCTGCTCATCGATCAAACCCTTAACAACACTCAAATTCAAACTTTATGATACTTAAACGACTGTCTAATTTAACTCACAGAATTTGGGTGTTTTTTTTTTATATTGGTTTGGTTCAATCCAGAGAGGGTTTGTTTACAATAATAAATCACTTGAAGGGTTCAAGTGCTACGAGGGGTGAACTGTAGGGGGAGTTTTGTGCAGTTAACCCTATAATGTGTTTCTATTCTCAACCAAAACTTTTGATTCATAGATTCGAAATTAATTAAAATAAGTCGAACATAGGAACTGATTTATTCTGCGCTTGTACTCCATTAATTTTTCGTGACATCACATATCTTACGTTATTTATATTCATATCCGGAAAAAAAGGAGAAAAATGTAACTGCAGCATATATTTTCGGTTATGTTAGCTGAACTCGTCGTTCAACGGGGTCGATTTAATTTTTGGATGAAATGCACCATAATTTTTATGGTCTTTGTGCTTATGTTAGTCTGTTATCTATTCATCTGCAGGAAATAAAGAGCTGAAGAGTGTGATTGGCTCATTGTGGTGACCAGTTTGTTTTAATATTTAATTTGGGAGATTAGTGCCTTGTTTGTTGTTTAACCCTTGTTGAATGAGTGACTAATATTTCTCCTTAAAAGATTCAAATGATTGCTGTAAAATATTGCTATTCGATTCGCCGCATTGTATCGGTGTGAAATATTTATTTCGTTGAATTTCTTCAATTATTTGCGGTAACAGGCTTTGATTATTTAATTTCTTTTTTGTTACTGGCAATTGATTTACAAGATTTAATTGAGGTCATTGTGATATTAGTCTTGTTGCTCTTAAAAGTATTGATTGGCCGTTTATATCTACTGTTATAATGCAAATATTCCCTCATAATTGATTTTGTCTTTTTTGCAGGCCTAGTGTGAGTGAAATTTATAAAAGAAAATAAAATCCTTAATATATTTGCTCTACCTTCGGAGAAATTTTATGTCATCACTTTTTTAGCTATCATAACTGAGATGATAATTCCATTTGCATTTGCATTCTAAGAAACGCTTCTTATTAATGACATGGTTTCGATATGAAAAATTTATTGAAAATGACCAGAATTCTTTTTTCCTTTCCTTTCCTTTTTCCTTTTTTGGAACTGGTCCTGTAAGCCTCATCCAAGCACACATCACACACCAGGAGACCCAAAAAATTGTCCTGAAAGCGTTAATTTGGAGCCACTTCCCCTTCGGGGTACAAACTCCGCACTCTCCACGGGAGGGGAAGTGCCATATCAGTTGAGCTACTGCTCATTGGTGAATAATCAGGTGATAAATTGTTTGCTTTTTTATTTTAATTCGGTCTGGCCTGTGTCGGTAAAACCCACGAACGTGTGGGTCAGGTCGATCCAGTTAGGGGCAGATCCATAAATTTTCATTAAGCCTTATTTCCTGTAAACACCGTTGTGGTTTGTCTCAATTCTTGAAAACCTATTTGAGCTTTCTCTGTTATCCAATACCCTTCTACATTAATTATTTTATCGCATAACCCCAGTACTTTTATTCTGTTAAATTTTATGGGAAAACAATGGGAAATGAATCACTTTTGTAAATCTAGTGACTCTATTTTTCTTTTTCTTTTTCCTTCCAATATTGTCCTTTATACCCCATTAAGTTGCGGCCTATCTTTTTTTTCCCCAAATTAAAACTTGGCAGCTAGTATTAGTTCTTCTTCTTTAGTATTTTTGTTGTAGGATGGCTCAAGCAATTGCAAACTCTTGGCGTCGGTTTACAACATCAAAAGCATCTAAATTGATGAAAAGTGAAAACATATGTGGATGAAATAAGAGCAAATCTGATAATTTAGGAATGCAAGAGGGAATACTTCTAACTTTTAGTAAATCAGATGAAACCCTAGTTTAAATTTAGGGAATCCAATTACTCCTTGCACTCGCAATCCGTTGACAACTATGAGGAATTGGGTGTGTGTGTCGTTGTTTGAATAGGAAGCGGGTGCTCTAACTCTTAAATTGGGGCCGCCTATAATTGCTCTAGAACTTTAAAAAACACTTTTTTTTTATTTTGTGGAAGGGGTAAATATGTCTTTTGGCTGGGATTTAACAGCAGGGAATTAATATATAACGGAATTAACGTACAATGATATTGGATGACAAAGAAAGCTCAAATAGGTTTTTAAGAATTCGGCCAAACCATAAGCGTGTTTGCAATAAATAAGCCTTTCATTAATGAGGGCATTCAAAAGAGCAAGGTTCGGTAAAAAAATTCATACTAAAAATTATATAAAAATCCTCAAATAATTTAAAACAACGTTTTAAATTAATTTAGTCAAAAATATAAAAGAAATTATTTTCTTTAAAGAAAAAGCTCAATGATACCCTTTTAAAATAATTCAAAAGGTTCCATAGCTGGTGGGAATTGAATCCAAACTTCTTGTAAGAAAACAAAACACCTCATCACTTTAACTAAAATCTCCTTTCACTTTATTGCCACAAACATATAAAATAGATATCAAAAAATTCCTAAAACCCTATATGTAACATATATTCATCTCTATTTTCCGAAATTTCAAACGACCTGCCTCCTTTACCTCGTTAGTGGATCCGTCCCTAGACCCGGTGATACTTTTAAACAGATAAGCCAGATACAGATAATTTTTAAACCAATTGTAAATCTTTGATTCATGACCAGTGTTTTACGGGTTGCATCACCAGGGAAATGAGTCACATGTCATTATTGGCACTTCTAATAATTGTTTCCAATTTAGTCTATATGATTAATTCGGATTTTCATTTTTAGAAATTCATTTTTAAATTTTTTTTCATGAGACGGGCTGTTGTTGTTGAAATTGTTGCAAATTCGATGCCCGAGATCAAAAATCCTAAAGCCCACAAGTTTGCACGTGCAGTGCACGTGCTAGCATGCCTAGGGATCAAAAACATAGCCGGCCCTAGGGATTAAAAACATAGCCGGCCCTAGTCCATGCGAGAATCTGCATGCATGCTTATCTCTAATCTTGTCACACACGCTCGCTCGCTCGCTCTATATATTAATTGAAGGGACTCCAATCAATTAAATCTACATGGCGATTAGATTTAATGTCTGCGGTTTAAGGAATTCCACAGAGAGCCAATATAGAAGTCTGCGGGTCCATGCAATTAATCTGGGATTAATCCACAAAAATCTACAGAGGCTAGATTGAAGAGGAAGGCTGCGGCATCTCTAATTAATCCAGAGAGGGGTTTCAGAAGTCCACGGGTGGTTGCAGCAAAGAAAAAGTAGGCAGAGAGAGAGAGAGAGAGAGATTTGTATTTAGAGATTTCTTTGTATTTGGGTGAGATCGAGTGTCACGTCCTGAAAGTACGGAATATGACTGGCACTTAAACTACGAAACGTCTCGTGATGTACGTAATCTAAGTAAGCCGAAAACCCAGAAATCCAAACCAAGAAAAGTAGTAGAGTGAAGGAAAAACCAATTTAAAATCAAGTAATTTAATAGCATAAGCCGAATTATGCCGTTTTAAAAATATCAAATATTTTCTGAAAATTTCGGCAGAGTCTCCTTTGCAAATACTGGCTCCCAAACGGGATACAATATGAATAGTATACGAAATCAATAAAAAACATCCCCAAGCGGGAGCTAACTCTTCGTCAATCGACGGTCACAACCACACAAGCAATATAATATACAACGCCAAGGGCGAGGATCAAAATTCAAAAGGAACTCAAAACAACAAGAAATCCACAGAAATACAACGCGCGACTCTAAGGTCAAAAGAATAATATCACTGGTCTCTATCTCAAAAATAAATATATGTTTGGTTGATGAAACTTCTAAATATAACTGAATAATGATATACAAGATATAATGATGGGTGCGATACAAATAAACCCACCTGCTAGCAAGTCATCCGGAAATGGAAATAGTGCCAGCAAAGTCGTAATGAAAGCTGTACGGCGAAACCTGCAAGAACCGTGGCACAACGGGGGTGAGTTGCCAACTCGTGAATAGAAAAACATCTACGAATAGAAGCGCATGTATGACGCAATCCTAGGTCATACGATCATAATATATCCTCAAATATATATATATATATATATATATATATATATATATATATATATATATATGCAGCCTATAACAATGACTAGGGTAAATATCTAACCCAAGTATAATCTCATATGCCCGTGTCAGTGCCTCAGGTAGCAATATATCATATGGATGATGTATGAATGCATGAAACAGAATGCATGTACTGAAGAAAACTGCTTTCATAATAGTGAGATTTCTGTATTTTTAAAATGAGGTATCATAATGAAATCAGCATAAAACAGTGCCTAGTATCGGCACAAAACGTAATCCCAATGTCTCGATATCTCTGTATCACAGTTTCTGTACCTCAATATCTCGAAATCTCAATGTCTCAATCACAATGACTAGGGCGCCGTCAGTCCAGACCGGCCCCTACCATTCATCTCATGATCACGAAGGTATTCTCCGGATATCCGACGCGTCGGGTAATATCACCGGTCGGTCGTGCTCCCCTACACAGGCTCAACGTCAACAACACGATCTTCTTGCCCCGAGGTACCGCACCGGGCCCACCATGTACCCGAAACGGTTTATCCATCTCCTCGAATCGGGTCTCGAAATCCATCAGCAAACTCATGGTGGACGACTCATACATCATGGGAAAACCGCATTTTTATTTAAAAAGAGAGAAAGCAGTTTATATATGTTTTACGGTTTTCCTCCAAATCCAGAAAATATCATGGAAATCCGAATCATCAATAGCATGTAAAACCATGAATATAAGCATGAGCATCCATGAATGCGGCATATAATGAATAACAGTATGCATGAAGTGACAAGTAACAACTACAATGTCTAAACTACTAGTTAACAAGCTACATTAGGCAATAATATTTTCTAAGGTGTGCGGGACATGGGAATTACCGATGAAGATGTGTGTGAGCCGGCAAGTAAGTGTACGTGGTACATACGCATCATCGGTAATGGTGCTGGTGTCCTAACAGTATGATATCAACAATGCAATAAGAAATTATAATATAAGTATGCGATGCAGAGCGAACAGTAATAATGAGCGGAATACTAGACACAACGATAACTAAACTGCATTACCCTAATATAAGTCCTACAATAATGCCCTTTGAAATAACACGAATCGCGATGTTTTGAAAATAAGAGCTACGGTGTTTTTAAGAAAAGATACGTCCTTTGAAATATCCGTAGAATCGCTTGACCTGTCTTTTAAAATACCCACGATTCATTAGTTTTGAAATAGATAGGAGTCTAATCTAGTCTAATAACTACACTAAACTATACGGCTGAACTAACAAGCTAAACTACAGGTAAGGAAACCGCCTAATATCTGAGTCGATACGTATACATACCTGTATAAATATTAGTCGGTGATCCAGCCTCAATATTATCATATCCGATACCATATCTATAATCAGACATCCCAAGTCAAGAGTGCGGATCAATCATCAATATATAGCTCGTACGTAAATCCGTCGTACGGCATCCCCAAATCTGGGTACGAGTCAATATCATACTCATCACACTGTTCATCTGGTATCCTCTTTATCAAGATCATCATCTGGGGTACTGACCTACGTCTAGTACATGACTAATATCACTATTTACATGGCATTGTCATTCAAAGATCCGCTATAATATCAGGACGTATCTCAAGTACGAATCCTGTCATATCACCGATCTCACGGCCTCAACTCAAATCTCATCGACTCATCTTAATCCCAAGTATCATCCGCAAATCCGGTATGTGAACACCTAGTCCCAAACCCAGGTGAAAACATAAACACATCTCCCCATATACGCACAGGTAATAACATAGATGTATGCATGTGTGTGTGTGCGTGTGTGGGTGTAACAACTACTCTAGGGTTTCGCAACTAACACTAAACTAATCCAAGAACACCAAATCTCCATATTTATCATCAATAAACTCAAACAATATATAATCAATAAATGTGTGTATACGTATTCGTATACATCACCACGAACTGCGGGGGTGCTATACGCCATCCACCCGACTTCTCCCCGTAGATATAAATCTACTCACCTGGTCCTCGCTCGCCGGTGCCGACGTCGCCACGCGCTTGCTTATCGTCTTGAAGTCCACATGGGGTACCTACATATCATAACGCATCGTATCGCATTAAAATCTGACTCATGACCAAAACGACACACGAATCCCACATAGGTCAAAACCTATGGTTTGCTTTCACAAATCAACCCAAAAACCCTTGACGTCGGCGTACAAACGCCAAACCATCGAGAAAAACCCAAACACACTCATTGTACAATCACGAGCACTAATTATAATATAAAATAGCTTAAAATTCACAAAAACCCCAAATTCACTTTAAAAGCCATTTTTCCAAAAATCTAGCAAGCAAAATTTTCCCGTTTTAGTACAAAACTCGACGTTTTAACAAAACTAATGGCCATAAGGCTCACTAAATATCTTAATTAAGTCATACCAATGTTAATTAGATTTTAAACTTAATTTTTAATATCAATCTCAAAAATCTAGTTTGCATACATAACCAATTTTAACAATTTTATAGCAAAAATGCACAAACTACAATCTAGCTTAGATTTGCATGATCTAAAGTATTAAACTACACTTAATAATGTTAATGAAGTCATGAAAAACCTAATTAGATTTTTAGTCTAACATTTGCAATTAATTTCCAAAACCTAGTTTGCATAAAATTCCAATTTTAACAATTTACAAGCATCAATTAGTAAACTAGCAACTAGGTTAGGTTTTCATTTCCTTAAGATGATAATCTATACATTGCAATCATAATTACACAACAAAAACCCTAACTTTAGTTCACAACCCCCTCTTGAAAGTTAAATCTTTAATATCAAAACCACAATTAATTCCTAATTAAACACATAATAGCTAGATTCAAGTAATCAAACAATAACTTATGCAAAATGCTAAGATTATACCTCACAAAATTAGAGATCTAGCACCAAAATCTTGGACTCCAAATTTCTCTCTTGATCCATGATCCACACTAGAATAGGTCAAGAAGAAATGGGTAGAGATTGGATTTAAGAAATATTGAATTTTTAGCTTGATTTTGAGGCAAAAAGATGAAATTTTTGAAGGAAAAAGAGATGGGGTTTTGGGGAAATTTCTAGACAGCAATGAAGGGGGGCTCGGCTGCAGGTGAGGAAAAAGGAGGAGAGAGGGAGGTGGGGAAAATCACATCTAGTCAATGTCCACTTTGTGTCTTTCATTATCTCTTCTTTTCTTTTCTTTTCTTTTTGAAAAAGGAGGTGATTGGAGAGAGAGAGAGGGGGAGGGCTGTCATGGTGGGGCCGCCACATGGGGAGAGGGAGAGAGGGTGAGGTGTGGGTGTGTGGGTTAGGGAAAAAGATAAATGTATTACCCCAATTCCCATTAACACTAATTTCACCGAAAAAGCCTTTTTTGTTCGATATTTTCTAAACCGTTTTGACAAACCATTTCATTTCAGAAACCACATGATAAAATTTTATTTAATGTGTTATGATGCACAAAATTTGTTTCAACTCATTCCAATTTGTAATTTTTCCTAATTAAATGTATTAGTAACGGCTTAAAATAATATTAAAATAATTAATTTCGGAAAAAATTTCAGAAAATTTGAAATTCACCAGTGGCTCAATAAACACCAATTACTAGTAATTACATAGATAGAATATGTATATTAAATTTTATATTAAAAATATTTGTATTTTGACTTTTTACGGAAAACCCCCTTATTTTACCGATTTTCCGAAATTTCACCGAAACGATTTTCAAAACGTTACATCGAGAGGGTGAAAATTCTCTCTTGTAATACTTCGTTGAATAATAGAAGCAATTTGTCGTCGGTTTGCAGAATTAGGTGCAGGTGCACACCGAACCTGGGTTATATCTTGTAATCTTTTGCTTGGTATGTTTTTTCCTTTATTATTTATTGCTTTTGCGTAGTTGCTGCGTTTGATATTTTTCATTAGTTTCGATTCAAGCGTATCGATCATCCGCAGCATATTTTGGTGCCGATTTACACAACAGGTCTAGCCTGCTCTTTTCCTAAAATAAAAGAAAAAGAAAATTAATACCGGTTTATCTACTAAACACAAAATACTATGTTTATTGGAATCCTTCCAGTCTAGCAAAATACAGAATGTTAGAATATAAAATATATTCCCTCAAGTTCAACTCTCATCTTAATTTTGGAGTTTTAATTCAATGAAAATGACATTTAACATAGTATCAGGACAACCCAGATTTAATTTATTGCAAAAATATTGCTTCCCAAAAGAACCTTCAGCCTGCCAGTAAGTACGTGTGAGAATATAAAAAGTAATTTTGTAACATTTATAAAATTTTGATACTCAAATTACTTTACTGAAAATAGTAATTATAAAAACTTTTGTTCCACGTGCTCAAAAGACTCATCATGATGAAAGTATAGCCTTGAGCGGTGGGCGTTCGGGCGATGCTCCCCCCACCGCGTTGAGCGGTGCGCAGCACCGCTCCCCCCGAACGGGGGAGCGGTCGGCATTTCCCACTGCTCGTTTGAGCGGTGGGGAAAAAAGGTGGGACCCGTCCCAAAAAAAATTTTAATTTAGGAGGCAACGGTCAAAAATTTGACCTTGCCCTAATAAATTTTAAAATTTTGGCCTGTTGGTCCATTTTAAAAGTTTGGAATGATATTTTATTTTTTAAATATTTTTTAGCCTATAAAATAAAGGCAAACCTATCATTTTCTTTACACAACTTCACATCTTTTATCCCCTCTCCAACATTTTCTCCTCTCTTCAAAATTTTAATTTGCACGGTATGTTGTTTGTGTTTTTAGTAGTTGTTAATTTTTTTAGTTAAACTATGCTTGTATTTTTTTAAAAATAATTAGTTAAAATATTAGTGTACGGAAGGATTGTCATGATATGCTATTTATATTTATAGGTTTTTAACAATTTCTATTTATATTATCTCTGGATAATGGAAAACTATGGGAAGACAATATGGGGAAAACAAGATGTTGCTCTTTTCATCCAATGTTGCATTGAGGAAAGAGAGAAATAAGGAAAGGCGGCATCGTTTCGAAAGAGTGCAGGTTGGCAAAGAATTCAAACCCAGTTCAACCAGCGTAATCGATCGAATTTGGAATGGTAACAGCTGAAAAACATGTGGGACAGCCTAAAAAAAGAATGGAATTTATGGAAAAGATTAGGAAGGCAAACGGGAGTAGGATGAGATCCTGAGAAAAAGACCTACGCTGGAGATGATTTGTGGTGGCAAGCACAAGTTGCGGTAAGATTAAATTAAATTTCATTCAGTTTAAGAATGTATTATTATATTGATCTTTGATTATGGATGCAGGAGCCTGGTAAAGAAGTTAAAAAGTTTAGGAACGGCCCCCTAAACTTTGCCGAACAATTGAACTATCTTTTTGGAGATATTACTGGTACCGGTGGCAGCTCATATACTCTATTTGCTGGTGTTTTGCCTCAAAGCTTCAGGGATGATGAAGAAGAAGAAGAGGATGCGACAAATATGGCCAGTCCATACACACATGGCATAGAAGATTTATCCATGTATGCAAATATATTGAGAAACCCTTCTACGCAGGCCTGACAGATGGAATTTCCGGCCTTTGCAGAACAAATGGCTGCACCTACGCATATCCCTAAAGCCAGCACAAGTGTGAAAGGAAAAAAAAGAAAGTCTTCCAAGAAAAGTGAGAGTGGAGCAAATATAACAAATAGTATATCTCGTCTTGTGGATCTTACTAAAGCTCGCAACACCAAATCCCGTTCTTCATCCGTGAGCATTTCACAAGCAAATTATTTACCATCCATATTCGAGGTGATAAAGCTCGTTCGGGCATTACCTGGAATTAGTGCTGTTGATGAAATATACGTTGACGCTGCGGACTGTTTTCCCAATATTTAAACCTAATAAAAGAGCAAAGCTCTGTTGGATTTAATGAGGCAGCGCCTCACGTGCTCTCCACGAGGGCGCCAGCGCCAGCGCCAGCGCCAGCGCCAGCGCCAGCGCCAATCTTATAGGATTAAATCCTATGGTGGCGCCTCACGTGCTCATCACGTGGACGCCAATGTGCACAGCGCAAAAAAGCTTATCACGTAAGAGTTAAACTCTTAGACGGCGCCGCACGTGCTCCTCACGCGGACGCCAATGTGCAAAGCACATAAATACCTATCATAAGAATTGAATTCTTAAGTAGCGCCCACGTGCATAACACGTAAGCGCCAGCGCCCAAGTTCATATCTGTAGAATTAAATTCTACATTTCCCTAACAAAAGTTGGGATATTCTACTCTCTATTAAACATAGCCGTTGGATCAAAAATCCAATGGAGATGATAAATCATTAAAATAAAAAATTAAATTCTGTTGGGAGAAAACATCTCCCAAATCTTTCTAAAATAAGAAAGATACCCTCGCTTGAATCAAAAATCCAATTATAGAATAAAATTCTATTTTGGAATTTATTCCCTCAATTTTTCTAAACAAAAAAGATTGCTCTCTGTAAAACAGAGAACCATTGGATGAAAAAATCCAATGCTGATTAAAAATCACCATTTTACAGAATAAATTCTGTATAGGGGAAAATATTTCCCCAATCTCGTTAGAAACAAAATAAATCATATTCTGTAAAACAAAAGTCTTTGGATCAAATATCCAACGGTGGGTAAAATTCCCCAAATCAATTTTGAGACCAATTAAATCAATTGGAATCTCTCAATGAGGGATTTTCTCAAAACCGGTTAATAACTTGCCTCCACTATATAAAGGACCCAAGACTTCAAGTCTCACAGGGAGATAGAGAAGAAGGAAAGAAAAGGGAGAGAAGAGGAAGAAAAAAAAGGGACAGAGGAAGAGACCACAGATAGAAAGAAACAGAGAATTCAATTCTCAGAAAAAAAAAGAGCTTCCTTCTCAAAACCCTAGGCAAAGAAAAGAGATCAAAATATCTCTATTACCTATAATATCATATCTAAGGGTTTAACCCTTGTAAAAAGAACTTAGTTCTTTCTCTGGATCTGAGATCCACAAGACAAGTCTTCCACAAGTTGAGAATTTAATTCTCATCGGAAAGATCTTGTTCTTGAGAATCAAAGATTCAGGGAAGAAAAAATTTAAAATGAAAGAAGATGGAGTCCATAATACTCCAGAAACTCAGTTCCTTCAAATCAAGAACTTAGTTCTTTAAAAACTCAACATAAAATCATCAAAAATAATGATTTTGGTGAACTTTAATGGTCAAAATACCATTGACATAGGTTTAACCTCTCCAAAAATATCAACAGAAATTAAATCTCCATATAAAAAAAGAGACTAGTGCTTCACGTGCTTCCCACATGGGCGCCCTTTTTACAGCGCCTAGCGCCTCACGTGAAAAACACGCGGACGCCCAAAATAGAAGGCCAGCGCCCCACGTGAAATACACGTGGGCGCTGAATAGAGTGCTTAGCACTCCATAAATAGCAAAAACGGCTAAGTGCTTAGCACTGATTGGGCAGTGCCCAGCGTCTCACGTGGTCGCCATGAAAATAATAAGAGTCCTTAGCACTCCATAAATAACCAAAACGGCTGAGTGCTTAGCACTGATTGGGCAGCGCCTAACGTGTTCCTCACGTGGGCGCCACAAAAAAAAGAAGAGAGAAACGTGCTTAGCACTCCATAAACAGCCAAAATGGTTGAGTGCTCAACGCTTATTGGGCGGCGCCCATAATTAAATGCTTCACATGACACTCATGTGAGTGTCAGAGCGTCAAACAAGTGCTTAGCACTTTTGCATAAAAAAGAAAAGGGTTGAACTAACAGAGCCCAAATAAGTGCTTAGCACTTTTGAATGAAAAAGAAAAAGAATAAGCAGACTAAGCCCAAATTGGCTAAGTCTCTGAATTTTTCTTGCAGCTGAGCCTAAATGCTCTTTTGCCGGATCTTAAGTAAAAATGATCCTTAAAAACATTGTTAAACCGATCTTAGTCTCAAACATGATTAATGATCTCTCGTTGATGATATCCAAAATGATATTCATCCCATATCTCCTATGGTAATCTTAGTCTCAAATATGACTAACGATTCTTAAGTCCACCACAACCCTTTTTTCCCTCAAATACGGGATTTGGTTCAAGGGTACATCTTTTCATACCTCTGATATATGTCGTTGTAATTCCTCAACGTCTTCAGAGAGGTAGCAGGTCTCGACAACCAACAACTCCTTTCGTCATATATTGATGCACTTCCAAATTGACGTGCACACCTCAAACATGGCGGTAATGGACCAAAATATCCTTAAACTAACATGGGAATGTTGGACCGAAATGTCCCTAAACTAAAATTTCACCTCAAACATGGCGATAATGGACCGTGATGTCCTTAAACTAAAATAATTGAGCCCAAACGCTCCTATGTTTTAAATCGATTTTAATCTCAAACCAGATTAACGGTCCTTAAATAAACCCGAGCCCAAATCTAAAATATACGGATTTGGACTAATCCGCGCCCTACGGACGACGACACAAACTAGTCTCCGTATACAATCCACGGGCAACCTAAACAAACAAAAACATACACGACACGAAATGAACTGCCGGAGCAGGAGAAAGTGGTTATCGCAATGCGATAACGTAATTAACTGCAGGGGCTTGCACCTGTAGGGAAAAGCGTCCCCACAATAAAAAAAACCCTCATAAAATGAGGGGGGATCTGATAAAGTTTGCTACAACGGCCGCGTCTGTCCAAACCTCGGATATATGGTGCCATAAATCAACTTGGCTTTTTCGGAGAGGTAGACGGATAAATCCATATAGCATCTGCCCCTAGATTCAGGCAAGACGATCCATCCCAGTTCGCCCCTGTCTTTCAGCGGTGAACACGGACGTAATGGAATCGGAGATAAACAGAGAAATGTTTGTTGCTTTAGAAGATGAAACGGCTCAATAAAGCTGGTTGGCGAAAAAATTGCAAAAGAAAAGAAAAGCCAAGAGAAATATATTTGAAGCAGCGGTGTTAATTGTTTTTTAGGTCATTAGTTGAATGTGTGTTTCCTTTTTTCATTTAGTTTAATTGCTTCTGTTCTATTTTATTTACTATGTTATTTTATTTTAGTTGAATTTGGATTTTTCTGTATTTCTACTCATCCCCCATGACTATTTTCAAGCATGGCATTGTTGGATATAGTGCCCTCAAGGCAATTATTGTGATCGCAAGTAGGCAATTATGATAATTGAGAGAGAACCTATACGGGGATAACAGTCTTACTCGAGATAATAGTATGCTATCTGGTTTGTCTTCATCATTGATGAAGCCCGTAGAATTGTTGCTTGACAACCAGCATTATGATGGCGATCATATATGTGGGAGCTGGGTTGTCCATAAACGCATCCTTAAATGTCCCTAGTCGTGGGAGTATCGAGACTGGGCATCGATATTCCGGAGTAGACCAGTGTATATGCTTCTAGACCCCAACGAGGGGCGGTGTCCGGTCTCACAAGACATTGGTGTTGTGTCACCTAAGATAGTATACATGTGCTCACTGGAGGTGAGTACACCGGACGGACTCGTCGAGAACTTCTAGATGCTATTATATCTATCGTCAAATGGAAGTTCTCAGGTGGCATGAGTACAGGTTAGTCATTTGACCTGAAGTCGTCATTTGTCTCGTATGAGTTCCCACTATACTTTGATTACAACCCTGCCAGGGCTCAAAAGAGTCGTGCAAACAGGTTTTAGTTGGGTACAGTCCCAAGCCACATGGAGGCAGTGGTCGACTGTCAGGGATTTGTCACTCCTAGTATTAGGAGTCGATGTCGCGCTGTGCTATCACTAGAAATCCGTGGCCACGGTGGATGAGATTTACTGATAGTTGATCAGTAGTATCTCTGTTGGTGATGAACTTGACTCAGACACGACTTATCGAGTTAGTAGGGGTCTGACGTTATCCATCCCCTAGACCTGATATGTGATACTCTTTGACGAAGAGATTGGACTCTACGGAGATTGTCACATTCAGGCTCAGTAGGGTAAGGACGTACTTGATTGTCGACCCCTCTTTCGACAAGTACCTGGGTAGCCATTACGTACAGCTAGTGCTGCTGACGTGCTTATGGTTAAACCCACTGCCAGTGTATTGTCGAGTTTTTAGAGTCCCACACAGAGCGTTTTCCCAGTTCAGGCGATAAATGTAGGAGCCGTATGTTGGTATGTGCAGGAGTCCGATTAAATACGTGTACGGGATACACGAACTTTAATCGGGCGGTTGATAATACTGGCCGGCATAGGATTAAGCCGAATTATTAAATCAGGTTTTGATTTAATAATTTATATATGTATTTTGATACATGTATTTTAGTATTATTGTTCACTATTCATTTTCTCTCTTTGGTGCTATCCATATTTTTATACGGATACGCGTATATGTAGCGATACATATACCAGGTGAAGTATTCCGTATTTATACGGAAATACTTCTAGAAGAAGGACACCTCATATTTATTTTTCTTTTTAGAAAAATAAATGGGAAATGAGGTGGCATGAAGCATGCTTATGATTGTAGAGAGTAATGGCTTGGATTGTGATGTGCATTTATTGGTGCACTATTGCATCATGGTTGTTATTTATGCAGCCATTCTCTTTTCATTTTGGACTTGATCATATTTCCATCCTTCATGCTTCATGCCTCAAAAGAGAGAAAAAGACTTAGCCATTTTTCTCTTCTTTTCCTTCTTCTTCTTCTTGCTCTCATGAGCATGGACTCTTGAGGGAAAAGTTTAGTGAAATATTCCTACATCACCGACCATCCACACCTAGCAAGTTTGTATCATCGGTTAGAGCCTCCTCCGGTTTCCCTCAGGTGGATCGTCTTCAGTGAAGGTGGTCGATTTTCAAGCGCGATTCCAGCGGTTATGAGCTTGGAGGGGTCTTCCACAATTTGGTGGACAAGCGAAAAAGGTTGTAGTTTCTCAACCCTTGCATTTCTAGTTAGCTAGTTTAGATTATTGGATCGTATCCTGAGTTTTACGAGTGTTTGGTGCTCGCATAAATTTTTTCGCTTCTGTCTCAGCCGCGGCCTCCGCAGCGCGGGCACCGAAACCCAACATGGTATCAGAGCCACTCTATAAATCTTAACTAGCTAGTTTGCACTTATTTAGAGTTTCGATCAATGGATTTTTCCGAATCGCATTTCTAAATCATTGCCCGCTATTCGAATTTTAAAGTTGTTCAAAAAATTGTTCAGATTGCCTTAAAATCATATGCAGGCAATACTATAGGCCACAAAGAAATTGGAGCACATGAACCCAAAGTTTGGCCGCGGAACCGCCGCCTAACAAGGTATTTGGCCGCGGTTCCGCGGTCAACTTTGGGCCGTTGTGCCCTAAATTTCTTCTGGTGCTCTAGGTTATAGATATGTAATTTTTGGGATATTTGGTTTTGGCCCAGATTTGTTTGAGTACTGGTTTGTGCTTGGGGACAATGCGGAAGGTTTTAATCGATCGAAATTTTGAATTCGTGGTTTTCAGTGCGTTTGTTAGTTTCTGCGACCGTAAATATCATAGCTCGGAACAATCCGACAGGTTGCTACATGTACAATCAGGCGGGTTTACGAACATGATATTCACGTTGATGTTCTGTATTGCACTGATGTTATGGATGGATTGTCGTAATCGATAGCCTTGTGTGCAACGTTAGAAGTACAGTTCAGATTCATTTGTATATTCATTATTGCGGGATGAGCGTCCGGTATGTAGACTGCCGTTTCCGCCAGTTTGTATATTCTTTTATTGGGGCACGACCGGGTTGAGATCGATGTCACCGTTGTATATATATTTTCTTTTCTGTGCTAGGATTACCCAGCGGAGGAGTGCTCGAATAGCCAGGTTCTAGAGGGCAATGGGCCCGCATCTCATAGCATTGAGACTGCGGGCCTTACTCTAAAATTGGCGGGCTATTCGCCGCACTCGTAGGGGGTATAGGTTGACCAGCGGAGAGGTGCTCAAGTTACCGGATTCCGTGAAGTGCTGGGTGGCCCATTTACTTTGCTGAATGGGGTTGCCTCACTTCAGGGATTAGCAGGTAACTTGCCGCACTCGTAGGGGTCTAGGTTCTTCATTGCACTAGCTATCCACACGACCGGGGAATGTCGCGTCTTATTTATGGCTCAAATGAAACGCGGGGCTCCTAGATTGTCCGATATTCCATATTGTTGTTCGCATGCTTGTGATGATTTTTATCTGCCTGTGATGACTATTGCCTGCATGCGATGTGTGTGTGTGTGTATTATATATATATATATATATATTTAGTAGATGTTTCTATATGTTTTGCATCCACGCTAGTCCTGCCCCCGCTCTGACGTTAGTTAAGTAACCTAACGGTGCATGACTGGGGCCCGTGGCGAATGCAGATGGCATATAAGTAGCATGTTATTTTGGTTGTTTCTTTTGTTGCTTGGAAACTTAAAATGATAGGAACACATTATCTGAATAATGTAAGAAATAATAAATCTAAATGATGTTGTCGGAACCAATTTTAAAACTACTCGGTCTTTTTCAAAACTCATAGTCCTGTTCTTTTGCTTTGCATAGTGGTGTTCAGTTAGGAATATCCTGCACCTCATTCTATGAGGGAAGAGCCTTAATCCCTTCACTGGGAGTTCGCTCTTAAGCAAAGGTTTATGTCACTAGTTTTAAAAAGCGGAGCTTAAACCACTCCATTTCAAATCCACTCGAGTTCCTTCAACGATATCAAGTTCATTACGTTAAAGGTTTTTTACCAAAAACCAGTCGTAACCCTCCGTCATTTCAGATTAGTATTGCATAGTATTTGTGCTACATTTGTCGACCTTTGCCGAGGCGTAGTGTTCGGTAGTTCTGTAATACTTTTTTGTTGCATGGATATGCGATTATTTAGGACAGTCGCACGGTCATGTTGACCTCTGTCAAGGGCTTGTGCGGGTGGGTCTAAATTAATCCAGGACAATGACGGGTTGAACTTGACTTGCGACTTATGATATATTGACCTGTGTCAAGGTCATAAACCGCTTGGGGCAAAAACCATATCGGGAGTTTCAAACATACGAGAAACTTTCCAAGTTTGCGCTGAAGTGTGGTGACTTAAGTGGATTCCGTCAGGTTGTCACATGATGATAGTTGGGTCCCGATTCCCACTGATGGGTATGTATTACTCCTCGGGAGATTTTTCACTTCACAATTAGCTAAGCCATTAGGTGTCTAGAAAATGTTAACGAGGTTACTCCTCTGCGGAAATGGGGTTATTAATTGGGTCCGTGCGAAAGCATGAGGGACCTCCCTCGGAGTACCAACACTGGCCTGGCTGAATGGTTGGCGAACTTGTAAAGTGTAAATGATCCCGACTAGTTCTCTTTTTAGGATTTTGAAGGAGAATTCGAAGAAACAATAGGAGCCATCATGATTAGATAAAGTGATAGCCAATCTAATTTTGATAGAATGCACGCTGAGTGTTTCTTTTCTTTCTCTCTGGTATAGCGACCCATGAATTACCTTAAAAACTCATGAACCAAGTTAACCGAACCTTTTTACACCCTTTGGTTTTGGCTTGTCTTGATTCGCGACAAAGTCGCATATATCCCTGCCATTCCTACTTTACCCTTTGCATTTCTTCAGAAAACTTTGTATCACTACGATGATTCATATCGCTTGGAACGGCCATCGTATAGTTACATATGAACTCGAAGAAGTTACTTCAGTCGAGGACGACCACAGGTTCTGAAGAAATTGGATAGAATTATTCGGTTGTCTCTTCCCTTTACCTTCTCTCAGGTTGCGAAAGCTCCTTGTATTAGGAGAGTACACCTATTACGCTTATTGGATAGTCTTCTTCTAAATCTTAGGCTGGTGCCAAAAGGTAAGGAAGGAAGAAAATCATTTAGCCTAAGCATGGTATGCAGAAGGTAAGATGTAGAGACATATAACGGGATTGAAGTGAGGGTAAAGGAAATTGCGACTACTGTCATGAATCTGGATAATGGAAAAGGCATTATTAGGAATACCTGACCACCCCCTATGAAACATTTTCATGTTTCAGTATTTCTGTGTACTTGTTACCGAGAACTGTTTTCCTAATCAATTCTCACTCCAGGGTATGCATTTACCAGATTTGGATCTCACATCTGTACCGTGTTACAGATGATGAGTAGGAGTAGAATATTGGGAAATGGGCGATTCGATCCTCAATATCAGAATTCATTGCAATTGGTGATATTGGATTGAATCGCCTGGTTTTGCCCGACGGCAAAATTTTTTGGTCTCGAATAAACGTTGTTATGCACCAAATTTTAAAATGAAATATCTGTACCTTTATTTTATAAAGTGAGATATATATTTTGAAAATTGTGTTGTAAACATTTACTTTTATCAGTTGAGGATAAGGTAAGGTGCATTGAATGACGGTGTAAGACATTCTCGACCAAAATACAATTTTCAATTTAGAAAACACAGAATTTGATTTAGTATACTCTTAGGACTTATACATGAAAATGTATTTTGTCCAGTGTCCTTCGGGACAAGGGGTTGGTACTCTTACTTAATTCAGGTTTCCCTATGAGTTCTCTAGTTTTAGACACGCATTCGTTGTAATGTAAGGTCCAAAAATTTGAGAAGTTTATAAGTATAAGAATAAAGTAGAGAGCCATATGTTGGAAATATCAGGATTCTTCGAAGTAATCGAAGATGTAGATACTTATGCTAGGTATTCCATCATAGTAATATTGAGAACTTGATTCTCTCGCAGGTTATTCATCCGTGGGTGCGCTCCTTGATGAATAATACTATATTTCCCTTTTTCCATTAGGTGATATGCACTGGAAACAGCTGCATGACTTTTGAATCTGGTCCCATCTAAATTAGTGTATTGATTCTATATGGATATAGAATGGTTACATATCTTGAGGTTGTTAAGATATGGAGTTATCTGGTTTCTGTCTAAAAGCAGAATTCGGACAAACTCAAGGCACGCTTCGGTAATGGCGGTTTGTGGATTATCCCAAGCATTCGCTAGGATTTTGTTTTTCTACCATTTTCAAGATCAAAAGTTACATTGTTCTTGACTCGCCAACATTTTATAAAAGGAATCTTTTTACAAAGAAACTAGTGGGAGTAAGGTAGAATTAGAAGTGATTCCATAACTACAAACGGTTACCAAAAATTTAGTAGAACCTAAGAATTCAATTGGACTTGGCAAACCGTTAACCACTTCGCAGATTTTAGTAGGTGACCTCAGACACCCGAGAGATACTTCGTTTTTTTCGTAGACGGTGATAGGGAGGTCAGCATTATGGTAATGATGGTCCTACTAGTTATCAGTAGGTCATAGGAAGTGCTAACTTCCAGGTGACCAGATACTTCATATCCAAGATGGACTCCACACACTTCAGCAAATTATCGATTTTAGACTTTGCTGGGTGCTCGTGAAGGGGTAAAGCCCATTAGGAGCAAGTCGATCTTTCAAGATATGTGCAGGTGGAAAGGTACCAACCTAATAAGGCTAGACATGTTGTAAAAAGTTTTCATAAAATACCCGTTGTGGATTGTGATGAGACTTTTACCTCAGTGTCTATGCTGAAGTCCATACGGATATGAATTGGCATTGCTATTCCCCCTACTTGTTATCAGCAGGTCATATGAAGTGGTAATTTTTAGGTGAACTGATGCTTCATACCCAAGATGGACTCCACGCACTTCAGCAAATCATGGATTTTGGACTTTACTGGGTACTCCTGAAGGGGTAAAAGCCATTAGGAGCAAGTAGATCTTTCGAGATCTGTGCAGGTGGAAAGGTACTAACCTAATAAGGCTAGACTTATTGTAAAGAGTTTTCATCAAATACCCATTGTGGATTGTGATGTGACTTTTATTTCAGTGTCTACGCTGAAGTCCATATGGATATGATTTGGCGCTGATGCAGTTCTTGGCTATGATATCTGGCAGGTGGGTGACTATAACGTCTTTCCAAATGGGATTTTAGAAGTGCACGTGTATATGACTCTGTCAGAGGGTTATCATAGTCAGTGGGAGTAGCGGAAGGTGTGCAAGTTGCTTATATCTATTCGTAGACTAAAGCAAGGATAGCGGAGATAGATCGTCTGTTTTGATGTGACAGTCAAGATGATTGACTTCATCAAAACAAAAGATGAACCTAGTAAAAAGGATGTAGGGAGTACTGTCTAGGATTTGGATGACATACTCCAGATAGGAAGTGATGTTCCTATATTACAATCGGTCAAACTTTGGTTATCACACAGTGTTTTCTCCACGTTGGATATGTATAGTATATCAGTGTAACACCCGAGCCCAATGCTACTATTTTCAGTTACTGTTTGAGCATAATGTGGTACTCATTTCATTTAATTTGCTTGTTTGTTGCTTACTGTAAAATTTACCCGGCAAAGTCATTTCTACATATAACAAATTTTAGCATCTAAAATAAAATTGAAAATATTCATCTTGGCCTACTTGACACCCCTAGCCTCGTGGTAGCGTCCGTGCATTGTGTTCTCGTCCCGTTCAGTAAAACGGGCAAGTTTGGATGGCTACGTGCACGCACGTGTGTCCGTTTTGAGAGTATGCTTTTTAATCATAAAACATTTCATTTTAAAATTTGGAACCCGCTTAAAATCCTATTATTTGAATTTCGAATTTTTGGACCCAACCCGGGCGCAATTTGGAAATGTTTCATTTGGCGCCAAAATCCCAAATTTTTTAATATTATTAAAACCTTCGCATATATTTTTCTAACTAATCTGATATCTTACTGTTCATTACCTATCTCTTAAATCTTTAAGTTAACCATATAATATTTTTACAATCTTTTATATCCTTCTCAATTTATTCTCTCAGCCAATCGCAACCTCCCCTTTAACCCCGTGGTCCCCACTTTCTCTCTCTCTCCTTCTTCTCTCTCTCTCCACTTTCTCTCTCTCTCTACCCCTTATATATTCTCTCGTACTTCTCTTTATCATTTTTCTCTTCTTGCTTCATGTCTCGTTTCTCATTTCTTTTAACTGTTCTTTTGTTACCGGAATTCCGTCGTGCCGGTGACGTTTCTCGACGTTCCAGCGAGATACCCCGACCCGTGTGGTTCCTTTGTTCGTCGTTTGGGTTCATTCCGTGAACCGTGCGCCGTCGCGAGTTTTCCCCGCCGACGGTTAACGTTCCGTTTTCCCGATTCGCGACCCATCGAGGCAAGTTAATCTTGCTACATGCTATATACTTTTATAATCTTCATTTTATAATGTTATACATTTGAAAATCTTATAGTTTACATATGAAATGTCGTTGAAAAATCGGATATGACAAATCTGAAATTTACTGTACACCTTATCTTATAAAATTCATTATAAATCATAGAAAAATCATTAGGATACGTTCTTTAGTTCGTTACGAAGCTAATTCAGAATACTATAACTTTATGACATATTTACTTGCAAAATAAATTGTTTAATTAACGTAAAATGCAAATGAACACGTCTCTAAACTGCTGTCCAGGGAAATTCCAGCAGCAAACTTTCAACTTTGAATATTCATAACTTTTTGTAGGGATAACCTGAGATGCTTATACTTATAAAACTAAAAACCTTATTGAATTATCTTTGTTTTGGTATAAGATACGTCTCTTTTGGAGAACATTTGTTATTTTTAAGCTATTTTACAAATTAGGGTGACGCTAAATTTCTGAACGGAACCTTCTTGTGCATGGTTAATCAATACATCTTTTATAGTTACTAATCGCTTTGAATATGCTATCCATATTAATATTATTATATCATATATTGTTTAGTTGTACATCCCACATTACCATTTTATAGTTTTATAACTTTTCGGATACCCGTTTGCATCCATCGCATTTAAGATACATATAATTGCATCCATAGATCACATCACTACATAATAATGTGATATTAACACTCCATGTTTAATAAATTGTATCCTAATTAATATTGGAACTATAAATGTAACCCTAATCGATAACTGTGCATCCATATCCTTGAAATTATATCTATTGGCATATCATATCACATGTTCCAGTTATTGTTCTGATAGTACTCATGCTTGTTTATTTATACACATGTTTATGTTAGTTTGATTATGAGCACCCACATGACATCTTGTGCTTCCTGACATGACCTGTTACACTTCCTACTTGACATGACATGGTACCGTACACTCTTGACATGACATGACACCTTTATACATTACCCGGTTGACCTGATGTACCATGGCTTTACCTGTTACCTGATCTCATGCCTAATGCCGACAAACCCGACCATCCCTGCTGTCTATCCAGACAGACCTACTCTTACCGGATTTTGTGTTGGCATTAGTCCTTGACTACTGAATACCTGACCTGACATACATAGTTTGGGGGTATGGGGAAATCAAAGGTGAAACCGACTTGTAACTCAACAGTTCGATACATTGTTCTGATCAGTCTTACGGGCTTGGCCAGCTCCGGAGTGTTGTTGCTGACATCACTCATCCATCCTACTACCTTTTACTGCTTAGCGGCACGTCTCGGATTCAGCCCCGAGGATCATGACCGTGGTCCCGGGCACGCACGGGATACTATTGAGTTACATCGACGATTCATCAATTGATTTCAAAGACTATAGAGTAGAAACCTGATAGGACAGTTTAGTTACCACTGCACATTACCCTGCACTGTTATTTCTTAGTACTGCTTTATTCATGTTCATACCTGCATTGCTTATTACCATGTTCATATTATATTGTTGGTTGACATGACGCGCTGACGTCTGGGTTTTGCATGGCCCAGATTCTTTACCACTGTCGACGACTGAGCAGGAGTACTTCAGCCAACAGGCTGATTTGTGAGTTCTGTAGTGGTTAGTTCATTTATTGCATTTTATTTCCAGGTGTGATCCCGCATTACGGGACGTACCTTTCTATTATTGCATTGGATCATTTGCTTCCGCACTTATTTATCATTGACTCTGGTTATTATGGATTTGGACATGTGTTAGATAGTTTATTTATCTTGTTCTTGATATCTCTACAGCCGTAATGTGACTGTGGATGGATACTTCCTACCCACAGGTAGCATGGTTGGCTATGTCACGTGCTCAATCTTGCGTACTCTGGGAAGCGGGGCGTGACATGGTTCTTTTGGTATCAGAGCCATAGGTTAATTGGGTTGATTCTTTGTAGTTGGGTATTGCACCCGATACACGAATCATAATACCCGTGATTAGGAAACATGTCCTGCCACCTTGACCGTTTTACCATCCTTGAATCATTCTTCCGAATCATGTCGACATGCAAACTTACTTTGCATTGTCAACTCGAAAACCTAATTTCTTGTTATCCCTAGGACTTAGGCGACTTGGGTGGAGTTAAGTAATTGCGGCTATGATACCGCGGCATAGCTACAATGCGGTACTCTATTTAAGTATCTTGGAGTTCTAGCCTTGATCCATATTCAGAATATATCATCATGCTAATATTGGGTGTTTTGAGTTCAGGATTATGACAGGTAAGAAGTTGAAGACGTACCAGAGGCGTGTGAACGGAGCCGCCATGCTTGGAGTGATAAGAGGAATGCTGGAAATCAAAGAAACAGCCCGAGCTGATCCAGCAGCAAGCGGACTCATTTCAGGAAGGTTTGCAGATCGTTCAGCAGTCTGTGAACAAGATTGGAACTAGACCAGTTGACCGAGTAGGGACCGTGGCAGAGTTCAGACGTGTGGGTCCTACTACTTTCACTGGTTTGGAGGAGCCATGCCAGCCGAGCAGTGGCTAGTCAGCACGGAGAATTCGCTGATTGCGGCACAGATTCCAGAGGACAAAGGAGTTGATGTGGTGCGCATTCAACTAGTGGATTACGCCGAGAGTGGTGGCTTGTGGAGGAGAACCGTTTGCCCAAGCCAAGCAGTTAGGCGGATTTCTCTAAGAGTTTCCTGGAGAAGTTCTTTCCGCGGACTGCACGGGAGGAAATGGAAGAGAAATTTATTGGGCTGAGGCAGAATGGAGCACCCGTGGACGTGCATGCAGCAGAGTGGACGAGACTCAGCAGTTTCGCTGGACCTTTAGTCGCCAACGATGCAGACAGGGCACGAAGGTCCATGCGCAGCTTGGATGTGGACATCCAAAGGCAAACCGTCTCCCTGGGTTTGGCCACTTTCTCACAGGTTCTTACGGCAGCTCGAGAACAGCAGAGCATATCAGGAAAATTGGGAGTTCACAGCAGATAGCAGTTGCGGTAAGGAAGCAGTTCTGTCGGGCCGGTCGAGTTTAGGGCTAGGCCGACAAACAATGTTCTTGCATCAATGGAAGTGATGAAAGTAAAGAGCCGGCTGTTGTTCGTGATTCTATGGACGTGTTTGAAGATATATCGGGCTTACCGCCGAAGCGAGACGTGGAGTTCACGATTGACCTTAGTCCTGGTGCAGCGCCAGTGTCTAAAGCTTACTATCTAATGGCACCAGTGGAATTGGAAGGAGTTAAGAAGCAAGTTGGTGAATTACTTGAGAAGGGTTGGATTCGAAGCAGCAACTCGCCTTGGGAGCTCCAGTTCTTTTAGTAAAGAAGAAGGATGGCACGAGAAGGATGTGCATTGATTATCGAGAATTGAACCGGGCGACTATTAAGAACAAGTACCCGATCCCTCGTATTGGAGGACTTTTGAGCAGCTTAGTGGCGCGAGAGTATTCTCGAAACTGGATTTGCGATCCGGATATCATTAGGTCCTGCAGATGTTGAGACAGGAGAAGCTTTATGCGAAGATGAGTAGTGCGAATTCTGGATGGAAGAAGTGAAATTTCTGGGACATGTCGTGTCAGGTGATGGAATCGCCGTCCATCCCGAAAAGATTGCAGCAGTTCGAGATTGGCCTATTCCAAGGAATGTAGCTGAGATAAGAAGTTTCCTTGGATTAGCCGGATACTATAGGAGATTTGTGGAGAACTTTGCTCGTTTGGCAGAACCGCTGACCAAGCTTATGCGTAAGGAGGTACCTTTTGTATGGACGGATAAGTGTGCGTTGGCTTTGAGACGTTGAAGCAGAAGTTGATAACCGCCCCTATCCTGACCGTACCAGACAATTCCGGAGGACTGATGATTCATAGCGACGCATCTGGGAAAGAATTGGGATGTGTTTTGATGCAGCATGGGAAGGTCGTAGCATACGCGTCAAGACAACTGAAGACCCATGAGAAGAATTATCCAACTCATGACTTGGAGCTTGCGGCTGTGATTTTCGCTTTGAAGATTTGGAGACACTACCTTTTGGGCGTAAGAGTCGAAGTTTTTACAGATCATAAGAGCTTGAAGTACGTGTTCACGCAGAAGGAGTTGAACATGAGGCAACGCAGATGGTTGGAGCTGACGGCCGACTACGACCTTGATCTTAAGTACCATCCGGGAAAAGTTAACGTCATGCCAGATGCGCTAAGTCGGTTACCAGCAATTCAGGTATTGACCGCACAAAGAGAGATCATTGCGGATTTTCGGAGATTTGACTTGGAGGTTGTGCTACCACATGCTACGGGACAGTCGATGCAGTTGCAAGTACAGTCGTCCTTAGTTGAGAAGATTAAAACAGCACAATCGCAGGATCCTAGACTACAAAAGTTTCGAGAGCAGGTTGAAGCCGGACTACGAACAGATTTATTGATCCACGAAGATGGTTCGTTGAGGTATGGTAGCCGTGTGTGTGTGCCAAAAGGGGATGTGCGTGAAGAGCTTATGAAGGAGGCACACAATTCAGTTTACTCTGTACATCCAGGAGGGACAAAGATGTACCAAGATATTCGACAGCATTTCTGGTGGGAAGGCATGAAACGGGAGATTGCTCGCTTCGTGGCTAAGTGCTTGGTATGTCAGCAAGTCAAGGCTGAACACCAAATGGTTGCTGGTTTATTGCAACCATTTCCGATTCCTCAGTGGAAGTGGGAACATATAACCATGGATTTCGTGACGGCTTTACCGCGGAGTCCAAAAGGCAACAATGCAGTAAGGGTGATTGTTGATCGGTTGACCAAGGCAGCTCACTTTATTCCTTTTCGGGTTGGTCAATCAATAGAGACTTTGGCAGAGCGGTACATGCAGGAGATCATAAGATTGCATGGAGTACCGGTGAGCATCGTGTCTGATCGGGACACTCGGTTCTTATCACACTTCTGGAGGAGTTTACAGGAAAGTTTGGGGACTCGATTGAAGTTTAGCACAGCTTATCATCCTCAAACTGATGGTCAGTCGGAGAGAACGATCCAAACTCTTGAGGATACGTTGAGAACATGCAGGTTGGACTTCAAGGGGTCTTGGGAGGATCATCTACTTTTGGTGGAGTTGTCTTACAACAACAGTTTTCAGGCAACTATTCAGATGGCTCCATTTGAAGCTTTGTATGGTCGTAAATGCCGTTCACCTGTTTGTTGGGACGATGTCGGTGAACGAAAATTATTGGGACCAGATTTGGTTGTGCAGACAGTTGAGAAGGTTAACCCTATCAGAAATCATATGAAGGCAGCACAGGACCGACAGAAGAGTTGGGCAGATACGTCAAGAAGACCTCTGGAGTTCACCGTGGGTGATTTGGTATTCTTGAAGATATCACCGACTAGAGGGGTGATTCGCTTTGGGAGTCGGGGAAAGCTTGGTTCTCGATTCGTTGGACCCTTCGAGATATTGGAGCGTGTTGGAGAGGTAGCGTACCGTTTGACGTTACCACAGTCCTTGGCAGGTGTGCACGATGTGGTTCGTGTATCTCAACTACGGAGGTATGTTCGAGATGAAACCCACGTATTGGATCATTCGGAGTTGACCGTACGGGAGGACCTAACTTTTGAAGAGCGACCAGTTGAAATCAAGGATCGAAGAGAAAAGGTTCTTAAGAACAAGGTTACCCCTCTTGTGCTAGTTTCTTGGGGTAATCGATCGCATGGAGAATCCACTTGGGAACGAGAAGATGAAATCCGGCAGAAGTTTTCTCACCTTTTCTTGTAGTTATCTATCTTTGTATTCTTGGAATTTCGAGGACGAAATTCTTTTTGTAGTTGGGTATAATGTAACACCCGAGCCCAATGCTACTATTTTCAGTTACTGTTTGAGCATAATGTGGTACTCATTTCATTTAATTTGCTTGTTTGTTGCTTACTGTAAAATTTACCCGGCAAAGTCATTTCTACATATAACAAATTTTAGCATCTAAAATAAAATTGAAAATATTCATCTTGGCCTACTTGACACCCCTAGCCTCGTGGTAGCGTCCGTGCATTGTGTTCTCGTCCCGTTCAGTAAAACGGGCAAGTTTGGATGGCTACGTGCACGCACGTGTGTCCGTTTTGAGAGTATGCTTTTTAATCATAAAACATTTCATTTTAAAATTTGGAACCCGCTTAAAATCCTATTATTTGAATTTCGAATTTTTGGACCCAACCCGGGCGCAATTTGGAAATGTTTCATTTGGCGCCAAAATCCCAAATTTTTTAATATTATTAAAACCTTCGCATATATTTTTCTAACTAATCTGATATCTTACTGTTCATTACCTATCTCTTAAATCTTTAAGTTAACCATATAATATTTTTACAATCTTTTATATCCTTCTCAATTTATTCTCTCAGCCAATCGCAACCTCCCCTTTAACCCCGTGGTCCCCACTTTCTCTCTCTCTCCTTCTTCTCTCTCTCTCCACTTTCTCTCTCTCTCTACCCCTTATATATTCTCTCGTACTTCTCTTTATCATTTTTCTCTTCTTGCTTCATGTCTCGTTTCTCATTTCTTTTAACTGTTCTTTTGTTACCGGAATTCCGTCGTGCCGGTGACGTTTCTCGACGTTCCAGCGAGATACCCCGACCCGTGTGGTTCCTTTGTTCGTCGTTTGGGTTCATTCCGTGAACCGTGCGCCGTCGCGAGTTTTCCCCGCCGACGGTTAACGTTCCGTTTTCCCGATTCGCGACCCATCGAGGCAAGTTAATCTTGCTACATGCTATATACTTTTATAATCTTCATTTTATAATGTTATACATTTGAAAATCTTATAGTTTACATATGAAATGTCGTTGAAAAATCGGATATGACAAATCTGAAATTTACTGTACACCTTATCTTATAAAATTCATTATAAATCATAGAAAAATCATTAGGATACGTTCTTTAGTTCGTTACGAAGCTAATTCAGAATACTATAACTTTATGACATATTTACTTGCAAAATAAATTGTTTAATTAACGTAAAATGCAAATGAACACGTCTCTAAACTGCTGTCCAGGGAAATTCCAGCAGCAAACTTTCAACTTTGAATATTCATAACTTTTTGTAGGGATAACCTGAGATGCTTATACTTATAAAACTAAAAACCTTATTGAATTATCTTTGTTTTGGTATAAGATACGTCTCTTTTGGAGAACATTTGTTATTTTTAAGCTATTTTACAAATTAGGGTGACGCTAAATTTCTGAACGGAACCTTCTTGTGCATGGTTAATCAATACATCTTTTATAGTTACTAATCGCTTTGAATATGCTATCCATATTAATATTATTATATCATATATTGTTTAGTTGTACATCCCACATTACCATTTTATAGTTTTATAACTTTTCGGATACCCGTTTGCATCCATCGCATTTAAGATACATATAATTGCATCCATAGATCACATCACTACATAATAATGTGATATTAACACTCCATGTTTAATAAATTGTATCCTAATTAATATTGGAACTATAAATGTAACCCTAATCGATAACTGTGCATCCATATCCTTGAAATTATATCTATTGGCATATCATATCACATGTTCCAGTTATTGTTCTGATAGTACTCATGCTTGTTTATTTATACACATGTTTATGTTAGTTTGATTATGAGCACCCACATGACATCTTGTGCTTCCTGACATGACCTGTTACACTTCCTACTTGACATGACATGGTACCGTACACTCTTGACATGACATGACACCTTTATACATTACCCGGTTGACCTGATGTACCATGGCTTTACCTGTTACCTGATCTCATGCCTAATGCCGACAAACCCGACCATCCCTGCTGTCTATCCAGACAGACCTACTCTTACCGGATTTTGTGTTGGCATTAGTCCTTGACTACTGAATACCTGACCTGACATACATAGTTTGGGGGTATGGGGAAATCAAAGGTGAAACCGACTTGTAACTCAACAGTTCGATACATTGTTCTGATCAGTCTTACGGGCTTGGCCAGCTCCGGAGTGTTGTTGCTGACATCACTCATCCATCCTACTACCTTTTACTGCTTAGCGGCACGTCTCGGATTCAGCCCCGAGGATCATGACCGTGGTCCCGGGCACGCACGGGATACTATTGAGTTACATCGACGATTCATCAATTGATTTCAAAGACTATAGAGTAGAAACCTGATAGGACAGTTTAGTTACCACTGCACATTACCCTGCACTGTTATTTCTTAGTACTGCTTTATTCATGTTCATACCTGCATTGCTTATTACCATGTTCATATTATATTGTTGGTTGACATGACGCGCTGACGTCTGGGTTTTGCATGGCCCAGATTCTTTACCACTGTCGACGACTGAGCAGGAGTACTTCAGCCAACAGGCTGATTTGTGAGTTCTGTAGTGGTTAGTTCATTTATTGCATTTTATTTCCAGGTGTGATCCCGCATTACGGGACGTACCTTTCTATTATTGCATTGGATCATTTGCTTCCGCACTTATTTATCATTGACTCTGGTTATTATGGATTTGGACATGTGTTAGATAGTTTATTTATCTTGTTCTTGATATCTCTACAGCCGTAATGTGACTGTGGATGGATACTTCCTACCCACAGGTAGCATGGTTGGCTATGTCACGTGCTCAATCTTGCGTACTCTGGGAAGCGGGGCGTGACAATCAGGAATTCTGGTGACTAGATCTGGATTTGGGAAGTTTCCCAATCATGTACTTAGACAATATTCTAAAAGTATTTTAGAATGGACGACTCCTGGTGTGGTGGTGTACCCGCAAGTGATGGAGTCACCCTCTCTAAAGAGATGTCTTCTATACTGATAAGGAGAGGGATTTGCATGAATGTCATATCATTTGCTTAGGCAGTTGAGTCAATCATGCAATGTCTTGTACAACACCAGATATTGCTTTTGCACTAGTTGCAATAAGCATATATTTCAATCCTCGAGAAACAAAGGGAAGCTATCATGAACATAAGAGGATGTTCTTGGTATAAGATAACGGTAGCCTCCTCTGGGAGGCGGTTATCGGTTCAGGCTTCAAAGGTGACCGGGATGACAGAGATGCTGTCAGGATTTTGAGTTTAGCCTTTTCCGAGGATCAATATATTGGATAGTGTTCCAATAGGGATACTGAGATAATCATGGTGCAGGATGCTGGTTATAACTCAACAGAGGATACAGCCCAAGAAGTTTGTTGGATAGAGATGTTCATTTATGAACTTGGTCCCAACAAGTATCCAGACAAATTCTTGAGGCGGGGTATCACTCAGTTTGGGAGATTGTTGATCTTTGCAAAGTTGAGATATAGAGAGATGAAGTTGGAACATTGTAGCGGATTCACTCACTGAGGCTATTTCTCGAACACATTAACTTTCACAAATATAGTTTGTGAAACTGATTAGTAGAAAAGTTGGGTATTCGGTAGCACACGAGCTGTGGGTACGCGATACCGCAATAATTGGCCTTAAGTGCAAGTGCGAGATTGTTGGATATAGTGCCCTCAATGCAATTATTGTGATCGCAAGTAGGCGATTATGATAATTGAAAGAGGACCTATACAGGTATAACAGTCTTACTCGAGATGATAATATGCTATCTGGTTTGTCTTCATCATTGATGAAGCCCGTAGGATTATTGCTTGACAACCAGCATTATGATGGAAATCATATATGTGGGAGCTGGGTTGTCCATAAGCACATCCTTAAATGTCCCTAGTCGTGGGAGTATCGAGACTGGGCATCGATATTCCGGAGTAGACTAGTGTATACGCTTCTAGGCCCTGACGAGGGGCGGTGGCCGGTCTCACAAGCCATTAGTGTTGTGTCACCTAAGATAGTATACAGGTGCTCACTGGAGGTGAGTACACCGGACGAACTCGCCGAGAACTTCTAGATGGTATTATATCTATCGTCAGATGGAAGTTTTCAAGTGGCATGAGTACAGGTTAGTCTTTTGACCTGAAGTCGTCATTTGTCTCATATGAGTTCCCACTGTACTTTGATTACCACCCTACCACAGCTCAAAGGAGTCGTGCAAACAGGTTTTAGTTGGGTACAGTCCCGAGCTACATGGAGAGCTCGAAGGCCCACCGGGCTCTCCGGACAAGTGGTCGACTATCAGGGATTAGTCTCTCCTAATATTAGGAGTCGATGTCGCGCTGCGCTATAACCAGAAATCCATGGCCACGGTGGATGAGATTTACTGATAGTTGATCAGTAGTATCTCTGTTAGCGATGAGCTTAACTCAGACACGACTTATCGGGTTAATAGGGGTCTGACATTATCCACCCCTAGACCCGATATGCGATACTCTTTGACGAAGAGACCGGACTGTATGAAGATTGTTACATTCAGGCTCAGTAGGGTAAGGACGTACTTGATTGTCGACCCCTCTTTCGACAAGTACCTGGGTTGTCGTTACGTACAACTAGTGCCGCTGACGTGCTTGTGGTTAAACCCACTGCCAGCGTATTGTTGAGTCTTTAAAGTCTCACACAGAGGGTTTTTTCGGTTCAGGCGATAGATATAGGAGCCATACGTTGGTACGTGCAGGGGTCCAATTAAATACGTGTACAGGATACACGAACTTTAATCGAGCGGTTGATAATACTAGCCGGCTTAGGATTAAGCCGGATTATTAAATCAGCTTTTGATTTAATAATTTATATATGTATTTGATACATGTATTTTAGTATTATTGTTCACTATTCATTTTCTCTCTTTGGTGATATCCGTATTTTTATACAGATACGCGTATATGTAGCGATACAGATACGCGTATATGTAGCGATACATATACTAGGTAAAGTATTCCGTATTTATACGGGAATACTTCTAGAACAAAGACACCTCATATTTGTTTTTCTTTTTAGAAAAATAAATAGGAAATGAGGTGGCATGAAGTATGCTTGTGATTGTAGAGAGGAATAGCTTGGATTGTGATGTGCATTTATTGGTGCACTATTGCATCATGGTTGTTATTTATGTAGCCATTCTCTTTTCATTTTGGACTTGATCATATTTCCATCCTTCATGCTTCATGCCTCAAAAGAGAGAAAAAGACTTGGCCATTTTTCTCTTCTTCTCCTTCTTCTTCTTCTTGCTCTCATGAGCATGGATTCTTGAGGGAAAAGTTTAGTGAAATATTCCTACATCACCGACCATCCACACCTAGTAAATTTGGATCATCGGTTAGAGCCTCCTCCGGTTTCCCTCAGGTGGATCGTCTTTGGCAAGGGTGGCTGATTTTCAAGCGCGATCCCGGCGGTTACGAGCTTGGAGGGGTCTTCCATAATTGGGTGGACACGCGACAAATATTGTAGTTTCTCAACCCTTGCATTTCTTGTTAGTTAGTTTAGGTTATTGGATCGTATCCTGGGTTTTACGGGTGTTTGGTGCTCGCATAAATTTTTTTTTCGCTTCCGCCTCGGTCACGGCCTCCACGGCGTGGGCACCGAAACCTAACATGCATCACCTAATGAGAGTGACGAAGAATTTGAAGAAAAAATAGATGACATTATAGCTGAAACAGCTGCATCACGCGCTGGTCATTATGTCCTTAAGTATCTGACTAAAAGACCTTGTCGAAACTTTATCCTAATAGGACATATGTGGGTACAAGAAATCTTATCTAGGCTTCCAATTAGGTGTCATAAACAGTTCAGGATGTGGCGACCATACTTCCTATCACTCTGCAATACTCTAACACACAAATATCAGCTAACCCCAAGCAGGGAAACTTCAATAGAAGGAATGGTGGGCATGTTCTTGGTTGCAGTGGGTCGAGGACATTCAAATAAAGCACTAAGAGAAAAATTCCAACATTCAGGAGACACGATACATAGGATGTTTTATCGTGTGTTGCGTAGTGTCATGTTGCTAGCCATTGACATCATACAATCGTTGGACCTAGAATTCAGGTATATTCCAGAAGAAATAGGTAGCAACAGTAAATATATGTCAGTTTTCCAACATTGCATTGACGCTATAGATGGTACTCAGATAACATGTCATGTACCTTCTGAGAAAGCCGCGACCTTCATTAGGAGAAAGAGCTGTCCAACTCAGAATATTATGGCGGCGTGTGAGTTTAACTTGACCTTCACTTATGCATTAGCTGGATGGGAAGATACAACACATGACAATAGGATATTTTCAGAAGTCCTAAGTAGTTCAACGTCAAAATTTCCTAAACCGCCATCAGATAATCAAATTTATTTTTTGTGGATAGATATATAATCTCTTGATCCTTTAATACATTGTTTGTTTAAATAATCTGGATGTTCGATATGATTATTAGGTAGGTATTATTTAGAGGATTCCGGTTATGGCATTTCAGATGGATTTATACCTCCATACAAATGTGAAAGATATCATCTTCCACACTTTCGTGACACCTCAAATATTCCAAAGAATGAAAGAGAAATTTTTAACTACCACCATTTAAGCTTAAGATGCGCAGTTGAGAGAATATTTAGGGTGTGGAAGAAGCGATTTGCAATTTTGCAAAATATGCCCAGTTATAGATTTGAAAATCAGGTGAAAATTGTAATTGCTATTATGACGGTGCACAACTTCATAAGAAGAAATGCTTCTGGTGACGTAGAATTTCAAAGATATGATAATGATCCTGATCTTTGGCCAGAGGATCTGGAAGATGATTATCGAGAAGAACAAGAACGATGTAGAATTGGACGATATTGAGAACCACCGCTTCTGCACCACAAGTTCAATGGCGGCAGTCCGTGACTGTATAAAAGATGAACTCATTCATCATAATCATCATTGAGAATTATTAGTTTTAAATGTATGCAGCTAGTTGTTATAAAATTTGAATGCTAGAATTTGAGTAGTTTTATATTATTTTTTTAAAATATATGCGTGAAGCCATTTGCATTTTTAATATACGAATTTTTTTAAAGATATTATATTTCCGTATTATTATATTAATATTTATGACATGATAATATTATTTATTAATATTTAAAGTAAATAAAAATATTAGTTATACATTTATAATATATGTATGTTCTTTTTGGTAATTTATATTTAAAATTATGGTTACGAAACCATGGTTTAGGTTAACCAAACACCCCATAGTTTCAAAACCATAGTTTCACACCACTCCTCCGAACACACCCCAAAATATAGTTTGGTTACAAAATATGGTTTCAAAACTATAGTTTCAAAACCATGATTTCACACCGCTCATCCGAACTAGCCCGAAATGTGTGTAGGACAGTTGGTTACAAGGATACATATTGAACCCCCCCCCCCACCTCCCCCTCCCCCTCCCCCAAGAAAAAAACCACTACCAAAACCAATCCTCTAATGTTACTTGTATTTGCATATACCCCTTGAAACCTTTAGAGTTGTTCTCTTTCGTCCTCTATATTTGCTTAAAATTTTATTCTTTCCAGTTGCAATGATAAACTTTACTTAATCTATTTTGTGCAAATATTGGAAATGAACTTTATTTCCATTTTTTGTTTTTATTTATTAATTATATAGAAAGAGACACATTTTATTCAAACTTAATTAAATCGTCTTAGTTTATACAAATCTATTATTTTTATTATCCATTTTACCATATCGTGTTGATTTTTTTTGTTTAAATACAACTATAATTATGAAGGCTTAAGTAGTAAATCTGAAAATTAAGTTTAGCCAAAAATAAGCTATACTATTTAGCAATGAAAATAAAGGGTAGATCTAACGGTTATTAGATAAATAAAATAGGCTTTGCATTAACCGAGCTATATATTATCCGCTCTATACATACTCTCCGACGGCACGGGGTCTTTTCGAAACAACATATGAAATTTGAACCGGGTATACATAAATACAAAGATTAGATGGGGTATATATAAATATAAAAGAGTGTAGGGGTATATTTAAGAAACCTCGTATAAAATTTTTCTCAAGACAAACACCACAAGAATGTTCATCAAAATTTGGTCAAAGAAGCCAATATATGCTGTGTGCGCCTACAACGTTTTTATATCGCAACAAAGAAGAGAAATTGAATGAGAAAGAAGTCAACATAGGCAGCCACATAAAGAAGAAGGCAAGTTGTATCCACACTTTGGCTGCAAAATATTATGATTTAGTCTTCACTTTTTAGGCATTCATTGATCTAGCAAAGATTACTGCTCCCTTCGACTCTTTTTACTTGTTATTTTGGGAGAAAAAAATATCCCATTTTATTTGACGTTTTTAAAATAACGAGGAAATCATTAATGATAAAGATATCAATAAATGATACAATACCAAAAATAACTTAGAAAATTAATTGCTGAGAAAATTAATTACTGATATTAAAAAAGTGATAATTCTTTCCTTAATAGTTAAGAGAAGAAATTGTATGATTTTTTTGGTAGTAATGTGACGGTAGATTAATTGTTGATATTAAGAAAATGATAATGTTTTTCTTAATCGGTGTGTATTTCTCTAAAATAAAATGTAAAAAGATACGGAGGGAGGGAGTACTTGACAAATTAATTAGTTGAATAGAGTTATAGTAATGCCACTTCAAGGAATTTACACATTTTTATTAAGGAATTAAAAGGTGGGTCAACTAAGAAATCTCTCCTCAAAATCCAAACTCTTATATGGATTTTAATGATCGGTGCAGCTCATCTTAAAGCATATTCTAAGAATGACACAAACAATAAGGAAAAAGAAAAAAATATAATTAGTTGTGATGCATCTTATTTGGGAATCGGGTGGTTATAGATTTAACCGTTTATTCATAATTAAACATTTTCTATCACTAAATCAATAGCGAGATTGTATGAAAATCACATGAAAATTGGTGAATCTATATCTTAATTAGGCCATATCATTAAAAAAAACAACAACAATAATAATAATAGAGTAAAATAGAAAATTGACTTTTTAATCAATAATATAAATAAGATTTATTTGGCTCGTACCTACTTTTCTCATATGATCTTTTTTGGTAGATAGACAGTACTCATCATCAATAGATGGCAGTGACCATCAAAAACATAAAATAAAATAAGGAATTGACTTTTCTCATAGAGAAATCATTTTTGGGAGTTTTTCTCATTTTCTTACAAAGATAGATCATCAATATAGGAACTTTTCACTATGAAGTATGAATTATAAGCATATAAGTATAGAGCCGCTTCAATAATTGTCAATAATGGTCTATATATATAATTTATGTTATAATTTGTTCACCATTAGAATATATAAATAGCTTGTGTGTCATTATAGCCTAGTGGTACAACCTCTTCGCAATTGATCAAGAAGTCTGGATTTTAAACCCTACTTCCATCAGCTTGTTATCAAATAATTATTTAAATAGTTGTTAATTTAAATGCGAATTAACTCTAATCATTTAAAACTACTTAACTCTTTTGGTGCTTTGCAAAGTAATTACGCATGAAGATTATATGATATATGAATGTATTTATATGTAAAATAATAGCTTCTTCTTTCTAATAAAAAGCCGGTTGATCGAGAGCAATTAAATTGAGTTGGGAGACTATGCTATTATATGACATGCTCTTATAATCTCAGTCTCTTATGAAGGATATACTAAAACTGTCAATGAGACCTCCTGTAATTAACACCCATAGTTGGATGTATAATGTTTGCTTTATTTTTCAAAATAATAGAAGAAACTATTCGGTGTGCCAGATTAATACATACAGGCAGAAGAGAAAAAGAGATTGAAAATTTCGAACACACTTTGAGCATCTTGGTGTTTCTTTTTCTCTTATAACCGGACATATTTGACCGATGCACCGTAGAATTTTTCTAATAAGTAAGACACCATATGTATATTTAATTCGGCCACTCTCAGTTTTATGATCAAAACTTGGTCAAACGAGATGGTGCTAATATATAGTGGCTGGAGGATAGAAACGTAATCAAATAATTAAGATCATTAATATATAGTAATGGTTGAGAAAAGAAAAAAATTGATTTTGTAAGATATATGTGCTTATGTTGAACGTTGATAAGATATTTGTGCATGCATGGATCGATGCAGCTATTAATTTGTCCACCTAAATCTCCAATGATGTTAATTAAAATTGATTTTGTTATATACACACACACACACACACACACAAGAAAAATGGTCATTAATAATAAATTAAGCTATGTAATCACCATAACAAAACAAAATAATAATAAGGACAACTTAATTTTCATTCACTAATTACCTTTAGAATCCAAAATGCAAACCCAAAATAAAGCAAAATTTTCATTTCTAGAGTTTTCTACAACACTACCAGACTGAATTTATAATTATGAGAATACGAAGAAGGGAAAAAAACAAACATCGCCAATTAAATCAATTTTAGACAACGGAAAATACATACGCTAGCTAATACCTATCTTGCCCATCGGCTTCTCCCACAATAACTCACTACTACAATAATCACTTATCCCTACGGATATATCCGACATAAAATTCCTCCGTAGGTTCAAAATCCGCAAGTGCAAGTCTTCGTTCTGAACATGCCCCTGCAGAGTAATAATTGTCCCTACTCTTAATCTGTAAGGATATTTATCCCTACGGATTATTCTGTAGGGACATAATCTTTATTTAATTTATTTATTTATAAAATAAAATACATGCCCCTACGGATTTTCCCGTAGGACCTGATAAACACCCCTACGAAGCAGTCCGTAGGGCATGATAAATTCCCCTACGGATTAGTCCGTAGGTGCAACAGTTGCCCTTACGGACTAATCCGTAGGATATTATATCAGATTTTTTTTAAAGGGGCTTCCTATTTTTTTCCCGTCCTGTGCACAATAATATATATATCATATAGCCAAATACAGAAATATTCATAATCAATATCTCACGCATGATATATAAAAGAAATAAACAAACAGAATACGAAATCAATTTACAATAATCGTGAACATACAAACAACCACCAATATCGTCCAAAATATATACAATATGTATCAGATAAGTACATACATCCTCAAAAATATAAATAAAGCTACCCTAACTCGGTCCAGCTCCTCCATCTCTGATAATCGTCGTAATCTGGTGCATCCGCTCCTCGGTGCAACCCTGAGTCGTCAAAAACTTGACTAATGAAGGAGCGGGCTGTGCGAGAGTCTGAGTGCGCTGTGGAGCAGTAGAAGAGGTCTGCGCAACCGCAGCCGAGATAGTGGCTAGCGGAGCCACAGCCGAAAGAGATGCATAGCCGAAGTAGCCTGCCGAATCTGTTAAATTTTGTGTTTTTGTAATAAACGGGTAAGAACGGTGTATTAGATTTTAGTCGAATTCGTATCATTATCAGATTATTGCGAAACCGCGATTTTATATATGCTTTGTTGAGATTCCATACGTACTATTGAAATTCATATGTTATGTATGAGAATTTATATATCTTGAAATTCCACACATTCAGGGCTATACTTTTATACCCCAATCTAAGAATATTTAGGGATTTAGGCCTAATTTGGGCATCTAATTTGGAAAATCGTAGTTTATTTTAAATGGAAGTAGAAATGATACTTACTCTAACTTATAAGCCCGTATCTTTCCTTAATTGTTTAGCTTTGATTGGATGCTTGATTTTGGAGTTATCTAATTTATAAAGAAATGTTTTCTTCTTAAGTTTTGAATTTGGATAATCATAACTTTTTAAACTCAAAAATGAAGAAAGATATGGTATGGTCATGATTATAGAGTTTAGTTTAATTAGATAGTTTTATGTAAGTCTGATTAACCAAACCTAAGTCTAAAACCAAACAAGCCCAGGCTACTAATATTGCATATGTTACTTCACTCGGGTATTTTCCTTACGAATCGTGAGGACCCGTAAGTAGCTTTTTTATTTCATTGTCGAATGTGGTTTTCGCAAATGTGACCCGTAGATAGTCCATCTTGACCTCCTTGCAGGGCAGCGATGGTTTAGAAGACAGGGTTAGGATCTGCCAGCTAAGACTTTTCAACTTTATGAGCCATGAGGGTCTCATAAAGATTTTTCTCCTTACAGGTCGAGAGGATCCTGCAGGTGTATTTTCTCCTTAGGGGTCGTGAGGACTCCTAAGTGTGTTTTCTCTTAAGAGTCGTAAGGATCTCACAAGAAAATTTTCTCCCTTACAAGTCGAGAGGGCTCATAAGTGATTGTTTCCCTCCTTGTCGATGTTCGACTTCGGAGAGTGTGGCCCATAGATAGTCTATCCTGACCTCTTTGCAGGGCAGTGATGGCTTAGGAAACAGGGTTAGGATCTGTCACCTATGACTTTTCAACTTTATGAGCCGTGAGGGTCTCATAAAGATTTTTCTCCCTGCAAGTCGAGAGGATCTCGTAGGTGTATTTTCTCCTTAGGAATAGTGATAATTCCTATGTGTGCTTTTTCTCTTGAGAGTCGTAAGGATCTCACAAGAGAATTTTCTCCCTTATAAGTCGAGAGGACTCGTAAGTGATTGTTTCCCTCCTTTTCGATGTTCGACTTTGGAGAGTGTGGCCCGTGAATAGTATGCAATAGTCCATCTTGGACCGACTTGCAGAGCCTCAGTGCTTAGAAAACAGCTCCTTATCCCCATTGCCTAAGGCTTTTCCTTACGAGTCGCGACAAGTCAAGAAGTTCTTGCAGGAACATTATTTTCCCCACGAGTCGAGACGAATCGAGAAGTTCTCGTAAGGATTTCCTAACATCACAGTTAACTCCTGCTAATAGAAGTTCGTTAGGGTCTGTGGTATTGGGGTTTTTTACCCGTCGTACCGTCGCGTTGGCTGGTGTATTCCTCGATGCACAATCTTGCTGTTCGGGTAGCCCCGCGACTTTCGTGTCTCGGATCCCTTCGGGTCTGGACAAGACGTCTTCAAGTAATCTTCCAGGTAATTTTACCATCGAAAGGGCAAGCGTTAGGGATATTCCATGTCGCTTTTTACTTGAGGTTAGGCTCAGTTTGGGAGCCCCGATAAGTCATGACCACTCCGCGCTGGTGTGGGATGATCTCCGATAGTCTTTCAGGTTTTATATGAGTAGCCGTCAAGACCCTGAAGCTAAGAATATTGCATTCGCTTCGTTTGCTGGCATTGCTTCTGCTGTTTCGAGACGAATGTCGCGGTTGCCTCTAGGTTGTTGGTGAACCGTCGAGACTTGGAACTAGGGATTTTGCCATGGCTCCGTTGTTGGTGTCGCGTCTGCATCCTGTTGAAGGAAGAACGCTGGGGTGACATCGCGTCTACTGTATCGAGACGAACGTCGAGGTGGTCTCTAAGTTGTCGGTGAACCGTTGGGACCTGGAACTAGGGACTTTGCCATGGCTCCGTTGTTTTGTGTCGCGTCTGCATCCTGCTACTGAGGAGGAACGCTGTTGTGGGTCTCCAGGCTGTAGATCTGGCCGTCGAGACTTGGAACTAGGGACTCTGCCATGGCTCTGTTTTGCTGACGTCGTATATTCCTGCAGAGACACTGATTTTTCTGCGGGTCGACGCGAATCGAGATGCTCTCGTCAAGGATGCCGATTTCCCTAAATCGAGGTTTTTTGCTAAGGACACTAATTTCCTCAGAGTTGGAGGTCATTGGATGACTTGCTCCGCTTTTGTGATGTCGGAGTTGACGTACTTCCACTTTCTATGTTGACGTACTTCCGAGACGGGGTCATTGGATGACTCTAAGTTGTCTGTGAACTATAAAGTCTTGGAACTGGGGACTTTGCCACGGCTCCGATTAGTGGTGTCGCGTCTGTGTCCTGCTGAAATGAGGAGAAGCGCCGTTGGTGATCTCTACGCTGTCTGTGAACCGTCGAGATTCTGAAGCTAGGGATCTTCCTCTGCTTCGTTTGTTGACATTGCGTCTGCTGTATCGAGGCGAATGTCGCGGTTGTCTCTAGGTTGTTGGTGAACCGTCGAGGCTTGGAACTAGGGACTTTGCCGTGGCTCCATTTGGTGGTGTCGTATCTGCTTCTGGTTAGAACGAGAAGGAACGCCGTTGTTGATCTCTTGAGATGCAGATGTTGCCATCGAAACTTGGATCTCTTTCTGATGGAGCCTGGTGGGATGATATGGTTCCCTCTTTGTTTGTGACCCTGTATTGTATACAGGGATTGATGTGATCTCACCTGTAGGGCAAAAGTTTCATTTTATATTTTTTTTGTTTTCTTTCCGCGATGCTCTATCATTTCAGCTTTTTGTATCGCGAAAGTCGCGATTTCCCAATCATTTCGGCTATTTTTCGCGGTGCCCAATCATTTCGGCTATTTTTTCTTTTTACTCGTTGTTTTTTATTGCGAGTTGCCCAACCATTTCGGCTATTTTGTATGCATATATTTTTACTTGCTGATTTTGTTGCAAGTTGCCCCATCATTTCGGCTATTTCATATGCATTTGTGGCTTGCTGACTTTTATCGCGAGTGTGGAACTTGGAATCTGGTGCCAATCTCAGTATCATCATCGCTACGACTGGAATATTGCCAGGAGCGAATCATCATTTGCCGTGAAAGGGCTTGGAATTTGATACCGATTTAGGCATCAGCATCGCTACCACTGGGACATTGCCAGGAGCGAATCATCATTTGCCTCTGTCGATGTCGAACAAAGGTGGCTTAGCAAACAGGGTTAGGATCCTGTTAACTAAGGCTTTTTGACTTTACGAGCCGTAAGGGTCTCATAAAGGTATTTCTCCCTACGAGTCGTGAGGATCTCATAGGTGCGTTTTCTCCTTAAGAATCATGAGGAGTCCTAAGTGTATGTTCTGTTATAAGTCGTAAGGATCTTACAAGAGTGTTTTCTCTTTATAAGTCGAGAGGACTTATAAGGGTCGTTCACTGTATGAGCATATCCCTAGTCGCGGGTGGGACTTTGTTTGGGAAATGTTTATTCGTGCCCGTGGATTGTATACAAGGGTCAGTATTGAACCGCTTGTAGGGCAATCTGGGAATTATGATGGTTTAAGAACAGGTTCAGATCCCTGTAGCTTAAGGCTTTTGAATCTTATGAGCCGTGAGGGTCTCATAAGGGAATTCTCCTTACGAGTCGTGAGGATCTCGTAAGTGTAATTTCTCCTTAGGAATCGTGGGGATCCCTAAGTGCGTTGCTCCCTTGTGAGTCGTAAGGATCTCACACAGGTGTTTTCTCCTTACAGGGTCGAGAGGAACTTACAAGTGTCTTTTAACGAGATTGCGCCCTTTCGGGTTTTCACAAACTCGCCGATAGTCCTGCTGTTTTTACTCACGGAGCCCTTTCGGGTTTTCATCCGTGCCCATCTCGCTTGTGGACGCACCGTTTTTTTTCCCACCACGTCAGCCTGGGGACGCCGCGGGTTTGTAGTAGTTTTACAACGTTTCGGTCAGGCGTAGAATTTCTTCAAGAAACGGTCGTTTATTGTCCTGAAGGGTCTTTTGCCATGCATATCCATGAGCAAGTAAGCCCCACCCTGGTAGACTTTGTCTATGATGCACGGGCCTCATAATCCAGCTCGAATTTCCTCCGTTTGGAACGATTGGGGATCATAGGTCTCTTGACCACTAGCACGAGTTCGCCTTGGCGGAATGTTCTTGGCCTAGTCAATCTCTCTTATGAGCGCGTCATTTTTGCCTTGTAAGCTTCCAAGTTTTGCTGACTCAAATCCCTGCCTACGCCATGAAAAGCATACCGCGTGTGGAAAATAGCAAAGTGGATGCGTTAGCCAAACTTGCTAAAGAACTGGCCGACGAGAACCTCGATGACGTAACGATCTTCGTGCAAAGCCGCCGAAATATGTAAGGATCGATGTAAGAATCTGTTCTCCGCTGAAAGACGCGACCGGGGCGTCTGGCCTGAATTTTGGGGACAGATGCAATTTGGTGCTATCCGTCCACCTCTCCGAAGATGCCAAGTTGATTTATGGCATCATGTATCGAAGGTGTAGACGGATGAGGCCGATGTAGTAGACTTCGTCAGATTCCCCCTCGTTGAGGGGTTTTTGATTGTGGGGACGCTCTTCCCTGCAGACGCAAGCCCCTGCAGTTAATTACGCTACCGCATCGCGGTAACCACTTTCTCATTCTCCAGATGGTCACTTCGTGTCGTGTGTGTTTGTTCTGTTTTTGATTGACCGTGGATTGTATATGGAGACTAATTTATGCTGTCATCCGTAGGGCGGGGATTAGTCCAAATCCGTATTTTCTTAGATTTGGGTTTGGGTTGGTTTTAAGGATCGTTAATCTCATTTGAGACTAAGATCAACTTAAACGTTTGTTAAGGATAAGTTAGTCTAATTTTAGACTAAGACCAACTTAACCATTTGTTAAGGATACGTTAGTCTAATTTTAGACTAAGATCTACTTAACAGGATCATTTAGATCCAACAAAAGAGTATTTGGGCTCTACAAGTTTAAGGACGTCATAGTTCGTGGAGTTTAAAGACATCATAGTCTAATTTAAAGACATCATAGTCTGTAAAGTTTAAGGACATCATAGTCCATGAGTTTAAGGACCCCACAGTCCGTGGAATGTCTGGTTGTCGGGACCCGACATCTCTCTGAAGACGTTGAAGGATTACAACGACAAATATCAGAGGAGTGAAGAGATGTACCCTTGAACCAATATTGGTTGGGAGGTCTGTAATCCAATCTGGGACTAAGATCAAGGATTTGTGAGCATATGGGCTCAATTGATCCGAATTAGGGATCTGTGGCTAACTTGGGCTCGGCCCATTTAGTTAAAATGTTAAACATTTAACAATGCTGAGCATTGTTTTGGGCTCTGACAATTGTTTTTTGTCTTTTATTGGATGCTGAGAATTCATTATGGCCTTGAAGCTTTATTTAAAGAACAATTTATGTTCTCTTAGCGCACACGTGAGGAGCACGTGGCGCGCTTGGCGCTGTGCGCCAGTCAATGAGCGCAGGGTGCTTCTGTTAAGTAGCGCACACGTTAGGAGCACGTGGCGCGCTTGGCGCTGAGCGTCAGTCAATGTGCGCAAAGCGCTTCTGTTAAGTGGCGCACACGTGAGGAGTACGTGTTGCGCTTGGCGCTGAGCGCCAGTCAATGAGCGCAAAGCGCTTCTGTTAAGTAGCGCACACATAAAGAGCACGTGGCACGCTTGGCGCTATACGCCAGACAATGAGCGCAGAGTGCTTCATGTGAAATTTGGAGCGCTAAGGCTCTGCAACGCTATGCGTTAGTTTTGGAGCGCTGAAGCGCTTTTTTTTATTGGAGCGCTAGGGCTTTTTTTAGGTAGCTTTGCGCCCTGAGAATTAAATTCTCTCTCTTATAAGAGACTTTGTCTCATGGATCAAAGTTCTTATTTTTTTTATAGGAGATGTTTCAATCTCTTATGTTTTTGGTGAAAGGCTCTGCCTTTATAGATCTATGATCCTAAGAGAATTGAATTATTCCCCCCTTTTATAATGAGATGTTATGATCTTTGTTGTGAAAGACAATTTGTCTTATAGATCTATGATCTGTCATAAGAACTAAGTTCTTTTTTGTGATGAGATACTTTGATCTCTTTATTTTACCTTGAAGAAATTTTTCTTCTGCTAAGAGTTTGCTCTTCTTTCTGAACTTTCTCAAACTTTATGGGAGGGTTCCTCTATATGAGACTTGAAGTCTTGGGGCCTTTATATAGTGAAGGCTGATTTGTTGAATCGGTTGAAGAGATCTTTTCTCTAATTGATTTGGGGATGTTTCCCCTTTTGGATCTTTGATCCAAGGGTTTCTGATTTACATAGGGCAATCTTCTTGTTTTTAACAAGATTGGGAAATCTTTTCATATACAATTTATTCTGTATTTTGGTGATTTTTAATCACCATTAGATCATTGATCCAACGGTGCTCTTATTTTCAGAGCACAATCTTTCCTGTTTGGAAATATTGTGAGGAATGTTTCCTCAACAAAATTTTACTCTGGTTAATTGATGATTTTTAATTATGTTCGTTGGATCTTTGATCCAACGGTTGGGAACATTTAGTTCCAGCGCTAGCGCTCTCGTGCTTTGCACGTGGTGCGCTGTTTAGAGTGCAGCGCACTTAGCACTAGCGCTCACGTGCTTTGCACGTGGTGCGCTGCTTAGAGTGCAGCGCTCATAACTCTAGCGCTCACGTGCTTTGCACGTGGTGCGCTGCTTAGAATGCAGCGCTATTAGCGCTAGCGCTCACGTGCTTTCGTGCTTTGTACGTGAGCGCTGCCTCAGAGTCTTTAACTCTCAGCGCTGGCGCTGCGAGCGCTCTCGTGCTTTGCACGTGAGGTGCTGCCTCAGAGTATTTTACTCTAGGCGCTGAGACAGTTGTTACATTCTTTGCATGTGAAGTTTTTTCCTTCATTCTTTATTTTATTGTTATTATTTTATAAGGGAGCAAGTTTTGAGCCAAAATTTTTGCGGGAACAAATGCCCCCCACTACTTTGCCCACGTATGTATGTACGTGGGTGAAGTAGTGCAAAGTCATGTGTGACCGTAGAATTGAGGGCTTGGGAGACAAGTTTAGGGTCCTTGTAACCTAAAACTTTTTCCATCTTCATGAGCGGTGAGGGTCTCAAGAAGGTTTTTCTCCTTACAAGTCGAGAGGATCTCGTAGGTGCAAATTCTCCCAAGAAATTGTGAGGATTTCTTAGTGTTCATCGCCTCCGTGAGTCGTAAGGATCTCACTCGGATATTTCCTTACGAATCGTGAGGACCCGTAAGAAGCTTCTTTATTTCATTGTCGAATGTGGCTTTGGTAAATGTGGCCCGTAGATAGTCCATCTTAACCTCCTTGCAGGGCAGCGATGGCTTAGGAGACAGGGTTAGGATCTGCCAGCTAAGACTTTTCAACTTTATGAGCCGTGAGGGTCTCATAAAGACTTTTCTCCCTACAGGTCGAGAGGATCCTGCAGGTGTATTTTCTCCTTAGGGGTCGTGAGGACTCCTAAGTGCGTTTTCTCTTGAGAGTCGTAAGGATCTCACAAGAAAATTTTCTCCCTTACAAGTCGAGAGGACTTATAAGTGATTGTTTCCCTTCTTGTCGATGTTCGACTTCGGAGAGTGTGGCCCATAGATAGTCTATCTTGACCTCTTTGCAAGACAGTGATGGCTTAGGAGACAGGGTTAGGATCTGCCACCTAAGACTTTTCAACTTTATGAGCCGTGAGGGTCTCATAAAGATTTTTCTCCCTACGAGTCGAGAGGATCTCGTAGGTGTATTTTCTCCTTAGGAATCGTGAGGATTCCTAAGTGTGCTTTTTCTCTTGAGAGTCGTAAGGATCTCACTAGAGAATTTTCTCCCTTACAAGTCGAGAGGACTCGTAAGTGATTGTTTCCCTCCTTGTCGATGTTCAACTTTGGAGAGTGTGGCCCGTGAATAGTATGCAATAGTCCATCTTGGATCGACTTGCAGGGCCCCAGTGCTTAGGAAACAGGTCCTTATCCCCATTGCCTAAGGCTTTTCCCTACGAGTCGAGATGAGTCGAGAAGTTCTCGCAGGAACATTATTTTCCCCATGAGTCGAGACGAATGGAGAAGTTCTTGCAAGGATTTCCTAACGTCACAGTTAACTCCTGCTAATAGAAGTTCGTCAGGGTCTGTGGTACTGGGTTTTTTTACTCGTCGCACCGTCGCGTTGGCTGGTGTATTCCTCGACGCACAATCTTGCTGTTCTAGTAGCCCCGAGTCTGTCGTGTCTCTGATCCCTTCGAGGGCTGGACAAGACGTCTTCAAGTAATCTTCCATGTAATATTACCATCGAAAGGGAAAGCGTCAGGGATATTCCATGTCGATTTTTACTTGAGGTTAGGCTCATTTTGGGAGCCCCGATGAGTCATGACCACTCCGCGCTGGTGTGGGATGATCTCCGATAGTCTTTCAGGTTTTATATGAGTTGTCGTCAAGATCCTGAAGCTAGGAATATTGCCCTCGCTTCGTTTGCTGGCATTGCGTCTGCTGTATCGAGACGAATGCCGCTGTTTTCTCTAGGTTGTTGGTGAACCGTCGAGGTTTGGAACTAGGGACTTTGCCATGGCTCCGTTGTTGGTGTCGCGTCTGCATCCTCTTGGAGGAAGAACGCTGGGGTGACATCGCGTCTGTTGTTTCGAGATGAACGTCGATGTGGTCTCTAGGTTGTCGGTGAACCGTCGGGACCTGGAACTAGGGACTTTGCCATGGCTCCATTGTTTTGTGTCGCGTCTGCATTCTGCTACTGAGGAGGAACGCTGTTGTGGGTCTCCAGGATGTAGGTCTGGCCGTCGAGACTTGGAACTAGGGACTTTGTCATGGCTCCATTTTGCTGACGTCGTATATTCCTGCAGAGACACTGATTTCTCTGCGGGTCGACGCGAATCGAGATGCTCTCGTCAAGGACGCTGATTTCCCTGAATCGAGGTTTTTTGCCAAGGACACTGATTTCCTTGGAGTTGGAGGTCATTGGATGACTTGCTCCGCTTTTGTGATGTCGGAGTTGACGTACTTCCACTTTCTATGTTGATGTACTTCCGAGACGGGGTCATTGGATGACTCTAAGTTGTCTGTGAACCATAAAGTCTTGGAACTGGGGACTTTGCCACGGCTCCGATTGGTGGTGTCACATCTTTGTCCTGCTAAAGTAAGAAGAAGCGTCGTTGGTGATCTCTAGGCTGTCTGTGAACTGTCGAGATTCTGAAGCTAAGGATCTTCCTCTGCTTCGTTTGTTGACATTGCGTCTGCTGTATCGAGGCGAATGTCGCGGTTGTCTCTAGGTTGTTGGTGAACCGTCGAGGCTTGGAACTAGGGACTTTACCGTGTCTCCATTTGGTGGTGTCATATCTTCTTCTGGTTAGAATGAGAAGGAACGCCGTTGTTGATCTCTTGAGATGCAGATATTGCCATCGAGACTTGGCTCTCTTTCTGATGGAACCTGGTGGAATGATATGGTTCCCACTTTGTTTGTGCCCCTGGATTGTATACAGGGATCGATGTGATCTCACCTGTAGGGCAAAAGTTTCATTTTATATTATTTTTTTGTTTTCTTTCCGTGATACTCTATTATTTCAGCTTTTTGTATCGCGAAAGTCGCGATTGCCCAATCATTTCGGCTATTTTTCGCGGTGCCCAATCATTTCGGCTATTTTTTTCTTTTTACTCGCTGCTTTTTAATGCGAGTTACCCAACCATTTCGGCTATTTTGTATGCATATATTTTTACTTGCTGATTTTGTTGCAAGTTGCCCCATCATTTCGGCTATTTCATATGAATTTGTGGCTTGCTGACTTTTATCGCGAGTGTGGAACTTGGAATCTGGTGCCAATCTCAGCATCAGTATCGCTACGACTGGAATATTACCAGGAGCGAATCATCATTTGCCGTGAAAGGGCTTGTAATTTGATACCGATTTAGGCATCAGCATCGCTACCACTGGGACATTGCCAGGAGTGAATCATCATTTTCTTCTGTCGATGTCGAACAAAGATGGCTTAGCAAACAGGGTTAGGATCCTGTTAACTAAGGCTTTTGACTTTACAAGCCGTAAGGGTCTCATAATGGTATTTCTCTTTATGAGTCGTGAGAATCTCGTAGGTGCATTTTCTCCTTAAGAATCGTGAGGATTCCTAAGTGTGTGTTCTCTTATAAGTTGTAAGGATTTTACAAGAGTGTTTTCTCCTTATAAGTCGAGAGGACTTACAAGGGTCGTTCACCGTGTGAGCATATCCCTAGTCGCGGGTGGGACTTTGTTTGGGAGATGTTTATTCGTGCCCGTGGATTGTATACAAGGGTTAGCATTGAACCGCTTGTAGGGCAATCTGGGGATTGTGATGGCTTAAGAACAGGTTCAGATCTCTGTAGCTTAAGACTTTTGAATCTTATGAGCCGTGAGGGTCTCATAAGGGAATTCTCCTTACGAGTCGTGAGGATCTCGTAAGTGTAATTTTTCCATAGGAATCATGGGGATCCCTAAGTGCGTTGCTCTCTTGTGAGTCGTAAGGATCTCACGCAGGTTTTTTCTCCTTACAGGGTCGAGAGGACCTTACAAGTGTCTTCTAACGAGATTGCGCCCTTTCGGGTTTTCACAAACTCGCTGGTAGTCCTGCTGTTTTTACTCACAGTGCCCTTTCGGGTTTTCATCCGTGCCCATCTCGCTTGTGGACGTACCGTTTTTTTCCTACCACGTCATCCTGGGGACGCCGCGGGTTTGTAGTAGTTTAACAACGTTTCGGTCAGGCGTAGTATTTCTTCAAGAAACAGCCGTTTATTGGCCTGAAGGGTCTTTCGCCATGCATATCCATGACCAAGTAAGCCCCACCCTGGTATACTTTGTCTATGATGTACGGGCTTTCATAATTCGGTTCGAATTTCCCCCGTTTGGCATGATTGGGGATCATAGGTCTCTTGACCGCTAGCACGAGTTCGCCTTGACGGAATGTTCTCGGCCTAGCCAATCTCTCGTATGAGCGCGTCATTTTTTCCTTGTAAGCTTCCATGTTTTGCTACACCATGAGCCGGGTTTCGTCAAGGGCGTCGGGCTCCTCAAGCCGAAGATGAGCATTCTCTTCGTCCATTAGCTCGTAATGGACAACCACTTGTAGAGAGGGTAGCTCTATTTCCAAGGGAAGTACTGCTTCTGTGCCGAACACTAATACATACGGCGTTGTGTTTATGACCATTTTGAACGTAGTTCGATACGCCCAGAGAGCCTTATGCAGTCTCTCGTGCCAGTCCTTCTTATTTTTGGACACCGTCTTTTTCACGATCTTCGTCAAGGACTTGTTGAAAGCCTCAGCCAGACTGTTAGCTCTGGGATTATAGACTGAAGAGTATCTCCAGTCTATATTATGTTGCTGCGTGAAGCGGCTGATTTTGTGACTTCTGTAGGCAGGCCCATTATCGGAGATAATCCGTAGTGGAGTGCCGAACCGATAGATGACGTGTGTCTTGAATAAGTGGAGGATATTCTTCGTCTTCACTTCTCTTAGCGGTACTATTTCTGCCCACTTGGAGAAGTAATCGGTTGTCGCTAATATGAACCGGTGACCTCTGGATGATGCTGGTTCGATGGGCCCGATTACGTCAGTTCCCCATATTTCGAACGGCCAGCTAGCCATCGTTGGATGTAGCGGATTTGGATGCTGGTGTATAAAGTCCCCGTGAATCTGGCATGAGTGGCACCGCTTCGCATATTCGAGACAGTCTTGGATCATTGTGGGCCAAATAGTAGCCCATCCTTTTGATCTTCAGCTTCATCTTCGGCCCGGCTTGGTGAGAACCGCAGAGTCCGTCGTGAGTTTCTTGGACTACTCTCTTTACTTCTACAGGTCCCAGGCATCTTAGCCACAGGGAGTCAAATGATCTCTTATACAGAGTATCACTGACAAAGGCGAAGGATAGAGCTCGTTTTATGAGCTGATGTCTTGACGACGCATCTTCGGGTGTTCGACGGGATTTGAAGTAGTCTATAAAGACTTCTCTCCAATCCTTAGCCTTTTCCTGGTCTTTTATTTGTAGGGTCGCTTACTCGATTGCTCCCTTTTCTTCGGACGATTCTGGAGGTATTTCTGCTGGTGCAAGAACCCGGCGGCTTTGCACGACGATCCTTACGTCATCGAGGTTCTCGTCGTCCAGTTCTTTAGCGAGTTTGGCTAACGCATCCGCTTTGCTATTTTCCGCACGCGGTATGCTTTCCAGGGCGTAGGCAGGGATTTGAGTCAGCAATTGTTGTACTCTCTCGCCGTACTTCACCAACTCTAGTTTACACGTTTGATAGTCACCGTTTACTTGGCTAACGACCAGTTAGGAGTCTCCGTATATGAGGAGATTTTCGATTCCCATGTCGACAGCGATCTCAAGACCTGCTATCAAACCTTCATATTCGGCTTCATTATTCGTCCTCGGCTCTGTTAAGGAGAAGGCGAAGCGCATTATCCCTCCTTGTGGAATCACGAAGATAAGGCCCACCCCTAATTTGATTATAAGGGTGCTGCGCTCTCGCTTCTTTATGGAAGATGCCCCGTCGAAGTAGAGTTCCCATCGGGTGTCGCTCTCTTCTTTCTCCCCATCGATCGTGTCAAACGCGTGCTCGTCTGGAAATTCACAATTTATGGGTGAATCGGCGGTATCAGATGCTCAGCGAGGAAGTCGGCGATGGCCTGGCCTTTTACTGCCTTGAGAGGACGATATGTTATCGAGAACTCCATCAAGAGGAGGGCCCATTTAGCGAGTCGTCCCGTTAATATGGCTCTTGACATCAAATATTTGAGAGGATCCACTTTTGATATGAGATGAACCTCATGCGCCAAAGCATAATGCCTGAGCTTCGTTATCGCAAAGATTAACGCCAGGCAATGTTTTTCAATGGGGGAGTAATTGCTTTCTGCCCCCAGGAGCACCCGACTCAAATAGTAGAGGACTCTCTCCTTCGCTTGGTCATTTTCTTGTGCCCATAGCGCGCCTAAGGAACCCTCAAGGGCGGTTGTGTACAGGATGAAGGGCTTTCCTTTGACCGGAGGGGTCAGTACTGGCGGATTCTGCAAGTATTGCTTGATTTCGTCCAGTGCGCTTTGGCATTTATGATCCCAGACGAATGGAGTCCCCTTCTTCATTAGGTGACTATAGGGACGGCATTTGCCGGAGATGTTGACTTAAAGTTTGACACCTGTTTAGGCATCAGTATCGCTATAACTGGGATATTTCCAGCAGCGACTCATCATTTGCCCCCGTCGATTTGGACAAAGGTGGCTTAGTAGACAGGGTTAGGACTCTGTCGACTAAGACATTTGACTTTATGAGCCCTAAGGGTCTCATAAAGAGTTTTCTCCCTACGAGTCGTGAGGATCTCGTAAGCGTATTTTCTCCTTAGGAATCGTGGGGATCTTCTCTTGTAAGTCGTAAGGATCTTCCAAGAGTGTTTTCTCCTTATAAGTCGAGAGGACCTACAAGTGTTATTCACCATATGGGGATATTTCTTGCCATTTGTAGAACTTGGCAAAGAAATATTTATTTGTGCCCCTGGATTGTATACAAGGGTCAATATGGACCGCCTGTAGGATAGTTTGAGAGATATGACGTCTTAAGAACAGGTCTAGATCCCTGTAACTTAAGGCTTTCGAATCTTATGAGCCGTGAGGGTCTCACAGGGGGGATTCTCCTTACGAGTCGTGAGGATCTCGTAAGTGCATTTATTTTAACAAGGTAGCGCCCTTCTGGGTTTTCACAAGCTCGCCGGCATTCCTGCTGTTTTTACTCACGGCGCCCTTTCGGGTTTTCATCCGTGCACATTTTGCTTGTGGTCATACCATTTTTTTAGAGCGTGATTTAGGAAATCAATATCCAACTCGTGCTCTGTTCTTTCTCCAGGTGCGTCTTCGGGATTTGCCTTAGACGATGGATTGGCGAGTGATGCAGCCTGAGCAAGCATCTCCTGTAGATTTTCACGTTGCGGTTGAACTTTTGTCAAGGACCGAGTTTGAGGTCGATGACTAGTAGAAGCTCGAAATTTTTCTTTGGAATTCACCACATAGACTATGTGAACTTTCCTCATCTATATATATGGTGTGGAAGCAGGTGAAGGAGACTCACCCCAAGCAGGTGAACTAGTTTCTGCTCTCGTGGGATCTCCATGGGCTGCGGAGACTTCTTCAATATTGCGGTAGGAGAATTTTGTCTAACCCTTCATAATCAATTTGAAGCCGTTCCCAGTTGGAACAACAACATTCATCACTGGGGTTGAAACATGACCATACGGAGAACTGCCCCCAGTTCATTTTGTATGACGCTGATATCGACGTTGACCATTTCTTACGGCCGGTATTTGATTAGCTTCAGGATTTTGCTGAGCCTGCCCCATGTTTCCTTTGAAAGCTTGAATATCCTGCCCCATGCATTAGCAAAGCTACAGCTTGGTGAACCAGCCAGCGGAAGACAGACTTCCTCTGGGCTTCCTCCATCGGCGTTGAGGCACCGAGGGTGGGAGGTGGGAGCACCGATCCAAAGAGAAGCCCGTTGATTTCTTGAAGAGTCGGATTGCATAGATTTGAGGCTGCAAGTGGCCCATACTTGACTCCACCAGATGTGACAAAGCCTGAGTTAGGGTGAGTAAAAGCAAACGCCAATCTCGGAAAAGACGAAATGCCGGCTTAAGTATCCACTCCCCTAAGGGCAACCACAAACATACACACCGCGATTATCTGATCGCGGGAAAAACACGACACACGAAGTGTAGAGTAGAAAGAGAAAAAGATCCCACCGGACGTGCCAGAATCTGTTCTCCGCCGAAAGACGCGACCGGGACGTTAGGACGTTCGGCCTGAATTTTGGGAGCAAATGCTATTTGGTGCTATCCGTCCACCATTCCGAAGATACCAAGTTGATTTATGGCACCATGTATCGAAGGTGTAGACGGATGCGGTCGATGTAGCAGACTTCGTCAGATTCCCCCTCGTTGAGGGTTTTTGATTGTAGGGACGCTCTTCCCTGCAAGCGCAAGCCCCTGCAGTTAATTACGCTACCGCATCGCGGTAACCACTTTCTCCTTCTCCAGATGGTCTCTTCGTGTCGTGTGTGTTTGTTTTGTTTTTAGTTGCCCGTGGATTGTAAACGGAGACTAATTTATGGTGTCACCCATAGGGCGGGGATTAGTCCAAATCCGTATTTTCTTAGATTTGGGTTTGGGTTGGTTTTAAGGATCATTAATCTCACTTGAGATTAAGATCAACTTAAACGTTTGTTAAGGATACGTTAGTCTAATTTTAGACTAAGATCAACTTAACCATTTGTTAAGGATACGTTAGTCTAATTTTAGACTAAGATCAACTTAACCATTTATTAAGGATACGTTAGTCTAATTTTAGACTAAGATCTACTTAACAGGATCATTTAGATCCAACAAAAGAGCATTTAGGCTCTACAAGTTTAAGGACGTCATAGTCCGTGGAGTTTAAAGACATCATAGTCTAGTTTAAAGACATCATAGTCTGTAAAGTTTAAGGACATCATAGTCCATGAGTTTAAGGACCCCACAGTCCGTGGAATGTCTGGTTGTCGGGACCCGTCACCTCTCTAAAGACATTGAAGGATTACAACGACAAATATCAGAGGAGTGAAGAGATGTACCCTTAAACCAATATTGGTTGGGAGGTCTGTATTCCAATCTGGGCCTAAGATCAAAGATTTTTGAGCATATAGGCTCAATTGATCCCAATTAGGGATCTGTGGCTAACTTGGGCCAGGCCCATTTAGTTAAAATGTTAAACATTTAACAATGCTGAGCATTGGTTTGGGCTCTGACAATTGTTTTTTGTCTTTTATTGGATGCTGAGCATTCATTATGGCTCTGGAGCTTTATTTAAAGAACAATTTATGTTCTCTTAGCGCACACGTGAGGAGCACATGGCGCGCTTGGCGCTGTACGCCAGTCAATGAGCGCAGAGCGCTTCTGTTAAGTAGCGCACACGTGAGGAGCACGTGGCGCGTTTGGCGCTGAGCGCCAGTCAATGAGCGCAAAGCTCTTCTGTTAAGTGGCGCACATGTAAGGAGCACGTGGTGCGCTTGGCGCTGAGCGCCAGTCAATGAGCGCAAAGCGCTTCTGTTAAGTAGCGCACACGTAAGGAGCACGTGGCGAGCTTGGCGTTATGCGCCAGACAATGAGCGCAGAGCGCTTCTTGTGAAATTTGGAGCGCTAAGGCACTGCAACGCTATGCGTTAGTTTTGGAGCGCTGAAGCGCTTCTTTTGATTAGAGCGCTAGGGCTCTTTTTAGGTAGCTTTGCGCCCTGAGAATTAAATTTTCTCTCTTATAAGAGGCTTTGTCCCATGGATCAAAGTTCTTATTTTTTTTATAGGAGATGTTTCAATCTCTTATGTTTTTGGTGAAAGGCTCTACCTTTATGGGTCTATGTTCCTAAGAGAATTGAATTATTCCTCCCCTTTTATAATGAGATGTTATGATCTATGTTGTGAAAGACAATTTGTCCTATAGATCTATGATCTGTCATAAGAACTAAGTTCTTTTTTGTGATGAGATACTTTGATCTCTTTATTTTATCTTGAAGAAATTCTTCTTCTGCTAAGAGTTTGCTCTTCTTTTTGAACTTTCTCAAAGTTTAGGGGGGGGGGGGTTTCCTCTATATGAGACTTGAAGTCTTGGGGCCTTTATATAGTGAAGGCTGATTTGTTGAATCGATTGAAGAGATCTTTTCTCTAATTGATTTGGGGATGTTTCCCCCGTTGGATCTTTGATCCAAGGGATTCTGATTTACAGAGGGCAATCTTCTTGTTTTTAACAAGATTGAGAAATCTTTCCATTTAGAATTTATTCTGTATTTTGGTGATTTTTAATCACCATTGGATCATTGATCCAACGGTGCTCTGATTTTCAGAGCACAATCTTTCCTGTTTGGAAAGATTGTGAGGAATGTTTCCTTAGGAGAATTTTACGCTGGTTAATTGATGATTTTTAATCTTGTTCGTTGGATCTTTAATCCAACGGTTGGGAACATTTATTTCCAGCTCTAGCGCTCTCGTGCTTTGCACGTGGTGCGTTGCTTATAATGCCGTGCACTTAGCACTATCGCTCACGTGCTTTGCACGTAGTGCGCTGCTTAGTATGCAACGATCTTTGCACGTGAGCGTGTTTTCCCAATTAGAGCAAAACTCTGTTTAGAATTCAAAATTTGAATTAAAGCTGCGCTTTTATAAAAACGCTGTGCTACAACTAGCGCACCCCGTGCAAAGCGCATAGGCGCTAGCGCTAGATGCGCTGCACTACAAGTAGCGCACCACGTGCAAAGCACGTGTGCGCTAGCGCTAAGAGCGCTGCGCTCCAAGTAGTGCACCATGGGCAGAGCGCGTAAGCGCTAGTGCAGGAACTAAATGTTCCTTACCGTTGGATCAAATATCCAACGGATATGATTAAATCATCAATTAACAAGAATGAAATTCTGTTGAATCTTTCTAAACAGAAAAGATTGTGCCTTGAATTTGGAACACCGTTGGATCAATGATCCAATGGTGATTAAAAAACACTAAAATACAGAACAAATTCTTTAAGGGGGAAAGATTTCCTAATCATGTTAAAAAAAACAAGAATATTATCTTCTGTAAACCAGAAGCCCTTGGATCAAAGATCTGACGATGGGGAAATTCCCAAATAAATTAGAAAATAAATCTCTTTAACCGATTGAACAAATCAGCTTGCCCTATATAAAGGCCCCGAGACTTCAATTCTCAGAGAGAGGAAACCCCCCATAAACTTTGAGAAAATCTCAGGAAGAAGAAGAAGCTCTCGGCAAAAGAAGACAATTCTTTTCAAGGTAAAAAAGAATAGAAAGACGAAATCGTCTCAAAATAAAAAGAAATATTTACTTTTTTCACAGATCATAGATCTATAAGACAAATTGTCTTTCGCAAAAGAGATTATGAACATCTCATTATAAAGGGAGGGGAGAATTATCTAATTCTCTTAGGATCACAGATCTATAAAGGCAAAGCCTTTCATCAAAAAGAGATTGAAATATCTCCTATAAACCAAGAACTTTGTTCTTAGAATCTTGAGACAAAGTCTCTTATCAAAGAAAAGATAATCTTCAGAGCGCAAAGTTAATCTAAGAAAAGCCTTAGCTCTCCTAATCTAAGAAGAGCCTTAGCGCTCTTAATTTAAAAGTGCCTTAGTGCTCTTCATCTAGCGCAAAGCGCTGCAGTGTCATAGCGCTTCAAACACAGCGCACTGCGCTCATTGGCTAGCGCTCAGCGCTAAGCGCGCCACGTGCTCCTCACGTGTGCGCTGCATTACTAAAAGCATTTTGCGCTCATTATATGGCACCAGCGTCAAACGCCTCAACGCTTCAACTATAGCGCATCAGCGCTCTACATTTAGCGCTAAGCGCATTAGCGCTTCATATCTGGCGCAAAGCGCTAAGCGCATTAGCGCTTTAACCATAGCGCACTGCGCTCATCGACTGGCGCTAGTGCCAAGTGCGCCACATGCTTTTATGTGCACGTGGACAGAACATAAACTGTTCTTTGAATAAGCCGGAGCTATGATAAATGCACAGCATTCAACTAAAGACAAAATATTGTCAGAGACCAAACCAATGCTTAGCATGTTTTAGGGGATTGGGCTCAAACAAACATCTAAAGACTCAAAAACAAATGTTGAACATTGTAATTGAATGGGCTTAGGCCAAATTGGCCATAAGTCCTCAATTCAGATTAATCGAGTTCATATACTCATAAATCACAAAGCTTAGTCCCAATTGGACTACAGGTCTATCAACCCACATCGGTTTAAGGGTACATCTCTGAACTCCTCTGATATTTGTCCTTATAATCCTTCAACGTCTTCAGAGAGGTGATGGGTCCCGACAACCATACATTTCATGGACCATGATGTCCTTAACCTGGACTGTGGGGTCCTTAAGCCCATGGACTATGATGTCCTTTACCTTGACTGTGAGGTCTTTAAACTCATGGACTATGATGTCCTTAACCTTGACTGTGAGGTCTTTAAACTCACGGACTATGATGTCCTTAACCTTGGACCGAGATGTCCTTAAACTAACATTGGACCGTAATGTCCCTAAACTAATTGTCGATCGCAATGTCCCTAAACTAAACAATAAAGCTCAATTGCCCTCTTGTTGGATCTAAACGATCCTGTTAAGTTGATCTTAGTCTAAAAATTAGACTAACGTATCCTTAACATACGTATAAGTTGATCTTAGTCCCAAATGAGACTAACGTATCCTTAAAACCAACCCCAAACCCAAATCTAAGAAGATACAGATTTGGACTAATCCACGCCCTGCGGGCGACAACATAAATTAGTCTCTGTATACAATCCACGAGCAACCAAAAACAAAACAAACACCCACGACACGAAGTGACCATCTGGAGAAGGAGAAAGTTGTTACCGCGACGCGGTAGCGTAATTAATTACAGGGGCTTGCGCCTGCAGGGAAGAGCGTCTCCACAATCAAAAACCCCTCAAATGAGGGGGAATCTGACGAAGTCTGCTATATCGGCCGCATCCATTTAAACCTTCGATACATGGTGTCATAAATCAACTTGGCATCTTCGGAGAGGTGAACGGATAGCACTAATTAGAATCTGCCGCGAAATTCAGGCAAGACGGACCTGCGCGGTCCCATCTCCGCGTTTCGGCGGGGAACGGATTCTGGCACGCCCGATGGGACCTTTTCCTTTTTTCACTCCACACTTCGTGTGTCGTGTTCGCGAACGAATCGCGGTTTGATATGGTTGCCCTTGGGTTCGAGTTACTAAGATTTGGTGTCTTGCTCCGTGCAGAAAACAGAAGATCAATGGCCTCTAACTGCTCCAGCTGCAACTTCAACTCCCGTTCTGCCTCATCTGGAGGTGTAACCTACGGGCCCCAAGAGGCCTCCCTTTTCTAGATGCCGGCAGAGCAAGTAACTCAGGCCACCACTAGACTGTTCTTTGGGACCATGATCCCACCGATGAGCTTCGATGCACCGCTGCTGTCGCAAGAAGCCCCAAAGAAGTCGGTCTTTGATCGACTTACCACTGCCGCGGCCTCCATTAACGGGTCGCCCAACTCCACTGCCTCATTTTTCAACAGACTGGGCCAGAACGCCAACAAGCCCGCGATACCTGAAGCAGCCATCCCAAAGCGGATAGCCATCCCGGCTCAAGCGGACGAAATTATCAGAGAGGCTTCTTCTGCCAAGAAGCCAGTCTTCACAAGGCTGGCTATTCCGGCTCCCGTTCCAGGCGAAGTCCTCAAAGCTGCTTCCCCTACCCGGAGGTCTATTTTTCACAGATTGGACATTGCTTCTCAATGGACATCGGTCTTTAAGAGGCTGACAACAACAATTTCTGACCAACACAGGGGGCATAAGAAAGTCACCCCTATGGCTGAGATAATCCCAACGGCTTGACGCGCTCGACGTCACCACTGGCGCCGAGTAAGGAAGGATGGGGGCAACTCTCCTTCTGGATTGACTCCGCCAGCTCCAACGGTGGAAATCAATGCTGCTGTTCCGACTGAGAACATCATCGAACCGCTTAGGAGGGTCCGCAAGAACTCTTCAACTGCCATGATGAAATGATCTCCTCCACCTGTAGAGAATGCTACAGAAAAGAAGCTGGAGCAGCTCCCTCAGCGGCTGTCTTCCAAAATTTACAAAGTCTGGCGACAGGTCCAGGAATCGGTGGTTGACCAGGACTACTCTCGCCGACCAAAGAAGATTAAAGCTCGGCAGGAAAAGAACCATCCCGTGGTACCATAGAAGATGTCCTCCGTCTGGGTGCCCGCCGCAATGGCTCCCTCAACGTTAACCACTCACAAGAGAAGGAGGCCAGAAAAAGCCCCTGTGACCGCGGCGAACCGCAAGGACGTTGAATCTAAATGCCCCAAGTCTGGGGGCATGGTGGTCCACACTGTTTATATGGCTTCCGGAAGAGAGGAAAGCCGCGCCTCTACGGGTCATCGACCGCTTACCCGATTGAGAACAAAAGCTCAGGAACAACAGCGGCAGAAACTTCAGGAGATGCTAACTGCAATGGCCGCGCTCACTGGGCCAAAAGAAAATCCAGAGTCCTCAGAGCAGCGTCGGGAACAAGAAACTGATACCGAGTTCCTCCGAAGGATGCTCGAGAGGAAAGAAAAAGAGGCTGAGGAGCAGGAAGCCAATATAAAATGAATGGCTTTTTTGTTCCAAGATATGGCTGGGATGATGTTACAGCCGGAACCTCCAGCTGAAGACCCCCCGATCATCGTTGAAGACGACAGAGGGGAGACATCAAACCCTCCTCAGGCTCTTTCAGCAGCCAAAGAGGAGACCATCTCCAAGGCCGCTCTGGATGATTACATTGCTCAGCAAATACGAGCTCACCAGGCAAACGAAGCGGCTGGACAGATCATTAAGACTGGACGACCCTATCCGGGCTGGTATGACCAAATAAGGTACCCGCCGGGATATACGATCCCTAAATTCCATGTATATAAAGGGACGGGAAATCCACATCAGCACGTCGCTCAATTCAGAGCCTTGTGCGGCAACACTGGAGGTGATGATAAACTTCTGCTCCGCCAGTTTATTGGTACCTTGTCGGAGACGGCATTCGAGTAGTATTCTGAACTTCCAAACGACTCCGTCAAGACTTTTGCAGAGATGGAGCTATTATTCACCCAGCGTTTCGCGAGTGCTAGTGAACGCACCCCAATAACTGCATTGATCAATGCCAGGGTGAAGCCAGGTGAAACGTGGGTGCAATACGCAATACGATAGCGAAATTTATGGTCAAAATATGAGCAGCGCATCGAGGAAGCGCCGGCAGTGGGCATGTTCATGGGCACTCTTGACCCTCAAGCGACCATCTCGCAATTTATGGTGTTTTTCAAGCCGACCACGTTCCAGGCCCTAATTGACAAACTAGCTCAAATGGACCAGATGGGCCATAGGCCTTCCTCTTCAAAGCCGGAGCCGCGGAATGAAAAAGGGAAAGGAAAAGCGATTTTCGTCGCCAATGCTCAACAGCAGCCCAGTGGTCCAAAATTAACGGATCGACTAGACGAGAGACGGCGATACTATAATGAGAAAATGAAGCGCCCTTATTCATTTCCCTGGGACAAAACGAGGAGATTGTTTGAACTGGCGGTGCGCAACAGGCTCATCAATCTGCCGAATCCAAAACGACTGTTGTAACCTGGCAAGTCTAATAGTCCCAATTATTGCCCCTACCATCAAATGGTAAGCCATCCAATTGAAGATTGCTTCGTCTTTAAAGGCTGGATCGAAGATCAATACCAACAGGGAAAATTTGCCCTGTCCGAGAATTGGAAGGTAAACCCGCCACAGCCACACACTCCCAAGAAGACGGACACACCGGGGGCATCATGTTCTTTCGTAGAAGAGGCTCCATGGGAGGTCGTTCTTTCAGCCAAGACTAAAAGAATGCTGAAGGATCTCTACACATGCCCGACGATCAGGTGGAAGAATCCACTGGAACCCGAGATTATCGAGGGAATGCTGAAGCCGCGCCCAACTCTAAAAATTGGTGATGATAGTCAAAGCGCTCACACCCAGCCGTCAAAGTCTTCAAAGAAGAAGAAGAAGACCAAAAAGCCCGTGAAGCCTGGTGACAAGCGCACGGGTCTGCAAAAACAAATTGACGCGCTGGAAGAATATAACCAGAAGGCGCGGACCCCAGTCACACTCCAAGAATTTCTCAGCCACGTCCTTGAGGACAGAGGTGATGATAATGGAGAAGACTCGTCGGACGAGTCTGAGGATTATATGGCAAGCTGTCATGTGATCTCTCACTCGTTAATAAACGGTGAAGAAACTCTGGACGAAGAAAAAACGGGGGCAGATCCTGAGCCTGAACTTCCAGGACCATCAGATGAAATGATTGATGCATTCCTAAACGAAGCTCTTTTGAAAAGCAAAGCTGATCGGGAGGGCGAGATAGCCATATTTGAAAAGGCCAAACGCCGGCGACCGGACGAAAGGGTTGAAACACTCCCACCAGATCAAAGTATATCCGCCGCAAATAAAAGCAGGTTCAAGACAAGGAAGAGGTTCGCCAAAGCCATATCGATGGGAATGAAGCTGCCACCCTCCGAAGGAAACACTCCTGATGAAGCGGATATACATCCTAACTACTGTCTATATCATCGAAAGATTGCGCACCCTACTGAAGAGTGCATAGCCTTTAAAAACTGGTGGCAGGGATATGTTGCTCACCAGCAACATTTCAAGCGGATGAAGCGCAAAGCTCGTCGGGAGCGAAGAAATACGACCGAGGAGCATAAGAGAACTGCCGGCGAATGTCACATGGTCAACGCTGAGGGATCGCAAGTTCTCACCTTTGGGAGCGATTCTGAGGAAGAAATAGCTCTTGGCCCTCTCTTCAAAGAATCCACCCCGGGAAAAGAGGAAGAACCAAAGAGCTGCGAGAACATTCAGCTGCGCAAGCGCACATTACCAAAAAAGAATCTCGGACCTGCAAATAAGGGATCCAATAAAAAGGATAAGGGGAAAGAAAAGGTTCCTGAGGATATCGCCCTCGATGATCGAGTCGTCGAAGAGCTGGCAGCCAAGGACCCACCCAAGAAAAGTAAGATGGATTACAACGTTCTTGCACACCTGAGAAAGATACCCTCGCAGCTCAGCATTCTCGACGCCCTTATGCTATCCAAAGAGGCAAGAGATTCACTGATCAAGGCGTTACAAGAGCCCGAACAGTTCCAAGCATTCCTCGCCGAAGAAAAAATGAAGGACGAGCTGAAAGAAGTGCATACAGCCGATATCACCTTCGGCGATGAAGACCTCCTCCTCAGGACGTGCGAGCATAACCGTCCCCTGTATGTCTCCGGGTACTGTCACGATATCAAGATAGGCAAAATCCTTGTTGACAATGGGTCCTCCGTCAATCTCCTTAATGTAAGAGTGTTGAAGGAAATCTGTATGAGCATTCAGCACCTCGCTCGTGATAAAATCACCATCTCCGGGTTTGACTCCCAGTCATCATGGATGCTCGGGTCTGTGATACTAACGTTGCGCTTTGGGCTACTCGTCACGGACATCAAATTTCACGTCATTGACACTAAGACATGTTACAATGCTTTGCTCGGCAGGCCCTGGTTACACGTGTAAAACATTATCTCTTCTACACAACATCAGTGTATGAAGTACTTTAAGGATGGTCTCGAATACACCGTGACAGGGGAGTTGAACCCATTCTCCGTGAATAAAGTCCGAAAGTACGAAGATGCAAAATACTTCCTGCCCGATTTCGAAGATACAGAAAGATGTCGCAAACCGGAAGACAAAACCAAAGCTATCATCACGATTCCGGTCTTCGGGAGTGATACCGAGGAGGAAGAGGAAATAATTTATTCAGGGCCTCCCCAACGCAACAAGCCAGGACCGTCCACCCCTATTCTGGTCTTCGGCAGCGACTCGGAGGATGAAGTCAATGCCGTATTTTCTGTTCGGCCATCAATTCAAGCCTTTGCTGATGAGGATCGGAGTTTGCAAATCACCATGGTTCCGCGGGAGCATTATAAAGAGCTCGATGCACTTAATACATATAGTGTGCAGGAACTGCAGACATTTTACATCCCTCCCAGGCGAAAAGGTGAAAAGGCGATCCTATTCTACCGATCCGGGAAAACCAAAGTGGAGAGAGAAATCTGGCATGGCGCGGATTCTACACTTGACAGGCTCCGGCCCATCCATCTGCTCATATATTACACAGACGGATTAAAAAGACTGTTGAGGCGCCAAGGCGTACCCCTTAAGCAGACTGCTCGACAAGCTCAGTTCTACAACAGGATCTGGAGCGTCCCAGGAACTCAACGAAAGTTGCCCAACGGGAGAATGGAAACGATCGGGCTTGGATATGTTCAATCCAAGAAATGAGAGTGATTCCACGGCTGCTACGCCATACATGACTTTGATGAAGAAGGAGATGCTCTGTGGGAAGATGATAACCCTGAACCAACACAAGCTCCCGTCGTGAAAATGCCAAGCCCATCGTTCGAAGAACAGATGGACAAGCTAATAAGGGAAGCTGTCACGCCCCGCTTCCCAGTGTACGGCGAAGGGGACGCGACGAGGTCCGCTACGTATATACTCAGAAGTACATACGCTAAGCGTATCTAAGTAATATAAAATAAATACACAAGAGACAAGATATAAAAAGAACATCAACTTTTATTTATTAACATTCTTGTGTACAATGCATGAAAAGGAAATACAACTGAAATAAAAAGATGCCTAAACAGTGGCATAACAGGAAATGAAAAATACAGAAAGGAAAAGTGTACAATGAACTAAAGTGCAGGGTCTTCGGCAAACTGCTCCAAGTCTTCTTGAGATGGCTCGATTTCCGCCGGGTCCAAACCACCTGACGACATTCAAAGAAGATAGAAATAGAATGTCGTCAGCGAACAGGTCGCTCGGTAAGTCCCAAATATAGGGGAGAAATAGACAAAGAGTAGGAGAGAGAGAGTAGCTTTTAATGTTGTATTGTATTGTTGTAATGTTGTATTAACGCTGTTGTTTGTAGCTTGGTATAGAAGAATGCCAGTGTATACGAGAGGGGTCTCTATATGTTAGAGACCAGGGCAAACGGAATATAGAGTACAAGGCTCCGTTAGAAGGCCCAGAACAACAGCAATTGGATTCATGTTAGGTGTCTTAAGTCTGACCGTCTCGTGCCACTTTTAACACCTTCTGCACCAATCTACCCCTTAAACCCCGCGATGTCTTGTTTGTATTATTATCTTGTAAAATTGTATTGATTGTAAGATTGATTGACTGACTGACCGAAACCATGATATCAGGAAACGGTTGTAACCATAGAGTCATGTAAATGGAATACTGAGAATCATGTAAAAGGAATATATCCATGGTTCGGTTCAGTCAAGTTGTATAAATTGATAATTGTATTCATGGATTCATGTGTTCATATTGAATTGGAATCTTGTAGATTATAGATTGACTTGAATCATATTCAAATCAGATTGATTAGACCCAAACCCGACTCAGACAATCAGAAATGTGAATCGAAGTCTTATAATTTCTAGGATCCTTAGGGTAATTTATAAAACTTGAGGGGTTTTATATAAAAATACTATTTATACTTTTCAAAATACGCCTCAAGTATTTATTGTTCGTCTTTAGAGTTGTAATGAGGGTAGATTTTATGTTGTGACATTTCTAGTGAACATCTCCTAGTTTTATAAATAAGGGTATTTATCTGTAATATTGATTATTTGAAATTCATGGTATTTTAGTGTAAAATTTATTATTGTGATTTTTAGGAAAAGGTGAAAAATTTATATTATAATAAAATAGATATTTAAATGATAAATATACATATGTTTATACAAAAATAATTTTAATAAATATTTTATATTCCAAAAATCTCATTTTCTTAAGATGTCGTATTTTAAACCTTTCGAGACCGAATGCTCCTTGCAGAGGTCTGAATCTCGCACTACTAGCCCGAGGGTGCACGATAAACTGTACTATCCCTAACGGGTTCCCCAAAGGTGGGTTGTAGCGGCGCTTTGCAAAGATTGTAAAATACTAATCCTTTAGAAAACGGTTTTATAAAGTAAAAGGTATTTATTTGCAAAGTGTAATTTTCCGTATTTTAGATTCTAGGGTTTCCTAAGTCAACTAGCCTATTTCTAAAGGGTCTAAATGACAAGTCGTTAGAAGCCTCAAATCGCCTCTTCACCGCCAATTGTGGCCAGGTAAGTACAAGTGAGGAAGGAGGGATCCGCTCACGAATCGTGAGACGAGCCTTTTAAAGTTACCTAAGCTTACCTAGACACCACAAAGTCAGGTTTAGATAAACGATCGATGTCCACAACTTATCGTGTTTTCCTAATAAGAGGTATTTATTTAAAAGTGTGTCAAATCTAAAAATTTTAAGAATGGTTTTATTAAGAATATGGTATTTAAATGAAAGTTTCGTTTTATCGTATTCTAAGTTTTGATGATATCGTTTTGGGGTTGTATTTGCGTGTGTGTGGAGGTAGGTCATTACCTTGTGCTCTACTTGTAAATGTATAGCAAAGTTAAGGGGTTAAATGTGAAATCGAAACATGATGGTATTAAAGTGAAAAATACGATAAATTGGAAAGGTTATCATTTCATGTGAGAAAACTTGTTCAAACTGATTTTTAAAAGTTTAATAGTCAAGATAAAGATATTTAGGCATGAATGTATTGGTTAGAGGTGAAATTTTATAGAAAACCGAATCGGAAATCAGATTTGTTCCGATTCCGTCAGGTTTCGTAATTTCGTATTTTAGAGAAATAGAAAGAAGGAAAGAATGGGACTCACGGGTTTCGATCTATACTAAGGAGTGTAGGAGAACTAAGGGAGTTGCCGAGGCGTTGCTTCGTCGCCGGTTGTTTCTAAAAACGTCGCCGGAATTCCCGCCGGAATTTCGTCGGAGCTTCGCCGCGAACTTGATTTCAAAGTACACCCTTTTTGGAAAACTTTTGAGAGAGTGGCTCAAGATTTTGGGGGTGAGAGGGTAGTGTGTAGGGTTGGTATTTATAGGGTTAGGGTAGATGAAAAGTTAAAAATAAAAATGTGATAAAATGTAATAAAAATGTATTAAAAGTGGAGTAAATGGGGTTTTTAAAGTGCTCTGGAAGTGGTCTGAGGCTGACATTTTGCAGGTGCATAGGGAATATGAAAAGACACAACTTTCATGTTGTGGCCGTCGCCGGAATCGGCCGACTCGGGGGTGACTCGGCCGTGACTCGGTCGGAGCACTGAGTCGGCCGAGTCAAGGCCGAGTTGGCCGATTCTCGGCCGAGTCCAGCGGCCAGGATCCCTCCCGACGGTTCATCTAACTCCTGGAATTGTTACAACTTTGGGTGTAGTGGGGTTTTTGTGAGATATGCACGTGTAAACTCTTGGTATTCTAAAGGTTTTAAAAAAAATAATATTAAAAATAATGTGGGGTATAGGATTTGAAATCTGGTGGCTTGGTTCAGCAGTGCAAGGTATTACCAATGAGCTACAAGCTCCTTCTTGTAATTATGGTATGAAATAATTACTTAAAGTGGTAACAGTAAAATTAAATACCCCAAGTATACTTTAATTTTAAAACAATTTTATATACATTAAAAATGGAGTTATTTAAAAACAAAATAATTACTTATATATTGTGCTCAGGTTAAAATACTCCTTTATGGATTTTGAAAAAAATTTAATTTAAAAAAATTTGTATAGAAAAGTGTATAGGAAAATTAGGGTTGTTACAGAAGCGGGTCAAAAGGTCCGGGATGACCATAACCGCGAAATGGCCATTTACGATAAAGCCAGGACGCAGTACCTCCTTCATCAGGCTACGGAAAATGATGATGCTCTTCGTCGCCAACCCGTCATAAAGATCCGGCGCAGAGGAAAAAATAAACCCAGGAACGGAAAGATCGTTCAACAGCGACAAGGCGGGTCCAAGAAACCACGTGATCGGGAATCGAGCAGCCGGGAGCCGTCTCTTATAAAAAAGATGGGTCGAGAATATTCTTTTCCCCAAGACAAGACAAGGAAGATACCCGATCATGCCCTAAAACATCAGATGATTACCCCCCCGGAGTCCAAGCACCCCGAGCAAGCAAACAAAGTCTTTCATCCCAACTATTGCTCCTATCACCGAGCAATATGACACCCTCTTGAAGACTGCTTCACCTTCAAGAACTGGGTCGAAGACCAATACCAACTCGGCGAGTTCGCTTTATCCAGCAGCTGGAGGGTAACCCCGCCGCAGAAGCATGAACCGAAAGCCACGAGAGTAGAACCAGATCAACATCGGTCTTGGAAGCGATCTCGCACCTGTCACATGATAACGGTGTTAGGAGCAAGAATATGCGAAGATACGGATGATCTCCCCTGGTGCTTCGAAAACGATGATGACAAGGTGATCTCAGAATTTCCACCGGCGCCAAAAGAGCTGGAAGATGGGATACATACTACTGCAGATAACCTCAAGATAATCGACTTGGGAACGGCAAACGACCCACGGCCGACGTTCGTCAGTGAGCTGTTGTCTGAAGAAAAAGTGGTTACGCTCAAATACGTGCTCATGCAGTATAAAGATTGCTTCGCATGGAACTATTCCGAAATGCCGGGACTAGATCCAGAAATAGCCGTCCATAAATTGGCAATATCTCCGGACGTCAAGCCGATCAAACAAGCACCGAGAAGAATGCGGCTCGGGCTTGAGATGAGCATCAACGCTGAGGTCAAGAAGCTAATCGCCTCCGGCTTCATCAAAAAGGTTCAGTACCCTGACTGGATCGCCAGCATCGTCCCAGTGATGAAGAAAAATAGGACGGTGCGCATATGTGTGGACTTTCGGGATCTCAACAAAGCTTGCCCGAAGGACGACTTTCCAGTACTGGCCACCGAGCTGATGATAGAAAATACGTCCACTCACGAAGTTTTCTCCTTCATGGACGGCTCATCAGGATACAATCAGATAAAGATGCATCCCGAAGACCAGAAGCATACCGCTTTCCGGACCCCTTTAGGCATATTCTGCTACAAGGTGATGCCTTTCGGTCTAAAGAACGCCGGTGCCACCTATCAGAGGGCCATAACGAAGATTTTCGATGACCTCATACATGAAATCGTCGAATGCTATATCGACGACCTCGTAGTTAAAAGTAAAGCATACGAGGAACATTTAGAGCATCTGAAGATCGTGTTTCAGCGCCTTCGGAAATACAACTTAAAGACGAACCCTCTTAAATGCGCGTTCGGAGTTTCCTCGGGCAAGTTCCTAGGGTTCGTCGTCCGACATCGAGGCATCGAGATAGACCCGTCGAAGATTAAGGCGATCATGGAAATGCCTCCGCCAAGGACTCTCAAGCAACTGCGGTCTCTCCAAGGGAAGCTCGCATATATCCGGCGATTCATAGCCAATCTCTCCAGCAAGTGCCGTCCTTACAGTCACCTAATGAAGAAAGGGACTCTTTTCGTCTAGGATCGCAAATGCCAAGGCGCACTGGACGAAATCAAGCAATACCTACAGAATCCTCCAGTACTGGCCGCTCCCGTTAAAGGAAAACCTCTCGTCCTGTACACAACAACCCTCGAAGGTTCTTTAGGCACGCTGTAGGCACAAGAGAACGACCAAGGAAAGGAGAGAGCCCTCTACTATTTGAGTCGAGTTCTCCTGGGGGAAGAAAACAATTACTCCCCCATCGAAAAACACTGCTTGGCGTTGATCTTCGCGATAACAAAGCTCAGAGACTACGCGTTGGCACATGAGGACCATCTCATATCGAAGGTGGATCCTCTCAAATATTTGATGTCAAAGGCTATATTAACGGGACGGCTCGCTAAATGGGCTCTACTCTTGATGGAATTCTCGGTGACATACAGACCCCTCAAAGCAGTGAAAGGCCAGGCCATCGCCGACTTCCTCGCTGAACATCCGATACCTGCCGATTCTCCTTTGAACTGTGAATTGCCCGACGAGCACGCGTTTGACACGATCGACGATGAGAGAAGAGAGAGTGACACCCGATGGGAACTCTACTTCGATGGGGTATCTTCCATGAAGAAGCGCAAACAAAGCACCCCCATAATCAAATCAAGGGTAGGCCTCATCTTCGTGACCCCACAAGGAGGGATAATGCGCTTTGTCTTTTCCTTAACAGAACCGAGGACGAACAATGAAGCCAAATATGAAGCTTTGATAGCAAGTCTTAAGATCGCTGTCGACATGGGAATCGAGAACCTCCTCATATACGGAGACTCCCAGCTGGTCGTCAGCTAAGTAAACGGTGACTATCAAACATGCAAGCTAGAGTTGGTGAAGTACGGCGAGAGAGTGCAGCAACTGCTGACTCAAATTCCCTCATACACCTTGGAAAGCATACCGCATGCGGAAAATAGCAAAGCGGATGCATTAGCCAAGCTCGCTAAAGAACTGGCTGACGAAAACCTCGATGACGTAAGGATCGTTATGCAAAGCCGTCGGGTTCTCGCACTGGCAGATATATCGCCGGAGTCGTCCGAAGAAAAGGGGGTGATCGAGCAAATGGCTTTGCAAATAAAAGACCAAGAAAAGGCTATGGATTGGAGAGAAGTCTTTATAGACTACTTCAAATTCCGTCGAACACCTGAAGATGCGTCCTCAAGACATCAGCTTATGAAACGAGCTCTGTCTTTCGCCTTCGTTAATGATACTCTGTATAAGAGATCATTTGATTCTCTATGGCTAAGATACCTGGGACCCGAAGAGGCAAAGAGAGTCGTCCAAGAAACTCACGACGGACTCTGCGGTTCTCACCAAGCCGGCCAGAAGATGAAGCTGAAAATCAAAAGGATGGGCTACTATTGGCCCACGATGATCCAGGACTGCCTCGAATACGCGAAGCAATGCCACTCGTACCAGATTCACGGGGACTTTATCCATCAGCATCCGAATCCGCTACACCCGACGGTGGCTAGCTGTCCATTCGAAATGTAGGGAACTGACATAATCGGGCCCATCGAACCGACATCGTCCCGAGGACATCGATTCATTTTGGCGACAACTGATTATTTCTCCAAATGGGCAGAAGCAGTACCACTAAAGGAAGTGAAGACGGAGAATATCCTCCATTTCTTCAAGACACACGTCATTTATCGATTTGGTACTCCGCGACGAATTATCTCCGATAATGGGCCAGCCTACAGAAGCCACAAGATCAGCCGCTTCGCACAACAGCATAACATAGACTGGAGATATTCATCGGTCTATAATCCCCGAGCTAACGGTCTAGCTGAGGCTTTTAACAAGACCTTGACGAAGATCGTGAAAAAGACGGTGTATCGAAGTAAGAGGGACTGGCACGAGAGACTGCATGAAGCTCTCTGGGCGTATCGAACTACGTTCAAAACGGCCACAAACACAACGCCGTATGCATTAGTATTTGGCACAGAAGCGGTACTCCCCTCGAGAGAGAATTACCCTCTCTACGAGTGGCGGTTCACTACGAGCTAACAGACGAGGAAAATGCTCACCTTCGATTTGAGGAACTTGATGCCCTTGATGAAAACCGGCTCGTGGCGCAGCAGAGTCTGGCGGCTTATAAAGCAAAGATTACGCGCTCATATGAAAGATTGACTAGGCCGAGAACATTCCGTTAAGGCGAACTTGTGCTAGTAGTTATAAGACTTATGATCCCCAATCGCGCCAAGCGAGGGAAATTCGAGCCAAACTATGAAGGCCCGTATATCATAGACAAAGTCTACCAGGGTGGAGCCTATCTACTCATGTACATGCATGGTGAAAGACCTTTCAGGCCAATAAATGGTCGCTTCCTGAAAAAATACTACACCTGACGAGTCACGGTCTAGGTCAATGATAGATGACGACACCTATGTCCCCTCGCTATCTTTCTAAGCCTAAACTCTGTAAGTAGTAGCCGGCTTCCTTTTCTCAGACCGAATCGTCTTTAAACTAACAATGGACCACTATGTCCTAAAACTGGCGTCAGACCGAAACGTATTTAAACTAACAATAGACCATTATGTCCTAAAACTGGCGTCAGACCGAAACGTCTTTAAACTAACAATGGACCACTATGTCCTAAAACTGGCATCGGACCGAAACGTCCCTAAACTAACGATGGACTGCAATGTCCTAAAACTTGCGATTGACCGAGACGTCGATAAACTACTAAGGACCGCAGTATCCCAAGGCTGACATAAAAAAAGAAGAAGAAGAAAATGGTACGTCCATAAGCAAAATAGGCATGGATGAAAACCCGAAAGGGCTCCGTAAGTAAAAACAGCAGGGCTACCGGCGAGTTTTGTGAAAACCCGAAAGGGCGCAATCTCGTTAAAAGACACTTGCAAGGTCCTCTCGACCTTGTGAGGAGGAACCACCTGCGTTAGATCCTTACGACTCACAAGGGAACAACACACTTAGGGATCCCCACGATTTCTATGGAGAAATTACACTTGCGAGATCCTCACGACTTGTAAGAAGAACCCTCCTATGAGACCCTCACGGCTCATAGGATTCGAAAGCCTTAAACTACAGGGATCTGAACCTGTTCTTAAGCAGTCATCACAACCTCCGATTTTGCCCTACAAGCGGTTCAATGATGACCCTTGTATACAATCCACGGGCGCGAATAAACATTTCCTTAACAAAGTCCTACCCGCGACTAGGGATATGTTTATACGGTGAACAGCCTTTGTAAGTCCTCTCGACTTAGAAAGAGAAAATACTCTTGTAAGATCCTTACGACTTACGAGAAGCCATACACTTAGGAGTCCTCATGATTCCTAAGGAGAAAACGCACCTACGAGATCCTCACAACTCGCAGGGAGAAATACCTTTATGAGACCCTTACGGCTCATGAAGTCAAAAGCCTTAGTCGACAGGATCCTAAGCCTGTTCGCTAAGCCACCTTTGTTCGACATCGACAGAGGCAAATGATGATTCACTCCTGGCAATATCCCAGTTGTAGCGGTGCTGATGCCGAAATCGGTAATTCCAAACTTGCAGCGAAAAGCCAGCGAGTCACCCATGCATACGAAATAGCCAAAATGATGGAGCAACTCGCAATAAAAAGCAGCGAGTAAAAATAAAACAAATAGCCGAAATGATTGGGCACCGCGAAAAATAGCCGAAATGATTGGGCAATCGCGACTTTCGCGATATAAAAAGCTGAAATGATAGAGTATCGCGGAAAGAAAGAAATAAAAAAAATTCTGAAAGAATGAAACTTTTGCCCCACAGGTGAGATCACATCGATCCCTGTATACAATCCAGGGGCACAAATTAAGTGGGAACCATACCTTCCCACCATGCTCCATCTAGAAGAGAGCCAAGTCTCAATGGTTCACAAAGCAGCTTGGAGATCATCTCAACATCCGTCTCATTTCAACAGACACGACATCAACAAATTGGAGCTGCGGCAAAATTCCTAGTTCCATGACTCGACGATGCACAAACAACCGAGAGTCAACCTTTCCTGGTCACATGGAACACGGCCTATGTCAATTCTGACCCCGTGGGAAACGTCCAGAGCGGAGCCTGGTCCTCGCAGAACACGGCTATGTCAAACCGACCCCGTAGGAAGCATCCAGTGCAAATTCCTGGTCACGTGGAACACGGCCTATGTCAATCCTGACCCCATGGGAAACGTCCAGAGCGGAGCCTGGTCCTCGCAAAATACGGCTATGTCAAATCGACCCCGTGGGAAGCATCCAGAGCAAATTCCTGGTCACGTGGAACACGGCCTATGTCAATCTTGACCCCGTGGGAAACGTTCAGAGTGGATCCTGGTCCTCGCAGAACACGGCCTATGTCAATCTTGACCCCGTGAGAAGCATCCAGAGCAAATTCCTGGTTACGTGGAACACAGCCTATGTCAATCCTGACCCCGTGGGAAACGTCCAGAGCGGATCCTGGTCCTCGCAGAACACGGCCTATGTCAATCATAACCCCGTGGGAAGCATCCAGAGCAAATTCGTGGTCACGTGGAACACGACCTATGTCAATCCTGACCCCATGGGAAATGTCCAAAGCGGAGCCTGGTCCTCGCAGAACACGGCTATGTCAAACCGACCCATAGGAAGCATCCAGAGCAAATTCCTGGTCACATGGAACACGGCCTATGTCAATCCTGACCCCGTGGGAAGCATCCAGAGCGGATCCTGGTCCTCGCAGAACACGGCTATGTCAAACCGACCCCGTGGGAAGCATCCAGAGAAAATTCCTGGTCACGTGGAACACGGCCTATGTCAATCCTGACCCCGTGGGAAACGTCCAGAGCGGAGCCTGGTTCTTACAGAACACAGCTATGTCAAACCGACCCCGTGGGAAGCATCCAGAGCAAATTCTTGGTCATGTGGAACACGGCCTATGTCAATCCTGACCCCGTGGGAAACATCCAGAGCGGATTCTGGTCATCGCAGAACACGGCTATGTCAAACCGACCCCGTGGGAAGCATCCAGAGCAAATTCCTGGTCACATGGAACACGGCCTATGTCAATCCTGACCCCGTGGGAAACGTCCAAAGAGGATCCTGATCCTCGCAGAACACGGCCTATTTCAATCCTGACCCCGTGGGAAGCATCCAGAGTGGATCCTGGTCCTCGCAGAACACGGCTATGTCAATCCTGACCCCATGGGAAGCATCCAAACCAAATTCCTGGCCATGTGGAACATGGCCTATGTCAATCCTGACCCCATGGGAAACGTCCAGAGCGGAGGCTGGTCCTCGCAGAACACGGCTATGTCAAACCGACCCTGTGGGAAGCATCCAGAGCAAATCCTGACTCCGTGAAATGCGGATAATGGTAACCCCACCCATCACTTACGGGTCCTCGCGACTCGTAAGGGAGCAAACTCTCTTGTGAGATCCTTACGACTCTCAAGAGAAAATACACTTAGGAATCCTCACGATTCTTAAGGAGAAATTACACCTACGGGATCCTCTCGACCCGTAGGGGGAAATACTTTTATGAGACCCTCATGGCTCATAAAGTTGAAAAGCCTTAGGAGGCAGATCTTAGCCTGACTCCTAAGCCATCGCTGTCCTACAAGGAGATTAAAATAGATTATCCACAAAATGCATTTACTAAAAAGGGACACACCGTCATGAAGCAAAATATGTCTTTTATTCATGAATCAAAATGAATACAAAGTACAATTTATGAAAGAATCAAGAATATATTTTCAGTTAAGAACATGTATAAGAAAGAATAAAAAATAATATAATACATCTTTCAAGCTGGCGGATAATTCAAAAGGTTCATCAGTTCATCCTTTCTTTCTTGGGTCTCTGCTTCAAAATTGACTATGGCTGCGAGACGGGCCTCCGCTTCCGACTGTTGGGCCTGATGCGAGGCAAGCCGGCCTTCAAGCTCCTGCTCAGTAGCTTTATGAGCATCAACCATCGTCCGGGTAAAGATAACAGCTTTATCAACAGCCACCACATCCTTGATTGCGGCTTGAAGCTCCTGCCAAAGTTCATATGCGTGGGTGGTCTTAGCTGTAAATTCGGCTTGAAGCTCCCTGAGCGTGGTTTAAGCCAGCTTCCTCTCTGAGAACTTTCAGCGGAGCCTCTTTTCACAGGAAAGCGTATTAGCGGCATACCACTTAATCAGCCCCTGCAAGCTTGTCTTCGCAGCCACCACCTCCGAAGGAAGGCTCGCGCAGTCAAGACTATAGAAGCAAACCTCCACTCGATGACAGAATTCAACCCAGACTTGCACCAATGCTTCACTGTGATAAGTGGCAAGAAAAGGGAGAGAACCGTTGGCTTCAGCAGCAAATTCTTTGGCCGTGAGCGAGCTACCAACACGAAGGTCTTCGATCAATGCTAACAAAGAGTGAAGGCTTAACTTGGCCATACGTTCGGATGCACGCAGCGCATAAGGGCCAGACGGTATGAGAATGCGAGTCTCCAACGGGGTAAAAGTAGGCATGGTTGTTAAAGATTGATAAATGATCAACGAAGGTTGCAAACAGAGAACAGATGCAAAGGCGTCGAAACTTAACTTACCCATGTTTATACAAGAAGAGTCTGGAAGATCCCCAGGCCCATCGAGGACTACAACCTCATCATCAGCTTCCAGAACTACAGAAGACATGAACATTGTTATATAAAGAAGTAACAATATCGAGAAAGGAGCAAACAATTCTAACCTTGTCCGGAAGATAGAATGATGCGCTGAGGGGATATCGCCTGTAGTGCAGCCAGTTCCAGCAGATGCTGGAAATACTTCCTGGGAGACAGGCCAGCGATGGACGCCGCCAATCCCCGTAGCTCTGAAAACACAGAAAAGTTCAGAAAAATACCTGTCCCGCAGTCTCTGGGCCTCCTCCGTGCCCCCACTCAGGGTTGGAGGGATGGAGGGATGGCAGCTTCGGCGGTCTCCTCCGTGCCCCCAGGCACATCATCGGGGATGTGGGCCGGTATAATAACTTCCGGTGGAGGAGCAGTGACCATCGCTACAGGCTCCAATGAAAGGACGGTGGCCTCGACTACCTGTCCCGCAGTCTCTGGGCCGTACCTAAAGAGATCCATTGAATCCGCGGCCAATGAAAATGCCTCTTCCGGAGGAGCAAGCACCGGGGGAGCAGGAATCATCGGGGGAAGCTCCATCGCAGAAACAACAGTTGCATCGACCCCCTCCACACTGATTAGTGCCTCATCGGGGATATTTGCAGAGTCCATAGTCAGGGCGCGACTTGGACTCAGATCCTCTGTCATCAGCGAAGTCCCTGCAAAGTTTGCACGGGGATAAGGATATGTATACATATATAAGCAGTGCAAAATACTACAAAGGGCTATATAAGTGTACCAATGCACAAAGGAGCTTCTAGTATGGCTTGTTCAAGCCGACGCTCCTTCCTGAGGAGGTATGCCCGCCGAGGTTCGAGGGTAGACTCATGGTTACCGGTCCACAACGAAAGTGCATCTTCAGCTTCGGCTGAGACGGCCTGCTTAAGAGCTCTCTCGCCCCCTTCTTCCAAAGGACCTATGAATATCCGCCGTATTGATGGAGGATCTTAGTAAAAGATGACGGCAGGATAAGGCCTCTTCGGGATTCTTAAATTTTCGGATTCATCCTGTGAGCGTCTTATATCCTCAGCCAACTGTGCGGCTTCCTCGACAGATGAACCAGGAAAAAGAAGACTGCCTTCCGGCGGACTAGTAACGGTCTTCTTCCCCCGCTTTGGCCCAGAGCTAGTGACTGTAGAAGATCGCTTCCTTCCCCTTGCCGCCCGCTTTTTGAGCTGCTCTTCGGTTTTGACAGGGAGGAAAGACTTCTTCAGGACCTCTGCCAAGGGGATATTATCATTAGAGCTAGGTGTTACCTTCGGAACCGTTACGTTATCCGTCATCGGTCGTTCAAGCGAAGCCTCTGTTGGCAATGAGGCGTGAAGCCTTTCCTCCTCTCTGAAGGTTTTAAGCGAAGCAGCAATGGCTTCTTCTGTGGAGGCGCCTGTTAAAACAGCAGGCGTCGGTCAAAGCATGATAAAAAAATGAACAATAGAGAGATAAGGGTGAAGTATACCTGACTGCGCAAGGGCGGCCAGTTCTTTTTTAAGGGTGGCTGACTGTTTGGAAGCTTCGATGGCAGCCTCCAAATCGGTATCATCGAGCGTCCCGAATAAACCCTCATTGGTCCCATATTCACTCAAGCCTTCACTAGACAGAGCAAGGGGTGTTGAGCCTAATATGGTGTCCAAAGAAAGTACTTGTTTCTTTTACTTCTGAGGACGAGCGTCGGTGGCCGATAACACGAGTTTGCGTTTAGTAGGCGCCTTTGGACGACGAGTCCCAATTTCTTTTCCTACGTCCGACTCGGGGGACGCGGCAGCCACTTCTTTTTCAGGCGCGCTGGATGGGGGCAACCCGTGCGTAGGGCTTAGAATAAGTGGGGGCTCAACTGCAGTGACTTCTCTCAAGGGAGGATGAACAATGTTCCGTCGCTTCAGAGGAACATTTCGATCACCAGCCGGCACTGCGCCCTTGCGATCAAGCAGCAATCGTTTTTCCTCCCTAATGATGGCACCCATCGAATGTTGGTGCTATGCCACATACACATTCAGGGCTTGCGGAACACAACTTGGTTCGCTGATGAAGAAGTTAGACCGTGTGTTCAGGCGCATAAAATGATGTAGTGCGCTCCGAGTACCCTTTTCAGTGGCAGCTGGTTCCGCCAAGAAAGCCTCGAGTGGGATGCCCTGATTGTAGCATAACTGCTGAGCGAAGCGATGCGGGTTATACCTCATAAATAAAGCCGAGTCATTCATCTTAAACACGAGAAAGCCCGACCGGATAGAGTACAGATGAAGGATCTACCGAGCTTTCAAGACGGAGGCCCCATCTTTAAATATATCCTGCAATGGCAGCACCGTCTTCCCCGATTCCTGGCCGACGGTCAAAACTTTATCAATAAAGGACATGCCGGCTCTAACCATGCGCGGGCGAAGAAGCAAGCCTCTAGCTTCCCGTTGCGTTGGAGTCACAATAGAAGCGTCGACCAGTCGCATGATCCGAGGGAACCTGCACCTGTCATAAAAACCCGGCCTCTTATGGATGCCAAAGACGCCTAGCACGTGCAACTTGAGCCATGACGTGAAATAATGCATCGGGGAATTTACCGACTGCACCCCTGGCTCAGTGGTATCAGCTGCCAAGCTGAGTCCGCGATACATATGGGCTAACCCAGGGATCCCTACAGCCACTTGTATCCCAGCAACCATCTGATGCGCAGGATAGAAGATAGACCGCCTCATACGGCGAGGGTGCATGGGAAGCGCAAACCAACTCAGCCATAACCCAAGAAACCGTAAAAGGAACGTTTCTTCGTCAATCCCAGGAGCCGCCAGCTCTGCAAAAGGGATGACCAGGGTATCGGGTAGAAAGAAGCTCTTCTGATCCGCCTCCGCCAGCGGCAGGTTGCCCAAACCTAAGCCGAAGGGGTCATCAAGACTGGCAAATTTCTCGACTTCTTCCTTCAATACTTCTGGGCAAAGAAAATCAGCAATGAAAGCCGTAAAATTAACTCCACGACCTTCGAATGCAAGAGAGAGGTTCTCATAGATATTCAACACCTTTATCAAACTCGGAAATTGGTGTTGAATAGCGTTCTCGGGAGTAAGATCCATTACCATTGATTTGGTGGCGAAAATATACTCATCCGGGGGAAGCAATTCCTAATAATGTTCTCCCCTAACGGGTAAACCCGAGACCTCTGCAAATTCCTCCAAAGAAATGGAGACTTCTCGATCTGATAGAAGGAAGGTATGGGTTGGAATGTTCCACTGCTCCAGAAATGCCCTGACCCACCATGTAGGAGGTGTGGAATATTGAAACAAAGAAGCGTAAACGGTGGGATACAATCTGAGCTTCAGCAACTGTGATTTCTTCGCCGATAAAATATACCGAGCTGTAAGTCTACGGTAGCGCCCCGGCCATCATTCTGACGCCAAACTCGGAACAAAAACTTTTATAACTGGCGCTATCGCATACTATAATCCGGATCTGCCATTAACGCTAAACTAACAAACTACAAAGTGGGTAGAAAGGCTATACCGAACGATCCGAGTCCTTCGGTCTTTAATCATCATCCCACGCTCCGTTGCGGCTGCTCCGATCTCCTGGCTCCTCGTCGAGGTGGCACCACATCTACGGATCTTTAAACGGGTTCCCGCCTCTATACCGAGGCAACTCGGACATGAAGTTTGCCAGCCGATATGTCTAAGATTTATGTAGAGAATGAGTAGAACATTTTGTCTTGCTTCATCCAAAATCATGGATGAACGGTTAATGAAGTTGCCTTTTTTATCAAGTGATGAGAAAATGAGCTATCAAATTTCCATGAACCAAATCTATCATCTCATTTAAACAACCATAATCTTTTTACAAAGGGGCTAGCACAAAAGGAGAGGAGGGGCCGGCCACATATAGGAAAGGAGGAGGGTGAGTGTAGGAGCAAAAAGGTGACCACAAGGAATAATATCCTAAGCTTAACAAAAGGCATTAATAGAAAAGGTGACTCACTAATAACACCCCATCAACCATTAATGCAAATGAATGACTCACGAAACACCTCATCAACTTAGTCATCATCCAAGAAGCTTCCACTCATGACTCACCCTCATGACTCACCCACATGAAAAAGATAAATCCGCATTAAACCCAATATTTAAGACGGGTGATAGAAAATTGGCAATTTCGAAAAGCGATCCCGAAACGAATTTCAGGATAATCCCGTAACAGTATAAACATACCCGCATTTGTATTACAATCGAATACAAATGCAACTGGGACAAAGATATTATATCTACACAGTATAATACATGGATCCGGCTTAAACCAAAGCCCACCAGTATCACCTGCCCGAAATATGACACGTGCGTAAACGCACGTGCATTTTCCGAACCCTGCCATAAAACCATACGGCCTTTACAACATTTCGCCCGAACTTGGGAAACTATCTATGGGGGACTCTAATGACTCATCAGTACACTGGCAGTGGGTTTAACCACAAGCCGTCAGTGGCACAAGCTGTACGTAACGGCTGCCCATGTACTGACCTCAAGGGAAGCCGATGAGCAAACTCATCCTGGAACCCTACTGAGCCTAACAGTGACAATATACATACAGTCCGGTCCGTTCGTCTATGAGTATCGTATATCGGGCCTAGGGGCTGGTAATGTCAGACCCCCAATAGCGGTATAAGTCGTGTCGGAGTGTAGCCCAGAACACCCTGAGATATTACTGGAGTACCTACCAGTAAATCTCCTGCCTCGGCCGAGGGCTTTGTGTAATGGCTCTCTTAGACACAGCGCGATCTCACCCCTAATACCGAGAGAGTCGAATCCCCTGCCGATCCGCTCACTTGCCTCCATGTGGCTCGAGACTGTACCCAAAAAAGACCTGTTTGCACGACTCCTTTGAGCCGTGGTAAGGTAGAAATCAAAGCACAGTGGGAACTCACACGAGACAAATGACGACCTCAGGTCGATGAACTAACCTGTGTTGGAGATAGTGCCCTCAGAGTCAATTATTGGATCACAGGCACGTGATTGCAATGATTGAGAGAGGACCTATTCCGGTAGAACAGTCTTACTCAAGATGATAGTATGCTATCTGGTTTATCTTTATCATCGTGTACTGCTTTAGGTGACCTGACAGGACGCTATTACACGTTGATAGAGCTCCTAGGATTCATGCTTGACAGCCAGCAGTATGAGGGCGATCATATATGTGGGAGCTAGTAGTCTATAAGCAAATCCTTAAAAGGTCCCTAGTCGTGGGAGTTTCGAGACAGGGCATCGATACTACAGAGTAGACTAGTGTATACAGTCGAGACTCCGACGAGGGGCGGTGGTCGATTTCACAAGCCACTGGTGTCAGTTGGTTCACCTAAGATGTATACAGGTGCTCATTAGGTTATGAGTACACCGGACAGGACTCGCCGGGAACATGCTAGTTGGTCTTATACCTGACGTCAGATAGCAGTTCCCTGGTGACATGTGTACAGGTTAGTTCATCGACCTGAGGATCGTCATTTGTCTCGTGTGAGTTCCTACTGTACTTTGATTACTACCCTACCACACTCAAAGGAAACGTGCAAACAGGTTTTAGTTGGGTACAGTCCCGAGCCACATGCAGGCAGTGAGCGGATCTTCAGGGGTTTGTCTCTCCCGGTATTGGGGGTGAGGTCGCGCTGTGTCTAGGAGAGCCCTTACACGAAGTCCTTGGCCAAGGCAGGAGATTTACTGGTAGGTATTCCAGTAGTATCTCAGGGTGTTCTGGGCTACACTCCGACACGACTTGTACCGCTTTTGGGGTTCTGACTTTTACCAACCCCCTAGGCCCGCCATGTGATGCTTATAGACGAACGGACCGAACTGTACGGATATTGTCACTGACAGGCTCAGTAGAGTGTCAGGATGAGTTCGCTCATCGACGTCCCTTTTGGTCAATAGCTGGTAGCCCATCACGTATGGCTAATATCTCTGACGTGCTGGTGGTTAAATCCACAGCCATAGTATTGACGAGTCTTTAGAGTCCCCCACAGACAGATACTCAAGTTTCGGGCGAAACGCTGTAGAGGCCGTATGGAGATATGGCAGGGTTCGATCAGATACGTGCGGTATTGCACGGATCATGATCGGACGGATAATACTAGCCGACTTTGGTTTAAGCCGGATCCTAGTATTGTACAGTGTAGATTGTGTCTCATTGCATTTGTATTTCGGTCGGAATACAAATGCGGGTATGTATATACAGTAGCGGGGTTTTCCTGTAATTTATTACAGGATCAGTTTTCCGAAGTTGCCAGTTTGTTTTCCGGTTTCGGCCATTTTCCTTTGTATCTTTCTTTGGTCGAAAAATGGTGGAAGATGGCTTATTTGCATTTGTGCAAATAAGCATTGTGGGAGGTGGTCTTTGCATATTGTTGGATCATGATGGTTTTGCCTCCCTTGACTTTCTTGAGTTCATGATGGCTTGACTTTTGATGATGGGTTTATGAGTGTTGGCTTTAGTTTGTGATCATGTTTCATTATGACCCTTTTCTCTCTCATGCATTATGGGGGCTCTCTCATTTTTGAACCATATACTCTCCTCTCTCATTTTTCTACATGCCATGGCCGGCCACTAAAGAGGAGGGGGCTGTCCCAAATTTTTGATGGGGATTTTTGGTCTCATTTGCATGCAAAAATTCCCTTGTTCATCACAAAATTCCATACTTCATTTCCTCCACCAACAAGGGCAACTTCTATAAACCCCATAAGACAAAATAGCTCACTACACTTATTCTACAGCAAATCTTGGGCACGTCGACTCGCCAATTTCGTGCCCGAGTTGCCTCGGTCCAGAGGTGGGAGCCCGTAAAAGAAGCCGGCGATGTGGTGCCCTTCCGGCGATGTGGTGAAGACCGGAGAATCCGCGGGGAGATCGGGACGACGACGAGAAGACCGAAGGACACGGATCACTCGGTATATCTCTCTATCTGTTCTTTAGTTAGCTAGAATTAGATTAATGGCCCGATCCGGGATTTTTATGCGCGGTGGTGCCGGTTCAAAAGTTAAAGTAAAACATCGTTTCCGCGTTTTGGCCTCAGATTGACGGCCGGGGCGCCGCCGTGCACTTACACTGGTATCAGAGCCAGGCCATTAACCTAGTCTAGCTTGGTCTAACGTGTTTACATTTCCGATCCAACAAAAATCCCAAAACCGCATTTTCAAAAGCATCAGTTCTCTGTCGAAATTTTTTGGGCTCGAAAAATTTTTCATGTTGTTGCAGAGACATGTACAGGGAATTCTAAGCACTCTGTAAAATTTTGGTCGTGTGACGTCATCATCCCACCGCGGAACCGCGGCTAAACCCATGCTTGGGCCGCGGTTCCGCCGCCGGATTTACTGTTCAATGCACCAATTTTTTACAGAGGCCTCCTGATTTGAAAATAGGGTTTTTGGAACATTCTTTTTGGGCCCAGATTTTCCGTGAGTGCTACAGTAGTGCTTGGGGCCCACTTTGGTAAATTTGATCGATCGAAAATTTTAAAACATGTTAGTTCATAGTATTTACATTATATCTGCGACCGTGAATGTCATTTGACCGGTAAATCCTGTCTAACTGCTATAGCCCTTTTAGACGGATTTACGAACGTGACATTCACGTTGATGTTCTGTGTTGTGCTGTGATGTTGCGGATTGGTCGTGGGAGATAGCCTGGATGCAATGTTAGTACAGTTTTGTTTTATATGTACATTTGATATTGCGGGACGAGCGTCCGACATGTGGACTGCCGTCACTGCCTGTTTGTATTATTCTTTTGGGGCACGACCGGGTCGAGGTCGATGTACCCGTTGTATGTATATTTTACTTTCTGTACTAGGATTACCCCAAGGTGGGGTGCACGGATAGCCGGGTTCTAGAGAGCAACGAGCCCGCATTTCATGGCATTGAGACGGAGGGGGCTTCACTCTAGAATTGGCGGGCTATTCTCCGGACTCGTAGGGGGTACAGGTTGACCCAGGAAGGGTGCCAAAGTTACCGGATTCCGTGAAGTGCTGGGTGGTCCATTCACGTTGCTGAAGGGGGCTGCCTCGCTTCAGGTTTTGGCGGGTAACTTGCCGCGCCCGTAGGGGTCTAGGATTTCATTGCACAGGCTATCCATACGACCAGGGGAACGTCGGGTTTCAGTGGCGGCTCTGTGAAACCCGGGGATCCCAGATATCTGTATTGTTCTGTGATGCTTATTACATTTCTGTGATGTTGCATTTTATCACGCCTTGAGCGAAAATTATATATTATACATATACTAGTAGATGTTGTATATGTTTTGCATCCGCGCTAGTCCAGTCCCCACTCTGTCGTTAGTTAACTAACCTAACGGGTGATGACGGGACCCCGTGGCGAATGCGGATGGCATATACGTACATCATTATTTTCGTTCATTATTGGTGTGATCAATTGATTGGACTGCATTGATTCGGATCAATACAAACTAAACAAACCTATTTGATGTTGTTGGAACACTTTTCAAAAAGCTGTTATTGCAAGGACGTTCTCTTTTGTTTTGCACAGTGGTATTCGGTTATGAATATCCAACACCTCAGTCGACGAGGCAAGGGCCGAGATCCCTTCATCGGGAGTGACCCTTTGGACAGAAGTTTGCGTCAGGGCAATAATTTCACTATAGTCGTTTACTTTTGCTTTGCATCGTAGTATTTAGATGGAATATCCTGCACCTCATTCTACGGGGAAAGAGCCGAGATCCCTTCACCGGGAGTGACCTCTTTAGCAAAGGTTTTCGCCACTATATTTTTATAAAAGCAATCCAGTTCCTTCAACGATATCAAGTTCATTACGTTAAAGGTTTTTCGCCAGAAACCATTCGTAGCCCTCCGTCGTTTCATATGGGTAGTCAATAGTATTCAAGCTGTGTTTGTTGGCTAAAGTCAAGACACAGTGTTTAGTAGCTGTTGGGTATTCATATGCAGCATAGATAGATGCGTTGGTTTGGGACAGTCGTACTGCCTTGTTGGCCAAAGTCAAGGGTAGGTACGGGTGGGTTCAAATCAACCTGGAGAATGACGGGTAGAACTTGACATGTGACTTATGATTTGTTGGCCAAAGTCAAGGTCATAAGAGCATAGGGCAAAAATCACATCGGGAGTTTCTAAAGAAACTGAAACTTGCCAGATATGCGCATACCTTCTGGAGTGTGATAACGTGAGCGAAGTCCGTCACGTTATCATGCGATGATAGTTGGATCCCGATTCCCACTGATGAGTTGGTTTACTCCTCGGGTGATCCCGACTAATTCTTCTTTCAGGTTTGGAGGAGAATTTGACGGTACAGTGGGAGATTTCCAGATTAGATAAATTGGTAACCATTCTGATCTAGGTTAGAGTGCACGCTGAGTGTTTCTTTTCTCTCTCTCTTTGGCAGCGACCATGATCCGACCCTAGACTATGACTCAGTGACCAAATTAACCGAACCTTCTTAAACACTGGCTTTTAGATTGTCAGAGTTGCAAACCACATTGCCACTCCTACTTTTACCCTTTTCTCCAGGACACCCCGTACTATTACGAACGTCCACTTCCATTGGACAAAACTATCGTATGGTTATATACGAACTCGAAGGAATTTATTCGAGGATGGTTTCCGGTTCTGGAGAAAACGAATAAGACTATTCAGTTGTCTTTTCCTTTTACCTTCTCTCAGGTTGCGAGTACTCCTTGGTTTAGGAGATAGTACACCTATTACACAAATTGGATAGTCTTCTTCCAAACCATAGGCAGGTGCCGACCGGTAGGGAATGAAGAAAACCAATTAGCCTAACGATGGTGTACAGAAGGTATTATATAAAGACAAAGAAAGGGATTAGAAGGAGGGCAAAGTAAATTGCGACTGCTATTCACGACCAAACTAAGTATTTCATTACCACTCCCACTTCACCTTTGTATTTCTCCAGGACACTCCGTATCACTACGAACATCCACAGTTTATTGGATACTCCATCGTATGGTTATATACGAACTCGAAAAGAACTTGTTCCAGTTTGGGGATGGATTCTGGTTCAGGAGAAATAGGAATAAGGTTTATTCGGTTGTCTTTTATCTTCACCTTCTCTCGCATTGCGAGTGCTCCTAGGATTAGGACAGTACACCCATTATGCTTATTGGATAGTCTTCTTCCAAACCATAGGCTGGTGCCGAACGGTAGGGAAGGAAGAAAACCATTTGGCCTAAAGGGGTGTACAGAAGGTAATGACTAAAGACATATAAAGGGATTTGGAAAGATGGTAAAGAAATATACGGTTAGAGTTATGAATCTGGATAATGGAAGAGGCATTACTAGGAATGCCAGGACACCCCCACGAAACATTTCAATATTTCAATTTCACTGTGTACTGTTAAAAGAAAACTGATTTCCCAATTAGACACTTGCTCCAGGGTATGTATGGTTTTACAGATGATGAGTGGGAGTAAGTTATTGGGAATTAGGTGATCATCCTCATTATATCGGAATTCGTTGTAATTGATGATATTTGAGGAAATCGCCTGGGCTATTTGCCGGTCGGCAAATATTTGGTTTTGAATATCCGTTGCTATGCACCAATTTCAAATTGATATATCTGTACGTCTATTTTTATAGAGTGAGATATAACTTTTTTAAATTATGTCTATGACATTTACCTATATCAGTAGATGGTTAGGTAAGGAGTATTAAACAGCGGTGTAATTCTTCATAACCAAAGGTACAGTTTTCAACCTACGACACACATGGATTGAGTTATTAGACTCAAGGGACTTATACAGAGTATTGTATGTTGTCCAGCGTCCATGGGGACAAAGGGGTTGGTTCTCGTACTATATTCGGTTTACTTATGACTTCTCTAGTTCTTAGATAAGTGTTTCGTAGAAACACAAGGTCTGAGTTTTGAGAAGTTATACGTATAAGAATAAAGTAGAGAACCAGGTGTTGCAAGTATCAGGATTCTTCAAGGTGATCGAAGATGTAGATACTTGTGTATGGTATTCAGTTGATAGTAATGATTAAGAGAACTTGTTTCTCTTTCAGGTTACTCATAATTGGAAGCATTCCTAAGTTGAGTAACGTTGATCGGCCTCCTTCCATTTAGTTGACATGCGCTGGAGACAGGTGCATGATTTGAATCTGGTTCAATTAAATCAGTGCCTCTGTTTCTATATTAGATATAGAACAGTTCATATCTTAACGATGTTAAGGTACGGGGAGTTGTCCGACTTATGCTTAAAACCAGACTCTGGATAACTCAAGGCACGTTTCTATAATGGCTGTTTGTGGGTTAACCCAGGCTATGACGAGGGTTGACTTTCTACCACCTGGAAGATCAATAGTGATATTGTTCTTAACTCGCCACAGTTTTAACAAAAATGGATTTTTTCAGAAAACAATAGTGGGAGTATGGTAGAACTAGAAGTGATTCCAGAACCGCAAACGATTACTGAAGATTTGATAAGAACCTAAAGATTCAATCTGGTTTGACATTCCATTGGCCACTCCGCAGATACGGTGGGTAACCTCAAGCACCCGAGAGGTACTCCGGTAACCTCAAGGACGGTGATAGGGAGGTTCTTGTTTACCCAGACTTGCCATTGCTGTTGTTCCAGACTATGAGACCCGGCAGGAGGATGAGTATAGCATCGTTCTGAACTGGCTTCAGAAGTGCACGTGTATATGACTCTGCCAGAGGGTTGTCGTAGTCAGTGGGAGCAGCGGAAGCATTGGTGGACAAGTGGCTTATGTCTATTTATAGACTAAAGCAGATATAGCGGAGATAGATCATCTATTTCTGATGTGAAAGTCATAGGTTTGACTTCATCAGAATAGATGATGGATCTGTTAAGAAGGTAGTAGGCCGTGATGTCCTGGTATTTGGATGACATACACAGAATAGGAAAAGAAACTCCTATACTTCGATCGGTTATGCTTTGGTTGTCACACAGTAGTTTCTCCAACAAAGGGACTTGGATATTATATCAGACATTCTGGTTACTAGATCTATGGTTTTAGATCTAGATTTGGGAAGTGTCCCAATCAGGGTACTTAGACAACATTCTAAAGATATTTTAGAATGGACGACTCCTGGCACGGTGGTGTACCTGCAGGTGATGGAGTCACCCTCTCTAAAGGTGTCTTACAGACTAAAAGGGAGAGGGATGTGCATGATTGGTAGATCACTTGCTTAGGCAATTGAGTCAATCATGAGATGTCAAGTACCACACCAGAGGTTGTTTTTGCACAAGATGCAATAAGTTGATATTAATCCAATCCTGGAGAAACAATCGGAAGCAGTTTTAGAACATAAGTGGATGTTCTAGAGATATGATAACAACAGCCTCATTCGGGAGACAGTTATCATTCCAGGCTTCCAAGGTGACCTGGATGACAGAGAGGTTGTCAGAGTTATAGTTTTCCATCTGACGAGGGGTAGTATTTTGGACAGGTGGTCCAAGGGGTTACTGAGGGAGGCATGACGCGGGATACTGATTAAGTTCAGTTGACGATACAGTCTAAGAAGTTTGGATTTGGAGTTCATTTATGAGCTAGGTCCCATCAGACATCCAGACACATTCTAAGACAGGTATTGCTCATTTCGGGAGATGGGTTTCTCCGCGAACATGAGATTAAGAGAGACATAGAAAGAAACATCAAAGCGGATCCACTCACTGAGGCTATTCCTTGAACGCAATAGTTTCGCAAACGGGTTTTGTGAGACTGACTAGTAGAGGAGTTGGGTGTTCGGTATCACACGGGCTGTGAGTATGCGACATCGCAATAATTAGCCTTGAGTGCAAGTGGGAGATTGTTGGAGATAGTGCTCTCAGAGTCAATTATTGGATCACAGGCACGTGATTGCAATGATTGAGGGAGGACCTATTCTGGTAGGACAGTCTTATTCAAGATGATAGTATGCTATCTGGTTTATCTTTATCATCGTGTACTGCTTTAGGTGACCTGACAGGTCGCTATTACACGTTGATAGAGCCTCTAGGATTCATGCTTGACTGCCAGCAGTATGAGGGCGATCATATATGTGGGAGCTGGTAGTCTATAAGCAAATCCTTAAAAGGTCCCTAGTCGTGGGAGTTTCGAGACAGGGCATCGATACTCCAGAGTAGACTAGTGTATACAGTCGAGACCCCGACGAGGGGCGGTGGCCGGTCTCACAAGCCATTGGTGTCAGTTGGTTCACCTAAGATGTATACAGGTGCACATTGGGTTATGAGTACACCGGACAGGACTCGCCGGGAACATGCTAGTTGGTCTTATACCTGACGTCAGATAGCAGTTCCCTGGTGACATGTGTACAGGTTAGTTCATCGACCTGAGGATCGTCATTTGTCTCGTGTGAGTTCCCACTGTACTTTGATTACTACCCTACCACGCTCAAAGGAAACGTGCAAACAGGTTTTAGTTGGGTACAGTCCCGAGCCACATGGAGGCAGTGAGCGGATCTTCAGGGGTTTGTCTCTCCCGGTATTTGGGGTGAGATCGCGCTGTGTCTAGGAGAGCCCTTACATGAAGTCCTTGGCCAAGGCAGGAGATTTACTGGTAGGTATTCCAGTAGTATCTCAGGGTGTTCTGGGCTACACTCCGATACGACTTGTACCGCTTTTGGGGGTCTGACTTTTACCGACCCCCTAGGCCCGCCATGCGATGCTCATAGACAAACGGACCGGACTGTACGGATATTGTCACTGACAGGCTCAGTAGAGTGTCAGGATGAGTTCGCTCATCGACGTCCCTTTTGGTCAATAGCTGGTAGCCCGTCACGTATGGCTAATACCTCTGACGTGCTGGTGGTTAAATTCACAGCCATAGTATTGACGAGTCTTTAGAGTCCCCCACAGACAGATACTCAAGTTTCGGGCGAAACGCTGTAGAGGCCGTATGGAGATATGGCAGGGTTCGATCAGATACGTGCGGTATTGCACGGATCATGATCGGACGGATAATACTAGCCGGCTTTGGTTTAAGCCGGATCCTAGTATTGTACAGTGTAGATTTTGTCTCATTGCATTTATATTTCGGTCGGAATACAAATGCGGGTATGTATATACAGTAGCGGGGTTTTCCTGTAATTTATTACAGGATCAGTTTTCCGAAATTGCCAGTTTGTTTTCCGGTTTCGGCCATTTTCGTTTGTATCTTTCTTTGGCCGAAAAATGGTGGAGGAGGGCTTATTTGCATTTGTGCAAATAAGCATTGTGGGAGGTGGTCTTTGCATATTGTTGGATCATGATGGTTTTTCCTCCCTTGACTTTCTTGAGTTCATGATGGCTTGACTTTTGATGATGGGTTTATGAGTGTTGGCTTTAGTTTGTGATCATGTTTCATTATGACCCTTTTCTCTCTCATGCATTATGGGGGCTCTCTCATTTTTGATCCATATACTCTCCTCTCTCATTTTTCTACATGCCATGGCCGGCCACTAAAGAGGAGGGGGCTGTCCCAAATTTTTGATGGGGATTTTTGGTCTCATTTGCTTGCAAAAATTCCCTTGTTCATCACAAAATTCCATACTTCATTTCCTCCACCAACAAGGGCAACTTCTATAAACCCCATGAGACAAAATAGCTCACTACACTTATTCTACAGCAAATCTTGGGCACGTCGACTCGCCAACTTCGTGCCCGAGTTGCCTCGGTCCAGAGGTGGGAGCCCGTAAAAGAAGCCGGCGATGTGGTGCCTTTCCGACGACGTGGTGAATACCGGAGAATCCGCGGGGAGATCGGGACGACGACGAGAAGACCGAAGGACACGGATCGCTCGGTATATCTCTCTACCCGTTCTTTAGTTAGCTAGAATTAGATTAATGGCCCGATCCGGGATTTTTGTGCACGGTGGTGTCGGTTCAAAAGTTAAAGTAAAACATCGTTTCCGCATTTTGGTCTCGGATTGATGGCCGGGGCGCCGCCGTGCACTTACAACCTGTACACATGTCACGAGGGAACTGCTATCTGACGATAGGTATAAATACCAACTAGCAGGTTCCCGGCGAGTCCTGTCTGGTGTATTCATAACCCAATGAGCACCTGTATACATCTTAGGTGATCCAACTGACACCAGCGGCTTGTGAGACCGGCCACCGCCCCTCGTCGGGGTCTCGACTATATACACTAGTCTACTCCGGAGTATCGATGCCCTGTCTCGAAACTCCTACGACTAGGGACCACTTTTAAGGATGTGCTTATAGACTACCCAACTCTCACGTATATGATCGCCATCATACTGTTGGTAGTCAAGCATGATCCTAAGGGCTCTATCAACATGTAATAGTGATCAGTCACCTGAACCTATACACGACTGATAAAGGAAAACCAGATAGAATACTATCATCTCGAGTAAGACTGTCCTACCGGTATAGGTCCTCCTCAATCATTGCAATCACGTGCCTGCGATCCAATAATTGACTTCGAGGGCACTATATCCAACAATCTCCCACTTGCACTTAAGGCTAATTATTGCGATGTCGCATACTCACAGCCCGTGTGATACCGAACACCCATCTCCTCTACTAATCAGTTTCACAAAGCCCGTTTGTAAAACTCTTGTGTTCTAGAAATAGCCTCAATGAGTGGATCCGCCCCGATGTTTCTTTCTATGTCTCTCTTCATCTCAAGTTCACGGAGAAAGCCATCTCCCGAATTGAGTAATACATGTCATAGAATATATCTGGATATCTGATGAGACCTAGTTCATAAATGAACTCCAAATCCAAACTTCTTAGACTGTATCGATCACTGAAACTAATCAGTGTCCAGCACCATGCCTCCCACAGTATCCTCTTGGACCACCTGTCCATAATACTATATCTCGTCATAGGGAAAACTATAACTCTGACAATCACTCTGTCATCCATGTCACCTTTGAAGCCTGGAATGATAACCGTCTCCCGAAGGAGGCTACCGTCATCAAATCCGTAGAACATTCACTTATATTCTAAAACTGCTTCCTTATCTTTCTCCAGGATTGGATTGATACAAACTTATTGCTTCTCGTGCAAAAACAACATCTGGTGTGGTACTTGACATCTCACGATTGACTCAATTGCCTAAGCAAGTGATCTGCCAATCATGCACATCCCTCTCCCCTTTAGTCTGTAAGACACCTTTAGAGAGGGTGACTCCATCACCTGCAGGTACACCACCATGCCAGGAATCATCTATTCTAAAATACTATTAGAATACTGTCAAAGTACCTACATTGGGAAACTACCCAAATCTAGATCTAAAACCATAGATCTAGTAACCAGAATGTCAGATATTATATCCATATCCTTTGTGGAGAAACAACTGTGTGACGACCACAGTATAACCGATTGTAGTATAGGAATTTTACTTCCTACACTGTGTATGTCATCCAAATACCAGGATATCACACCCTACTACCTTCTTAACAGATCCATCCCCTATTCTGATGAAGTCAAACTCATGACTGTCACATCAAAAATAGATGATCTATCTCCGCTATATCTGCTCAAGTCTATAAATAGACATAAGCTACTTGCCCACTATGCTTTCGCTGCTCCCACTGACCACAACAACCCTATGGCAGAATAATATATATGTGCACTTCTAAAGCTCGTTTAGAACGACGCTATACTTAACCTCCTGCCGGGTCTCATAGTCTGGAACAACAGTAGTGTCAAGTCTGGGTAAACAAGAACCTCCCTGTCACCGTCCTTGAGGCTACCGGAGTAACTCTCGGGTGTCTGAGGTCACCCACCATATCTGCGGAGTGGCTAATGGAATGTCAAACCTGATCGAATCTATAGGTCCTATTAAATTTTTCGTAATCGTTTGCGGTTCTGGAATCACTTCCAGTTCTACCATACTCCCACTACCGTTTTCTGAAAAAATTCATTTTACTAAAACTGTGGCGAGTCTAAAACAATATCACTATTGATCTTCCAGATGGTAGAAAGTCAACCCTCGTCGTAGCCTGGGTCAACCCACAAACTGCCATTACAGAAACGTGCCTTGAGTTATCCAGAGTCTGGTTTTAATCATAAGCCGGACAACTCTCCGTACCTTAACATCGTTAAGATATGAACCATTCTATATCCAATATAGAAAATTTGGCACTTATTTAATTGGAACCAGATTCAAATCATGCAGTTGTCTCCAATGCATATCAACTTAATAGAAAGAGGCTAATCAGCATTACTCAACTTAGGAATACATCCAATTATGAGTAACCTGAAGAGAAACAAGTTTCTCAAAACCATTACTATCAATTGAATACCAATCACAAGTATCTACATCTTCGATCTCTTTGAAGAATCCCGATACTTGCGATATCTGGTTCTCTACTTTATTCCAATACCCATAACTTCTCAAAACTTAGACCTTGTATTTCTACGAAACACTTGTCTAAAAACTAGAGAAGTCATAAGTAAACAGAACATGGTACGAGGACCAACCCCTTTGTCCTTATGGACACTGGACAGCATACAATACTCTGTATGAGTCCCCTGAGTCTAATAACTCAAAACCTGTGCATCGTAGGTTGAAAACTGTACTTATGGTTAAGAACTACTCCGCTGTTCAATACTCCTTACCCAATCGACAACTGATATGGGTAAATGTCATGGACATAATTTCAAAAAGTTATATCTCACTTTATAAAAATAAACGTACAGATATATCAGTTTGAAATTGGTGCACAACAACGGATACTCAAAACCAAATACTTGCCGTCCGGCAAAAACCCAGGCGATTTCCTCAAATATCACCAATTACAACGAATTCCGATATAATGAGGATGATCACCTAATTCCCAATAACTTACTCCCACTCATCATCTGTAAAACCATACAGATATGAGAATGAAACCTGGTAAATACATACCCTGGAGTAAGTATCTAATCGGGAAATCAGTTTTCCTTTAACAATGCACTGAAACATGAAAACGTTTCGTAGGGGTATCCTGGTATTCCTAGTAATGTCTCTTCCATAATCCTATTCATGACTGTAACCGTATATTTCTTTGCCATCTCTCCAAATCCCTTTATTTGTCTTTAGTCGTTACCTTCTGTACACCATCGTTAGGCTAAATGGTTTTCTTCCTTCCCTACCGTTCGGCACAAGCCTATGGTTTGGAAGAAGACTATCCAGTAAGCATAATAGGTGTATCCTCCTAAACCAAGGAGTACTCGCAACTTGAGAGAAGGTGATGATAAAAGACAACTGAATAATACCTTATTCTATTTCTCCCGAACTGGGGAAAAAATCAAAGGTGAAATAGGAGTGGCGATGAACTATGCGGTTTGGTCGTGAATAATAACAGTCGCAATTTACTTTGCCCTCTTTCTAATCCCTTTATTTTGTCTTTAGTTATTACCTTCTGTACACCCTACTTATGCTAATTGGTTTTCTTCATTCCCTACCTTTCGGCACATACATATGGTTTGGAAGAAGACTATCCAATAAGCGTAATAGGTGTACTCTCCTAAACTAAGGAGCCCTCGCAACCTGAGAGAAGGTGATAATAAAAGACAACTGAATAAACCAATTCATTTTCTCCTGAACCTGGATCCATCCTCGAAGAAGTCCCTTCGAGTTCGTATATAACCATACGATGGATCTATTCAATAGAAGTGGATGTCCGTAGTAATACGGGGTGTTCTGAGAAATGCAAAGGGTAAAAGAAGGAGCGGCAATGACTTATGAAACTTAGACAATCCAAAAACCAGTATTTTAAGAAGGTTCGGTCAACTTGGTCACCGAGTCATAGTCTAGGGTCGGTTAAAGGTCGCTGCCAAAGAGAGAGAGAAAAGAAACACTCTGCGTGCACTCTAACCTAGATCAGAATGGTTATCACTTTATCTAATCAGGAAACCTCCCACTGTACTGTCAAATTCTCCTCCAAACCTGAAAGAAGAATCAATCGGGATCACCCGAAGAGTAAACCAACTCATCAGTGGGAATCGGGATCCAACTTTCATCGCATGATAACGTGAAGGAATCCACTCATGTTATCACACTCCAGAAGGTATGTGCATACTTGGCAAGTTTCAGTTTCTTTAGAAACTTCCGATATGATTTTTGCCCCATACTCTTATGACCTTGACTTTGGCCAAAATGCCATAAGTCGCATGCCAAGTTCTACCCATCATTATCTTGTCAAATTGAACCCACCCGCACATGCCCTTGACTTTGGCCAAAATGGCAGAACGACTGTCCCAAACCAACTCATCTATCTATGCAACAGATGAATGCCCAGCAGCTACCAAACACTATGCCTTGGCGTAGGTCAAAATACATAGCTTGAATACTACTGAATACCCAAATGAAATGACGGAGGGCTACGGCTGGTTTTTGGCGAAAAACCTTTAACATAACGAACTTGATATCGCTGAAGGAACCTGATAGCTTTTTATAAAAATATAGTGGCGAAAACCTTTGCTAAAGAGGTCACTCCCGGTGAAGAGATCTCGGCTCTTTCCTCGTGGAATGAGGTGCAGGATATTCCAACTGAATACCGCGATGCAAAGCAACATGTAATCGACTATAGTGAAGTTATTACCCTGACGCAAACTTCTGCCCAAGGGGTCACTCCCGGTGAAGGGATATCGGCCATTGCCTCGTCGAATGAGGTGCAGGATATTCCAACCGAATACCACTGTGAAAAACAAAATGAAACGTCTTGGTAATAACACTTTTTAAAACTGTTCCAACAACATCCAAACAGGTTTGTTTTCCTTTGCATTGATCAGAATCAACGCAGTCCCATCAATTAATCATACCAGAAAAGAACGAAAATAAAATGTACATATATGTCATCCGCATTCGTCACTGGGTCCCGTCATTACCCGTTAGGTTACTTAACTAACGACAGAGCGGGGACTGGACTAGCGCGGGTGTAAAACATATACAACATCTACCAGTATATATACCAATATACAATAATCGCTCCAGGCGTGATAAATGCAACATTACAGAAAAGTAATAAGCATCACAGAACAATACAGATAATCTGGGATCCCCGGGTTTCACAGAGCCGCTACTGAAACTCGACGTTCCCCTGGTCGTGTAGATAGCCTGTGCAATGAAACCTAGACCCCTACGGGTGCGGCAAGTCACCCAACAAAACCTGAAGCAAGGCAGCCCCCTACAGCAAAGTGAATGGACCACCCTGCACTTCACGGAATCCGGTAACTTGAGCACCCCTCATTGGGTCAACCTGTACCCCCTATGAGTGCGGCGAATAGTTTGCCAATTCTAGAGTGAGGCCCCTCTGCCTCTCAAAGCCATGAGATGCGGACCCGTTGCCCCCCAGAACCCGACTATCCGTGCACTCCATCGCGGGGTAAAACCTAGTACAGAAATGAAAAATATGTACAACGGGTACATCGACCTCAGCCCGGTCGTGCCCCAAAAGAATATTATACAAACTGGCAGAGACGGCAGTCCACATGTTGGATGCTCGCCCCGCAATATCAAATGTACAAATAAATCCAAACTGCACTACCATTGCACACTGCTATCCACCACGACAAATCCGCAACATCACAGCACAACACAGAACATCAACGCGAATGTCACGTTCACAAACCCGTCTAAAAGGACTATAGCAATTAGACGCAATTTACCGCTCGAATGACATTCACGGTCGAAGATATAATGTAAGTACTGTAAACTAACAAGTTTAAAATTTCGATCAACAAAACTTCCCGAAGTGGGCCCCACGTACATCTGCAGTACAGAAATAAAATCTGGGCCCAAAAGAAATATTCCAGAAACCACAATTCCCTATGAAGAAGCCCCAGAAGAAATTTGGCCCACTGAAGCACCAAGACGGCCGCGGATCCGCGGCCAAAGCTAGGCAAGTGCGGCGGTTCTGCGGCCGTATGGTCAAATCAGGGGCTCAAATTTTCACTGTGTTCTTAAAAAAGCCTGCACGATTTTCTGAGATGCTCAAAATAATTTTTAGACCTGTTTTTAAAATCGACAGAAACTTTAACATAGAAATTGCGGTTTTCGAAATTCCATTCGATCGTTGTTTTAAACGCATTAGAATAATTTAGTAAAGCTTAATGGCGTGGCTCTGATACCATGTAAGTCTACGGTAGCGCCCCGGCCGTCATTCTGACGTCAAACGCAGAACAAAAACTTTTATAACCGGCGCTATCGCATACTATAACCCGGATCTGCCATTAACGCTAAACTAACAAAGTACAAAGTGGGTAGAAAGGCTATACCGAACAATCCGAGTCCTTCGGTCTTTAACCATCATCCCACGCTCCGTTGCGGCTGCTCCGATCTCCTGGCTCCTCGTCGAGGTGTCACCACATCTACGGATCTTTAAACGGGCTCCCGCCTCTATACCGAGGCAACTCGGACATGAAGTTTACATGCCGACATGTCCAAGATTGATGTAGAGAATGAGTAGAACACTTTGTCTCGCTTCATCCAAAACCATGGATGAACGGTTAATGAAGTTGCCTTTTTTATCAAGTGATGAGAAAATGAGCTATCAAATTTCCATGAACCAAATCTATCATCTCATTTTAACAACCATAATTTTTTTACAAGGGGGCTAGCACAAAAGGAAAGGAGGGGCCGGCCACATATAGAAAAGGAGGAAGGTGAGTGTAGGAGCAAAGAGGTGACCACAAGGAATAATATCCTAAGCTTAACAAAAGGCATTAATGGAAAAGGTGACTCACTAATAACACCTCATCAACCATTAATGCAAATGAATGACTCACTAAACACTTCATCAACCTAGTCATCATCCAAGAAGCTTCCACTCATGACTCACCCTCATGAAAAAGATAAATCCACATTAAACCAAATGTTTAAGACGGGTGATAGAAAACTGGCAATTTCGAAAAGCGATCCCGAAATGAATTTCAGGATAAACCAGTAACAGTATAAACATACCCGCATTTGTATTATGACCGAATACAAATGCAACTGAGACAAAGATATTATATCTACACAGTATAATACATGGATCCGGCTTAAACCAAAGCCCACCAGTATTACCTGCCCGAAATATGACACGTGCGTAAACGCACGTACATTTTCCGAACCCTGCCATAAAACCATACGGCATCTACAACGTTTCACCCGAACTTGGGAAACTATCTGTGGGGGACTCTAATGACTCATCAGTACCTTGGCAGTGGGTTTAACCACAAGCCGTCAGCGGCACTAGCTGTGCGTAACGGCTGCCCATGTACTGACCTCAAGGGAAGCCGATGAGCGAACTCATCCTGAAACCCTACTGAGCCTAACAGGGACAATATACATACAGTCCGGTCCGTTCGTCTATGAGTATCGCATATCGGGCCTAGAGGGTTGGTAACGTCAGACCCCCAATAGCGGTATAAGTCGTGTCGGAGTGTAGCCCAGAACACTCTGAGATACTACTGGAGTACCTACTAGTAAATCTCCTGCCTCGGCCGAGGGTTTTGTGTAATGGCTCTCCTAGATACAGCGCGATCTCACCCCCAATACCGGGAGAGACGAATCCCCGGCCGATCCGCTCACTTGCCTCCATGTGGCTCGGGACTGTACCCAAAAAAGACCTGTTTGCACGACTCCTTTGAGCCGTGGTAGGGTAGAAATCAAAGCACAGTGGGAACTCACACGAGACAAATGACGACCTTGGGTCTATGAACTAACCTGTACACATGTCATCAGGGAACTGCTATCTGACGATAGGTATAAATACCAACTGCAGGTTCCCGGCGAGTCCTGTCCGGTGTACTCATAACCCAATGAGCACCTGTATACATCTTAAGTGATCCAACTGACACCAGTGGCTTGTGAGACCGGCCACCGCCCCTCGTCGGGGTCTCTACTATATACACTAGTCTACTCCGGAGTATCGATGCCCTGTCTCGAAACTCCCACGACTAGGGACCACTTTTAAGGATGTGCTTATAGACTACCCAACTCTCACGTATATGATCGCTATCATACTGTTGGTAGTCAAGCAAGATCATAAGGGCTCTATCAACGTGTAATAGTGATCAGTCACCTGAACCTATACACGACTGATAAAGGCAAACCAGATAGCATACTATCATCTCGAGTAAGACTGTCCTACCGGTATAGATCCTCCTCAATCATTGCAATCACGTGCCTGCGATCCAATAATTGACTTTGAGGGCACTATATCCAACACGAGCCCACTACAAGTATCCGGCCGGATGACGGGGAGTTAGTCCAATGTTGTAGGGCTGTCCCTAAGGGCGCGACTCGCCCTGACATATGCGACTTCCTAGAATGTCCAAAGCCACCGGCGGCTGCACGGGTATTGCGGCCATAGAAGGCCGAAGGAGACCCTCTGAAGTCCAGTTGACCTCCTCCACAGCGTAATTTATCGGAGGTGCATCTGCACAAGCGATCGCCGAAATAGACTCCGAGGGTGTCGCACAGGAAAAGCTCCATCGGCCCATGATAATTTGATCGTACCATTTACCCCATAAATGAAGACTCTTATGCTCCGGGTCATGGTCTTTGATCAGCGCAAAAACCTGGCGGTCTACGGGTGCTTCAGAGAATCCGCCTTCTGAGTGAATGAACGGGAAGGAGGTGTAGAAAGATATAGTACCTTCACAGAAAAGAACGAATTTTCATCCGCCAGTGCTATAAATTAAATTCTATTATAAGGTACTATAAATCCGTACCGCACTGCAATGCAGTCAAAAGGGACCAAAGGGGACCTACAAAATCTAGATGACAATTCATAATTAATAAAACAGTCTCATCATTGGATGAGGTTGTCATTAAATGAGGAAATCCTCAAGAGATTCTCATTAAATGAGAAATCCCTCGGCCAGAGGAGTAAAACTCCTATTGAGAGCAACGCTCTTCACTAGACAGACATCTGTCAAAGTCTAATGATGAAGGAATAAAATTCTTCAAGAAAATCCTAAGAGCCTTGCTTCGAGAAGATGATGGAATAATCCATCAAAAATAAAATTTCAATTTGATCTTCAAGATCCATGAACAAACTCTTTAGAGTTCTTCTATATGATTTGAAAGGAGCAAAGCTCCATTAATGGATTAAGAAATCATAAGCAAGATCCTTTTAGATTTGTGATTCCAAGAGAGCAAAGCTCTGTTAATAAAACCCTAAAAAGGATTGTCTTTAGATCAAAGATCTATGAAGAGCAAGGCTTTGTTAATGAGTGAAACCCTAAAATATGTTTCAAAAAGATTTAATCTTTTACCTAAAAATCTGACAGAGTTATGTCCTTAAGAAAATTCTTAAGAGGAAGAGTTGCGCTCTGAAGGAGAAAGTAAATTTTCAAGAAGGATTGAGGATGAACAGAAGTCATCTCAAGGGCCAAGGGTCCTATTTATAGGTACTAGGCGCCGTTTCAATTTCTCGGTTGATCCAAGAGTGGAGATGCTGCCACCGCTGCACCCACGTGTGGGCCCCGTGAGCGCAACGGGGGGGGCATTTGTTTCCCCAATTAGAGCAAAGCTCTGTTTAGAATTCAAAATTTGAATTCAAGCTGCGCTTTTATAAAAGCGTTGCGCTACAACTAGCGCACCCCGTGCAAAGCGCATAGGCGCTAGCGCTAGATGCGCTGCGCTACAAGTAGCGCACCACGTGCAAAGCACGTGTGCGCTAGCGCTAAGAGCGCTGTGCTCCAAGTTGTGCACCATGGGCAGAGCGCATAAGCGCTAGCGCTGGAACTAAATGTTCGTCACCGTTGGATCAAATATCCAACGGATATGATTAAATCATCAATTAACAAAAATGAAATTCTGTTGAATCTTTCCAAACAGAAAAGATTGTGCCCTGAATTTGGAACATCGTTGGATCAATGATCCAATGGTGATTAAAAATCACTAAAATACAGAACAAATTCTGTAAGGGGGAAAGATTTCCCAATCTTGTTAAAAAAAAAGAAGATTATCTTCTGTAAAACAGAAGCCCTTGGATCAAAGATCTGACGATGGGGAAATTCCCAAATCAATTAGAGAATAAATCTCTTTAACCGATTGATTAAATCAGCTTGCCATATATAAAGGCCCCGAGACTTCAAGTCCCAGAGAGAGCAACCCCCCCATAAACTTTGAGAAAATCTCAGGAAGAAGAAGAAGCTCTCGGTAAAAGAAGACAATTCTTTTCAAGGTAAAAAAGAATAGAAAGACGAAATCGTCTCAATATAAAAAGAAGTATTTACTTCTTTCACAGATCATAGATCTATAAGACAAATTGTCTTTCACAAAAGAGATTATGAACATCTCATTATAAAAGGGTGGAGAATTATCCAATTCTCTTAGGATTACAGATCCATAAAGGCAAAGCCTTTCATCAAAAAGAGATTGAAATATCTCCTATAAACCAAGAACTTTGTTCTTAGAATCTTGAGACAAAGTCTCTTATCAAAGAAAAGATAATGTTCAGAGCGCAAAGTTAGCCTAAGAAGAGCCTTAGTGCTCCTAATCTAAGAAGAGCCTTAGCGCTCCTAATTTAAAAGTGCCTTAGTGCTCTTCATCTAGCGCAAAGCGCTGCAGTGTCATAGCGCTTCAAACACAGCGCACTGCGCTCATTGGCTAGCGCTCAGCGTTAAGCGCGCCACGTGCTCCTCACGTGTGCGCTGCATTACTAAAAGCGCTTTGCGCTCATTATATGGCACCAGCGCCAAACGCCTCAACGCTTCAACTATAGCGCATCAGCGCTCTACATTTAGCGCAAAGAACTAAGCGCATTAGCGCTTCATATCTGACGCAAAGCACTAAGCGCATTAGCGCTTTAACCATAGCGCACTGCGCTCATCGACTGGCGCTAGTGCCAAGTGCGCCACATGCTTTTATGTGCGCTTGGACAGAACATAAACTATTCTTTGAATAATCCTGGAGTTATGATAAATGCACATCATTCAACTAAAGACAAAACATTGTCAGAGACCAAACCAATGCTTAGCATTTTTTAGGGGATTGGGCTCAAACAAACATCTAAAGACTCAAAAACAAATATTGAACATTATAATTGAATGGACTTAGCCCAAATTGGCCATAAGTCCTCAATTCAGATTAATCGAGTTCATATACTCATAAATCACAGAACTACAGGTCTCTCAACCCACATCGGTTTAAGGGTACATCTCTGAACTCCTCTGATATTTGTCGTTGTAATCCTTCAACGTCTTCAGAGAGGTGATGGGTCCCGACAACCATACATTTCATGGACTATGATGTCCTTAACCTGGACTGTAGGGTCCTTAAGCTCATGGACTATGATGTCTTTAACCTTGACTGTGAGGTCTTTAAACTCATGGACTATGATGTCCTTAACCTTGACTGTATGGTCTTTAAACTCACGGACTATGATGTCCTTAACCTTGGACCGAGATGTCCTTAAACTAACATTGGACTGTAATGTCCCTAAACTAATTATCTACCGCAATGTCCCTAAACTAAACAATAGAGCCCAATTGCCCTCTTGTTGGATCTAAACAATCCTGTTAAGTTGATCTTAGTCTAAAAATTAGACTAACGTATCCTTAACATACGTATAAGTTGATCTTAGTCCCAAATGAGACTAACGTATCCTTAAAACCAACCCCAAACCCAAATCTAAGAAGATACGGATTTGGACTAATCCACGCCCTACGGGCGACAACATAAATTAGTCTCCGTATACAATCCACAGGCAACCAAAAACAAACAAACAACCACGACACGAAGTGACCATCTGAAGAAGGAGAAAGTTGTTACCGCGACGCGGTAGCGTAATTAACTGCAGGGGATTGCGCCTGCAGGGAAGAGCGTCCCCACAATCAAAAACCCCTCAAATGAGGGGGAATCTGACGAAGTCTGCTATATCGGCCGCATCCGTTTAAACCTTCGATACATGGTGTCATAAATCAACTTGGCATTTTCGGAGAGGTGGACGGATAGCACCAATTAGCATCTGCCCCGAAATTCAGGCAAGACAGACCTGCGCGGTCCCGTCTCCGCGTTTCCGCGGGGAACAGATCGCTGCCTTAGAGTCTTTAACTCTCAGCGTTGGAGCTGCTTGCGTTCTCGTGCTTTGCACGTGAGGCGCTGCCTCAGAGTATTTTACTCTTGGCGCTGAGACAGTTGTAACATTCTTTGCATATGAAGTTTTTTCCTTCATTCTTTATTTTATTGTTATTATTTTATAAGGGGGCAAGTTTTGAGCCAAAATTTTTGTAGGAACATTACTATCTATAATGTGATATAATATTTTACTATTAAGTAATATACGTACCAACATCTCCTTCAACTCCTCGACGGTGATCTTTAAGACGGCAACATCATGCTCCAGACGTCACTTACGGGGGGTAGGGGAAGTAACCGCCGGAGTGGAGACCAACTTCATATGGGCCCTGTTAGGACCCAGTCCCCTGTCTCTCTCCCAACCTCTGTGGTGCCCTCCGTGTGCGGCGTCTGGGACCGGGGTCAGTAGCATAGGATCGGTCTGTCCATTAAAATCGATTACCGATGCCTCCGCCTGCTCCTATATCATTTAAATTTGAACTTATCAAAACAAAAATTTCATTCGAATTAGAATAAATGTTAACACTTACGCAATACTCCTAGGTAGCTGTGTCGAGGAATTGAAGCCCGCCCGTGGCGGGATCTGTCGAGATGCCGTGGATGGCAAGATACACGGTCAACACGTAACACCCTGCGCCAGGGTCTGAGCTCTCTGCAATTCGCCAAAAATTTACATATATTATAAAATAACTCTTAATATTGCATTATATCAAAATATATCTATTGTAATTTACCGATGCCTCCATGGCAGGAGTAATGTTTCTCGAGCCACCTGTGTAAGTAGGGCGACCCTTCTTCGCCGACTTTCTATTCTCTTTGTTTTGATCGGCATGTTTCTGTACAACACAATCAGATTTAGTTTTCTAATTAAGAAACAAAAAAAATTATATACTAAATAATGAATTACATTTAAATTACAAATTTTTTTGCGCTCAAAGTCATAATATTGGCACAAGAGAGGCCGTGTATCTACGTCGACTCTGGAAAAGGCCAGAGAATGTAGGAGAGCTGCTCTCTCCGCTTCGGGGGTCGCTTGTCATGACCTATAATTTAGCATGTGACCGGCACTTAAATCACGCAACGTCCAAAGGCGTAACGTAATTTAAGTAAGCCGAAGCCCAGAAAATCTAAACCTTTTTACGGAAAATAGTGGGGGTGCAGTTTTGAAATCAAGGTATAATGAAATAAAGTTTATCTATAAATGCATAACTAATGATATAAGAAAACGCAAGTAGAATGTACTAAAGTTGAGAACATTGTTCGTCTTTAAAAATTTGGGCAGCACCTCCCTTGTATATTTTAAACTGAAACCACATATACATGACAATAATAAAAGGCATCCCCAAGCGGGAGCTAGCTCTTCGCCAAATGGCGGAATCACAACTACGCAAGCAATGTATACGACGCCCAACAGCGAAGATCAACCCAGAAGGAATAATATGAATAAAGCAAGACATTTAATCCACACATAGCGAACATATCCCATCGCTCTAAGTCTCGCAACCACAAGCCCGTCTAAGTCTTACTAAATATACAAATACTAGTTTCTGATTGATGGAGTTTATCTAGATACAATAGGAAATAATAAATACAAGAGTGGGCACGATCCAATGTGTCCCACCAACCATAGCAAAACACCCAAATGTAAGCTGCGTGCCAGCAATACCGCTACTTATCCCAAGCGGCCAACCTGCAAGAACTGTGGCACAACGGGGGTGAGTTGCCAACTCGTGAGTAGAAAACATCAGCAGGTAGAAATCGAATAAAATAACGATTTCCTAGGTCACTATATCAAGAAGGTAATACTATGATTCCAGGGTGACCATGTATGCATATATGTCAACAATATAATCAATGCCAATGACATATACAAATAAACGTCTGAATCATATGCCTATATGCAGGTGGATATCATCCACGTGTCCATCAATGACACAATCAACATCATGGTACTTGAGTGTCCAACATCGACACTCGCAACATCATGAAGGAATATGCATGTATGTATGAAGATATCAACCAACGTGTGTCCATCAACGACACATCAAAATTATGGAACCTGGGTGTCCAACACCGACACTCGAAACATCATGAAACCCGTGTCCAGCATCGATACGTAAATCCTCATATCTCGGGCTCCGTCAGTCCGGATCATCCCATGGTCTCCGTCAGTCCGGATCGGCCCATATCCATCTCACGACTCCGGTCGGTATCCTCCAGATAATCGCCGGGTCCAAACTATCACCGGTAGGTAGTAGTCCCTCTGCCAGGCTCATCGTCTACTGCACAACATACCTTTCTTGCCCCGAGGTACCATACCGGGTCCACCATGTACCCGCAAACGGATCATCCATCTCCTCGAATCGGGTTTCTAAAACCAATCTCAGATTCGAGAAAACTCATGGTGGATGCCTCGAAATATCATATCAAGAGAAACCGGGTTTTTCAAACAATACATAATTTTCTTTGAAATATAACCACGGTTCTCAAATCCAGAATCTCATGAAAACAACATCTCAATGCGTATAATCATAAAGCATAATGCATGTAAACATAGAACGGAAATGTGAGCATATCAGTTTATCATGCAACATAGAATAGTGTATAATCATAAAGTATAATGCATGCAAACATAGAACGGAAATGTGAGCATATCAGTATATCATGCAACATAGAATAGTGATGTGAGCATATCAGTATATCATGCCAACGAGTCATGTGATAATACTGAAAGATTAAGAGTAATAGCATGATATAGCAATTTGACTGTGTAAGTGACATGCAATTACCGATGATGAAAGTGTGTGAGCCGGCAATTTGTAGGGTTGTATAGAACGACCACAAGGTTTGGGAAGGCATAAACCATGCCATTTTATTAAAATTTGGGGTGCTATGAAACCCCAACCAAGATCTTAACTAGAGAATTAGGGTTAATTTTGAATGTAAACAACTTTACATCTAATTGAGAGGGATTACAACCTTTGTAGTCCATTCCTTCGCTTCAAAAGCTCCGAGTTGTGGTCCCTTCGCTGCGATCATCAAGCTCCCAGAATCTAGAGAGGCTCCATGAGATGAATGATGCATCTTGCTTGAAGTCTTCGAAATCCAAGACGATCTACCTTGAGGAAACACAAACTCAAGCTAACTCTTCACTAATGTGGAATTAGTGAAGCTAACACTCTAATCTATATGGCTAGTATAGAATAGGATGATGAAGTAGGAATTTTTCTCTCTTTAGTTTTCTTTTTCTCACTTTATTTCATCACAAATGAAAAAGCTAGCTAGCTTTTTGAGGAATAAGAAGATGAAGTGATGAGCATAATTGTTGTGGGGTTAGAAATGCAACCATGGGTTAAGTATGTCATCCTTAACCCATGTAGAGAATTAACCATGAGCTATGGTTAAGGGTTGGGTTGATAAATATCTTAAGCTAGACAAAAAGAGTGGACAAAGTCAGACAAAGTCAAATAAATTCTACAAGCTTCTACAAGCTTTCAACAAATATCAACCATGACAAATATCCACAATATTTGAATTACTTAATGATAAATATAAACCCTAACATTAACCCTAGCATAGTTTAACTCTCACAAACCCTAGTTGCATATATAACCAAGCATGTTACAATTATACATATCACATATATATAATTTTGTAACAAAAGAAAAGAATACATTAAACATATATCACATATATATCAATGCATCCAAAATGAGAAAAAAAATTACTTAAGTGAGCTTATATTAGTTAATGTAATGTAATATATCACATATATATAATTATACATTAAATTCTCGCATCAATACTTGATCCGATAATCCGGCTATATCATATATAACCGACTAATATAAAATGTATCATTTCATCGAATCAACACTTGATCCGATGACCCGCTATATCACATATACCTAGCCGATATCTCATATCGCGAGAATAGAATACGGTATCACATACGCGTATCAATTTCGATCCCGGACATATCACATATGTGCTCCTACTCCGTTTTGCCTGAGCCAGGAAACCTCTGTGTAGGACACTAAAGACTCGTTAATACGCCGGCAGTAAGTGATGATTATATTAAACACCCACAAGCTGCAAGCGGTCAGTTAAACGTAACAGCCACCCGGGTATTGAGCGACCAAAAGATCAACAAGCAAGCCTGCATATACTCCTGTGAATCCAATCAGTAACACTACAGTACAGTCCGATCTCTCCGTCTGATATGTCGCATATCCAGTCTAGGGGTGGTAAACGCCAGACCCCAGTAACCGATAAGTCATGTCGATGTGAGGCTCATAACAGGTCGAGAAACTATTGATAACACTCACCAGTCGATCTCCATATTAGCCCTGGCCAGGGACTTCCAGTTATAGCCAATCGAACACGACGCAACATCAACCCCCAATACCGGGAGAGACGAAACCCCTCCTATCGCTCATCGCCTCCATGCGATTCGGGACTGTACCCAAAAGCCACCGTTTTGCACGTTCTCGTGAACGTGGTAAGCTGGAAATCAAAGCACAGTGGGAATCACACAAGACTCTACGACGATCTCGGGTCTACAGACTAACATGTACCAGTGTCACCAGAGAACTGCTATCTGATGATAGGTATAATACCATCTAGGAGTTCTCGGCGAGTCCGTTCAGTGTACCCAGTCTCCACTGAGCACCCGTATACCATCTTTGATGTCAAACACCAATGGATGTAGGATCATCCATCGCCCAGCATATGGGTCAAGATGCGCATACGCTAGTCTACTCTGGAGTATCGATGATCTGTCTCGATACACCCTCGACTAGGAACAATTATAGGATGTACTTGTGAACTACCCTGGCCCCCACTAGTATGATCCCCATCATAGTCCTAGTAGTCAAGTACATATCCTAAGGGCTTTATCAACATGTGATAGCAAGACAGTATCACAATACAAGTCAACATGTTAAGACAAAGAGCAACCAGATAGCATACTATCATATCGAGCAAGAAAGTCCTCTGTATATATATCCAAGCATCCACTATAATATACATATGTACAATAATGGCCTTTAGGCCATATACATAACTAACAATCTCCCACTTGCACTAAGGCCAGCTGTTGTAGTATCTCATACCCAACATCCCGAAGAGTCTCTCAAATTGTATCTGGGTTATGGCCTTCGTGAGTGGATCCGCAGTGTTATCCTTCGTATCAACTCTCCTGATCTCGATCTCCCGGCGATCAACTATCTTCCGGATCAGGTGATACCGCCTCAGAATATGCCTGGATCTCTGATGGGACCTGGGTTCCTTGGCCAAAGCCATAGCTCCATTGTTATCACAATACAGAGGTATTGGATGCTCAATGGACGGAACCACTCCAAGTTCAGTTATAAACTTCTTCATTCAGACAGCCTCTTTGGCAGCATCGTTGGCAGCGATGTATTCAGCCTCCATCGTCGAGTCTGCCACGGTTTTCTGTTTGGAACTCTTCCAACAAACCGCCTCTCCATAGAGGGTAAAGACAAATCCCGAGTGCGACCTAGAGTCGTCCTTATCACTTTGGAAGCTCGAATCGGTAAAGGACTCCACTTGGAGTTCTCCGTTACCATACACCAAGAACATCTCTTTAGTCTTTCTCAAGTACTTGAAAATGTTCTTTATAGCTGTCCAGTGATTCTCTCCAGGATCTGCTTGATACCTACTCACTACACTTAGTGAGTATGCTACATCGGGTCTGGTACATAGCATCGCATACATGATAGAGCCTACTGCCGAAGCATAGGATATCTCTTGCATGCGATCCCTCTCCAAATCAGTCTTAGGAGACATCTCTTTGGAGAGAGTGAGTCCAGAGATCGTAGGTAAGTTCCCACGCTTGGATTCTTCCATACTAAACCTCTTTAGTATGGTGTCAATGTACCTGGATTAGGACAATCCCAGTATCCTTTTAGATCTATCTCTATAGATCTTAATCCCCAAGATGCAGGAGGCATCACCTAGATCTTTCATTGAGAATCGTTGTGATAAGAAGAGCTTGACCGAGTGCGGCATAGGAACATCATTTCCTATCAAGAGTATGCCATCCACGTACAATACGAGGAAGACAATTTTACTCTCTGCAACCTTCTTGTAAATACAAGGTTCATCTATGTTCTTGATGAAGTCAAACTCTTTGACTACTACATCAAAGCAGATGTTCCAACTCCGTGATGCTTGCTTTAACCCGTAGATGGATTTAATCAGCTTGCACACCTTTTCGCTGCTCCCACTGTCTATGAAGCCCTCTGGCTGAGTCATGTACACGCACTCCTCTAAATCACCATTTAGAAAGGCGGTCTTAACATCCATTTGCCAGATTTCGTATTCATGGTATGCAGCAATGGCAAGTAGGATCCAGATGGACTTAAGCATAGCCACTGGAGAAAAGGTTTCATCATAATCCACACCTGGTCGTTGACGAAAACCTTTTCCAACAAGTCTAGCTTTGAAAGTCTCAACTTTTCCATTTACACCAAGTTTCTTCTTAAAGATCCATTTTCTCCCAATGGGTTTTACCCCTTCATGAGTATCTTCCAAAGTCCATACTTTGTTGGTGTACATGGATTCCATCTCAGATCGCATTGCATCCAGCCACTTCACAGAGTCCCCACTCGTGATGGCCTGCTCGAAACTAGTCGGGTCATCATCATCCATGATGCAGTCCTCGCTCCCACCATCAATGAGAAAACCGTAGTATCTCTCAGGTGAATGAGGAACCCTGCTAGATCGGCGGAAAGGCTGGGGTTCATTGGGAACTACTGAATCCTCTGGTTCCAATAAATCATCAGTTGCAGTTTGTGCTGCTGGAACTTCTTCCAGCTCTACCTCTTCGCCACTAATTTCTTTTACAAGAAATTCCTTTTCTAAAAAGGTGGCATATGGAGAAACAAACACTTTTTGTTCCTCACCGTGGTAGAATATATATCCATAGGAATCCTTTGGATATCCCACAAACTTACACAGAGCTGATCTTGCCTCGAGCTTGTCCGGATTTTGCTTTTTAACATAGGCCGGACAACCCCATATCTTAACTCGTTTAAGAGATGGTCTCTTCCTATTCCATATCTCATATGGAGTGGTAAGCACCAATTTGGTTGGAACTCTATTCAATAGGTATGCTGCTGTTTGAAGCGCATAACCCCAAAAGGAAATAGGTAACTCAGCGGTGCTCATCATAGAGCGCACCATATCTAATAAGGTGCGATTCCTCCATTCCGATACACCGTTGTGCTATGGTGTATAGGGATGTGTAAGCTGAGAGAGAATCCTATTCTCTTTAAGATAGTCCCGGAACTCATTGCTCAAGTATTCTCCTCCTCGATCAGATCGAAGGATTTTAATACTTTTACCCGTTTGGTTCTCGACTTCGTGCTTATATTCTTTAAATTTCTTAAAAGCTTCAGACTTGTGTTTCAACAGGAACACATGTCCGTATCTTGAGAGATTGTCAGTGAATGTAATGAAGTACGAGGAACCATTCCTGGCATGTGTAGACATGGGACCACATACATCACTATGTATCAGCCCTAAGAGCTCTGTAACTCTTTCTCCGTGTCCACTAAACAGAGTTTTGGTCATTTTCCCTTTGAGACATGACTGGCAAGTGTCATAAGATGAAAATTCGAACGAATTCAAATATCCATCCTTATGAAACTTAGCAAGTCGTGTCGTATTGATATGACCTAGTCTACAATACCACAAGAAGGATTCATTCATTTCTGAACTCTTCCTCTTGTGTGTGTTTTGTACGTTAAGAACTGTGGTTTGATCTAGAACGTATATGCCATTATTTAATGAGCCTGATCCAATCAACTTTTAATTCAGGAAGATATTCATAACATTATCCTGTACTACAAAATTATATCCATCTTTACTTAATAAAGAAACTGATATAAGATTTCATATCAAGGTCGGAATGTAATAGCATTCGTTCAGAATCAATGTATTACTATTTGGTAATATAAGGTGATATTCGCCAACTGCTTTGGATGCAACATCTACACCATTCCCTACTCTTACGGAATGATCACATTTTCCCAGTTCTCTACCTTTGCTTAGCCCATGCAACATATTGTATGTGATTTAGCGTGTAATTAATCCCGGCATACCGGGACGGGACTAGCTGATTGTATGTGATTTAGCTTGCTTGCGCTTTCAAAAGATGAATCAAAAATATTTATAACCACAATCAAGAACGGCGTCGCTTGGTAGCTAGCCGGTGAGTACGGGTCGGTCCACAGGGATTTTGTGTATTCTCAAATTATTCTACGAGTTAATTCCGATTATTGTCGGATTGATTAAATCTAAAAACTAAGTTGATCTAAATTAAAATCTTGCTAGGGTTAGGTTTAGTTTAGGTTTGGAAAGTCAATATTCCTCACCGCTTTCTATGCCCAAATTAAGATCTATTAGGTGTTATGGTAATAATTAATAAAGTGGATTAGTACCATCGGGAAGAAACGGTGTTTCTTTCTCTAGGTTCTTGTCCTTCCTTTCTTAATTCTTACCCTAACCTCCATGGAAAACACACTCAACCGGTCCTTTATACTACGGTATCACCGCTACCTCGTGGGATAGGGTGCCGTAGGGAGTGGTGTGTGCATGTATGCATGGAGTCCTATAAAAACGTGTGATGGGCAATAAAGGGGTGAGAGATCTTCATCTCTCAAGCCTTCCCCAAATCTAACCTTAACAAGTGAGGAGACTACTCGCTCATTAGGGAATTGAAAAATATTTCTAAACTATCTATCTAGGGCAGAGAATTAAAGATCTAACTAGGGCAGATAATAAAACTATACTAGGGCATAGAAATAAAATTTAAGTAGGGCGATGAAAAGAAAACTTACTCCTAATTTATTGATGGCTCTCTCCAAACATTTACACAGGAATTTTCAGATCTGAATTGATGAATAAAAAGAAGCATCCTTTATTTGATGGCTCTCTCCATACATAGAATTCTGAATTTTTGATCAATGAAAAGATGCATGACCTAATACAAGTATTTGGGTCTTTATTTATAAGACATAGAAAACCCTAGGTTTACAATCACCGCATGTATGCTTTTACAAAAATACTCCTAGAAAGACTAGTCAGCGCCGCCACACTTTATGGTAAAAAATTTCGCCACTACGGGCTATACCCGGCCGCGGAACCGCGGCCATAGGCCAGGTTTGGCCGCGGTTCCACGGCCAAACAGTGAGCTTGTATGCTGCAATTTCTTGTGCTGGTTCTGGTCTTGTTTGTCTTCCTATTTCTTTGGTTGGTTCTTCATAATATCATCCATTTCTTTTCCAGATCTCCACAGTGAGTAATGTAGTGGACTTTTACCATTTGCTTCGTGTCGAAGTTTTTAACCTTGCGCTGCCTTGTACTTTGTGAACTGATCTTCATGAGGGCTTGATCAAGATCCTTCTATTTGTTGGTCGTAGTCTCACTTTTGCATCGTCTTTTATCTTTTTCACTGTTTTTGTTCCAAGAACCTGTAACCTGTAACTATGTAGCAGACATGGGTCAAAAGCACCTATTTATTTGTAAAATGCATAAGAATGGGGAATATAATAATGCAAAATTACGGTATGAACAAATACCCCAAACTTATCTTTTTCTCGTTCTCGAGCAAACCTAGTTTTATTCTCAACAAAATCCTAACCTCACTTTCGTAGGGAAAACGCGATTGCACTGAGCTCGTGCAATAAGCCGTTAAACCTCTAGGTGTCCCTAGTAGGAGGAGTGTTGTCTCCTGAGGGTTTTCAGCGGATACTACCCACAAAATCCTATCAATTAGGCCCATTGACTTTTATTCTCCAATTAAGTTTTCCAACAAGGAATTCTATTATCTTCGACTCATAAATTATCCAACCGTATTTTTCACGTTTCCTTATCATTTAGCTTAAGATTATATATGTTCTGTGACTTACTTAGCTTTCAACATCTTTTAAGTTTTCCTTCTAGGGTCCTATCTCAACTTAGGAATTTTTATCATCTCTACTAAAGATACAAGTCCTATTCTTCATTCCTATCTCTTATCTAAATCCCAATTACATACCCCTACGTGTGTGTGTATATCATCCCTACACTTGGAAATTCAAATCAAGCTATCATACTCTTGTCCGCCATCCAAAGCACTTCTTAATTGGTGAATTTTTAGATGAATTTCGCTCACACATCCTTCATGGGACCGTTAATACTTCTTGAGGTACCAACAACCGATTATAAGATGTGTTTGCACATTAAAGCGTAATTTCTAGTTTTGTAACACCTAAGGCTTTAGCAGTGACTCCCAAACCAGTTGGTCTAAGGCACTAGGTGATGAAGCACCCTCGCTAAATATTTTTCTATTTTTGTAGCCATAAGTAATTACAAAAACCAGTGTTCATTTTTTTCTTTATTCACACTTGTATTTTTTTTTCTTCGTACTAAGGACTTAAGACGAGAGCATTTCAAGGTCTCTCCTACTATTCCAAGTTTCAAGGTTCGTGTTTGTGCAATTTGTAGGGTATATATTTTCAGAATTTAGACTTAAGCTAGGAATTATTTTTCAAACTTATATTTTAATAAAAATATCAATACTCTTCCTTTATCTTGACTTAGCCCAAGAAGTGAACTCAAAATTTGCCTATTTCTAAATAAACTACAAAGACATATATTTTCTACCGTTAAATTTCAAGAAAGGTTATTTTTAGGGTTTTTAATTTATTAAGTCTAAGATCTAGTTGTTCCTAACTATTTAACCTATTTGTCAAACTCAAGTCAAATAAGGCCAAATTTGAATACTTTAAGTTTTATATTTTTTTTTTAAATTTTCAATTTTTGTGGGTTTTTCTTTTTCTATTTTTTTTTATTTTTCAATTTTTTCAATTTTTATGATTTTTATATAAGGATGCAAATGCAAAAATATACATATGAATGCGAAGGAAGAAACTTACCGAGCATACCCCCAAACTTAAACTGGACAGTGTCCTCACTGTCAGGCTGCACCAAATGAGTCGAAAATGTCGGCAATTTCCTGCTTATTTTTTTTTATATTGTAATCATATTTACAAATGATACACACCCCCAAACTTATTTGAAATAAAGTTTTGGAAAAAAATGATCAAAAATTTGGGGGTAAAATGGAGGAAAATCATCGGTGTAAATCGGCTCCTGCAAAAACGGGAGCTCCTCCGACGGGTCCGCAGTGAGGAACGGTTTCAATCGATATCCATTTAGTTTAAATAAAGTACCGTCCTCCAGATTTTCAAGATCTACCGCACCGTGCGGATATACGGTGCATACTAAAAAGGCCCTTTCCACCTAGATCGGAGCTTGCCCGGGTGAAAATGTAACCGAGTGTCATAGAGTAAAACCTGTTGACCAGGTTTAAACGTTTTGCGCATAAGATGTTTATCATGGAACACCTTAGTTCGGTTTTTAACAATGACAGCATTATCATATGCCTCATCCCGCAGCTCTTCTAGTTCGTTTAATTGCAGATTTCGATTACTGCCCGCATCTCCCATTGATAAATTCAACTCCTTGATCGCCCAAAATGCCTTGTGCTCAATCTCAACTAGGAGGTGGCAAGCCTTCCCATAAACAAGCCGGTATGGAGACATACCAAGATCGGTCTTGTATGCAGTACGGAAAGCCCATAGTGCATCGATCAGTTTGAGTGACCAATCTTTACGATTTTTAGAAACCGTTTTCTCCAAGATTTGCTTAATTTGCCGATTCGAAACCTCGGCTTGCCCACATGTTTGGGGATGGTATGGCATTGACAGTTTGTGTGTAATGGAATATTTGCGCATTAAGGACTCAAAAGTCTTATTGCAGAAGTGAGATCCATTATCACTTATAATCGCTCGAGAGTGCCCAAATCGAGAAAAGATATGTTCTTTAAGAAATCGAACGACAACCTTGTTATCATTCATTCGGCTAGGCACAGTCTCGACCCACTTTGACACATAGTCAACAGCCAAAAGAATATACGCATTCCCAAAGGAATTGGGAAATGGTCCCTTGAAGTCAATTCCCCAAACATCAAAAATATCCACAACCAAAATTGGTTGGAGCTGCATTTCGTTTCTCCGCGATATCCGGCCCAAGTGTTGGCACCGGGAGCATGTCTTGCAGTATTCATATGCATCATTAAAGAGTCGTGGCCAATAGAAACCACACTGCAAGATTTTCTCGGCTGTCTTCTTTGGGCCAAAGTGCCCGCCACACGCTTGATCGTAGCAAAAAGATAGCACACTCTTAAACTCATTTTCAAGTACACACCGACGAATGATTTGGTAGGAACAGTATTTAAAAAGATACGGTTCATCCCAGTAAAAATGCTTTACTTGGGACAAGAATCGGAGTTTATCCTGTTTCGACCAATCTTTAGGTATCAAGCCAGTGACCAAGTAGTTTACTATATCAGCGAACCATGGTTCGCAGGACACGGTTAAGAGTTGCTCATCAGGAAAAACATCTCTGATTGGAATTTCAAGTGTAGGCGAAGAAGGAAGTCGTGAAAAGTGATCGGCCACTACGTTTTCACATCCTCTTTTGTCCCTTATGACAAGGTTAAACTCTTATAGCAAGAGGATCCAACGTATTAGCCTCGATTTAGCATCCTTCTTCGCAAAAAGGTGGCGAAGAGCTGAATGGTCCGTATACACAATAACTGGAGAGTCGATTAAATAAGGCTGGAATTTTTCAAGTGCAAACACAACGGCTAAAAATTCTTTTTCTATTGTTGTGTAGTTTAGTTGGGCCTCATTTAGTGTTCGGCTAGCGTAATAAATCACGTGCGGCATCTTATTAATATGCTGTCCAAGAACAGCACCAATGGCAAAATCTGATGCGTCGCACATAATTTCGAAGGGATGCGTCCAGTCTGGAGATGAAAGAATGGGCGCAGAAATGAGAGAGTGTTTCAATGACTCGAACGCTTCCATGCAAGTTGAGTCAAAATCAAATGTTGTGTCCTTGGCTAATAAGAGAGTCAAGGGTCTAGCAATCTTGCTAAAATCTTTGATGAACAGTCTATAAAAACCGGCATGACCAAGGAAAGCTCGGATGTCTTTGACGCATTTAGGAGGAGGAAGATTGGAAATGACTTCAATTTTGGCTTTATCAACCTCTATGCCGTTTTGCGAGATGACATGTCCTAAGACAATGCCTTCTCATACCATAAAGTGGCACTTCTCCCAATTTAAAGTTAGGTTCTTATCCTACAGCAGGTAAGAACTGCGTCAAGGTGTAGCAAACACTCATCGAAGGAGTCACCAAAAATGAAGAAATCATCCATAAAGATCTCCAAAAACTTTTCAACCATGTCTGAAAAGATCCCCATCATACACCGCTGAAATGTAGCGGGTGCATTGCATAACCCAAAATGCATGCGACGATAAGCAAAAGTGCCAAAAGGACAAGTAAATATGGTCTTGTCTTGATCCTCTTTGGTGATAGGGACTTGGTTATAGCCGGAATAGCCATCCAAAAAGCAATAGAACTCGTGCCCAGCCAATCGTTCTAGCATTTGGTCAATGAAAGGTAAAGGAAAGTGGTCTTTCCTTGTCGCGGCATTGAGTTTTCTATAGTCGATGCAAACTCGCCACCCAGTTTGGGTGCGAGTGGGTATTAACTCATTTGCCACATTGGTTATGACCGTAATGCCCGATTTCTTTGGCACAACATGAATGGGGCTAATCCACTGGCTATCCGAGATAGGGTAAATGATACCACTATCAAGACATTTAACAATCTCCTTCTTGATAGCCTTTTTCATTATGGGGTTGAGGCGTCTTTGTGGATCCCTTACCGGCTTTGCATCATCCATCAAGTGTATATGATGTTCAACTATGAGGGGACTAATCCCCTTGATGTCCGCCATAGACCAGCCAAAAGCTTGTCGATTATTTTGTAAGACCACTAAAAGGGCCTTCTCTTGCTCGAGAGCTAGAGAGGCCGATATGATAACGGGAAGGGTCTCATTCTCACCTAGATAAGCATATTTAAGGTGCGACGGCAAAAGCTTTAGTTCGAGTTTAGGAAGTGAAACAATTGATGGCAACAATGGTGTAACTGTTTCAAACTCGAAGGATTCCATTAACGGTTCAAATCGAGTGTACGCAATCGAGTCGGATGGTTCAACTAACTCATCCGAAAAAGCAAAAGACTCAAACTCGGGTGGTAAGTCTTCAAAATCGTCTACAAAGGTGAAACACTCATAATCGTTGTCCGGCGTGAAAGCTGTGTCGGATTCTAGGAGGAACGCACTAGAGGCGTCAACACTGCTGTGATCAAACATAAAATTTTCGAACTTACAGTCCTCCTCCGCGATCTCATTGATCGAGCAAACATCAAGTACGCTAGAATTAGGCTCGGAAGGCTGATTTTCCAACTTAAAAATGTTGAGTTCAATTGTCATATTGCCAAAAGATAGATTCATTGAACCATTACGATAATTGATCACCGCATTAGAAGTCGCAAGGAATAGTCGGCCAAGTATCACCGGAATTTGACTCCGGGAGTTAGCTACAGGTTGTGTATCCATAACAATAAAGTCAACGGGGAAAATGAAATCCCCTACTCTAATTAACACATCCTCCAACTCTCCCCTAGGATGGGTGATGGATCGGTCGGCCTTTGGAGAGTACAATGAGTGGGCTTAAGCTCTCCAACGCCTAATTGCTCGTACACAGAATAAGGTAGAAAATTGACACTAGCACCAAGATCTAATAGTGCTCTATTGATGTTCTTGTCCCCAATTGTTATCGAAATAGTAGGACAACTGGGGTCCTTGTGCTTTTGGGGTAAAGATTGGACAAGAGTATCGCTAACAGCACTGGCCACGAAAACTTTCTTTGGTACTTGTGACTTCCTTTTCTTGGTGCATAAGTCCTTTAAGATTTTTGCGTATGAGGGAACTTGTTGGATTACATCCAAGAGAGGGATATTTATGCTAACCTGTTTGAACAACTCTAGAATCTTCTCCATTTGTGGAGTTGGTTTATTGGATCTCAACCTGTTTGGAAAAGGAACATTTTGAAAAGTTGTTGAGTCCAATTTTTGCGGATCAGATTGTGGAGTTGGAACGGATCCCCGTGTAGATGTGTTCGTGATGTGAGAAGTGGGTCCGTTCGAGCAAGAAGAAGTAGAGCCTTGTGAAGGATAGAGAATAGGCTCTAACGAAGAAGAAGAAGAAGAAGGTGAAAAAGATGAAGAAGGACCACCGGCAGGGGTGTCATTGTTAATACCCACATTATTGTACAACACTTTTCCGGATCTCAACGTGGTCACAACATTTACATTATGATTCTGCTATTCATATGCAACATGTGCGTGACCGGGATTTGGCAGTGGTTGAGATGGAAGCTTTCCTTTTTCTCACTCGCTCAACGCAGCATTGAGTTGTGCAATTTGTGCCTCAATAGATTTGATGCTTTGATCGTGGGAGGCACTGTTTTGCACCAAAGATTGAATAGAAGTCTCCAACCTTACTGCAGATTGTGTAGATTGCTTTAGGAACGTATCTAGACTTCTTTCTAGCGAGTTAACCTTATCATTATGAGGTTGAACAAAGTTGTTTTAAGGGTAAGAATTGTTGGGCACAAAATTGTTCATTTGATTAGGGTAAGGTTGGAAAGGTTGCTGGAATTGAGTTTGTGGAGGTGCTTGTTGTTGTGGAGGATGAGACCTTTGAAAGTTGTTGTTTCCTTGGAATTGTTGAATTTGATTCCAAGCGAAATTTGGGTGACTCCTCCAACCCGGATTGTATGTCGAAGAGTATGGATCATTTCTCTGTCGTTGCTGAAAGAAAGCATTGACTTGATCATGTCCTTGAGCAGATGGATTGTAAGGACACTCTTCGGTGAGATGTGATGGATCCGAACAACAAGCACAAACAGTTCGTGGGGGCACAACAGGGGCTGGAGAAGGCGATGAGATTTTGGTTTCAATTGCTTCTAGTTTTTTCATAAGTGCGGCCATCTCGGCCTTCATAGCAATCGACATATCTAGTTGATGTATGCCTGCCCTAGACTGACCAATAGAAGAAGATGAGGTGGTCTTGGTGCTCTCCCACTGAAGTGTTTGTTCAGCAAGATCTTCGAGAAACTGCCACGCTTCCTCACTAGATTTGGTTAGAAAGTGACCTTGACAAATGGTTTCTAGCAACTGCTTCGTTGCCGGGTTTAATCCCTCGTATAATGTTTGGCAAAGTTGCCAATTTCGATCCCATGGTGAGGGCATTGAACCAGTAGGTCTTTGAATCTTTCAAAACACTTCCAAAATGGTTCGGAAGGAAGCTGAGGAAATTGTATAATCTCATTGCGAATTCTTGCAGCCTTGTAATGAGGATAAAACTTTTTAAGAAAAGTGTAGGGTTACTAGGCACTCTAACAAGGGTTAAGAAGGCATCAACCATGCCCGATTAAAATTTTAGCCGTGCCGAACAACCCTAAACATGATCTTTGCTAGATTATTAGGGTTTCACATGCAAGTAAATATCATTACAACTAAGCGAATACGAAATACAACCTTTGTAGATCGGTTCTTCACTTCATAAGCTCCTTGTTGTAGTCCCTTCGCTGTGATCATCTAACTCCCGGACTCTCGAACGGCTCCATGAGAAGAGGGCAACGGTTTTGCTTGAAGTTTTCAAGGCCGAAGATGATCTACGTCGAGGGAATACGAACTCAAGCTACCACTTCACAAAAGTGAAGCAAACACCCTATACTAAAGTGCTAGTCTAGTAGAGGATGGTGAAATAGGAAATGGGTACACTTTAGAATTTCTTTTCTCACAATATTTCTCTCTCTTTATCAAACCCTAGCAAGAATTTGAAGGAAAAAGAAGATGAGCTCCAAAATGAGAATGAAAACTAAAAGAGAGAGAGAGCTAACCATGGGTGAGTGAGTATCATATACTAACTCATGTAGAGACATAACCATGGCTAATTCTAATGGTTGGGTTAACTAAATATCATAAGTAAAACAAATTGAGTTGAATTTGTCAAAGCACTAAAAGCTTCTACAAGTTTCATGCACTTAACAAATATCAATCAATTTAGATTTACTTTAAATATAAAAAAACCCTCCACTAAAATTAGAATGGTGTATGTCTTATACACCCATGTCATGTGTATCAACAACCATGATGCAAAAAGAAAACACATTTTAATATATATCACATATATATTAATGTTGTGCACATGTGAGAAAAAAATCCTTAATTGAACAAATGTTAGTCAATGTAAATTAGTATATCTAATATACAATTATACACTAAATTATTAAATCAACACTTGACTTAATAATCCGGTCATATCTCATATAACCGACTAATATCCAATGTATCGACTTATCGAATCAACACTTGATTCGATAACCCGGCTATATCACATATAACCGACCGATACAAAAAGTCGCGAGAATAGAATACGGTATCACATACATGCATTATTCTCAGTCCCGCACATATCACATACGTGCTCCTATTTCGTTTTGCCTGAGCCAGTAAAACCTCTATGTAGGACTCTAAAGACTCGTCAATACGCCGGCAGTAAGTGATGATCACATCAAGCACCCACAAGCCGTCAGCGGTACTAGCTGGACGTAACGGCTACCCGGGTATTGAGCGATCAGAAGATCAGCAAGCAAGCCCGCTCCAACTCCTGTAAAAGCCAAACAGTCACACTACCGTACAGTCCGGTCTCCTCGTCTGATATGTCGCATATCAAGTCTAGGGGTGGTAAACGTCAGACCCTAATAACCGATAAGTCATGCCGATATGAAGCGCATAACGGGTCGAGAAACTACGGGTAACGCTTACCAGTAAATCTCTAAACCAGCCCTGGCCAGGGACTTCCCTGTTATGTCCAATCGAGTACAGCGCAACATCAACCCCCAATACCGGGAGAGACGAAACCCTTCCTATCGCTCATTGCCTCCATGTGACTCGGGACTGTACCCAAAAACCACCGTTTTGCATGCCCTCTTGGACGTGGTAAGGTGGAAATCAAAGCACAGTAGGAATCACACAAGACTCTATGACGATCTCGGGTCTACAGACTAACCTGTACCAGTGTCACAGAACTTCCATCTGACGTGAGGTATAATACCATCTGGGAGTTCTCGGCGAGTCCATCCAGTGTACCCAGTCTCTACTGAGCACCCGTATATCATCTCTGATGTCAAACACCAATGGATATGGGATCATCCATCGTCCATCTATATGGATCGAGAAGGTATACGCTAGTCTACTCTGGTATATCGATGCCCTGTCTCGATACACCCACGACTAGGGACATTAAAGGATGTACTTATGGACTACTCTGTCCCCACTAGTATGATCTGCATCATAGTCCAGGTAGTCAGGTACACATCCTAAGGTCTTTACCAACATGTAACAGAGAGACAATCAGTGTACACGTTAAGGTAAAGAGTAACCAGATAGCATACTATCATGTCGAGCAAGAAAGTCCTCCCTATATATGTCCAAACATCCACTAGAATATACATCTCATGTATAGTAATGGCCTCTAGGGCATACATATAACTAACAATCTCCCACTTGCACTAGGGCCATCTGATAACAGTGGTTGTAGTATCTCATACTCAACCATCCCATAAAAGTCTCTCTCTGGGAAAAGGCCTTTGTGAGTGGATCCGCCGTGTTGTCCTCTGAGTCTACTCTCCTGACCTCGATCCCCTGGAGATCAACCATCTCCATGATCAGGTGACACCGCCTTAGAATATGTATGGATCACTGATGGGACGAGCGTTCCTAGGCATAATCCACAACTCCATTGTCTCACAATGGTAGGAACGAAGTTCATCTCATGAACTAATATACACCCAGACTGCCTCTATGGTAGCATCTTTGGTAGCCATGTATCCAGCCTTTATCGTCTAGTATGCTACGGTATCTAGCTTGGAACTCTTCCAACATACCGTCCCTTTACTGAGGGTAAAGGCAATGCCTGTGACTGACATTCAGTCGTCCTTATCACTCTGGAACCTTTCCAGTGATTCTCCCCAGGATCGATTGATACCATCTTACTACAACTAGTGAGTATCCTAACATCCAATTAGATCTATCTCATAGATTCAAAACCCAGGATTTAGGAGGTATCACTTTGATCCTTTATGGAGAATCCTTGTGATAAGCGAAGATTGACCGAGCGTAGCATAGGAAACTACTTCCCTATCAAGAGTATGTCATCCACGTACTCTACGAAGATCATCACCATACTCTCTACTACCTTTTTGTATATACAAGGTTCATCTACCATTTTGATGAAGTCAAACTCTTTGACTACCACATTAAAACAGACGTTCCATCTCCGCGATGCCTGCTTTATCACACAAAACATCTTGCACATGTTTCCGCTGCTCCCACTGTCTACGAAACTTTCTGGCTGTGTACTTATAGACGCTCTCCAAATCAACATTTAGAAAAGCTGTCATGACACCCAACCACCAGATATCGTAGTCATGGTATGCAGCAGTGGCAAGTAGGATCTGGATGGACTTAAGCATAGCTTTGAAAGTCTCAACTTTTCCATGTACACCAAGTAATCTTCTCAAGATATACTTTCTCCTGATGGGAATTTAACCCTTCAGATAAAGCAACCAAAGTCCATACTTTGTTGGTGTATAAGGATTCCATCTCAGATCTCTAAGCATCCAGCCATTCTTACAGAGTCCCACTCCTGATGGCCAGCTCGAAAATAGTTGGGTCATCATCTCATGATGTAATCCTCGCTCCCACTGTCATAGAGAAACCTAAATATCTCTCAGGAGGATGAGGAACCCTACTAGATCGGTGGAGAGGTTGAGGTTCGTTGGTTACTATTGAATCCTTCGGTTCTACCAAATCATATGTTGTAGTTTGTATAGCTGGAACTCCTTCCAGTTCTAGCTCATGACCACTAATTTCTTCATAAGAAATTCCCTTTCACAAAGGTGGTATGTTGAGAAACAAAACATCTTTTGTCCCTTGGTTAGGTAGAAGATATTCCCTTGCATATGCTTGGGATATCCAACAAACTTCCACAGATCTGACTTTGCCTCGAGCTTGTCTGGATTATGCTTTTAGACATAGGCTGGACAACCCCAAATCTTAACTACTTAAGATATGGGCTCTTCCCATTCCATATCACATATGAAGTGGTAGGCAACTGATTTGATTTGAACCCTATTCAATAGGTATGCAGCTTCTCAAGTGCATAACTCCCAAAAGGAAATAGGAAACTCAGTAGTACTCTATTATAAAGCACACCATATCACATAGGGTGCTATTGCTCCGCTCCGATATACCATCGTACTATGGTGTATACGGAGGAGTAATGCTAAGAAAGAATCTCATTCTCCTTTAGAATAGTCCAGGAATTCCGTGCTCATGTATTCTCCTCCTTGATCACATCAAAGGACATAATACTTATACCCGTTTTTGGTTTTCTACTTCTAACTTATATTCTGTGATTATCTCAAAAGTTTCGGACTTGTGTTTCAACAGAAATATATGTCTGAATCTTGAGAGATCATCAGTGAATGTAATGAAGTACAAAGAACCGGTCTTGGCATGTGTAGACAGAGGACCTTCATACATCAGCATGTATCAATCCCAAAAGTTCACCAACTCTTTCTCTGTTTCCAATAAACAGAGCTGTGGTCATCTTATCTTTGTGACATGACCGGCAAGTTTCACAAGATGTAAATTCAAACTAATTTAAATATGCATCTAGATGTAACTTCAGTTAGTCAGGTCGCATTGATATGACCTAGTCTACAATGTCTCAATAAGGATTCGTCCATTTCTGAACTTTTCCTCTTTTGTGTATTCTGTATACTAAGAACTGTAGTTTGATTTAGAACGTCAATGCTTTTAGATAACGTGCCTAAACCGATCAACTCTTGATATAGGAAATATTCAAAACATTATCCAACAATACAAAATTATATCCTTCTTTACTAATAAAGAAACTGATATGATATTGTATATCAGGTTCGGTATCTAATAACATTCATTCAGAATCAATGTATTTGCTAATACAGGGTGATAGTGACCAACAGACTTGGCTGCAACACTTGGACCTTTTCTATCTCATGAAACTTATCACCCGTTCTCAGTTCTCTACCTATCTGTAGCCCATGTAACAAATATATTTGCGGGATCCTGATCCGGTATCCCATACCCAGGACGTAAAGGATATTGAGAAACAGTTCTCTGTGATGAACACACCCGAAGATGATGCATCAACATGCACTTTCTTCGTTTGGGCGGCACGGGAATTCTGGTAATCTCCTATTTCCTGCTCTGTCTTATAACATTTATAAGTTGGAGCGGGACCAACATTCCCCAGCTCAGTATAACAAGCGGGTCCGGTCAATACATCCGTATTATTATCTTGATTAAGGCGTGATATGGTCGCTACCTGGAGAGAGAGAGAAGAAAACACTCAGCGTATGCTCTTGCAAGATTAGATTGGTTATTATTTTATCTAATCATGATGGCTCCCACTGTTTTTATCAAATCTTCCTTCAAACCCTAAAAGGAAAGAGTAGCCGGGATTAATTACACCCTATAATTTCGCCAATCTTTCAGCCAGGCCAGTGTCGGTACTTTGAGGGAGGTTCCCCGTGCTTTCGCACGGACCTAATTAAAGTAAACCTCGTTTTCCCAGAGGCGTAACCCCGTTGACACCTTTCTAGACACCTACTTGATCGGCTAATTGTCCTGTGTAAAACTCTCCCAGGAGTAACAATTAATCGCAGTGGGTTTCGGGATCCAACTATCTCATAGAAGGTATGCAATCTCATTGAAAATTTCAAAACTTGAAATTCCCGATAATATTTTGCCCCTAACGTGCTATGACCTTGACGAAAGCCAACAAACTATAGCCCGCTAGTCAAGTTCAACCCGTACATATATTTGAAGGAGGAAGAAGATAAGCTCCAAAATAAGAATGAAAACTAAAAGAGAGAGAGAGAGCTAACCATGGGTGAGTGCGTATCATATACTAACTCAGAAATGGAGTGATTTTGAGGTTTTCATTAGTTTTGCTAAAGAGGTCACTCCTGGTGAAGAGATCCCGGCTCTTTCCTCATCGAATAAGGTGCAAGACATATCATATATATCACTATGCAAAGCAAAACTCTAAAAGCAATCAAAAGACAAACCGAGTGTTGTAGCATCTGCCAGTTTTGCTAAAGAGGTCACTCCCGGTGAAGGGATCTCGGCTCTTTCCTCATCGAATAAGGTGCAGGATATATCATATATATCACTATGCAAAGCAAAAACTGTAGCTACCCTTTTTGAAAAATTTGATTCTACAACATCTTTTAGGTTTCTTTTCTTTCATTAATCATATTAATGAAGTCCCATCATTTAAATCACCTAAACATCACAGATAAATACGACGTACACTTATGCCATCCGCATTCGTCTCGATGTCCCCTCGTGCACCGTTAGGTTAGGTAACTAACGGCAAAGCGGGGCAGGGCTAGTGCGGGTGTAAAACATAAGTAACATCTATATAATATATCATATATACTATATACAGTATCTATCACAACATATCAAATGATCACATCACAGATATCGCAGCAGAAGAAATATATGAAATAATGGATATACTAGGAAGTCCGTATTTTATTTTGAGCCTCTATAAAACACGGATTCCACGGTCGCGATTGTTTACCCCAATCAGAGCAAAGCTCTGTTCAAATTCCAAGGCGGGAGATGAAGCAACGCTTCTGCTTCCCCAATCAGAGCAAGGCTCTGTTTTCAAATAAAATTCAAATTTTAATAAAGAAGCAACGTTTCAGCTGACCTGCGCTCTGCGCTGAGCAACACGTGGCAGCGCAGATACGTGGCAGCGCAGTTGCGCTGGCGCAGTCGCGCTGCGTTCTGCGCTGTGCGACACGTGTCAAGCGCTGGGGCGTTTGCGCCAAATAGAATTAAAATTCTAGTAAGATCCTTCTGTTCTTATTAAAACAAGAAGATTGTCTTCTGTAAAACAGAAGCCCTTGGATCAAAAGATCCAACGGTGGGGAAAATTCTCCAAATCACTCAGAGAATGATCTCTTTAACAAACTTAACAAATCTATGGGCACTATATAAAGACCCCTAGACCCCAACTCAAAACATCATCAACATTGTGAAAGATCAAGAACTTCAAAATAGAGAGAACTTTGAAGAAAATTCAAGAAAAAGGTAAAAACCTTTATAAAATAGAAGAATTTCTTCTGAATAGATCACTGATCTAAGAACAAGATCAATGATCTTCAATAAAAAAATAAAAAAATAATAACAGTGCCTTGCACTTTTTATTCTTGAATCCAAAATTGGATCAAGTTATTGAAACAGTGCCTTGCACTTGCACAACTGCACTGTTGCGCTCCTGAGTTGGCGCAAGCCACCAGAGAGCGCCACGTGTCAGCACCAGGACCACTTGCACTATGCGCTTTTAAGATAGAGTATTGCTCTCTGAAATTGGCGCAACTCACCAAAGCGCGCCACATGTCAGCATCGCAAGCGCAGCACACTGGCGCAACTCACCAAAGCGCGCCACATGTCAGCATCGCAAGCGCAGCGCACTGGCGCAGCGCACTGCGCTTGCGCGACACGTGTCACCACCACAAGCGCTTGCGCTCAATGATTGGCGCAAAGCGCCTGACAAATGCACTGCATTGTTTACTGAAGGGCCAGGCCTAAATCAAAAAGGCCTAGCAGGCCAAAATAAAATGCAATGCATTAAAGAGGCAGAGCCCAAACAAAATAAAAATACAATGCATTAAAAGGGCAGAGCCCAACCAAGATAGATGCTCTGCATCATTTATACAAAGGGCATAACCCAAACAAAATAGATGCTCTGCATCATTTATAAAAGGGCAGAGCCTAAACAAAACAAAAAATGCAGTGCATTATTAAACATGGGCAAAGCCCTAGCACAGGTCTAACAGGCCAACCACAAATAAAAACGTTGAACATTCTCAACTGGACTTAGCCCAATCATGGCCGTAAGTCCTCAAATTAAATTGACTGAGCACGGCTGCTCTCTTAAATCAATTTACACCTGGTTCAAGGGTACATCTCTGAACTCCTCTGACACCTATCGTTGTAATCCTTCAACGACGTCAGAGAGGTGACGGGTCCCGACGGCCATATATTCTATGGACCCCCATATATTATATGGCCGTCGGGACCCGTCACCTCTCTGACGTCGTTGAAGGATTACAACGATAGGTGTCAGAGGAGTTCAGAGATGTACCCTTGAACCAGGTGTAAATTGATTTAAGAGAGCAGCCGTGCTCAGTCAATTTAATTTGAGGACTTACGGCCATGATTGGGCTAAGTCCAGTTGAGAATGTTCAACGTTTTTATTTGTGGTTGGCCTGTTAGACCTGTGCTAGGGCTTTGCCCATGTTTAATAATGCACTGCATTTTTTTTTTGTTTGGGCTCTGCCCTTTTATAAATGCTGCAGAGCATCTATTTTGTTTGGGCTCTGCCCTTTGTATAAATGATGCAGAGCATCTATCTTGCTTGGGCTCTGTCCTTTTAATGCATTGCATTTCTATTTTGTTTGGGCTCTGCCCTTTTAATGCATTGCATTTTATTTTGGCCTGCTATGCCTTTTTGATTTGGGCCTGGCCCTTCAGTAAACAATACAGTGCATTTGTCAGGCGCTTTGCACCAATCATTGAGTGCAAGCGCTTATGGTGGTGACACGTGTCATGCAAGCGCAGTGCGCTGCGCCAGTGCGCTGCGCTTGCGATGCTGACACGTAGCGCGCTCTGGTAAATTGCGCCAATTTCAGAGAGCAATGCTCTATCTTAAAAGCGCATAACGCAAGTGGTCCTGGTGCTGATACGTGGTGCTCTCTGGTGGCTTGCGCCAACCCAGGAGCGCAACAGTGCAGTTTTGCAAGTGCAAGGCACTGTTTCAATAACTTGATCCAATTTTGGATTCAAGAATAAAAAGTGCAAGGCACTGTTATTATTTTTTTTTTATTGAAGATCATTGATCTTGTTCTTAGATCAGTGATCTATTCAGAAGAAATTCTTCTATTTTATAAAGGTTTTTACCTTTTTCTTGAATTTTCTTCAAAGTTCTCTCTATTTTGAAGTTCTTGATCTCTCACAATATTGATGATGTTTTGAGTTGGGGTCTAGGGGTCTTTATATAGTGCCCATAAATTTGTTAAGTTTGTTAAAGAGATCATTCTCTGAGTGATTTGGGGAATTTTCCCCACCGTTGGATCTTTGATCCAAGGGCTTCTGTTTTACAGAAGACAATCTTCTTCTTTTAACAAGAACAGAAGGATTTTACTAGAATTTTAATTCTGTTTGGCGCAAACGCCCAGCGCTTGACACGTGTCGCGCATCGCACTGCGCTAGCGCATGTCGCACAGAGCAGAACGCAGCACGACTGCGCCAGCGCAACTGCGCTGCCACGTGTCGCGCAGCGCAGAGCGCAGCATGACTGCGCCAGCGCAACTGCGCTGCCACGTGTCGCTTAGCGCAAAGCGCAGGTCAGCTGAAACGTTGCTTCTTTATTAAAATTTGAATTTTATTTGAAAACAGAGCCTTGCTCTGATTGGGGAAGCAGAAGAGTTGCTTCATCTCCCGTCTTGGAATTTGAACAGAGCTTTGCTCTGATTGGGGTAAACAAATACCCCCCCACCATTGCGCTTATGTGGCCCCCCAAACGTGAGCGCAGCGGTGGCAGAATTCCAACCGTCGCGGCAACTCTTGGAAGTTGAAAGGGCATTTAATGCCTATAAATAGGACCTTCGGTCCTCGACAGATGATTTTCATCTCTTCATAAGAATTTTGTTCAGAGCCCTGCTCTTTTGTTTAAGCACTTTTAAAAGTTCAAGCTCTAGAGAATTTTAGGTAAAAATTTGGATTAAATTAAATCAATTTTAAGAGCCTTGCTCTCAATAGATCCCTGATCTAAAGAAGACCCATTTAGGGTTTCGCTTAGCAGAGCTTTGTTCTAAAGGAGTCTAAAGAGAACTAAGGGGAACTCTATTAGAGTTCCATTAATAAAGTTTTGTTCTTCTGAGAGGATTTTATTTGTAACTTCTTGATTCATTGATGGAGCTTTGCTCCTTTTTAAATCTTATACCAAAACTCTTACGAGTTGCTAATTTTGTCGGTTTTCTTTTATAAGAGTGATGGATGCCCATATGTACGACCTTGACGAGATTATCTCCTACGGGGACATCCGCCGACTCGGCCATTCCCAAGATCGAGAATTTACTAATGCCGAGTGTGCTGAGCTCATGAGTCGCTTCGACGCATACAACGATCAACTGCTTCCCCGACGTTCCTCTCTCTTGAAGCTTATCGTGGGAGCCATCTGGGAAGCACTCCCCTTATTCTGTTCCGGTGTGCCACTTAGGGCGTTGGATGCCGCTGAGGATAAAGTGCACTCTGTGTACCTGATGGACTTAATCTCAAAGAGACGGTGAGACAATCTTGTCGATCTCCTGCACCAGGCCTTCCAACAGTCCGCCATACTTGCTGCTTACTGGAGGGAGGAGGACATCCGTGGGGACCCCGACGCTTGTGCTCGTGAAAGAAAGCACACCAGGATGGTTCGCCAGGCTTGGAAAGTTTTAGATGAGGTTACTTTCGAATTCCTTAACCCATGTCCTGGGTCCGAGGTTATACCATTGTAAGCATTTCAATAATGTTGTTTATTTCTGTATGATTGTAAGAACCCTTTGCAATATGAATGGAAAATTTCTTATTTCCGCTTGTCTCATTTCTAGTTCTGAGTCTTTTGCACACGCATGAATGTATGTGTCTCGAACGCTTGATCAAATGCAAATCGGATGTTCTTTCTGTCATTTTCTTCTTTCTTCTATTATCAATGCGCTGCTTTAGTAAACACGGTTGACAAATGACAGAGCGAGCATCTTGTCTCGGCTTCTTCAAGAGGTAATGACGGCTTAGGCCGCAGGTTTCAGGTTTGCTACCTAAGGCTTTCAACTTTATGAGCCATGAGGGTTTCATAAAGAATTTTCTCCCTACGGAACGAGAGGATCTCGTAGGTGTATTTTCTCCTTAGGAATCATGAGGATTCCTAAGTGTGCTTTCTCTTGAAAGTCGTAAGGATCTCACAAGAGAATTTATTCCCTTACGAGTCGTGAGGACCTGCAAGTGATGGGTGAAGTTGTCCTTATCCGCATTTCACGGAGTCTGGAGTTGCTTTGGATGTTTCCCACGGGTTCACTGCCGTGTTCTGCGAGGACCAGGATCCGCTCTGGACGTTTTCCATGGGGTCAGGATTGACATAAGCCGCGTTCCACGTAGCCAGGAATTTTTGCTCTAAATGCTTCACACGGGTTCACTGCCACGTTAGGCGAGGACTAAGCTCCGCTCTGGATGCTTTGCACGGGTTCACTGCCGTGCTCTAGGAGGACCAGGATCTGCTCTGGACGTTTTCCACGGGGTCAGGATTGACATAAGCCGCGTTCCACGTAGCCAGGAATTTTTGCTCTAGATGTTTCACACGGGTTCACTGCCGCGATAGGCGAGGACTAGGCTCCGCTCTGGATGTTTTGCACGGGTTCACTGTCGTGCTCTGCGAGGACCAGGATCTGCTCTGGATGTTTTCCACGGGGTCAGGATTGACATAAGCCGCGTTCCACGTAGCCAGGAATTTTTGCTCTAGATGCTTCCCACGGGTTTACTGCCGTGTTCGGTGAGGACTAGGCTCCGCTCTGGATGCTTCACACGGGTTCACTGCCGTGCTCTGCGAGGACCAGGCTCTGCTTTGGATGCTTAGTATGGGTTCACTGCCGTGCTCTGCGAGGATCAGGATCCGCTTTGGATGCTTAGTACGGGTTCACTGCCGTGCTCTGCGAGGACCAGGATCCGCTCTGGACGTTTTCCACGGGGTCAGGATTGACATAAGCCGCATTCCACGTTGCCAGGAATTTTTTGCTCTAGATGCTTCACACGGGTTCACTGCCGCGTTAGGCGAGGATAGGCTCCGCTTTGGATGCTTTGCACGGGTTCACTGCCGTGCTCTGCGAGGACCAGGATCTGTTCTGGATGTTTTCCACGGGGTCAGGATTGAAATAAGCCGCGTTCCACGTAGCCAGGAATTTTTGCTCTAGATGCTTCACACGGGTTCACTGCCGCGTTAGGCGAGGACTAGGCTCCGCTCTAGATGCTTTGCACGGGTTCACTGTCGTGCTCTGCGAGGACCAGGATCCGCTCTGGACGTTTTCCACGGGGTCAGGATTGACATAAGCCGCGTTCCACGTAGCCAGGAATTTTTTCTCTAGATGCTTCCCACGGGTTCACTGCCATGTTCGGCGAGGACTAGGCTCCGCTCTGGATGCTTCACACGGGTTCACTGCCGTGCTCTGCGAGGACCAGGATCCGCTCTGGACGTTTTCCACGGGGTCAGGATTGACATAAGCCGTGTTCCACGTAGCCAGGAATTTTTGCTCTAGATGCTTCACACGGGTTCACTGCCGTGTTAGGAGAGGACTAGGCTCCGCTCTGGATGCTTCGCACGGGTTCACTGTCGTGCTCTGCGAGGACCAGGATCCGCTCTGGACGTTTTCCACAGGGTCAGGATTAACATAAGCCGCGTTCCACGTAGCCAGGAATTTTTTCTCTGGATGCTTCACACGGGTTCCTTGCCGCGTTGGGCGAGGACTAGGCTTCACTCTGGATGCTTTGCATAGGTTCACTGCCGTGCTCTGCGAGGACCAGGATCTGCTCTGGACGTTTTCCACGGGGTCAGGATTGACATAAGCCGCGTTCCACGTAGCCAGGAATTTTTGCTCTAGATGCTTCACACGGGTTCACTGCCGCGTTAGGCGAGGACTAGGCGAGCAAAAATTCCTGGTTACGTGGAACGCGGCTTATGTCAATCCTGACCCCGTGGAAAATGACCAGAGCAGATCCTGGTCCTCGCAGAGCACGGCAGTAAACCCGTGCAAAGCATCTAGAGCGAAGCCTAGTCCTCGCCAAACACGGCAGTGAACCCGTGTGAAGCATCTAGAGCAAAAATTCCTGGCTATGTGGAACGCGGCTTATGTCAATCCTGACCCCGTGGAAAATGTCCAGAGCAGATCCTGGTCCTTGAAGAGCACGGCAGTGAACCCGTGCAAAGCATCCAGAGCGAGGACTAGGCTCCGCTCTGGATGCTTTGCACGGGTTCACTGCCGTGCTCTGCGAGGACCAGGATCTTCTCTGGACGTTTTCCACGGGGTCAGGATTGACATAAGTCGCGTTCCACGTAGCCAGGAATTTTTGCTCTAGATGCTTCCCATGGGTTCACTGCCGTGTTCGGCGAGGACTAGGCTCCGCTCTGGATGCTTCACACGGGTTCACTGCCGTGCTCTGCGAGGACCAGGATCCGCTCTGGACGTTTTCCACGGGGTCAGGATTGACATAAGCCGTGTTCCACGTAGCCAGGAATTTTTGCTCTAGATGCTTCACACGGGTTCACTGCCGTGTTAGGAGAGGACTAGGCTCCGCTCTGGATGCTTCGCACGAGTTCACTGTCGTGCTCTGCGAGGACCAGGATCCGCTCTGGACGTTTTCCACGGGGTCAGGATTGACATAAGCCGCGTTCCACGTAGCCAGGAATTTTTGGTCTAGATGCTTCACACGGGTTCACTGCCGCGTTAAGCGAGGACTAGGCTCCGCTCTGGATGCTTCGCACGGGTTCACTGCCGTGCTCTGCGAGGACCAGGATCCGCTCTGGACGTTTTCCAAGGGGTCAGGATTGACATGAGCCGCGTTCCACGTTGCTAGGAATTTTTGCTCTAGATAGTTCCCACGAGTTCACTGCCATGTTCGGCAAGGACTAGGCTCCGCTCTGGATGCTTCACACGGGTTCACTGCCGTGCTCTGCGAGGATCAGGATCCGCTCTGGACGTTTTTCACGGGGTCAGGATTGACATAAGCCGCGTTCCACATAGCCAGGAATTTTTTTTGATTATATCCGCATTTCGCGGAGTTGGGATTTGACTCTCTGTGGGAGTACATCATCGAGTCATGGAACTGGGAGTTGCCGCTTTCCGCTTTACTTGATGTTGTGTCTGCTGTAATGAGACGAGTGTTGAGAGGATCTCTAGGCTGTCTGTGAACCATCGAGATTTGGCTTCTTCTCATGATGAAACCTGGGGAGGAGGAGTGTGATTCCTTCTGTGTTTGTACCCCTGGATTGTATACAGGGATTGATGCAGCATCACCTGTAGGGCAAAAATTTCATTTTTATTTTATTTCTTTTTCCGCGATGCTCATTTAAGCTTTTATATTGCGAAGGTCGCGATTGCCCCATCATTTCGGCTATTTTTCGTGGTGCCCTATCATTTCGGCTTTGTATTTTATTTTTTACTCGCTGCTTTTTATTGCGAATTGCCCAATCATTTCGGCTATTTTGTATGCATATATTTTTACTTGCTGATTTCGTTGCAAGTTGCCCCATCTTTTCGGCTATTTCATATGCATTTTTGGCTCGCTGATTTTTTTGCCTCGAGTATGTAACTTGGAATCTGGTGCCAATCTTAGCATCAGCATCGCTGCGACCGGAATATTGCCAGGAGCGAATCATCATTTGCCATGAAAGGACTTGGAATTTGATACCGGTTTGGGCATCAGCATCGCTACAACTGGGATATTGTCAGGAGTGAATCATCATTTTCCTTTGTCGATGTCGAACAAAGGTGGCTTAGTAAACAGGGTTAGGGTCCTGTCGACTAAGGCTTTTGACTTTATGAGCCGTAAGGGTCTCACAAAGGTATTTTTCCCTACAAGTCATAGGGATCTCGTTGGTGTGTTTTCTCCTTAGGAATCGTGAGGATCCCTAAGTGTATGTTCCCTTGCAAGTCGTAAGGATCTTACAAAAAGATTTTCTCCTTATAAGTCGAAAGGACTTACAAGGGTTGTTCATCGTGCAAACATATCCCTAGTCACGGATGGGGACTTGGTTAGGGAAATGTTTATTTGCGCCCGTGGATTGTATACAAGGGTCAGTATGAGCCGCTTGTAGGGCCATATCGGAGGTTGTGGGGGTTGCTTAAGAACAGGTTCAGGTCTCTGTAACTTAAGACTTTCAAATCTTATGAGTCGTGAGGGTCCCATAAGAGAGTTCTCCTTACGAATCGTGAGGATCTCGCAAGTGTAATTTCTCTTTAGGAATCGTGAGGATCCCTAAGTGTGTTGCTCCCTTGTGAGTCGTAAGGACCTCACGCGGGTGGTTTCTCCTTACAAGGTCGAGAGGACCCTGTAAGTGTCTTTTAACGAGGTTGCGCCCTTTCGGGTTTTCACAAACACTCGCCGGTAGCCCTGCTGTTTTTACTTACGGAGCCCTTTTGGGTTTTCATCCGTGCCCATTTTGCTTATGGACATACCGGTTTTTTTTTGCCGCACGTCATCCTGAAGATACTGCGGTAGTAGTTTAAAGATGTTTCGGTCATTATCCAGTTTTAGGACATAGTGGTCCATCGTTAGTTTAAGGACGTTTCGGTCCGCCGTCGCTGTATTTGAGGCGAATCTCTAGTTTACTGACTTTTCGGTCTAAGGGGCTTTCCCTGTGAATGAGCATGATGCCCCCGGCGTGTCCACCTTCTTAGGAGTATGAGGCTGTGGTGGGCTCACCTTACAGTCTTCAGACAGTGCGAAATTTCCCTGCTGGTGTTGGTCTTCAACCCAGTTTTTGAAAGTGCAGCAGTTTTCGATCAGATGGCCCAATACTTGGTGGTAAGGGCAGTAATTAGGATCGTTGACATCATTCAGTTGTAGCTGGTGTTTCAGTTCCGGTAGAGTGATAAGCCTGTTATGCACTGCCACTTCGAACAGCCTCCTTGTTTCACCCTGGGGAAATGAGTAGGGACGTTTCAACCTCTCTTCGAGGGATGGGCGTGGTCGCAGATTGTTTTGGCGAACAACCGGTCTACGGCCACTCGATTGTTGTTGAACGTTGGCCTCGAGGGCTGTTTTTTCCTTTCCTTTATCCTTTTGCTCGATCCTTTGTTTGCGGGGCCGAGATTTTTTCCGAGTAGCGTGCGATTGCACGGCTGAATGTTCTCGCAGCTCCTCAATTCTTTCATTTTTGAAATGGATTCCTTGAGGAGAGGGTTGAGGGCAGCTTCTTCGTCAGAGTCGCTTCCGAAGGTGATAATTTGCGATCCCTTGGAGTCGGCTATGTGACGGTCGGCGGCGGCTCTTTTGCGCTCATCTATCGCATTTTTCTGATGTCTACGAGCTCCACGCTTTGTCCTGTTGAAGTGTTTCTTTTGAGCGACATACCCTTGCCACCAACACTCAAAGGAGTCGCAGCCTTCGGTAGAATGTATGATCTTCTGATGATATAAGCAGAAGTTAGGATGCATCTCTACTCCACCGAGAGTATTTTCTTCAGAGGGTGGTAGCTTCATTCCAGCTGACAAGGCTTTAGCAAACCTTTTCCTCGTCTTGAATTTGTTTTTATCCGCAGCGGATGGCTTTTGATTTGACGAGAGTGCCTCGACTCTTTGGTCCAGTCGTCCGTGTTTGGCTCCTTCCAGTATGGCCATCTCACGCTCTTGATTGGCTTTAAATTTCAGACGAATCTCATTCAGGAAGGCATCGATCAATTCGTCTGACGGCCGCGGAATTTCTGGTTCAGGGTCCGCCCTCGGTTTCTTGACGCAAGGAGCCTCTTTATCATCTGCTAATGAGTGAGAGATCACATGAAAAGTTGCCCCCGGTGCATCCGTCTTCTTTGGAGTGTGCGGCTGTGGTAGATTTACCTTCCACTTTTCAATTAGGGCAAACTTGCCTTGTAGGTATTGATCTTCAATCCATCCCTTGAAGACGAAGCAATCCTCAATCGGATGGCTTGCCGTTTAATGATAAGGGCAATAATTGGGGTTATTCGCCTCGCTGGGTTGTGGCGGTTGCCTTGGATTCGGCAGATTGATAAGCCTGTTGCGCACAGCCAGCTCGAACAGCCTCTTCGTCTTATCCCGTGGGAATGAGTAGGGGCGCTTCATTTTCTCAATAGAAAACCGCCGTCTCTCTCCCAATTGATCCGCTAGCTTTGGGGTGCTGGGTTGCTGCTGAGCGTTCGCAACGAAGGTTGCCTTCCCTTTACCCTTGTCGTTCCGCAGTTCTGGCTTTGGGGGAGAAGGTCTGTGACCCATTTGATCCATTTGGGTCAGCTTGTCGATCAAAGCCTGGAATGTGGTCGGCTTAAAGAACATCATGAACTGTGAGATAGTGGTATGAGGGTCTAGGGTACCCACGAACATGCCCACCGCAGGCGCTTCCTCAATGCGTTGTTTGCATTTCGACCATAAGTTTCGCCAGCGTATAGCGTACTGGACCCACGTCTCGCCTGGTCTCACCCTGGCATTAATCAACGCTGTTATCGGGGTGCGTTTGCTGGTGCTCGCGAATCGCTGAGTGAATAGCAACTCCATTTCAGCGAACGTCTTGATAGAATCGTTCGGGAGTTCGGAATACCATTCGAATGTTGTTTTTGACAAGCTGCCGACGAATTGGCGAAGCAAGAGCTTATCGTCACCGCCAGTGTTGCCACATAAGGCTCTGAATTGAGCGACATGCTGATGTGGGTTCCCTGTCCCTTTATATACGTGGAACCTAGGGATCGTATATCCTGGCGGGTAACTGATTTGGTCGTACCAGCTCGGATATGGTCTCCCCGTTTTTATGACCTGACCGGCTATCTCAGTCGCCTGATGAACCTGTATCTGCTGGGCTATATATTCGTCCAAGTCAGCTTTAGAGACTGTCTCCTCCTTGGCTGTTGACAGAGCCGGTGGAGGATTTGACGTTTCTCCTTTGTCGTCTTCAAGGACGATCGGAGGATCTTCAGCAGGAGGGTCTTGTTGGATCATTATACCCACCATATCCTGGAACAGAAGGGCCATTCGTTGTATGTTGGTTGCTTGTTCCGCAGCCTCTTTATCCTTCTTCTCCAATATTCGACGAAGGAATTCAGCATCAGTTTCTTGCTCCTGGCGTTGATCCGAAGACGCTTCGGGGCTTTCTTTTGGCCCAGTGAGTGTGGCAATCGCGTTCGTCATTTCTTGGAGCTTTTGTTGTTGCTCCTGAGCTTTAGTCACTGACCGTGTAAGCGGTCTATGACCTGTAGATGTACGGCTGTCCTTTTTGCCAGACGCCATGTAGACAGTATGGATTACAATGCCCCCGGACTTAGGGCGTTTAGGCTCGCCGCCTTTGACATTTGCCGCGGGCGTGGGAATTTTCTCCGGTCTTCTTCTCTTTTGAGTAGTCGACGTGGAGGGGGCCGTTGTAATGGGTACCCGAGTGATTGTCGTCCTTTGCGGTTTAACAGGACGGTTCCTTTATTCTTGGACCTTCACCCTCTTCTGCCGATGGGAGGGATCTTGAACGATTACTGAGTCCTGCACCCGTCGCCAGACCCTGTAAATCTTGGAGGACAGCCGTTGAGGGGGCTGTACCGGCTTCGCTTCTATAACACTCTCCGCAGGTGGAGGAGATCTTTTCAATGTGGCAGTCGGAGAGTTCTTGCATACCCTCCTTAGCAGTTCAAAGCTGTTCCCAGTCGGAACAGCAGCATTAACTTCCACCATCGGAGCCGGTGGAGTTAGCCCTGAGGGAGAGTTGCCCCATGCCTTTCTTACTCGGTGCCAGTGGCGGCGTCGAGCATGACGAGCCGTTGGGACTGGCTCGACGATAGGGACAGCTTCATCTTGCCCCCTGTCCGGATGAGGCGCCGCTGGTGTTAGCCTCTTGAAGACTGAGGTTGTCCTTTGAGGGGTGATATTCAATCTGTCAAAGACAGATCCTCGAGCAGGGGCAGGAGCAGGAATAGTCAGCCTTGAAAAGACTGACTCTTTGATAGGAGAAGCCGCCTTGACGACTTCTGGAGCAGGGGTGGCTGTCTTCCTCGAGGTGGCCATTTCAAGGTTCTGGCTCAGCCTAGCAAAGACGGAGGCCGCTGATTTGATATTGGACGACCCGTTGAAAGGGACCGTTGGAGTAGCAAGTCGATCGAAGACCGACTTCTTTGAAGCTTCCGGTATGGGTATTGGCAGGGTGAAGCTTGCAGGAGGGATCATGGTTCCGAAAAACAGGCCAGTGGTGGCCTGAGTTACTTTCTCCACAGGCATAGTAAGGACGGAGGCCTCTTGAGGCCCATATGCTATACCTCCAGGTGAGCTGGAGCGTCCGTTGCATTGACACTTCGAGCAGTTCGAGCAATTGGAGGCCATTGATGCTTGATTTCTGCGCCAGGCAAAAGACCAAATCTTAGTAACTTGCAATCCAAAGGCAACCATTAACAAACCGCGATTCATTCGCGAAGACGACACACGAAGTGTGGAGTGGAAAGAGGAAAAGGTTCCACCGGGCGTGCTAGCATCTGTTCCGAATCTCAGGCTAGACGTCCATGTCTTGGCCGCCGTTCGGTGGGGAACAGTGATGAACAGCCAAACCCACACCCCCAGACCCCTACGAGAGCGGCAAGCAACCCTTCCAATTCTAGAGTTAGGAGATCCGGACTCGACTCCTCGAGTTGGTCTCCCACTGGACTCTAGAACCCGGTTAGTTGTGCTCTCCTCCTTGGGTCTATCCTAGTGCGGAAAAGTAAATAATATACAAATTATGACATCAACCTCATCCCGGAAGTGCCCCAATAAAAGAATATTACATACATTTAATTTTACATGAATGAAAATAAAAACCCTCATCTCACATAAAAAACCCGGCTATTCAGAACACGAAGATCCAATATATCATATCCAGCAACACATAACATCACATGTCATCAACGTAAGTAAATATGCGCATCCTAATTGCCGTTGACATATAGCAACGAAACCGGCGATATCACATATTACACTTACGGTCGCAGAAAAGAAAGTGTAAAACTACAACATTTGGAATCCACAATTTCTTTAGAAATCGTAAATCCGAAATATCACATACTTCGCATTTCATGCCTAACTATATGAATTCCACATATTGTATCACATTCCAGATAAATAGACAGTATTAAACTTTCCGATCGAATAATCAAATACCCAAGAGCTCAACACTTGAGCGGAGTTCAAAAATTCCAGAATACGTCACAGTACCAACGGTCCAGCCGTAGAAGGGTCAAGCCAACGCCTCACATGTGGCACGCCGTACTGCCCCAAACCCTGAGGTTTAGAGGCGGTTCAGACGGTCACATAATCGAGTTAAGGTTTGTGTTCTTCTAGAGGGTCCATCGCGTTACTTGCACGTTTTTCCAAAAGATTTAAACTCAAGAAAAATTCAACACTTGAAAGTTTTTCGTGCCGGGAAAAAATGAGTTAATGATATCCGTTCGAACATTTTAACAGTTTCTAAATATCCGGAAAACATAACGAAATTAAATTTTCCGATCGAATCAACGAATACAAAATAATCCCCAGAACACTCAACACTTGGGTCATTTTAAAAGTGCCCAGAAAATAGCAGTAACAGATACGGGTATTACTGTACAAAAACGATAACCAAATCTCACTGTACGGCCGTGGATCCGCGGCACAAGCAGGGTATTGCCGCGGTTCCGCGGCGGTCCGTACGAGTTACTTTGTCGTTTTTACAGTAATGCATACAATTCCCTGCTGAATTTTTAAGGTATTTTTAATACAGAAAATATCACAGTTTTAAAAATTGTCCAGAGAGGGGTCTATTTCGTCGTTTCAGAGTTCGTTCGGAGTTTTAACTTCGTATACACATCGCCTAATACTCTAGCTAAGCTCTAATACCACTGTAGGGTTACTAGGCACTCTAACAAGGGTTAAGAAGGCATCAACCATGCCCGATTAAAATTTTAGCCGTGCCGAACAACCCTAAACTGGATCTTTGCTAGATTATTAGGGTTTCACATGCAAGTAAATATCATTACAACTAAGTGAATACGAAATACAACCTTTGTAGATCGGCCCTTCACTTCATAAGCTCCTTGTTGTAGTCCCTTCGCTGCGATCATCTAACTCCCGGACTCTCGGACGGCTCCATGAGAAGAGGGCAACGGTTTTGCTTGAAGTCTTCAAGGCCGAAGATGATCTACGTCGAGAGAATACGAACTCAAGCTATCACTTCACAAAAGTGAAGCAAACACCCTATACTAAAGTGCTAGTCTAGTAGAGGATGGTGAAATAGGAAATGGGTACACTTTAGAATTTCTTTTCTCACAATATTTCTCTCTTTATCAAACCCTAGCAAGAATTTGAAGGAGGAAGAAGATGAGCTCCAAAATGAGAATGAAAACTAAAAGAGAGAGAGAGCTAACCATGGGTGAGTGAATATCATATACTAACTCATGTAGAGACATAACCATGGCTAATTCTAATGGTTGGGTTAACTAAATATCATAAGTAAAACAAATTGAGTTGAATTTGTCAAAGCACTAAAAGCTTCTACAAGCTTCATGCACTTAACAAATATCAATCAATTTAGATTTACTTTAAATATAAAAAAACCCTCCACTAAAATTAGAATGCTGTATGTCTTATACACCCATGTCATGTGTATCAACAACCATGATACAAAAAGAAAACACATTTTAATATATATCACATATATATTAATGTTGTGCACATGTGAGAAAAAAAATCCTTAAGTGAATAAATGTTAGTCAATGTAAATTAGTATATCTAATATACAATTATACACTAAATTATTAAATCAACACTTGACTTAATAATCTGGTCATATCTCATATAATCGACTAACATCCAATGTATCGACTTATCGAATCAACACTTGATTCGATAACCCGGCTATATCACATATAACTGACCGATATAAAAAGTCGCGAGAATAGAATACGGTATCACATACACGCATTATTCTTGGTCCCGCACATATCACATATATGCTCCTATTTCGTTTTGCCTGAGTCAGTAAAACCTCTATGTTGGACTCTAAAGACTCATCAATACGCCGGCAGTAGGTGATGATCACATCAAGCACCCACAAGCCGTCAGCGGTACTAGCTGGACGTAACGGCTACCCGGGTATTGAGCGATCAGAAGATCAGCAAGCAAGCCCGCTCCAACTCCTGTAAAAGCCAAACAGTCACACTACCGTACAGTCCGGTCTCCTCGTCTGATATGTCGCATATCAAGTCTAGGGGTGATAAACGTCAAACCCCAATAACCGATAAGTCGTGCCGATATGAGGCGCATAACGGGTCGAGAAACTATGGGTAACGCTTACCAGTAAATCTCTAAACCAGCCCTGGCCAGGGACTTCCCTGTTATGGCCAATCGAGCACATCGCAACATCAACCCCCAATACCGGGAGAGACGAAACCCCTCCTATCGCTCATTGCCTCTATGTGACTCGGGACTGTACCCAAAAACCACCGTTTTGCACGCCCTCTTGGACGTGGTAAGGTGGAAATCAAAGCACAGTGGGAATCACACAAGACTCTATGACGATCTTGGGTCTACAGACTAACCTGTACCAGTGTCACCAGAGAACTGCCATCTAACGTGAGGTATAATATCATCTGGGAGTTCTCGGCGAGTCCATCCAGTGTACCCAGTCTCTACTGAGCACCCGTATATCATCTCTGATGTCAAACACCAATGGATATGGGATCATCCATCGCCCATCTATATGGATCGAGAAGGTATACACTAGTCTACTCTGGTATATCGATGCCCTGTCTCGATACACCCACGACTAGGGACATTAAAGGATATGCTTATGGACTACTCTGTCCCCACTAGTATGATCTGCATCATAGTCCAGGTAGTCAAGTACACATCCTAAGGGCTTTACCAACATATAACAGAGAGACAATCAGTGTACACGTTAAGGTAAAGAGTAACCAGATAGCATTCTATCATGTCGAGCAAGAAAGTCCTCCCTATATATGTCCAAGCATCCACTAGAATATACATCTCATGTATAGTAATGGCCTCTAGGGCATACATATAACTAACAAAAAGCTTTCACAAACTCTTCCCAATTCTTAATTGAATGTGATGTTGTGCTGTATAACCACTTATCGGCTAAGTCACATAAGGTGAAAGGAATGACCCTTAGCCTTATAGCATCGTCTGATAATTGGGTTGTTTTCATCATTGCGCAAACGTTTTGGAATTTGTTGATAAAGATATAGGCATCTTCGGATTCCAATCCGTGAAATTTTGGCAGCATATTGATGGAGTAAGGTTTGATCTCAAAATTGTCCCCATTTGCCGGTGGGAGTGAAAGATAAGTAGGTAAGGCGGTGCGGATTGGGTAGAAGAGATCCTAGAGGGCGGTTCGTTGGGGCGCTTCAACAGGCTGGTGATTCGGCTTATTCGCACCTAACGGAGGTGGAATCAGTCCAGTGGGTAAGGTGTTGTTAGGATTATATCCCGACATACTTTCGGAAGAAGAATTTGAAGGTGAAAGTGAAGAAGTGGAAAGGATTTCGACTTCGGAGTCGAAAGGTTCGTCGGTCGGTACCAACGAAACACGGACTAATCGGGCGCTAGTGTCCCTAGTCCAACCGGACATACACTAAAGAGGTGGTGTAGTCAAAAAGGTGAAAAACAGAATGTGGGGGGAAGAAAACGTTAATGATCATGAGAAGAAAATGATGTAAGTGGGGTGCACGGATTTTAAGCGACAAGTTGCAAGTTTTTTGAATTTTTTTTTTCTTTTTTATCCTTTTTTTATGTGGAGCTTTTTGCAAAAAGATTTTCCGATAAAAGGTTTTGACACAAATGCAATCAACCACAAATGCACAATCAGGCCTAGATCTAGAGTCACCTAGGTCAACTAGACAACTCCTAACTGTTCCAAAGGGTTAGAAATAGGACCTCAAACCGCCTCTTCACCGCCAATTGCGGCCAGGTAAGTGCCAGGTGAGTGGGAGACTCTCCACTACAAGTAGTGGCCCTAATTAAGTAACCACTCTCCTTAGACACACTTGCCTAGACACCGTAAAGTCAAGTTAGGATCAACGGCCAATACCTACAACTAGTCCTCTGTCCTATTGAGCGCGACGTCCTTAGGGCTGAGTCTAGTATTTTTTAATTAAATAATGGTCAATGCATATGCCTTATGTGATTTCTGGGGTCCTGGGAAGGGTGATGAAATCCCCACCCAATCTGAATTGGTCTCAAGCCCCTTAAAGTCCGATTAAAAATATGCAAAACAGTAAAAATCACTTGCAATCATTTTTTAGCGCGGCGCAAAGAATCCTGCACAAGATTAATTATTAGAAGGGGAGAGATTTTTTTTAGCGCAAAGAATCCTGCAGAAGATTTGACAGAAGATATATTGGGATTTGCAGAGGAGAAAGAGGGAAGCTTACAGAGGTTTTTCCACCAGCTGAAGTCACCAGATAGCCGCGTTTCCGCGGTCGGAATAGGCAATGCGCGGCGGTTCCACGGTGGAGACGTCGGCTCGGTTCCCGAGAAAAATTCTGCTCCTATGGTTTGACTTTTCTCTGTTGTTCAGATCTTTATCTTTCTGTTTCGCTCTCTGGATTTTTCCAGATCCGAACTTATACGTCGATCCTGCAAAGATTCACACAAGAAACCCTTCAAACAATAAAAGATGATAGAATTTTTATATTTTTTTCTTTTTTCAGTTTTTTATGATTTTTATATTTTATATTAACCCGAAATTACAAAAAGGAAATATTACGCCATCCCCGGCAACGGCGCCATTTGATTGTATGTGATTTAGCGTGCTTGCGCTTTCAAAAGATGAATCAAAAATATTTATAACCGCAATCAAGAACGGCGTCGCTTGGTAGCTAGCCGGTGAGTACGGGTCGGTCCACAGGGATTTTGTGTATTCTCAAATTGTTCTACGAGTTAATTCCGATTGTTGCCGGATTGATTAAATCTAAAAACTAAGTTGATCTAAACTAAAATCTTGCTATGGCTAGGTTTGGAAAGTCAATATTCCTCACCGCTTTCTATGCCCAAATTAAGATCTATTAGGTGTTATGATAATAATTAATAAAGTGGATTAGTACCATCGGGAAGAAACGGTGTTTCTTCCTCTAGGTTCTTGTCCTTTCTTTCTTAATTCTTACCCTAACCTCCATGGAAAACACACTCAATCAGTCCTTTATACTATGGTACCACCGCTACCTCGTGGGATAGGGTGCCGTAGGGAGCGGTGTGTGCATGTATGCATGGAGTCCTATAAAAACGTGTGATGGGCAAGAAAGGAGTGAGAGATCTTCATCTCTCAAGCATTCCCCAAATCTAACCCTAACAAGCGAGGAGACTACTCGCTCATTAGGGAATTGAAAAACATTTCTAAACTATCTATCTAGGGCAGAGAATTAAAGATCTAACTAGGGCAGATAAGAAAATTATACTAGGGCATAGAAATAAAATTTAAGTAGGGCGATGAAAAGAAAACTTACTCCTAATTTATTGATGGCTCTCTCCAAACATTTACACAGGAATTTTCAGATCTGAATAGATGAATAAAAAGAGGCATCCTTTATTTGATGGCTTTCTCCATACATAGAATTCTGAATTTTTGATCAATGAAAAGAGGCATGACCTAATACAAGTATTTGGGTCTTTATTTATAGGACATAGAAAACCCTGGGTTTACAATCGCCGCATGTATGCTTTTACAAAAATACCCCTAGGAAGACTAGTCAGCGCCGCCACACTTTATGGTAAAAATTTTCGCCACTACGGGCTATACCCGGCCGCGGAACCGCGGCCATAGGCCAGGTTTGGCCGCGGTTCCGCGGCCTAACAGTGAGCTTGTATGCTGCAATTTCTTGTGCTGGTTCTAGTCTTGTTTGTCTTCCTATTTCTTTGGTTGGTTCTTCATAATATCTTCCATTTCTCTTCCAGATCTCCACAGTGAGTAATGTAGTGGACTTTTACCATTTGCTTCGTGTCAAAGTTTTTAACCTTGCGCTGCCTTATACTTTGTGAACTGATCTTCATGTAGGGTTGATCAAGATCCTTCTATTTGCTGGTCGTAGTCTCACTTTTGCATCGTCTTTTATCTTTTTCACTGTTTTTGTTCCGAGAACCTGTAACCTGTAACTATGTAGCAGACATGGGTCAAAAGCACCTGTTTATTTGTAAAATGCATAAGAACGGGGAATATAATAATGTAAAATTACATTATGAACACTAGCGCGGGTGCAAAACATAAGCAGCGTCTACTATATATCTCATATATAATAATAAAGCATTCGTCTCAGGCAGTAATATGATCTCATCACATAACATTGTAGCAGAAGTTAACATATGAAATATTGGATATAGTAGGATGTCCGTATTTTATTTTGAGCCTGTATAAAGCACAGATTCCACGGTCGCGTTGAATAGCCAAACCCACATCCCTAGACCCCTACTGTAGGGTGTTTTTCGTCACCCCATTGAGATGGGAATATGCGCGCACTTGTCAAGCGCATTACAGATTCCCCCTGCCTAGGGTAGGCTGGGGTTTATTAATTGCGGGGATCCGAAACTCAGGCAGCCGCGGACTAAGCTGTCGTTAATTACACCTCGCATTTGGAACGAGAGAACCTCCGATTGACGGGTTAAACTGGTCATGCGAACTCAATATGCAGTGTTGTGTCTTGAAGGGGTTTTGGATATATCGGGGGCCCCGCAGAGTTTTTACGGGGGAGGTATTTTTAGTGTGGAGTGTGTGTGTGTGTGTGTGTGTGTGTGTCTACACATATATACATATATATAAAAAGGGGAAAAAGCGTCCAAAGGACGCGTGGGGGGGCCAGCGCCTCATGTGTATGGCACGCAGGCACTAGGCGTTGCGCCTCACATGCTTAGCGCGTGGGCGCTAGCGCTCTGGGCGCTAGCGCTCTGGGCGTTGGGCGCACCACGTGCTTGGCATGTAGGCGCTAGCGCTCGAGGCGATGGGCGCCTCATGTGCTTGGCACGTGGGCGATGGGCGCCCCACGTGCTTAGCACGTGGACGCTAGCGCTCTGGGCGCTGGGCGCCCTACGTGCTTGGCATGTGAGCGCGAGCGCTCTGGGCGCTGGGCGCGAGCGCCCCACGTGCTTGGCACGCGGGTGCTGGGCGTCAATCAGAAAAGGGGACTTTGTCCCTGCACTGGGAGCTGTGCTCCCGATTTGACCCCTGGAGTTAAACTCCTAAAAAAAGGAGATTAGTTTATGGAGTTAAACTCCAACAGATCTTGAATGGAGTTAAACTCCTAAAAAAAATTTTGAAATGATCAAAGGGGGCTGCTTTGTTTCTCCCCTTTGGCCCTGGATCTTCCCAAGGTGGGATTTTTGGAGATGGGTCTCCTTCTTCTTCCTGTCGGTTGGCCGGATCTTGGAGAAATGGGGCGAGATTTAAAAAATCTCCCATTTTTGAGATCTAATGGAAGATCTGAACTCCCTTTTATGGGTTTTGTGGTGAAAAACTATTTAGTTTTGGAAAAGAAAGAGTAAAACTCTTGATTTAATTCAAAAGAAAGGAGAAGATTTAGAACCTTGAGGAAAGAGAAGGAGGCACAAAAAACCCTAGAGTTTTAGAGAATGAAAAGTGTATATTTTATTCATCATCATGTTGCCTTATATAGGCTTAAACATTTACACATAGCCCCTTGGGATTTACAAAATGATATTTTGCCTATCCCATGTCTCATGTGCTATTTCTTTTTGCACATAAGCCATGTGCTTACAAAAATTTGGTTTTATGCCCATTTTGCTTACATCCATGCATAAAATATTACATAAAAAAATATTTATTACATGGTTTTTATTTTGGCATGGGGAAGGCCGGCCGCGGGGCTCGACTTGGGCATGGGCCCACTTGCTTGGGCTTGGGCCCGCTTACTTGGGGTTGACCTTGACTTTGACCCGGTCAACTGGGGTGCAAATTTTGACCCCAACAAAGTGCCCCCTATCAATAAATGCACACTGCGCATATGAGTTGTGTGCATGAAATTGATGGATCATGAAGCTGGACTTCGAGGTGGAACATCATTCCGGGGGCGGAGCATCCCTCGGGGAGCATGATTCCCAGGGATCGGAGTATCATTCCGATTTGTGGAGCATAATTCCAGGACCGTGGAGCATGATTCCGGAGGTCGGAGCATAATTCCGGAAGTCGGAGCATGATTCCGGAGATCGGAGCATAATTCTGAAGAGCGGAGCATGATTCCAAGGGGTCGGAGCATAATTCCGACGAGCGGAGCATGATTCCAGGGGTCGGAGCATAATTCCGAGGGGTCGAAGCACAATTCCGACGAGCGGAGCATAATTCCAGGGGTCGGAGCATAATTCCGATGAGTGGATCATGATTCCAGGGATCGGAGCATCATTCCGAAGAGCGGAGCATGATTGCAGGGGTCGGAGAATAATTTCGATGAGCATGATTCCAAGGATCGGAGCATGATTCCGATGAGCATAATTCCAGGGATCGGAGCATCATTCCGAAGAGCGGAGCATGATTCTAGGGGTCAGAGCATATTTCCGAAGAGCGGAGCATGATTCCAGGGATCGGAACATGATTCCGATGAGCATAATTCCGGGGATCGGAGCATCATTCCGAAGAGCGGAGCATAATTCCAGGGGTCGGAGCATAATTCCGAAGAGCGGAGCATGATTCCAGGGATCGGAGCATAATTCCGATGGGCGGAGCATAATTCCAAGGGGTCGGAGCACAATTCCGACGAGCAGAGCATAATTCCAAGGGAGGGGTCGGAGCATAATTCCGACGGGCGGCAGACATTCTGACCGAAACATAATTTCGATGCAGAGGTTGATTCCCAGGCGAAGCATAATTCCGACAGGGAAAGCAGATACTCCGAGGCGAAGCAAGATTTCGGCACGGGGTACATTCTGAGACGAAGTATGATTCCGACGCAGAGCTTGCTGGTTAACTTGATTCCGAGGCGGAGCTTAATTCTGACGAGGAGGTCGCGGTTGATTCTAAGCCGAAGCATAATTCCGACAGGGAAGGCAGATACACCGAGGCGAAGCTTGATTTCGACATGGGGTACACTCTGAGATGAAGCACGATTCCGACGCAGAGCTTGTTAGTCGACTTGATTCCGAGGCGAAGCTTAATTCCGACGAGGAGGTTGCTGGTTGATTCCGAGCCGAAGCATAATTCCGACAGGGAAGGCAGATACACCGAGGCGAAGCTTGATTTCGACGCGGGGTACACTCTGAGACGAAGCATGATTCCGGCGTAGAGCTTGTTGGAATTGGTTGGTTTGATTTGTTTGATTTTTTGCCTTGTTCGGCGGGACTTTTGAATTTGAGAGGAATTTGGAATTTGTTTAGCATCTGTATTGCTGCACCGGAATAATTCCAGGAGCAACTCATCATTTGCCCTGGGAGGACTTAGGATTTTGGTTTTGGTTTGACTTGTGTTGACATCAGCATCGCTATACTGGAATATGATACCAGGAGCGAATCATCATCTGTCATGAGAGGATTTGGGGATTTTGGTTTTGGTCGGCATCTGCATTGCTGCACTGGAATAATGCCAGGAGCAACTCATCATTTTCCCCAAGAGGATTTGGGAATTGATGGCTTAGGAGGCAGGTTTAGATCCCTATCACCTAAGGCTTTTCAAATTTATGGGCCGTAAGGGTCCCATAAAAGCATTTTCTTCCTACGAGTCAAAAGGATCTCGTAGGTGTATTTTCTCCTTAGGAGTCGTGGGGACTCCTAAGTGTGTTGCTCCTTTGTGAGTTATAAGGATCTCATGCGGGAATTTTCTCCTCACAAAGTCGAGAGGACTTTGCGAGTGCATTTCATCTCTTTTTCACGAGTTTGCGCCCTTTCAGGTTTTCACAAACTCGCCGGCAGTCCTGCTGTTTTTACTCAGGGAGCCCTTTCGGATTTTCATCCGTGCCCATTTTGCTTATAGACATACCCGTTTTTTTTCTGGAATCTTCATCGCCGGTGGGACTTTGAATGTGGTCCCGCCGGTAGGACTTGGGAGAGATTGGGATCGTTTTACGCCCGTGGATTGTATATGGTTTTGCAGGATGTATGATCCAAACCGTAGGGCCGGAAGAATTTCGGGACTTTGTTGGCGTCTGCATTGCTATACTAGAATATGGTACCAGGAGCGACTCATCATCCGCCATTGGGGTATGGGATTTGGAATTTGGTTGGCGTCTGCATCGCTGCACTGGAATATGGTACTAGGAGAGACTCATCATTTGCCATTGGGATATTCGGGGATTGGTTTTTAGATCGGCATCTGCATTGTTGCACTGGAATAATGCCAGGAGCAACTCATCATTTGCCTTTCCCTGTTGGGAAGCGGTGGCTTAGGAGACAGATTTAGATCCCTATCATCTAAAGCTTTTCAATTTTATGGGCCGTAAGGGTCCCATAAAAGCATTTTCTCCCTACGAGTCGTAAGGATCCCGTAGGTGCATTTTCTCCTTAGGAGTCGTGAGGACCCCCAAGTGTATTTTTCCTTTGTGAGTCCTAAGGATCCCACGAAGGTTTGTTCTCCTCATGTATCGTAAGGACACATGAGTGGGTCTTCCCAATGGATCATAATTCCAAGGGCGGAGACCATCTGCGTAACTGGTAGTTGCGGTGGGACATGGGTATGATGAGAATTATTTGAGCCCGTGGATTGTATACGGTAATCAATTTAGGGACTGGCCGTAGGGCTGGAAGAATTTTGGGAAATTGGATTTTGGTTGGCGTCTGCATCGCCGCACTGGAATATGGTATCAGGAGCAACTCATCATTCGCCGTTGGAGATTTTATTTTTACTTTTGTTTTTGTTTTTTTTTGTTTTACCGCGATTGCTCTATCATTTCAGCTTTTCTTATCACGAAGGTCGCGATTGCCCTATCATTTCGGCTTTATTCACGGTTGCCCTATCATTTCGTCTTTATTTTTTATCTTTATTTTACTCGCTGATTTTTATTGCGAGTTGCCCCATCATTTCGGCTTTTTATCTTTACATATCACTTTTTAGTATGTTCTTAATACCAAACCTTTAGAAAAATTCACGGGGTAATGACCTACCCCTTACAAACACACATGATTCCATAGCATGATTCTCTTTGAACCTATTTTTGTGGTGAATGCAATATATTTCATTAAAATACCATGTACTAAAAAATCGGTTTTCTTTAGATTGTATTTAAAATCTCTTTGCAATTGTGCCTCTACAACCCTCTTTAGGGGACCCGCTATTGGATGTGCGGATTATCGCACATACTTAGGTTAGTAGAGCGAGATACAGATATCCTCACGGACCATTCGATCTCGAAAGGTTTTTAATACAATTTTTAAGAAAAACTAGATTTTCTATTTAATAATAAAATAAATTTTTTATAATTATATAAATATTACAAATCCATATATTTTCAAAATATAATAACTTATAATTTTATTCAAATAAAAGAATTACAAGTTTCATCAAAATACCATCAAGATGTCAATACAAGACAAGTTTACAGTAAAATACCATGAACTATTCAAGTTAAGAATATAAATAATTTTCTCGACATTATTCTGAAACTATATTAAAAATATTTTTCATAAAACCCCCTCGAGTTATATAAAACACTGTTAAGGACTTTAGTAAATATAGGTTTAAGCGGGATCAATTCTCTTAAGCCTCAGGGAGCCGGAGAAAGTGAGTGCTAGCCTATTTAAGATAGAAAACTTAACGGTGTTATCAATGGTAATTGTCTTGGAAAAAGACACAAATACTGCCGTCCAAATGCAGCCGTTATCAATAACACCCGAACATAATTCAGGATCCAAATCAGTTCTAAGTGTCTGGCTCAAGTCTGAGTCTAAATCAACTTGAATCCAATCCAAACCAGAATCCAATTCAAACATGAATCCAAACCCTAATATGTATACTTGAACCTGAACCTGAATATCATAACCATATCAACATGCAAACATGACTTGACTTGACCGAACCATGGCTATAACTTGACTTGATTACATGACTACTTGTTTACATCCTGAATCTGATTACATGAATAACTTGTATCCATGGTCTTGGCAAATCTGATAATTATAATCTATACAACACATTACGGGGTTAAAGGGATAGATTGGTACGGAATATATTAAAAGTGGCACGATGATTGACACTAAAAGACTCCTACATAAACTCTTGTGCCGTTGTCCCGTGGGTTTTGACGGGGTCTTGTACTTACATGTTGCCATAGTCCACGGGATAGTTGGACTCCTCTCGTATATACTGATACATTCTGTACCAAACTACAAACAACTACGTTAGAATAATAAAATGATACATGTATAACTTAACAGTTTCCTTCCACATTACTTGTACTATTCCTTTCTCTCTTTTGGGACTTACCGAGCGCTAGTTCGCTGACGACATTCATGTCTATTTCTTTCCATGGAATGTTCGTCAGAAGGACCGGGCCTTCAGGAGACCAAGCCCAGCCAGGAGTACTTGGAGCAGATTGAGGCACGGCCAGATTACTAGTTTACTTGTACTTACTTTCCAGTTTGTATGCCACTGTTTAGGCATTACTTTTATCATTGTACATTTCCTTTTCAAATCAGTTGTATTGTAAAAATGAATGTTAATAAAAGTTGTTGTTTACATTATATCTCTTGTCATTTCTTGTGCTTTTCATATATTGCTTATTTACGCTTAACGTGTTTACTTCTGAGTAAATACGTCATGGCCTGGCCACGTCTCCTTCCTCGTACACTGGGAAGCGGAGCGTGATAGGTTTTGTTGGTGGCCTATGTAGGTCAGTTTTGCATGAAATCCTAAGCAATATATCACAAGAATTATAAGAATCAGCAACTATACATTCTTTATATTTCAAATTCCTTGAATCTATCATAACCTTTATTTTTCTATTAAGTTCATGGATTCACCGAACAACACGAGTACCAACGTCAATGGAAACACTCCACCTCCTACCCTACCACCACCATCTACCGTTGCAGCTCCCATCAACAAGCAAACGGTATTGCTTGAGGCGATCAAGAGCCTCTTGGAGAGTCAGCAGCAGCAGACTGCTATTCTCATGCACCGTCCAGAGGTCGAGGCACCCGGAGTCAAACAATTCCGGGCACTGCACCCGAAACATTTCTCTGGGAAAGAGAGCTCACCAGAGGCAGAGGAATGGGCTCAGTCTATCGAGGACGATTTAGCAGCAGCACAAGTGCCAGAGATTGCTTGGGTGAGAGTTGTGAAACTACAACTAACTGATAACGCCAGAGTCTGGTGGAAGGCTGAAGAAAACCGACTCGCCCAACCGATTGAATGGAGGACATTTCGTGATATGTTCGATGCGAAATACTTCCCTGAGACTGCCCGTTTCGACATGGAACAGCAGTTCATCCACTTACAATAAGGCTCGATGTGGAGCAAATCTGTAGATGAATACGATGCTGAGTTTACCATGCTTAGCAGGTAAGATATATTCAATTTCCTTATATCACATACTACACTTCTAACACAAGGTCATAACAGGTTCGTGGCACACCTGATCCTGACTGCTGAAATTCTGGCACGAAGATTTCAGTAAGGGTTGGACCCAGAAATCCAAGCTGCACTAGCTACAGGGGATTTCCCAACCCATGATCTTGCTCTGAAGGCTGCTCGACGCTATGAGGCCGTCGTGAAGAAGAAGGGCAGACCTCAGACTGCCGGTGTGAAATGCCCTGCCACTCAGATGGCAGGAGGAGGCTCTTCCAGGCACCTTTTGTACTCAAGAGACCGGGAGTAACTTTTAACCGGCCCAGTCCAGATTTTTGCTTCTATTGCAAGAGGAATGGACACCTGGCGAAGGACTGAAGGCGTGCGAATGGCCTGTGCTTAGTTTGCGACGCATCCACTCACACCATTGGAGCTTGACCTTATCGTCTCAACCCAGCTTCTGCACCCCGACCAGCGATCACTTTTCCGCAGCGGCCAGCTATCCAGGCTCCTGCACATCGTCTTGCTCTATCTGCTCCACCTCCACGTGGACCTCCTACATAGCCTCCTCATCAATTCCATCAGGCCCAGAAGAACATGCCTCAAGGGCAGAGGAATATACTCCAGGGACAGAGGAATGTGTCTCTAGCAAGGAGAAATGTACCCCGGCGTCAGGCTTTCACCATGACCGTTGAGGAAGCCGAGGCCACTGGCCAAGTTATTACTGGTAATTCCCAATCTTTTCATCTTTTCAATCCTTGTATACTTCTATATTTTTCCCTGTATCTAAACCAAGCTCACACAACTTAGGTACTATACTAGTAGCCACTCTTCCTGCACTAGCACTGTTCGATACTGGAGCGTCACACTGCTTCATGTCCCAACGTTTTGTGAGAACACACACGATTCCCGTGAAGCCACCCATTTCAAGCTGGAATGTCAGTTCCGGGAATGGAGTATTGAAGGAAACTACAGGATTGGATCGGTGTCCAGTTGTAATTTGCGGACGAGAATTCTACGCGAATTTCAAAGTACTGGACATCCCAAACTTCGATGTTGTGTTGGAAATGGACTGGATGGGAGTTTTCTATGCTACGATTGACTGCCGTCAAAGGAGGGTAGTATTTGAGATACCAGATCACCCAGTCTTTTACTTCAAGAGTGGAAACAAAACTTTAAAGCCGGGAATCATCCGTGCAAAGCCGAAGAATGCAGAAGTATTTACTCTACCAGTGGAAAAAGAAAAACCAGAGGTAGTTCAAGAGTTCGAGGATGTGTTCCCTGAAGATATAACAACTTTTCCTCCCGATCGAGCTCTTGAATTCAGCATTGATTTAGTACCTGGTGCGCAACCGGTGATCAAAGCTCCGTACCGGTTAAGTCCTGAAGGATTGAAGGAGATTTGTACTCAGTTGGACGAACTTCTGAAGAAAGGTTGGATTCGTCTCAATACATCAAGTTGGGGATCTCCAGTTTTGCTCGTGAAGAAGAAAGAAGATTCATACAGAATGTGTATAGATTACCGAGCTCTGAACGAAGTGACGATAAGGAAAAAGTATCCACTGTCGTGCATCGACGATCTGTTCGATTTGCTAAGTGGGTCTTGCGTATTTTCAAAGCCAGATCTTCGTTCAGGTTATCATCAGGTGAAAGTCAAAGAGTCTGATATTCCTAAAATGGCATTCATGACTCGCTATGGTCATTACAAATATCTCGTGATACCATTTGGAGTGAACAATGCACCTGCTATATTTATGAATCTGATGAACCAAGTTTTCTGAGAATACTTAGACAGGTTCATTGTTATTTTCATCGATGACATCTTGATGTATTCAAAGAATCGGAAAGAGCACGCCGAGCATTTACGGATTGTCCTGGAGACTTTGCGACAACATCAACTCTATGCCAAGTACAGCAAGTGTGAATTTTGGCTAGATCAAGTCGAATTTCTCGGACACATTGTTTCAGGCGAAGGAATCTCAATAGATCCAACTAAAGTGTCAGCTGTCAACGAACGACCGACACCAAAGACGGTGAAAGATATTCGAAGTTTCTTAGGATTAACAGAATACTACCGAAGATTCATTGAAGGTTTTTCGAAGATTTCAGCACCCCTGACCAAGCTCACACGTAAAGATGAAGCATTCGTGTGGTCAGAAGTATATGAACAAGCTTTTGTAGAACTCAAGTCAAGATTGACATCAGCTCCTATTCTCGTAATACCGGATCAATCTGGAGGTTTCGTCGTACATTGTGATGCGTCCGGTAAGGGATTAGGATGTGTTCTACACCAGCATGGAAAAGTTGTAGCCTTTGAATCAAGACAGCTGAAAGTTCATGAGCGCAAATATCCAACACGTAATCTGGAGTTGGCAGCCGTTATCTTTGCACTTAAGATTTGGCGCCGCTATCTTCTGGGAGAACGAGTGGATATATACACGGACCGCAAAAGTCTGAAGTATGTATTTACTCAGAAGGAGTTGAATATGCAATAGAGAAAATGGCTAAAACTCATGGCGAACTTCGACATCAATCTACAATATCATCCAGGGAAGGTGAATGTAGTTCCTGATGCACTTAGCCGTCAGCCGTTATCAATGAATCTCACCGCTCGGTGGAAGCTACAGCAGGAATCGTACGGGATGGAGATCGAGGTAGTTATGCCAGGTAATGCTTCAGACTTGATGAACTTACAAGTTCGGTCTACTACTGTCAATCAGATCAAAGCAGCTCAAGCAGGTGATGCCAAGCTGCAAAAGATCCGAGAACAAGTAGAAAGTGGACTTCGAACCGACTTCATCATCCACGAAGATGGATCCTTGAGATATGGAAGTAGATTGTGTGTACCAAATGGTCCTGTTCGAGAAGAGTTGATGAAAGAAGCTCACAGCTCTCCGTACCTAGTATACCCCGGTGGTACCAAAATGTATAAGGATCTATGGCAACGCTACTGGTGGCATAGAATGAAGCGCGAAGTAGCCAGAAGCATAGCCAAGTGTTTGGTGTGTCAGCAAGTAAAGGCTGAACATCACAGAACCGTTGGTCTACTTCAGCCGTTACCTATCCCAGAATGGAAATGGTAGCACATTACCATGGACTTCGTGACTGCTCTTCCTCGCAGTACAAAAGGTAACGAAACGGTATGGGTTATTGTGGATCGACTCACCAAGTCGGTACATTTCATCCCATTTCGAGTTGGCCAATCTACCGAGACGTTAGCAAAGAAGTATATAGAGGTAAGCATGAATCTAAAGTAAGATTTAACCTCAAAATGTACTATTTTTTATACCCATGAACTCATGCAGGAGATCATGAGATTACATGGAGCACCGGTTTGCATCGTCTCCGATCGTGACACCAGATTCTGATCACAGTTTTGGCAGAGTCTGCAAGCTAGCCTGGGAACGAGTCTGAACTTCAGCACGGCTTACCATCCATAAACGGACGGACAGTCTGAGCGAACAATTCAGATTCTGGAGGACATGCCAAGAGCTTGTATGTTAGACTTCGGAGGTTCGTGGGAAGATTATCTACACCTTGTGGAGTTTTCATACAACAATAACTATCAGGTGAGTATTGGAATGGCACCATTTGCAGCACTATACGGAAGGAAGTGTCGTTCACCACTAAGTTGAAACGACATCGGAGATCGTGAACTCCTAGGACCAGAGATGATCGTGGCAACTGTGGATGTAGTTCGCACGATCAGAGAAAGAATGCGCATAGCCCAAAACCGACAGAAGTATTGGGCTGATGCAAAGTGTCGACACATGGAGTTCTAACCTGGAGATCTTGTTTTCTTAAAGATCTTTCCAAACCGAGGAGTAATCCTCTTTGGCAAGAGGGGTAAGCTCAGTCCGAGATATATAGGACCGTTCGACATTCTCGAACGAGTCGGAGAAGTGGCATATCGTTTAGCATTACCACCCTCATTGGAAAGAGTGCACAACGTGTTCCACATATCTCAGCTCCAAAGATATGTGAGCGACCCCAGCCACATCCTTGATCACTCCGAGCTCACTGTACAGATGGACCTAACTTGTGAGCAATAACCCGTTGAAATCCTGGACAGAAAAGTGAAGACACTAAAGAACAAAGAAGTAAACTTGGTCCGAGTGATGTGGAGAAAAGATTCACCAGGAGAATCAACGTGGGAACGAGAAGATGACATGCGTGCAAGATATCCTCACTTATTTGTAAACTAGTCCTGATGTAATTGTAAATTTCGAGAACGAAATTTTTAGAAGGAGGGTAGTATGTAACGACCGTGAATTTGCTGTACGAAATTTTTTAATTTAATGTACAGAAAGGAGTTTACAAGACTAAGTACAATTTAAAAGTTAATTTTTGTTAAGAACAGCAAAAAACAACTTGTAGCTCACCGGTAAACCCTTGCACTGCTGTGACGTAGCCCTGTGTTCGATTCCTATCAGGCATATTTATTTTTTCAGATTTTTATTTTAAACTTTTTGGAAGCCCAAAAAATTACACGTGCAATGCACATAAAAATAAAAAGTCTGAGAAAACAAACATGTGCAAAATGATATAAATACAGACACGGACACGTGGCGAGAATCCACCAGCTTCCCCTCACCATTTGACCGGCAAGATTCCAATATAGGCCGGCGGGGACGGGGCCCCCGTGGCTAAAAGTCCCCGGGCTCTGCATACATGACTCTTGGCCCACCCCAATTACCCCTGCACTATTTAATTACTCTGCAATCAAACAGAGACCCCTCATTTCCCCAATTAATCACTTTTTAATGCATTTTAATTCATTCTTTCAATTCCAAAACCCTGATTCCACACTATAAATACTATCCCATGCCCTAGCCCTTCCTCATTCTGAAAATTCTAGCCAAAACCCTCAAATTTTCTCAAATACAAGTGGAGTAGAAGATGAGTTAGCCAACGATCAACTTCCGGCGAGGAATCGAGGCTATTCCGGTGACCCTCGACGCCACGACTACAAACCTCTTATCTTCTACCTTTTCATAGGATAAGTCACTTGTAAGTCCCTTCCAATCTTCTTCCCCCTTCTTTAAAAATTCTTTTTAAAACGAATATCGGTACGTGGAGTTAATACCGATATCGATCTTCTAAACCCTAAAAACTCACCCTTTTTCTTACATATTGTTCATACAACTTTTACACAATAGTTGTAACATTATTATAAATATTTAGAATAAATTGTAACCTAGAATTTCATGCAAAATAACTTTAATTTAACTTTTTTGTTAAAATACCATGAACTTTACATATCACCTTTTAGTATGTTGTTAATACCATACCTTTAGAAAACTTCAAGGGGTAATGACATAGCCCTCACAAACACAAATGATTCCATAGCACGATTCTCTTTGAACCTATTTTTGTGGCGAATACAATATATTTCATTAAAATACCATGTACTATAAAAAACGGTTTTCTTTAGATTGTATTTAAAATCTCTTTGCGATTGTGCCTCTACAATCCTCTTTAGGGGACCTGCTATTGGATGGTGCGGATTATCGCATATCCTTGGGCTATTAGAGCGAGATGCAGACCTCCTCACGGAGCATTTGGTCTCGAAAGGTTTTTAATACGATTTTTAAGAAAAACTAGATTTTTTATTTAATAATAAAATTAATTTGTTGTAATTATATAAATATTACAAATCCATATATTTTCAAAATATAGTAACTTATAATTTTTTTCAAATAAAAGAATTACAAGTTTCATCAAAATACCATCAAGATATCAATACAAGACAAGTTTACAGTAAAATACCATGAACTATTCAAGTTAAGATATTTATCACTAAAATACCTCAATTCTTAATACATATCCATGAAAATATTAAAGAATATAAATAATTTCTCGAGATTATTTTGAAACTATATTAAAAATATTTTTCATAAAACCCCCTCTAGCTATATAAAACACTGTTAAGGACTTTAGTAAAAATAGGTTTAAGAGGGATCAATTCTCTTGAGCCTCAAGGAGCCGGAGAAAGTGAGTGCTTGCTTATTTACGGTAGAAAACTTAACGGTGTTATCAATGGTATTTGTCTTGGAAAAAGACACAAATCTTGACGTCCATATGCAGCAGTTACCAATAACGCCTAAACATAATTCAGGATCCAAATCAGTTCTAAGTGTCTGATTCAAGTCTGAGTCTAAATCAACTTAAATCCAATCCAAACCAGAATCTAATTCAAACATGAATTCAAACCCTAACATGTATACTTGAACCTGAACCTGAATATCATAACCATATCAACATGCAAACATGACTTGACCGAACCATGGCTATAACTTGACTTGATTACATGACTACTTGTTTACATCCTGAACTTGATTACATGAACAACTTGTATCCATCTCGGCAAGTCTGATAATTATAATCTATACAGCACATTACGGGGTTAAAGGGGTAGACTGGTATGGAATGTATTAAAAGTGGCACGTGATGGACACTAAAAGACACCTACATGAACTCTCGTGCCGTTGTCCCGTGGATTTTGACGGGGTCTTATACTTACATGTTACCATAGTCCACGGGATAGTTGGACTCCTCTCGTATACACTGATACCTTCTGTACCAAGCTACAAACAACTACATTAGAATAATAAAATGATACATGTATAACTTAACAGTTTCCTTCCACATTACTTGTACTATTTCTTTCTTTCTTTTGGGACTTACCGAGTGCTAGTTCGCTGACGACATTCATGTCTATTTCTTTCCTTGGAATGTTCGTCAGGAGAAGGGCCGGACCTTTAGGAGACCGAGCCCAGCCAGGATTCCTTGGAGCAGATTGAGGCACAGCCAGATTACTAGTTTACTTGTACTTACTTTCCAGTTTGTATGCCACTGTTTAAGCATTGCTTTTATCATTGTACATTTCCTTTTCAAATCAGTTGTATTGTAAAATGAATGTAAATAAAAGTTACTGTTTACATTATATCGCTTGTCATTTCTTGTGCTTTTCATATATTGCTTATTTACGCTTAATGTGTTTACTTCTAAATACGTCGCGGCCTGGCCACATCTCCTTCCTCATACACTGGGAAGCGGGGCGTGACAGGTATGATCCCCTAAGATTGTATACAAGTGCTCACTGGGGGTAAGTACACTGGACGGACTCACCGAGAACTTCTGGATGGTATCATACCTATCGTCTGATAGCGGTTCTCAAGTGACATGAGTACAGGTTAGTCTTACGACCTGAGCTCATCATTTGTCTCGTGTGAGTTCCTACTGTGCTTTGATCACTACCTTACCATGGTTCTACTGAGTCGTGCAAACAGATTTTGGTTGGGTACAGTCCCGAGCCACATGGAGGCAGTGAGTGATTATCAGGGATTCGTCTCTCCCGGTATTGGGAATTGATATCGCACTGTGTCTGGTTGGCTAGAACCATAAGACCTTGGCCAAGACAGTTGAGAACTACTAATGGTTAGATCAGTGGTTTCTCAAATTGGTCCTGAACTAATCGACACAACTTATCAGGTCAATAAGGGTCTGACGTTTACCATCCCCTAGACCCGGTATATGATACTCTTAGACGAAAAGACCGGACTGTATGGATATTTTCATGGATAGACTTAGTAGGAGTCCGGATAAGCTTTCTCATCGGCCTTCTTTTTGTCAGGTACTTGGGTAGTTGTTACGTACAGCTAGTGTCGCTGACGTGCTTGTGATTAAACCCACTACCAACGTATTGTCGAGTCTTTAGAGTCCTACATAGAGGGTTTCTCTGATTCAGGTGAAACGATGTGGTGGCCGTATGTTTATACGTGCAGGTTTCGATCGAATGATAATACTAGCCGGCTTAGGATTAAGCTGGATTATTAAATCAAGTATTGATTTAATAATTTACGTGTACATATTTTGATATGTATATTCTAGTGTTATCCAGATTTTCGATCGGATGGTTGATAATACTGACGGGCTTAGGATTAAGCGGGTTCATTAAATCATCGGATATTGATTTAATACTAGTATTATTTTAGTGGTATTATTCTATCTCTTGGGTGTTCGTATTTTGATACAAATATGGTATGTATATACGGTAGAATGTATTCCATATTTATACAGAAAGACATTCTAGTCGAAGGACGCTTCATCATGTATTTTCCATTTTATTTGCAAAATGGAAAATGAAGTGTAAAATAGGAAATGAGGTGTAAAGGAGAGAATGGTGTGAACCGTGCTTGAATAATGTTGACAAATGAATTGTAAATTCATTTGTGCAAACTATTCAAGTATGGTTGTGTTATTTTTATTGAAAAATGGTTTTTACAAAACCATGCTTCATGATTTTCTTCACACAAGACTTTTCATTTCTCAACACAAGTTTCTCTCTCCTCACTTGCCTCTCTTGAGCTCCTCCTCTCTCTTCTTCATCTTCCTCCCTACCATCTCATGAGTTGAGAATAAAAGGAGAAAGAGAGATAGAAATACATTAGAAAAATCACTACATCTCCTTAGTCACCTAGACTAGCAAACTAGGTCACTAAGTTGCTTCATTGTGAAGCCAAGCTTGGATTACAAACTCTCGGATGGATCATCTAGGATCAAGAAGGCAATCTAATAAGGTTGATCAAGTATCCCGAGGAGCCTTAGAAGAGGAGTGAAGACCCGAAGGACATAGATCTTTAGGTATAAGCTTCTAACACAGTAGCTAGATCTCTTTAGTTAGCTAGTTTCAGTATATGATTAGATTTTAGGATATGTTTTCTAACGCCGGATTTTTAAAAGTCAATGTTTTTCGTTCCGCAACGACCGCGGTAGACGGCCAGGGCGCTAGGAAAACCAACATGGTATCAGAGCCGGTCCATAAACCTTAACTAGCTAATTTGCACTAATTTAGAACTTCGATCGACAAAATTATCCGAATCGCATTTCTAAGAACCTTACTCGCTGTTCGATTTTAAAAGTTGTTCAAAAAATATTTTCAGTGACCTTAAAATTATGTGCAAGCTTTTCTAGAGCCAAGAAAAATTTTTGAGTACCTGAGCTCCATATTAGACCGCTAATCCGCGGCCAAATAGGTCATTTGGCCCCGGATCCACAGCCTAATAGTGGCTACGGTGCTCCAAAATTTTTCTAGGGTTCAAGTTCATGGAAATGTGATTTTTGGTACATTTGGTTTTTTCCCGGATTTGTTTGTGTACTGGTTTGTACATTGGGGTAAATGCGGAAAGTTTTAATCGATCGAAACTCTAAATTCTTGTTTTTCTGTATATTTGTTTCTGTGATCGTGAATATCATTGAGCGGTATAACCCGACTGATTGCTATATGTACAACCAGACGGGTTTACGAACATGATATTCACCTTGATGTTCTGTATTGCACTGATGTCGTGGATGGATTGTCGTGGTGGATAGCCTATGGTGCAATGGTAGATGTACAGTGTTGATTCATTTGTATATTCATTATTGCGGGACGAGTGTCCGACATGTGGACTGCCGTTTTTGCCAGATTGTATATTCTTTTATTGGGCACGACCAGGTTGAGGTCGATGTCACCGTTGTATATATATTTTTCTTTTCTGTACTAGGATTACCCCGCAGAGGAGTGCTCGAATAGCCAGGTTCTAGACGGTAATGGGCTCGCATCTCATAGCGTTGAGACGGAGGGGGCCTTACTCTAGAATTGGCGGGTTATTCATCGCACTCATAGGGGGTATAGGATGACCCATAGAGGGGTGCTTAAGTTACCGGATTCCGTGAAGTGCTGGGTGTCCCATTCACTTTGTTGATTGGGGTTGCCTCACTTCCGGAATTGGCGGGTAACTTGTCGCGCTCGTAGGGGTCTAGGTTTTTCATTGCACGAGCTATCCACACGACCGGGAACATCGGGTCCCATTTGCGGCTCAAATGAAACCCGAAGCTCCAAGATTATCCGCTATTCCATATTGTTTATTGCTGTTCTGTGATGTTGCTTATATCATACCTAGGACAAATGGTTATATATATATAGAGAGAGAGATATATAGATATATATATATACACACTAGTAGATGTTGTATATATTTTGCATCCGCGCTAGTCCTGCTCCCGCTCTGCTGGTAGTTAAGTAACCTAACGGTGCATCAGGGGCCCCGTGGCGAATGCGAATGGCATATGCATACATTTTATTTTCTTCTTTTTTGGTGTTATAGGAATTAATTGATGGGACCGCGTTAATTTTAATTAATGCAAGAAAAGAAATCTAAAAGATATTGTTGGAACAAATTTCGAAAAACTATAGTTATATTCTTTCGCTTTGCATAGTGGTATTCGGTTAGGAATATCCATCACCTCATTTGAGGAGGCAAGAGCCTAGATCCCTTCGCGGGGAGTGACCTCTTGAGCAAAACTTTATGTTATTATAGACTACTCGGTTTTCTTCAAAACCACTAGTTGTCAAAAGCCGAGCCTAAACCACTCCTTTCAAAACTGCTCGGTTCCTTCAACAATATCAAGCTCATTACGTTAAAGGGTTTTTCGCCAAAAACCCAGTCGTAGCCCTCCTTCATTTCAGATAAGTAGCAGTTAGTATCCGTGCTATGTAAGTTGGTCTCTATCAAAGCATGGTGTATGGTAGCTAAATGTTACTTATCCATTGCATTTTGATGCGATTAATTAGGACAGCCGCATCGCCACGTTGGTCTCTATCAAGGGCTTATGCAGGTGGATCTAAGTTAATCCAGGACAATGACGGGTTGAACTTGACTTACGACTTATGGTACATTGGTCTCTATCAAGACCATATGACGTTTGGGGTAAAAACCACATCGGGAGTTTCAAATATACAGGAAACTTGCTAGTGTTGCATACCTTCTGGAGTATGATAACTATAGTAGCTTCCATCTAGGTTATCACGTGATGACAGTTGGATCCCGATCCCACCAATGAGTAGGATTACTCTTGGTTGATATTTTTCACTTCACAATTAGCTAACCTATTAGGTTTCTAAAAAAGTGTTAACGGGGCTACGCCTCTGCGGAAACGAGGTTTATTTTAATTAGGTCCGTGCGAGAGCACGGGGAACCTCCCTCGGAGTACCAACACTCACCTGGCTAAACGGTTAACGAACTTGTCTGGTGCGAATGATCCCGGCTAGTTTTCCTTTTAAACGTTTGAAGGAAAATTCTAGGAAACGGTGGTAGCCATCCTGATTAGATAAACTAATAACCAATCTAATTTTGCAAGAGCGCACGCTGGGTGTTTCTTTTCTCTCTCTCTCCAGGTAGCAACCATTTCACGCCCTAATCAAGATAATAAAATGTTTGATTTGACCGAACCAGCTTGTTACACAGGGCTGGGGAACGTCGGTTCGGCTCTAACTTATGACAACTGTCATGAGTACGAGCAAGAGAAGAAGGACTGTAAGGAATTCCCGATAACCCTATTGAAGAAGGAGCATTCTAATGCGTTTTCTTTAGGTGTATTTGTTATTGAAAATTGTTTTACGGTCAACCCTACCTCCTGAGTACTAGATACCGGATCAGAATACCACATATGTAATTTATTACAAAGATTGAGAAAAAGTAGAATGGTTGGACCGGGTGATATGTCCCTTAGAGTGGGGAACGGAGCACAAGTTAATGCTACCGCCGTCGGTGAATATCACCTAGTATTGCCAAGCGGCAATACTATAATTTTGAACAATTGCTGCTATGTGCCATCCATGCTCTGTAATATCATATCAGTTTCTTTACTTGATAAAGATGGATATAATTTTATTCTGGATAGAAATATCATGAACATTTACCTTAATCAGGTATTGGTTGCAGAAGGTACACTGTGTAATGGTATCTACGTTCTAAATCAAAACACAGTCTTCAATATACAAAACACACGCAAGAGGAAGAGTTCAGATACGGACGAAACCTATTTTTGGAACTGTAGACTTGGTCATATCGGTGAGAAAAGACTATACAAGTTGCATAAGGATGGCTATCTGAATTCATTCGAATTCTTATCTTATGAAATTTGTCAATCTTGTCTCAAAAGAAAAATGACCAAATCTCTGTTCACCGGACACGGAAAAAAAGCTACAGAGCTCTTGGGACTCATACATAGTGATGTGATGTGTGTGGTCCGATGTCTATACATGCGAAGGGTGGGTTCTCGTACATCATTACATTCACTGACGATCTCTCTAAATTCGGATATGTGTACCTTTAGAAACACAAATCTGAAACTTTTGAGAAATTCAAAGAATATAAGAGCGAAGTAGAGAACCAGACAAGAAAAAGTATTAAAATCCTTCGATCTGATCGAGGTGGGGAGTACTTGAGTACAAAATTCCATGATTTTCTAAAAGAGAATGGTATTCTCTCTCAGCTTACTCCTCCGTATACACCACAACACAATGGTGTATCAGAACGGAGGAACCGTACCCTTTTGGACATGATTCGCTCCATGATGAGTAGTGCTGATCTGCCTCTTTCATCCTAGTGATATGCGCTTAAAAAAGCGGCACATCTGTTGAATCATATTCCGTCCTAATCGGTGCCTAAAACACCATTCGAAATATGGAATGGAAAGAGACCATATCATAAAAGATTTAAGATATGGGGTTGTCCGGCATACATTAAAAAGTATAATCCGGACAAATTAGAGGCACGGTCAGTTCTATATAAGTTTGTGGGATATCCAAGGAATGGTTATAGATATCTGTTCTACCACACCAAGAAACAGAAGGTGTTTGTTGCTCAGCACGTCGTTTTCTTATAAATGGAGTTTCTTGCAAAAGAAACTAGTGGGAGCACGATAGAACTGGAAGAAATTTTAGAAGGACAAACTATAACTGAAGAATTGGTGGAACCAGAGGATTCAATAATCCCGGATGAAGCTCAGCCGCTCCGCAGATCTAGTAGGATTTCTCGTTCGCCCGAGAGATACTATGGTTTTTTCATAGATGGGAATCGAGAGGATTGCATTTTGGAAGAAGATAATCCTACTAGTTATAAGCATGCCATTAACAGTAGGAACTTTGTAAAATGGCTTGATGCTATGAAATCCGAAATGGAGTCCATGTACACCAACAAAGTTTGAATTTTGGATGTTGCTGTTCCTGGGATAAAACCCGTTGGATGTAAGTGGATCTTCAAAAAGAAGATTGGTGCGGATGGACAGGTGGAAACCTATAAGGCTAGATTTGTTGTAAAAGGTTTTCGTCAAAGATCAGGAGTGGACTATGACGAAACCTTTTCTCCAATGGCTATACTGAAATCCATTCGGATCCTACTTGTCATTGTTGCCTACCATGACTACAATATCTGGCAGATGGACGTAAAAACGGCCTTTCTAAATGGAAGTTTAGAAAAGTGCATTTATATGGATCAGCCGGAGCGATTAGTAGACAGTGGGAGCAGCGGAAAGGTGTGCAAGTTGCTTAAATCTATTTATGGATTAAACCAGGTGTCGTGGAGATGGAACATCTATTTTGATGAGACAGTCAAAAAATTTGACTTCATCAAAAACGAAGATGAAGCATGTATCTACAAGAAGATTGTAGGGAGAACTGTCGTATTTCTCGTCCTGTACGTGGATGACATTCTCTTGATAGGAAATGACATTCATATGCTGCAATCGGTCAAGCTGTTCTTGTCACAAAAGTTCTCCTTGAAGGACCTGGGTTATGTCTCCTACATTCTGAGGATTAAGATCTATAAAGATAGATCCAAGAGATTGTTGGGACTTTCACAGTCCAGGTACATAGAGATCATACTAAAGAGATTTAGTATGGAAGATTCCAAGCGCGGTAATATAGCCGCATTGCACGGAATCACCCTCTCTAAAGAGATGTCTCCCAAGACTGATGAGGAGAGAGTTCGCATAAGCACTATACCCTACGCTTCGGCGGTAGGATATATAATGTATGCGATACTGTGTACCAGACCAGATGTAGCATACGCGCTTAGCGTGGTGAGCCGGTATCAGTCGAATCTGGGTGAGAATCATTGGACAGCTGTAAAGAACATTCTCAAGTACCTGAGAAGGACTAAGGAGATGTTCTTGGTATACGGTAATGGAGACCTTAAGGTTGAGTCTTTTACCGATTCAAGTTTCCAAAGTGACAAGAATGACAGCAGGTCTGTCTCGGCTTTTGTGTTTACCCTCAATGGAAGGGTGGTGTGTTGGAAGAGCTCCAAACATGACACCGTCGTAGACTCGACGATGGAGGCTGAATACATTGCTGCGAACGTTGCCGCAAAAGAAACGGTCTGGATGAAGAAGTTTATTACTGAACTTGAGGTGGTTCCGTCCATTGATAATCCAATACATTTGTATTGCGATAACAATGAGGCTATAGCTTTAGCGATGGAACCACAGTCCTATCAGAAATCCAGACACATTTTAAGGCGGTATCACCTGATCAGGGAGATCATTGATCGCCGAGAGATCAAGGTCCGGAGAGTAGATACGAAAGACAACACGGCGGATCCATTTACTAAGGCCCTCCCTCAAACGCGGTTCGAGCGACTTTTTGAGATGTTGGGTATGCGGTACGCCAACAACTGGCCTTAGATCAGACGTTGGGTATTCGGTATGCCAATTACAGGCCTTAGTGTAAGTGAGAAATTGTTGGATATGTATGCCCTAGAGGCTTGTATTGTATAGGATGCTAAGGATATATAAGTACAGGAAAATCTTGCTTAGTTGTATATAGTATATTATTTGAGTTGTCTTTATCTTGATATGTGTACTTATTTCTATTGATATTTTATATTGCTTGCACATATTAATAAAGACTCGATACAGTAGTATACTATTGTGGTTTGACTTTATCTTAACATGTGCATATGTTATACTCGATATAACATATGGCGGTTACATGTTGATAAAAACCGTAGGATTTTGCTTGACTGCCAGCGTTATGATGGTGATCATACTTGTGGGAGTTGGGTAGTCCATAAGTGCATCCTTAAAGGTCCCAAGTCGTAGGAGTATCAAGATCGGATATCGATACTCCATAGTAGACTTGTGTATACGTTTCTAGACCCTGACGAGGGGCGGTGGTTGGTCTCACAACCATTGTTGTGATCACCTAAGATTGTATACAGGTGCTCACTGGGGGTGAGTACACTGGACGGACTCGCCGAGAACCTCTGGATGGTATTATACCTATCATCAGATTGCGGTTCTCAGGTGACATGAGTACAGGTTAGTCTTAGGACCTGAGCTCATCATTTGTCTCGTGTGAGTTCCCACTGTGCTTTGATTACTACCCTACCACGGCTCTACTGAGTCGTGCAAACAGGTTTTGGTTGGGTACAGTCCTGAGCCACATGGAGGCAATGAGTGATTGTCAGGGATTCGTCTCCCCTGGTATTGGGAGTCGATATCGCACTGTGTCCAGTTGGCTTGAACCATAAGATCTTGGCCAAGGCAGTTGAGAACTACTGATGGTTAGATCAGTAGTTTCTCGGATTGGTCCTGAACCAAATTGACACGACTTATCGGGTCAGTAGGGGTCTGACGTTTACCACCCCTTAGTCCCGGTATGCGATACTCTTAGACGAAGAGACTAGACTGTACGAAGATTGTCACGGATAGGCTCAGTAGAGATCCGGATGAGCTTGCTCGTCGGCCTTCTTTTCGACAGGTACCTAGGTAGCCGTTACGTACAGATAGTGCCGCTGACGTGTTTGTGGTTAAACCCACTGCTAGCATACTGTCGAGTCTTCAGAGTCCCACACAGAGGGTTTCTCTGATTCAGGCGAAACGATGTGGTGGCCGTATGTTTATACGTGCAGGATTTCAATCGAATGATAATACTAGCCGGCTTAGAATTAAGCAGGATTATTACATCAAGTATTGATTTAATAATTTACGTGTATATATTTTGATATGTATATTCTAGTGTTATCCAGATTTTTTATCGGACGGTTGATAATACTGGTGGGCTTAGGATTAAGACGGTTCATTAAATCGGATATTGATTTAATACTAGTATTATTTTAGTGGTATTATTTTATCTCTTGGGTGTTCGTATTTTGATACAAATACGGGTATATATATACGGTAGAATGTATTCCGTATTTATACAGAAAGGCATTCTAGAAGGAGGACACTTCATCATGTATTTTCCATTTTATTTGCAAAATGGAAAATGAGGTGTAAAAGAGAGAATGGTGTGAACCATGCTTAAATAGTGTTAACAAATGAATTGTAAATTCATTTGTGCAAACCATTCAAGCATGGTTGTGTTATTTTTATTGAAAAATGGTTTTTACAAAACCATGCTTCATGATTTTCTTCACACAAGAGTTTTCATTTCTCAACACAAGCTTCTCTCTCCTCACTTGCCTTTCTTGAGTTCCTCATCCCACTTCTTCATCTTCCTCCCTACCATCCCATGAGTTGAGAATCAAGGGAGGAAGAGAGATAGAAATACACTAGAAAAATCACTACATTTCCTTAGTAACCTAGACTTGCAAACTAGGTCACTAAGTTGTTTCATTTGTGAAGCCAAGATTGGATTACAAACTCTCGGGTGGATCATTTAGGATCAAGAAGGTAATTTAGCAAGGTTGATCAAGGATCCCGAGGAGCCTTAGAAAAGGAGTGAAGACCTAAAGGACACGGATCTTTAGGTATAAGCCTCTAACACAGTAGCTAGATCTCTTTAGTTAGATAGTTTCGGTATATGGTTAGATTCTAGGATATGTTTTCTTGCGCCGGATTTTTAAAAGTCAATGTTTTTCGTTCCGCAACGGCTGCGGTAGACGGCCAGGGCATTAGGAAAACCAATACTGCCGCGGCTGGTGCTCCTGTCGCCCCTCGTTGCTCCGGGCATCGTCATCAGACCTAGATAAGAGTACAACCATTACATATGCATGCAATATATGTATATATCGTAGATATGTGAAGTAATAATATAACATTACGGATAAATTTTTTCGTTTCGTAGACGCATTAGATATATTTACTTGGAGTTCATCATCGATAGCATTTCTAACCAACGTAACTTCACGATCAGACGAAGACAACCCGTCTTTGGAAACAGACGGCCGGAGCACTCTAAGCCTTCTTTCTTCTTCATCCTCATCACTGTCCTCCATACGATCCTCAAATTTTAGGATATCGTAAACATCTCTGGGTTTCCAACAGCATACGACACTCCATCCCGGATGCTTCAAACACTGTGAGTAGTATACTTGAAATGCTTGTTGCGGAAAAATAAATAAATCGTCCTAACCTTAAAATCGAAGTATGTTCACACTAGTCAATCCATATTCATCTTTCCAAGTCCCGAGCTTGTTTCTCCACTTATCCGTATTGGTTCGTGTATCGTATCCAATATACTGAAATATATAAAACGGTTCTAATCGTCCGGGATATTGGATGCCAAGTATGCAATTTAATTATCCATAATAAATCACACCATCCAATCCTACGGTCGCAATCCAACTATTCTGAGTGGTTCGAGATATTTCTATGTCTTTAATTTCAAATTTGTATCCAAGGACACCGAATCCTTTATAATATGCAACCTCCATGATAGGAAACTGAGTTAAACATCTTGAATCTCTCTCTAATGATGCAAACAAATTCACGTCGTGGATCTGGCAAAAAAAATTTCACGGCAAATACATAACGATATAATTTTAGATTAAGACTGGTAGTAATAACATATTATTCGAACAATTTACAAGATCTGCAACTCAATCGCAAAAATTACCCTAATGATATTTTTCCAATCGTTCATCATTCCAATCAGGATGCCCCTCACGTACCTCATCAATATGAATTCTGTTCTCAACAATAAATTATGACGTTAATATTATATCATTTCATACACACATAAATACAAATATAACAATTAATCCAAAAAACATACTTTCTAATTTCTTCAAGACATACGCTATTGAAGAGGATAAACCGATATATCTTGTTGATAAACATAGTGTCTACTCTCTTATAATCAGTTTTACCATATGGCCTGTCCTGAATTCTCCGAGGCCGATTAGGCTTCGTCTCAATGTTCTCGTCCAGATAGTGGAAACAAAATGTTATTTCATCTAGAAGATAACCTTACATGATAAAACTCTCTGATCGATTTCTATTGCGTATATACATTTTTAGAGTGTAGAGTTACCTAAAGAAAAATATGTCAAATAAATATGGGCATATAGGACAACAATAATTTTACAAAATGCGTGAAACGAAAAATTCAGCGTACCATTCGATGGAATACATCTATCAATATTGTACCGGTCTGGCAAACTTAGCATCGGTTACAAGATGAACCGTCAGGTGTATTATGATATCGAAGAACGACGGCGGGAAAATACGTTCAAACTTGCAAAGTATCAATGAAATAGAATTTTCTAGATTCTCCGGCGTCAAAACATCCAAGGTTTTAGCACACAATTCTCTAAAAAAAATAACAAAGGTCATTGATTACTAGACCAACCGATTCGGGAAGGGAAGTCCTGAGAGCTAATGGAAGAAGGTGCTCCATAATAACATGGTGATCATGACTTTTGAGCCCATCGATCTTACTTTTCACAATCTTTATCTTCTTGCTAAATGATCCTGAGAAACCTGTGGGAACTTTCAAATCATGCAACACTTGCAGGAACATTTTCTTCTCCGGTTGTGACATATGATACGCGGTATTGGGAAGTATAAACTTGCCTGGTTTACCCGCTATCGGTTTAGGATGCAATTCACTTCTAATTTCCCAGTTCTGAAGATCCATCCGAGCACGAAGATTGTATTTCGATTTTCCGTCTTTACAAAGAAATAAGTTAAGTACGTGCTCGGATACTCCCTTCTCTATGTGCATGATGTCCAAACAATGATGCACTAAATTTGTTGACCAGTACGGAAGCTCATAGAAAATGCTTGACTTGTTCGAGTAGGGTGGTTTGACCTGTTTTGCCCGATCTATCCCGAATGTCACATTATTGTAACCATCCTAATGAGCAATCACTTCCTCTCCGGACAATGAGACTGGAGGTCCAAGAAACTCCTGATGACCATTAAAGTTGTTGGGGTCAAAATTTGGACCCCGGTTGACCAAGTCAAAGTCAAAGTCAACCCCAAGCCAGGTGGGCCCAAGCCCAGGCCAGGTTGGCCCATGCCCAAGTCGAGCTCGCGGCCAGCCTCCCCATGCCAACATAAAAATCATGTAATAAATAATTTTAATGTAATTTTTTATGCATGAATGGGCATAAAGCCAAATTTTTGTAAAGCCAATGGTTTATGTGCAAAAAGAAATAGCACATGAGACATGAGATGGGCAAAATGCCATTTTGTAAAGCCCAAGGGACTATGTGTAAATGTGTAAGCCTATAAAAGGTAACATGATGATGAATAAAGCATAGACAATTCATTCTCCCCAAAAAAACTAGGGTTTGTGCATCCTTCTGCTCTTTCCTCAAGGTTCTAAAGCTTCTTCCCCTTTTCAATTAAATCAAGAGATTTACTTTTCCTTTTTCAAAACTAAATAGTTTTTTACCACAAAACCTACAAAGGGGAACTCAGATCTCCCATCAGATCTCAAAAAGGAGAGATTTTTAAAATCTCATACTTCTTGTTCTTCAAGATCCGGCCAACAGAGGAGGAAGAAGGAGACCCATCTCCAAACACCCCATTTTGGAAAAGATTCAAGGCTTAGGGGAGAAGAAAGGGATTTTCTTGAGCATTCACAAAGATTTCTGGAGTTAACTCCACAAATTAAAGTTTCTAGGAGTTTAACTATATAAAAAAAAGACTTTCTTTTTAGGAGTTCAACTCCAAAAGTCAAATCGGGAGCACAGCTCCCAATGCAGGGACCAAGTCCCTTTTCCTGCTGACGCCTAGCGCCCACGTGCTGGGCACGTGAGGCACCAGCGCCCGAGCGCCCACATGCCGGGCACGTGAGGCGCCAGTGCCCAAAGCGCTAGCACCAGCGTCCGAGCGCCCACGTGCCGGGCACATGAGGCACTAGCGCCCAAAGCACTAGCGCCCAAGCGCATATGTGCCAGGCACGTGAGGCGCTAGCGCCCGAGCCCAAAGCGCTAGCGCCCGAGCACCCATGTGCCGGGCACGTGAGGCGCTAGCGCCCAAAGCTTTAGTGCTCAGCACCCAAGCGCCCACGTGCTGGGCACGTGAGACGCTAGAGCCTAAAGCGCTAGTGCCCAGTGCCGAAGCGCCCGAGCGCCTACGTACCGGGCACGTGAGGCACTAGCGCCCAAAGCGCTAGCGACTTCTCCCACACGTCCTTTGGACGCCATTTCCCCCCTCATTTTATATGCACTCCACACTAAAAATACCTCCCCCGTTAAGAAAAAATTTCTAACAGGGCGCTGCCCCGCAAGGGGGCTGCTAGCCCCCTTGATCCACAGCCCAAAAACTCTGCGGGGCCCCCGATATATCCAAAATCTTTTCAAAACACAACATACGTACACTGCACCTTGAGTTCGCATGACCTGTTTAATCCGTAAATCGGAGGTTCCCTCGCTCCAAAAGCGAGGGGTAATTAACGGCAGCTTAGTCCACAGCTGCTGGAGATTCGGATCCCCACAATCAATAAACCCCAGCCTACCCTAGGCAGGGGGAATCTGTAATGCGCCTGACAAGCGCGCGCGTATTCCCATCTCAATGGGGTGACGAAAAACACCCTACAGATTCTGGCACGCCCGGTGGGACCAATCTCTCCTCCCATATTTTGGGTTAAATATCCATGCGAACTCAGTCAACATATACATTGATTGCCTGTACTGAAATCATGCTTCTTTGTGCAGGTTAACGACTTTCGACTACAATCTTCGGACGCAACAAAATGTCTTTAAGGGCATGCTCAGCTCTCAGCACGGCTCCCATCTCCTACACGATGAAGATGGACGCCAGGACGGTCCTTCCGGTCAATCTCGAGAGACAGTGGGAGGAGCCGCCGCTACCATTTGGCTCTATTCTGTTCATGCCAGCTAACGCTATCTCTGCTCCTCATGCCCCGGTGATGGATAAACCGACCTCAAAAGGCAGGAGGCCAAATGTAGTGATCTCGAAGGCACCACTACCTAAACGCAAGTCGGTGTTTGAACGACTTTCCTTGGCCCCAGCTGGGGGCAAGGCCATCAACACCAACAAAGCAACAAGGCATCTTGGCCAAGTTCCAGCGGTGCCCCTGACAACTGCTTAATCGGGTATCTTCTCTAAGCTCCCCGTCAGATGACCACCACGTCGTTAAACTGGAAGCAGATGACCTCTAAATCATTAAACTGAAAACAGTAGGCCTCTAAGTCTTTAAATCGGAAACAGATGACCTCTAAGTTGTTAAACTGGAAACAGTAGACCTCTAAGTTTTTAAACTGGAAACAGATGACCACCATGTCGTTAAACTGGAAACAGATGACCACCATGTCGTTAATCTGGAAACAGATGACCTCTAAGTCTTTAAACTGGAAACAGATGACCTCTAAGTCGTTAAACTGGAAACAGTAAACCTCTAAGTCTTTAAACTGGAAACAGATGACCTCCACGTCGTTAAACTGGAAACAGATGACCTCTAAGTCGTTAAACTGGAAACAGTAGACTTCTAAGTCTTTAAACTGGAAACAGATGACCACCACGTCGTTAAACTGAAAACAAATGACCTCTAAGTCGTTAAACTGGAAACATATAACCACCATGTCGTTAAACTGGGAACCGCTGACCACCAAGTCTTTAAACTGGGAATAAATGACCACCATGTCGTTAAACTGGGAACAGTCGACCTCTAAGTCGTTAAACTGGGGATGTAAAAATGTGTAAATAAAACAAAAAAAACAAAAAAGCCGAATGATGGGGCAACTCGCAATAAAAATCAGCGAGTAAAAATAAAGATAAAAATAAAACCGAAATGATGGGGCAACCGCGAATAAATAGCCGAAATGATAGGGCAATCACGACCTTCGCGATAAGAAAAGCTAAAATGATAGAGCAATCACGGTAAAAAAAAAGTGAATGATGAGTCCCACCTGGTACCATATTCCAGTGCAGCGATGCAGACGCCGTCAAAAATCCAAATCCCAAAACGGCGAATGATGAGTCACTCCTGGTACCATATTCCAGTGCAGCGATGCAGACGCCAACCAAAGTCCAATTTCCCAAAATTCTCCCAGCCCTACGGTTGATCCCCAAGTTGACTACCGTATACAATCCACGGGCTCAAATAATTCTCATCATACCCATGCCCCACCGCAACCACCAGTTACGCGGCTGGTCTCCGCCCTTGGAATTATGCTCCATTTGGGAAGACCCACTCATGTGTCCTTACGATACATGAGGAGAACAAACTTACGGGATCTTCACGACTCATAAGAAAACACCTTCGTGGGATCCTTACGACTCACAAAGGAAAAACAAACTTGGGAGTCCCCACGACTCCTAAGGAGAAAATACACCTATGAGATCCTTTCGACTCGTAGGGATAAAATGCTTTTATGGGACCCTTACGGCTCATAAAATTGAAAAGTCTTAGATGATAGAGACCTAAACCTGTCTCCTAAACCATCGCTCCCCGACGGGCAAACGTAAATGATGATTCGCTCCTGGTACCATATTCCAGTGTAGCGATGCTGATGCCAAACAAAAACCAAAATCTCCAAATCCTCTCATGGAAAATGACGATTCGCTTCTGGTACCATATTCCAGTGTAGCGATACCGATGTCAACCTAAATCAAATCAAACCAACAATCTCTGCGTCGGAATCATGCTTCATCTCAGAGTGTACCCCGCGTCGAAATCAAGCTTCGCCTCGGTGTATCTGTCTTCCCTGTCGGAATTATGCTTTGGCTCGGAATCAACCAGCGACCTCCTCGTCGGAATTAAGCTCCGCCTCAGAATTAAGTCGACCAAAAAGTTCTTCGTCGGAATCATGCTTCGTCTCAGAGTGTACCCCGCATCGAAATCAAGCTTCGCTTCGGTGTATCTGCCTTCCCTGTCGGAATTATGCTTCGGCTCGGAATCAACCAGCGACCTCCTCGTCGGAATTAAGCTCCGACTCGGAATCAAGTCGACCAACAAGCTCTGCGTCGGAATCGTGCTTCGTCTCAGAGTGTACCCCGCGTCGAAATCTAGCTTCGCCTCGGTGTATCTTCCTTCCCTGTCGGAATTATACTTCGGCTCGGAATCAACCAGGGACCTCCTCGTCGGAATTAAGCTACGTCCCGGAATCAAGTCGACCAACAAGCTCTGCGTCAAGAATCATGCTTCGTCTCAGAGTGTACCCCGCGTCGAAATCAAGCTTCATCTAGGTGTATCTTCCTTCCCTGTCGAAATTATGCTTCGTCTCGGAATCAACCAGCGACCTCCTCGTCGGAATTAAGCTCCGCCTCGGAATCAAGTTGACCAACAAGCTCTGCGTCGGAATCATGCTTCGTCTCAGAGTGTACCCCGCGTCGAAATCAAGCTTCGTCTCGGTGTATCTTCCTTCCCTGTCGGAATTATGCTTCGGCTCAGAATCAACCGGCGACCTTCTCGTCGGAATTAAGCTCCGTCCCGGAATCAAGTCGACCAACAAGCTCTACGTCAGGAATCATGCTTCGTCTCAGAGTGTACCCCGCGTCGAAATCAAGCTTCGCCTTGGTGTATCTGCCTTCCCTGTCGGAATTATGCTTCGGCTCGGAATCAACCAGCGACCTCCCCGTCGGAATAAAGCTCCGCCTCGGAATCAAGTCGACCAACAACCTCTGCGTTGGAATCATGCTTCGTCTTAGAATGTACCCCGTGTCGAAATCATGTTTTGCCTTGGAGTATCTGTCTTCCCAGTCGGAATTATGCTTCGCCTGGGAATTAACCTCTACATCGAAATTATGCTTCGGTCAGAATGTCTGCCGCTCGTCGGAATTATGCTTCGACCCTTTGGAGTCAAGCTCCGCTCTTCGGAATTATGCTCTGATCCCTAGAATCATGCTCCGCTCATCGGAATTATACTCCGATCCCCGAAATCATACTCCGCTCTTTGGAATGATACCCCGATCCTCGGAATTATGCTCTGATCCCCGAAATTATGCTCACGGAATGATACTCCGTCCCCGGAATGATGTTCCACCTCGAAGTCCAGCTTCAAGATCCATCAATTTCATGCACCAACTCATATGCGTGGTGTGCATTTATTGATGGGGGGCACTTTGTTGGGGTCAAAATTTGCACCCCGGATGACCAAGTCAAAGTCAAAGTCAACCCCAAGCCAGGTGGGCCCAATCCCAGGCCAGGTGGGCCCATGCCAAAGTCGAGCCCGCGGCCAGCCTCCCCATGCCAACATAAAAATCATGTAATAAATAATTTTAATATAATTTTTTATGTATGAATGGGCATAAAGCCAAATTTTTGTAAAGCCCATGGCTTATGTGCAAAAAGAAATAGCACATGAGACATGGGATGGACAAAATGCCATTTTGTAAAGCCCAAGGGGCTATGTGTAAATGTGTAAGCCTATAAAAGGCAACATGATGATGAATAAAGCATAGACAATTCATTCTCCCAAAAAAAGAACTAGGGTTTTTGCCTCCTTCTCCTCTTTCCTCAAGGTTCTAAACTTTCTTCCCCTTTTCAATTAAATCAAGAGTTTTACTCTTCCTTTTGCAAAACTAAATAGTTTTTTACCACAAAACCCACAAAGGGGAACTCAGATCTCCCATCGGATCTCAAAAATGAGAGATTTTTAAAATCTCATACTTCTTGTTCTTAAAGATCCGGCCAACAGAGGAGGAAGAAAGAGACCCATCTCCAAACACCCCATTTTGGGAAAGATCTAAGGCTCAGGGGAGAAGAAAGGGTTTTCCTGAGCATTCACAAAGATTTCTTGGAGTTAACTCCACAAATTAAAGTTTCTGGGAGTTTAACTCCATAAAAAAAAGCCTTTCTTTTTAGGAGTTCAACTCCAAAAGTCAAATCGGGAGCACAGCTCCCAGTGCAGGGACCAAGTCCCTTTTTTTGCTGACGCCTAGCGCCCATGGGCTGGGCACGTGAGGCGCTAGCGCCCAAAACGCTAGCGCCCGAGCGCACATGTGCCGGGCACGTGAGGCGCTAGCACCCAAAGCGCTAGTTCCCAGCGCCCAAAGTGCTAGTGCCCAGCGCCCATGTACCGGGCATATGAGGCGCTAGCGCCCAGCGCCAAAGCGCCCGAGCGCCCATGTGCCGGGCACGTGAGGCGCTAGCGCCCAGCGCCCAAAGCGCTAGCGCCTTCTCCCACGCGTCCTTTGGACGCCATTTTCCACCTCATTTTGTATGCACTGCACACTAAAAATGCCTCCCCCGTTAGGAAAAAATTTCTAACGTGGCGCTACCCCGCACCTCGCTATCCGAGTAGCGAGACCCCCGTAAAAACTCTGCGGGGCCCCCGATATATCCAAAACCCCTTCAAAACACAACATACGTACACTGCACCTTGAGTTCGCATGACCTGTTTAACCCATCAATCGGAGGTTCCCGCGCTCCAAAGGTGAGGGGAAATTAACGACAGCTTAGTCCGCGACTGCCGAAGATTCGGATCCCCACAATCAATAAACCCTAGCCTACCCTAGGCCGGGGGAATCTGTAATGCGCCTGACAAGCGCGCTCGTATTCCTATCTCAATGGGGTGACGAAAAACACCCTACAAAAGTGAGCAACGGCTAACCTGTAGGAATGGTCTAGTGGTAGGAAACGCCGATGATCGCAATAACAAACCTTCTTGCTAAAATTCAACCATTTCGATGTTGTATCTTGATGGCAATAAGGACATGCTTTGTGACCATGTACGGACCAACCTGATAGCATTTCATATGCAGGAAAGTCATTAATTGTCCATATTAAAGCCGAACGCATTGTGAAGCTTGTATCTGTATTTGTATCGTAAGTCTCTACACTATAAATGAATAATGATTTTAACTCATTGATCAGAGGTCGGAGATAGACGTCGATATTCTTTCCCGGTGAGTTTGGTTTGTCAAGAAGAGGCATCATAAAGTAGAATTGATCCATAGCCAACCAAGATGACAGATTATAAACCATCATTATAACGATCCATGCGCTGTGACCTCCAGCCATATAGTTGAATGGACAGAAACCATCACTAGCCAGTCCGAGCCTGACATTACGAGAATCACTACTGAATATTTGGTGCCTCCTATTGAAATCCTTCCATACCGGTGAATCTCTTGGATGACTCATTTTTCCATTTTCGCTTGGAGCGGCACGGTAATGCCAAATTATAGTCTCGGCTGTTTTCTTGCACCTGAATAGCCTTTGCAGGCTTTGTGTTATGGGAAAGTATTGTGCTATCTTGACAGGTATATCGGGTTTCTTATCAGATTCTTTCGGCTTATACCTGGCCTCTCTGCATGTTGGACACTTTTTCAAATCTGAATTCTCTTTTCGGTACAACACGCAATTTTTGGGACATGCATGAATTTTCTCACAGTTCAGACCCAAATTAGACATCATCTTCTAGGTTTCGTACCAGCTGTCGGGCACGTTATTTCTCGGAGGCATAAAATCTTTCAGGAACTTCAGAAGTATCATGAATGACTTGTTACTCCATCTATTTAGGCACTTAATCTAGAAAAGTTGGACAAATTATGATATGGTGGAATACTTTGCATTCTCATAAATTGATCTTCTAGCATCATTCATGAAATTTTCATATTTATCCGCACACGGTCCTTGACCGGAAGAAATATCATTTTCGGTATGAATACTATCACCGAGGGTAGTCTCTGCCATATCCTCCATTTCTTCTCTTGGAAAGAAGTTATTATCTTATTCTTCTTCCACTACATTACCGTCTTCTTCTTCTTCTTCCGCATTATCTTCTTTTTCTTGTCCTTACCCGTGATATAGCCAAGTTGTATAAAGTCTAGTAAAATCATGTTTAACGATGTGAAGCTCTACGATTTCTACTTTCTGCCAGAACTTATTTCCACATCTATTGTAAGGACAGAGAATCTTCTCTAATACGATCTTATTATGCGCGTGTGCAAATTCAATGAAAGCAGCAACTCCTGCTACAAACTTAAATTGCATGCGTTGTTGCCAATCCACGTACATCCAGTCATTGACTCTGATGTACTCATAAGTGATGTTAGACTGTATAACATATAAATTGTAAGTTATGGTGACTATATTAAGAAATATAAGAACGAGATGGTTATTGACAAAGAAGAAAATCCGTAGTGAAAAGTTTGTAGTTAAAAAGAATAAATTATCGATTAACAAAATTAGATTTGAAAATACCCAAGAATGAGTTGTATTCTGTGTATGTGTGTTTCAACTTATGATTTCGCTTAGGTGTAGGGTTGTTGGTGTGTATATGTCTTGTGTGTGCGTTTGTTGTGTATTCGTATTGTATGTATATGTTTCGGCTGTCAAGGGTAAGACTTCTATCCTATTAAGAATGTATATAGTAGACACCCATTCAGTTGTGCTTTCATCTGTTTCGAGTAAATTTCGGCAGCACCTTCTCCCTGTTCTCCGAGTACACTATAATAGAATAAATAATCATTTCATTACTGTGAAACAACGCAGAAATGAGTATCTAATCTATCTTTGTATACGGAGAACCAGTAAAAATGTACCGACAAAATAACTCGAAACAAATGAAAACACAAATGAATGCGGGTGTTTACTTTATACATTCCTAAGTTGTCCAAACTGGACAAATCTTTCGGTTTTCATACGATTAAATCTTCTCGTCACATAGACTACACGACGGTTGTTTGCACCGAATGATACCCTCCGATATTTAACAGCTTTCGTATAATTCTATATTACGAGGAATATCGAACGTATGTTAACCGATAGACGGAGACTAAGTCGTTCTTTAATTTTCACATATGACGATCGATGAGCATATGAAAATTTCATATTATCATCGATTATTATATATACACTTATTATAAGATTTAATTTGAATTGGTTTTACGTTTACGTTTCAATTTCAAGGGTTTTAAATTTTTAGTTTAGGTAAAAAAAATTTAAAGTTAAGGGTTTTCTTAATCAAGTTTAAGGGTTTGACCTTATTTGATATGAGAAATCATCATCATCATCATTATCACACCCACACATCATCATCAACAGTATTTCTCTCTCCCACACACACACACACACACACACACACACATATCGTCATCAACACTATCATATACACACACATATCATTATTATCACACACACACATACAGACTTACACTAAAATACCCTAACTCTGACCCTAAACCTAATTAACCCTAGCCCCCTATAAATTAAAATTTACATTTCAAAATCAATACCCTAACCCTAGCCATCACCCTAATTAAAATCAATTAAAATTACATCATCAACTAAATTAAAATTAACATTTCAAAACCAACTAATTAATTTTAAAACATTAATTAAAATAATCTTAAACAATTTTTTTTAAAAACTCACTGTCTACGATCGCCGATGAAGTACGGAGAAGAGGAAGGCTACAGGGTTGCTGCTGAGGAAGAGGAGGAAGAGGCGTCGATGCTGAGAAAGAGGAGGAAGAGGAGGAAGAGGCGTCGATGCTGAGAAAGAGGAGGAAGAGGAGAAAGGCTGCGACATCGGAGGAGGAGTTGGAGGATGCTCGGAAGCCTCGCGGCGGTCGATTAGGGTCAATTGGTCGATGGAGAGGAGATTAGGGTTTTTTTTTTTTGCGTCGATGGGAAGGAAGAGGAGGCAGCAACGGGTACGAGGAGGTGGAGGATGCTTTGAGGTGGAGATGACAGTGAATGCGACGGTCGATTAGGGGTTTGGAGACGGCGGTGGAGGAGCACGACTGTCGACTGGAGGCGTTGGAAGAGGGGTCGATGGAGATTGGGGGGCGATCAAAGGGGAATTTTTTTGGTGGGAAAGATATTGGGCATGGAGGGAAAAGATAAGGTTAATTTTCTATTTTTTTATTTAAATATTTTTACTTTGCTCCTACGATTCCATCCGTAAAGGTTTCTTTTGCGGCACTGTAGGGACAATTTCAACTGAGAATTTTTAATAATTTTTTTTATGTATATGTCCCTATGGCTGTAACCGTAGAGGCAAAATAAAATTGCCCTTACGAATTTTCCAATCCGTAGGACAACCCATATTTATATCAGTGGCTACCCACAATTAATAATTAATTACTATCCAATATTTTATAATTTTACATGCATTGCGCGCATAGCTATTTGCTCAAGCAAATCATAAACCTCTGGCTATAGTATTTTTTCTTAAAATCATAGTAAGATTTCTTCTATAGCTTTATTTGATCTTTACGATTTTAATACTAACTCCATGTGTGCAATATTTATAGGTTTTAAAAGAATATGGTAAATTGTCAAAAGCACTCAAGCAGTTTTTCTTCGTAGAACACCCCCAGCCTCGAAGCGCCGGTCAAAAACCTAACTGAATTTTTTTTATGCAATATCTATAGTTTTCTACTATATCTAAATAGCCCATAGATATTGCTACCAACTGTATAGATATCGCATGCAACTGTATGGATACCGCAAACAACTGTATAGATATCATCATAATAACAAATTCGTGATTCGGGTATAATTCGGCAAGGTCGAAAATTCGGTTTCGGAGAACTATTCGGAAAAAATCGGCAGGTATTCGGGAAAGATTCGGGAAATGTTCGGGAAGGATTTCGAGCAAGAAATTTATATATGAGATGCTGGGTTTTGATTTTGTAAATTATTCGCTGTTTTTTCAATAATTCGCGAATAATTCGGCGAGTTCGGCAACGGCGAATAAACCGGAAATTTAATCGGCTGATCAAAAAATCGCGAATTATTCACGATTTCGCCGAATAATTCGCGAATTATATGGCTATGGATATCACATGCAACTGTATGGATACCGCAAACAACTGTGTAGATATTATATAATAACTAGATATAGCGGGCAACTATACAAATACCGCAGATATGGGTTTTTTACAACTGAAAAATTTCCCAAGGGGTTTTTGACTACCGCTTTCAGGCCGAGGGAATTTGACAGCGGGAAAAACTGCTTCAGGTTTTTGATAATTTATCCTTCGAAGAATGACAAAATTCCATATGTCTTGTTTGGGTTCTAGTTAAAATCGTAGAGATAATAAATACATCTATTTTATTCAATAATAAGTGAGAGGTTGATTTAGTTGATCTCGTATTGCTCAATAACATTAATCAAAATTTAGTTAAGTTACTAATATAGTTTTAACAAATGTGCACAGATATACACATCGATCTGGATTAAGCTCATAAATTGTTATGGTTGAGAAATTAAAGAAAAAGATTACGACAATTCTTAATGAACTGGTTTTGAGCAGACCTAGATGGCCCAATTAATTAATTAGTGAAAGAGATATATATCTATGCATGGCGGCAGCCACGTACATGTTATATTTGTCCTAGAAAAAAGTAGTATTATTCGACTACTATAAATAGCTGCCCATTTTGCTCAAGCAAATCACAAATTAACCTCCAGGTATATATATAATTTGATTAATTAATAGCTTTGTCACAGAGGTTTAATTAATTTGATACTTTAGTTTAGCCAATGGAGTTTGGAGGGAATGTTTTAGAGCAGCTGAAGAATAAAAGCATTCTCATCACTGGCTCAACTGGATTTCTTGGAAAGAGTATGTGGACACTTTTGCTGCCAATATTGAGTTGGAAATTCTTGCATATATAGTTTGAATATAGTTTTTGTGTTTATATATGATGATATGATTGCATGTTTTAATGTTTTGATGCATTGTTGCTTTTGTGTTCAGATTTCAAAGTTTTTGTAGAGAAGGTGCCTAGGGTTCAACCTCAAGTGAAGAAGGTCTACCTCGTTGTTAGAGCCCAAACCGATGAAGAAGCCATGCATGCAACGTGTTATGAATGAGGTTCTACTCCCATGCATTTTCTTTTAGCTTTTTCCCCCCTTCTTGCAACAAACGGGTTTGCATCCTTTGCTTGCCAAAAACTTTGGCAAGAACCCTGTTGCTCTTGGTTCTCCGAACCTTTGGATCTTTTCTTGACCTTACACAAACCATGGCCTCTCTGTTATGCCCCCGTTACCTACTGTTGGATCGCCAAGATCCCTGCCAACAGCTTCAAAGTGCATGTGTCGTGAAATTAAATAAAACAGATTAACCTATTATTAAAGGGTGGTTTGGTTAGCAATATAAAAGGAAAAATGGCAGAAGTGGAGGAAATACTCCCAAGTTTTGAACCAGTATCCCTAAATTATAATATCTTTATAATAAATGATGAAAGTAGGCTAATAATCCTAGAGTGGTGAATAGGGTTTTTAAAAATAAATCTCTAAGTAACAATATGTTCGAGCAATTTTAAGCACAATTAAACTAAATCAAACGTAACACGAATATATAAGCAATACGATAAAGTAAATAAATGAAGAAATGCAAACTGTGACATGATTGATTTTAGAGTGGTTTGACATCTTTTATCTAGTCCACTACCTAAGGTCCCGCCTTTAGGACTTTTCCATTTCACAATAACCTTCTTTCAACCGGACGGAGAAACCCTTACAAACACATCGTTTGAAGGATAGTGGAACACTCTTATACCTCATTTTCATAGGTAGTGGATCATCCTTACAATGTTTCGATTCTTCTCTCTAAACAGGTGAGAGACAGGGAAGTACGTACAAATCTTCTATAGGGTATTGAAAGTGATGAGTATGAGAGTTTCTTTTGAAATGATTTGAGCAATTTAGGTTCACCCTCTTGAAAAAATAAATAGTTATATTTATAGAGAACTATAGAGATATGTTGATGCATAAAAATTCCAAAGGGCAAGTATAAATCATTTCCAAATAAACACCAACGGGGCTCTATTGTACAAAAATGTATATGCAATATTTTAGTCAAAAATGATATACTGGCCATTTGAAGATTAACGGCTATATAAAAAGAACATAAAATATGATTGCATTCCATAAAGGAATAATACATATGAAATCTTTGAAATGCAATGGTAAAGCCACAACTGAGCTTGGGAATAAATTGGCGCATGGGTTTGCAATTGATAACATAAGTTTTAAAGCCAATTTACACTAAATCATGCATGCATATATTATACTATAATTAGCAAAGAAGGATACTTTAGTATAATGTTTATTTGAAACCTGCTGTAGAAAATAAGCCTAACAGTTTAATATCAGCCCCCAATACCGGGAGAGATGAATCCTATCTAACCGCTACTGCCTTCAAGTACTTCGGGACTGCATCAACTACTACATGTTTGCACGACACCTTTGAGCCGTGGTAGAATAGTAATCTAAGTGCAATAGGAACACACTTGAGAGTAATAGTGATGTCAAGTCAACGGACTAATCTGTACTCATGCCACCCGAGAAGTGCGACCTGACGATAGGTATAATACCAACCAGCAGTTTCCAATGAGTCCGTCCAGTAGAACTCATAACCCAATGAGCACATGTATACTATCTCCGGTACGACATACCAATGGCTGTGGGACAAACCATCTCCCCTGCTAGGATGAGAAGCGTATACACTAGTCTAATTTGGAGTATCGATACCCCGTTTCAATAATCCTACGATTAGGGACATGTATAAGCAAGTGCTTATAGACTACCCAGCCCCCACTAGTGTGACTGCCACCACAACGCTGGTTGTTTCCCCCAATCAGAGTAAAACTCTATTTTGAAATTCAAAATTCAAAAATTAAAGCAACGCTTCGGATCCAGCGCTGGGCGCGCTGCGCGCCACGTGTCAAACGTAGGTGCGCTGGCGCAAAGTGCGCTGCGCTCTGAGCAGCGCACCACGTGCAAAGCACGGGTGCGCTAGCGCTGAAATTATAAAATTCCCCACCGTTAGATCAAAAGATCTAATAATAATGATAAATCATTAATTAATCAGAATTAAAATTCTGTTATGAAAAGATTTTCTCAATCTTGTTAAAAACAAGAAAATTGCTTTCTGTAAAACTGAAGCCCTAGGATCAAAGATCCAATGGTGGGAAATATCCCCAAATCAATCAGAGAAAAATCTCTTTAATTGATTTAACAAATCAATTTGCCATATATAAAGGCCCCAAGACTTCAAGTCTGATATAGAAAAAAACCCCTATAAACTTTAAAATAATCTCAAAGAAAGAAGAGCAAGTCCTCAGCAAAAGAAGACTTTTCTTCAAGGTAAAAATGGTGATGAACAAAGAGATGGATTCATCTCACAATTAAAAAGAAGAATTATCTTCTTAAAAAAGATCATAGATCTACAAAAACCAAGATCTTTTATAAAAAGATATCAAAACATCTCATCATAAAAACAAAAAAAGTATTTACTTCATTCACAGATCATTGAACCATAAAGGCAAGCCCTTTCAAAAAAAAAAATAAGAACTGTTGTTCTTGAATCTTGAGGCAAAGCATCCTTTAAAAAGAACATAAATTTGTTCACGGATCATAAAATTGATCAATTGCGCTTTGCGCTCATGAAATGTATCTTGCACTCTTAAACAGCGTTTCTGCGCTCTGTGGACCGGTGCTCGGCACCAAAACATGTCACGTGTCAACCACGTATGCAACTTGCGTTTTGCGCTTCTGAAACAGCGCACTGCGCTCATGGGCTGGTGCTCAGCGCCAAACGCGCCACGTGTCACTCACTTGCGCGACACTAAACTAGCGCAACGCGCTCATAAATTGAAAGCGCAATACGCTCATAAACTGACGCAATGCGTCCATCATCTGGCGCTTAGCGCCAAGCGCGACACGTGCCCCTTTCGTGTGCGCTACTTGGCAGAAGCGCAATGCGCTCTTTAATTGGTGCAAAGCGCCTGGCGCGCCACGTGGCTTGCTGTCAGAACACACATTGTTCTGATGAATGCTATACATTCATTACAAGACAAAAAAATGTCAGGATCTAATACTCAGTATTATTAAAAAGGCCAAACCCAAATAAAGGCTCAACAGCCCAGAACAATAAAATGTTAAACATTTTAATCTTATTAGACTTAGCCCAAGATTGGTCATAAGTCCTCAACTCATATTAATTGAGCCCATCTACTCACGAATATTTAACAGATCTTAGTCCCAAAATAGACTACAGATCTTTCAACCAACCTACACCAGTTCAAGGGTACATCTCTTTACTTCTCTGATATCTGTCGTTGTAATCCTTCAACGTCTTCAGAGAGGTGACGGGTCCCGACAACCACACATTTCACAGACTGTGGGGTCCTTAAACTCATGGACTACGATGTCCTTAAACTTTATAGACTATGACGTTTTTCAACTACGGACTGTGGGGTCCTTAAACCCACGGACTACAATGTCCTTAATCTGGACTGTAGGGTCCTTAAACCCATGGACTACAATATCCTTAACCTTGGACCACCATGTCTTTAAACTGGTAATTGACCGCAATGTCCTTAAACTAAACAATTGAGTCCAAATGCTCTCTTGTTAGATCTAAATGATCCCGTTAAGTTGATCTTAGTCTGAAATAAGAATAACGTATCCTTAACATACGTTTAAGTTGATTTTAATCTCAAATGAGACTAACGTATCCTTAAACCAAACCCAAAACCCAAATCGAAGAAAATACGGATTTAGACTAATATACGCCGTACGGGCGACAACATAAATTAGTCTCCGTATATAATCCACGGGCAACCAAAAACAAAACAAACACCCACGACACGAAGTGACCATATGGAGAAGGAGAAAGTGGTTACCGCGATGCGGTAGCGTAATTAACTGCAGGGGCTTACGCCTGCAAGGAAGAACGTCCCCACAATCAAAAACCCCTCAACGAGGGGGAATCTGACGAAGTCTGCTATATCGGCCGTGTTTCCTGATTTAAAATCAGAAAAGCTTATGGAAAAAGCTTCAGAAGAGGGTCACGTGCTTACACGTGACCAGCAGTCACGTGTGGGCACGTGACACCTAAAAGTATTGGCAAGGCAAATTCAGTTTCCCAAATACATCAAAGAAAAGGGGCATCAGAAAGGGTCACGTGTTCCCACGTGACCTGGGTCACGTGTCGGCACGTGACATTTAAAAGCAGCGGCAAAGACACAACAGTTCCTTGATCAAATCAAGAAAAAGGCTTCAGAAGAGGTCACGTGCTCCCACGTGACCAGGGTCACGTGTTGGCACGTGACACTCAAAACATCAGACTCATTCTCCGGTTAAATCGAGAAGAAGGCTCCATGCCAGGGTCGCGTGCTCACACGTGACCAGTTGCCACGTGGTGGAACGTGATAGCTAAGCAGCAACCAGAAAACATAGCGCAAAAAGAAGGAAGAAGGCTCGTTCCAAGGGGGTCACGTGCCCACACGTGACCAAGGGTCACGTGGCCACACGTGACCAACTTCAAAGCCCATTTGTCAACAGAATTAAATTCTGAGAAAAGACCTCTCAAATCTTTCCAAAAGCAATCGATTAAATTAAAGATTTAGAGGTGATTAAATATCATCTATTTATGGGAAAATCTCGAATTTGGAAAGATTTCCCCTTTAAATCTAACAGAAATAACAAAGGAGAATCCCTGGATTTGAAATCCAATGGTGAATAAAATTCACCTAATAATCCAAAGATCCAAAACGAATGATGGATGCAAATCAAATCTCTCAATGAAGATTCGTCAAAAAACTAATTGACTCGGCTGCTTCTCCTATAAATAGGAGCCAAAAGACACAAAAAAAAAGAATATACACGCAGAGGGAAGAAAAGGGAGAGAGCCTTGATACTTTGAGGAATTTGGATCTTCTGCAAAAGAAAACCCTAGGTAAGAGAGGGAAGGCTTTTTGAAAGAAAAGAGAATTTAATTCTCAACAGGATTTAACCCTGATATAAAACAGAAGGGCATATTTCTTCTCTCTTTGATAGAGGATCTGTAAAGTGCACATCTCCCCTTGAAGTTGAGAATTTAATTCTCAATGGGTTGAGATCCTGCTATGCAGATCCAAAGCATAGAGAGGGAATAGAAGCACGAGAATTTAATTCTCACAGAACTATAGGAATTTAATTCCTTTAAAATAAAATTAGGGCTTGATCCTGTGTTATGGGAATTTAATTCCTTCAGAACAAAAAGAATCAGGGTTTAACCCTAGTTAAAAACTTAGTTCTGTTAAAACAACGAGAATTCAATTCCCTTAATCTCATTTCCCAGAATAATTCTTTAACAGAGAGTGGGAGTTTAATTCCCCAAAGCTTTTATTAGGGTTCAACCCTATTCGGTTCTGCATATATATGAGGAATTTAATTTCTACAGGAAATTCAGAGTTCAACTCTTCAAAAGGAAGTAGGAATTTAATTCCTCTGAAATTATTGTCAGGGTTCAACCCTACGAGGAATTTAATTCCTAAAAAGGGATTAACAGATCTTCTAAACAACTACATAAAAGCGGGGTCAAGTGTCACCACGTGACCCCCCCAAAGATCTACATAAAGCCCCCTTGAGGCAGTACCCCACGAGACCCACGTGACCCTTGGCAGAAGCTTTAACATATAAGCATTTGAATGCCCGTCACGTGATGGCACGTGATGCTCTGAAAAATACGATAGTCTCAGAAGAACAAATGAAGGGAGGGCGCCCTCACGTGCTGCCACGTGACCCCTCTTGCCTCAGCGTCTAACGCTAAACTGAGACCCCTGAATCCAGTGTTAAAACATTGTTTGGCCCTAGTGTTCAACACTAAGCAAAGAACTTTATTCGCAGTGTTCAACACTGGTTACCTTAGTGTTCAACACTAATTTGGAATTTCTGTTGCCAGTGCTTAACACTGGACTGTTTTAGTGTTTAACACTAATTTGAAAGCCTTGTTGCTGGTGTTTTGACACCAACTATCTTTTAGTGTTAAACACTAACTTATCAATCTCATTCCCAGTGTTTAACACTGATTGGTCTTTAGTGTTTAACACTAGGCATTAGCCCAATTGGCTAAATGGCCAGAGGCAAAACCTCTCCTTCAATGGATCAACAGGAAGCCGATGTCCCAGACATGATTGGACTTAGCCCAAACTGGCCATAAGTCCTCAATTCGTAATTAACTGGGCCAATGGGCTCAAAACATAATTAATTGGTCTCAATTCCAAATTGGGCCAAAGACTATTTAATCCACTCCGGTTCCAGGGTACATCTCTTCACTCCTTTGATACTTGGCGTTGTAATCCCTCAACGTCTTCAAAGAGGTGACGGGTCCCGATGACCACGCATTGATATGGACTGTGGGGTCCTTAAACCCATGGACTACGACGTCCTTAACCTTGACCGAGATGTCTTAAAACTAACAACGGACTGTGGGGTCCTTAAACCCATGGACTACGACGTCCTTAACCTTGACCGAGATGTCTTAAAACTAACAACGGACTGTGGGGTCCTTAAACCCATGGACTACGACGTCCTTAACCTTGACCGAGATGTCTTAAAACTAACAATGGACCGCAATGTCCTTAAACTACCCCTGGACCGCAATGTCCTTAAACTACCCACGGACCGCAATGTCCTTAAACTAGCAATGGACCATTATGTCCTTAAACTGGAACAATAGAGCCCAAACGCTCTTTTGTCGGATCTAAACGATCCCGTTTAAGTTGATCTTAGCCTCAAATATGGCTAACGTATCCTTAAACCTTCAAACAGACTGGACTATGAATCCCCCCAATCAACTTCGGTTCAAGGGTACATCTCTGAACTCCTCTGATATCTGTCGTTGTAATCCTTCAACGTCGTCAGAGAGGTGACGGGTCCCGACGGCCATACATACGATGGACCACTATGTCCTTAAACTGGAACAATAGAGCCCAAACGCTCTTTTGTCGGATCTAAACGATCCCGTTAAGTTGATCTTAGTCTCAGGCCGGACTAACGCATCCTTAACAAACGTTTGAGCTGATCTTGGCCTCAAGTATGGCTAACGTATCCTCAAACCAAACCCCCAAACCCAAATCTAAGATAATACGGATTTGGACTAGTCCACGCCCTACGGGCGACGACATAACTCGGTCTCCGTAAACAATCCACGGGCAACAAAACACAAAATAAACACACACGACGCGAAGTGACCATCTGGAGAAGGAGAAAGTTGTTACCGCGATGCGGTAGCGTAATTAACTGCAGGGGCTTGCGCCTGCAGGGAAGAGCGTCCCCACAATCAAAAACCCCTCAAACGAGGGGGAATCTGACGAAGTCTGCTACATCGGCCGCATCCGTTTAAACCTTCGACACACGGTGCCATGAATCAACTTGGCATCTTCGGAGAGGTAGACGGATAGCACCAATTAGCATCTACCCCGAATTTCAGGCAAGAGACGCCATGTCGCGCCGTCTTTCGGAGGGGAACAGATTCTGGCATGCCCGGTGGGACCTTTTCCTCTTTCCACTCCACACTTCGTGTGTCGTGATTCGCGAACCAATCGCGGTTCGCTAATGGTTGTCCTTGGGTTTCAAGATACTAAGAATTGGCGTCTTGCTTATTGCAGAAAGCAAAGAATCGATGGCTTCTACTTCTGCAAAATGCTCCAACTGCTCGGACTGCAATTGCGACCAACGCTTTACCTCGCCAGGAGGTATAGCCTATGGACCCCAAGCTGCTTCGTTATTCACAATACCGGTGGACCAGGTGACTCAGGCCACTACCGGATTGTTCTTTGGGACTATGCTCCCGCCAATGAGCTTCACGGCGCCGGTGCTGACAAAGGAAGCACCCAAGAAGTCGGTCTTTGATCGTCTTACCCCTGCCGCGGCTCATCTCAACGGGTCGCCCAACATCAGCGCCTCGGTCTTCTCTAGATTGGGCCAGAAATCCGGTAGACCCATCATGGGGTCTACAATCCTAGAGAAGGCTGCTTCTAAGAAAGTGGCTGCTCCTGCTCCCGAAATCGCCAAGGCGGCTTCTCTGGCCAAAAAGTCGGTCTTTACAAGATTGACGGCTTCAGCTCCCGCCCCTGCTACCTAAAAGACGTCGGTCTTTGACAGGCTAACACCAACAGCGACCCCCCACCTACACAGGGGGCAAGACGAAACCATTCTTACCGCTGACCCAACGCCGTCCGCTCGACACGCTCGACGTCGCCATTGGCGCCAAGTAAGGAAGGCTGGGGGCAACTCCCCCTCCGGGTTAACTCCATCAGCCCCGATGGCAGAAGTTAATGCTGCTGTTCCAACTGGGAACAGCTTCGAGATGCTAAATAAGGTGCGAAGGAATTCTCCTACTGCAGTGCTAAAGAGGTCTCCTCCCCCATTAAAAAAGGTTGTGGAAATAAAATCAGAACAGCCCCGATCCCCTCAACGGCTGTCTTCCAAAATCTATAAGGTTTGGCGGCAGGCCCGAGACTCGATCATCGATCCAAACTTCTCCCGCCAGCACAAGAAGCTGAAAATCCAACCGGAAGCTGGTCACCAGGCTAAACCCCGAAAGGCTGTCTGGACGCCCACCTCAACGGCCCCCTCAACCTCCATGGCTTATAAAAGGAGGAAGCCAGAGAAGATCCCCCAGCCTGCAACGACAGCTAATAGCACTAAGCCCAGACGCCCTAAGTCTGGGGGCGTGATGGTCCACACCGTATACATGGCGTCAGGAAAAAAAGACAGCCGCGCGTCCACGGGTCATAGACCGCTTACACGGTCGGTGACCAAAACTCAGGAGCAACAGCAAAAGCTCCAAGAAATGATGAATGCTATGGCCGCACTTACCGGGCCAAAAGAAAGCCCAGAAACGTCCTCAGACGCACGCCAGGAGGAAGAAACCGACGCTGAATTCCTTCGCCGGATACTGGAGAAAAAGGACAAAGAGGCTGCTGAACAAGCAGCCAACATACAGCGTATGGGCCTTCTCTTCCAAGATATGATAGGAATGATGATCCAGCAGGACCTACCCGCTGAGGATCCCCCAATCGTTCTTGAAGACGACCGAGGAGAAACGTCAAATCCACCACCAGCCCCCTCAACGGCCAAGGAGGAGATGATCTCTAAAGCTGACTTGGTTGACTATATAGCCCAGCAAATCCGGGTTCATCATGCGATTGAGGCAGCTGGTCAAGTCGTAAAAACAGGGCGGCCGTATCCAAGCTGGTACGACCAAATCAAATACCCGCCAGGCTATACGATACCGAAATTCCACGTGTTTAAGGGGACCGGCAATCCCCATCAACATGTTGCCCAGTTCCGGGCCCTCTGCGGTAACTCCGGCGGTGATGATAAACTGTTGCTTCGCCAGTTCGTGGGCAGCTTATCAGAAACAGCGTTCGAATGGTATTCAGAACTCCCGAACGATTCTATCAAGACGTTCGCTGAAATGGAGTTGTTATTCACTCAGCGATTCGCAAGTGCCAGCGAACGCACTCCAATAACAGCATTGATTAACGCCAGGGTAAAACCAGGCGAAACCTGGGTCCAGTACGCTATACGCTGGCGGAATTTGTGGTCGAGATGCGAACAACGCATTGAGGAGGCACCCGCAGTGGGCATGTTCGTGGGAACCCTAGACCCCCACGCAACTATCTCCCAGTTTATAATGTTCTTTAAACCAACCACATTCCAGGCTTTAATCGACAAGTTGGCTCAGATGGACCAGATGGGTCATAGACCACCTCCCCCGAAGTCGGAACCTCGGAATGACAAGGGTAAAGGAAGGGCAACCTTTGTCGCGAATGCCCAACAGCAACCTAACGCCCCGAAACCGGCAGATCAACTGGAAGAAAGACGCCGGTATTATAATGAAAAGATGAAACGTCCTTACTCGTTCCCACGAGACAAGACGAAACGGTTATTCGAGCTGGCAATACGCAACAGACTTATAAACCTACCAAATCCAAGGCGACCGCCGCAACCCACGGAGGTGAATAACCCTAACTATTGCCCTTACCATCAAACGGTAAGTCATCCGATTGAAGATTGCTTCGTCTTCAAAGGATGGATTGAAGATCAATACCTCCAGGGGAAGTTTATACTGTCAGAAAAGTGGAAGGTGAACCCACCACAGCCGCATACTCCTAAGAAAGCGGATACACCGGGGGCAACCTGCTCCTTTATTGAAGAAGCTCCGTGGGAGGTCGTGCTATCAACTAAAACCAAAAGAATGCTGGGATACCTTCATGGGTGCCCTGCGATCGAATGGAAGGACCCTCTTGAACCTCAAATTATCGAAGGAATGTTGAAGCCCCACCCAATTACGAAGACTCGCGATAAGGGCCCAAATACTCACGCCCAACCGTCAAAATCTAAGAAGAAAAAGAAGAAGAAATCCAAGAAGCCCGTGAAGCTTGGAAACGAGCACACGAACTTGCAGAAGCAAATCGACGCGCTGGAAGAATACAATCAAAAGGTGTGAACTCCTGTCACACTGCAAGAGTTCCTCAACCACATCTTTCAAGAGGAAGATGATGGAGAGAGCTCGTCGGATGAATCCGAAGGATATGTGGCGAGTTGTAACGTAATCTCCCACTCATTTACCGATGATGGGAAAACTCCTGGCACTAAGAAGCTGGAGGCAGAGCCTGAACCAGAGCGTACATGGCCAACAAATGAAATGATCAATGCCTTTCTAGACGAGATTCGTCTAAAGAGTAAAGCGGATCAGGAGCATGAGATGGCAGCGTCAGAAGGAACCAAATGCAGGCAACTGAACGAAAGAGTTGAACTACCCCTGCCAGAGCGAAAGGCATCCGAAGTAAACAAGAGGATATTCAAGACGAGGAAAAGGTTTGCCAAAGCAATGTCAATGGGAATGAAGCTACCACCCTCGAAAGGAAACACACACGATGGGGTGGAGAGGCACCCTGATTATTGCGCATATCATCAGAAAATTTCACACCCCACGGAGGAGTGCGACGCCTTTAAGATATGGTAGCAAGGATATGTTGCTCGTCGGCAACATTTTAAGCGCATGAAACGCAAGATCCGTCGGGAGCGAAGAAGTACTGTCGATGGGCACAACAGAACTACTGGCAACTGTTACATGGTTAACACCAGGGGGTCACAAGTTCTCACCTTTAGGAGCGACTCTGATGAAGAAATGGCTTTGGGCCCTCTCTTTAAAGAATCCGTTTTAGGGAAAGAGGAGAAATCGGAGGCCTGCGAGAACATTCAGCTACGCAATCGCACACTCCCAGAAAAGAATCTCGGGCCCGCGAGTAGAAAAGATAAGGGAAAGGAAAAGGTCACTGAAGATATCACTTTAGATGACCAAGTCATGAGAGAGCTGGCTGCCAAAGACCCTCCTAGGAAGGGTAAGGTGGACTATAACATCCTAGCGCACCCAAGGAAGCTACCTTCTCAGCTTAGCATTCTCGATGCCCTCCTATTATCAAAAGAAGCGCGAGACTCACTAATTAAGGCGTTACAAGAACCTGAGCAATTCCAAGCCTTCCTCGCCACTGAAAGGATGAAGGATGAACTGGAGGAAGTGCATACGGCCGACATCACTTTCGGTGACGAAGACCTCCTTCTCGGGACATGCGACCACAACCGTCCCCTATATGTCTCTGGATACTGCCATGATATCAAGATAGGAAAGATCCTGGTGGATAATGGATCCTCCGTCAATCTCCTTAATGTTCGGGTGTTGAAGGAAATCTGCATGAGTGTGCAGCACCTCGCTCGTGACAAAATCACTATCTCCGGTTTCGATTCACAATCGTCACGGACTCTCAGATCTGTGATACTAACATTACGCTTCGGACTTCTCGTCACAGACGTCAAATTCCATGTCATTGACGCCAAGATCTGCTACAACGCCTTGCTCGGCCATCCTTGGCTACACGAGTACAACATCATCCCTTCTACGCAACATCAGTGTATGAAGTACTTTAAGGATGGTTTCGAGTATACCGTAACAGGTGAGTTGAACCCATTTTCCGTGAACGAAGTCCACAAATACGAAGATGCGAAGTACTTTTTGCCAGATTTCGAGGATACAGAAAGGTGTCGCAACCCGGAAAACAAAACCGCCGCCACCATCCCTGTTTTCGGGAGCGATACCGAAGAAGAGGAAGAAATAGTTTATGCAGGGCCATCTCAACGCAACAACCTGGGGACGCCCGCCCTCATGTTGGTCTTCGGAAGTGATTCAAAAGATGAAGTTAATGCCGTGTTCTCCAATCGGCTGTCAATACAAGCACCCCCTGGCGATGACCATAGTTTGCAAATCACCATGGTACCGCGAGAACACTACAAGGAACTCGACACACTTCAAGCTCACAATGTGCAGGACCTGCGAACATTTTACGTCCCTCCCAGGCAAAGGGGTGAGAAGGTGATCCTATTCTACCGATCCTCAGAGTCGAAAGTAGAGAAAGAGATCTGGCATGGCACGGATGCTACACTCGACAGGCTCCAACCCATACGTCTACCCAGATACTATACAAATGGATTAAAAAGGCTATTGAAGCGCCAAGGAGTACCCTTAAAACAGACTGTTCGACAAGATGGGTTCTACAACAGGATCTGGGATGTCCCTGTGACTCAACGCAAATTGCCCAACGGGAAAATGGAAACACTTAGGCTTGGATACGCGAGAACCGGAAAACGGGGACGGGCCCACAGCAGCTACGCTATATATACCTTTGATGAAGAAGAGGACGCCCTGTCAGGAGATGCCGACCCCTCATCAAAAGTAGATCCCGCGATTGAAATGCCGAGTCCGTCGTTTGAAGAACGAATGGACAAGCCTATCAGGAAAATGGGTCAAAAAGCTCGGGAAGACCACAACCGCGAGATGGCCATCTACGAGAAGGCCAAGACGCAACGTCTATTTCAACAGGCTGCAAAAGACAAAGATGCTCATCCTCGTCAACCCGTTGTACGAAAGGCCCGACGCAGAGACGGAAATAAATCAAGAAGCGGAAAGAGGAGCTGACAACAACGACGCAGGATTAGGGGGTTACGTGATCGGGTATTGCGCGGCTCGGATTTGTCCCTCATGAAGAAGATGAGTCGAGCGTACTCCTTCCCCCGAGACAAGACGGAGAGGTTACTCAAACTCGCTTTAAAACATCAAATGATCGCGCTTTCAGGGTCTAGACACCCTGAGCAAGCTAACAAGGCTTCTTATTTGAGCTATTGCTCTTATCACCGAGCCATAGGACATCCTACCGAAGACTGCTTCACCTTCAAGAACTGGGTCGAGGACCAGTACCAACAGGGCAGATTCGCTTTATCCGACGGCTGGAGGGTAACGCCGCCACAGAAGCACGAACCCAAAGCCGCAAAAGCAAAGCTAGATCCACCTCAGTCCTGGAAGCAGATTCGCACCTGTTATACGATTACTTTATTAAAAGAAGAGCCTGAGAACATGGATGACCTTCCCTGGTGCTTTGAGAACAGCGATGACGAGGTGGTCTCAGAATTTCCGCCAACTCCAAAAGAACTAGAAGACGGCATACATACTACTGCAGATAACCTCAAGAAGATTGAGTTGGGATCGGCAGATGATCCGCGACCGACATTTGTCAGCGAGCTGCTATCTGAAGAAAGGGTGGCTGCGTTAAAGAACGTGCTTCTACGACATAAAGACTGCTTCACGTGGAACTACTCCGAGATGCCAGGATTAGATCCGGAGATTGCTGTGCATAAGTTAGCAATATCCCCGGATATCAAGCCAGTCAAGCAGGCACCAAGAAGGATGCGACTCGAGCTTGAAATGAGCATCAACGCCGAAGTCAAGAAGCTGATCGATTCTGGATTTATCCAAGAAGTCCAATATCCCGACTGGATCGCCAATATCGTCCCAGTAATGAAGAAAAATGGGACGGTACGCATATGCGTGGATTTCAGGGATCTCAATAAAGCCTGTCCAAAGGACGATTTCCCAGTACCAGTAACCGAGCTAATGATAGATAACACATCCACTCATGAGGTTTTCTCCTTTATGGACGGTTCATCAGGATACAATCAGATAAAGATGCATCCCGAAGACCAGAAGCACACCGCTTTCCGGACCCCTTTGGGTATATTCTGCTACAGGGTTATGCCCTTTGGTCTAAAGAACGCCGGTGCTACCTATCAAAGGGCCATGACAAAGATCTTCGACGATCTCATACATGACATCGTCGAGTGCTATATCGATGACCTTGCAGTGAAGAGCATGTCATACGAAGAGCATTTAAAGCATCTGGAGACTGTCTTTCAACGCCTTCGTCAATTTAATTTGAAGATGAATCCCCTCAAATGCGCGTTTGGAGTCTCCTCGGGTAAATTCCTGGGATTCATCATCCGACATCGAGGTATCGAAATAGATCTATCTAAGATCAAGGCGATCATGGAGATGCCTCCGCCAAGAACCCTCAAACAGTTGCGGTCTCTCCAAGGGAAGCTCGCATACATCCGGCGGTTTATCGCTAATCTTTCAGGCAAATGCCGTCCTTACAGTCACCTGATGAAGAAGGGAACCCCATTCGTCTGGGATCAAAAATGCCAAAGCACGCTAGACGAGATCAAGCAATACCTGCAGAACCCGCCGGTGTTGGCTGCTCCGGTTAAGGAAAAACCTCTCATTCTTTATACAACCGCCCTCGAAGGTTCTTTAGGCGCGTTATGGGCACAAGAGGACGGCCAAGGGAAAGAAAGAGCACTCTACTACTTAAGTCGAGTTCTGCTGGGGGCAGAAAGCAACTGCTCTCCCATTGAAAAACATTGCTTGGCGTTAATCTTCGCGATAACAAAGCTCAGGCACTATGCATTGGCACATGAAGTCCGTCTCATCTCGAAGGTGGACCCTCTTAAATATCTGATGTCAAAGGCTATATTGACGGGTCGACTCGCTAAATGGGCTCTACTCCTGATGGAGTTCTCAATAACGTATCGACCTCTTAAGGCAGTGAAAGGCCAGGCCATTGCCGACTTCCTCGCTGAGCATCCAATACCTGCTGGTTCTCCTCTGAACTGCGAGTTGCCAGACGAGCATGCATTTGATGCGATTGGCGGCGGTAGTACCCGATGGGAACTCTATTTCGATGGAGCATTCTCCGTAAAGAAACAGAAACAAGGTATCCCAATGATCAAATCGGGGATAGGCCTCATCTTCGCAACTCCACAAGGAGGGATAATGCGCTTCGCCTTCTCCTTAACAGAGCCGAGGACAAACAATGAAGCTGAATACGAAGCTCTGATAGCAGGCCTCGAGATCGCCATCGACATGGGAATCGAAAATCTCCTTATATACGGGGATTCCCAATTGGTCGTTAGTCAAGTAAATGGTGACTACCAAACGTGCAAACCAGAATTGGTGAAGTACGGTGAAAAGGTGCAACAACTATTGACCCAAATTCCCTCCTATACTTTGGAGAACATACCGCGTGCGGAAAACAGCAAAGCAGACGCGTTGGCCAAACTTGCTAAAGAACTGGCTGACGAGAACCTTGATGACGTCAGAATCGTGGTACAAAGCCGTCGAGTGCTCGCCCCGGCAGAAATACCTCCGGAATTATTTAAAGAAAAGGGTGCGACTGAGCAGACGACCCTACAAATAAAAGACCGTGAGAAGGCTGAGGACTGGAGGGAAGTCTTCATAGACTACTTTAAGTCCCACCGAATGCCCGAAGAAGCGTCCTCAAGACATCAGCTCATAAAACGAGCCCTATCTTTCGCTTTCGTCAACGATACTCTATACAAGAGATCGTTTGATTCTCTATGGCTGAGATGCTTAGGACCTGGCGAAGCAGAAAGAGTCGTTCAAGAAGTTCACGACGGACTTTGCGGTTCTCACCAAGCAGGCCCAAAGATGAAGTTAAAAATTAAACGGATGGGTTACTACTGGCCCACGATGATCCAGGACTGCCTCGAGTATGCGAAGCAATGCCACTCGTGCCAGATTCATGGAGACTTTATCCACCAACATCCGAACCCACTACATCCAACGGTGGCTAGCTGGCCATTCGAAATGTGGGGGACTGACATAGTCGGCCCCATCGAGCCAGCATCATCCCGGGGACATCGTTTTATCCTGGCGACAACTGATTACTTCTCCAAATGGGTAGAAGCAGTACCGCTGAGGGAAGTGAAGACGGAGAACATCCTCCACTTTTTCAAGACGCACGTCATCCATCGGTTTGGAACCCCACGGCGGATTATCTCCGATAATGGGCCAGCCTACAGAAGCCATAAGATTGGCCGCTTCGCGCAGCAGCACAATATAGACTGGAGATATTCTTCAGTTTATAACCCACGAGCTAACGGTCTGGCCGAGGCCTTCAATAAGACCTTGACGAAGATCATAAAAAAGACCGTTTCCCGGAATAAGAGAGACTGGCACGAGAAGCTGCAAGAAGCCCTTTGGGCTTATCGAACTACATTCAAGACGACCACGAACACAACGCCGTACGCGTTGGTATTTGGGACGGAAGCAGTGCTCCCCCTCGAGATAGAGTTACCCTCTCTACGAGTGGCAGTCCACTATGAGCTGACGGACGAAGAAAACGCTCACCTTCGGCTTGAGGAGCTTGATGCCCTCGATGAAACCCGGCTCATAGCGCAACAACATCTAGAAGCCTACAAAGCAAAGATGACGCACTCGTACGAAAGATTGACCAGGCCGAGGACATTCCGCCAAGGCGAACTTGTACTAGTAGTCAAATAACCTATGATCCCCAATCGTGCCAAGCGGGGAAAATTTGAGCCGAACTATGAAGGCCCGTACATTATAGATAAGGTCTACCAGGGTGGAGCCTATCTACTCATGGACGTGCACGGTGAAAGGCCTTTTAGGCCAATAAACGGCCGCTTCTTAAAGAGGTACTATGCTTAGTGAGCCACAGCCTGGGTCAATGATAGATGACGACGACTATGTCCGCTCGCTATCTTCCTAAGCTCAGACTTTACAAGCAACTGCCGGCCTTCCCTTGAACGACGGACCGAAACGTCCTTAAACTATCGACAGACCGAAACGTCCTTAAACTAACGACGGACCGAAACGTCCTTAAACTATCGACGGACCGAAACGTCCTTAAACTATCGACGGACCGAAACGTCCTTAAACTAACGACGGACCGAAATGTCCTTAAACTATCGACGGATCGAAACGTCCTTAAACTAACGACGGACCGAAACGTCCTTAAACTAACGACGGACCGAAACGTCCCTAAAACTACCACCGCAGCATCCTTAGGCTGACGAGATAAAAAAAAAGAGAGAAAAAGAAAGAAAAAAAAAACGGTATGTCCATAAGCAAAATGGGCACGGATGAAAACCCGAAAGGGCTCCGTGAGTAAAAACAGCAGGACTACCGGCGAGTGTTTGTGAAAACCCGATAGGGCGCAACCTCGTTAAAAGACACTTATAGGGTCTTCTCGACCTTGTAAGGAGAAACCACCTGCGTGAGATCCTTACGACTCACAAAGGAGCAACACACTTAGGAATCCTCACGATTCCTAAGGAGAAAACGCACTTGCGAGATCCTTACGACTCGTAAGGAGAATTCTCTTATGGGACCCTCACGGCTCATAAGACTTGAAAGTCTTAAGTTACAGAAACATAAACCTGTTCTTAAGCAAATCCCCCACAACCTTCGATATTGCCCTACAAGGGGCTCAATACTGACCCTTGTATACAATCCACGAGCGCGAATAAACATTTCCCCAGCAAAGTCCCACCCGTGACTAGGGATATGTCCATATAATGAGCAACCCTTGTAGGTCCTCTCGACCCATAAGGAAAAGCCCTCTTGTAGGATCCTTACGACTTGCAGAGGAACATACACTTAGGAATCCTCACGATCCCTAGAGAGAAAATACACCTACAAGATCCTCATGACTTGTAGGGAGAAATACCTTTGTGAGACCCTTACGGCTCATGAAGTCAAAAGCCTTGGTCGACAGGACCCTTAACCTTGTTTGCCAAGCCACCGTTGTTCAACATCGACAAAGGCAAATGATGATTCGCTCCTGGCAAGATCCCAGTTGTAGCGGTGCTGATGCCGAAGTCAGTGTCTAAAATCCAAGCTTGCGGCGAAAAAGCTAGCAAGCCACACATGCCTACAAAATAGCCGAAATGATGGGGCAACTTGCAATAAAAAGCAGCAAGTAAAAATGTATGCATGAAAAATAGCCGAAATGATGGGGCAACTCGCAATAAAAAGCAGCGAGTAAAAAGAAAAATAGCCGAAATGATTGGGCACCGCAAAAAATAGCCGAAATGATTGGGCAATCGCGATTTTCGCGATATAAAAAGCTGAAATGATAGAGCATCGCGGAAAGAATAAAAAAAATGAAAGAATGAAACTTTTTGCCCTACAGGTGAGATCACATCGATCCCTGTAAACAATCCAGGGGTACAAACAAAGAGGAAACCATACCTTCCCAACAGGCTCCATCAGAAAGCTAAGCCAAATCTCGACGGTTCATAGACAACCCAAAGACAACCTCGACATTTGTCGCAATATTGCAGACATAATGTCAATAGACGAAGCAAAGGAAGGTCCCTAGCTTCAGGGTCTCGACGTCAATATCGACAACTTAGAGATCACCAACGGCGTTTCTCCTCACTCCAACGAGATGCAAACGTGACGTTAACAATCGACCCCAGAGTCGCAACGAGAATGGAACCATGGAAAAGTCCCTAGTTCCAAATCTCAATGGCTACATCTGCAGCCTGGAGACCAACGACGGTGGGCCTCCTCATTCCAGCAGGACACAAGTGTTACACCATCAAACGGAGTGACGGCGAAGTCCCAGCTCCACCTCAGCATTCGTCTCGTTATAGCAAACGAGATGTCAATAGCAGCGTTCCTTCGCAGTCCAGCAGGACGCAGACGTAACGTCAACAAAAGACCTCATGGTCGAAACAAACGGAGTGACGGCGAAATCCCAGCTCCACCTCAGCATTCGTCTCGTTACAGCAGACGAGATGTCAACGACAGTGTTCCTCCGCAGTCCAGCAGGATGCAAATGCAACATCGACGAAAGACCCCATGGTCAGCAAAGCGGAGTGACGGCAAAATCCTCGCTCCACCTCAGCATTCGTCTCGTTACAGCAGATGCAATGTCAACAGCAGCGTTCCTTCGCGGTCCAGCAGGATGCAGACACAGCGTCAACAAAAGACCTTACGGTCAAAACAGACGAAGCAAAGGCCAAATTCCTAGCTTCAGGGTCTTAACGGCAAGTCATATAAAACCGGAAAGACAATCGGAGATCATCTCGCACCAGTGTGGAATGGTCACCACCTCTACGTTCGTCTCGATACAGCAGACGCAACATCACCAAAAGGAACAGCGGCAACTCCCAGTTCCATGACTCGGCGATATACAGATCACCGAGAGTCAAATCTCCATCCCGTGAAATGCGGATACAATCAGCAAAATTCCTGGTTACGTGGAACGCGGATAACGTCACTCTTTGACCCCGTGGAAAATGTCCAGAGCGGATCCTGGTCCTCGCAGAGCACGGCAGTGAACCCATGTGAAGCATCCAGAGCGGAGCCTAGTCCTCGCCAAGCACGGCAGTGAACCCGTGTGAAGCATCTAGTGCAAAATTCCTGGTTACGTGGAACGCGGATAACGTCACTCTTTGACCCCGTGGAAAGCATCCAGAGCGGATTCTGGTCCTCGCAGAGCACGATAGTGAACCCGTGTGAAGCATCCAGAGCGGAGCCTAGTCCTCGCCGAACATGGCAGTGAACCCGTGTGAAGCATCTAGCGCAAAATTCCTGGTTACGTGGAACGCGGATAACGTCACTCTTTGACCCCGTGGAAAACGTCCAGAGCGGATCCTGGTCCTCGCAGAGCACGGTAGTGAACCCGTATGAAGCATCCAGAGCGGAGCCTAGTCTTCGCCGAATACGGCAGTGAACCCGTGTGAAGTATCTAGTGCAAAATTCCTGGTTACGTGGAACGCGGATAACGTCACTCTTTGACCCCGTGGAAAACGTCCAGAGCGGATCCTGGTCCTCGCAGAGCACGGCAATGAACCCGTGTGAAGCATCCAGAGCGGAGCCTAGTCCTCGCCGAATACGGCAGTGAACCCGTGTGAAGCATCTAGTGCAAAATTCCTGGTTACGTGGAACACGGATAACGTCACTCTTTGACCCCGCGGAAAACGCCCAGAGCGGAGCCTGGTCCTCGCCGAGCACGGCAGTGAACCCGTGTGAAGCATCCAGAGCAAATACCGGACTGTGGAGTCCTTAAAATCCACGGACTATGACGTCCTTAACCTCGACCGTGATGTCTTAAAACTAACGATCAACCACCCCGATTCCCTACGGATTCTGCCTTGGTTTAAGGGTACATCTCTTTACTCCTTTGATACCTGGCGTTGTAATTCCTCAACGTCTTCAAAGAGGTGACGGGTCCCTGCAATTAAACATCGGACTGTGGAGTCCCTAAATCCACGGACTATGAGGTCCTTAACCTTGACCGTGATGTCTTAAAACTAACATCGGACTGTGGAGTCCCTAAATCCACGGACTATGAAGTCCTTAACCTTGACCGTGATGTCTTAAAACTAACATCGGACTGTGGAGTCCCTAAATCCACGGACTATAAGGTCCTTAACCTTGACCGCGACGTCTTTAAACTACAATACCTAGAAAAAACCCTGACTCCGTAAAACAAGGACAAGGGTGACCGCATCCAGCACTTACAAGTCCTCACGACCCGTAAGGAAAAAAACTCTCTCGTGAGATCCCTACGACTCTCAAGGGAAAACCCGCTTAAGGATCCTCACGATCTTTAAGAAGAACTTACACCTATGGGATCCTCTCGACCCGTAGGAAGAAAAACTCTTTATGAGACCCTCGTGGCTCATAAAATGCAAAAGCCTTAGGAAGCAGATCCTAACCCTGTATCCTAAGCCATCACTGTCCTGTAAAGAGATCAAGATAGAATATCCGCAGAATACATTCAATGAAAAGGGGACACACCATTGAGAGGAAAAATGTATCTTTTATTCATAAACCAAAATAGATACAAAGTACAATTTATGAAGGAAACGAAAAAAGGAGATACTCTCATTCATGAGTATGTACAAAAAAAAAGGAGAAAAGATACAAGTCCTCAAGCCGGCGGGCGGTGCAGTAATTTTACCATTTCATCGTTCTGTTGCTGAGCCACGGCTTCATGACGCAAGATCTCCAGAAGACGAGCCTCCGCCTGAGCTTGCTGAGCCTGATACGAAGCAAGTCGAGCTTCGAGCTCTTTCTCGGTGGCTTTATGAGCCTCGACCCTATCACGAGTGAACGTCGCAGCTTTATCGAGAGCCACCACCTCTTTTATGGACTCCTGAAGCACCCGCCAGAGTTCGTATGCTTTGTTGGCCTTGGCTGTGAGGCTGGCATGAAGCTCGCTCAATGCCTTGGAAGCTAGCTCCCTCTCCGAAAATTTACGGCCGAACCCTTCTCTCGCACAACAATATGTTCGCTACGTGTCGCTCTATCAGGCCACGTAAGCTCGCTTTCGTGATCACAGCCTTGGAAACAAGACATTTACAAGACCGTATAAATGGGCTTCCAGTCGACGGGAATAATCGATCTAAAACGCGCTCACATCACCTGACGTGAAAGGCAACAAGAAAGATTTCCGACATATTTCAAGCATGCGTTCGCAATCATATGAGTATTCAAAAAAAAATAATAATAATAATAGCATTTGCAATCGCATGAACGTTCATAATGCCCAAAAAGGTCTGATGCGCAGGAAAGTGATGATAGCATCTGCAACTAAAGAAAGTTCTCATGAGAAGAATATAAAGTTTATTTATGCAAGCGGAAACATACATACTAGTACCAAGCCTACATGGAAGTTCGGCATAAAGCGTAAAAAAAGGAGGGACTAATTTAAAAATGTTCTACGCTAACGGAAAAGGTCACCAAACATGGGATCAACGGCACAGGGGTTAACGAAGCAGAGGACAAAATTCTCCATCTCTCTCTCTGCTTTCTCCAGCACATCAAAGCGACGGTTCTCACGAGGAGTCGCTCCCCATCGATTGGCGCCGTGTTCATCCGCGAAAGCAGACATAATAGCTCGCCGGGCCTTGATCTGGCTCAGCAGATGAATTGAGCAATCCTTCAAAGCCTGAGTAATCAGGCACGCTTCATGAAAGCCCTCGAGCTTTTCTTCCGCCGCGTCGAGCATCGCCAGGGTCATCTCCGCCGGGTGAGGAGGGATGTCGGCAAGCACGGCCGTGAGAATCATCCGGAGCCAGAGGGAACCCATCGGGAGGGGGGACCCCCTACGGATCGAGAGTTCATGCATGGCTGAGTCGCATTCGTTGTCGGTAAGAAGGGGATCCACTAACCGAGCAGCAAAGCTGGGGACCATCTCCTCAATAGGAACTTCCCATGGCTGTCGACGAGCATGAGGGCGATTGCACGCCATGGGGCTCGTTTGTTTCTCAAGACAAGTTACTCCAAGATATAAAAAAAAATAATAATATAAATCTCTTTGTGAAGGGAAAAGAAAGCTATAGCCTCATATATAAAGAAGTGCATTAAGTGCTGTGCGCGGAAAATCTTGCATGGTGAAGCTATTTCCAAGGCCCAAAAAAGGAAAGGCATCGAAAATCAAGGAGATGGAACTATTTCCAAGGCCATTTTTTCTGCGTCTGATATTGTGCACTGAAAATAGGGCATGGGAAGATTTTGTGAACAGCCCCGTCAAGGGACCCCACGTGCAGAATACGTGAGGCCTAAACCTGATGTACACTAAAAAAAAAGAAAATGGAGTAGCACCCTGCATATTGAAAGCACCAACAACAACAGTAGCAAAATGATAAAACCCCAGAGAAAGGCATGCAAACATGGAAAGACATAATAAAACTTGTCACTGAATCTTTCAAGAAGTTCATTCAAAATAAAAAGGACACGTTTACAATGGTAAGACTTCAGACGCGGGGCATGGGTTGAGAAACTCAAGATTAACTTTGTCCAAGATTCTCTAAGCATTTCGAACCTCCCGAGTGTGCTTCCTCTCGCGGTCGCAAGCGTCGGGATCCTCACGAATGTCCTCCACCCTCCGATAGGCGGCAAGTATGGCTGACTGCTGAAAGACTTGGTGCAAGAGATCGATGAGGTGATCTCGCCTCCTCTTTGAGATCAAACCCATCAGGTACACCGAATGCACCTTATCCTCAGCAGTGTCCAAGGACCCGAGCGGTATGCCGGTGCAAAAGAGAGGAAGTGCCTCCTGGATCGCCAGCACGATCAGCCTCAGAAGAGAAGAGCGACGGGGGAGTAGCCGATGGTTGTACTCGTCAAAGCGGCTCATGATCTCGGCACACTGAGCATCGGTGAACTCCTGGTTCTGACTGCGGCCCAGTGCACGAATATTCCCATAGGAAATGATCTCGTCAAGACCATACAGATGGGCATCCATGATACCTGAAATAAAGGTCATGAGAATCATTAGAAAGTTCCTATTTCATTAATTGCAGGAGAACAACCTCGGGCCAAGAGACCCTAAGAAGTCTCCGTGTAAAGAAATCGAGTCCTTCATTGGAATTAAATTCCTTATTAAGAAAAGGGAATTAAATTCCCAGAAAGCATTTTTGGGATAGAATTAAATTCCATGGAGTTGAACCGCCATCATCTTCTCCCCAAGGATCATCCGACCCTAAGAGATCTACTGATGGAGGTTAAAGAAATTGAAGAAAAAATGGGTTCTTTGTGAAATCCTTAATGTGGATTTAAAATCCAGAGAGTTCTTTTAAAACGAAGGTGCTTCAGCCGCTCAACATTATTACCTGAGGAAAAGAGATCCTTCAACAGAGTTAAACTCTGGAAAATGTCTGAGACAGAGAACTAAGCTCTGGAAACGAGAATTAAATTCTCAAAGGAAAAAGCTCTCGAGGGAAGAAGATGAGCAAAGTGAAGGCTCTTCTGAAGAGACATGGGTATTTATAGAAGGCGATGGAAACAATTCATCTCCCCAAATCCCTAAAGGAATCCAACGGTCACAAAAGGTGACAGCGTTGCACTCATGTGCGGACATGTGAGAACAACGCTGTGGGGGCATTTGTTTCCTGATTTAAAATCAGAAAAGCTTATGGAAAAAGCTTCAGAAGAGGGTCACGTGCTTACACGTGACCAGCAGTCACGTGTGGGCACGTGACACCTAAAAGTATCGGCAAGGCAAATTCAGTTTCCCAAAGACATCAAAGAAAAGGGGCTTCAGAAAGGGTCACGTGTTCCCACGTGACCTGGGTCACGTGTTCCCACGTGACCTGGGTCACGTGTTCCCACGTGACCTGGGTCACGTGTCGGCACGTGACATTTAAAAGCAGTGGCAAAGACACAACAGTTCCTTGATCAAATCAAGAAAAAGGCTTCAGAAGAGGTCACGTGCTCCCACGTGACCAGGGTCACGTGTTGGCACGTGACACTCAAAACATCAGACCCATTCTCCGGTTAAATCGAGAAGAAGGCTCCATGCCAGGGTCACGTGCTCACACGTGACCAGTTGTCACGTGGTGGCACGTGATAGCTAAGCAGCAACCAGAAAACAGAGCGCAAAAAGAAGGAAGAAGGCTCGTTCCAAGGGGGTCACGTGCCCACACGTGACCAAGGGTCACGTAGCCACACGTGACCAACTTCAAAGCCCATTTGTCAACAGAATTAAATTCTGAGAAAAGACCTCTCAAATCTTTCCAAAAGCAATCGATTAAATTAAAGATTTAGAGGTGATTAAATATCATCTATCTATGGGAAAATCTCGAATTTGGAAAGATTTCCCCTTTAAATCTAACATAAATAACAAAGGAGAATCCCTGGATTTGAAATCCAATGGTGAATAAAATTCACCTAATAATCCAAAGGTCCAAAACGAATGATGGATGCAAATCAAATCTCTCAATGAAGATTCGTCAAAAAACTAATTGACTCGGCTGCTTCTCCTATAAATAGGAGCCAAGAGACACAAAAAAAAAGAATATACACGCAGAGGGAAGAAAAGGGAGAGAGCATTGATACTTTGAGGAATTTGGATCTTCTGCAAAAGAAAACTCTAGGTAAGAGAGGGAAGGCTTTTTGAAAGAAAAGAGAATTTAATTCTCAACAGGGTTTAACCCTGATATAAAACAGAAGGGCATATTTCTTCTCTCTTTGATAGAGGATCTGTAAAGTGCACATCTCCCCTTGAAGTTGAGAATTTAATTCTCAATGGGTTGAGATCCTGCCATGCAGATCCAAAGCATAGAGAGGGAATAGAAGACGAGAATTTAATTCTCACAGAACTATAGGAATTTAATTCCTTTAAAATAAAATTAGGGCTTGACCTTGTGTTATGGGAATTTAATTCCTTCAGAACAAAAAGAATCAGGGTTTAACCCTAGTTAAAAACTTAGTTCTGTTAAAACAACGAGAATTCAATTCCCTTAATCTCATTTCCCAGAATAATTCTTTAACAGAGAGTGGGAGTTTAATTCCCCAAAGCTTTTATTAGGGTTCAACCCTATTCGGTTCTGCACATATATGAGGAATTTAATTCCTACAGGAAATTCAGAGTTCAACTCTTCAAAAGGAAGTAGGAATTTAATTCCTCTGAAATTATTGTCAGGGTTCAACCCTACGAGGAATTTAATTCCTAAAAAGGGATTAACAGATCTTCTAAACAACTACATAAAAGCGGGGTCACGTGTCACCACGTGACCCCCCCAAAGATCTACATAAAGCCCCCTTGAGGCAGTGCCCCACGAGACCCACGTGACCCTTGGCAGAAGCTTTAACATATAAGCATTTGAATGCCCGTCACGTGATGGCACGTGATGCTCTGAAAAATGCGATAATCTCAGAAGAACAAATGAAGGGAGGGCGCCCTCACGTGCTGCCACGTGACCCCTATTGCCTTAGCGTCTAACGCTAAACTGGGACCCCTGAATCCAGTGTTAAAACATTGTTTGGCCCTAGTGTTCAACACTAAGCAAAGAACTTTATTCGCAGTGTTCAACACTGGTTACCTTAGTGTTCAACACTAATTTGGAATTTCTGTTGCCAGTGCTTAACACTGGACTGTTTTAGTGTTTAACACTAATTTGAAAGCCTTGTTGCTGGTGTTTTGACACCAACTATCTTTTAGTGTTAAACACTAACTTATCAATCTCATTCCCAGTGTTTAACATTGATTGGTCTTTAGTGTTTAACACTAGGCATTAGCCCAATTGGCTAAATGGCCAGAGGCAAAGCCTCTCCTTCAATGGATCAACAGGAAGCCGATGTCCTAGACATGATTGGACTTAGCCCAAACTGGCCATAAGTCCTCAATTCGTAATTAACTGGGCCAATGGGCTCAAAACATAATTAATTGGTCTCAATCCCAAATTGGGCCAAAGACTATTTAATCCACTCCGGTTCCAGGGTACATCTCTTCACTCCTTTGATACTTGGCGTTGTAATCCCTCAACGTCTTCAAAGAGGTGACGGGTCCCGATGACCACGCATTGATACGGACTGTGGGGTCCTTAAACCCATGGACTACGACGTCCTTAACCTTGACCGAGATGTCTTAAAACTAACAACGGACTGTGGGGTCCTTAAACCCATGGACTACGACGTCCTTAACCTTGACCGAAATGTCTTAAAACTAACAACGGACTGTGGGGTCCTTAAACCCATGGACTACGACGTCCTTAACCTTGACCGAGATGTCTTAAAACTAACAACGGACTGTGGGGTCCTTAAACCCATGGACTACGACGTCCTTAATCTTGACCGAGATGTCTTAAAACTAACAATGGACCGCAATGTCCTTAAACTACCCTTGGACCGCAATGTCCTTAAACTACCCACGGACCGCAATGTCCTTAAACTAGCAATGGACCATTATGTCCTTAAACTGGAACAATAGAGCCCAAACGCTCTTTTGTCGGATCTAAACGATCCCGTTTAAGTTGATCTTAGCCTCAAATATGGCTAACGTATCCTTAAACCTTCAAACAGACTGGACTATGAATCCCCCCAATCAACTTCGGTTCAAGGGTACATCTCTGAACTCCTCTGATATCTGTCGTTGTAATCCTTCAATGTCGTCAGAGAGGTGACGGGTCCCGACGGCCATACATACGATGGACCACTATGTCCTTAAACTGGAACAATAGACCCCAAACGCTCTTTTGTCGGATCTAAACGATCCCGTTATGTTGATCTTAGTCTCAGGCCGGACTAACGTATCCTTAACAAACGTTTGAGCTGATCTTGGCCTCAAGTATGGCTAACGTATCCTCAAACCAAACCCCCAAACCCAAATCTAAGATAATACGGATTTGGACTAGTCCACGCCCTACGGGCGACGACATAACTCGGTCTCCGTAAACAATCCACGGGCAACAAAACACAAAACAAACACACACGACGCGAAGTGACCATCTGGAGAAGGAGAAAGTTGTTACCGTGATGCGGTAGCGTAATTAACTGCAGGGGCTTGCGCCTGCAGGGAAGAGCGTCCCCACAATCAAAAACCCCTCAAACGAGGGGGAATCTGACGAAGTCTGCTACATCGGCCGCATCCGTTTAAACCTTCGATACACGGTGCCATGAATCAACTTGGCATCTTCGGAGAGGTGGACGGATAGCACCAATTAGCATCTGCCCCGAATTTCAGGCAAGAGACGCCATGTCTCGCCGTCTTTCGGAGGGGAACAGGCCGCATCTGTTTAAACCTTCGATACATGGTGCCATAAATCAACTTGGCATCTTCGGAGAGGTGGACGGATAGCACCAATTAGCATCTGCCCCGAATTTAGGCAAGACAGACCTACGCGGTCGCGTCCCCGCGTTCAGAGGGGAACAGATTCTGGCATGCCCGGTGGGACCTTTTCCTCTTTGCACTCCACACTTCGTGTGTCGTGTTCACGAACGAATCGCGGTTTGCTATGGTTGCTTATGGATTCAAGGTACTAAGATTTGGTATCTTACTCCGTGCAGAGAAAATAGAAGATCAATGGCTTCAAGCTGCACCAACTGCAACTGCAACGCCCGTTCCACCTCATCTGGAGGTGTGACCTACGGCCCTCAAGCGGCCTCCCTGTTTACAATGCCGGTGGACCAAGTGACTCAGGCTACCACTGGTCTATTTTTCGGGACATGCTCCCGCCGACGAGCTTCAGCGCTCCTATGCCATCACAGGAAGCTCCCAAAAAGTCAGTTTTTGATCGGCTTTCAACTACTGTGGCCCCTCTCAACAGGTCGTCCAACTCCACTGCCTCAGTTTTTAACAGACTGGGCCAAGGTTCATGTGGGCCCATGAACAAGCCTATAATTCCAGAAAGGGTTATTCCGAAGAGGATAGCCATCCATGCTCCCGAAGTCGTCAAAGCGGCTTCTCCTGCTAAGGAGTCGGTCTTCGCTAGACTGACTGTTCCGGCTTTCGCCCTAAACGAAGTCGTCAAAACTTCTCCTTCTGTGCGAAAGTCTGCTTTTGATAGGTTGGCTGTCCCCACTCAACGAGCATCAGTCTTCAAAAGGCTGATACCAGCAGCACCTGATCAGAATAGGGGGCATGACGAAGCCATCCCCATATCTGAACCAACACCGTCCGCGCGACATGCTCGCCGTCGTCACTGGCGCCGAGTAAGGAAGGCTGGGGGCAACTCTCCGTCTGGGTTAACTTCACCGGCTCCAATGGTGGAAATCGATACTGCTATTCCAACCGGGAACAGCTTTAAACCACTCAGGAGGGTCCGCAAGAACTCTCCGACTGCCATGCTAAAAAGATCTCCTCCATCTATGGAGAACGTTACAAAGGCGAAGCCGGAGCAGCCCCCTCAGCGGCTATTCTCCAAAATCTACAAAGTCTGGCGACAGGTCCAGGAGTCCGTGATTGATCAAGATTACTTCCGCCGACAGAAATAGGTGAAGGTTCAGCAGGAAGAGAACCATCCTGCCAACCCACAAAAGGCAACAGCTGTTTGAGTGCCCGCTGCAACAGCCCCCTCAACGTTAACTGCTCAAAAGAGAAGGAGGCCAAAGAAAGCCCCTGTGACTACGGCAGACCACAAAGACGCTAAGCCCAAACGCCCCAAGTCTGAAGGTATAATGGTGCATACCGTTTATATGGCTTCCGGAAAAGAGGAAAGCCGTGCTTCTACGGGTCATCGACCGCTTACCCGATCGATAACCAAGGCTCAGGAACAACAGCAACAGAAGCTTCAGGAAATGCTAACGCAAATGGCCGCACTCACTAGGCAAAAAGAAAGCCCGGAGGTGTCATCAGAGCAGCGTCATGAACAGGAAATCGATGCTGACTTCCTCCGCAGAATCCTCGAAAAGAAGGATAGAGAAGCAGCGGAGCAAGCGGCCAATATAAAACAAATGGCCCTTCTATTCCAAGATATGGTGGGCATGATGATCCAGCCGGACCCTCCAGCCGAAGATCCTCCAGTAATAATTGAAGATGACAGAGGGGAAATATCGAACCCTCCTCCGGCTCTTTCAGCAGCCAAAGAAGAGACAATCTCTAAGGCCGCCTTGGACGACTACATCACCCAGCAGATACGAGCTCACCAGGCAAACGAAGTGGCTGGACAGATCATTAAGACTGGACGACCATATCCAGGCTGGTATGACCAAATAAGGTACCCGCTGGGATATACGATCCCCAAATTCCACGTATATAAGGGGACGGGAAATCCGCATCAGCACGTCACTCAGTTCAGGGCTCTATGTAGCAACACTGGAGGTGTTGATAAACTACTGCTCCGCCAATTTGTTGGCAGCTTGTCGGAGACAGCATTCGAGTGGTATTCGGAGCTTCCTAATGATTCCGTCAAAACTTTCACGGAGATGGAGCTGTTATTCACTCAGCGTTTTGCAAGTGCTAGTGAACGGACCCCAATAACGGCATTGATCAACGACAGGGTGAAGCCAGGCGAGACATGGGTTCAATACGCAATACGATGGCGGAATCTGTGGTCAAAATGCGAGCAGCGCATTGAAGAAATGCCTGCGGTAGGCATGTTCGTGGGCACTCTTGATCCCCAAGCAACTATTTCCCAATTCATGATGTTCTTCAAGCCGACCACGTCCAAGCCTTGATTGACAAGTTGGCCCAAATGGACCAGATGGGTCATAGACCATTTCCTTCAAAGACGGATCCTCGGAATGAAAGGGGGAAAAGAAAAGCAACTTTCGTTGCTAATACTCAACAACAGCCGAGCAACTTAAAACCGGTTGTTCGCCAAAACAACGTGCGACCATGCCCATCCCTCGAGGAGAGACTGGGACGTCCTTACTCGTTTTCCCAAGATAAAACGAGGAGACTGTCCGAGCTGGCAGTGCGCAACAGACTCATTAATCTGCCGGATCCAAAACGACCGTTGCAATCCGGCGGGGCTAATAGTCCCCATTATTGCCCTTACCATCAAACGGTAAGCCATCCAATTGAAGATTACTTCGTCTTTAAAGGCTGGATTGAAGATCAATACCAACAGGGCAAATTTTCCCTATCCGAGAATTGGAAGGTGAACCCACCACAGCCACACGCTCCCAAGAAGACGGACACGCCGGGGGCATCATGCTCTCTTATAGAGGAAGCTCCATGAGAAATTGTTCTTTCGGCAAAAAACTAAAAGAATACTGAAAGATCTTCAAACATGTCCGACCTATGAACAACGGACCGAAATGTCCTTAAACTAACAACGGACCGAAACGTTCTTAAACTAACCAAAGACCGAGACGTCGTTAAACTAACAATGGACCACTATGTCCTAAAACTGACAAATGACCGAAACGTCGTTAAACTACTACCAACCCGCGGCAACTTCAGGCCGACGTAGTAAAAAAAAAGGTATGTCCATAAGCAAAATGGGCACGGATGAAAATCCGAAAAGGGCTCCGTGAGTAAAAACAGCAGGGCTACCGGCGAGTTTTGTGAAAACCCGAAAAGGCGCAATCTCGTTAAAAGACACTTACAAGGTCCTCTCGACCCTGTAAGGAGAAACCACCTGCGTGAGATCCTTAAGACTCACAAGGGAGAAACACACTTAGGGATCCCTACGATTCCTAAGGAGAAATTACACTTACGAGATCCTCACGACTCGTAAGGAGAACCCTCTTATGAGACCCTCACGGCTCATAAGATTCAAAATTCTTAAGCTACAGGGATCAGAACCTATTCTTAAGCGGCCATTACAACCTCCAATGCTGCCCTACAAGCAGTTCAATATTGACCCTTGTATACAATCCACAGGCGCGAATAAACATTTCCCTAACAAAGTCCCACCAGCGACTAGGGATATGTTTACACAGTGGACAATCCTTGTAAGTCCTCTCGACTTATAACGAGAAAACACTCTTATAGGATCCTTATGAATTATAAGAGAACACACGCTTAGGAATCCTCACGATTCCTAAGGAGAAAACACACCTATGAGATCCTCACAACTCGTAGGGAGAAATACCTTCATGAGACCCTTACGGCTCATGAAGTCAAAAACCTTAGTTGACAGGATCCTAACCCTGTTAGCTAAGCCACCTTTGTTCAACATCGATGGGAGGCAAATGATGATTCGCTCCTGGCAATGTCCTACTGGTAGCGATACTGATGCCTAAATCAGTATCAAATTCCAAGCCCTTTCACGGCAAATAATGATTCACTCCTGGTAATATTCCAGTCGCAGCGATGCTGATGCTGAGATTGGCACCAGATTCCAAGTTCCACACTCGCGATGAAAAAATTAGCAAACCAAAAATGCATATGAAATAGCCGAAATGATGGGGCAACTTGCAACAAAATCAGCAAGTAAAAATGTATGCATGCAAAATAGCCGAAACGATTGGGCAACCCGTAATAAAAAGCAGCGAGTAAAAATAAAATAAATAACCGAAATGATTGGGCGCCGCGAAAAATAGCCGAAATGATTGGGCAATCGCGAACTTCGCGATATAAAAGCTGAAATGATAAAGCATCGCGGAAATAAAAAAAATGAAAGAATAAAACTTCTACCCTACAGGTGAGATCACATCGATCCCTGTATACAATTCAGGGGCACGAACAAAGAGGGAACCATGTCGTCCCACCAGGCCTCGTCGAAGCGAAGCCAAATCTCGACGGTTCATAGAAAACCTAGAGACAATCTCGACATTCACCGCGATACAGCAGACGTAATGTCAACAACGGCGTTCCTTCGCAGTCCAGCAGGACGCAGACGCAAAGTCAACAAAAGTCCTCATGGTCAAAACAAGCGGAGTGATGGAAAAATCCCAGCTCCACCTCGGCATTCGTCTCGCAGACGCAATGTCAACAACGGCGTTCCTTCGCAGTCCAGCAGGACGTAAACGTAACGTCAACGAAAGACCTCACGGTCGAAACAAAGCGGAGTGATGGCAAAATCCCAGCTCCACTTCAGCATTCGTCTCGATACAGTAGATGAGATGTCAACGACGGAGTTTCTCCGCAGTCCAGCAGGAAGCAGACGCAACGTCAACAAAAGATCACACGGTCAAAAGAAAGCGGAGTGATGGCAAAATCCCACCACCACCTCGACCTTCGTCTCGATACAGCAGACGAGATGTTACTACAGCGTCCTTCCTCCGACAGGATTCGAACACGCTGAAGCAAAGGCCAAATTCCTAGCTTCAGAGTCTTGACGGCAACTCATATAAAGCCTGAAAGACTATCGGAGATTATCCCACACCAGCACGGAGTGATCACCACCTCGACGTTCGTCTCGATACAGTAGACGAGATGTCACCACAGCGTTCTTCCTCCAGCAGGATTCAGACGCGACAATCAAACAACGGAGCCACGGCAAAATCCCTAGTTCCAAACATCGATGGTTCACCAACAACTTAGAGACAACCGCGACATTCGTCTTGATACAGCAGACGCAATGCCAGCAAACGAAGCGAAGGCCAAATTCCTAGCTTTAGGGTCTTGACGGCAACTCATATAAAACCTGAAAGGCCACCGGAGATCATCCCACATAGAATGGTCACCACCTCGACGTTCGTCTCGATACAGCAGACAAAATGTCACTACAGCGTCCTTCCTCCAACAGGATTTGGACACGCTAAAGCAAACGAAGCGAAGGCCAAATTCCTAGCTTTAGGGTCTTGATGACAACTCATATAAAACCTGAAAGACTATCAGAGATCATCCCACACCAGCGCGGAGTGGTTATGACTCATCGGGGCTCTCCAAAATGAGCCTAACCTCAAGTAAAAAAGCGGCATGGCAAAATTCCTAACACTGGATCTTCCGACGCTCAAACTGCCTAGGAAGATTGCTTGAAGACGTCTTGTCCAGTCCCCGAAGGGATCAGAGACATGACAGTCGCAAGTCTACTCGAACAACAAGATTGCCTATTGAGGGATACATCAGCCAACGCGATGGTACGACGGGCAAAACTCTAGTACCACAGACCCTAACAGACCTTTGTCGTAAAGAGCAAAGGTTAACTGTAACGTTAGGACATCCTTGCGAGAACTCCTCGATTTGTCTCGACTCGTAGGGAAAAGCCTTAGGCAGGGGAGATTAAAAAACCTGTTTCCTAAGCACCGGGGCCCTGCAAGTTGGTCCAAAATGGACTGTTGCATACTATTCACGGACCACACTTTCCAAAGTCGAATCTCGACAAGGAGGGAAACAACCACTTACAAGTCCTATCGACTTGTAAGAGGGAAAATTCTCTTGTGAGATCCTTACGACTCTCAAGAGAAACACACTTAAGAATCCTCACGATTCTTAAGGAGAAAAGACACCTACGAGATCCTCACGACTCGTAGGGAGAATAGTCTTTATGAGACCCTCACGGCTCACAAAGTTGAAAAGTCTCAGGTAGCAGATCTGAACCTGCTTCCTAAGCCATCACTATTCCTCGAAGAAGCCAAAACGAGATGCTCACTTTATCATCTGCCGGCTATGCTTGCTAAGGTGACATGCTGATAACAAAAGAAAGAAGGAAGCAGAGAGATGACACAAGACATTGCGAAAGAAATGTATCTTTTATTCATGAAATCAATTGGATACAAAATACATCGTATGAAAGCATAAAATAATGAATGAATATATTTTTTATGCAAAATTACAAATGGTACAAAAAAAACAATTATTGAGAGGGAAGCGCTTTCAATAGTCCGATCAGCCGCTCGCGCACTTCCCTCAGCCCTTTCTCTTGATCAGCTGCCGCGGCCAACTCTGTTTCGATTTGGGCTCGTTGCTGCAAGTAAGACGAAAGTTGTTCTTCGATGGCCCGCTGAGCTACCTCACGATTTTGTGTATCCCGCTCAACGACGTCGAGCTTCTGCCTCAGTGTTAACCCGTCGGAGATACACCACAGAAGGCCTTCAAAGATAACTTTCAACTGTGCAGCATTCGTATTAATCTGAGCATGCAGTCGGGTTGATTCTCTCGAAGTCTCTCCGCGCTCCTCACGTTTTAAGGCCACCACTTGTTCAAGATGACGGAAGTAGGGAGTGCTCTGCTCAACCCACGCAGCCCGCTGGATGTTCACAGCCAGGACTTCTGGAGCAGGACGTCCAACCTCGAGCTCATGCAGGTAAGCTTCAATTTCCCTGCAGTGATTAACCCAAGACTCAACGATGCCCTCACTATGAAAATTCACGAGCGTCGCTAGCATAGGGTTAACCTCCGCGGTAAAATCCGCAGCAGATGTGGGAGTCTCCATGTCAAGCTCCTCAATATAGTCGCTCAACATGCGCAGACTATTCGCGGCGCCTTTTGAGAATGCACGTCGAGAAAAAGGGCCGGCTGGCATTATGATGCAAGACTCGAATGGAGCTAGAGTCGACGTGATTGCTGCAAAAATAAATCATAGTCAGATATCGGCTCAAGAAATGAAGAAAATACACGAACAATAGAATCTACTATACCGGCTGCAACAGAGGGCAGAGCTGGGAGTACTGGTGGCACAAGGCAGCCGGGGCATCCTCTGAAGGAGTGGGGGCAGGGGTAGCAGTGCTCGAACCTGCACCCACGGCCAAGGCAGCACTACGCTCCCTTGCCGCGCGCATTCTGCGCTTCCTTTCCGCTCGGGCCGTCAGAGCAGATCTTCTAGAAGCTTCCATCAACAGGACGTCATCGTCCACGCCAAGGGTTACCTCTGGAGCCGTCAAGGCATCCGTCATCGGTCATTTGAGTAAGGCCTCTTTCGGCAGTGCCGAGGAGGACGGAACTTCGATGGCTGGCCCGAGAGGAATCTCTGCATCACCTGCGGGATTGGTATTGTAGTCCCTGCGATAAGATAAAGAAGGGGTCAGATTGTCCATAAGAAAGGAGAATGAAGATGCAATGAGCCGAGACATACCAATGCCCAACAAAGCGCGATTCCTTTCCTCCTCCTCGAAGGTCCTGAGGGAAGCCGCCAGAGCCTCTTCAGTGGTAAAGCCTGTTACAGAAGGAAAAATGTCAGTCAAGACATGATAATAAAAATAAAAATATAATGCAATAATAGAAGTTACGACTTATACTCACTTGATTGCGCGAGGATGGCCATTTCCACTTTGTGGCTTGCGGATTGCACAGAAGCTGCAATGGCGGCCTCAAGATCAGTATCTTCCGGCGCTATGAAGAGACCCTCATTGGTCCCGTATTCGCTCAGGCCCTTGTTATAAGGAGCATGAGGCTCCAGCCCGAGTACAGCGTCTAGAGAGAGGACCGACTTCTTCTTCCTCTTCTGCGAGTGAGTTCCAGTCGCAACCAGCACAAGCTTACGCTTGGTGGGCACTTTAGGGCGATGAGTCCTGATGTCTGAGCCCACGCCAGACTCGGGGTAAGCTACGTTTACCGTCTCCACGGGAGCACGGGGCACCGGTGGTACATCCCCCGTCTCCACGGGAGCACTGGGGATCGGCAGCTCGGGTCTGTCATGTGGGACTTCGATCATGGCAACTTCTCTTAAAGGAGGTGGAACAATAGTCCTTCGCTTCAGAGGGACGCCTGGTTTACCAGTCGGAACGGTGCCCTTGCGGTCGAGCAGCAATCGTTTCTCCTCCCTGATAACTGCGCCCATTGAATGCGGGTACCACGCCACATACACATTTAGGGCTTTCGGGACACAGCTCGGCTCACTAATAAAGAAATTGGAGCCGGTATTCAATCGCATAAAATGGTGCATTGCATTCCGAATACCCTCTTTAGTCGCAGCTGGCTCTGACAGGAAGGCCTCGAGCGGAACGCCCTGATTGTAACTCAGCTGTCGGGCGAAGCGATGTGGGTTATATCTCATGAATAGCGCCGCATCATTTTTCCTGAATACAAGAAAGCCCGGCCTGATGGAGTAGAAATGAAGAATCTCCCGGGCTTTCAACATGGAGGCCCCGTCTTTAAAAATGTCTCGTAATGACAGCACCGCCTTTGAAGTTTCTTGGCTGATGGTTAAGATTTTGTCTGTAAAAGACATACCATCTCCAACCGTGCGCGGACGGAGGAGTAAGCCCCTAGCTTCCTGCTGTGACGGATTCACGATGGAGGCGTCAACCAGCCGCATAATCCGAGGGAACTTGCATCTCTCGTAAAACGAAGGTCTCTTATGAATGCCAAAGACCCCGAGCATGTGCAGCTCCATCCATGAAGTGAAGTAATGCATCGAGAAGTTGGCAGGATGCACCCCCGGTTCAGTGGTATCCGCCGCTACGCTAAGACCATGGTATAAGTAGGCTAACCCGGCGATCCCGATGGCCACTTATATTCCGGCAATCATGCGATGCGCGGGGTAGAAGACGGAAGGCCTCATGTAACGAGGATGCATAGGGAGCGCGAACCAGCTCAACCATAGCCTAAGAAACCCGAGAAAGAACGCCTCTTCATCAATGCCCGGGGCTGCAATTTCTGACAGAGGGACGATCGCGGCGTCAGGAAGAAAGAAACCTTTTTGATCAGCGTCCAGTATCGGCCGACGGTCCAAGCCGAAGCCGAAGGGATCGTCAAGTTTAGCAAACTTTTCGCCTTGTCGCGACAGAATCTCCGGGCGAAGAAAACGGGCAATGAAATCCGTAAAGCTGACCGCTCAGCCTCCGGATTCAAGGAAGAGGCTCTCATACATGTTCAGCACCTTTATCAGACTCGGGAACTGGTGCTGAATGGCGTTCTCTGGCGTGAGGCCCATCACCACTGGCTTGGTGGAAAAAACATATTCGTCAAAAGGAAGCAGCTCCTCATAGTGCTCCACCCTAACTGGTAGACCAGAAACCTCGGCAAATTCTTCCAAGGAAATGGAGACCTCTCTATCCAATAGAAGGAAGGTATGGGTCGGGATGTTCCACTGCTCCGAAAACGCCTTAATCCACCATGTGGGAGGTGCAGAATACTGGAACAACGAAGCGTAGACCGCAGGGTATAAGCCGAGTTTTAGCAGCTGCGATTTCTTCGCCGACAAGATGTACCGGGCCCACTGCAAGTATCCGGCCGGATGGCGGGGAGTTAGCCCGATGTTGTAGGGCTGTCCCTAAGGGCGCGACTCGCCCTGGCATATGCACCGCCCTAGGGTATCCAAAGCCGCCGCCGGCTGCACGGGTACGGCGACGATCGAAGGCTGAAGGAGACCCTCCGAAGTCCAATTAACCACCTCCACGACATAGTTCACCGAGGGTGCATCTGCATACGGGATCGCCGAGATAGGCTCCGAAGGCGTCGCACAAGAGAAGTTTCGACGACCTCTGATAATCTGGTCGTACCATCTACCCCACAAGTGAAGATTTTTGTGTTCCGGGTCATGGTCTTTGATGAGCGCGAGAACCTCCTGGTCCACAGGCGCCTCAGGAAACCCGTCTTCTGAACAAAAAAAACGGGAAAGAGAGATCGAGAGACATGTTGCCTGCAAAAAAAAAGGGACAGAAGTCAACTGTCAGTGATATAATTTATTTTTAAATTCTAACACTTGGTACTTTAAAATTTGTACCACACTGCAATACAGTGGAGAGGGACCAATGGGGGCCCATAAAATCTGGATGGCAATTCATCAATTAATAATTAATAAAACAGCCTCATCATTGGATGAGACTGTTAATTAAATAAGGAAATCCTCAGGAAAATTCTCATTAAATGAGAGATCCCTCGGGAAAAAGAGAAAATCTCCCATTGAGAGCAATGCTCTATGACAGAGTGACACTTGTCAAATTCTGATCATGAAGGAATAAAATCCCTTGAGAGCCTGGCTCTGTAATGATGATGGAAAAATCCATCAGAAAAGAATTAATTAAAATTAATTTTTATGAATTAAAAAATTCCAGGATCTTCAAGATCCATGAAAAAACTCTTAAGAGTTCTTCATCAAAGATTAATAAATTAATATGATTCAAAAGAGCAAAGCTCTGTTCATGGGCTAAGAAACCCCAAGAAAAGATCTCTTTAAGATCTACGGGTTCAAGAGGGCAAAGCTCTGTTAATGAAACCCTAAATAGGTTTTCTTTAGATCAAAGATCTATGAAGAGCAAGGCTATGTTAATGGGTAAAACCCTAATTTATTAAAAAATTTAAACTTTACCTAAGTTTTGATAGAGTTCTGACTCTTGAAAAGTTCTTAAATTGAAGAACAATGCTCTGAATAAAAATTCTCAAGAAGAAGATGAAAATCATCTAAGAGACCAAAGGTCCTATTTATAGGTATTGAAACACCTCTTCAACTTCTGAGTTGATCCAAGGGCGCAGATACTGCCACCGCTCCACTCACGTGTGGGCCACGTGAGCGCAACGGTGGAGGGGCATTTGTTTTCCACTATCAGAGCAAAACTCTATTTTGAAATTCAAAATTCAAAAATTGAAGCAACGCTTCGGATCCAGTGCTGGGCGCGCTGCGCGCCACGTGTCAAACGTAGGTGCGCTGGCGCAAAGTGCGCTGCGCTCTTAGCAGCACACCACGTGCAAAGCACGGGTGCGCTAGCGCTGGAATTATAAAATTCCCCACCGTTAGATCAAAAGATCTAATAATAATGATAAATCATTAATTAATCAGAATTAAAATTCTGTTATGAATAGATTTTCTCAATCTTGTTATAAACAAAAAGATTGCCTTCTATAAAATAGAAGCTCTAGGATCAAAGATCCAATGGTGGGAAACATCCCCAAATCAATCAGAGAAAGATCTCTTTAACTGATTTAACAAATCAATTTGCCCTATATAAAGGCCCCAAGACTTCAAGTCTGATATAGAAAAGAAACCCTATAAACTTTGAAAAAAACTCAAAGAAAGAAGAGCAAGCTCTCAGCAAAAAAAGACTTTTCCTTCAAGGTAAAAATGGTGATGAACAAAGAGATGGATTCATCTCACAATTAAAAAGAAGAATTATCTTCTTAAAAAAGATCATAGATCTATAAAGACCAAGGTCTTTTATAAAAAGAGATCAAAAGATCTCATCATAAAAACAAAAGAAGTATTTACTTCATTCACAGATCATTGATCCATAAAGGCAAGCCCTTTCAAAAAAAAAATAAGAACTGTTATTCTTGAATCTTGATGCAAAACCTCCTTTAAAAAGAACATAAATTTGTTCACTGATCATAAAATTGATCAATTGTGCTTTGCCCTCATGAAATGTTCATTGCACTCTTAAACAGCGTTTCTGCGCTCTCTGGACCGGTGCTCAGCACCAAAACGTGCCACGTGTCAACTACGTATGCAACTTGCGCTTTGCGTTTCTGAAACAGCGCACTGCGCTCATGGGCTAGCGCTCACCGTCAAACGCGCCACGTGTCACTCACTTGCGCGCCACGTGTCCCTCACTTGCGCGCCACTAAGATAGCGCAACGCGCTCATAAATTGAAAGCGCAATACGCTCATAAACTGGCGCAATGCGCCCATCATCTGGCACTTAGCGCCAAGCGTGACACGTATCCCTTTCGTGTGCGCTACTTGGCAGAAGCGCAATGCGCTCTTTAATTGGCACAAAGCGCCTGGCACGCCACGTGGCGCGCTGTCAGAACACACATTGTTCTGATGAATGCTATACATTCATTACAAGACAAAAAAATGTCAGGATCTAATGCTCAGCATTATTAAAAGGGCCAAGCCCAAATAAAGGCTCAACAGCCCAGAACAATAAAATGTTAAATATTTTAATCTTATTGGACTTAGCCCAAGATTGGTCATAAGTCCTTAACTCGTATTAATTGAGCCCATCTGCTCACGAATATTTAACAGATCTTAGTCCCAAAATAGACTACAGATCTTTCAACCACCCTATACCGGTTCAAGGGTATATCTCTTTACTCCTCTGATATCCGTCGTTCTAATCCTTCAACGTCTTCAGAGAGGTGATGGGTCCCAACAACCACACATTTCATGGACTGTGGGGTCCTTAAACTCATGGACTACGATGTCCTTACACTTTATAGACTATGACATCTTTAAACTACGGACTGTGGGGTCCTTAAACCCACGGACTACGATGTCCTTAACCTGGACTGTGGGGTCCTTAAACCCATGGACTACGATGTCCTTAACCTTGGACCACCATGTCCTTAAACTGGTAATTGACTGCAATGTCCCTAAACTAAACAATTGAATCCAAATGCTCTCTTGTTGGATCTAAACGATCCCGTTAAGTTGATCTTAGTCTGAAATAAGACAAACGTATCCTTAACATACGTTTAAGTTGATCTTAGTCTCAAATGAGACTACCGTATCCTTAAACCAAACCCAAAACCAAAATCTAAGAAAATACGGATTTGGACCAATCCACGTCCTACGGGCGACAACATAAATTAGTCTCCGTATACAATCCACGGGCAACCAAAAACAAAACAAACACCCACGACACGAAATGACCATATGGAGAAGGAGAAAGTGGTTACCGCGATGCAGTAGCATAATTAACTGCAGGGGCTTGCGCCTGCAGGGAAGAGCATCCCCACAATCAAAAACTCCTCAACGAAGGGGAATCTAACGAAGTCTTCTATATCGGCCGCATCCGTTTAAACCTTCGATACGTGGTGTCCTAAATCAACTTGGCATCTTCGGAGAGGTGGACGGATAGCACCAATTAGCATCTGTCCCGAATTCAGGCAAGACGGACCTACGTGGTCGCGTTCCCGCGTTCGGAGGGGAACACTGGTAGTCAAGCAAAGATCCTAAGGGCTCTACCAATATGTATAAGTGATTTGTTAAAAAACACACATGCTCATATTGAGGTAGAATCAAACCAAATAGCATGCTACCATTTTAAGCAAGACTGTTATTATAACTGTGAATATCCCAAGCTTCCAAAATGTAATATACAATCCAGTATGATACAATAATGGCCTCTAGGGCATATATCACTAATAATCTCCCACTTGCACTAAGGCCATGTATTGGTATATCGCAGGCATATTATCTAGATTAGCCTCTCGAACTATTTCTAATGGATGGCCTTTGTGAGTGGATCTGCAGTGATGTTCTCTGTCTCTACTTTCCGCACCTCGATCTCCCGGCGATCAACGATCTCTCTCATCAAGTGGAACCGCCTCAAGATGTGTTTGGACTTCTGATGGGACCTTAGTTCCTTCGCTAAAGTTATAACGCCGCTGTTGTCACAATACAGTGGTATTGGATCAACAATGGACGGAACCACCTGAAGTTCTGTAATGAACTTCCTGATCCAGACTGCTTCTTTTGCGGCGTCACATGCAGCGATGTACTCTGTTTCCATTGTCGAGTCAGAAACGGTGTCCTTCTTGGAGCTCTTCCAACAGACTGTCCCTCCATTGAGGGTAAAGACATAACCCGACATGAATTTGGAGTCATTCTTGTCACTCTGGAAGCTGGAGACGGCGAAGCTCTCGATCTAGAGGTCTTCACTACCGTACATCAAGAACATCTCCTTAGTCCTTCTCAGGTATTTGAGAATGTTCTTAACTACTGTTCAGTGCTTCTCTCGTGGGTTTAACTGATACCTGCTTACAACGCTCAGTGCGTAAGCTACATCTAGTCTTGTACACAACATCACATACATTATAGAGCCTACCGCAGAAGTGTATGGTATAATATTCATGCGATCTCTTTCCAAATCAGTATTAGGAGACATCTTTTTGGAGAGGGTGATTCCAAGACAAGTCAGTAGATTACCGCGTTTTGAATCTTCTATACTAAATCTCTTTAGTATGGTGTCGATGTACCTTGACTGTGAAGGTCCCAACATCCGTTTAGATCTATCACGATAGATTTGGATCCCCAGCATGTAGGAGGCATCACCCAGGTCCTTCATGGAGAACCTTTGTGACAAGAATCTTTTGACTGATTGTAGCATAGGAATGCCATTTCCTATCAGGAGAATGTCATCCACGTACAAGACGAGGAATACCACAGTTATCGCTACAATTTTACTATAAATACATGGTTCATCTCGATTTTTGATAAAGTCGAATTCCTTGACCGTCTCATCAAAACAGATGTTCCAACTCCGCGATACCTGCTTTAATCCATAAATGGATTTAAGCAACTTGCACACTCTTCCGCTGCTCCCACTCTCTATGAAACCCTCTGGCTTATCCATATAAACACACTCTTCCAAATTTCCATTCAGAAAAGCGGTCTTTACGTCCATCTGCCAAATTTCATAATAGTGGAAGGCAGCAATGGTAAGAAGAATGCGAATGGATTTGAGTATAGCCACTGGAGAAAAGGTTTCATCATAGTCCAAACCAGGTCTTTGACGAAAACCTTTTGCAACAAGTCTATCCTTATAAGTTTCAAGCTGTCCATCTACACCAATCTTCTTTCTGAAGATCCATTTACCTATGGGTTTCCTTTCTGGAGCAATGTCCAAAGTCCATACTTTGTTGGTGTACATGGACTCCATTTCGGTCCGCATTGCATCCAGCCATTTTACCGAGTCTCTGCTCTGAATGGCTTGCTGGAAGCTAGTTCGCTCATCATCGTCGATGATGCGATCCTCTCTATCCCTGTCTATGATAAAACCGTAGTATCTCTCGGGCAGATGAGACGGCCTACTAGTCCTGCGGAGTGGTGTGGAGATGTCCGGTTCTTTCGAAATTTTTGGTTCCACCATGCTTTCAGAAATAGCTTGTGGTTCTGGAATTTCTTCCAGTTCTATTGCGCTCTCACTTATTTCTTTTTCAAGAAATTGATTCTCCAAAAAGTGAGCATGCCGAGAAACAAAGACCTTTTGTTCCTCCGCGTAATAGAAAAGATACTCATGGAGTTCTTTTGGTATCCCACAAACTTACACAATACTGAGCGTGCCTTGAGCTTGCCCTCATGCTGCTATTTTACAAAAGCTGGACATCCCCATATCTTCAAATACTTAAGATAGGATTTCTTCTCACTCCACATCTGATATGGTATGGTATGCACTGACTTAGTAGGAACCTTGTTCAAAAGATATGTAGCTGATTCTAGTGCATAACCCCAGAAGAATCGCAGTAACTCAATGTTATTCATCATGGAACGTACCATATCCAATAAGATTCGGTTCCGCCTTTCCGATACACTGTTGTGTTGAGGTGTGTATGGAGGAGTAAGCCGAGAGAGAATTCCATTCTCTTTTAAGTAATCCAGGAACTCGGCACTTAAGTATTCATCACCTCGATCAGATCTAAGTGTCTTGATACTTTTGCCGGTTTGTTTTTCCACTTCATTCTTTTACTCCTGGAATTTCTCAAAGGTCTCGGATTTATGTTTCATCAAGAATACATGTCCATACCTTGAGAAATCATCCGTAAAAGTAATGAAGTAGGAATAACCACTTCTTGCATGTGTAGACATTGGACCACACACGTCGATGTGTATGAGTCCCAAGAGCTCGCTGGATCTTACCCCGTGTCCAGTGAACGGAGTCTTTATCATCTTTCCTTTGAGACATGATTGACAAATTATATAAGACTGATATTCGAACGGATCCAAATATCCCTATTTATGTAACTTCGTCAACCGTATTTCATTGATGTGACCTAGTCTACAATGCCATAAAAAAGCCTGTTTAATTCTGGAGACTTTCTTTTGAGTGTGTTCTAGACCTTGAAAACCTGAGCTTTATTTAATACGTATATACCGTTATCTAGTGTACCTGACCCAATCAAACTTTGATTAAGGTGGATGTGGACGATATCGCTTACAAATGTAAAATCATAACCTTCTTTAGAAAGTAAAGATCAGAGATGATATTACAAGCCAGACTAGGTACACACAAATAGTTACGCAAAATCAAAATCTGCCCATTTGTTAATCCTAGAAGATATTCCCCTACGGATACAGTATTTACGCTCATTCCGTTAGCAACCCTGAGAGTTATATCACCTGCCTTGATAACTCTACGGTGTCTCAGAGCCTGTAATGAATTACAGATATGAAATCCTGATCCGGTATCTAGTATCCAAGAAGTAGAGTTAATTGACAGACAGTTTTCAATCATAAACACACCTGAAGCCGAAGCCACAACGTGCTTCGAATCCTGGTTTCTGGTTTTCTAAGCCCTGCAGTCTTTCTGCCAATGCCCTTTCCCGTGACAATAGAAACATTCCTCCTTCCAAACTGTTAGCCCCGAAACTTTTGCCCTGCCCTTTCCCTCTACCTTACCGACACCGCCTGTCGGGTTGGTGGAGACCTTCTTCTTCTCTCCCTTATCTTTCGTCTTGGATCTAGAAGAGGAAAATTCCCTGATAAGCAGAGCGGGTGTCTCCCTGGATTTCTGCTTGGTGCCCTCAGCGCTCCTCAACATGTTAAGGAGTTCTGGAAGTGAAACTTCCTTCGCTTGAATGTTGAAATTCAAGATAAACTGGGCGTAGGTGGAGGGGAGGGACTGTAGAATCAAATCAGTATATAACTCGTTCTCCATCATGGTTCCAAGGTCTGTGGGCTCTTCAATATAGCTAATCATCGTAAGGACGTGGTCCCCTACAGATGACCCGACAACCAAGCTCGTCTGAAACAATTTCTTCGAAGTCTCATATCTTGCGATGTGAGCTTGCGATACGAGATTGTTTTCCATATAAATCCTTGGTATGGAGGAAGATAGAAACTAAGTATATCTTCTCGTGCCACCTCTGGTGTTCATAATCCATTGATGATTACATGAGGCACTTGGCTCTTGCACTGTCTTTTTCCTATGTCTTAAGGATTTCAACATCCGGGACGGTGGAATCTGGACCTGGGACGGCGGGGGCTTTGGTAGTAAGGAGGTAGCCCATCTTGTCATAGGTAATGGCCATCTGGACATTCTTTAGCCAATCTTTATAGTTTGGCCCAGTCAATTTATTATTATCTAGCAGTAACTTAAGCCCGGTTATTTTGGTCCCTGCTGTCAGGAGAGAGAGAAGAAACACTCAGTATGGTGCTCTTGCAAGTTTAGATTGGTTATTAGTTTATCTAATCAGGATGGCTCCCATTGTTTCTTGAATCCTCCTTCAAACCATGAAAGAAGAATTAGTCAGGATTAATCTCACTCTTACAATTCTTGCTTAACCTTACGGCCAGGCTAGTGACGGTACTTCGAGAGAGGTTTTTCAACGCTTTCGCAAAGTTCCTTAATTACATAACCTTTTTTCCCTGGAGGCGTAACCCCGCTAACACCGTTTTAGGCACCTACTTGGTTTATAGCATTGATTGTTTAGTGAAAAATCTCTCGAAGAGTAGCTGATACTCACAGTAGGATCGGGATCCAAATATCATCGTGTGACAACCTTGAAGGAATCCTACCAAAATCATCACACTCCAAATGGTATGCAACATTAACAAGTTTCATTTTCCTTAGAAACTCCCGATGTGGATTTTTTCCCAAGGCGCTTATGACCTTGACGAAGGCCAACATATCATAAGGCGTAAATCAAGTTCTACCCGTCATTATCTAGGTTAATTTGAACCCATCCGTACAAACCCTTGACAAAGGCCAAAATAGTTGTACGACTGTCTCAAATCAACGTATCTATCTATACTACAGATGAATACCCAGCAGCTACCAATCACTATGCCTTGGTGAAGGTCAAAATACATAGCTTGAATACTACTGAATACCCATCTGAAATGACGAAGGGCTATGGATGGTCTTGGTGAAACCGTGAACGTAATGAACTTGATATAGTCGAAGGAACCATGATAGATTTTAAAATGAGTGGTTTAGGCTCCGCATTTAAAAATTGTTTTTCAATAAAATCAAATGGTTTTGAAATTGTTCCAACGATTTAAACTTTGGTTTGTTTTCCTTGCATTAATCAATATTAATGTGGTCCTATCATTTAACCTTATCATTGCATAAAAGAAACGAAAATAGAACGTACGCTTATACCATCCGCATTCGCCATAGGGCCCCGTCATGCACCATTAGGTTATTTAACTAACGGCAGAGCGGGGGCTGGACTAGCGCAGGTGCAAAACATAAGCAACATTTATTATATATAATATATATAACCATTTGTCTCACGCAATAATAGGCATTCCAGATCACAGATCACAGACGAATATATTGGATATACTAGAAATTCCGTGTTTCGTTTTAGCCTAGACCGAAAGACGGATTCCACGGTCGTGATGAATGACCAAACCCCATCCTAGACCCCTACGGGTGCGGCAAACTACTCGCCAAATTCCCAAAGTGAAGTAACCTCTCTCAATAAAATGAGTAGGACACTCGGCACTTCAAGAACCCGGTAGTTTATGCACCCCACCTTGGGGCTATCCCAGGTGCAAGAAAAAGTAAATGAAATAATACAACGGTGGCTACAATCTTAACCCGGATGTGCCCCGCAAAAATAATATTACATCAATCTATAAATTTACATGAATGAAAAAAAGAAAACACTCTTTTCATATCCTCCGGCTATTCATCCACGACGATCCAATACTTCATATACACAAACCATCACAATACAGATATGTGCAACCCCCACTAATCGACATATAGCGATTAACATACGTTTAGCAACACATATATAATCACAAAATTACAATTAGCCAAGAACTTTAGAATTTCGATCGATAAACATAAACCGTGTCTACCCCATGCACAAACTAGTACACAAACAATCCGGGTAGAAAACACATATGCCAAAAATCACAATTCCACACAATAGAACCCCAGAAAAAATTGTGGGTGAATCGGCCCCAACTCGGCGGCGGAACCGCAGCCAAATGGCATGTTTAGCCGCGGTTCCGAGGTTTAGTGGGGGATTACGATCCTAAAATTTTTCCGTGTTCACTAAAATGCCTACATGTATTTTTAAGGCCACTGAAATAATTTTTTGAGCAATTTTGAAAATCGACAGCAAGCATGATTGGAAAAATGATTTCGGGCAAATTTTCCGTCGATCGAAGTTCTAACTACTTGCTAACTAGCTACTTAAGGTTTAGTAGGCTCTGATACCACTATAAATCGATATTGCGCACCCCGCGGATTCACGGGCAGGCGGAATTTATAAAAAACGATTTTTCTTACTTCGCAATACCGACTAAACTCCAGGATCTTAACAAAAACCTTAACTAGCTAAATTTACTTGGAGGTTTAACTACTCGGTAAGAGTTTTATACCTCCTAGAACCTTGTCCTTCAGGTGTTCTTCTCCTCCTCTCCTTGAGCTCCTCGGAGATCCGGATCGCGCTTGATCGTCGGCCTCCTCGTATCGAAGATGATCCACTCGAGAGTCTATACCTCAAGCTCCAACCTCTAAACCGAGGTAACTAGGGCACCTAGTTCGCTAAGCTAGATAACCTAGAAGATGTAGAGTATCTAATGGAGTATTTTATCTCATGAGACCCTAGGGTTCACAACTCATGTGAGGGTCAGAGTCTTGAAGAAGAAGGAGAGGAAAGTATGGAGAGAGAAAGAGAATGAGCAAGTCTTGAGGCAAGTGAAGAATGGCTCCTACACTTCACTCATTCAAGCATGCAATATTTTCCAATTGAAAATATCAACCATGCTTGAATAGTGAGTTCAAACTAATAAACAAATACAAATGAGTCATGCTTCACCCTACCACAAATATCTCCATTTCCACCCCATTAATCTATTTCTCAAAATAGATAAATCTAAATAATGAGATGTCCCCTTCTAGAAGCATGTCTTTTGAAATTACAAGAATGCCCTCACCGTATATATATACCTGTATTCGTATTCCAAAAAATACGAATACAATGAGATAATAATAATCCAATAATATAATACTAGGATCCGGCTTAAACCAAAACCCACTAGTATTATCCGTCCGAACAATATCCGTGTAGCCAGTACACGAATATGATCGGAACCTTGTCGTAAAACCATACGGCCTCTACATCGTTTTTCCCGAAGCAGGGAAACCCTCTGTGTGGGACTCTAAAGACTCGACAGTACGCTGGCAGTGGGTTTAACCATAAGTCCGTCAGCGGTACTAGCTGCATGTAATGGCTACCCAAGTATCTGTCGATAAGATGGCCGATGAGCAAACTCATCTGAACTCCTACTGAACCTATCTGTGACAATCTCCGTACAATCCAGTCTGTTCGTCTAAGATACTCGCATATCGGGCCTAGGGGGATGATAACCATCAGACCCCTAATAGCACAACAAGTCGTGCCGAGGTAAAGCCCAAAATACCCTGAGAAACTATTGGAGTACCTACCAGTAAATCTCGCTTGCCCTGGCCAGAGACTTTGTGTAATGGGTTTCCGAACACAGCGTGATATCAACCCCCAATACCGGGAGAGACGAATCCTATCTAACCGCTACTGTCTCCAAGTGCTTCGGGACTACACCAACTACCACCTGTTTACACGACTCCTTTAAGCCGTGGTAGGTAGTAATGTAAGTGAAGTGGGAACTCACTTGAGACAAATAGTGATGTCAAGTCAACGGACTAATCTGTACTCATATCATCCAGGAACTGCTACCTGACGATAAGTATAATACCAACCAGCAGTTCCCAACGAGTCCGTCCAGTGTAACTCATAACCCAATGAGCACATGTATACTATCTCCGGTACGACATACCAATGGCTGTGGGACAGACCATCTCCCCTACTGGGATGAGAAGCGTATACATTAGTCTACTCTGGAGTATCGATATCTCGTCTCGATAATCCTACGACTAGAGACCTATAAAAGAATGTGCTAATAGACTACCCAACCCCACTAGTGTGACTGCCATCACAACGCCGGTAGTCAAGCAAAGATCCTAAGGGCTCTACCAATATGTATAAGCGATATGCTAAAAAAACACATGCACATATTGAGGTAGAATCAAACCAAGTAGCATACTACCATTTTAAGTAAGACTGTTATTATAACTGTGAATATCCCAAACTTCCAAAATGTAATATACAATCCAGTATGATACAATAATGGCTTTTAAGGCATATATCACTAACAATTATAAGTAGGTTTAATATATATTACATATTAAATAAATTAATAAGACCCTACAGTTTAAATAGTATACATTAGTTAATTATACAGTGAATTAAATAAACCGGTTAATGTTGTTTCGTTGAATATTTTTACTGTTTAATATACAATACCTGATATGTGCACGATACGTTCCTTGCTATTGCTATTACTATATTGTTTACATTTGTTACCTAAATAACTACTAATTCTGACAATATTGACTAGTTATCCTGATTGACCTGAGTTGTTGTCTGTTAGACAAGACTTATACACGATTGTTCCTGTGTTGGTATTAGGTAGACATTCTACTAATGCCTGACGTAAAAACGAAATATGGGGGAAAAGTAGAAATCAAGAATGTAACCAAAACTTAACTCAAAAAGATATTATTATTGTTTGCCGTGATTCCGGACGTGAACAGAATAACTATTGTTCATTGTACCGTGGTCCCGTGGGGAATGAACAGGATATATTGTGCCGTGGTCCCGTGGGGAATGAACGGGATATATACTGTTAAGTTACGAGAAAGATTATATTAATTGGTTTCAAATACCGTTAGTATGGATAATCTAGAAACACAGACTTTAGGATACATGTGATATGCCTATAGCCTGAGGTTATATCACTTGCGCTTGTTTAGCTATAATTATGCATCATTTTGCACATAATACCCTATATAATATATTGCTCAGTTTATTATTATGATATTTATGACGCACTAACGTCTGGGTTTTGCATGACCCGGTTCTTTTAACCTTATCATAGGAAGATCAAGAATATTTTGGCAAGCAAGCTGAGCAGTGAGGAGCTTTGCCAATTAGTTTAAAGATATTTAGTTTATTTTTATTTTCTGGTTAAGTTTTAATGTTGTGATCCCATAAAGGACGTGATTAGGATATTGTTTCTTGATTTGATCTTTATTCATTTCCGCTATTTTCTGATTATTATTTATTGTGGCAGATGGACATGCATTAGTTAGATTTTATTCACTGTTCTTGATATCTGATTCACAGCCGAAATATGACTATGGAAGGATTTTTCCTCAGCATAGGTAGCTTGATTGGCTTTGTCACGTACCATATTTACGTATTTTGGAAATCAGGGCATGACAACCGGGCTCAATTTGTACGAGACGATAGAGCACCTATATCGATTGAGGCACATGGGATATATGTAAGACTCCACATATGTCGAGCTTCTTAATTATTTCAGAATAATTATTGTGTAACTTTTAGAACGGCAGTAATATATTTCTTCTACAAACAGACGGCAAATGGCAGCTGAGAGAGATCGGTTGATCCAGACGATGGAGGCGGAGCAGGGACACCCGGTTGATGACGCACAGAGAATATCCATCTTGGATAGAGCTTTCACGGCATTTAGGCCGGATCGTCATGGGAGAGTACAATGCGTGTCCTCTAAGATCACTCCGCGTCAGTATAACACTCCTCTCCAGCCGATCGGGCATCCACCTCCGGGGTTTCAGCCGGCAGACGAATCGGTATCGGAGATGCCGATACAGACCAGGGCCTCTAAGACCAGGACCCTTGTGTTTCATGGATCGCCTCAGGAGCGGACACCGGAATACGACTGTTCCTCACGCCGATCGACTGCCGCTGCCGCCCCCGCTGCCGTTGCTGCTTCCGCTGCCGTCAATTTGCTAGCTGAACTCTCGAGCAGAGACTTAATCTTATCGACGCGTATGTCCAGGCTGGGAGGCCAGTACCTCCAGTAAGTTCGATAACCCTTACATATATACACGCATACGCACATATCACATACACACACAACCATACATACACATACATACATACACACACAAGCGTACATACACACGCGCGCACACATATACAAAAGCATATCATATACACACACCCATGCACAAATCACATACACGTGTACACACACGAGCATACATACACACAGACAGAAACAGACACGCCTGCGCGCACAAGCATACACACAAAGAAACAAACAAACAAACGCGTATGCGCACAAGCATGCATACACACACACAAACAAGTGTGCGCACACACACACATTTAATTAATATAAAGTATCCATACTAATTCATGTATTTTTAACTTTTAATCGCATGGGATTTACCCCGGAAATCCATGAGCGTCTCCTTCGTGATCGACTCTCCCTCCCCGTGTTCGTTCTTCGTTGATTTTTCATTTCTCACTTTTGTAAATTTTTGATGTTAAGATTGTAATGGAACGCGTAGTATGTATTGTAATCGTAATTGGATAATCGATATTTGAATGGAATGGATTTTGTATTAGAATCGTTATTTGAATAGAATAGAATCGATATTAAATTGAAATATATTAGATTTGAGATTTTCTTGGTTTTTTAAAATATTTTTTCTGTAATCCACTCTATTTCGACGGGTAATTCCCGTCGAAATAGACTTATTTCGGCTGGCCAGTTCCATCGAAATTAGTCTATTTCGACGGGAATTACCTGTCGAAATAGAAAAAAACCATTTTTAAATGATTTCATAAACCATTTTTTAACTTAAAAGCCTTATATATTTCGACGTGTTACGTCTGTTGAGAAAATTACTATTTCGACGGAAGATAGCCGTCGAAATAGATTAACTTATTGCGACGAACGTTAGACGTGGAAATAAGCTATTGCGACACAACCTATTGCGTCGTCGTTTCTTCGTGGCTATTTGGGGCTAGCCGATGAAATAGACCTATTTCGATGGTAAATTACCGTCGAAATAAGTATTTATTTACTGTAGTGATTAAAAATGATTTTGTAAATTACTCTCGTGCTCGCACACACAAGAATGAAAAGATGAAAAAAGAATGGTCATTAACAATAAATTAAGCTCAAAATAATAATAAAGACAACTTCTTTTCATTCATTGAAAGGCCGTTTGGCCGAAGGATTTTGAAATTTGGATTCCCAAATAGTACATTTGAAAAATTTTGGATTGACTAATTTTGTATTTGCTTGGTAATGAATTCCTAGTGTTGGATTTGTAAATCCTTTTAATCCTTATTTGATTGGAAAAAAAATAAGTGGGATTTGGATCTAAGGATTATAGAGAGAAAGGATTTTTTAATAACATAAAGCATGTGAGACCCACGTGAACAGTGTCAAATCATTAACAATCCATAGTATTTTTTTTGGCTTCAAGAATCTAAAAAATGGTGGGCCTCTCTCACAAAAAACAAACAAATCCAAAACACCCAAAAACCTACAACCAAACAAAGAATCCTAGAATCCAAACTCTTTTTTGGATTCAAGAATCCAAACAGTACCAAATTCTATCCAAATTCAGCAACTAAACAGGCCCTAGTTACCTTAAGAATCCAAAATGCAAACCCAAAATAAAGCAAAATTTTCTTTCTAGAGTTTTGTACAACAATTGCAGACTGAATTATAATTATGAGAATATGTAGAAGGGAAAAAACACACATCACCAATTAAATCAATTTTAGACAACGAGAAAATACATACCCTAGCTAATAAGTATCTAGCTCATCGTTTTCTCCCACGAATAACTACCCACAATTAATAATTACTATCCAATATTTTATAATCTTATATGCATTATGCGAAATTTTTTCCATGTGCCGGCCGTATATACTTAGATAAGACAGAGAAGAAATAGAAGTGTGGACCCCACACGCTGCCCAAAGCTGTCCGAACCCCCCTCTCTCTCACCCCCTATCCAGATATATTACAGGCTATTTGCTCAAGCAAATCATAAACCTCTGGCTATAATATTTTTTCTTAAAATCATAGCAAGATTTCTTTCTATAGCTCTATTTGATCTCTAATATTTTAATACTGACTCCATGGGTGCAGTATTTATAGGTTTTAAAAGAATGTCAAACACCCCCGGTCTTGAAAAGCTAATCAAAAGCCCACTTCAAATTTTTTTTATGCAGTATCCATATAGTTTTCTACTATATCTAAATAGCTCATAAATATTGGTGTTGTATAGATATCGCATGCAGCTGCATGGATTTCGCAAGCAACTGTATAGATATCATATAATAACTAGATATAGCGGGCACCTATACAGATAGCACAAACAGGGATTTTTTGACAACCGAAAAATTTCCTAAGGGGTTTTTGACTACCGCTTTCAGGCCAGGGGACTTGACAGCGGGAAAAACTGCTTGGGGGTTTTGACAATTTATCCTTCAAAGAATGACAAAATTCCCTATGTGTTGTTTGGGTTCTAGTTATAACCCTAGAGATAATAAATACAGCTATTTTATTCAATAATAAGTGAGAGGTTGATTTAGTTGATCTCGTATTACTCAATAACATTAATCAAAATTTAGTTAAGTTGCTAATATGGTTTTAACAAATGTGCACAGATATACACATCGATCTGAATTAAGCTCATAAATTGTTATGGTTGAGAAATTAAAGAATAAGATTACGACAATTCTAGATGGCCCTATTAATTAATTAGTGAAAATGATATATCTCTATGCATGGCGGTAGCCACGTACATGTTATATTTGTCCTAGAAAAAAAAGTAGTACTATTCGACTATTATAAATAGCTGCCTGCTCAAGCTAATCACAAACCTCCAGCTATATATATAATTTGATTAATTAATTAATAGCTTTGTCACAGAGGTTTAATTAATTTGATACTATAGTTCAACCAATGGAGTTTGGGGGGAATGTTTTAGAGCAGTTGAAGAATAAAAGCATTCTCATCACTGGCTCGACTGGATTTCTTGGAAAGAGTATGTGGACACGCTTTTGCTGCCAATATTGAGTTGGAAATTCTTGCATATATAGTTTGAATATAGTTTTTGTGTTTATATATGATGATATGATTGCATGTTTTAATGTTTTGATGCATTGTTGCTTTTGTGTTCAAATTTCAAAGTTTTTGTGGAGAAGGTGCTTAGGGTTCAACCTCAAGTGAAGAAGGTCTACCTCGTTGTTAGAGCCCAAACCGATGAAGAAGCCATGCAACGTGTTATGAATGAGGTTCTACTCTTCCCATGCATTTTCTGTTAGCTTTTTTCCCCCTTCTTGCAACAAACGGATTTGCATTCTGCTTGCCAAACTGTTGCTCTTGGCTCTCTGAGCCGTTGGATCTTTTCTTGACCTCACACAAACATCGGCCTCTCTGTTATGCCCCGTTGCCTACCCTTGCACCGCCAAGATCCCTGCAAACAACTTCAAAGTGCATGTGTCATGGAATTAAATAAAACGGATTAACCTATCATATTAAAGGGTGGTTCGGTTAGCAATATAAAAGGAAAAATGGCAAAAGTAAATAACCCTAAATTATGAGAATAATGGAGGATTGGGGGCCCAGGAGCCTTTTTGCGTTAGACGGCGGCTAAAAGTACGTCCTCCACCATTTTATTTGACGATCGGCACCTTCCAACTTAATATTCATCCTCTAATTTATTGATATACCAAATTTCATATGATTACAACATCATTGCACCGTTGATTTCGTGGGTGCAAAATTAACGGTTTACCGACAATATAGAACCTTTTACATTGTTAAATCAACGATGAAATGGCGTTATAATCATATGAAATTTGGTGTATCGACAAACTAGAGGATGAATATCAAGCTGGAAGATACCGATTGTCGAATAAAATGGTGGAGGGCGTACTTTTTACCGCCGCCTAATGCAAAAAACCTCTTAGGGTCTCTTTCCTCCATTATTCTCAAATGATAATATCTTTATAATAAATGATGAAAATACGCTAATAATCCTAGTGGGGTGAATAAGGTTTTTTATAATTAATCTTTAAGTTTAAAACAATAGCAATATGTACGAGAAATTTTAAGCACAGTTAAACTAAATCAATCGTAACACAGATATATAAGCAATACGATAAAATAAAGAGATGAAGAAATGCAAACTGTGACACGATCGATTTTAGAATGGTTCGGCACCCTTTGCCTAGTCCACTACCTAAAACCCCGACTTTTCTCTTTCACAATGACCTTCCTTCAACCGGGCGGAGAAACCCTTACAAACACCTTATTTCCCGGATAGTGGAACAAATTTACACCTCCTTTTCACGGATAGTGGATCACCCTTACAATATTTTGATTCTTCTCTCTAAACAGATGAGAGACAATGAAGCATGTACAAATCTTTTATAGGATATTGAAAATGATGAGCTTGAGAGTTTCTTTTGAAATGATTTGAGCAATATTGGTTCACCCCTCTTGAAAAAATAAATAGTTATATTTATAGAGAACTATAGAGATGTGTTGGTGCATAAAAATTCCAAAGGGCAAGTATAAATCATTTCCAAATAAACACCAACCCCTCTATTGTACAAAAATGCATATGCAATATTTTAGTCAAAAATGATATACTGGCCATTTGAAGATTAACGGCTATATAAAAAGAACATTAAATATGATTGCATTCCATAAAGGAATAATACATATGAAATCTATGAAATGCAATGGTAAAGCCACAAATGAGCATGGGAATAAATTGGCGCATGGGTTTGCAATTGATAGCATATGTTTTAAAGCCAATTTACACTAAATCATGCATGCATATATTGTACTATAATTAGCAAAGAAGGATACTTTAGTATAATGTTTATTTGAAACTTGTGGTTCATTGTGCTCAGGATTTAAAGGAAATTTTACTGCTGTAAAAAATAAGCCTAACAGTTTAATATGTATACATGCATACAATAAACTTTTGCTCTTTTCCTTTAAACATTAAAAATACCTTTTTTGATCTAGAAATTATTTTAAGACTTAGAAAATCTTATTGAAAAATAAGTTTGGTCTCAACAAATATTTTATGAAATAAGTTCAATATGAAAACATAAGTGTATATGTTCTCAAGCTCAGATCCTAACCCTTTAATATTAAAGTACTTAAAAGGAAATGAATAAAAAAACAAGAGCCAATCACTGACTCTTGTTGCCTGTTTATGTCGGCTTCAAGCTTGATCTTGAAATTGTTAAATTAATGAAGTCGCAACATTTGCCTCCATCCTTCTTTTGGATATGACATTTAAATTCGGTCCTCCGACCCTATTAATTGTTCCATGACATACAAGAGTCCTGCAAAATTGTAATTCAATACATGGAACGAGTTGTTTGGTAATAATCAAAACCATACCGGGACTAGTCCAACAAATGACATCAAAAACTTTTGTATGCATGTTCTATAAAATTAATCCAATCTTTATATTTTAAATGCAATGCAAACTAATTTGCGCAAAATCCCTGCTTTTATAATGCAAACTGTGACTACTAAATTTACACATAATTGTGCAGCTATCAATGGTCTCTCCTTCTCCAATTAGAAAATAGAAAATGCTACTCCACAAAGAACAAGAAAACATTCTTTAGATTTTTCCACATTCTCATGCTTCCCTGTCAACCTTTTTATTTAAATTTTTTTAATAAATGCTTTCTGTTTCCCAGATTAATTCTCGCCTCCCCCCTTCCCCCCCGTCCACCCGCCCCCCTCATAAAATCCAAGCCACCTTTATTATTATATTAATTTTTTAAAAGCTAGTCACTTTCCGATAAATTCTATCAACCTCTGCGCCTAAAATAAATTCATCTATCTTTCTATGTTCTATACATTGCAATATTATTTGGGTAAATTGTCAAAACCCCATGGCCGGTTTTCCCGTTGATAAAAGAACCCTACCCATGAAGGCCGAAGAGGTTGTCAAAAACCTCTTATAAAATTTTCATGCAGTATCTGTATAGTTGCCTGCTATATCTAATTTGAAGGCCGAAGAGGTTGTCAAAAACCCTTTATAAAATTTTCATGCTGTATCTGTATAGTTGCCGGCTATATCTAATTAGCTCATACACATAGCATGCAACTGTAAAAATATCGCAAGCAACTGTATACACATCGCAGACAACTGCATACATATCGCATAAAAATTAGATATAGCAGGCAACTATACAGATACCGCAGGCAAGGGATTATTTGACAACAGAAAACTTTTGTAAGGGGTTTTTGACAACCATTTCGGGCCAGGATTATTTGTCAGCTCGAAAACTTGCCGGGGTTTTTCACAATTTACATGTATTATTTTCTTTCATTATCAAAAAAGTATTATTTTCCTTCAATATCAAAAAAGTATTATTTCCCCTCCACGTTCATAGCACGTGCAATAAACAAGTACCAGTGAATTAATTGTAAAGCCAGAAGGCTAGGTGACCTTGAGCAATTTAGCCCTAAATTTTAGTCTTTAGAGCTAGTTTGCCCTTAACCGCAAGTTGTGAAACCCTAGGCCCGCCTTCCCTCTGTTCAAATTTCCACAATTCCTTTCTGGGTTTTGTTAGCAAAGCCCTACTCTTCTGCTTCCCTCTACAAAGTTGGGATCTTGACTTGCTTCTCTCATAAATTTCGAGCATTGCATCACTAGTCTTAAAAGGTATATATATGGTTTTCCCCCTCTTATATTTATTTATTTATTTCGAGTTTTCTGTTGCATTTGAGATTGTATAATTAAGATGAGAGGAAGAGATATACTTATTAGAGATCCGATGGAGGTTTGGATCTCCTTCAGATGTTGTCCTCCGTCGATCTGCACGAGTGTTGATGAACGGCTGAGATTGATGTTGAGGGTTGTCTTCCTAAGCGTGTGGATCTCAGTGGGCTTGATTCGAGGTGAAGCCGGGCTACCTGCAAAGAAGTTCAGGGTTGGTTGTACCACCGTGGACCCTCCGACGATCAAGTTAACCGAGATATTTGAGCAGAGTAGCGGCTTATTGGAATGAAATTGCCTTACCTGAGTCGTCTGGGAGAGGGGTTTTTATAGCGGTCGCCATGAGCTAGATGGCGCGAGATCTTCGCCGGCCGTTACGTCCCTGGCGTTACGCCTGCGTGAATGACGGGATCCCCCCATTAATGACGAGTTACGCTCGTTAATATGGGGATACGGCGGCATGGAACGTGGGATCGCGGGGCGGCGGGTATTTCGCGTCTGGCGAGATATGCGAAGCCGTGGCGAAGGCTCCTATGACTTGCGTTCTAGGTTGCTCAGTGGAACCGGGGAAGCTTAGCTCGGCGGGAGGTCCAAGCAAGCAGGAGGCCGAGGAAGCTCAGTTCTGTGATAGCTCGGGAACGAGCTGGAAGGGCTGAGGAAGCTCAGCGCGTAGAGGGGCTCAGAAACGAGCCCACGGTCATTTGCAAGGTGTGCATAAGAGCGTTCAGGGACCCATAGGAGGTCGGGGCAACCCTCAGGACTATAGCCCGGAGAGTCTCGTACGCACAGTGCTTGCCCTATTTGCGTGAGCCCAGGACACGTCATCTGCCACGTGTCATGATCTGGGGAGTTCCAACTTATGAGCATAATCATTAGCCCCTCACTCTCGCCCCGACCTATTTATGGGTCGAGTCGAGAGTGGTCTGATCGGTCCCCCGGACTGAGCTTGTAGTCAAGAACCTACCAGCGCGGATCTCCGAGGCGGTTAGGTGTATCTCCGATGATGTCAGTGGATCAGGGGGAGATCGTGCATTAATGAGGGAGCGCCTATTTGCGTGTACGTTCGTTGAAGCGCAGGCCACGTGTCCGACGCGGATTGGCGGACGTGACGGGCTGTCGTTGCCGCCTGCGCCTGAAGGGACGTCTCCAATGGTTGTTTGACACGTGGGGCGTCGACAGCTGGCGGGTGCGAAGCTTCGTTTAAGCGGGAAACGATTTGAGCCATTGGATGCATCGCCCAAGCACTATAAATAGGGGTGGGATCCCCCCGGGGTCCACACTTTCGCCACTATTTTTCTTTTGCTGTGAGAGATAGCTCGGCGCTCTGTCCTTTAGATCGAATCCCTCGCGCTCTTTCCTCGGAGGACTCCTTCTTTTGAATCGGGTTAGATGTCTTTCTCTGAGGAGTCGGTTGAGATAGTTAGGGTAAAGTCTAGGGAGTCTTCTCCCGCTTCTTCCTCTGCCCCATCCGAGTCGGATTTCCCTCATAGAGTTAGGGCCACCCGCGCTGCTCGTCGTCAGGCGACGGTAAGGGTCCCCAAAGTACGCATCGGGAACGCTCGCGATGCGTGTCACGTCCCGCTTCCCGGTGTACGGCGAAGGGGACGCGACTAGCCCGCTAAGTATTTACTCAGAAGTAAACACGCTAAGCGTATCTAAACAATATAAAAAGTAATATACACAAGAGACAAGATATAAATGAACAACAACTTTATTTATTAAACATTCCTTTTACAATACAACTGAAAAGTAAATACATGGAATGAAAGCAATGCCTAAACAGTGGCATAACAGAAATGGAAATACTGAAATGAAATGTACAAATAACTAGAGCTCCAGGTCGAAAGCTAACTGATCCAAGTCCTCGATGGTGGGCTCGATCTCATGAAGGTCCGAATCACCTGACAATATTCCAAAGAAAAGAAAGAGAATGTCGTCAGCGAACAAATCGCTCGATAAGTCCCGTAAATAGATAAGAATGGAATAGACAGAATAGAGAGTATATTATTATAATGTTGTATTTAGTGTTAACGCTGTTGTTTGTAGCTTGGTATAGAAGAGGCCAGTGTATACGAGAGGAGTCTCACCAGACCAGAGACTACGATATATGGAGTACAAGGAACCGTTCAGCCACGGTACAACGGCAATTGAATTCAGGTTAGGTGTCTTTATGGTTGCTGTCTCGTGTCACTTCTAACACCTTCCGTACCAATCTACCCCTTATAAACCCCGCGATGTCTTGATTGTATCGTTGTATTATTTGTATTGTATATTGAATATAGACGGATGACTTACCGAAACCATGATATCAGTACTGGAACGGATATAATGGATGATCATGTAAATGAAATATATCCATGGATCGGGTCAGTCAATATAGATTGGATAGATTGAATAGATGGATTCATATTGAATTGTAGTTTTTTTAATTTCATACTTGAATCATATTCAAGTCAGATTGATTATATTGAGACTCAGTCTGAATCCTGAATTAGGTTTTGGTGTTATCGGTAACTGCTGCACATGAACGGCAGGATTTGTATCTTTTTCCAAGACAATTACCGTGTTGATAACACCATTGTTTAGATTGTCTACCTTAAATAGGCAAGCACCCATATCTCCGGCTCCCTGAGGCTCAAGAGACCGGTTCTGCTTAAACCTATGTTTACTAGGGTCCTTATTGTAATTTAATATAACTTGAGGGGTTTTATGTAAAATAGTTTTATTATACTTTCAAAATATACTTCAAGTATTTAATTATCGTCTTTAGAGTTTTCATAGATGTTTCTTTTATTCAATGTGAAATTTCTAGTGAATATGACCTGGTTTTTAAAATATAAGGTATTTATTTGAAATATTGGAATTGTATGGTATTTTCTTGTAAATGGAATGTTTTTCTTGAATTTTGGATATGTGAAATATTATAAATATTAAAAATAGATATTTTGATATTAATTACATATATATTTATTTATTAAAAATATAAGTTTTATTTATAATAGAAATCACATTTTTCTAAAGAAAAAAATGTATTAAAAATCTTTCGAGATCATATGCTCCTTGCGGAGGTCTGCATCTCACTCTACTAAGTCCGAGAATGTGCGATAATCTACACCATCCCGAACCGGTTCCCCAAAATGGGTTGTAGAGGCGCAATTGCAAAAATTTGTTAAATACACTTCTTATAGAAAAATGTTTTATAAGTTGAAATTAGTTATATGTAAAGTCGTATTTTCCCAAATATATATTCACAAATTCTATCGTGCTATGTTAGATATGTGTGTTGTGAGGAGGTAGGTCATTACCTCGTGAACTATTTATAGGTATAACAAGGAATTATGACGGTGTATGTCGAAACTACACTATATGGTATTTTTCTGAAAAAGTATAATAAAAATTACAAAAATGATTAGTTTGATGTGCAACTTATTTTAATAAGTTTTTTAATATTTATTAATCAACATATAAGAATATGGTTTTATTTCGTTAAAGAAAATTGTAGTTTTTAAAGAAAACCGAATCGGAAGTCGGACTAACTCCGCTGCCGTCGGGTTTTAGTTTTGAGTGTTTTTAGAATAGAGAAAAGAATGAGAAGTAGGGACTTACTGGATGATTGGCTAGAGGAGAGAAAGAGGAAGAGGTGGGAGTTGCCGGTGCGTTGTTTCGTCGTCGGAAACCCCTTGAGTTGTCGCCGGAAGTTCGTCGGAGATTCGCCCCTTGCTAACTCCACTTGTACACAAAAGGATCTTGGAATTTTTCTTGAGAGTTTTTGCAGGAAATTTCAGTGTGAAGGGGTGTAAAAATAGAGTGGGTGTTTATAGGACAAATTAGGGTTAGGGTGATAAAAATGCATTTAAATTTGCATTAAAATTGGGATTAAAGGGATTTTATTATCCTCTGTAAATGTGCAGAGAATAAACAATACTGGGGTTATGGGGGAAGTCCAAGAGTCGCTAGGGTTAAAAAAAATTAGGGTTTGGGCTCACTAGAACCGGTGGCGCCGGCCTAACTTCACCTCTCGCCGGTCAGATTCGAGGTATGGGGGCTCGGATTCTCGCCACGTGTCCCTGACACTTGGCCTAACCTCGTGCACATATTTGTTTAGGCTGTGACTCTTGGTTTTACGTGTTGTGCACGTGTAGACTCTTGGGATTCTAAAAGATTAAAAGAATTTTAAATAAAAATAATGTGTAGCTGATGGGATTTGAACTCTGGTGCTATGGATCAACAGTGCAAGGTCTTATCAGTGACCTACAAGCTCTTTCTTGCTGTTCAAAAGTAAATCAAATTATTATAGTACTCACAGGAATTGTAAATACTCCAAGTACACCTTAACTTTAAATGAATTTTATGTACACTAAAATTGGAGTTGTTACAGTCTACTCTCCTTACAAAAATTTCGTCCTCGAAATTTACAATTTATTTTAAGGACTAGTTTACAAATAAGTGAGGATATCTTGCACGCATCTCATCTTCCCTTTTCCATGTCGATTCTCCTGGAGTGTCTTTTCTCTACATCACTCGAACCAAGTTGACTTCCTTATTCCGAAGTGACTTCACTTTCCTGTCCAGGATCTCAACAGGTTACTGCTCACAAGATAAGTCGGGTTGTACAGTGAGCTCGGAATGATCGAGAATATGGCTGGGGTCACTCACATACCTTTTGAGTTGGGATATGTGGAACACATTGTGCACTCCTTCCAATGAAGGTGGAAGTGCCAAGCGATATGCCACTTCACCGACTCGTTCGAGTATGTCGAACGGTCCAATATATCTCGGACTTAGCTTACCCCGTCTTCCAAAACGGATCACTCCGCGGTTCAGGGATATCTTTAGAAATACATAATCTCCCGGCTGGAACTCCAAATGACGGCGCTTTTTATCATCCCAGTGCTTCTGTCGATCTTGGGCTATGCGCATTATTTCCCTGATAGTACGAACTATGTCAACCGTTGCTACTATCATCTCAGGTCCAACGAGTTCTCTACCTCCGACGTCATCCCAACTTAATGGCGATCGACACTTCCTTCCATAAAGTGCTGCAAAAGGTGCCATTCCTATGCTTGCTTGGTAGCTGTTGTTGTATGAAAACTCCACAAGATGTAGGTGATCTTCTCACGATCCTCCGAAGTCTAACATACACGCTCTAAGCATATCTTCCAAGATCTGAATAGTTCACTCAGACTGACCATCTGTTTGTGGATGATAAGCCGTACTGAAGTTCAGACTTGTTCCCAAGCTCGCTTGCAGACTCTGCCAAAATTGCGATCGGAACCTGGTGTCACGATCGGAGACAATGCAGACCGATACTCCATGAAGTCTCACAATTTCCTGTATGAGTTCATGGGTATCAGAGATAGTTCATTTTGAAGAGTTTAAATTTTACTTAGATTCTTACCTCCATGTACTTCTTTGCTAATGTCTCAGTAGATTGGCCAACTCGAAATAGGATGAATTGAGCCGACTTTGTGAGTCGATCCACAATAACCCATACCGCATCGTTACCCTTTGTGCTGCGAGGAAGTGCAGTCACAAAATCCATTGTAATGTGTTGCCACTTCCATTCTGGAATTGGTAACGGTTGAAGTAATCCAGCAGTCCTGTGATATTCAGCCTTTACTTGCTGACACACCAAGCATTTAGCGACGCTTCTGGTTACTTCACGCTTCATTCCATGCCACCAGTAATTTTGACGTAGATCTTTGTACATCTTTGTACCTCCAGGGTGTACTGAGTAGGGAGAGCTGTGAGCTTCTTTCATTAACTCTTCCCGAACATGACCTTTTGGTACACACAATCTACTGCCGTATCTTAAAGATCCGTCTTCATGGATAATGAAGTCTTTTCTGAGTCCATTCTCTACTTGGTCTCTGATCTTTTGCAACTTAGTATCACTTGCTTGAGCTGCTTTGATCTGATTGACAATAGTAGATTGAACTTGTAAGTTCATCATACTTGAAGCGTTACCTGGCATGATCACTTCAATCTCTATCTGATGCAAGTCTTGTTGAAGCTTCCACTGAGCGGTGAGATTCATTGCTAATGGTTGGCGACTAAGGGCATCAGGTACCACATTCATCTTTCCCGGGTGATATTGCAGGTTGATGTCAAAGTCCGCCATGAGTTCTAACCATCGTCTCTACCGCATATTAAGCTCCTTCTGAGTAAACACATATTTCAGGCTCTTGTGATCTGTGTATATGTTCACTCACTCACCAAGAAGATAATGGCGCTAAATCTTAAGTGCAAAGATAACGGCTGCCAATTCCAAATCATATGTTGGATAATTGCGCTCATGAATCTTCAGCTGTCATGAAACACAAGCCACAACATTTCCGTGCTGATGTAGAACACATCTTAATCCCTTTCCGGATGCATCACAATGCACTTCGAAACCTCCAGATTGGTCCGGTATAACGAGAATAGGCGCTGATGTCAACCTTGACTTAGATTCTACGAAAGCTTGTTCGCATGCTTCTGACCACACGAATTCTTCATCTTTACGTGTGAGCTTGGTCAGAGGTGTTGCTATCTTCGAAAATCCTTCAATGAACCTTCTGTAATATCCAGCTAGACCCAAGAAACTTCGAATGTCCTTCACCGACTTTGTTGTCGGCCATTCGCTTACTGCTGAAACTTTCGCTGGATCCACAGAGATTCCTTCGCCTGATACAATATGTCCGAGGAAACCAACTTGATCTACCTAAAACTCGCACTTGCTGTACTTGGCATATAATTGATGTTGTCGTAAAGTTTCCAAGACAATTCGTAGGTGCTCAGCATATTCTTTCCGATTCTTAGAATACACCAGGATGTCGTCGATAAAGATAACAACGAACCTGTCTAAGTACTCCCAGAAAACTTGATTCATTAGGTTCATGAATATTGCTGGTGCGTTGGTCACTCCAAATGGCATCACAAGAAATTCATAATGACCATAGCGAGTTCTGAATGTCGTTTTATGGATATCAGACTCCTTGACCTTCACCTGATGATAACCCGAACGAAAATCTAACTTGGAGAAAACACAAGATCCACTTAACTGATCGAACAGATCGTCGATACGCGGTAGCGGATACTTATTCTTTATAGTTACTTCGTTCAAGGCTCTATAATCGATGCACATTCTGTATGAACCTTCCTTCTTCTTCATAAGTAGTACTGGTGATCCCCAACTTGACGTGCTGGGACGAATCCATCCTTTCGCCAATAATTTATCTAACTGAGTTCAGACTTTCTTCAAACCTTCCGGACTTAATCGATACGGTGCTTTGATCACCGGTTGTGCTCCTGGTATTAAATCAATGCTGAATTTAAGAGCTCGATCGGGAGGCAAACCTGATAAATCGTCAGGAAACACATCGTCGAACTCTTGAACTACTTCTGGCTTTGATCCTTCTTCTGCTTGAATTGTTGCAATCACTGCCTTCTTTGGTTTCGCCTTGTAAGTACTTGGCTCTAGGGTACGATCTCCACTTTTGAAATAGAAAACCGGATGTTCTGGAATCTCGAATACTACCCTCCTTTGACGACAGTCAATGGTAGCATAAAATGTTCCGAGCCAATCCATACCCAAGACGACGTCGAAGTTTGGTATGTCCAGCACCTTGAAGTCAGCATAGAATTCTCTGCTGCAGACGACTACTGGACACAAGCTGTATCCCATTGTTGCCTTTAGAACGTCGTTTCTCTGAACTGACATTCCAGCTGGATACAAGCGGTATGACTGGAATCGCATGAGTTCGGACGAACCGCTGCGACATAAAGCAATGAGATGCTCCAGTATCGAATAGTTCTAGTGCAGGAAGTGAGGCTACTAAGATTGTACCTAAGGTATATGGGATAGGTTTTAAGTACAGAGAAAAAAATATGTGGGTAGGTATTAAGACTGAAAGAAAAGCTTGAGAAGAAAATGGTTACCAGTAATGACTTGGCCAGTGGCCTCAGCTTCTTCCACGGTTATCATGAAAGCCTGTCGCTGTGGTACATTCCTCCTGGCCGGAGGAGCATTTCTCTGAACGTTCCTTTGAGCTTGATGGAACTGACGAGGAGGAGGTGCGGTCGGTGGTCCTCTAGGTGGTGGAGTAGAGAGAGAGTCTTGAGCAGGTGCCTGAAGGGCTGGTCTCTGCTGGTAAGTGATTGCTGGCCCGGGTGTAGCAATTGGGTTGTGTCTTTGGGGACAAGACCCAATATCATGAGTAGCTGAGCCGCAGACTAAGCAAAGACGGTTGGTTCACCGGCAGTCTTTCGCCAAATGTCCATCTCTCCTGCAGTAGGTACAAAAGGCTGGGCTGGGCCGGTTGATTGGTACTCCCGGTCTTCTGGGAACAAATGGTGGCCTTGATGAAGCTCCTCCTGCCATCTGGGTGGCAGGGCGCTTAACTCCAGCAGATTGAGATATGCCCCTCATCTTTACCACTGTCTTATAACGGCGGGCGGCTTTCAGAGCCGATTCATGAATCGGAAAATCTCTTGTAGCTAATGCAGCCTGGATCTCCGAATCTAACCCTTGTTGAAATCGACGGGCTCTGATCTCATCCGTCGGTATCAAATGTGCCGCAAATCTGTTAAAATATTATGTTAGCTGTGTAGTATGTGATTTATTGAAAAATCGAATTATTGAGACATATCTTACCGACTGAGCATGGTGAACTCAACATCGTATTCATCCACTGATTTGGTCCACATCGAACCCTGTTGTAAGTGGATGAACTGTTGTTCCATGTTGAACCTGGCAGTCTCTGGGAAGTACTTTGTATCGAACATGTCGCGGAAAGTCTTCCATTCAATGGGTTAATCAAGACGGCTTTCTTCCGCCTTCCACCAAACTCGTGCATTGTCCGTGAGCTGCAGTTTCGCAACTCGGACCCAAGCTATTTCTGGCACTTGTGCCGCTGCCAGATCATCTTCGATGCTTTGAGCCCATTCCTCCACTTCCAGAGGGCTCTCCTTTCCTGAGAATTGTTTGGGGTGCAAAGCTCTGAATTGCTTCACCCCAGGTGCTTCTGCCTCTGGTCGGTTCATTAAGATAGCAGTCTGCTGCTGCTGTCCTTCCAGAAGGCTGCGGATTGCCTCAAGCAGAACCGTCTGCTCGTTGATCGGAGCAGCGACAGCAGGTGTGAATGGTAGTGGTGGGGGAGTGTTGTTGACATTCGTGCTGGTGTTGTTTGTAGAATGCATAACCTTGAAAGAAAAATTTGGGTTAGGACAGATTCAAAGTATTTGAAATTATAAGATTCATGGAATATGAATTGTAAATAATGTTTTTAGTTGCCGGTTCTTGTGTTATATTGCTTAGGTTGTCCACGCAGAACAGACCTGCATGTCCATACAGAACTGACCTGTATGTCCACACATATCTGACCTGCATGGGCCACCAACAAAACCTGCCACGTCCCGCTTCCCGGTGTACGACGAAGGACGCGACTGGCCCGCTATATATTTACTCAGAAGTAAACACGCTAAGCGTATCTAAGCAATATAAAAAGTAATGTACACAAGAGACAAGATGTAAATGAATAGCAACTTAATTTATTAAACATTCTGTAGGGTGTTTTTCGTCACCCCATTGAGATGGGAATACGCGCGCGCAGGTCGGGCGCAGTACAGATTCCCCCTACCTAGGATAGGCTGGGGTTTATTGATTGTGGGGATTCGAATCTCCGGCAGCCGTGAACTAAGCTGCCGTTAATTACTCCTCGCATTTGGAGCGAAGGAACCTCCGATTGACAGGTTAAACTGGTCATGCGAACCCAATATGCAGTGCGTTCGTGCGTGTGTATTTTTTTTGTTTTGTTCCACTTGTAAAAAAGAGATATATACATATATATATATATATATATTTTCTATATATAAAAACAAAAATAAATAAGTAAATAAATATTTGGAGAATTTTTTTTTAATTTATTATTATTTTTTTAATTTTAAAATATTATTTATAATTTAATTTTATTCATTTAATATTTATTATATATTTTTTTTAAATAAAAAAAGGGATTAAATAAAGAAAAGAAGAAAAGAAAATAATTATGTTTTTATTTTAATTTTTAAATATTATTTATAATTTATTTTTATTTATTTAATATTTATTTATTTTTATTTTAAATTAAAAAAAAAGAAGGAAGAAAGAAGAAAAGAGAAATTTTTTTTTAAAAAAAAAAGTGGGGTCACATGTTAGCATGTGACCCCTCATATGAGGGGGGTCACATGCTAGCATGTGACATGGAGGATCACACCACTCATGTAAAAGGGGAGTCACATGCTAGCATGTGACCCCTCACATGCTAAGGGGGAGTCACATGCTAGCATGTGACCCCTCACATGCTGGGGGGAGTCACATGCTAGCATGTGAGGGGGGTCACATGCTAGCATGTGACCCCTCACATGCTGGGGGCAAAAAGAGCTCCAGATTTATTTATTTATTTATTTATTTTTTTTAACTTGGAGTTCAACTCCAGAAGAATTTTATATGGCTAAAAAAAAATATAATGTGGAGTTAGACTCCCCAAAAAAAGTATTTTTTTTTTGTGGAGTTAAACTCCAAAAGAATTTCTGTAGTGGAGTTAAACTCCAAAAGAATTTTATTTGTGGAGTTGAACTCCAAAAGATTTTCTGTAGTGGAGTTAAACTCCAAGAGGATTTTATTTGTGGAGTTGAACTCCAAAAGAATTTTATTTGAGGAGTTGAACTCCGAAAGAATTTTATATGGAGTTAAACTCCTAAAAAGATTTAATGTGGAGAAAAAAAGATTTTCTCCTTTCTCCTTTGAGAAGAAACCCAAAATGGGTTCTCTTGAAACTCCAAGATCTAGATCTTGGATGATAAAAAAAGAGACCCTTTTTTTTCTCTTGATGAAGTTTTGGGAGATGGGTTTATGGTAAAACTTTGTTTAGTTTTTAAAAAAAAGAGAGCTAAGCTCTTGATTTATTTGGAAAATGAAAAGGAAGAAGAAGAACTTGAAGAAGAGAGAGTGGAGGCACAAACCCTAGTTTTTTTTGGGAGAATGAAAAGTGTTGCTTTATTCATCATCATGTTGCCTTTTATAGGCTTACATATTTACATATAGCCCTTTGGGCTTTTCAAAATGGCTTTTTGCCTATCGCATGGCTCATGTGCCATTTCTTTTTGCACATAAGCCAAGGGCTTACAAGAATTTGGCTTTATGTCCATTTTGTTTACATTCATGCATAAAAAATTACATAAAAATTATTTATGACATGATTTCGTTGTTGGCATGGGGAGGCTGGCCGCGGGCTCAACTTGGGCATGGGCCCGCTTGACCTGAGCTTGGGCCCACCTAACTTGGGGGTTGACCTTGACTTTGACTCGGTCAACCGGGGTGTAAATTTTTACCCCAACAAATTGCCCCCATCAATAAATGCACACCGCACATGTGGGTCGTGTGCATGAAATTGATGGATCTTCTTTCACGTGGAGGCGACTTGCTGGTTCCCACTTTTTGGGATGCACTGCTCTTTTTACGACGTGGACGGTCGACGCTTGACGCGTCTCCGAGACAGAGTGTCCGTTGTCGATGTGTCCCCGGCACGGAGTGTCTGCTTGACGTTTCCCCGAGGCGGACTATCGGCTGGTTGACGTTTCCCTGATGCGGAGTGTCTGTGTTGGACGTTTCCCCGATGCAGAGTGTCGCTGGTTGACGTGTCCCCGGCACGGAGTGTCGCTGATCGACTTTTCCACGGCGCGGAGTGTCGGGTTGACTTTTCCCCGGCACGGAGTGTCGCTGATCGACTTTTTCCCGGCGCGGAGTGTCGGGTTGACTTTTCCCCGGCACGGAGTGTCGCTGATCGACTTTTCCTCGGCGCGGAGTGTCGGTGGTTGACTTTTCCCCGGCACGGAGTGTCGCTGATCAACTTTTCCCCGGCGCGGAGTGTCGGGTTGACTTTTCCCCGGCACGGGGTGTCGCTGATCGACTTTTTCCCGGCGTGGAGTGTCGGGTTGACTTTCCCCCGGCACGGAGTGTCACTGATGGACTTTTCCCCGGCGCGGAGTGTCGCTGGTTGACTTTTCCCCGGCGCGGAGTGTCGCTGCTCGACTTTTCCCCGGCGCGGAGTGTCGGGTTGACTTTTCCCCTGCGCGGAGTGTCGCTGATCGACTTTTCCCCGGCGCGGAGTGTCGCTGATCGACTTTTCCCCGGCGCGGAGTGTCGGGTTGACTTTTCCCCGGCGCGGAGTGTCGGGTTGACTTTTCCCCGGCGTGAAGTATCGCCGATGGACTTTTCCCCGGCGCGGAGTGTCGGGTTGACTTTTCCCCGGCGCGGAGTGTCGCTGATCGACTTTTCCCCGGCGCGGAGTGTCGCTGGTTGACTTTTCCCCGGCACGGAGTGTTGCTGGTTGATTTTTCCCCGGCACGGAGTGTCGCTGATCGACTTTTCCCCGGCGCAGAGTGTCGGGTTGACTTTTCCCCGGCACGGAGTGTCGTTGATCGACTTTTCCCCGGCGCGGAGTGTCGGGTTGACATTTCCCCGGCACGGAGTGTCGCTGATGGACTTTTCCCCGGCGCGGAGTGTCGCAGGTTGACTTTTCCCCGGCACGGAGTGTCGCTGATCGAGTTTTCCCCGGCGCGGAGTGTCGGGTTGACTTTTCCCCGGCGCGGAGTGTCGGGTTGACTTTTCCCCGGCACGGAGTGTCGCTGATGGACTTTTTCCCGGCGCGGAGTGTCGCTGGTTGACTTTTCCCCGGCACGGAGTGTCGCTGATCGACTTTTCCCCGGCGCGGAATGTCGGGTTGACCTTTCCCCGGCACGGAGTGTCGCTGATCGACTTTTCCCCGGCGCGGAGTGTCGGGTTGATTTAATTCCGAGGCGGAGCATAATTCCGACAGGGAAGGTAGATATCCCGAGGCGAAGCATGATTTCGACACAGGGTAAATTCTGGGACGAAGCATGATTCCGCCATAGAGGTTGTTGGTTTGATTTGATTTGGGTTGACATCAGCATCGCTACACTGGAATATGGTACCAGGAGCGAATCATCATCTGTCTTGAGAGGATTTGGGAATTGTTTTTTTTTGTTTGGCATCTGCATTGCTGCACTGGAATAATGCCAGGAGCAACTCATCATTTGCCCCAGGAGGATTTGGATTTGGTTTTTTGTTTGGCATCTGCATTGCTGCACTGAAATAATGCCAGGAGCAACTCATCATTTGCCCCGGGAGGATTTGGGAATTGGTTTTTGTTTGGCATCTGCATTGCTGCACTGGAATAATGCCAGGAGCAACTCATCATTTGCCCCGGGAGGATTTGGGAATTGGTTTTTGTTTGGCATCTGCATCGCTGCACTGGAATATGGTACCAGGAGCGAATCATCATTTGCATTTGCTTATTAGGAAACGATGGCTTAGGAGACAGGTTTTAGGTCCCTATCACCTAAGACTTTTCAATTTTGTGAGCCGTAAGGGTCTCACAAAGCATTTTCTCCCTACGGGTCGTAAGGATCCCGTAAGTGTATTTTCTCCTTAGGAGTCGTGGGGACTCCCAAGTGTGTTGCTCCTTTGTGAGTCGTAAGGATCTCACGCGGGAATTTTCTCCTCACAAAGTCGAGAGGACCTTGTGAGTGCATTTCATCTCTTTTTCATGAGTTTGCGCCCTTTCGGGTTTTCACAAACTCGCCGGCAGTCCTGCTGTTTTTACTCACGGAGCCCTTTCGGGTTTTCATCCGTGCCCATTTTGCTTGTGGACATACCTCTTTTTATTTTTATTTTATTATTTTTGGAGAGATTGGGATTGTTTTACGCCCGTGGATTGTATACGGTTTTGCAGGATGTATGATCCAGACCGTAGGGCCGGAAAAATTTCAGGGCCTTGTTGGCGTCTACATCGCTGCACTGGAATATGGCACCAGGAGCGACTCATCATTCGCCATTGGGGTATGGGATTTGGAATTTGGTCGGCGTCTGCATCGCTGCACTGGAATATGGTACCAGGAGCGACTCATCATTCGCCACTTAGAGGTTGGGGAGCGATGGCTTAGGAGACGGGTTTAGATCCCTGTCACCTAAGACTTTTCAATTTTATGGGCCGTGAGGGTCCCATAAAGGTATTTTCTCCCTGCGAGTCGTAAGGATCCCTCAGGTGTATGTTCTCCTTAGGAGTCGTGAGGACTCCTAAGTGTGCTTTTCCTTTGTGAGTCGTAAGGATCCCATAAAGGTTTGTTCTCCTCATGTATCGTGAGGACACATGAGTGGATTTCCCTCGTTCCCAGTTTAATGACTTAGAGGTCGACTGTTTCCAGTTTAACGACGCGATGGTCATCTGTTTCCAGTTTAACAACTTAGGGTCTATTGTGCCCAGTTTAACGACTTAGCGGTCATATGTTTCCAGTTTAACGACATGGTGGTCATCTGTTTCCAGTTTAACGACGTAGAGGTCATCTGTTTCCAGTTTAATGAGGTGGTGGTCATCTGTTTCCAGTTTAACGACTTGGAGGTCAGCTGTTTCCAGTTTAACGACTTGGAGGTCAGCTGTCTCCAGTTTAACGACTTAGAGGTCAGCTGTCTCCAGTTTAACGACTTAGAGGTCAACTGTTCCCAGTTTAACGACTTAGAGGTCATCTGTTTCCAGTTTAACGACATAGTGGTCCTCTGTTTCCAGTTTAACGACATAGTGGTCGTCTGTTTCCAGTTTAACGACGTGGAGGTCATCTGTTTCCAGTTTAACGACGTGGTGGTCATCTGTTTCCAGTTTAACGACTTGGTGGTCATCTGTTTCCAGTTTAACGACGTGGAGGTCATCTGTTTCCAGTTTAAAGACTTAGAGGTCTACTGTTTCCAGTTTAACGACTTAGAGGTCATCTGTTTCCAGTTTAAAGACGTAGAGGTCATCTGTTTCCAGTTTAAAGACTTAGAGGTCTATTGTGCCTAGTTTAACGACTTGGCGGTCATCTGTTTCCAGTTTAAAGACTTAGAGGTCATCTGCTTCCAGTTTAAAGACTTAGAGGTCTACTGTTTCCAGTTTAACGACTTAGAGGTCATCTGTTTCTAGTTTAAAGACTTAGAGGTCTACGGATGGCGAGCTTGGAATTTTGGGGTAGGGGCCGGCATCAGCGTTGCTAACACTGAAGCAGAGGTGCCAGGAAAAATTCATCATTTGCCTATTCTTGTTGGGGAAGAGGTGGCTTAGAAGACAGGTTTAGGTCCCTATCGCCTAAGGCTTTTCAATTTTATGGGCCGTGAGGGTCCCATAAAAGCATTTTCTCCCTGCGAGTCGTAAGGATCCCGCAGGTGTATTTTCTCCTTAGGAGTCATGAGGACTCCTAAGTGTGTTTTTCCTTTATGATTCGTAAGGATCCCACAAAGGTTTGTTCTCCTCATGTATCGTGAGGACACATGAGTGGGTCTTCTCAATGGAGCATAATTCCAAAGGCGGAGATCAGCCGCGTAACTGGTGATTGTGGTGGGGCATGGGTATGAAGAGAATTATTTGAGCCCGTGGATTGTATATGGTAGTCAATTTGGGGACTAACCGTAGGGCCGGAAGAATTTTGGGAAACTGGATTTTGGTCGGCGTATGTATCGCTGCACTGGAATATGGTACCAAGAGCGACTCATCATTCGCCGTTTTTTTTTGTTGTTTTTTTTTGTTTGTTTTTTTTGTTTTTATTTTACCGCGATTGCTCTATCATTTCAGTTTTTCTTATCGCGAAGGTCGCGATTGCCCTATCATTTCGGCTATTTATTCGCGGTTGCCCCATCATTTCGGCTTTATTTTCATTTTTATTTTTACTCGCTGATTTTTATTGCGAGTTGCCCCATCATTTCGGCTTTTCTTTATTTTTCTTTTATTTACACACATTTTTTTGTTTATTTACATATATATATATATATGTATATTTTTACATTCCCAGTTTAACGACTTAGAGGTCGACTGTTCCCAGTTTTATGACGTGGTGGTCAGCGGGTGTTCCCAGTTTAACGACGTGGTGGTCCTTTTTGCTTATCCCAGCTCCTTGAACTTTGATCTTGGCGGAGCTGTGTTGATGACCTAGCTCTTTGGCTTGCCGATACATCCGAGGATTGTGAGGTTTTTCCAAGCTTATATTGGTCTTCTGCCCAATCTTTGAAAATATAGCAGTCTTCGATGGTATGACCCATCACTCTATGATATGGGCAGTATATGGGATTGCCAGTCATGTTCATTTCCTGTGGTCTCTTTGATTCCGGCAGTTGTAGACCGTTTCTTAGGGCGTCCCTGAATATCTTGTGGACTTTTTCCCTCTTGAAGGAATAGACATTTTCCAGCTTCTCTTTCAGAGGCGATTCCCCCCCCGGTGTATGTATCGGAGGGACTGGAGGCTGATTGCGGCCGTTTTTCACGAAGGCGCTCCGCTTTTAGGTTGAAAGGGATATCAGTTGGCTGCCCCCGGGTATCAATCCCTGGCTCATGAACCAAAATTTGACCCTGCTGTAATTGCAATCGGGCGACTTGGGTCGCGAGATCTGCCACGACGTTTGCCAGCTCGTCGACGTTGGAATAGACCTCGGCCATCTTCTCATCCCTGTCCTGAAATTGCCTTTGAAGCCATTGGAATAATGCTTGTTCTGTAGTTCCGGCTATGACAACCGGGTAATCTTTATTGCCTGAGCTCAATTCCGCAGGAAGCACGGGCTCTTCTGGCTTATCGGCCTGAGCGGGCTCTTCATCATTTAGATCGAGCTGATGCTGGGCCGCGTCAACCATATCATCACCATGGCTGTGAAGAAGAGGAGGGTTCGTTTCTTCATATCCGGCCATGTAGACAGTGTGGATAACACACTCAGCCATTCTTTCATCACCGGCAGCTGGTTTCGCGGAGCGGTCCGGGCTTTGGAAATTCATAAATTTTAACATGGCCAGAGCCCTAGCCCTTTTGTTGGCTCTATATCTGAGCCGCTTCTGCCTCAGCTTCTCTGCCTTAGGCGCCTGGCAGGCTTCTGCTTCCTGGGAAGCCACAGTGAGTCGATTAGCGGGGAGCTTAGGGAAGACACCCGATCGAGCAGTTGTCAGGAGCACCGCCAGAGCTTTCTCGAGACGCCTTGTTGCTTTATTGGTGTTGATGGCCTTGCCCCCAGCCGGGGCCAAGGAGAGCCGCTCAAACACCGACTTGTGTTGGAGTTGGGGCGCCCTCGCGACCACCACATTTGGTCTTCTGCCTTTCGAGACCGGTTTGTCTGCCACCGGGGCTTGAGGAGCCGGGATGGCGCCAACAGGCATGAACATAATAGAGTCGAATGGTAGCAGCGGCTCCTCCCATTGTCGCCCGAGACTGGCCGGGAGGACCGTCCTAGAGTCTATCCTCATCGGGTAGGAGACGGGAGCCGTGCTGAGAGCTGAGTTCATCTTTGGAGACATTGTTGAAAAGTGATTGCTTGAAGACCTGCATGAAAAAGCATTATTTTAGTATAAATATAGACATGTATATAGATTGAGTTCGCATGAACGCTTGACCCGAAATATGGGAGGAGAGATTAGTCCCACCGGGCGTGCCAGAATCTGTAGGGTGTTTTTCGTCACCCCATTGAGATGGGAATACGCGCGCGCTGGTCGGGCGCAGTACAGATTCCCCCTGCCTTGGGTAGGCTGGGGTTTATTGATTGTGGGGATTCGAATCTCCGGCAGCCACGAACTAAGCTGCCGTTAATTACCCCTCGCATTTTGAGCGAAGGAACCTCCGATTGACGGGTTAAACTGGTCATGCGAACTCAATATGCAGTGCGTTGGTGCGTGTGTATTTTTTTTGTTTTGTTCCACTTGTAAAAAAGAGATATATACATATATATATATTTTCTATATATAAAAACAAAAATAAATAAGTAAATAAATATTTGGAGAATTTTTTTTAATTTATTATTATTTTTTTAATTTTAAAATATTATTTATAATTTAATTTTATTTATTTAATATTTATTATATATTTTTTTTAATAAAAAAAGGGATTAAATAAAGAAAAGAAGAAAAGAAAATAATTATGTTTTTATTTTAATTTTTAAATATTATTTATAATTTATTTTTATTTATTTAATATTTATTTATTTTTATTTTAAATTAAAAAAAAAGAAGGAAGAAAGAAGAAAAGAGAAATTTTTTAAAAAAAAAAAAATAGGATCACATGTTAGCATGTGACCTCTCATATGAGGGGGGTCACATGCTAGCATGTGACATGGAGGGTCACATGCTAGCATGTGACCCCTCACATGCTAAGGGGGAGTCACATGCTAGCATGTGAGCATGCTAGCATGTGACCCTAGCATGTGAGGGGGGTCACATGCTAGCATGTGACCCCTCACATGCTGGGGGGAGTCATATGCTGGGGGCAAAAAGAGCTCCAGATTTTTTTTTTGTTTTTTTATAACTTGGAGTTCAATTCCAGAAGAATTTTATATGGCTAAAAAAAATATAATGTGGAGTTAGACTCCCCAAAAAAAGTATTTTTTTTTGTGGAGTTAAACTCCAAAAAAAATTCTGCAGTGGAGTTAAACTCCAAAAGAATTTTATTTGTGGAGTTGAACTCCAAAAGATTTTCTGTAGTGGAGTTAAACTCCAAGAGGATTTTATTTGTGGAGTTGAACTCCAAAAGAATTTTATTTGTGGAGTTGAACTCCGAAAGAATTTTATATGGAGTTAAACTCCTAAAAAGATTTAATGTGGAGAAAAAAAGATTTTCTCCCATCTCCTTTGAGAAGAAACCCAAAATGGGTTATCTTGAAACTCCAAGATCTAGATCTTGGATGATAAAAAAAGAGACCCTTTTTCTTCTCTTGATGAAGTTTTGGGAGATGGGTTTATGGTAAAACTTTGTATAGTTTAAAAAAAAAAAGAGAGCTAAGCTCTTGATTTATTTGGAAAATGAAAAGGAAGAGGAAGAACTTGAAGAAGAGAGAGTGGAGGCACAAACCCTAGTTTTTTTTGGGAGAATGAAAAGTGTTGCTTTATTCATCATCATGTTGCTTTTTATAGGCTTACATATTTACATATAGCCCCTTGGGCTTTTCAAAATGGCTTTTTGCCTATCCCATGGCTCATGTGCCATTTCTTTTTGCACATAAGCCATGGGCTTACAAGAATTTGGCTTTATGCCCATTTTGTTTACATTCATGCATAAAAAATTACATAAAAATTATTTATGACATAATTTCGTTGTTGGCATGGGGAGGCTGGCCGCGGGCTCAACTTGGGCATGGGCCCGCTTGACCTGGGCTTGGGTCCACCTAGCTTTGGGGTTGACCTTGACCTTGACTCGGTCAACCGGGGTGTAAATTTTTACCCCAACACATTATTTTTACAATACAACTGAAAGGTAAATACATGGAATGAAAGCAATGCCTAAACAGTGGCATAACAGAAATGGAAATACTGAAATGAAATGTACAGGTAACTAGAGCTCCGGGTCGAAGGCTAGCTGATCCAAGTCCTCGATGGTGGGCTTGATCTCCTGAAGGTCTGAATCACCTGACGACATTCCAAAGAAAAGAAAGAGAATGTCGTCAACGAACAAATCGCTCGTTAAGTCCCGTAAATAGACAAGAATGGAATAGACAGAATAGAGAGTATATCGTTATGATGTTGTATTTAGTGTTAAAGTTGTTGTTTGTAGCTTGGTACAGAAGAGGCCAGTGTATACGAGAGGAGTCTCACCAGACCAGAGACTACGATGTATGGAGTACAAGGAACCGTTCAGCTACGGTACAACGACAATTGAATTCAGGTTAGGTGTCTTTATGGTTGCTGTCTCGTGCCACTTCTAACACCTTCCGTACCAATCTACCCCTTTTAAACCCCGCGATGTCTTGATTGTATTGTTGTATTATTTGTATTGTATATTGAATATAGACGGATGACTTGCCGAAACCATGATATTAGTACTAGAACGGATATAATGAATGATCATGTAAATGGAATATATCCATGGATCGGGTCAGTCAATATAGATTGGATAGATTGAATAGATAGATTCATATTGAATTGTAGTTTTGTAATTTCATACTTGAATCATATTCAAGTCAGATTGATTATATTGAGACTCAGTCTGAGTCAGACAATTCGAAAAGAAATTGAATCTTGAATTAGGTTTTGGTGTTATCGGTAACTGCTGCACATGGACGCCAGGATTTGTGTCTTTTTCCAAGACAATTACCGTGTTGATAACACCGTTGTTTAGATTGTCTACCTTAAATAGACAAGCAACCATATCTCCGGCAACCTGAGGCTCAAGAGACTGGTTCCGCTTAAACCTATGTTTACTAGGGTCCTTATTGTAATTTAGTATAACTTGAGGGGTTTTATGTAAAATAGTTTTCTTATACTTTCAAAATATACCTCAAGTATTTAATTATCGTCTTTAGAGATTTTATAGATGTTTCTTTCATTCAATGTGAAATTTCTAGTGAATATGACCTAGTTTTTAAAGTATAAGGTATTTATTTGAAATATTGGAATTGTATGGTATTTTCTTGTAAATGAAATGTTTTTCTTGAATTTTGGATATGTGGAATATTATAAATATTAAAAATAGATATTTTGATATTAATTACATATATATATATATATTAAAAATATAGGTTTTATTTATAATAGAAATCACATTTTTCTAAAGAAAAAAATGTATTAAAAATCTTTCGAGATCGTATGCTCCTTGCGGAGGTCTGCATATCACTCTACTAAGCCCGAGGATGTGCGATAATCTGCACCTTCCCGAACGGGTTCCCCAAAATGGGTTGTAGAGGTGCAATTGCAAAGATTTGTTAAATACACTTCTTATAGAAAAATATTTTATAAGTTGAAGGTAGTTATATGTAAAGTCGTATTTTCCCAAATCTATGTTCCCAAATTCCATCGTGCTATGTTAGATATGTGTGTTGTGAGGAGGTAGGTCATTACCTCGTGAACTATCTATAGGTATAACAAGGAATTATGACGGTGTATGTCGAAACTACACTATATGGTATTTTTCTGAAAAAGTATAATAAAAGTTACAAAAATGATTAGTTTGATGTGCAACTTATTTTAATAAGTTTGTTAATGTTTATTAATCAACATATAAGAATATGGTTTTATTTCGTTAAAGAAAATTGTAGTTTTTAAAGAAAACCGAATCGGAAGTCGGACTAACTCCGCTTCCGTCGGCTTTTAGTTTTGAGTATTTTTAGAATAGAGAAAAGAATGAGAAGTAGGGACTTACTGGATGATTGGCTAGAGGAGAGAAAGAGGAAGAGGTGGGAGTTTCCGGTGCGTTGTTTCGTCGTCGGAAACTCCTTGAGTTGTCGCCGGAAGTTCGTCGGAGATTCGCCCCTTGCTAACTCCACTTGTACACAAAAGGATCTTGGAATTTTTCTTGAGAGTTTTTGTAGGAAATTTCAGTGTGAAGGGGTGTAAAAATAGAGTGGGTATTTATAGGACAAATTAGGATTAGGGTGTGATAAAATGCATTTAAATTTGCATTAAAATTGGGATTAAAGGGATTTTATTATTCTCTGTAAATGTGCAGAGAATAAACAATACTAGGGTTATGGGGGGAGTCCAAGAGTCGCTAGGGTTAAAAAAAATTAGGGTTTGGGCTCACTAGAACCGGTGGCGCCGGCCTAACCTCACCTCTCGCCAGTCGGATCCGAGGTATGGGGGCTCGGATTCTCGCCACGTGTCCCTGACGTTTGGCCTAGCCTCGTGCACATGTTTGTTTAGGCTGTGACTCTTTGTTTTACGTGTTGTACTCGTGTAGAATCTTGGGCTACTAAAAGATTAAAAGAATTTTAAATAAAAATAATGTGTGGCTGATAGGATTTGAACTCTGGTGCTATAGATCACCAGTGCAAGGTTTTACCAGTGAGCTACAAGCTCTTTCTTGCTGTTCAAAAGTAAATCAAATTCTTATAGTACTCACAGGAATTGTAAATACCCTAAGTATACCTTAACTTTAAATGAATTTTATGTACACTAAAATTGGAGTTGTTACGATGCGTCCTCCCTCCTAAGAAACGTGGATGAGCTCACTGAAATTCGGGCTCGTTTCCACATTCCCCCTAGCTATTCGCTTCGTTTAGCTAGGGAGGACGAAAGGGCGGACCAAGTGCAGGGCAAGGAGATTGCTTTGTACTTGGATGCATTCTGGGCTGGGATGCGTCTGCCCTTTCCCCGCGTAGTAGGTGGGGTACTATGTTGCTTCCAACTTGCCCCGGGCTTGCTAGTGCTGAACTCATGGAGAATTCTCCTCGGGTTTCTGGTCTGGTTGAGACTTAAAGAAATCCCTTTCAGCTTGACCTTTCTCACTTCCTTCCTTTGTTTATAAAAATCATCCCGGCACCCGTAAGGACTAGCCGAGCTGGGTGTACATTTCCTTCAAAAAACGCAAGGGGGGACGGCCGGGTCGGGGGTAGTAGTTGTTCCTTCTTCCATTCACGTTTGGAAGGAGAAGTTCGTATTTTTCGGGCCACCCGAGAGAGAGGATTGTCCTATGCCTGTACAGTGGCATAGGGCTGGCTGCCCACGGGTGAAGCGGTCGTCCTCTCCTGAGGCGAAGGCGGTGTCCATATGGGAGTCGATTCAGCGGGCCGACGTCGTGCTTTCCGAGCAGGCACTTAGCTGGGCCGGGCTCAGCCCCACTCGATTCGTGGGTAAGTTAGGAGCTTGAATGTTCTGTCTAGACTTGAATATTTTTCTTTTGTTCTTTTCAGCGTCACTAACTCCGTTTGTGTATTTTCCTTTATGTAGAGCAAATGGACCGATCTAAATTCTTGGCTGCCATAGCCCCAAAGAAGGGGAGGAAGGCCAGGGGCGCTAGCTCGTCCCACCCCGGTTCGAGCCCGGCCCCGAAGCCAACCGCACCGGCTAAGCCTTCCGCTGCGCCCCGAGCTCCGAAAACCAGCCGCGGGGAGAGCCATAAGCACGCTCGGGAACCGGAGCCCTGGGCGAGGGAGGTGGAGGATGAAGCCGACCCCTCCCCCCCCCGAGGTCCCCCTCAAGAGGTACAAGAGGACGATTTCTCGATCCCCGGCCTCCCTGGCCCTCGTGCAAGAGGGGGACATCTGTTTCGAGGTGTGTTGCCGATAGCTTGCTTTCGGATATGGAATGTTCTGCCGGGTGCAAAATTCCCCGGGGGACCCTTAAGGCCTAAGTGGCCGCCATCGCTCAGGAGGCTCTACAGGTCAATATCCGCCTTCCGTTGAGGTTTTCGTCAAATATTTTTTCCTCGGATCGGATGCTTTTAACCCCATCCTCTACTTTCCTCAGGTCTTCCAGCACTGCGCCCTCATCATCAACATGGAGTCCGAGGAGATTGTCCCGGCGATGCGGAAGGCGGGTGAGTCATCCTCACGGGAGGAGGACCTGCGCCTGGAGTTGCAGCAGGCAAAGGAGAGAATCACCGCCCTCGAAACCCGGGTGGCCGCTGAGGAGGTGACGACCTCCAAATGTAAGGAGTCCATTCGACTTCTGAGTGAATCCAAGGCTATCCAGGCTAAGTTGGAGGAGGCTGAGGTGCTTAACACCACGATGAAGAAGTCGTGGGATGCCTACAAGAGGGAAACCGAGGCGGCAAAGGACGCGGTGAAGCTCGCCGACCTCAGGGCTGCCAGGTCGGTGGAGAGGTACAAGACATCGGAACAGTTCTACGCCGACCTTGCCGACCCCTCAGCCATTGTTTGGCACCAAGCTCTCGACGTCGTCAAGGCGTTGATGCCGCGGTTTGCTGACGGCGAGCTTCGGCTCCAGTACCCCCTCTCCGAGGATGAGCCGCAGGAGGAGATCGCCAGGAGTGCTGCCGGGGAAGAGGCTGCCAGTGGGAGTGCTGGAGATAAGGCCCCTGGTGGGAGCACCGACCCAAAAGCCGCCACCCCGGTTCCCGACGCCGGCGTAGAGCAGGTCGAGATCCTCCCCGGTCCCGAGGCCTGAACCTTCCTGCCTTTTTCTCTATCTCAATTTTTATGAATTTTGTAAGCCTCTGGGCACTTTTTGGAAGGCTGAGGAGCCCATAGTACCTTATAAAGACTCTCAGATCGTAAATAAAATTGTTTTTAATTTTCCTCCTTGGCAATGTTTTCTTGCGCGAGCACTTGAGCTTGTTAGTGTTTTCCTTGTCCCAGGAGTCAGGCCGTAGGTCGATGACCGGTCTTTAGATGGCGATCGCCCGTCGAGTGTAAGCCAGCTAATCACTAAGTGCAGGAAGGTCGGTCCTCTCCCGCCCCTGGAGTCGAGGTGGTGATCGCTCGCTTAGAATACATCGGAAGATCCTTCAGTGTAAGTAGGTCGAGATTCGCCCATTCCTTTGAGTCGGACCGGCGACCACCTCCCTTAGCGTAAGTTAAATAACAACCAAGTTAGAATTAATCGGCGTTTGCCGAGCAATGAAGCTGCTCGGTGGGTCCTTAAGGAGGGCTTTTGTTCCTAGGCGTCGGTAGGTAGAAGACTACTATCCAAGGATTAACCGAGTAGGGAAGCTGCCCGATGGCCTCTTAAGGAGGGCTTTTGATCCTTGGCGTGGATAGGTAGGAGCTACCCGCCAGGGATTGACCGAGCAGGGAAGCTGCTCGGTGGCCTCTTGATGAGGGCTTCGATCCTTAGTGTAGATGGGTAGGAAGTTACCCGCTAAGGATTGACCGAGCAGGGAAGCTGCCCGGTGGACTCTTGAGGAGGGCTTTTGATCCTTGGCGTGGATGGGTAGGAGCTACCCGCCATGGATTGACCGAGCAGGGAACCTGCTCAGTGGCCTCTTGATGAGGGCTTCGATCCTTAGCATAGATGGGTAGAAGCTACCCGCCAGGGATTGACCGAGCAGGGAAGCTGCTCAGTGTCCTCTTGATGAGGGCTTCGATCCTTAGCGTAGATGGATAGGAGCTACCCGCCAGGGATTGACCGAGCAGGGAAGCAGCTCAATGGCCTCTTGATAAGAGCTTCGATCCTTAGCGTAGATGTGTAGGAAGTTACCCGCTAATGATTGACCGAGCAAAGAAGCTGCCCGGTGGCCTCTTGAGGAGGGTTTTTGATCCTTGGCGTGGATGGATAGGAGCTACCTGCCAGGGATTGACCGAGCAGGGAAGCTGCTCGGTGGCCTCTTGATGAGGGCTTTTTTGGTGTCGGCCCGTCTCCCTTGACCCATAAAATCCGGGGAGAGATACCGTCGAAGGCAACACATGGCAGAGACGCGGGGGAAGGCGTGACTCTCCGTAGTGCGCGTCGTTCCAACTTCCATTTGGCTGTTTGGGGGCATGGTCGCCACGCGGCAGCCCTGGTTTGGGAACTTTGTAAAAGGTCCCGTGAATCGTGCTGCTGCACGTGCAAACTTCGGCCTTATGGGATTCCGTTGGGGCTATAAATAGCGAAGTCGTGTTGGTTATCTTTAGCTTTGCGTCCACGAAAAAATGGCAGGTTTCATCTACTCCATTCAAGAGATCATCTCTTGTGACGACGTCTACTTGTACGATCAGGCCAGCACCGAAGAGACGTACCGGGCAGTGGTCTAGCGTGTGGAGGAGCATTTCGGCCGTCTACTCCCCCGCCGATCATCCCTCCCTCAATTGCTCATGTATGCAATTTGGAGGATGTCGCCGGGGCTGCACAACGCCCTGTCCGAGAAGCTTAAGGACGAGGCGGTTGACATGCTGCACTCGCTCCGCCACCATGGCCTGATCTCGAAAAGCAGGCGGGATCGCTCGGTAGCGCTTGTTCTGGAGTGCTTTCGGCAAAAGCAGATCGCCGATGGCTGCCCGGCAGGTGTGGCTTCCGGCCCTTCCGTTGCATCGCGGGTCCGCGGGAAACACAGCGGGCCAAGGAAGCAAGGGCTCGGCTGGCGGCGATCTCTTCGGAGTACCACCAGCAGTGTTTTCTCCACCACCTACCCCCTCTGTTGTAATATTTTTGTGTATATTTTTTTGTGTAAGGCTGGGGAGCCCATAATACCCTTGATGAATAAAATTCTTCTTTTGCAACATGCTATTGCCTCCTTTTTATCCTCTTTGTGCGCTTGAGTATGTACATAAATGAAACCAAGGACCTTTGAACCGAGGAAGAGGGAAACATATAGAAGAAGTTTCTCCTAATTCAGAAGACTTAAAAGAAAAATTGCATCGCTTTGGCAAAGAAGAAACATATTCATTGATACAAAATTTGAAAATATATTCACTTGTACAATTTGAGCTTCTCGGCATTGTAAGGCCGCAGAAACTTGCGTCCCCCCGCGTCTTATAGGCGATAGGCTCCTCCGGGCAATACTTCAGAGATGAAGAATGGGTCGTCCCACTTCGGGGAGAACTTGTGCAGCTTGTCTTGGTCTGTGAATTCGTTCCGCCTTAGGACCAAATCTCCCATTTTGAAGGCTCGATGCTTGACTCGTGCGTTGTAGCAGCGAGCAGTTTGCTGTTAATAAGCGGCGGCTTTGATCTATGCCCGGTCCCGCTTCTCTAGCAAGACGTCCAGATTAGTCCGGAGCGCCGAGGTGTTTTCTTCATTGTCGAAGTGCTCGATTCTGTAACTGGGCAGTCCAATCTCTGCTGGGACCATCGCCTCGGTACCGTAGCAGAGGCTGAAGGGGTATCTCCAGTGGGGGTCTTCTTCGACGTGCGTAAGGCCCATAGAACCTGGGGTAGTTCTTCGACCCAGCTGCCCTGTCTTCCTTCTAAACGAGTTCGAAGATCTCGAATGACGTCTCTGTTGGCGACCTCGGCCTGCCCATTACATTGAGGATGCGCTACCGCGGCAAACTTCATTAGTATGTGGTACTCGTCACAGAATCCTTTGACTTTGTCGTTTTCGAAATTCGTCCCATGGTCGGTAACAATACACCTCGGGATCCCGAATCGGGATATTATGTTGTTCTGCAGGAACTTGATGGTCGTGGTGGCGTCCGGTTTTCTGATTGGGATAGCCTCGATCCATTTCTTAAAATAGTCTACCGCGACGAGGATGTACTTGTGCCCGCCCGTGCCATTTGGGAGTTGTCCCACCATGTCCATCCCCCACTGGGAAAACGGCCAGGGGGAGGTCAGGGCCGTCAGCTCGGTAGCCGGAAGACGGGGTATGCTGCTGTGGAGTTGACAGCTTTTGCATCTTCTGACGAGCTTTTGAGCGTCTTGATGAATCGTCCGCCAATAGTACTCTTGGAGTAGCGTCTTCTGGACTGAGGTGCGGGCCCCTTGATGTGCTCCACCGACCCCTTTGTGAATCTCACGCAGGACGCAGTTGGCTTCGTGGGGGTCGACACACCGAAGCATAGGTTGCGTGTAGGACTTCTTATAGAGGCTTCCATTGCTCCAGACAAAATGGCGGACTTTGGCTCGAAGGCTCCGTGCTTCCCCTCGATTTTCTGGGAGTGTACCTTCCTTCAGGAACTCTACGAGGGGTTTCCTCCAAACCCGGCCTTCCTCCTGAGTAGTGTATACTTGAAGTGCTGCCTCCCTGTCTTCCACGCTGTGCCGTGGCAAGACTTCGAAGAGGATATTCCTCTTATTGTTAGCTGTATAGGAGGAGGCTAGCTTGCTCAAGGCGTCGGCCTGGGCGTTTAGGTGCCGAGGAATCTGCTCCACTTGAACTTCGTCGAAGTCTTTTCGTAGTATTTTTACCTCGGCTAAATATTTCACCATTAGCGGCTCCCGGGCCTCGAAACGGCCGGTCACTTGGCCTACGACTAGGGTGGAGTCGCTGCGAATTCGGATTGTCTTCAACCCCACTCCGGAGGCGATTCATAGTCTAGCTAGCAAGGCCTCGTACTCCGCGGCGTTGTTTGAAACTTTGAACCCAAGCTTCAAAGAGTATTCCATCTCTGCCTCGTTCGGGCCTCGAATGATAAGGCCGGCACCGCTCCCCTCCTCAATAGAGGATCCATCGACGTAGAGGACCCAATCGGGGACAGAGTTGGGTCCTTCCTCGACCGAGGGTTGGGGCCCGAGGACGGGCACCGACACTGCCTCCTTGTTGGGGATAGTACATTCGACAACAAAGTCTTCCAGGACTTGTGCGTTGATAGCTTGCTTTGGGCGGTATTTGATGTCGAATTGAGATAACTCCTATCTCCATTTCTCCAGACGACCAGATGACTCGGGGGAGGCGAGAATAGCCCCTAGGGGACGCTCGGTGAGGACGAGGATGGTGTGTGCCTGGAAGTAGTGTCGTAGCTTCCTTGAGGCACGATAAGCACCAAGACAATCTTTTCTATGGCCGGGTACCTTGTTTCCGCGTCCTTAAAATGTGGCTCACGCAGTAGACGGGCTTCTGTACTCCTTCGACTTCTCGGACGAGCACCGAGCCAGCAGCATGATCGGACACCGCAAAGTACAGCAGCAGCTCGTCTCCCTCGAAAGGTCGGGTGAGCAGTGGAGGAGTTGCCAGGTGCACCTTGAGTTTCTCGAAAGCGTTCTGGCAATCCTTCGACCATTCGAACTTTAGGATTTTCCTCAGGGCTTTGAAGAACGGGAGACACTTTTCCCCGGACTTTGACATGAAGCGACTAAGGGCAGCCACTCTTCCCATGAGTCGCATGATCTCCACATTGCTCTTTGGCGTGGCCATGTTGAGGATGGCGCTGATCTTCTCCGGGTTAGCCTCAATTCCTCGGTGGGTGACCATGAACCCGAGAAATTTTCCGCTGGTGACCCCGAACGCGCACTTAGCGGGATTCAGCTTCATTTTGTATTTGCGGAGGATGTCGAATGTCTCGCCAAGATCTTTGGCGTGTTCGTCCGACGAGGTCGATTTGACGAGCATGTCATCGACGTAAACCTCCATGTTCCTTCCGATCTGCGGTTTGAACATTCTGTTGACCAGGCGCTGGTATGTAGCTCCGGCGTTTTTGAGGCCGAAGGGCATCACTTTGTAGCAGTATACCCCTCGGTCCGTTGTGAATGCGGTAATCTCTTTATCTGCCGGGTATATACAGATCTGCTTGTTGCCGGAGAAAGCGTCCATGAAGCTGAGCAATTCATGGCCTGCCGAGTTTTCGACAAGCTGATCTATCCGAGGGAGGGGATAGTTGTCTTTCGGGCATGCCTTGTTGAGATCTGTGAAGTCGACGCACATGCGCCACTTCCTACTTGCTTTTTCAACCATAACCACATTCACTAGCCATTTCGAGTAGGACACGTTTCGAATGAAGTTGGCTGCAAGCAACCTATCGACCTCGTCCTCGATCGCCTTTTGTTTGATCGGAGCGAAGCTTCGTTTCTTTTGCCTGAAGGGTCGGGACGTCGGTTCGACCCCGAGCTTGTATGAGATTACCTTGGGTCGATCCCGGGCATGTCGGCAGGCGCCCAGGCGAACACGTCCGAGTTTCCTTGGAGAAAGTGGATCAAGTCTTCGCGCTGGGCTCCCATTAAGAGGGATCCGATCTGAACAATTCGTTCATTGTTCCCCTCGATGAGGGGGACCTTTATTAGCGCCTCCACCGGGGCTCCTCGGATTTCTTTTTGTTCGTCACGAGTATCTAAGGACCCCTGGAAGTCACTCGCGCTTCCAAGGTCGTCGCTTCGCTCCTGGGAGGTAGATGTCGCTGTGAAGCAAATCTTGGCGATTTGCTGCTTCCCGTAGGCCCGGCCTATTCCCCTTGATCCAATGGAAACTTGATCGCGAGGTGGTAGGTCGAGATTTGGGCCCGGAGGGAGTTTAGCGTCGGACGTCCCAAGAGGATGTTGTAGGACGAGGGAATCCTGGCGACGATGAACTCCACCGGTACGGTTCTCGTACGGCCCGCCTCACCAATGTTAAGGAGGAGGGTAACCACTCCCTCTGCCGGGATGGAGTGGTTGGTAAACCCCGACAGAATGTGGGTGGTCGGCCTCAGGTCTGATGGGCCGAGCCCCATACGCAGGAAGCAGTCATAGAAAAGGATATCCGCTGAGCTTTCTGAGTCGACCAGTATCTTTTGGACCTCGTAGCGGTGGACCCGTGCTGTAATCATGAGGGAGTCATTGTGAGGCAAGGATATTTCGTGGAGGTCTTCGTCAGTGAAGGTGATGGGCTCGGCTGCTTTGTTTTTCTTCCGGGGCTGGTCGCTGGTTCCCTCGACCGGTAGGAGGCGGCGTATCTTGCCGGCTACATGCGCACCCCCCGAAGATACAACCATGATTTGGTCGATCGTTAACTCGCCGGGAGAGGGATGGTTTTCTTTCTCCCGGTCTGTCTGTCGCTTTTCCCGTAGGTACTTCGCTAGGTGGCCCGAGCGAATCAACTCCTCGATGTAGTCGCGGAGTTGTTTACAGTTCTTAGTCGGGTGTCCCTGCGACCTATGGAAGGCGCAGTACGGGCCTCGAGTCCGTTTGGCCACTCTATTGGTGACCGGAAGGAGCTTGAAGAATCGCTCGCCTTTCGCCTCCTCCAACAGCTCAGTCTGAGAGATGTTGAGCGGAGTATACTCCTGGAACTTCGGGGAGTATGGCTTTGGCCGGTCGACCTTCTCTTCTTTGCCCCTCTTCTTTTGGTCGGCCTGGTCGCCCCAGGGTAGGTTTGCATTTACCTCGGACTCGAGTTGGATTTCCCGCTCGGTCCAAGCTTTTACCTCGGCCATGGTCTTAGGTTGCGCCAATGCAAAGGAGCAGAGCCACTTCTTGTGCCTAAGACCCGACCTCAGAGCTGTGATCACAGTCTCGTCCCTATGTTCGAGAACCTCAAGAAGAGCGTTGTAGAAGCGAGTGATGTATCCTTTAAAGGATTCTTTGTCTCCGCTCTTTATAGTGAAGAGGTAATCGACGGTCCAATTTTGCCGTCTGTTCCTGACGAAATATCCGAGGAACTGGGCGGCCAGCTCATCAAAGGTAGAGATAGAGCGTGGCGTGAGTCCTCGGAACCAATCTCGTCCGGCCCAGATGAGAGTGGCGGGGAACGCTTGGCATTGGGGAACGTCGGAGTTGTCCTGGAAGCTCATGCCCGCAATAAACGCGTCCAGATGGTCTTTCGGGTCGGACTTCCCATCAAAGAGGGCCACTTTTAGAGGCTTGTTTCTGAATGAGACGCGGACAGCGAGCAGCTCTTCAGTGAAGGGCTTCGTATGCGAGTCGGCGACATACTTGGCCCCCTCGCTTGAAGGATGACCCTCCCGATGTATACCCTCGATTTTCTTTTCGAGAGCGTCGAGACGGTCGTGGTATCCCGAGGACTCGGCGTATTCGGAGTTATAGCCTTTCCCGCCGGCGGCTTGTGCCTAGCTGCGGCTCCGGTTCTATTCTATCAGGTTCCTCAGGTCCCCTGGCGAGGTCATTCTTGAGTCATCACGACGAGTGTCGTCTGCATGACCCCGTCGAAGGAGGGGGTGCTGGCCATGCCTGGGAGCAGGCGAGCTGACGGACACCTCCTCTGGAGGGACGGGAGCGCGATGGGCCTCGGGGCGGGGAGCTCTCTCACGATACCTCGGCGTGGAGCTGTGAGGCGCCCAACATGTTATTGAATCGGTCGCTGCGGAGGACCTGTGGCTGCCGGAGATAGCAAGACGCTGTTCAGTTGTGCCAGTGTGGGCAGTGTCATCTCCCCCTCTGTGGAGGTCGTGATCCCGAGGAAGGGGAACGGCGACCTGGGGGGCTTGTCCCGCCGTTTGGACGCGGACAAGGACATCCACAATGGACGTGAGCCTGTCGATCCGTGCAGAGAGGGCGTGAATGGCGTTAGGGGGAGGAATGGATCCGTCCGCGCCTCCGTTGTGGAGAGGGCGGCGGCTTGTGCTTGGATCGTCACGGTGATCACTCGCCATGAGTTCGAGATCAGAAGATCAACTTTCGATGAGTGGAATTTTCAGTTTCCTACAGACGGCGCCAACTGATGGAGGTTTGGATCTCGTTCAGATGTTGTCCTCCGTCGATCTGCGCGAGTGTTGATGAACGGCTGAGATTGATATTGAGGGTTGTCTTCCTAAGCATATGGATCTCAGTGGGCTTGATTCGAGGTGAAGCCGAGCTACCCGCAAAGAAGTCTCGGGGTGGTTGTACCACCGTGGACCCTCCGACGATCAAGTTAGCCGAGGTATTTGAGTAGAGTAGCGGTTTATTAGAATGAAATTGTGTTACTTGAGTCGTCTGGGAGAGGTTTTTTTATAGCGGTCGCCATGAGCTAGCTGACGCGAGATCTTCATCGGCCGTTACGCCTGCGTGAATGGCGGGATCCCCCCATTAATGACAAGTTGCGCTCGTTAATGGGAGATACGGCGGCGTGGAACGCGGGATCGTGGGGCGGCGGGTATTTCGCGTCTGGCGAGATACGCGAAGCCGTGGCGAAGATGCCTGTGACCTGCGTTCTAGGTTGCTCGGTGGAACCGGGGAGGCTTAGCTCGGCGGGAGGCCCAAGCAGGCGGGAGGCCGATGAAACTCGGTTCTGTGATAGCTCGGGGACGAGCTGGAAGGGCTGTGGAAGCTCAGCGCGTAGAGGAGCTCGGAGACGAGCCCGCGGTCATTTACAAGGTGTGCATAAGAGCGTTCAGGGGCCCATAGGAGGTCGGGCAACCCTCGGGACTATAGCCCGGAGAGAGTCTCCTACGCACAGTGCTTTCCCTGTTTGCGTGGGCCCCGGGACACGTCGTGTCATGATCTTGGGAGTTCCTGCTTATGAGCATCATCAAAATCAAAGAGCAGCCATCTCCCAATGATTTAACCATTAACCCAAACTTGAAAAACTAGAATTTTTGTTTATTTGTTGCATTCAGCTTTATTGACTGACAATTAACCCCTTAGCATATAAACATCACTTTGGTTAGAGTTAACTAACTACATAGTGTAAGTTGTCTAAGGTTTTTCCTTCAGCAATATCCATCCTTAGATACCCCCGATGCATGTAGATGGAGTATTGATTTTTGAAATGTTCAATTCTCAGGTAATCGAAAATGATTTATTCAATGTTCTACGAGAAATACATGGGGAGAAGTTTGATTCCTTCATCTTAGAGAAGGTGCATCCTGTAGCTGGAGACATTTCGCGTGAGAATTTAGGAATTGATAATGTTCGTCTCGTGCAAGAATTGTGGAATAGTGTAGACATTGTTGTCAATGTTGCAGCTACCACCAGATTTTTTGAGAGGTAAAGATACTACTATCTAGAAATTTATTTGAGGATAAAACCGTAACACCTTACAAGGATGAATCTTACTGCCGACATTATATGCTCCCCCCTTCCCCCTTTCTATGTTTGCAGGTATGATGTGGCTTTGGGGACAAATGTTTTGGGTGCCAAGCATGCACTTGAGTTTGGGAGAAGATGTATAAAGCTAGAAATGCTTCTCCATGTTTCTACTGGTGAGTTAAGGTCAATTGAATTTCTATTTTCATTTCAGTCTAAAACAAAAAGATCGACAAGATTAGCAGCACCCTGATGCCTGGCAAAGTTGGTAAAGGCTTGAAGTGGATCGTGACAAGTCCACTCATGTCCGGACTGTGTTGTTTCGTTTAGATGAAAAAACTGTGATAACAAAATTAACGTATGCATGATGCTTACTGTTTCAGTGCTATGAGTATGCAAATCTTATCCATCACGTTCTTTTCTCATGTTAGCCTATGTAGTTGGCATCCAAAAGGGGCTTATATTTGAGAAGTTATTTCAAGACGGCGAAACACTGAAAGAGGGAAACACATTAGACATAGAGGTTGAGTTGAGATTGGTAGAAGAAAGGAAGAGGGAACTCCATTCCATGACATCGAAGGACACTGAACAAAAAACGATGAAAGAAATGGGTCTTCAAAGGTTAGACACGATCCCTTCTATCAAATAATTATTTTGTTTGCATGTGGTTATTTTGATTTATTCTAAGCCTATCAGAAGGGGATTGACACTTCGTTCAGGTTTTCTTGATTCTATTTCATGGTTGAATGACCCGACTTTATATATTTAAATAAATAAACGGATTGTAGTTGTTTGACAAGTTGGGTTTAAATATGAAACTATGTAAATTTTACTTAATTAGCATACATTTTGAAATTAAATTTTCTTATTCATGCGTTCTTTATCTCATAGGGCTAGAACTTTTGGTTGGCCAAATACCTATGTTTTCACTAAGGCGATGGGGGAGATGTTGCTTTGCCACTCGAGAGGAAACTTGCCTCTGGTAATTGTGCGCCCAACAATTGTAACAAGCATCTATAAGGAACCATTGCCTGGTTGGATGGAAGGGAGTTCAAGGTGGTATTAAATGCAGATTAAGGAAGTAAATTTATTTTAACTTTATCTTAAATTATATTTATAAGATCGTTGTGTAATGTTTGCAGGACCGTTGACAGTTTCATAGAACCTTGTGCAAAGGGGAAGCTTTCAACCATCTTTGCTGATCCTGCAACTATTTTGGATGTGGTTAGTATAAGTTCATAGCACGGGCATTCCTGAACACAAACAAAACTGTATAAGCATTCCTGAACACAAACAAAACTGTATAGAGAAATGCTTTTTGCACTCACACGTATGCACACTCTACGAATGATATATGGTGGTATTTCTTGGATGCCACCACCTGCATATACGAGTCATACGAATACCATCGTCTTTTATGTGACTTTTGTGTCCAGTCAAGATTTTGTATGATTCATGCATATCTAATAATCCAGTCACGATTCCCATCCTATTACCATTTCTATAGAACAATACTTATGTAATCGAAAAATATATCCAACCATTGACTAAGACTTTAACATGGTATTGGAGCATCACCATATTTCAACCAGTCCTCATTCTTAACAATTTAAAAATAGATAAAAATGCCACAATTATTCAGCCTTTGCCGATAAGTAATGCTTTCACTGGAGGCCTTTCCAGGCGGCCCAAAACAACATGAGGGTGAGAGCAAAGAGAAAAGGTAGCTCCTAATTCAATGCTAATCCACAACCGATAAGCTTAAGCTTTTGGGTATTAGTTCTTGAGATGGTCTTGTAGATTGAAATCACAAACAACTTATATCAAGAGTAAACGATGCCCATACCAAGAACATAACGGGTTACAAATCGGGCATTAGACTTGCAAAGGATTGTTATATAGAAGTATATCTATCTACCCTTCCCCAAAACTTTTGATTTTTGGTGGAGTCGCTGGGATAATAAGATAAGTAGTTTAGATTAATTGATAACTTAAACCTTTGATCCCCTACAACTTTTCATCAGGTTCCTGGAGATTTCGTGGTGAATGCGATGATCGTTGCTATGATTGCTCATTCACAACAACAATCAATTTTCATCTATCAAATCTGCTCATCTAATAGAAATCCAATGACTTGCTCTACCTTGGTTCAAGCCTTTTACCGTTATTCCGACAAAATTCCAAAAAAAGGAAAGGACGGCAAAACAATTAAAAGGAAGAGGCTCTTTTTCTTGAAATCAGCACCTTTGATATGGGGATGTATATTTCTTCGTTACAGGGTGCCAAAGGAGGTCAGTATTTTGTTGCTCATCATTAACATTACCTAGAATGTAACTTTTACGATTTGAACCTTTATAGTTTGGGATATTAAATTTGGGATCATGAAGATGCTTATCATCCATTATGCAACACCAATAAATAAAGAACACCTTGCCAACTAATTTATCGATGCATTCATTTGAGAAAATTTAGTACAAATCAACCCAACTTTTCCATGATTCTATCTTCTTAACTCCATGTTGTTTAAATCTTTGAAGTTCGTGATTAGTCTATTAATAGATGTGTGTTTGTGCATGTGCATGTGCATGTGCATGTGCGAGCAATCGTTAGTAGTATATATAGATGATGACCTATTTCCATATGGTTTTCTTTTTTCTTGGTTTAGGTATTGCACTTGATGAACCTTGTATCCTGCCGCGCGTTCTCACCTCAGTATCAGAATCTGAATCGCAAATATAAACAGGTGGCGCGATTGTTTGATCTCTATGCACCATATTCCTTCTTCAAGGGGCGGTAAGATGGATTATATATAATTAATCTTATATCTAAGTGTCTGCTAATTTTACAAACTCATCAAAAACAAGCATCGCCATTTACAAAAAATCAACGTATTTAGTTAATGTGCTTCTGTTTGAAGGAAAATCTTCAACTACTCTCCGACCGATACTCTTGAACTTTGCTAGTGTTTACTGATTCTATTGTTAAACAGTCTATATACGCCAACAAAAGCAAGAGTTACCATTTTAAATGATGGAAAATATTTTAATGCCTTATAATTTTATATAAACTTTATGGTAATTCATTGTTAGAAATTATCATTTCAGTTCATGAAAATATTGCATTTACTTGATGTTATTTCAAAGTAATAGCATATGTGGGATATTTTGAATGCCTCTGGTTTTCTTTATTTCTTCCCCCCACCCACCCCCCCTTCCGAATTGTGGCTAGTTTCTCACACTTGGCCAAGGCGATAACTTTGGGAGGAAAACAAAACCTTTTGGTATAAAAGAATTTTTAAAAATATAAAAAAAATAAGGTGATTCTCAAATGGTTTTTATTTCACCAAACATTCAATTTTTGCCTACATGTATTTTACATCGATGTTCTTTCCTCTAAAGCCAACCTTTCAACTAGAAAGAATATGTCAAATAATAATTTCTCTAATCCTGTTCTTTCGTCTGATATATAGATTTGACGACACCAACTTGGAGAAGTTAAGGATCGGAATGGAAAAGAACAGTGATGAAGCGATGCTGTTCAACTTCAACTGCAAGAATATCGATTGGATTGACTACTTTAGTAACATTCACATCCCTGGTCTCCTCAAATATGTGTCCTAGAAATAATCTAACTCCAAAAGAGAGGTATCCTCAATGATTGCATGCAATTTTGAGTTATAACCTCTCTGAGAGTTAGAAGTGTCTCTGTGTTTCTTAAACAAGGAGTGTATAAGGAATGTTTATGTGTTATGAATTGCTTGTGTAATTTGTGTAATCTTGAAAAGGCTTGGACTTAATAAGCGTGTTATGGATTCATTAGCATTGATTATTGTATACACACTTGTTTACAAACAAAAGAAAAATGTAAAGATGGTGCATATATACCGGCACTTGATCTAGATCTCACAGCATCTCGCTGTTCATTTTATCCTTGTCGCCAGTGGACAGTTAAAATGTAGGACAACTCTACAAAACTCCATATGTTTCAATAATCTGAAGCTCATGATAAGTGATTAACATACAACTGCTTTAGCATGAACATGTGCTAGCATTAACTAATAGTTGATGCAGATGCCGAGCTATCTCATTATGGTTCTCTCCTTTTTGGTATAGGTGTTGCGCTCGATGAATCTTGTATCTTGACAAGCATTCTCACATCAGAACCAGAATCGGAATTGCTTGCTTAAGGTTTGCTTGTTAGTATTCTACTTAATGTTTGCTTGTTAGTCACTTTGATTGTTTCATTTTTAGCTTGGAGGAGGTAGTTGGAGCTTGCTTTAAAAAAAACAAACAGGAGTGAGTTTGGTTGCGGTGACATGTACCTTAAGTTTTTGACAGATTAGCTTAATAGTGTCTCTCCCTATATAAAATGAGTGTATACGGTTTGCTTGTGAAAGTTTGTGTCATGAGAGAGTGTGAACTTGAAAAGGCTAGTTATATTGATTGGATGTTTCTATAGCATATAAGCTGATGGAGGACCATCAATTGAGTATTAAGTTCGTTTCTTAACAAGGATTAATGGAATTCAGGGACCATGGTCAATTATGTGCCAAAGATGAAATCCTGATGTGCTTTTTATTAAGTGTTAGGCAGTTTTCTAATGTTTTGTGGTGTTTTCTTATGTTTACTTGTGAAGTTTGGATTTCTAGAAGTCTTAGTGATTGTGGTTGTTGTGGAATGCCAATAGGCAGGCCCTTGCTATCATGTAAAAGCCTATTTATAGGCGAGGTTTGCAAAGATAAAAAGGGATTAGACTATGATATATTATTGAATAAAGTTTGCTCGATCGGCTGCGGTCGAACCCCTATCTAGCTGCGGTTGGATCTATTTTCGGCCGCGATCGGGTCTTTAATTGGCTGTGGTCAATCCTTGGGCTACTGCGGCAATCTTCAGAGTCTCACCGCTCCACTGACATCATTATTTCAATTCTTTCAAGTCATCATCTTCAACATCATCACTTCATCGACTTCCCTATTTGCTGCCAACAATGACGACTACATACCTTCATCCAACACCAACACGATCACCTGAAATACTTTCTGTTTATCACTCCTTATCAGCTCAGAGCCTTTGGGGACCGATTGATATTGCTCCAGCCTCTGTTCAGCGATCGAACAACCCCTGTTTCAGTTCCACATCCATCCAGGAAAGCAGCGGAGACCTTGTGCTGTCCCTGTTTCAGCAGTTCATCATATCCTTGTGGGAGTAAGAGCAAACCTAAAGACAATTTTGAGTCGACTATTTAAAATACGATCCAGGATTCCCTATGAAGGTTGTGTAGGATAATTACACACTCCTCTAGGCCTACCGCTTATTGGCATTGAATCAAATGCTTTAAAACTCTGATATTCTATTGCGATGTACACTCTTAAAGTTTATATAGTTTAGTAAACACAATTTTATCGATTTTGGATCCTCCTGTGTTTTGGTCATATAGATTAGGTCTTGCTTGTATTATTTTTAACTGTATACACATCATAGCTTGCTTGCGTTTTAATATTGTGCATTCACACACATTTCGTTAATCTTTATTATTCCATCATGTGCCGTAAGGTTATGCCTTTTTAATGTTCTGGCATAAATAGTTTGCGTTTAATTTGGATAAATTACATAAAATGCTATTGACCTTTTCCGCTTTTTACCAATGACCATATATATAAACTTGAAAAATTGCATTAAACTCTTTAATTTTTTTAAAAGTGTAAACACACCATTCAAAACTTGCTACTAGACATCGTGCCAATGGTATTATTAGTAATTAATAAAGTTTAATGGCGTTTAAAGAAAAATTTGCTTCTATGGTGGCATCTCTTGAATATAGAGACATCAAGCATTATGAAGCTCATTCTCTTCGCATATAATATATTATTTTCCTGGAAGAGTAGAACGAATTTATGGTATAATTGCGAGTTACCTTTACTATTTGGTATTTCTTTTTCTTTGAATTTTTTTGAATTCTTTTTAATTTCTGAAAGTTTATGGCTTTTCTATAACATTTGTTCTAAGAATCTAGCTGCATTATCCTGGATCGGTTTCTCTTATAAAGAGACAAAAATCATATCTCTAACCATGGAAAAATGTGTAACTTACCAACCTGCTAACTTCCACTCCATTATTTGGTATCATGGAATTTTTCACAGAGAGAGAGAGAGAGAGAGAGAGAGAGAGGAGTGCAAGCTCATTGTTTGCCGCACACAAAACTATTGCTTGACTTCAACCAGAAGCTGTATGTATTACAATTTATTGTCACCAAGAATTCCTATTTCTTGTGTGTTTAAATAGAGTTGATCAGTAGTGAGATGAAAATTTTATTTCTTCCCATATGGTCAAATCCTTGTAGTACTACCATATTTCTTATTGGATATAGGATATCCAATACATGCATCTTGTATCTTTTTAGAGGCCTGATAGCCTACGTGGATTCTACAACATGAATAGAAAAAGTACTACTCATAGGTAAAATATTCCTCGTATTCTTTAGGTTCTATTGGAAGAAAAAGTAAGTGATAAGAAAGTATAAATAGTTAGCAAACCAAAGAATTTACATTTTAAAACAAGTATTTTCTTTTCACTTTTCACATAAAAAGTGTCTATTTTGAAGAAAGAAAATTAAAATGAAAGTTGAGTTGAAAGATAACGAGGCACACATTTTCTATTTAATAGGAAAAATTATAAAATACAATCAGCCAATGGAGTTTGGGGGGAATATTTTAGAGCAGATGAAGAATAAAAGCATTCTCATCACTGGCTCGACTGGATGTCTTGGAAAGAGCTAGCAGGTGGACTTTTGTTGCCAATATTGAGTTTGGAAATTGTTGCATATATTGTTAAATTAATTTTGTGTTTATATATGATATAATTGCATGTTTAGAGCCAAAACCAATGAAGAAGCTCTACCTCATTGTTAGAGTCAAAACCAGTAATATGTTGTTAATATTGTTAAACTAATTTTAGATCAGTGACTATATTGATGCATTGTTTTTTTTGTGTGTTCAAATTTAAAGTTTTTGTGGAGAAAGTGCAAAGGGTTCAACCTCAGGTGAAGAAGCTCTACCTCATCGTTAGAGCAAAAAACAATGAAGAAGCCATGCAACGTGTTAAGGACAAGGTTAATTTTACTCCTTCCATGCATTTCTTCTTTTGATTGACATACAATTTCACTATTTATGTGTCACGAATAGAATAAACCAATGAATGTCAATTGCAAATATGTACTGAATAATTTCTGTCATGAGAGGAAAAAATATGAATTGTGAGTATATGTGTGGAACTCACATAACTTAGCGAAAGCCAAAAATTGCATCCAAGTATAATTTTTATCCTGAAATCTATTTCAGAACCAATTTTTAAAAACGGCAAAAAAGAAAGAAAGACATGATATATGTTCTTCTTAAGGCCATGGATTTATTTTGTCCAACTTGACCTTTTCCAATTTATTCATTTATATAATAAAATTGGGTTTTCATGTAGAATTTGATGGGGTTGAGATCCCAGCCTCAGGGTGAGTCCCAACCTCATTAAACCTTCTCCTTTCGTTTTCCACCGACTGCACCTACATCGGACTCTTTAATGTATATATCTATTTTAGTTTTGTTGGAGGGAAGGGACTGCAAGGTACTGTTTATTGCAAATTTGGGAAATGGAAATTGATGATGCTCGGTATTGGCGACCTCTAAGATCACAACACGTTGCAGATGACGTGTCCCAGAACACAGAATAAGGGGCCCACAGGGGCCGACCAGGCCATCCGTGTACCCGACCCGCAAGCTCTAGGTGGCTCTCCTCAGAGCCCCCTGAGACTGACCTCCTCGGCCTCTCAGCTTGCCCCGGGTTGCCAATGGTCCAAGACTCCTCGGCCTTCTTGCTCGCCTCCGAGCTCCCCGGCCGAGGCTATCTTCCTCGGTCCCTCCGACCGACCAACTCCACCTCTCGCGGGCGTAACCACCGCTCCGCGAATCTCGCCATGCGCAGATTTTCCGCCAGCAACATCCCACGTTCCACGCCATCACGATCCCCATTAATGGACGATCCGCTCTTTACGCAGGCGTGATGTCGGGAGCGTAACTGCCGGCGAGACCTTCGCGCCTGCTGCTTCATGTTGCCGCCACTATATAAACCCCCATCACAGAGGGGTCAAGTAAGCCATTTTTTTATTCCACTTAGCCGTTACTTTGCTCGGGTCTAGTGTTAACTTGATCGTCGGAGGGTCCTCGGTGGTACCAAACCATCCCGGGACTTCTTTGCAGGTACTCGGCGCTAAACTCCTCAAATCACCAATCTTCTCAAACCCATTGAGACCCACACGCAACAGGAGATCACCTCCAAAATCTACTTGGAGATCGACGGAAGACAACATCTGACGGAGACCCGAAAAGGACTTCCATCAGTTGGCGCCGTCTGTGGGAAACTAACTCCACAAAACATAAAGTTGGCCTTCCGATCTCCATACACATGGCAAGCGATCACCCTGAAGATCTAGGTACCAGCCGCCGCTTTCCTCTCACCGGAGGCTCGTACGAGCCCCCTCCGACGACCATCATCAACGCCCTCGCCAGTCGAATAGATCGGCTACAGTCCCTCGTGGAGGCGCTCATCCGCGTCCAAACAGCCGGACCTGGGCCCCAGGTCGCCGCTCCTCCGCCTCCAGAAGGCTCTGCCCTCGTCGGCACGGCTGACCACCGGCAGGCGACCCCCAGCCACAGATCTCATGGGCCGATACTCCCTGAGGCCCGTTGGGCGTCCCAAGGCTCCACCCCGAGATCCACCGCCAGAGCGCCTCGCCTCAAGCCTCCGCGCGATCCTTACCCCCCTGAGGAGATGTCGGTCACCTCGCCTGTCCACAGGCATGATCGACACCCCCTCCCTCGACGAGGTCACACGGAAGGGGCTCGCCACGACGGCTCGAGGGCCACCTCGTCCGGGGATCTGAGGAACCTCATCGAGAGGAACCGGGGCCGCGCCCAGACGCAGGTCTCCCTCAGAAGAAGCCAGGGATCGCCAGGAGCCGAATCCTCTGGATACCACGGCCGTCTCGACGCCCTCGAGAAGAAGATCGAGGGCATGCGCCGGGAAGGACACCTCTCAAGCGACGGGGCTAAGTACGCCGCCGACTCGCTCACCAAGCCGTTTACCGAGGAACTGCTCGCTATCCACGTCTCCTCGCGCAACAAGCCCCCGAAGGTCTCTCTGTTCGACGGGAAAACCGAGCCGAAAGACCATCTGGACGCTTTCAACGCGGGGATGAGCTTCTAGGACCATTCTGACGCAGTCCAGTGCAGGGCCTTCCCAGCTACCCTCACCCGCTCTGGTCAGGACTGGTTCCGAAGACTCGAGCCTCGCTCAATCTCGACCTTTGACGAGCTGGTTACTCAGTTCCTCGGTCATTTCGTCGGGAACCGTCGTCAGAGGCGCACGGTCGACTACCTCTTCACAATTAAGAGCGGGGACAAAAAGACGTTCAAAGCTTACATCTCCCTCTTCTACAATGCCCTCCTTGAGGTCCCCGAGCACCGGGACGAGACCGTCATTACGGCGCTCAGATATGGTCTTAGGCACAAAGAGTGGTTGTGCTCCTTTGCGTTGGCGCAACCAAAGACCATGGCCGAAGTCAAGGCGTGGACCGAGCGCGAGATTCAACTGGAGTCCGAGGTGAACGCGAACCTTCCTCGAGCAGAACGGCCCGACCAGAAGAAGAGGGCCCGGGAAGAAAGGCCGGAGCGTCAGCAGCCCTATCATCCGAAGTTCCAGGAGTATACCCCACTCAACGTCTCCCTCGCAGTGTTGCTAGAGGAGGCCCAGAACGAGAGGTTCTTCAAGTTCCCTCCAATCCCGCGCCAGGCCGTGAAGCGAACTCAGGGCCCTTACCGTGCCTTCCACCGGACACTGGGCCACGCCACGGAGGATTGTAAGCAACTCTGGGACTACATCGAAGAGCTCATCCGATCGGGGCATCTCGCCGCCTACTTGAGGGACAAACGGCAGGCCGACCGCCAGCAGGAGCAGCGTCACCCTCCCGCTGAGCTGAACATCGGCCAGATCATGCTCGTTTCGGCAGACGACCAGCACGGAACTCAGGTAGCCCTGTACCCGGTTCCAAGCACGGAGGCCAACGAGCCTCCAGGGAGCTCGGGCCGAGCTAATAAGGTCATCTACTAACATGCACTTTTCTTTTAAGGCAATGTAAACTCTTCCTAGGGTCTGTTGTTAATTTAATAAAGATCAATAAAACATTGCGAAAAAGAAGGAAAAATCTTGTTTATTCAAAAGGTATTATGGGCTCCTCAGCCATACATGCAAAAAGAAAAAAGAAAATTACAACAGCGGGGGGAGGGGGTGCAGAGAGCACTGCTCATGGTACTCGGTGAAGATCTCCGCCAACCGATGCCTCGCGAGATCCATCCTCTGCCTTCGATTCCCACCGCGCGCGTTGATCCCGAGCCTCAGTTAGTAGCACTCACGGACGAGTGCCTCTGAGCGAGCCAGCCGGTTCGCGGAGATCAGGCCGAAGCGCCTCAGGGACCGCAGCTTACCCATGGCCTCATCATAGAGCTATTCGGACAAGGGGTTGTAAAGCTCCGGCGACGCCCTCCAGATGGAGTACATCAGCAGTTGCAACAGGGAGGAGCGCCGGGGGAGAAACCGGCCGAAGTGGTCTTCGATGCTCCTATAGACCAACTGCACCGTGTCCTCAGTGCAGTTCTGGTCATAAAGGTACACATCTTCGAAGTGAATGATTTCGGAGATGGTGAAGGGGAAGTCCTGCATTCTCAATGATCTGTATACGAAGGAAGGAAGAACCAGCACTCCTTCAGCCTTATATAGCCCACTGCGCCCCAATGGAGCTCAATAGTCGCCCGCTTCAGCCCCAAAAGTCGCTGCCACGCGGCATATCATCGAGCCTTCTTTGGCGGAATCGAAACGACGCGACTCTAGCGCTTCGCCTCCCCCGGCATTCAATGCGCATGCTGCACGCACGGTAGCCGCGACCGTTCCTGTTCTCCATACATGCAACGGGATGGTCGGGCAAAACCTCATGAAGAATTAGCCGAGCGGCTACCCTGCTCGGCTATACCTGGCCGGTAGCTTCCCTACTCGCAACGCTAGGGATCAAAAACCCTCGCCAAGAGGCAGCCGCGCAGCTTCACTGCCCGATTATCCTTAGCGGGCCTTCTACGGCCCCTCCAACGCTAAGGATCCAAGCCCTCCTTAGAGGCAACTCAGCAGCTTCCCTGCTCGGCTATCCCTAGCCGGTGGCTTCCCTACTCGCAGTGCTAGGGATCAAAAGCCTTCGCCAAGAGGCAGTCGCGCAGCTTCACTGCCCGGTTATCCTTAGCAGGCCTCCTATGACCCCTCCAACGCTGAGGATCCAAGCCCTCCTTAGAGGCAGCTCAGCAGCTTCCCTGCTCAGCTATCCCCGGCTGGTAGCTTCCTACTATAACCGACAGGGATCGAAAGCCTTCCCAGAGGCAGTCGAGCCTGAGGATCCCTCGCTCGGCTATCCTTCAGGATAAAAGCCCTCGCCAAAAGGCACCGGGCAGTAACCCTGCCCGGCTAAGGGTCCTTGGTAGGCTTCTTACAGCCCCTCCCACGCTAAGGACCAAAGTCCTCCCAGAGGCAGTCGAGTCCTTGCTCGGCTATCCCCGGCTGCTAGCTTCTTACCACAACCAACAGGGATCAAAGTCCTCGCCAAGAGGCATTGGGCAGTAACCCTGCTCGGTCCCCGTCCTGAAGGATCAAAGCTCTCGCAAGAGGCAACCTAGCAGCTACCCTACTCGGTCATCTCCGGCTGGTAGCTCCCTACCCATGACGCCAGGGATCGAAGCCCTCGCAAGAGGCACCCGAGCGGCTACCCCTCTCCTTCATCCCAGGCTGGTAGTTGCCTACCCACGACGCCAGAGATCAAAGCCCTCGTCAAGAGGCGACCGTGCAGCTTCACTGCCCGGTCATCCTTAGTGGGCTTCTTACAGCCCCTCCAATACTAAGGATCAAAGCCCTCGCAAGAGGCAACCGAACAGCTACCCTGCTCGGTCATCGCCGGCCGGTAGCTTCCTACCCATGACGCCAGGGGTCGAAGCCCTCACAAGAGGCATCTGAGCGACTGCCCCGCTCGGTCATCCCAGGCTGGTAGTTGCCTACCCACAACGCCAGAGATCAAAACCCTCGCCAAAAGACGACCGCGCAGCTTCACTGCCCGGTCATCCTTAGTGGGCTTCTTACAGCTCCTCCAACACTAAGGATCAAAGCCCTCGCGAGAGGCAACCGAGTAGCTACCCTGCTCGGTCATCTCCGGTCGGTAGCTCCCTACCCATGACGCTAGGGGTCGAAGCCCTCACAAGAGGCATCTGAGCGATTGCCCCGCTCGGTCATCCCAGGCTGGTAGTTGCCTACTTACGACGCCAGAGTTCAAAGCCCTCGCCAAGAGGCGACCGTGCAGCTTCACTGTCCGGTCATACTTAGTGGGCTTCTTACAGCCCCTCCAGCGCTAAGGACTCAAAGTCCTCTCAGAGGCAGTCGAGCCCGACCCTCGCTCGACCATCCCCGGCTAGTGGTCGTTGCTCGCATTGCTAGAAGTCAAAAGATGGCGCCCACCATGGGGCCACCGAGCAGCTTCCCATTCATGCTCGGCACAAATATGGCGAACAGCCCTCTGCCCGTCACATGTAGAGGATCCGAGGCCCCAATAAGGGGCATCAAGTCTATCTAAGTCTAAACGATCCCCCTCGACTTCGGAGCCCATGGGGATGCCTCCTCGGCAGCGCTCGGCAAGTGATCGAAATCAACTCGACGAACGATCGCTAGACAGATGGCCAACCTGACATGGAAACACAACGGTGCAAGCAAAGATATTTTTCAAGCATTCTTCACAAACAGATGATAAAATGTGAATCGATGAAACCAAAGAAAAAGTTTTATTACTATCAAAGACAAAGGCTTTACAAAAGGTATTTTTGGGCCCCCCGGCCTTACAAAATGCCAGGAGGCTTACAAAATGCCCGGAGGCTTATAAGAATTCCAAAAACAAAAAATAAAAGGAGGAAGACGGGGGCTTTAGGCCTCAGGGCCAGGTGCGACCTCGGGGTCCTCGACGACCACCACGTGACGCGCAGGGTCCTCGGCGGCTTTCTCGTCGGGAATCTCTTCCCCCTGCTCATCGGCGTCCACGAGGGGGTATTTGGCCCGGAGGTCTTCATTGGCGAACCCCGGCATCCGGGCCTTAATGGCGTCAAGGGCCTCGTGCCAGATGCGGGTCGTGGCCACGACCAGGTCATCATAGAAGTCTTTCGACTTCTTGTAGCCCTCCACCGCTTTCTCCGCCGAGAGGTCGGCCCATTTCGCCGCTTTCAGGTCGGCCGACTTAGCCGTCTCGGCCGCCGCCCCCAGCTCCTTCCGGAGGATCTTCACCGTCTTCTTCAGGTTGCCGGCGAGCACCTGAGCGTCCCCAAACTTGGCCTCGGCAGTCACGGCGGCCTCGCGGTACCGGGCTACCTCCCGTTTCCCGGCCTCCACCTCGCCTTTCAAGGCGGCAACCCTCGCCGTCACCGCTTCCAGCTCCCGCTTGGAGCTCTCTTCCAGCAAGGCGAGCTGGCCCGCAGCCTTCATTGCCGGGGCTACCACCTCAGCCTCCATGCGCAAGGCGAGGGCAACGTGCTGGAGAACCTGAGCTCTAGGAAAGAGATCAGAAAGATGAAGGAGGCACCGAATCTCACAAAGAACCAAACACTTACCTGCACGGACTCCTGGACGATGGACACCAGCTGAGCCTGAAGGTCTCCCTCGGGACTCTACCCTCGGTCGATGCCTCTATTTCATGCAGAAAGCTATCCACAACGGATAGCCCCGATGGCACTGCGAACCGGAGGCCCCCTTCCTCCACCATGATCGGCGAGGACCGGCCCCGGGAAGATCTCTGGGAGCTCCTTTTGAGCGGCTCCGGGGGAGAGCCGATCTCCTCCTCCGATACCGGGTCCTCCAGAACCAGGGCCCGCTTTCGGCCCGACACTCTGCTGGGACCCGGGACGGGATCCGCCCCTGAACGCTCGCGGGACACAACCACCGGAGAAAGAGGAGCCGGGGCAGGCTTCGCGCGAGAAGAGCTGGCGCCCCAGCCTTTGTAACCTTCCTCGGCTGGCGCATGGAGGCTTTGAGCGAGTCGAAGTCCATGGGTCCTGCACAAAATAAATGCAAAGAAGTCAGCAACACAAGCAATACGCAAGCCAAAAAGCAAGCCTAACTTACCGACGAACTCAACGGGACTGAGCCCGACCCAACTCAGGACCCTCTCAGACAGCAGCACGTCGGATCGGGGAATGGGCTCCCACGATGCAACTCTCACCGCGGCGGGGTCATTGGATTGGTTCCCCGGCAAGCATTTTTCTCTCGACCACTTTGTAGGCACGGGCCAGTCCTCGCCCTCGGGAGGAGAAACAAAGAAAAATTTCTTCTTCCAATCATGAATGGAAGAGGGCAGGGCTACGACCCCTGTCCCGGCAGCGCCCCCCGGCTGCTTTCTAAAAAAGAGATAGACCCACCTCGGGTCGCCCGCTCGACCACCAGGGTGATTTTTGAAGACGAGAGAAGAATCGAGGAGGGAGAGGCTGAAGGGAACCGCCTGTAAGTTCAGGCGGATCAGGAACTCGAGGAGGATCCTCCACAAGTTCGGCACTAACTGGCCAGGGGCCAAACCGAAAAAGTTCAGCGCTGCGACGACCTCGGGAGAGAAGGGCAGGCGCATTCCGCCCCAAAAAGCTTCCAAATACAGGGCGATCTCCCTGCCCCGTACTTGGTCCGTCCTCTCTCCCTCATTGGCCAGTCGGAGCGTGTAACGCGAGGGGATGTGGAAGCGAGCCCGAGCATTGGCGAGCTCGTCCTCATGCTTCACCTAACACGAGGTGCCGGGGGCTGCATCTGCCGCCCCCTCCCTAGGGGCTGCCCCCGCCGCACGGTCCCGGGGAAAAGATCCGACCCCTGCTCTCCGGGGGGACTCAGACACAACTAAAGGGTCCCTAGAACCTACTCCTACAACATTTACTGACTCTATAAAGGAAGACATCTAACCTTGAGAAAATGGATTCTCGGGAAATGAAAGCAGGAGAAAGAAGACGAGCGCCGAGCAACCAGGACTTAGAAGCGGGAAATATGAAGGAGCAGGGGCCCAGGGACGGGCCCCATCCCTATTTATTGCTGCAAGCGACCTCATCCAACGGCACCCGTCATCTCCCGCCAAAACGCCTCCTCGTGTCCAGCGGCTCCGATCACTCCACGTGTCGTTCCCGTACTGGGTCGCATCCCATCAGACGCCGCAGGCCTGCATGCGTCGCGTCGGCCAACCGACGCTTGACACGTGGACCGTCGCTTCAGTGGCAGGGTGCACGAATCGGCGCACCTTCTTTAAATACAGAGATCTCGCCCTGATTCGCTGACATAAAAGACAGCTGACAGCCCGGGGGCACGTCCCGACGAAACCTTAGGAGGGAGCTCACCCCAGACGGCCCGGCAGTCCACTCCTGACCCGACCATCTAGATGGTCGGGACAAGAGTGGAGGGCTAATGATGATGCTCGGTATTGGCGACCTCTAAGATCACAGCACGTGGCAGATGACGTGTCCCAGAACTCAGAAGAAAGGGCCCGCAGGGGCCGACCGGGCCATCCGTGTACCCGACCCGCAAGCTCTAGGTGGCTCTCCTCAGAGCCCCCTTGAGACCGACCTCCTCGGTCTCTCAGCTCGCCCCGGGCTGCCACTGGTCCAAGACTCCTCGGCCCTCTTGCTCGCCTTCGAGCTCCCCGGCCGAGGCTATCTTCTTCGGTCCCTCCGACCGACCAACTCCACCTATCGCGGGCGTAACCACCGCTCCGCGAATCTCGCCATGCGTTGATTCTCCGCCAGCAACATCCCACGTTCCACGCCATCACGATCCCCATTAATGGGTGATCCGCTCTTTACGCAGGCGTGACGTCGGGAGCGTAACTGCCGGCGAGACTTTCGCGGCGGCTGCTGCGTGCTGCCGCCACTATATAAACCCCCATCACAGAGGGGTCAAGTAAGCCATTTTTTTATTCCACTTAGCCATTACTCTGCTCGGGTCTAGTGTTAACTTGATCGTCGGAGGGTCCTCGGTGGTACCAAACCATCCCGGGACTTCTTTGCAGGTACTCGGCGCTAAACTCCTCAAATCACCAATCTCCTCAAACCCATTGAGACCCACACGCAACAGGAGATCACCTCCAAAATCCACCGGGAGTTCGACGGAAGACAACATCTGACGGAGATCCGAAAAGGACTTCCATCAGAAATATTTTGAGACTAAGCATATTACCCAATTTTCTATCTTAGCATTTGTTTGTTTGATGGTTTGTAGGACCGTTGATAGTTTTACAGAACCAGTGGCTAGGGAAAAGCTTTCAACCATCTTTGGAGATCCTGCGACGATTTTGGACGTGGTAAGTTTAAGCTAGTAGCAGTGTGCATTCCCGACCAAATACAATACTGGGCAGAAAAATGCTTTACTTCTTCACTTGCATGCACGCTAAGAGTGTCCTATTACCATTTTCATAAAAGTTACATATGCGATGAAAAAATATTATATGATATCTAGAGCCCTAGATAATGTAAGAATATCAAAATATATCTGTCAATCCTCCCCAAAACTTCGAAATTGTGGGGTAGAAACATACTTTAACATGGTATCAGAGCACGAGCGAGTTTCAATAGGTCCTTATTTTACAATTTTAAAAAAATTTAATACCCCTATTTATTTTGCCTTTGCAAATAAGTAATGTTTTCGCCTTAGGACTTTCCATGTAGCCCAACGCAGCATGAAACGGAGTGCGAAGAGAAAAGTAGCTTTTAATACGTTGCTAATCTTTAACCCATAAGCGTAAGCATCAGGGTAAATTGTTTCTTGAAATGGTATTGGAGCTTGCAATCCAAAGTTTAAAGATGCCCAACCCAAGAAAATAACAGATTACATAATGGGTATGAAACTTGCAGGGAAATGCAAGTATAAAAGCATTTCTATCAAACCCTCGACCAAAAAATAATCTGAGTTTTGATGTAGTGGCTGGGATATTTAGATGGTTTCAAAGCCACACAGGTTGTTAACTTAAATAGACGACTTAAAACTTTTATGCCATTATCTTTTTCTACAGATTCATGGAGACTTCATGGTGATGAATGCAACGATCGTTGCTATGACTGCTCACTCACAAGAGCAATCCATATTCGTCTACGACATCAGCTCTTCTGTTAGAAATCCAATGGCGTCCTCTACCTTGCTTCAAGCCTTTTACCTTGCTTCAAGCCTTTTACCGTTATTCCGACAAGAATCCAGTTAAAGAAAAGGATGGCAAAATAATAAACAGGAAAAAGATTTACTTCTTCAAAGCAGCACCTGTGTTACGGGGATATATATTTGTTTGTTGCAGGTTGCCATCAGAGGTCGGTACCCGGTATTTTGTTCAAGTTCTACATCGTCAACAGTACCTAAAAAGCTTTTCGGTTTCGACTATTCAATAATAAAAACATCCATCTCAACTTATTTATTGATGTACAAATCAACACAAGCTTTCCATAATTCATATCTTCTACATGTTTCGGTATTTTTAAGTCATGATATGTGAAATAACAGATGTGTGCAAAAAGCGTGTGCATGTGCAAGCATTTACTAGCAGTATATATAGATGATGAACTATTTCCTTACGGCTTTCATCTTTAGGTGTTGCACTTGATGAATCTTGTATTTGGCCAAGCATTCTCGCATCAATATCAGAAGCTGAATCGTAAATATAAAATTTTCATGCGATTGTGTGATCTCTATGCGCCATATGCTCTCTTCAAGGGGCGGTATGATAAATTATCTCTTAGCTAATATTCTAAGTATACTCATCAGAACAAGCACTGCCCTTTGAAAAATTATTAAAATATTTTGTCAGATTATTTCAGTGGAAATCTAAAGGCTAAAAAGGTGAAATTTGCTTCCAAATCTTATGGACCTAGGCTTCTAGCCTATAATATCTGGAAAAAATACTATGGACTTTTTTACTCGTTAGATTTGCATTTGGATGCAAGTTAGCGATTACGAAGAGTTCTCATTTTTTGTTTATGCAATATTTTGTTCATTATACTTCTTTTTATAGTCTAGTATATGCATGTCCAAATGGTTTTATCTCATCACTTCCCAATTATAAAAACAAGATTCTTAAGTGTTATTAAACATAAATGATTTCTCTTCAAATCTTCACCAATCATTCAATTTTGGGTAAATTGTCAAAAAAACCCAGGCAAGTTTTTCCACTGTCAAAAAACCTGGCCTCGAAACGGTTGACAAAAATCCCTAGAAAAAGTTTTCAGTTGTAAAATAAAAACCCTGCCTGCGGTATCTGTATAGTTTTCTACTATATCTAATTTTTATACGATATATATGTAGTTGCTTGCGATATGTATAAGCAAATTAGATATAGCATGCAACTATACAAACGCTGCAAGAAAATTTTCTAGGGTTTTTTTGATAATTGCTTCGTGGCCAGAGCTTTTTGTCAGCGGTAAAACTTGCCATGTGAATTTTGACAATTTACCCTTTAATTTTTAAGTCCATGTTTGTTACACGCCAATTATCATCTTTCTACTTCCAATGGTGCGACTACAAAGCATATATCAAACAATGGTTATTATAGCGCAAGTGATTTTACTTTCTGTTGATATATAGATTTGATGACACCAACTTGGAGAGGTTAAGGATCACAATGCAAATTAATAGCGATGAAGCGATTATGTTCAATTTCGATTCCAAGCATGTCGATTGGATCGACTACTTCAGTAACATTCAGATCCCAGGCTCCTGAAATATGTAACTAAAAGATGAGCTGCTCCACTACAGAGGTACACCTTAAGAGTTGTGAACTCTTGAAAAACTAGTATTCTGCTGGTGTGCTTGTTACTATATATTTGTGTTTGTTTCATATTTTAGCTTGAAGGAAGCATCTGTACCTTGAGTGCTGTAGTAATTGACTTAAAAGTGTGTTGATTCCTAAAACAAGGATTGTATGGGGATTGCTTATTTGTGTTGTAATAATAATATACTCTTGTATGTTGTAATGTGTAATATACTATAGTTCCTTATTTTAATTTCTCTTCCTTCATTTATATATTTTGAGTCATTCTATTTATTTATTAATAGCATACCTTCATTCAATATCCAATAGTTAGCATGCTTCTTGCAATACCATGCCGATCTATATTCTAATTTGTTTGTTTCTTTGTCCCTCCATTTAATTCTATATTGTAATATAATATATGTAAAGCTACATGAGTGTGTATTTCTTTGAATATTCCCTTGTTTAACTTTTGAATATTTCCTTTGTTTAACTTAGACTTTAGTGGAAGAATTATTATCTAACCCCAATTTAATTCTCTTAATATATTTGGATCATAGAAAAAAGTTTTTTTGGCTTTCTACTCAATATTTATCACTTTTTTTTATTCCATAGGACTACACTTATATGGTGGAAAAATTCTGATTGGGCTCTTTTTAAAAATCTTTCTATTTTTTCTCTCATACTAATTAGGTTTTACATATTGAATAAATCATGATTTTTGTGTGTGTCATGCAACATGCAAAATATTGAAAAGAATAGAAAAAAATTTATAGTTAAAAATTTAGTGATTTCTTGTTTGGTATTTCAAAAAATTATTTTAAAAAACAAAGAAAACAGAAAATTTTAATATTTTTGAAAAATTTGCTATTTTCATCTGCTATAGTATAAGAAATATTAAAGTTATGAAGGAATAAGAAAATTTCGTGATTTTCATTTGCTACAGTATTCATAATAGAGATTTTACAAAAGTTTACAATTTCTTGTTCTATAACCAAGGTTCAAGAACTCGGTTTCAGTTTCGGTCTCTCATAATTTAATTAGTTTCACTGGGTTTCGGCTAGTTTCACTAGTCTCGGTTCGGGTTTCAGTTTCGACGGTAATACAACATACATGAGTATAGATATATTAAATAATTAAGCTTATGGTTTTATATTATAAGACAATGATTCTAGTATTTAAAAATTCAGCCATGATGTAAAATATATTGAAAAGTATACTTAAATAAATTAATATAGAGTTTGGGTTTACTTTTTTGCGGTTTTCTAACAACGAAGGCTTACAATGGTCATAATAACAGTAAAAATGGTATAATTTTTTTTAAAAAAAATTTCAGCTGAAACGATATTGTATGGTTGGTTTCGTATCGGTTTCTAGTTTTGTATCGGTCTCCACTGAAACCGATACGAAACCATCATGTATCGGTGGTTTCGGCAGAAACCTCGAACCTTGGCTGTAACAGATAAAATATAGAAAACTGAAAAGGTCTAAAAAAGAAAATGTTGAGAAGTTTGAATATTTTGCGACTTTCAAAATTTTCTTTTTTAAGTTTTTCAATATTTTGCTTTCTATAACAAACAAAAATTATTGAAAAATGGAAGAAAATTGAAAATTCTTTAGATTGTTTAAGATTTTGGATTTTTATATACTATAACAAGTAAAATATTGAAAAACTTAAAAAAGAAAATTTTGAGTTTTTTTTGGAAATTTCTTGATTTTCGTGTATTGTAGGGTGGAAGATATTGAAAATTTGAAGGGAAAAAACAAAAAAAATTAGGATTTGTTAAACTTTCATGGCTTTTGTGTGTTCTAGGAGTTTCCGGTCATCCCAGTCTCAGCAATTGGTAGCCTTTATTTATTTCTTTTTGCTGTTTTTTCTTTTAATTGGGCTACTTGAGATGAATTATTTTTTGCACAAACATCTTCACATATCATTTTGTTTCCTTGGTATCCGGAAGTTCCTAAAACATAAGCAAGTAAAATATTGGAGAATCGAAAGAAAAAAGAAAATTTTGAGTTTTTGAAAATTTTATGATTTTCGTGTACTATATAAAATGCGAAATAATAAAAAAAGAAAGAAAGCAAAATTGCTTAGAGGATTTTTAAAATTTTGCGATTTTCATATGCTATCATGCAAAATATTGAAAAAGTGAAAATACGGAAAAAATTATTTTTGAAAATTTTATGATTTTTGTTTGTTATATAGCAAGCAAAATATTTTAAAACTAAACATAAAAGAAAAATTTGTGATTTTTGAAAATATTGCAGTTTTTATGCTATATATAATAAATATAATAAAAATAAAAATAAATAAAACAAGAAATTTTGAGATTTTTGAAAATTTCATGATTTTCATAAGATTTCGCCTTTAAGCTTTCCAGCATACAAAAAATTGTAAAATCGAAAAAATAAAAACAAATAAAATTTTATAAAATTTTGAGATTTTCGTGTCATTGAAGATAAATATTGAAATTGGAAAATAAAACAAAAAATTTTGATATTTTTGAAAAGTTCACAATCTTTCTTTGCTAGCAAGCAAAAATATTGAAAGAACATAATTGAACAGAAAATAAAGAGAATTTTGAAAATTTTGCGATTTTAGTGTAATATGCAAAATATTGAAAATTTAAAGGAAACGGAATATATTGGGATTTTTGAAGACATCCGATTTTTATGTGCTATAGCAAACAAAATATGAAAAACTGGAGATCGTGACATTTATGAAAATATCATGATTTTCTTGTGTTGACAAGCAAAATGTTGAAAAGACGAAGAAAAAGAAAAAAAATCGTGATTTATGTGTATTATATAGCATGCAAAATATTGAAAATTTGAATAAAACAAATTTTTTTGGGAATTTAGAAGATGTCCGATTTTGGTGCACTATAGCAAACAAAACATGAAAAATCGAAGGCCGCTGAAAATTTTGAGATTTACGAAAATTTCCCGATTTTCTTATGTTATATAGCAAGCAAATTATAAAAAATCCGAAGAAAAAGATTTTTTTTTAATTTTTACAAAATTCGCAATTTCCGTGTATTATATAGCATGAAAAATATTGAAAATTTGAATATTCAATTTTGTGTGTTCTTATAAACAAAATATGAAAGACCAAGGGCAGAGAAAATTTTGAGATTTATGAAAATTTTGCGATTTTTGAGTGCTATGGCAAATAAAAGTTGTAAAAAGTGAGAAAAAGAAATTTTGAAACAAAACATGAAAAATGGAAGAGCATAGAAAATTTTAAGAACTTTAAAAATTACGCGATTTTCGTGAGCTATAACAAGTAAAATGTTAAAAAATGTAGAAACAGAAGAAAAAAATTAATTTTAAAAAAATTCGTGATTTTCGTATATTATATAGCATAGAAAAATATTGAAAATTTGAAGAAAACATAAAACTTTGGGGTTTCTGAAAATAACAGGTTTTCGTGTAAGCAAACAAAATGTGAAAAACCAAAAAGCACACGAAAATTTAGAGATTTTCGTGTGCTATATCGAGCAAAATGTTGAAAAAATGAAGAAACTTTTTTGAATTTTTTAAAAATTCGCGATTTCCATGGATATAGCATGAAAAATATCAAAAATTTGTAGGAAACGGAAATTTTGGGATTTCTGAAGATATCTGATTTTCATGTGTTATAGCCAACAATACGAAAAGACAAAAAACATAGAAAATTTTGAGATTTATGAAAATTCCGTGAATTTTGAACCAAGAAAATTGTTGAAAAAACGTAGAAACAAAAAAAAATTGAATTTTAAAAAATTCACGATTTCCATGTATATAGCATGAAAATTTGAAAGAAACAAAAAATTTCGGGATTGCTGAAGATATTCGATTTTCATGTTCTCTAGCTAACAAAATGTGAAAAACTAAAAGAACAGAAAATTTAGAGATTTATAAAAATTTTGCGATTTTTGTGTGTCAGCACGCAAAATGTTGAAGAAAAAGAAAGATTTTGATTTTTTGAAAAAAAATCACGGTTAAAGTGTACTACAGAAAGAAAAATATTGAAAATTTGAAGAAAACAGAAAAATTTAGGATTTATGAAGATATCCGATTTTGGTGTTATGAAACAATACATGAAAAGTAAAAGAGCACAGAAAATTTTGAGATTTATGAAAATTTGGCGGTTTTGTGTGCTAGCAAGCAAAATGTTGAAAAAACGAAGAAAAATAAAAATTTAGAATTTTAAAAAAATTCAAGATTTTCCGTATATTATAGCTTGAAAATATTGAAAATTTGAAGAAAAAGAAAGTTGTGTGATTTCTGATGATATCCGATTTTCGTATGCCATATAGCTAACAAAATGTGAAAAACTGAAAAGAAAGAAAAAATTGAGATTTATTATAATTTCGCGATTTTCATATATGCTATAACAAGCAAAATATTAAAAAAACATAGAAAAAAGATTTTGAATTGTTTTAAAATTTGTAATATTTGTGTATTATCGCATGAAAATTTGATGGAAAAAGAAAATTTTGGGATTTCTGAAGATATCCGATTTTTGTGTAGCAAAAAAAAAGTGAAAAACTGAAGTGCATAGAAAATTTTGTGGTTTATGAAAATTCGAGATTTTCGTGTGCTAACAGCAAGAAAATTGTTGAAAAACGAAGAAAAAAGAAATTTTTTGATATTTTAAAATATGCATGCTTACCTGTATTATAGCATGAAAAATATTGAAAATATGAAAGAAACAGAAAATTTTAGGATTTCTGAAGTTATCCGATTTACGTGTGCTATAGCAAACAAAACATGATAACTAAAATGCATAGAAAATTTTAAGATTTATCATAATTTCGAGTTTCTCTAGCGCTAAGCAAGCAAAATAGCGAGAAACATAGAAAAAGAAAAATTTTGAATTTACAAAAAATTTGTGCTTTCCGAATAATATAGTATGAAAAATAATGAATTTGAAAAAAAAAAACAGAAAATTTTGGGATTACTGAAGATATCTGATTTTCATGTGCTCTAACAAACAAAACGTGGAAAACCAAATAGCACAAAAAGTTGAGATTTATAAAAAAAATTCGCGATTTTCGTGTGTAATATAGTAAGCAAAATGATAAAAAAAATATATAAGAAGATTTTTTTGAATTTGTTGAAAATTCACGAATTTCGTGTATTATAGCATGAAAAATATTGAAGATTTTAACGAAACATGAAATTTTGGAATTTATGAAGATATTCTATTTTCGCGTGCTACAGCAAGCCTGATAGAGGTCGGGATCTCCTTCAGTTGTTGTCCTCCGTCGATCTGTCGCGAGCGTTGATGAACGGCTGCGATTGGGTTTGAGGGTTGCCTCCTGGAGCGTGTGGATCTTAGTGGGCTTGATTTGGAGTGAAGCCAAGCCACCTGCAAAGAAGTCCCGGGGTGGTTGTGCTACCGTGGACCCTCCGACGATCAAGTTTGCCAAGATATTTGAGCAGAGTAGCGGCCTATCGGAGTAAAATTGCCTTATCTGAGTCGTCTGAGAGAGTGGTTTATATAGTGGTCGCCATGAGCTAGCTGGCGTGAGATCCCCGCCGGACATTATGCCCCTGGTGTTACGCCTTCGTGAATGGCGGGATCCCCCATTAATGACGAGATACGCTCGTTAATGGGGAAATGTAACGGCTTGGAACACGGGATCGTGGGGCGGCGGATATATCGTGTCTGGTGAGATTCACGAAGCCGTGGCGGAGGTGCTTGGGCTCTGCGTCCTTGGTTGCTCAGTAGAACCGGGGCAGCTTAGCTCGGCGGGTGGCTCGGAGTCGAGCAGGAGGCCGAGAAAGATCGGTTCTGTGATAGCTCGGAGGTGAGAAGAGAGGACCGAGGAAGCTCAGCGTGCAGGAAGGCTCGGAGGAGAGCCGATGGTTATTTGTAAGGCGGGCATAGGAATGTTCAGGGAATTCTCGGAGGTCGGGTCGAGGCAGCGGGACGATATCCCGGGGGACGCCTCCAATGTGTGGTTCTTGCCCTGTTTCCGTGTGCCTCGGGACACGTCATCTGCTACGTGTCATGATCTGGGGAGTTCTCACTTATGAGCATCATCATTAGCCCCCCACTCTCATCCCGACCTATTTATGGGTCAGGTCGAGAGTGGTCTGATCTGTCTCCCGGGCTCAGCTCATAGTTAAGGACCTCGTCAGCGGGATTTCCGAGGCAGTTAGGCGTATCCTTTGATGACGTCAACGGATCATAGAGGAGATCGTGCATTAAAGAGGGAGCGCCAATTCGATCGTACGTTCGTTGAGGCGCAGGCCACATGTCCAACGCTGGTTGGCGGACGTGACGGGTCATCGCCGTCTTCTGTGCTCGAAGGGACGTTTCCAATGGTCGTGTGACACGTGGAGCGTCGACGGCTGGCGGGCACGAAGCGTTGTTTTGGCGGGAAACGATCTGAGTCGTTGAATGCGTTGCCAAAATACTATAAATAGAGATGGGATCCCCCCAGGGTCCACACTTTCACCATCATTTTCCTATTGCTGCGAGAGATAGCTCCGCGCTCTTCCCTTTTGGTAAGATCTCTCATGCTCTTTCCTCGGAGGACTCTTTCTTTGAATCAGATTAGATGTCTTCCTCTGAGGAGTCTATTGAGATAGTTAGGATAGAGTCTAGGGAGTCTTCTTCTGCTTCCTCCTCTACCCCATCCGAGTCGGATTCCCCTCGTAGAGTTAGGGTTACCTGCGCCGCTCGTGGTCAGGAGACGGGAAGGGTGCCCAAAACGCGCATTAGGAACGCTTGCGATGCACCCTCCTTCCTAAGGAATATGGACGAGCTCACCACGATCCGGGTTCGTTTCCATATTCCCCCTAGCTATTCGCTTCGTTTGGCTAGGGAGGACGAGAGGGCGGATCAGGTGCAGGGAAAGGAGTTTGCCTTGTACTTGGACGCATTCTGGGCTGGAATGCATCTGCCCTTCCCCCCGAAATATGCGGGGCACTACGTTGCTTCCAACTAGCCCCGGGCCAGCTAGTGCAGAACTCATGGAGAATTCTCCTCGGGTTCCTGGTCCGGTTAAGGCTTGAAGAAATCCCCTTCAGCTTAACTATTCTCCTTTCCTTCCTTTGTTATAAAAATCATCCCGGAACCCGTAAAGACGAGCTGAGCTGGGTGCACATTTCCTTCAAAAAGCGCAAGGGAAGGGCGGCCGGGTCGGGGGTAGTTGTAGTTCCTTCTTCCATTCACGAATGGAAGGAGAAGTTCGTATTCGTCGGGCCACCCGAGGGCGAAGATTGGCATGTGCCTGTATAGTGGCACAGGGTCGACTGACCGCGGGTGAAGCGGTCGTCCTCTCCCAAGGCGAGGGCGGCGTCCATGTGGGAGCTGATCCAACAGGCCGACGTTTTGTTGTCCGAGCAGGCCCTTAGCTGGGTCGGGCTCAGCCCCGCTCGATTCATGGGTAAGTTAGGAGCTTGGACTATTCGTCTAGACTTGAATATATTTTTTCTTTTTCTCTTTCCTGGGTCATTAACTCCTTTGTGTATTTTTCTCTTTGCAGAGCAAATGAACCGATCTAAATTCCTGCCTGCCATAGCCATTAAGAAGGGGAGGAAGACCGGGGGCGCTAGCTCGTCCCACCCCGGCCTCGAAAGCAGCCGCACCATCTAGGCCTTCCACCACGCCTCGGGCTTCGGAAACCAGCCGCAGGGAGAGCCATAAGCATGCTCGGGAACCGGAGCCCTGGGCGAGGGAGGTGGAGGATGGGGCCGACCCCCTCCCCCCCGAGGTCCCCCTTAAGAGGTATAAGAGGATGGTATCTCGATCTTCGTCCTCTCCGATCTTCGTGCAGGAGGGGGATGTCTGTTTCGAGATGCCCTCGGGGTTTTCTGTTGCTGATAGCTTGCTTTCGGAGATGGAACGATCGGCCGGGGGCAAAATTCCCCGGGGGACCCTCAAGGCCCAAGTTACCGCCATTGCTCAGGAGGCTGTACAGGTCAGTATCCGCTTTCCGTTGATATTTTCGTCAAGCATTTTTTTCTCGGATGGGATGCTTTTTAACCCCTTCTTTTATCTTCCTCAGGTCCTCCAACACTGCGTCCTCATCGCCAACATGGAGCACAAGGAGATTGCCCCGGCAATGCAGAAGGCGAGCGAGTCTTCCTCGAGGGAGGACGATCTACGGCAGGCAAAGGAGAGGATCGCCGCCCTTGAAACCCGGATGGTCGCCGAGGAGGTGGTGAACTCCAAATGCAAGGAGTCCATTTGCCTTCTGAAGGAATCCAACAAGGCCATCCCGGCTAAGTTGGAGGAGGCTAAGGTGCTAAACTCCATGATGAAGAAGTCACTTAACGCCTACAAGAAAGAAACCGAGGCGGCGAAGGAAGCGGAGAAGATCGCCGACCTCCGGGCTGTGAGGTCGGTGGAAAGGTACAAGACGTCGGAACAGTTTTACGCCGACCTTGCCGATGCCTCAGCCATCGTTTGGCACCAGGCCCTTGACGCTGTCAAGACGTTGATGCCAGGGTTTGCCGATGGCGAGCTTCGTCTCGAGTAGCCCCTCTCCAAGGATGAGCCGCAGGGGGATGCCGCCGGAAGTGCCGTCGGGGGAGAGGCCGCCGGTGGGAGTGCTGGAGATAAGGCTCCGGGTGGGAGTGCCGACCCAAAGGCAGTCATCCCGGCTCTCAGTGCCGAAGCTCCTGGTGGGAGCACCGACCCTAAAGCCGTCACCCCGGCTCCTAACGCCAGTGCAGAGCATGTTGAGATCCTCCCCGGTCCCAAGGCCTGAGCCTTCTTGCCTTCTTCTTTTTTCTTTCTTTTTTTTTGAATTTTGTAAGCCTTCGGGCAATTTTTGTAAGGCTGAGGAGCCCATAATACCTTATAAAGACTTGTAAAGACTTTCAGATCGTGAATAAAGATGCTTTTAATTTCTCTTCGCGGCAATATTTTCTTGTGCTCGTTGACATGAGCTTGTTAGTGCAATGTTTTCTTGTGCTCGTTCACGTGAGCTTGTTAGTGTTTTCCTCGTCCTAAGAGTCAAGCCGTAGGTCGATGACCAGTCTCTTAGATGTCGATTGCCCGTCGAGTGTAAGCCAGTTAATCGCTAAGTGCAGGAAGGTCGGCCCCCTCTCGTCCTCGGAGTCAAGGCGGCGATCGTTTACTTAAGATACGTCGGTTGGCTCTTTCGAGTAGAAAGGTATAGATTGGCCCATTCCTTTGAGTTGGACCGGCGACCACTTCTTTTAAAGTAAGTTAGACAATAACCAAGTTTGAATTGGTCAGCGTTTGTCGAGGTTGACATTGCTCGGTGGCCTCTTGGTGAGGGCTTTTGATCCTTGGCGTGGATGCGTAGGATCTACCTGCCAGGGATAGGCCGAGCAGGGAAATTGCTCGGTGGCCTCTTGATGAGGGCTTCGATCCTTAGCGTAGATGGGTAGGAAATTACCCGCTGAGGATAGACCGAGCAGGGAAGCTGCTCGGTGGCCTCTTGATGAGGTCTTTCGATCCTTGGCATGGATGGATAGGGGCTACCCGTCAGGGATTGACTGAGTAGGGAAGCTGCTCGGTGGCTTCTTGATGAGGGCTTCGATCCTTAGCATAGACGGGTAGGAGCTACCCGTTAAGGATGGACCGAGCAGGGAAGCCGCTCGGTGGCCTCTTGATGAGGGCTTTTGATCCTTGTCATGGATGGGTAGGAGCTACTCGCCAGGGATGGGCCGAGCAGGAAAGCTGCTCGGTGGCCTCTTAATGAGGGCTTCGATCCTTAGCATAGATGGGAATGAGCTACCCGCTAAGGATGGACCGAGCAGGGTAGACTGTAACAACTCCAAATTCTGTGTATAAAAAATTCATTAAAAGTTAATGTACACTTGGGGTATTTGATTTCCTTTGAATGCTATAAGAATTTGTTTTGCTTTAGAACAGCAAGAAAGAGCTTGTAGCCCACTGGTAAGGCCTTGCATTACTGAGACAAAGCACCAGAGTTCAAATCCCATCAGCCACATTATCTTTTTGTTTTAATTTCTTTTAAACTTTTAGAAGCCTAAGAGTTTGCACGAGCACAACACGTATACTAAAGAGTCACACATAAAACAAACGAGTTCACTGCAGTATACCAACCAATCCCGAACAAAACCCAGCACCATCCGTCGGGAATAGGCCGGAGACACTTGCATTGGGGCCGGCGGCGTCGGTCTCCCCCGTCCCAAATGCTCTTATATTTTACCCCCTGCAACGTTTGGCCTACCCTACTAACCCCACATTGCTTGTTTACTCTGAATATTTCCAGAGAGTAATAAAATGCCCATTTAATCCAATTTTAATGCATATTTCAATGCATTTTTTAAACATCCTAAACCCTAATTTTCCCTATAAATACCACCCTCATTTCACACTTTCTCACTCACAATTCCCTGCCAAAACTCTCAAGAAATTTCCAAGTTCCTATAGTGTGCAAGTGGAGTTAAAGAAGGGCGAAGCTCCGACGAAATTCCGGCGATGACCCAAGGAGTTTCCGGCGACGAAACGACGCACCGGCACTTCCCCACTCTTCCTCCTTCTCCCCTCTACCTTATAAGCCCATAAGTCCCATTTTCTCCTCTCATTTTCATCTTTAAAAAGTTCCATTTCTAAAACCCGACGGTAGCGGAGTTAATCCGGCTTCCGATTCGGTTTTCTTTAAAAACCACACTTTTCTTTAATAAGATAAAACCATATTCTCATATGTTGATTATTAAACATTAAAAAACTCAATAAAACAACTTTCACATCAAAATAATCATTTTTGTAACTTTTATCATACTTTTTCAGAAAAATACCATATAGTTTAGTTTCGACATAAACCATCATAATTCCTTGCTATACCTTTAGATAGTCCATGAGGTAATGATCTACCTCCTCACAATACACATCTCTATCATAGCACGATGAATTTTGGGACAATATAATACGGTAAATACGACTTTGCAAATAAATTCCTTTAACTTATAAAACCGTTTTCTTTAAAAGATGTATTAAAACATTTCTATGCAATTGCGCCTTTACAACCCATTTTGGGGACCCCGTTCGGGATAGTGCGGATTATCGCACATCCTCGGGCTTAGTTGAGCGAGATGCAGACCTCCGCAAGGAGCATTTGATCTCGATGGAAATTTTATACATTTTTCTTTAGAAAATGAGATTTTTATAAGAAAATAAATAAATTTATTTTCGTTAAATATGTATATATAATTATTACCAAAATACTTATTATATATATATATATATATATATATATATATATATATATATATATATATAGTATTCCATGTTTCCAAAACTCAAGAAAAGAATTCAAACATTATATGAAACTACCATGATAATTCAAAGCAATATTCATATTACAAATAAATACCATATATTATGAAATTAGGTTTTATTCACTAGAAATGTCACATTTATAAAATATACATCAATGAAAACCTTAAAGACGATAATTAAATTCTTGAGGTGTATTTTGAAATTATACCAAAACTATTTTTACGTATAACCCCCTCAAGTTATACTAAATTACAATAAGGACCCTAATAAACATAAGTTTAAGCGGGACTAGTCTCTTGAGCCTCAGAGAGCCGAAGATATGGGTGCTTTCCTATTTAAGACAGACAACTTAAAAAACGGTGTTATCAACACGGTAATTGTCTTGGAAAAAGACAAATCATGCCGTCCATGTGCAGCAGTTACCGATAACACCAAAACAATCAGGATTTCAAGTTCTTTTAAAAAGTGTCTGACTCAGACTGAGTCTCAAACTAATAAATCTAACTTGAATGTGATTCAAGTATAAAACCATAATTTAATATGAATCCATCTATTCAATCTATACAACTTGACTGAACCGAACCATGGATATACTCCATTTACATGTTCATCCATTATATCCGTCCCATTACTGATATCATGGTTTCGGCAAATCATCCATCTATACAATTTACAATACAAAATCATTCAAACAATACAATCAAGACATCGTGGGGTTTATAAGGGGTGAATTGGTATGGAAGGTGTCAGAAGTGGCACGAGACTGCAACCATAAGACACATAACCTGAATCTCCATTGTCGTTGTACCGTGGCTGAACGGTTCCTTATACTCCATATACCTTAGTCTCCGGGATAGTGAGACTCCTCTCGTATACACTGGCCTCTTCTGTACCAAGCTACAAACAACATTGTTAACAATATAATACAACTTTAAAAGTACATTCTCTTTCTGTCTATTCTGTCTCTACTTACTCTTGGCACTTACCAAGCGATTTGTTCGCTGACAACATTCTCTTTCTTCTTCTTTGGAATGTCGTCAGGTGATTCGGACTCACTGGAGATCGAGCCCAGCAGCGAGGACTTGGATCAGTTTACTGAAGATCTAGAGTTTTAGATTCACTTGTACATTACATTTCATTTTCATTTCTGTTATGCCATTGTTTAGGCATTACTTTCATTCCATGTATTTTCATTTCAGTTGTATTGTAAAAAGAATGTTTAATAAATAAAGTTGATATTTATTTACATCTTGTCTCTTGTGTACATTTTATTTTATATTGCTTAGATACGCTTAGCATGTTTAGTTCTGAGTAAATGCGTAGCGGCCTCGTCGCGCCCTCTGCCCGTACACTGGAAAGCGGGGCGCGATAGAAGCTGCTCGGTGGCCTCTTGATGAGGGCTTTTGATCTTTGGCATGGATAGGTAGGAGCTACTCTCCAGGGATGGGCCGAGCAGGAAAGCTGCTCGGTGGCCTCTTGATGAGGGCTTTCATCCTTAGCGTCGGTGGGTAGGAGCTACCTGCCAGAGATGGACCGAGCAGGGGAGCTGCTCGGTGGCCTCTCGAAGAGGGCTTTATTTGTGTCTGTCAGTCTCCTTTGACCCGCAAAACCTGGGGAAGAGAGACCGTCGTAGGTAATATGTGACAGGAGGCGTACCGCTCCATAATGTGCGTCGTTCAAACTTCTGTTTGGTCATTTGAGGGCATGGACGCCACGTGGCGGCTCTGTATAGGGAGCTTTGAAAAGATCCCGTGAATTGCGCTGTTGTGGGCGCAAATTTGGGCCCTTAAGGATTCCGTTGGGGCTATAAATAGCGAAGGCGTGTTGGTTTCTTTTAGCCTTGCATTTCTGAAAATGGCCGGACGTCCGTGTGTGCTTATTAGCGAGATGATTTTCCGGAATGATGTGTACCTCTACAATCTCGACCGGTCCGAACAGACGTACGAGGCGGTGATAGACCACGTAGGGGCCCATTTTGGACGTCTGCTTCCCCAGCGATCTCCACTCCTCCAAGTGCTCATTTATGCGATCTAGAGGAGGTCTCCGGGTCTAAACAATGCCTTGTCTCCGCCGCTGAGAGATGAGGCGATCGAGAAGTTGCACTCGCTTTACCACCTCGGCCTGATCTCGAAGAGCAGGCGGGATAGATTGGCGGGCCATCTTCTGGAGTGTTTCCAGAAGAGGCTGATTGTTGATTGTTGATTTTTGTCCGGTGGGCCATCTTCTGGAGTGTTTCCAGAAGCCAGGGCTCGGCTGACGGAGATTTCGTCGGAATATCATCAACATTGCTTCCTCCATCCTCAGCCCCCTTTATTGTAATAATAATTTTTTGTAAGGATGGGGAGCCCATAATACCTTTGATGAATAAAGTTTCTTTTTTGCAACTTGTTTTTGTCTTCTTTTTATTCTCTTTGTTCTTTTGCGTATGTTCACGAAGTGAAATCAGTGCCCTTTGATCCGAGGAAGGGGGAAATATATTGAATAGGTTTCTTTTAATTCAAAAGGTTTAAAAGAGAAATTTGCATCGCTTGGGTAAAGAAGAAACACATATTCATATATACAAATTTCGAATTCACTTGTATAATTTGAACTTTTCGGCGTTGTAAGGTCGCGGAAACTTACGACCCGCCGCGTCTTGCAAGCGATAGACGCCACCTGGCAATACCTCGAAGACGGGGCATAGGCCATCCCACTTCGGGAAAAACTTGTCCAGCTTGCCTTGGTCTACGAACTCGTTCCGCCTTAGGACCAGATCTCCAGTCTTGAAGGTGCGATACTTGACTCGTACGTTATAGTGGCGAGTAGTTTGTTGTTGGTAAGCGGCGGCTTTGATATATGCCCAGTCCCGCTTCTCTAGCAAGATGTCCAAATTAGTTCGGAGCGCCAAGGTATTAGCTTCGTCATCGAAGTGCTCGACTCTATAACTGGGCACTCCGATCTCTGCTGGGACCATCGCCTCGGTGTCGTAGCAGAGACTGAAGGGGGTCTCTCCAGTGGGGGTCTTCTTTGATGTGTGTAGGGCCCATAAAACCCGGGGCAGTTCGTCGACCCAACTGCCCTGCCTTCCTTCCAGATGAGTTTGAAGATCTCGAATGACGTCTCGGTTAGCGACATCGGCCTTCCCGTTGCATTGAAGATGCGAAACCGTAGGAAACATAATGAGTATGTGGTATTCGTTGCAGAATCCCTTGACTTTGTCATTTTTGAAGTTCATCCCATGGTCGGTAACGATACACCTCGGAATCCCGAACCAGGATATTATGTTGTTCTGCAGGAATTTGATGGTCATGGTGGCGTCTGGTTTTCTGATGGGGACGGCCTCGATCCACTTCGTAAAGTAGTCCACCGCGACGAGGATGTATTTGTGCCTGCCCGTACCAGTCGGGAGTTGGCCTACTATGTCCATTCCCCACTGGGCAAACGGCCATGGGGAGGTCAGGGCCGTTAGCTCGGTAGCCGGAAGGCGGGGTATGCTACTGTGGAGTTGACAGCTCCTGCATCTTCTGACGAGCTTCTGAGTGTCCTGATGAATGGTCAGCCAATAGTACCCTTGAAGCAGCATTTTCTGGACTAAGGTGCGGGCCCCTTGATGAGCTCCACCAACCCCTTCGTGAATCTCACACAGGACGTAGTCGGCTTCGTGGGGGCCGACGCGCCGAAGTAGAGGTTGCGTGTACGGCTTCTTGTAGAGGTTCCCATTGCCCTAAATGAAATGGCGGGCTTCGGCTCGGAGGCGGCGTGCTTCCCCTCGATCTTCTAGGAGCGTACCCTTCTTCAGGAACTCTACGAGGGGATTTTTCCAATCCCAACCTTCCTCCTGGGCAGCGTAAACTTGAAGTGATGTCTCCCTGTCTTCCACGCTGGGCCGTAGCAAGATCTCGAAGAGGATGTTCCTCTTATTGTTAGACGTATAGGAGTAGGCTAGCTTGCTCAGGGCGTCGGCCTGGGCGTTTAGGTGCTGAGAAATCTACTCCACTTGAACTTCGTCGAAGTCTTTTCGTAGTCATCTTACCTCAGCTAAATATTTCACCATCAGAGGCTCCCGGGCCTCGAAACGGCTGTTCACTTGGCCTACGACTAGGGCGGAGTCGCTGCGAATTCGGATCATCTTCAGCCCCACTCCAGAGGCGATTTGTAGTCCAGCTAGTAAGGCCTCGTGCTCCGCGGCATTGTTTGAAGCTTTGAACCCGAGTTTCAAAGAGTACTCCATCTTAGCCTTGTTCGGGCCTCGAATGATAAGGTCAGCACCGCTTCCATCCTCGGTAAAGGATCCATCGACGTATAGGACCTAATTGGAGACGAAGTCGGGCCCCTCCTCGATCATGGGTTGAGACCCGGGGACTGGCACTGACACTGCCTCCTTGTTAGGGATAGTACATTCAATATTGAAGTCTACCAGGACTTGTGCTTTGATAGCTTTCCTCGGGCGGTATTTGATGTCGAATTGAGATAACTCCCACCTCCATTTCTCCAAACGACCAGATGACTCGAGGGAGGCGAGAATAGCCCCTAAGGGACGCTCGGTGAGGACGAGGATGGTGTGTGCCTGGAAGTAGTACCGTAGTTTCCTTGAGGCCATGATAAGCGCCAAGACAATCTTTTCTATTTCCAGGTACCTTGTTTCCGCGTCCTTAAAGACGTGGCTTACGTAGTAGACCGGCTTCTGGACTCCTTCGACTTCTCGGACGAGCACCGAGCCCGCAGCCTGATCAGACACCGGTAGATATAGTGATAGCTCGTCTTCTTCAACTGGTCGGGTGAGCAGTGGGGGAGTTGCCAAGTGCACTTTCAGTTGCTCGAAAGCGATCTGACACTCTTCCGACCATTCGAACCTTGGGATCTTTCTCAGGGTCTTGAAGAATGGGAGGCACTTTTCTCTGGACCTCGACATGAAGCGACTTAGAGCGGCCACTCTCCCAGTAAGTCGCATGATTTCGACGTTGCTCTTCAGCGCGGCCATGTTAAGGATGGCGCTGATCTTCTCCGGGTTAGCATCGATTCCTCAGTAGGTACCATGAACCCGAGGAATTTTCCACTAGTGACCTCGAACGCGCACTTGGCGGGATTCGGCTTCATTTTGTACTTGCGGAGGATGTCAAAAGTCTTGCCAAGATCTTCGGCGTGCTCGTCCAACGGGGTCGACTTGACGAGCATATCGTCGACGTAAACCTCCATATTCTTCCTGATCTGCGGTTTGAACATCCTTTTGACCAGGCACTGGTATGTAGCTCCGGCGTTTTTGAGGTCGAAGAGCATCACTTTATAGCAGTATTGTTGGGTTACGGTAGCACCCCAGCCATCAAACCATAGCCAAATGCGGAACAAAAATTTACTAAACTAGCGCTACCATTGCCTCATGCCCGGATCTACCTTAAACCTTAAATTAGCAAGCTATAAAAAGAATTTAGAATGGTTATACCGAGTTGATCAGTGTCCTTCGGTCTTCAATCATCATCCCCAAGCTCCTAGTGGATCCTTGATCGAATTTGGTTGCCGGTCTTCCTCCATCTACGATGATCCACCTAAGGGAAACGGCGCAAGCTTCAGTCTCGTCGAGCGAGACAACCGACGCTCCAAGGTTGTTAGTAATGAAGAGTGGAGGTGTCGAAATATGTCACTATCTTTTTCTCTTATCACAATGCTCAATAGAGCAACTCAAGAAGATGAAGGAGGTGAGGAAACATGTGGCATGAGCAACTCAAGAAAGTGCTAAATCTTTTGTGAGAATGAGAGTGTAAGCAAGTTAAGAAATTATCAAGTGAGGAAAACAAATGATCCTAGCCCAATCAAGAAGTGGTTGCACCCTCTTTCTCATGCACACAAAATATCTCCACAATTTTCCATTAAACAATACAGACCCATGCCTCTCTACATGTCCAAGCCATGCTCATGCCACCTCACTCCTCCACCTCATTTGTGAAACAAATGAATTTCCAAAAAAGGAAAATCATACAAATGAGGTGTCTACTTCCAGAAGCTATTCCGTATAAATACGGAATACAACCCGGTACATGTATCGAAATACATATACACATATTCGTACAAAAATACGAATAGCCAAGAGAGAAAATAAATAGTCAACAATAATACTAGAATACATATATATAAATACATATATATAAATTATTAAATCAAAACCTGATTTAATAATCTGGCTTAATCCTAAGCCGCTAGTATTATCAACTGTCCGATTAAAGTCTGCGCAATATGTACACATATTTAATCGGACACATGTATGTACCAAAATACGTCATCAACACCATATCGCCTGAACCTTGAAAACCCTCTGTGTGGGACTTTAAAGACTCGTCAATACACTGGCAGTATATTTAACCAAAAGCATGTCAGCGGCACTACCTTTACATAACGGTTACCCAGGTATTGAGCAAAAGGGAGGCCGACAAGCAAACTCATCCTGAACCCCTACTGAGCCTGACAGTGACAATATCCGTACAATCCAATCTGTTTATCTAAGAGTATGGCATATCGAGTCTGGGGGGTGGATAAAGTCAGAGCTCTAACAACGCGACATTTAGAATCGGCATGAAACCCATCACCACCTGAGAAACTATCGATCCTGGATCCGTAATTCTCGTCCACCGTGGCCACGGATTTCTGGTGATGGCCACCCGTGCATAACGCGACATCAACCCCCAATACCGGGAAAGACAAATCTCCGACGGTCCGATCACTGCCTCTATGTGGCTCGGGACTGTACCCAACTAAAATCTGTTTGCACGATTCCTTTGAGCCATGGTAGGGTAGTAATCAAAGCACAGTGGGAACTCACACGAGACAAATGACAATCTCAGGTCGACAGACTAACCTGTACACATGTCACCTAGGAACTGCTATCTGACAATCGGTATAATACCAACTAGCAGGTTTCCGGCGAGTCCGTCCAGTGTACTCATAACCTAATGAGCACCTGTATACTATCTTAGGTGAACAAACTAACATCAATGGCTTGTGAGACCTGGCATCGCCCCTCGTCGGGGTTTTGATCAGTATACACTAGTCTACACTGGAGTATCGATGCCCAGTCTCGATACTCCCACGACTAGGGATATTTAAGGATGTTCTTATAGACCCCCAGCTCCCACGTATATGATCACCATCATAATGCTGGTAGTCAGGAAAGAATCCTATGGGCTCTATCAACGTTTACATGATGATAAAGAAAAACCAGATAGCATACTATCATTTTGAGTAAGACTGTTCTACCGGTATAGGTCCTCACTCAATCATCATAATCACCTGCCTGCGACTATGATAATTGCCTTGAGGGCACCATAGACAACAATCTCCCACTTGCACTTAAGGCTAATTATTGCGGTGTCGCATACTCACAACTCGTGTGATACCGAACACCCAACTTCTCTACTAATCAGTTTCGCAAAGCCTGTTTGCGAAAACTATTGCGTTCGATAAATAGCCTCTGTGAGTAGATCCGCTCCAATGTTTCTTTTTGTATCTCTCTATATCTCAACTTTGCGGAGAAAGCTATCTCCCGAAATGAGCAATATCTGTCTTAGAATTTGTCTGGATATCTGATGGGACCCAGTTCACAAACGAACTCCAAATCCAGCAAACTTCTTAGACTGTATCATCCACTGAATTTAATCAGTATCATGCGCCATGCCATTCCTCAGTATTCGCTTGGACCCCTTGTCAAACATACCGTCCCTCAAAAGAAGGAAAACTATAACTCTGACAGTCTCTCTGTCATCCAGGTCATCTTGGAAGCCTGATATGATAATCGTCTCCCGAAGGAGGCTGCCGTAATCATTTCCCAAGAACATCCATTTATGTTCAATAACTGCTTCCCAATATTTCTCCAGGATTGGATTAATATATGTTTATTGCAGCTAGAGCAAAAACAACATCTGGTGTGGTATTTGATATTTCATGATTAACTCAATTGCCTAAGCAAGTGATATGCTAATCATGCAGATCCTTGTCCCCTTTAGTCTGTAAGACACCTTTAGAGAGGGGGATTCCATTACCTGCAGGTACACCACCATGCCAGGAGTCGTCCATTCTAAAATACCTTTAGAATAATGTCAAAGTACCCAGATTAGGATACTTCTCAAATCTAGATCTAAAACCATAGATCTGGTAACCAGAAACCCTGATATTATATCCATATCCTATGTGGAGAAACAATTTTGTGACAACACAGTATAACCGATCGTAGTATAGGAACATCTCTTCCTATCAAGTGTATGTCATCATAATACCTGGACATCACTCTCTACTACCTTCTTAGCAGATCCATCTCCTATTCTGATGAAGTAAGAGCCTATGATTGTCACATCAAAAATAGATGATCTATTTCCACTATACCTGCTTTAGTCTATAAATAGACATAAGCTACCTGCCCACTATGGTTCCGCTGCTCCCACTGACTACAACAACCCTATGGAAGAGTCATATACACGTGCACTTCCAAAGCTAGTTTAGAACGACGCTATACTGATCCTCCTGTCGGGTCTTATAGTCTAGAACATCAGCAATGGCAAGTCTGGGTAAACAAGAACCTCCCTGTCACCGTCTCTGAGAAGACTAAAGTACCTCTCAGGTTCCTGAGGTTACCCACCAAATCTGCGGAGTGGCTAATGGAATGTCGAAACTAATTGAATTCTTAGGTTCTATTAAATCTTCAGTGATCGTTTGTGGTTCTGGAATCACTTCCAGTTCTACCATACTCCCGCTTCTGTTTTTCTGAAAAAATCCATTTTACTAAAACTGTGGCGCGTCAAGAACAATATAAATATTGATCTTCCTGAAGGTAGAAAGTTAACCCTCGTCAAAGCCCGGGATAACCCACAAACAGCCATTACTGAAACGTGCCTTGAGTTTATCCGGATTCTGGATTTAAGCATCAGCCGGACAATTCCCTATACCTTAACATCGTTAAGATATAAATTGATTCTATAGAAACAAAAGCACTAATTTAATTAGAACCAGATTCAAAATCATGCAGCTGTTTCTAGTGTATATCAACCAAATGGAAAGAGACCAATCAACATTACTCATCTAAGAGTGCATCCATATATGAGTAACCTGAAAAAGAAGCAAGTTCTCAAAACCATTACTATCAACGAAATACCAAATATAAGTATCTACATCTTCGACTTCATCGAAGAATCCTGATACTTCCAACAAATGGTTTTCTACTTTATTTTTATATCTATAACTTCTCAAAATATGAACCTTGTATTTCAACGAAATACTTTTCTAGAACTAGAGAAGTTATGAGTAAACAGAATATAGTACGAGTACCAACCCCATTGTCCTAATGGACACCGGACAACATACAATACTTTAAATAAGTCCTCTGAGTTCAATAACTCAAACCTTGTGCGTTGTAGGTTGAAAAACTGTACAATAATTAAGAAGAATTACACCGATGTTGAATGCACCTTACCTAATCACCAACTGATATAGGTAAATGTCACAAACATAATATCAAAAAGTTATATCTCACTTTATAAAATAAACGTACAGATATATCAGTTTGACATTGGTGCATAATAACGGATATTCAAAACCAAATATTATCCATTCGGCAAAAACCAGATGATTTCCTCAAATGTCACCAATTACAACGAATTTCGATATAATGAGGATCTAATCACCCAATTCCCAATATCTTACTCCCACTCACCATCCCTAATAACATACAGATGTGAGAAACTGATCTGGTAAACACATACCCTGGAGTTAGATTCCAATTGGGAAAACAGTTTTCAATTAATATCGCATAATGAAACTGAAATATGAAAATGTTTCAAAAGGGGTTAACTGGTATTCCTAGTAACGCCTCTTCCACTATCCTGATTTATGACTGTAACCATATACTTACATGCCCTCACTCCAATCCCTTTATTATGTCTTTACTTATTACCTTCTGCACACCTTTTTTAGGCTAATTGGTTTTCTTCCTTCCCTACCCTTCGGCACCAGCCTAAGGTTTGGAAGAAGACTATCCAATAAGCACAATAGGTATATTCTCATAATTCTAGGAGCCCTAGCAATCTGAGAGAAGGTAATGGGAAAAAATATCTGAATAATCCTATTCTATTTTTCCTAAACTGGAAACCATCCTCAAATCTGGAACGAATTATTTCGAGTTCGTATGTAACTATACGATGGCATATCCAATAGAAGTGGATATCCATAGTGATACGGAGTGTTCTGGAGAAACCCAAAGTGGATGTGGGAGTGACAGGGGTATACACGGTTTTTGTCGTGAATGATAGCAGTGGCAATTTTCTTTGCCCTTAATCTAATCCCTTTATATGTCTTTACTTATTACCTTCTGTACACCACACTTAGGCTTAATTGGTTTTCTTCCTTCCCTATCTATCGGCACCTGCCTATGGTTTGGAAGAAGACTATCCAATAACCTCAATAGGTGTATCCTCTCCTAATCCTAGGAGCCCTCACAACCTGAGAGAAGGAAAAGGGAAAAGACAACCGAATAATCTTATTTAATCTCTCCAGAACTAGTATCCATCCTCGAATCTGGAACGAGTTTCTTCTAGTTCGTATGTAGCTATACGATGGATTTATCCAATGGAAATGGATGTTCGTAGTGATACGGGGTGTTCTAGAGAAATGCAAAGGTGATATAGAAGTGGCAATGATATTTTGCGACTACGTGACATTCCAAAAGCCAAAGTATTTTAAGAAGGTTCGGTTAACTTGGTTCATAAGTTTTAGTCAAGGGTCGGGCCAAGGTCGCTGCCAAAGAGAGAGAGAGAGAAAAGAAACACTCAGCGTCCACTCTAACCTAGATCAGAATGGTTAATCATTTTATCTAATCAGGATGGCTCCCACTGTTTCCTCGAATTCTCCTCCAAACCCAAAAGGAGAATTAGTCGGAATCACCCGAGGAGTAATGCTACTCATTAGTAGGAATCAGAATCCAACTATCATCGCATGATAACTTGACGGAATCCACTCAAGTTACCACACTTCAGAAGGTATGCGCAAGCCTGGCAAGTTTCCTGTATGTTTGAAACTCCCGATGTGAGTTTTTACCCTTAGGACCCAAGTGACCTTGACAATGCCAACATATCAAAGAGTCCTAGTCAAGTTCAACCCGTCATTATCTTGATTGCGTTAAACCCACCCGTACGAGTCTTTGACAATGCCAACATAACCGTACGACTGTCCTAACCAATCCACATATCCATGCGACAGAAAAGTATTACAGAGCTACCGAACACTATGCCTTGGCAATGCACGACATACGTAGCACGAATACTAAGCAATACTAATCTGAAATGATGGAGGGATACGGCTGGTTTTTGGCGAAAAACCTTTAATGTAATAAACTTGATATCATTGAAGGAACCGAGTGGTTTTACAAATTTATAGCGACGAAAACTTTTTCTAAAGAGGTCACTCCCAGCGAAGGGATCTCGGCTCTTTCCTCATCGAGTGAGGTACAGGATATTCCAAACTGAATACCATGATGCAAAGTAAAAGAATCGATTATAGTAAAGTTATTACGTTGACGCAAACTTTTACTCAAGAGGGCACTCCCGATGAAGGGATCTCGGCCCTTGCCTCGTCGAATGAGGTGCTGGATATTCATAACCGAATACCACTGTGCAAAGCAAAAGAGAACGTCTGTAATGTCAGTTTTTTAAAAAATTGGTTCCAACAACATCAAATAGGTTTGTTTTATCCTTGCATTGATAAGAATCAATGCAGTCCCATCAATTAATCACACCAGAAAAGAACGAAAATATATGATGTACATATATGCCATCCGCCTTCGCCACTGGGTCCCGTCATCACTCGTTAGGTTGCTTAACTAACGACAGAGCGGGGACTGGACTAGCGCGGGTGCAAAACATATACGACACCTACTAGTATATATATAAATATATATAACAATAATCCCAGGCATGATATAAAGCAACATCATAGAAGCATCACAGAAGCAACACAGAATGGTGGATAATCTTGGAGCCTCGGGTTTCACTTGAGCCACAAATGAGACCCGACTTTCCTTATCGTGTAGATAGCCTGTGCAATGATAACCTAGACCCCTTCGAGCGCGGCAAGTTACCCGCCAAAACCAGAAGTGAGGCAACCCCTTTCAACAACGTAAATAGGCCACCCAGTACTTCACGGAATCCGGTAACTTGGGCACCCCTCCGTGGGTCAACCTATACCCCCTACGAGTGCGGCGAATAGCCCGCCAATTCTAGAGTAAGTTCTCCTCTGTCTCAACGCCATGATATGCGGACCCGTTGCCCTCTAGAACCCGGCTATTCGTGCACTCCACCGCGGAGTAATCGTAGCACAGAAAAGAAAATAATATACAAAGGGTGACATCGACCTCAACCCGGTCGTGCCCCAAACGAATAATATACAAACTGGCAGTGACGGCAGTCCACATGTCAGAAGCTCGCCCCGCAATATCAAATTTACAAATAGAACTAAACTGTACTAACATTGTACGATAGCCATCCACCACGACGATCCAACCACAATACAGCACAACACAGAATATCAACGTGAATGTCATGTTCGCAAACCCGTCTAAAAGAACTATAGCAATTAGACAAGTTGTACCGATCTAATGACATTCACGGTCGCAGATAGTAATGTAAGCACTGACAAACATTTAAACAGTGTTAAAACATCGACTTCGAAACACCCCGAATAGCCCCAAACAACTAGATAAGACAATATCAAAAATGGGCTAAACTAGCAATACCACTGAACCAATATTCTAGAGACCAGACCACACAAAAAATACGAAGCCCAAACTCCCAACCCAGGCCGGCCAACTTGGAAAATTCCTCAATGTGCTCGGTCCAAAATGGGTGGAATGGGTTCGTATTTGGTGTGTGCTCTTGTGGTCACCATAGTAGTCTTCTGCAGTTGCTAAAAAATTATTTTGAAGACTTTAAAAATCGACAGAGACTGGAATCTGCAGTGCACAGTTTTTGGATTGTTTCGATTTTGATACTTTAACATTGTCTAAACTAGCTAGCTAAGGGTTTAAAGGCCGGCTCTGATACTATGTTGGGTTACGGCAGCGCCCCTGCCATTAAACCGTGGCCAAATGCGGAACAAAAATTTACTAACTGGCGGTACCATTGCCCGATGCCCAGATCTACCTTAAACCCTAAACTAGCAAGCTATAAAAAGAAGTTAGAATGGTTATACCGAGTTGATCCGTGTCCTTCGATCTTCAACCATCATCCCCAAGCTCCTAGTGGCTCCTTGATCGGATTTGGTTGCTGGTCTTCCTCCATCTACGATAATCCACCTGAGGGAAACGGCGCAAGCTTCAGCCTCGTCGAGCAAGGCAACCGACGCTTCAAGGTTGCTAGCAATGGAGAGTGGAGGTGTAGGAATGCGTCACTATCTTTTTCTCTCATCACAATGCTCAATAGAGCAACCCAAGAAGATGAAGAACGTGAGGAAACATGTGGCATGGGCAACTCAAGAAAGTGATAAGTCTTTTGTGAGAATAAGAGTGTAAGCAAGTTAAGAAATTATCAAGTGAGGAAAACAAATGAGCCTAGCCCAATCAAGAAGTGGCTGCCCCCTCTCTCTCATGCACACAAAATATCTCCACAATTTTCCATTAAACAATAAAGACCCATGCCTCTCTACATGTCCAAGCAATGCTCATGCCACCTCACTCCTCCACCTCATTTGTGAAACAAATGAATTTCTAAAAAAGGAAAATCATACAAATTAGGTGTCCACTTCTAGAAGCTATTCCGTATAAATACGGAATACAACCGGGTACATGTATCAAAATACATATACACATATTCGTACAAAAATACGAATAGCCAAGAGAGAAAATAAATAGTCAACAATAATACTAGAATACATATATATAAATTATTAAATCAAAACCTGATTTAATAATCCGGCTTAATCCTAAGCCGCTAGTATTATCAACTGTCCGATTAAAGTCTGCGCAGCATGTGCACATATTTAATCGGACACCTGTATGTACCAACATACGTCATCTACACCATATCGCTTGAACCGTGAAAACCCTCTATGTGGGACTCTAAAGACTCGTCAATACGCTGGCAGTGGGTTTAACTACAAGCATGTCAGCGGCACTAGCTGTATGTAATGGCTACCCAGGTATTGAGCGAAAAGGAGGCTGACGAGCAAACTCATCCAGAACCCCTACTGAGCCTGACAATGACAATATCCGTACAGTCCATTCTGTTCGTCTAAGAGTATCGCATATCGATTCTAGGGGGGTGGATAAAGTCAGACCCCTAACAACGCGACATTTAGTGTCGGGATAAAACCCATCACCACCTGAGAAACTATCGATCCTGGATCGGTAATTCTCGTCCACCATAGTCACGGATTTCTGGTGATGGCTACCCATGCACAACGTGACATCAACCCCCAATACCAGGAGAGACGAATCCTCGACGATTCGATCACTGCCTCTATGTGGCTCGGGACTGTACCCAACTAAAACCTGTTTGCACGATTCTTTTGAGCCGTGGTAGGGTAGTAATCAAAGCACGGTGCGAACTCACACGAGACAAATGACAATCTCAGGTCAACAGACTAACTTGTACACATGTCACCTGGGAACTGCTATCTGACAATAGGTATAATACCAACTAGCAGGTTCCCGGCGAGTCCGTCCAGTGTACTCATAACCCAATGAGCACCTGTATACTATCTTAGGTGAACAAACTAACATCAATGGCTTGTGAGACCTGGCCACCGCCCCTCATTGGGGTCTCGATCAGTATACACTAGTCTACACTGGAGTATTGATGCCCAGTCTTGATACTCCCATAACTGGGGACATTTAAGGATGTGCTTATAGACCCCCAGCTCCCACGTATATGATCGCCATCATAATGCTGGTAGTCAGGCAAGAATCCTATGGGCTCTATCAACATGTACATGATGATAAAGACAAACCAGATAGCATACTATCATCTCGAGTAAGACTGTTCTACCGGTATAGGTCCTCACTCAATCATCATAATCACCTGCGTGCGACTACGATAATTGCCTTAAGGGTACCATAGCCAACAAGTATACCCCTCGGTCCGTTATGAATGCGATAAGCTCTTCGTCTTACGGGTTCATACGGATCTGGTTGTAGCCATAGAAAGCATCCATGAAGCTGAGCAGTCCGTGGCCTGCCGAGCTGTCGACGAGCTGATCTATCCGAGGGAGGGGATAGTTGTCTTTCGGGCAGGCCTTGTTGAGATCTTTGAAGTCGACTCACATGTGCCACTTCCCGCTTGCTTTTTTAACCATAACCACATTCGCGAGCCATTCCGAGTAGGCCACGTTTTGAGTGAAGTTGGCTGTGAGCAACCTATCGACCTCATCCTTGATAGCCTTATGTTTGATAGGGGCAAAGCTTCGTTTCTTTTGCCTGATGGGTCGGGCCGTCGGGTCGACCCCGAGCTTATGCAAGAATACCTTGGCATTGACCCCGGGTATGTCGGCGAGCGCCCAAGCTAACACGTCCGAGTTTCCTCGAAGGAAGTGGATCAAGTCTTCACGCCGGGCTCCTGTTAGGAGTGACCCAAAATGGACAGTTCGTTCATTGTTCCCTCGATGAGGGGGACCTCTGTTAGTGCCTCCACTGGGGCCCCTCGGATTTCATTTTGTTCATCACGGGTATCCAAGGACCCCTTGAAATCGCTCGCGCTTCCAAGGTCGTCGCTTCGTTCCTCGGGGGTGGATATCGCTGTGAAGCAAATCTTTGCGATTTGCTGGTTCCCGTAGGCCCGACCTATTCCCTCTTGATCCCGTGAAAACTTGATCACGAGGTAGTAGGTCGAGATTTGGGCCTTAAGAGAGTTTAGCGTCGGACGTCCCAGGAGGATATTGTAGGACGAGAGAATTCTAGCGACAATGAACTCTACTGGGATGGTTCTCGTACGGCCCGCCTCCCCAATGTTAAGGAGGAGGGTAACCATTCCCTCTGCCGGGATGAAGTGATTAGTAAACCCTGACAGAATGTGGAAGGTTGGCCTCAGGTCTGACGGGACGAGCCCCATACGCAGGAAGCAGTCATAGAAGAGGATGTCCGCCGAGCTTCCCGAGTCGACCAGTGTAACAACTCCAATTTTAGTGTACAAAAATTTGTATAAAAGTTAATGTATACTTGGGGTATTTGCATTTACTGTGATTACTATAAATAATTGTTTTGCTTTTAATAGCAAGCAAAAGCTTGTAGGTCATTGGTAAGACCTTGCACTGCTAAACCAAAACACCAGAGTTCAAATCCTATTCCTCACATTATTTTTAATATTGTTTTCTTTTAATTTATAGAAGTCCAAGGGTCTACACGTGCATAACTCGTAAAAACCCCACGTCATACTAAAAACAAACTGTACCAGGGGGAAGACAAAACGACGGCGGTCACTTGACGGCGAGCCCCGGCCTGACTCGCCGTGACTCGGCCGGCGACTCGGCCGACTCGGCCCGCCGCCGCCGGCCGAGTTGAGCTGGATCGGCCGATTACCTTCTGTGACCCTCTGTCCTTTTGTATTCTTATAACTTCTGCACACTTTAAAACACCTGCAAATTTCTAGAGCCTTTTAAATCCAATTAAAACCCCATTAAACCATATTTTAAATACAATTTTTATTACATTTTCAATTCAACCTTTCACCTACCCTAATCCTAATCTTTCCCTATAATTATCAACCCTAAACACCCTCCCCCTCACTCACAATTCTGTCCAAACTCTTAAGAAAACTCTATAGAATTCTAGTGTGCATTTGGAGTTAGCAAAGGGCGAAGCTCCGGCGAAATTCCGACGACGACCCTAGGAGCTCCCGGCGACGAAACGACGCACCGGTGCCTCCTACCGCTTCCTCTCCCTCTTGTCTTAAATCTAAACCCGTAAGTCCCTCTTCCCCCTTCTCTATTCCATACTAAAACTTTGCAAAACTAAAACCCGACGGAAGCGGAGTTAAATCCGACTTCCGATTCGATTTTCTTTATAAAATTCAATTTTCCTTAACACGACCATATCAAACTCTTACATCTTGACTATTAATCACTAGCAAAACATGTTGAACAAGTTTCATAGCAAAACATTTTATTTTGTAACTTTTACCGCTCTTTTTCAGTAAATACCATGTAGTTTACTTTCTACTTTAAAACATCATTAATATTTTTATACCTTTAATTAGATCACGAGGTAATGACCTACCTCCTCATAACACTCATAAGCAACATAGCACAATACCTTTCGGGAACATAGAATACGGGAAAACGAAACTTTACATATAAATACCATTTACTATTAAAACCGTTTTCTACAGGATTACGTATTTTTTTATAAATCTTTGCAAAGCGCCGCTACAACCCATTTTGGGGAACCCGACTGGGATGGTGCGGATTATAGCACATCCCTTGGCTTAGTAGTGCGAGATGCAGACTTCCACAAGGAGCATTCGGTCTCGAAAGATTTGAAATACAAATATCTTAAGAAAATGAGATTTCTAGAAAATAATAAATTAAAAAGTATTTTTATAAATATATAAATATATATGTATTATCAAAATACCTATTTTTTGTATAATATAAATATTCTAACTTTTCTAAATCAAAAGGATCACATTACATGAAAATACCATGAAATTCCATACAAGTTCAATATTACAATTAAATACCCTATATTATGAAAAATATGTTTATTCACTAGAAATGTCACAAATATAAAATCCACAAATATGAAAACTCTAAAGACTATAATTAAATACTTCAGGTGTATTTTGTAAATTATACAAAATTATTTTTATATAAAACCCCCTCAAGTTTTATAAATTACAATAAGGACCCTAGTAAATATAGGTTTAAGCGGGACCAATCTCTTGAGCCTCACGGAGCCGGAGAAGTGGGTGCTTACCTATTTAAGGTAGACAACTTAACAACGGTGTTATCAACACGGTAATCGTTTTTGAAAAAAACACAAATCCTGCCGCCCATGTGCAGCGGTTACCAATAACATTAAAACCTAATTCAGGATTTCAATTTCTCTTTCTAATTGTTCTGACTCAGACTGAGTCTCATTATTATAATCTGACTTGAATATGATTCAAGTAAATCTACAATATTACAATTCAACATAAATCCATGAATCCATATATTCAATATATTCAATCTATATTGACCGAACCGAACCATGGATATACTTCCATTTACATGATTCTCCAGTTACATCCATGATTCTCTAGTTATATCCATTTACTGATATCATGGTTTCGGCAAGCCATCCAATTATACAATCTATATTACAAGACAATTCAAGTTGCAATACAATACAACTATACAAACAAGACATCATGGGGTTTAAGGGGTAGATTGGTACGAAATGTGTTAGAAGTGGCACGAGACTGTAAGATTTAAGACACCTAACCTGTATTTCCGTTACTGTTGTACCGTGGTATAAACGGTTCCTTGTACTACACGTGCCTCTAGTCTCTGGCATATAGAGACTTCCCTTGTATACACTGACATCCTTCTGTACCAAGCTACAAACAACAACGTTAACCACATAATACAACTTTAAAAGCTACTTTCTCTCTCTGTCTATTCTATTTCTCCTTTATCTTTGGGACTTACCGAGCGATTGTTCGCTGACGACATTCCTTCTCTTTCTTCTTTGGAATGTTGTCAGGTGATCTGGACACTCAGGAGATCGAGCCTACTAGCGAGAACTTGGATCAGCTTACTTACGACCCAGAGCTCTAGCTTCATTGTACATATTTTATTTCAGTACTTTTCATTTCTGTTATGCCACTGTTTAGGCATTGCTTTCATTCAGATGTATTTACTTTTCTATGCATTGTACAAAGAATGTGAATAAATAAAGTTGCTGTTTCATTACAATTATCTCTTGTGTACATTTCTTTTATATTGCTTAGTTACACTTGGCGTATTTACTTCAGAGTAAATACGTAGCGGCCTCGTCGTGTCCTCTGCCCGTATACTGGGAAGCGGGGCATGGCAGGTTTTGTTGGCGGCCCATGCAGGTCAGAGCTGTATAGAACTCTACCATACAGTTCTGTTCTGTGTGAACAACCTAAGCAATATAACACAAGAACCAGCAACTAAAACATTCTTTACAATCCATACTCCTTGAATCTTAACATTTCATATTGTTCGAATCATATATTTGAATCTGTCCTAACCTAAATTTTTCTCCAAGGTTATGGATTCCCTAAACAACACCAGCACCAACTTCAACAGCACTCCATCTCCACTACCAATCACACCTGCCATCCCTGCTCCACTCAATGAGTAGACGGTTCTGCTTGATGCGGTACGCAACCTCCTAGAAGGACAGCAGCAACAGACTGCTCTTTTAATGAACCGTCCAGAGGCGGAAGCACCTGGGGTGAAGCAATTCAGAGCTTTGCACCCCAAACAATTCTCAGGAAAGGAGAGCCCACTGGAAGTTGAGGAATAGGCTCAGAGTATCGAAGATGATCTGGCAGCGGCACAAGTGCCAGAGGTAGCTTGGGTCCGTGTTGCGAAATTACAGCTCACGGACAATGCACGGAATTGGTAGAAGACGGATGAAAGCCATCTTGAACAACCCATTGAATGGAAGACTTTCCGCGATATGTTCGACGCTAAGTACTTTCCTGAGACTGCCAGGTTCGACATGTAACAGCAGTTCATCCATCTGCAACAAGGTTTGATGTGGACCAAGTCAGTAGATGAGTATGACGCTGAGTTCACCATGCTCAGTCGGTAAGATATGTCTCAATAATTCGAATTTTTAAATATCACATACTACACAGCTAACACAATCCTTTAAAAGATTTGCGGCACACCTGATACCGACGAATGAGATCAGAGCTCGTCGATTTCATCAAGGTTTGGATTCAGAGATCCAGGCTGCACTGGCCACAGAAGATTTTCCGAATCATGAATCGGCTCTGAAAGCTGCCTGCCGTTATGAGGCAATGGTAAAGACGAGGGGTAGACCTCAATCTGCAGGAGTTAAATGCTCTGTCAACCAAATGACAGGAAGAGCCTCGTCAAGGCCACATTTTATGCCAAGGAGACCAGGAGTACCGAACAACCGTCCTAGCCCAACCTTTTGTAACTACTGCAAGAGAAATGGGCATATGTTGCATGACTGCCGGCGAGCCAACCGTCTTTGCTTAGTCTGCGGCTCAGCTAGTCATGGTATTGAGTCTTGTCCCAAAAGACAAAATCCATATGTTGCACCCAGGCCAGCGATCACTTATCAGCAGATACCAGCTCTTCAGGCACCTGCTCCAAGACTCGCTCTCCCTGCTCCACCACCTAGAGGATCATCGGCTGCACCTCCTCCTCGTCAGTTCCATCAAGCTCAACGGAACATTCCGAGGGATGCTCTTCCAGCCAGGAGGAATGTACCACGGCGACAGGCTTTCACGATGACCGTGGAAGAAGCTGAGGCCACTGGCCAAGTTATCACTGGTAACCCTTTCCTTCTCAAATTTTCTTTCAGTCTTCCAACCCATCTACATACTTTTACCTATACCTAAATCATATCCCACATACCTTAGGTACAATCTTAGTAGCCTCACTTCCTGCACTAGCACTCTTGGATACTGGAGCATCTTACTGCTTTATTGTAACACCCGGCCCCTCTTATACCAAAGTCTGTATTTCGTTACTTTAAAATTCTATTTATTCTTAATTATAATTTTATTTGTTTTATTTATAAATTTATTTCTTCTAAACCCCATTTTTCTTTTATCAATAAAACTAAACTCCATTTTCTTTTATTCAACCCCAAGCCCATACGTCTAAATTCATTTTCTTTTCTTTTCTTTCAGCCCAAACTTTTCTCAGCCCGGCCCCATTCCTTTTTCTCATTTATTTTTTATTTTGATTTTTCATTCAATCCCCAGCCCATCTCACCGAGCCCATTCATTTATAAACTAAATCCTCTCTTCTATAAACCTCGGCCCACTCCCACTTTCTCCTCCATTATTCATTTTTAAATTAAATCCTTTATAAAAAAAAAAACCAACCCGCTTCTCATTCCTCAGCCCACATCCCTTTTTTTTTTATAAAATTCCTTAATCTTTTCTTCCGGCCCACTCCCTGCGGCCCGTGATCAAATCCCCACTCACCCGACCCCATTACTGTTCCTCTTCTTTAATCTCCAACGGCCCTCCCGCCAATCTCGCGCGCGCGATCCACCTTCTCCGCCGCCTTCCTCGCCCACGCTCGCGCTCCTGTCGCCGCACTCGCGAGCGTTATCATCGACGCGCGCCTCTCTCTCTCCTTTCATAATTTTCCTCCCCTCTCTTTTCCTCTGTCTAGACCTCTCCCCCTCGAGTCAAGTCAGCCCCCTCCGCTTCACCTTCGACTCCGTCCTCCGCACCCCCGATCTCGACGCCATCATCAACGTCGTCACCTCACCTCCCTCACCTCCACCCTCGATCACGAGCACCCACTTCCTCTCTCCCACTTCCCTGCACACCCGAGCATGAGTCCCTGTCGACGACGAGGACGACCACCTCTCCAACCCCAGTGCCCTTGCCTCTAGCCGATCAACCGCGTCATCCACCACTCTAACCTCGTCACCTCCCCTTCTCTCTCTCTCTTCGCTCCTCCCTCGACCCTCCTGAAACCCGAGCTCCACCCCTGCCACCTCTCGACGGCGGGCCACTGCTTCTCGTCGACCCCATCGTCATCACCATCGTCACCGTCGCCACCATCCTCGACTCCCTCTCTCTCTCTTGATCTTTTCCTCACTCCCCTCGCTCACCCGAGCCTTCACCCTCACTCCCTCAATCTCTCTCTCCTTCTCACTATACTCTGTTCTCTCATCTCTCTCACTCTGTTCTCTCTCTCTCTCTCTCTCTCTCTCTCAGTTCTCTCTCCCTCTCTCTCTCACAGTTCTCCCTCTCTCTCTCAGTTATCTCTCTCTCTCTCCCTCTCTCTTTCTAACACACACACTCTCTCTCTTCTCTCTAAACCGTCTCACTCCCATCTTGCTCTCCATAGGCCTCAACAGCATCAATGATCCCCAGCCCTGACACAGCCTGAGCGCGCAACAACACATCCCCAAGCTCGAACCAAGCCCAAGCCTAGTCGAGACTCGTCGCGTGCTTGCTACTCCGTGCCCGGGACGTGTCATTACTGCCTTCGCTGCCGTGCCATCAGTTCACTGTCCCCAGGCAAGTTCCCTACTTGCTACATGCTACTTTTGTTAATTACAAATCGACATCGTATATAATCCATGTTTTACTTTCCGTTAGATTATTCGACACAAAACTGTTCGATGCTTGTTCTCATAGAAAGTCATTATCAAATTTGACAGAACTAGATATATTGCATTGGCCCTTGTAGGGATGGATAACGTGTACAAATTTCGCTGGAAAATATGACCGTTAACTACTAAAACAACTACCCCCAAGTTTAACCGTAAAACTGGAATTTTATTGTACCTGAAAACCGTTAAATTCACCATAAATCATATACATACTAGAATGGTGCGTTCGAGGGCTCAAATCGAAGCCGACTCGACGAACTTTAACCCTATACTGGTTTCCTGGTATTCCTGTACTCAAACTGTGTTGATATTTGGATCGGAGTGCGACTCTGGACTGCAGTCCAGAGTGACTCCAGGTGTTGCTTGCTGTTCCGTATTGGGTACCACAGGATTTCCTTAACTCATAGGTTGCGTAACTCCGCTGTCTATTATAGGCAAACCTGTTAACTAGACAACACAAGTAGTTTCACTCCGTTTCGTTATCGTTTATTATTTATTCTGTAAATTAAAAGATCGGGACGCATGACAGTCCCAACAGAATCAGAACTGACATATTGGCATTGAATAGTGTATATCTCCTGACGTACAGATGTGATCGAAGATCCGTATATTGCTTTGAAAACCTTACTGAAAACCCTAGATTTCATCCAACTATAACGTCGCTAAAATCTGATCCCAACTGGGATTAAAATGCGTTGCGAAACGGATTTCTGATTCTGAAACCGGATTTTCAGCCGCGAGCGCTTAAAATGAAATGGTTATAACTATTGATCCTGGAACCCGATTGGCTTGAAACTAAATTTGATGGATGGACAACTGAACATACTAATTACTACATGTTTATCGTTTCGCTAAATTATATATGTACGTTTCATGATAAATCGAGCAAGTGATAAAATACTGTTTTTTTTGTGACACCTTAATCGTGCTTATATGCTGTTCACGCATCATATCATACCCATATCATTGTAGTGATAACCTAGTGATATCGTGCATTTACCCAGTATTAGATTCTAGTGATGATTGTGGCAAGTACGTCAGTGTTCGTGTATCCGTGAATACGTGAAAGTGATACGTACTTGTACACAATCAGTGACCCTATTATTCTATTGCATTGTCGACGTCTGTGGGATGCGTGTACATGTGACTATAAGTGGTATGGGACACTTATGGAAGCGCTTGCACGAGTGTCACAGATAAGGCATCCGACACTGCCAGTTATCTTAGATATTAGTCGGGACGTGCTTGATGGAGGTCCTGCCTCCAGTTCTCGCGCAGACTTGTCACGGATCGATTAGTATTTAGGGTTATGGTTAGCGTTTGATGTAGACCACGGGGTGTGGGGTAGTTTAAGTGTGAGTTCAACAGAATCTTGGGAGTCCCATGCCGGCTTATATATTTAGGGAGATATATGGAGATTTACAGGGTATGTGATATACACCGTGATATACATGTTACATGTTGGGCCCGTGGTCCCTTGCCCTTGGGTTCTACCCTTGGGTGGAGGACACTCGCGAGTGGTTGACTCTCACACTTGGACTGACGATAGGCTTAGTGACCTGTACAGTGAGACTTAGAGACTGATAGGGATACGGACATTTATATACCTTATATACTGTGTTGACATACGTGATATATCGTTCTACTGCTTTACCGCTCCGCTGCATTGATTACTGCACATTCATATTCATGCTGTCATTGATTTACTGTTATTCATATCTATTACTACTGTTAGAACTGTCACTTGATTTTATATATATTATATTGCTATTGTGTCGCTCTGACGACCTGAGTATGCATGCTCAGTGTGAGGAGAAGATTTAGCCTGGACCAGAGCTAGACGTGCATCACAGACTTCCTGACTTGCCATTCCGAGTTACATTCGTTTGTTTCCCATCAGGTCAGTTTATATTATTGTTTCCTTCAGTTACTGCATTTCTCATTACCTGCGCATCATTTACTGTTTACCATGAAAAACTAGAAGCCGAAGTGTGACTACGGCAGGACATTTCCTTGACCGTAGGAGCATGGCTGGCCTTGTCTACCCCTCGTATTCCGTATTTTGGGAAGCGGGGCGTGACATGGTTTAGTTGGTATCAGAGCCCAGGTTTTGCTTCGATTGGGATTGCAGTTTTCCGTGTAAAGTTTGGCAATCTAAGACATCGCTCGGTCTAGGTTGTAAACTTGTCATTCTTAATCCATATTCACATCGTGTGTTCAGCTATCCATTCGCTATGGTTTCGGGTGACTTGGCAAGATTACGTAGTTGCAATTGCACTACCGTATTCTGTTTAGGTGACTTAAAGTCATACAGTTGATTCTCCACTTGTAATAAATTCATTATCTCTGATATTCTTGAATCTTTGTCCTATCCATATCATATTTTGATTCATTTAGCGTGTGACTTATATCATTCTCGAAATTGTTGTTTCAGGATCATGTCTTCCAACAACTCTTCATCTATATCCGCTCCCCAGAATCAGACCATCGAGATTCTGAGTGTACTGTAAGTTCTAAAGGAAGCCCAGGAGCGAACAAACGACTTGTTGGCTGAAAGACTGAGAAGACAGGTGAATCAGGCACCGGCGGAAGTCTCCAATCATAAAGGGATCCCCGTTAGACGAGGAAAAGAGAAGAAGATGAAGCGTCAATTTGTTTCACCGCGATAGAAGCAGAAGAAGACCCCATGTTGTGGGTATTGTAAGAGGCCAGGACATCTTCAGAGGGATTGTCGCCGCGCCCAAGGGAAATGTCTGATATGCGGGTCCAACAAACATCTTATCAACGGTTGCCCAGAAAGGAAGGAGCTAAGAGGAGGAGACTCATCCACACTCTCCACTGCTGCCAAGTGAGGATTACTGCGTAGTTCGAATTTCGAGGATAAAGCGGACCCAACACAGGATTCAACTCGCGTAACGATGACGCAGCGTTATGGCAATAAAAGAAGAATTTTATGTTTTCCAATTTCAGTATTATGTGGTCATCCTTTTATAAATATTTCTTTCCGTTTGAAATCTTGTATCCGCTGAACTTTTAGTTGAATGAAATAAAGTTTGAATCACAATATATGTATCATTCTCTTGCTTTCTCTTTATCTAATCCTATTCGCTATCACAGTATTTTAATCCTGATCTCTCAGTTCCTGCAACCGCATATTTTCCTATACTTCGTACCCTGAGCTTTTCCTTGATGTATTCCACTGTCTGATCGCGACTTTTTTTTCCAGACCATGGCCTACCCTGGAGCAGCGCCGCATCTAGACGAGGATGCACAGTCATGCGTTTTTTTAGACCGCACGCTGATGAGTTCTGATGATGAGGTCAACGGTCCCCAGGTCAACTTCGAAAACAACGATTCAGAGGACGAAGGAGTAGCCGTCCCAGAGTTTAACATGATAGCTGATTCCGATGAAGAAGAAGGAGATCCTGAAGAGAACCCTATAGAGGAAGACCCGATAGAGGAAGATCCCGATGAAGACCCGATAGAAGAAAATCCAGTTGAGGAAAATCCCGTGGAAGAAAATCCAGAAGAAGAGAATCACATGGAATCGGACCTCGATGAAGAAGCTTCATCCGAGGAAGAAGGACCAGAAAAATCAAGACCCTGCTGTGGAAGAACTTCCAGTGGCGATGCCTGCGAGGCGATATGGAAATGGACGCCCCTACCTGAGTGCGCGAGCCTACCGCAACCTGCTGAATCTCCACAACCGCGACTGACGGAATTCCTTTTGATGTTGTCTTTCTGGCCAAATAAAATGTGTATAGTTTAGGGCCACTCTTCGCCTTTGGGAATGCCTTGTTTCAAATTTCCTTGAATGAAATAAATCTTCTGAATCCGTAAACCTTTTTCGCTTGATACTTGTGTATTGCCCATATCCATTTATTTTTCTGCTGAGTTCCCTGACTGTCCACCCCTACTCATTGTATTGTTTTCACCCTCGTTTCGATTAGAAAGTACCGCACCCTGATCCTTGGAATGAGCCACCATTCACCCTTCGTCTGTGCCTCGATTGAGATCCTTCTGGGAGAAGAACATTCGTTATGAAATTTCTGAGTTAGCTAACCCTTCAAATTTTTTATTCATATGATGTACCGACCGTCACCATTCCCATGCTTTTCACTAGTAGTCCCATGTTGCTCATCCTTACTTCTCGTGCTGACCCGATCCCAATCTCTTTGACCTTCAGCCTAGAACTGCCACATTCCGACCTTTGAATGAACCACACTTTCTTGAAACCCTTACCCTAGCTAGCTTCTACATTTTTGTGTTCTTCCTATTTACCCTAACTATATATAAAGGGACAGTGTTATTCAAAAAATTAGTTTTCATTATTTCGGTGCGTGTTGTTGATTACTCCGTCTTATGTATTTTAAGTACACTATTATTATTCCCATTTTCAGTAGCGCAATCTTACACCACGCACATTTTGTTCCATGTTTCTTATTTTCACTATATGGGTTTTATAAGCTATTTTAAAACTATTTGAGCGATACGTTTTCCTAGAATGGTTTAACCTACCGACTAGATTTCCACTACTTTATTCTTGTCATTTTATTTTCGGATTTTGTGCCTATGATTACTATTATAAATGTTTGTACCTTATACCTATTTTTCTGTCGTGCTACCTTTAATATACTTGTATGTGCACATGTTTGGGTTTCGTTTTTATTGAATACACCTTGATTATTTTTGTTCATCATTGTTATCTATATTCTCGTGTACTTGTAGGTTGCTCTTATAGTTATTCCTACCTTATACCTATTTAGACTTATCTTCTGTATGCTGTCCTTACATGTTTACACCTTCAAATTTCTTCGTCCACGGAGTTCTAATAAACCCTTATGTGTTAGTTGCAATATAATAGCTTTCGCCTATATTTGTATAACCTATCGTTTAGTTTTAAATTTCGAGGACGAAATTTTTGTAAGGGTGGTATGATGTAACACCCGACCCCTCTTATACCAAAGTCTGTATTTCGTTACTTTAAAATTCTATTTATTCTTAATTATAATTTTATTTGTTTTATTTATAAATTTATTTCTTCTAAACCCCATTTTTCTTTTATCAATAAAACTAAACTCCATTTTCTTTTATTCAACCCCAAGCCCATACTTCTAAATTCATTTTCTTTTCTTTTCTTTCAGCCCAAACTTTTCTCAGCCCGGCCCCATTCCTTTTTCTCATTTATTTTTGATTTTGATTTTTCATTCAACCCCCAGCCCATCTCACCGAGCCCATTCATTTATAAACTAAATCCTCTCTTCTATAAATCTCGGCCCACTCCCACTTTCCCCTCCATTATTCATTTTTAAATTAAATCCTTTATAAAAAAAAACCAACCCGCTTCTCATTCCTCAACCCACATCCCTTTTTTTATAAAATTCCTTAATCTTTTCTTCCGGCCCACTCCCTGCGGCCCGTGATCAAATCTCCACTCACCCGACCCCATTACTGTTCCTCTTCTTTAATCTCCAACGGCCCTCCCGCCAATCTCGCGCGCGCGATCCACCTTCTCCGCCGCCTTCCTCGCCCACGCTCGCGCTCCTGTCGCCCCACTCGCGAGCGTTATCATCGACGCGCGCCTCTCTCTCTCCTCTCATAATTTTCCTCCCCTCTCTTTTCCTCTGTCTAGACCTCTCCCCCTCGAGCCAAGTCAGCCCCCTCCGCTTCACCTTCGACTCCGACCACCACACCCCCGATCTCGATGCCATCATCAACGTCGTCACCTCACCTCCCTCACCTCCACCCTCGATCACGAGCATCCACTTCCTCTCTCCCACTTCCCTGCACACCCGAGCACGAGTCCCTGTCGACGACGAGGACGACCACCTCTCCAACCCCAGTGCCCTTTCCTCCAGCCGATCAACCGCGTCATCCACCACTCTAACCTCGTCACCTCCCCTTCTCTCTCTCTCTTCGCTCCTCCCTAGACCCTCCTGAAACCCGAGCTCCACCCCTGCCACCTCTCGACGGCGGGCCACTGCTTCTCGTCGACCCCATCGTCATCACCATCGTCACCGTCGCCACCATCCTCGACTCCCTCTCTCTCTCTTGATCTTTTCCTCACTCCCCTCGCTCACCCGAGCCTTCACCCTCACTCCCTCAATCTCTCTCTCCTTCTCACTATACTCTGTTCTCTCATCTCTCTCTCAGTTCTCTCTCCCTCTCTCTCTCACAGTTCTCCCTCTCTCTCTCAGTTATCTCTCTCTCTCTCCCTCTCTCTTTCTAACACACACACACTCTCTCTCTATTTGATTCTCTCTCTTCTCTCTAAACCGTCTCACTCCCATCTTGCTCTCCATAGGCCTCAACAGCATCAACGATCCCCAGCCCCGACACAGCCTGAGCGCGCAACAACACATCCCCAAGCTCGAACCAAGCCCAAGCCTAGTCGAGACTCGTCGCGTGCTTGCTACTCCGTGCCCGGGACGTGTCATTACTGCCTTCGCTGCCGTGCCATCAGTTCACTGTCCCCAGGCAAGTTCTCTACTTGCTACATGCTACTTTTGTTAATTACAAATCGACATCGTATATAATCCATGTTTTACTTTCCGTTAGTTTATTCGACACAAAACTGTTCGATGCTTGTTCTCATAGAAAGTCATTATCAAATTTGACAGAACTGGATATATTGCATTGGCCCTTGTAGGGATGGATAACGTGTACAAATTTCGCTGGAAAATATGACCGTTAACGACTAAAACAACTACCCCCAAGTTTAACCGTAAAACTGGAATTTTATTGTACCTGAAAACCGTTAAATTCACCATAAATCATATACATACTAGAATGGTGCGTTCGAGGGCTCAAATCGAACCCTACTCGATGAAATTTAACCCTATACTAGTTTCCTGGTATTCCTGTACTCAAACTGTGTTGATATTTGGATCGGAGTGCGACTCTGGACTGCAGTCCAGAGCGACTCCAGGTGTTGCTTGCTGTTCCGTATTGGGTACCACAGGATTTACTTAACTCGTAGGTTGCGGAACTCCGCTGTCTATTATAGGTAAACCTGTTAACTAGACAACACAAGTAGTTTCACTCCGTTTCGTTATCATTTATTATTTATTCTGTAAATTAAAAGATCGGGACGCATGACAGTCCCAACAGAATCAAAACTGACATATTGGCATTGAATAGTGTATATCTCCTGACGTACAGACGCGATCGAAGATCCGTCTGTTGAGTTGAAAACCTTACTGAAAACCCTAGATTTCATCCAACTGTAACGTCTCTAAAATCTGATCCCAACTGGGATTAAAATGCGTTGCGAAACGGATTTCTGATTCTGAAACCGGATTTCCAGCCGCGAGCGCTTAAAATGAAATGGTTATAACTATTGATCCTGGAACCCGATTGGCTTGAAACTAAATTTGATGGATGAACAACTGAACATACTAATTACTACCTGTTTATCATTTCGCTAAATTATATATGTACGTTTCATGATAAATCGTGCAAGTGATAAAATACTGGTTTTTTTTGACACCTTAATCGTGCTTATATACTATTCACGCATCATATCATACCCATATCATTGTAGTGATAACCTAGTGATATCGTGCATTTACCCAGTGTTAGATTCTAGTGATGATTGTGGCAAGTACGTCAGTGTTCGTGTATCCGTGAATAAGTGAAAGTGATACGTACTTGTACACAATCAGTGACCCTATTATTCTATTGCATTGTCGACGTCTGTGGGATGCGTGTACATGTGACTATAAGTGGTATGGGACACTTATGGAAGCGCTTGCACGGGTGTCACAGATAAGGCATCCGACACTGCCAGTTATCTTAGATATTAGTCGGGACGTGCTTGATGGAGGTCCTGCCTCCAGTTCTCGCGCAGACTTGTCACGGATCGATTAGTATTTAGGGTTATGGTTAGCGTTTGATGTAGACCACGGGGTGTGGGGTGGTTTAAGTATGAGTTCAACAGAATCTCGGGAGTCCCATGCCGGCTTATATATTTAGGGAGATATATGGAGATTTACAGGGTATGTGATATACACCGTGATATACATGTTACATGTTGGGCCCGTGGTCTCTTACCCTTGGGTTCTACCCTTGGGTGGAGGACACTCGCGAGTGGTTGACTCTCACACTTGGACCGACGATAGGCTTAGTGACCTGTACAGTGAGACTTAGAGACTGATAGGGATACGGACATTTATATACCTTATATACTGTGTTGACATACGTGATATATCGTTCTACTGCTTTATCGCTCCGCTGCATTGATTACTGCACATTCATATTCATGCTGTCATTGATTTACTGTTATTCATATCTATTACTACTGTTAGAACTGTCACTTGATTATATATATATTATATTGCTATTGTGTCGCTCTGACGACCTGAGTATGCATGCTCAGTGTGAGGAGAAGATTTAGCCTGGACCAGAACTAGACGTGCATCACAGACTTCCTGACTTGCCATTCCGAGTTACATTCGTTTGTTTCCCATCAGGTCAGTTTATATTATTGTTTCCTTCAGTTACTGCATTTCTCATTACCTGCGCATCATTTACTGTTTACCATGAAAAACTAGAAGCCGAAGTGTGACTACGGCAGGACATTTCCTTGACCGTAGGAGCATGGCTGGCCTTGTCTACCCCTCGTATTCCGTATTTTGGGAAGCGGGGCATGACATTTATGTCGCAACGGTTCGTCAGAACTCACGCGATTCCAGTCACACCGTTTGTATCCAGTTAGAATGTCATTTCAGGAAATGGCGTTCTAAAGGCAACAATGGGATACGGCTTGTGTCCAGTAGTCGTCTGCAGCAGAGAATTCCGCTGACTTCTAAGTGCTGGACATACCGAACTTCGATATAGTTCTAGGTATAGATTGGCTTGGAACCTTTTATGCTACCATTGATTGTCGTCAAAAGAAGGTAGTATTCGAGATTCCAGACCATCCGGTCTTCTCTTTCAAAAGTGGAGACTGTACCCTGGAACCAAGTACATACAAAGAGAAGCCAAGGGAAGCAGTGATTGCAGCAACTCAAGCAGAGGAAGAATCAATGCCAGAAGTGGTTCGAGAGTTCGACGATGTATTTCCTGACGATATATCAGGTTTTCCTTCTGATCGAGCTCTTGAATTCAGCATTGATTTAGTACCATGAGCACAACCAGTAATCAAAGCACCTTATCAATTAAGTCCGGAAGGTTTGAAAGAAGTTCCAATTCAGTTGGATGAATTATTGGCGAAAGGATGGATTCATCCCAGCACTTCAAGTTGGGGATCACCTGTATTACTTGTGAAGAAGAAAGAAGGTTCATACAGAATGTGCATCGATAATATAACCTTGAACGAAGTCAAGATAAAGAACAAGTATCCACTCCCGCGTATCGATGATTTATTCGATCAGCTAAGTGGATCTTGTGTTTTCTCTAAATTAGATCTTCGTTCGAGTTATCATCAGGTGAAGGTCAAGGAAGCTGATATTCATAAAACGGCTTTCAGAACTCGTTATAGTCATTACGAATTTCTAGTGATGCCATTTGGAGTGACCAACGCACCAACAATATTCATGAACCTGATGAATCAAGTTTTCCGAGAGTACTCAGACAAGTTCGTTGTCATCTTTATTGACGACATCCTGGTGTATTCCAAGAGTCGGAAAGAGCATACCGAACACCTACGAATTGTCCTGGAAACTCTACGACAACATCAATTATATGCCAAGTACAGCAAATACGAGTTTTGGCTAAATCAAGTTAGTTTTTTTGGACATATCGTATCAGGTGAAGGAATCTCTGTGGATCCAGCGAAAGTTTCAGCAGTAAGCGAATGGCCGACACCAAAGTCAGTGAAGGACATTCGGAGTTTCTTGGGTTTAGCTGGATATTACAAAAGGTTCATTGAAGGCTTTTCTAAGATAGCAACACCCCTGACCAAGCTCACACATAATGATGAAGAATTTGTGTGGTCAGAAACATGCGAACAAGCTTTCGTAGAACTCAAGTCAAGGTTGACATCAGCGCCTATTCTCGTTATACCGGACCGATCTGGAGGTTTCGAAGTGCATTGTGATGCATCCGGTAAGGGATTAGGATGTGTTCTACATCAGCACTGTAAGGTTGTGGTTTATGCTTCAAGACAGCTGAAGACTCATTAGCGCAATTATCCGATGCATGATTTAGAGTTGGCAGCCATTATCTTTGCACTTAAGATTTGGCGCCATTATCTTCTTGGTGAACGAGTGAACATATACACAGATCATAAGAGTCTGAAATATGTGTTTACTCAGAAGGAACTTAATATGCGACAGAGACGATGGTTAGAACTCATGGCGGACTTTGACATCAACCTACAGTGTTACCCAGGGAAGGTGAATGTGGTACCTGATGCCCTTAGTCGCCAACCATTATCAATGAATTTCACCACCCAGTGGAAGCTTCAACAGGACTTGTATCGGATGGAGATTGAAGTAGTCATGCCAGGTAAAACTTCAAGTTTGATGAATTTACAAGTTCAATCTACCATTGTCAATCAGATCAAAACATCTCAAGCAAGTGATGCTAAATTGCAAAAGATCAGAGAACAAGTGGAGAATGAACTCAGAACAGACCTCATCATCCATGAAGACGGATCTTTGAGATACGATAGCAGATTATGTGTATCAAAAGGTTCTGTTCGGGAAGAGTTAATGAAAGAAACTCACAGCTCTCCCTACTCAGTACACCCTGGAGGTACAAAGATGTACAAAGATCTACGTCAGAATTACTAGTGGCATGGAATGAAGCGTGAAGTAGCTAGAAGCGTCTTTAAATACTTGTGTATCAGCAAGTAAAGGCTGAACATCACAGGACAGCTGGACTACTTCAACCGTTACCTATCCCAGAATGGAAGTGGCAACACATCACAATGGATTTTGTGACTGCACTCCCTCGCAGCATAAAGGGTAACGATACTGTATGAGTTATTGTGGATCGACTCACAAAGTCGGCTCACTTCATCCCATTTCGAGTTGGCCAATCAACTGAGACATTAGCAAAGAAGTACATGGAGGTAAGAATCTACTTAAGATTTAAACTCTTTGAATATGTACTATCTCTAATACCCATAAACTCATACAGGAAATTATGAGACTTCATGGAGTACCGGTCTGCATTGTCTCCGATCGTGACACCAGGTTTCGATCACAATTTTGGTAGAGTCTGCAAGCAAGCTTGGGAATAAATCTGAACTTCAGCACGGCTTATCATCCACAAACAGATGGTCAGTCTGAGCGAACTATTTAGATCTTGGAGGATATGCTCAGAGTATGTATGCTAGACTCCGGAGGATCGTGGGAAAATCACCTGCATCTTGTGGAGTTTTCGTACAACAACAGCTACCAAGCAAGCATAGGAATGACACCTTTTGCATCACTATATAGAAGGAAGTGTCGATCACCATTAAGTTAGGACGACATCGGAGATAGGGAACTTCTTAGACCTGAGATGATAGTAGTAACTGTTGATGTGGTTCTTACTATCAGAGAAAAGATGTGCATAGCCCAAGATCGACAGAAGCACTGGGCTGATCCAAAGCGACGTCACTTGGAGTTCCAGCTAGGAGATCACGTATTCTTAAAGATATCTCCAAACCGTGGAGTGATTTGATTTGGAAGACGGGGTAAGTTAAGTCTAAGGTACATTGGACCGTTCGACATACTCGAACGAGTCGATGAAGTGGTATACCACTTGGCACTTCCACCTTCATTGGAAGGAGTGCATAATGTGTTCCACATATCCCAACTCAGAAGGTATGTGAGTGACCCCAGCCACATTCTCGATCAATTCGAGCTCACTGTACATCCCAACTTATTTTATGAGCAACAACCTGTTGAGATCCTTGACAGGAAAGTAAAGTCACTTCGGAATAAGGAAGTCAACTTGGGTCGAGTGATGTGGAGAAAAGACACTCCATATGAATCAACATGGGAAAGGAAAGATGCGATGCTTGCAAGATATTCTCATTTCTTTGTAAACTAGTCCTTAAAATAAAATTTGTAAATTTCGATGACGAAATTTTTGTAAGGAGGGTAGACTGTAACAACTCCAATTTTAGTGTACAAAAATTTGTTTAAAAGTTAATGTATATTTGGAGTATTTGCATTTACTGTGATTACTATAAGTAATTGTTTTGCTTTTTAATAGCAAGCAAGAGCTTGTAGCTCATTGGTAAGACCTTGCACTGCTGAACCAAAGCACCAGAATTCAAATCCCATTCCCCACATTATTTTTAATATTGTTTTCTTTTAATTTTTAGAAGTCCAAGGGTCTACACGTGCACAACTCGTAAAAACCCCACGTCACACTAAAAGTAAACTGTATCAGGGGGAAGACAAAACGACAGCGGTCACTTGACGGCGAGCCCCGACCTGACTCGCCGTGACTCGGCCGGCGACTCGGCCCGCCGCCGCCGGCTGAGTTGAGCCGGATCGGCCGATTCCCTTTTGTGGCCCTTTGTCCTTTTGTATTCTTATAACTCCTGCACACTTTAAAACACCTGCACATTTCCAGAGCCTTTTAAATCCAATTAAAACCCCATTAAACCATATTTTTAATACAATTTTTATTACATTTTCAATTCAGCCTTTCACCTACCCTAACCCTAATCTTTCCCTATAAATATCAACTCTAAACACCCACCCCCCCACTCACAATTCTGTCCAAACTCTTAAGAAAACTCTATAGAATTCTAGTGTGCATTTAGAGTTAGCAAAGGGCGAAGCTCCGGTGAAATTCCGATGACGACCCTAGGAGCTCCCGGCGACGAAATGATGCACCGGCACCTCCTACCGCTTCCTCTCCCTCTTTTCTTGAATCTAAACCCATAAGTGCCTCCTCCCCCTTCTCTATTCCATACTAAAACTTTGTAAACCTAAAACCCGACAGAAGCGGAGTTAAATCCGACTTCCGATTCAGTTTTCTTTATAAAATTCAATTTTCCTTAAAACAACCATATTAAACTCTTACATCTTGACTATTAATCACTAACAAAACATGTTGAACAAGTTTCATAGCAAAACATTTCATTTTGTAACTTTTACCGCTCAGTAAATACCATGTAGTTTACTTTCCAGTTTAAAACATCATTAATCTTTTTATACCTTTAATTAGATCACGAGGTAATGACCTACTTCCTCACAACACTCATATGCAATATAGCAAAATACCTTTCGGAAACATAGAATACGGGAAAACGAAACTTTACATATAAATATCATTTACTATTAAAACCGTTTTCTACAGGATTACGTATTTTTTTTATAAATCTTTGTAAAGCGCCACTACAATCCATTTTGGGGAACCCGACTGGGATGGTGCGGATTATCGCACATCCTTGGGCTTAGTAGTGCGAGATGCAGGCCTCCACAATTAGCATTCAGTCTCGAAAGATTTGAAATACAAATATCTTAAGAAAATGAGATTTCTAGAAAATAATAAATTAAAAAGTATTTTTATAAATATATAAATATATATGTATTATCAAAATACCTATTTTTGATATAATATAAATATTCCAAATTTTCTAAATCAAAAGGATCACTTTACATGAAAATACCATGAAATTCCATACAAGTTCAATATTACAATTAAATACCTTATATTATGAAAAATAGGTTTATTCACTAGAAATGTCACAAATATAAAATCCACAATTATGAAAACTCTAAGACGATAATTAAATACTTGAGGTGTAATTTGTAAATTATACAAAATTATTTTTACATAAAATCCCTTCAAGTTTTATAAATTATAATAAAGACCCTAGTAAATATAGGTTTAAGCGGGACCAATCTCTTGAGCATCAGGAAGCCAGAGAAGTGGGTGCTTGCCTATTTAAGGTAAACAACTTAACAATGGTGTTATCAACACGGTAATCGTCTTTGAAAAAGACACAAATCCTGCCGCCCATGTGCAGCGGTTACCGATAACATTAAAACCTAATTCAGGACTTCAATTTCTCTTTCTAATTGTTCTGATTCAGACCGAGTCTCATTATTATAATCCGACTTGAATATGATTCAAGTAAATATACAATACTACAAATCAAAATAAATCCATGAATCCATATATTCAATATATTCAATCTATATTGACCGAACCGAACCATGGATATACTTCCATTTACATGATTCTCCAGTTACATCCATGATTCTCCAGTTATATCCATTTACTGATATCATGGTTTCGGCAAGCCATCCAATTATACAATCTATATTACAAGACAATTCAAGTTGCAATACAATCAACTATACAAACAAGACATCAAAGGGTTTAAGGGGTAGATTGGTACGGAATGTGTTAGAAATGGCACGAGACTGTAAGATTTAAGACACCTAACCTGTATTTCCGTTACTGTTGTACCGTGGCATAAACGGTTCCTTGTACTACACGTGCCTCTAGTCTCTGGCATATAGAGACTCCTCTCGTATACACTGGTATTCTTCTGTACCAAGCTACAAACAACAACGTTAACCACATAATACAACTTTAAAAGCTACTTTCTCTCTCTGTCTATTCTATTTCTCCTTTATCTTTGGGACTTACCGAGCGATTGTTCGCTGACGATATTCCTTCTCTTTCTTCTTTAGAATGTTGTCAGGCGATCTGGACACTCAGGAGATCGAGCCTACTAGCGAGGACTTGGATCAGCTTACTTACGACCCAGAGCTCTAGCTTCATTGTACACATTTTATTTCAGTACTTTTCATTTCTGTTATGCCACTGTTTATGCATTGCTTTCATTCAGATGCATTTACTTTTCTATGCATTGTACAAAGAATGTGAATAAATAAAGTTATTGTTTCATTACAATTATCTCTTGTGTACATTTCTTTTATATTACTTAGTTACGCTTAGCGTATTTACTTCAGAGTAAATACGTAGCGGCCTCGTCGCGTCCTCTGCCCGTATACTGGGAAGCGGGGCGTGACAACCAGTATCCTTTGAACCTCGTAGCGGTGAACCCGAGCTGTAAACACGAGGGGGTCGTTGTGAGTCAAGGATATTCCGTGGAGGTCTTCGTCGGTGAAGGTGATGTGCTCGGGTGCTTTGTTTTTCTTCCGGGGCTGGCTGCTAGTTCCCTCGACCGGCAGGAGGCGTCGATTCTCTCCGGCTTAAGGCGCACCCCCCGACTATACGACCATGATTTGGCCGATCATCAATTCGCCGGGAGGGGGATGGTTCTCTTGCTCCTGGTCTTCCTGTCGCTTTTCCCGCAGGTGTTTTGCCAAGTGTCCCGAGCGAATCAACTCCTCGATGTAGTCGCGGAGTTGTTTACAGTTCTCGGTGGGGTGTCCCTGTGACCTGTGGAAGGTGCAGAACGGGCCTCGAGTCCGTTTGGCCTCCCTGTTGGTGACCGGAGGGAGCTTGAAGAATCGCTCGCCCTTCGCCCCCTCCAACAGCTCAGTCTGAGAGATGTTGAGCGGGATATACTCCTAGAACTTTGGGGAGTATGGCTTTGGCCGGTCGACCTTCTTCTTCTCTTCTCTGCCCCTCTTCTTTAGGTCGGCCTGGTCGGCCCGAGGTAGGTTGGCGTTTACTTTGGACTCAAGCTGGATTTCTTGCTCGGTCCAAGCTTTTATCTCGGCCATGGTCCTAGGTTGCGTCAATGCAATGGAGCGGAGCCACTCCTTGTGCCTAAGACCTGACCTCAGAGCGGTGATTACAGTCTCATCCCTGTGCTCGGAAACCTCAAGAAGAGCGTTGTAGAAATAAGTGACGTATCCTTTAAAGGATTCCTTGTCCCCGCTCTTTATAGTGAAGAGGTAATCGATGGTCCGCTTCTGCCGTCTGTTCCCGATGAAATGCCCGAGGAACTGGGCAGCCGGCTCATCAAAGGTAGAGATGGAGCGTGGCGTGAGTCCTCAAAACCAGTCTCGTCCAGCCCGGATGAGAGTGGCGGTGAATGCTCGGCATTGGACGGCATCAGAGTTTTCCTGGAAGCTCATGCCTGCCGTGAACGCGTCCAAGTGGTCTTTTGGGTCGGACTTCCCGTGAAAGAGGGCCACTTTTGGAGGCTTATTCCTGGACGAGATGCGTACAACGAGCAGCTCTTCAGTGAAGGGCTTCGTAAGCGAGTCGGCAGCATACCTGGCACCCTCGTTTGAAGGACGATCCTCCCGATGTATACCCTCAATTTTATTTTCGAGGGCATCGAGGTGGTCGTGGTACCCCAAGGATTCGACGTATTTGGAGTTATGGCCCCTCCCGTTGGCGGCTTGCGCTTGGTTGCGGCTCCGGTTCCGTTCTATGAGGTTCCTCAGGTCCCCTGGCGAGTTTATTCGTGAGTTATCGCGGTGAGTGCCGTCTGCGCGATCCCGTCGAGGGAGAGGGTGCTCGCCATGCCTGGGAGCAGGTGAGCTGACCGACACCTCCTCGGGAGGGACAGGAGCTCGATGGGCCTCGGGGCGGGGGGTTCTTTAATGAGACCTCAGCGTGGAGCTGTGAGGCGCCCGGCGGGTCATTGAATTGGTCGCCGCGGGGGGCCTGTGGCCACCGGAGATAGTGAGACGCTATTCAGTGGTGCTAGCGTGGGCAGTGTCATCTCCCCCTCTGCGGAGGTTGCGATCCCGAGGTGGGGGAACGGTGACCTGGGGGGCTTGTCTCGCTGTTTGGACGCGGACAAGGGCATCCTTGATGGACGCAAGCCTGTCGATCCATGCAGACAGGGCGTGGACGGCGTTAGGGGGAGGAGAGGATCCGTCCGCGCCTCCATTGTGGGGAGGGCGCAGGCTTGTGCTTGGATCGTCGCGGTGATTACTCGCCATGAGTTCGAGATCGGAAGATTAACTTTCGATGAGTGGAATCTTCGAATTTCCCACAGACGGCGCCAACTGATGGAGGTCGGGATCTCCTTCAGTTGTTGTCCTCCGTCAATCTGTCGTGAGCATTGATGAACGACTGAGATTGGGTTTGAGGGTTGCCTCCTGGAGCGTGTGGATCTCAGTGGGCTTGATTTGGAGTGAAGCTGAGCTACCTGCAAAGAAGTCCCGGGGTGGTTGCGCCACCGTGGACCCTCCGACGATCAAGTTAGCTGAGGTACTTGAGCAGAGTAGCGGCCTATTGGAGTAAAATTGCCTTACCTGAGTCGTCTGAGAGAGAGGTTTATATAGCAGTCGCCATGGGCTAGCTGGCGTGAGATCCTCGCCGGCCGTTACGCCTGCGTGAATGGCTGGATCCCCCATTAATGACGAGATACGCTCGTTAATGGGGGAATGCGACGGCGTGGAATGCGGGATCGTGGGGCGGCGGATATCTCGCATCTGGCAAGATTCGCGGAGCCGTGGCGGAAGCCCTTAGGCTCTGCGTCCTTGGTTGCTCGGTAGAACCGGGGCGGCTTAGCTCGGCGGGTGGCTCGGAGACGAGTGGGAGGCCGAAGAAGATCGGTTCTGTGATAGCTTGGAGGTGAGAAGAGAGGACTGAGGAAGCTCATCGTGCAGGAAGGCTTGGAGGCGAGCCGATGGTTATTTGTAAGGCGGGCATAGGAATGTTCAGGGAATTCTCGGAGGTCGGGTCCAGGCAGCGGGATGATAGCCCGGGGACGCCTCCAATGTGTGGTTCTTGCCTTGTTTCCGTGTGCCTCGGGATACATCATCTGCCACGTGTCATGAACTGGGAAGTTCCCACTTAAGAGCATCATTAAAGCCAAACATGAAAAACTAAAAATCGTAGAAAACTTTGTGATTTATGAAAATTTCACGATATTCGTTTGCTATAGTAAGTAAAATGTTGGAAAAACATAGATGAATATTTTTGTTGAATTTATAAAAATTTCATGATTTCTGTGTGAAAATTTAAATTGAACAGAAAATTTTAGGATTTATGAAGATATCATATTTTTGTGTGCTATAGCGAACAAAACGTGGAAAACCCAACAACACAGAAAATTTGAGATTTATGGAAATTTCGCGATTTTCGTGTTATATATATAGCTAACAAAACGTTAAAAAATGAAGAAAAAGAAAAATTTTGAATTCTTAAAAAAGAAACAGAGGAGATAGTAGCCCAGCGATGTCAGGGAGTTCACAAAGCTTATAGATGATTTGGAACTTATTGATTTACCACTTAATGGTAGAAGGTTTACCTGGTCAAATAGAAGAGCCTCCCTTTCTCTTGTAAGATTGGATAGACTTCTCATCTCATCAGATTTTGAGGCTGCATATTCAAATTCTCTCCAGTCTTTTTTTCCTTGCCTTGGGGCTGACCATTCCACTTCTACTTGACACCGGTGGAGTTAAGTACTCAACTTAATTTTTTTGGTTTTGAAAGATGGTTGCTTCATCACAGTGACTTTAAGTCCTTTGTTTCTTCTTGGTGGAATACTTTTAATTGTTCTAGGAATCATGTTAAGGTCTTTCCTCTAAAACTTAAATTGCTTAAGAGGAGACTTTGTTGGCGGAGAAAGAACATTTTTGGTTCTCTTCATGTAAAAAAGAATAAGCTTTTGCACTCTATTACTGAATTTGATTTGCTCGAAGAATCCCGAGATTTATCTGATATTGAATTCTAGAACAGAACCAAGCTTGCTACTGAATTTCAATCTATCATTAACTCAGAAGAGGTGTATTGGCATCAGAGGTCTCGTATTTCTTGGCTTCAAGTGGGGGGGGGGGGAGGTATAGGGTTACTAGGCACTCTAACAAAGTTCTACAAGGTATCAACCATGCTCGATTAACATTTTAGCCGTGCCGAATAACCCTAAACAAGATCTTTGCTAGATTATTAGGGTTTCACATGCAAGAAAATATCATTTACGACTAAGTGAATACGAAATACAACCTTTGTAGATCGGTCCTTCACTTCTAAAGCTCTTTGTTGTAGTCCCTTCGCTGCGATCATCGAACTCCCGGACTCTCGAACGGCTCCATGAGAAGAGGGCAACGGTTTTGCTTGAAGTCTTCGAGGCCGAAGATGATCTACGTCGAGGGAATACAAACTCAAGCTTCTAATTCACTAACTAGAGAATTAGTGAAGCAAACACCCTAAACTAAAGTGCTAGTATAGTAGAGGATGGTGAAATAGGAAATGGGTACACTTTAGAATTTCTGTTCTCACAACATATCTCTCTCTTTATCAAACCCTAGAATGAATTTGAAGGAGGAAGAAGATGAGCTCAAAATGAGAATGAAAACTAATCAAGAGAGAGAGAGCTAACCATGGGTGAGTGGGTATCATATACTAACTCATGTAGAGACATAACCATGGCTACATTATAATGGTTAGGTTAATTAATATCTCAAGTAATCCAAAGTTAGTAGACTAAGTCAATGCAATCCTAACCTTCATGAAGCTTCATGCATGTGAGCTCATCATCCACTAATTTTAGAATTACTTTAAATATTAAAAACCTAACACTATGATTAGTATGGTATAAGTTTTATACACCCATGATAGTTGTATCAACAACCATGATACAAAATGAACACAAATAAATATATATCACATATATATTAAGTTGTGCACAAGTGAGAAAAACAAATGCTTAAGTGAACCAATGTTAGTTAATGTAAATTAGTATATCACATATACAATTATACACTAAATTATTAAATCAACACTTGACTTAATAATCCGGTTATATCACATATAACCGACTAAAATCCAACGTATCGACTTATCGAATCAACCCTTGATTCGATAATCTGGTTATATCGCATATAACCGATCGATACAAACATCGCGAGAATAGAATACGGTATCATATACTCGCATTATTCTCGGTCCCGCACATATCACATATGCGCTCCTATTTTGTTTTGCCTGAGCCAGTAAAAGCTCTATGTAGGACTCTAAAGACTCGTCAATACGCCGGCAGTAGGTGATGATCATATCAAGCACCCACAAGCCGTCAGCGGTACTAGCTGGATGTAACGGCTACCCGGGTATTGAGCGATCAGAAGATCAGCAAGTAAGCCCGCTCCAACTCCTGCAAAAAGCCTGACAGTGACACTATCCTACAGTCCGGTCTCCTCGTCTGATATGTCGCATATCAAGTCTAGGGGTGGTAAACGTCAGACCCCAATAACCGATAAGTCATGTTGATATGAGGCTCATAACGGGTCGAGAAACTACTGGTAACACTTACCAGTAAATCTCTAAACCAGCCCTGGCCAGGGACTTCCCTGTTATGGCTAATCGAGCATAGCGCAACATCAACCCCCAATACCGGGAGAGACGAAACCCCTCCTATCGCTCATTGCCTCCATGTGACTCGGGACTGTACCAAAAAACCACCGTTTTGCACGCCCTCTTGGACGTGGTAAGGTGGAAATCAAAGCACAGTGGGAATCACACAAGACTCTATGACGATCTCGGGTCTACAGACTAATCTGTACCAGTGTCACCAGAGAACTGCCATCTGACGTAAGGTATAATACCATCTGGGAGTTCTCGGCGAGTCCGTCCAGTGTACCCAGTCACCACTGAGCACCCGTATATCATCTCTGATGTCAAACACCAATGGATATGGGATCTTCCATTGCCCATCTATATGGGTCGAGAAGCTATACGCTAGTCTACTCTGGTATATCGATGCCCCATCTCGATACACCCACGACTAAGGACATTGAAGGATGTACTTATGGACTACCATGTCCCCACTAGTATGATCCGCATCATAGTCCTGGTAGTCAAGTACTCATCCTAAGGGCTTTACCAACATGTAGCAGAGAGACAATCAGTGTACACGTTAAGCTAAAGAGTAACCAGATAGCATACTATCATATCGAGTAAGAAAGTCCTCCCTATATATGTCCAAGCATCCACTACAATATACATCACATGTATAGTAATGGCCTCTAGGGCATACATATAACTAACAGGAGGTGCCAACACTAGCTTTTTTCATCGTATTGCCAATGGTCGGAGAAGGAGAAACTTTGTTCATTCACTTCCTATTGATGATTCTCTTCTTTTTTATTTCCCCACATTTAGAGCTGCTTTTGATCTTCACTATAAAACTATATTCCAAGGCTCGTCTCTCTGTAGAGCTAGATTGTCACAAATTGTATCCTAACCCAGTGTTGGATTTGTCATCACTTGATGGTCCATTTTCTGAAGAAGTTAAGAGAGCGGTGTTTGGCCTAGGTGCAAATAAAGCTTGTGGGCCTGATGGCTTTCCTATTGCTTTTTATCAACTTTTTTGGAATGATATCAAACAGGATTTAATGGCAATGTTGCATTCTCTTCATAGCTCACATGATCTTATTGTCTATTTGAATTATGCTTATATTTTTCTAATTCCTATGAAAGATGGATTTCGTTCTGTTGGTGATTATAGGCCAATCAGTCTCCTAAATGGCAGCTTTAAGATATTTACATAGAGTTTAGCAAATAGGCTTAATCCCATTCTTTCTTGTTTAATTGGATGCTGTAATCCCCAGCGTCCGTATATTTATTCCCTATTTTTTCAAAATTTTCCAGAATTTTTACGCTTTATATATATATATATATTTATATTTTATTATATTTTTAAAAACCTAAATATTCCTATTTCCTACCCGACCCACTCACTCCTTCCCTGCGCGTGCTCATTTTCTCACCTTCTCCCTCAACGGCTCTTCACGCATGCACGCTGTGGCAATCGCTCGCACGACTAACCGTCCCCGCGCCCCACGTCGCGTCACCTCGTCCTCGACCTCGTCTCCCCCTCCCACTTCCGTCAGGTTTTTCCCCTTCCCCTACCCACGCCCGCGCTCCACGTCGCCTCACCTCACCCTCGACCTCTTCTCTCCCTACAAAACCCCACTTCCTCTGCAACCGCGACCACCTAGTCCCCTTAACTCCAACTACCGACGCATATCCTTCATCTCCCCTTCACCTCTTTCCCGACGACCCAACCCCGAGCAACCCCGCTACCTTCGAACCCACAGCCCCGACCTCACCTATGCCCCCACTGTCGATCACCTTACCGGAGCTTCGACCCCGTCACCTCCGCGCCTATCTCCACCGACTTCAACAACACCGGCGAACCCATCACCACAGCCGTACCTCCTCCGAGCACCGCGCCGACCACCCATTTCGCCATCGCACCCTATCACCTCGTTGCTGACGAACTCCCTGAAGCCGATCACCACCACCTGCCACTTTCCAGAGCCCCAGCCGAGCCCACACCTCCTCTTGCCACCGACGTACTCCTTGCCGGCCACATCGCTGCACCCGACGACACTGAGCCACCTTGTCGTGCTTTACATTGAGCTTACATCTCTTGAGCTCCTCACCGTGACGCTGCCTCCGCCACCATCGTCTTCATGACCGTCGGTCGTCGCAGGCAAGTATCTCCTACTTGCTTATTATGCTACATCTTGAACCTTTCTCTATAACATGTGTTATCTTGGGTTGGGAGTTCACCTAAAAGTTTCATGCTAAGTTTTTTTATTTACCTCTATGTGTGACATCCCTATCGATATACATGTTGTTTTCATACTATTTTTGGTTGTGGCCTATGATGGAATGGGTTCCTCGTTTATACATAAGTTCCTTCCTGAGTATTAGCACGTCTCATTAAGAATATGTAAATGCTCTCCTTTTGTTCTTTTATCTAAGTACTGGATTTTATTTGGTATTGTTTAATTTCAATTAGATACAAATGAGACAATTGAAATTTTGTGTGTGTGTGTGTGTGTATGTATGTCGTATTGTTACCAAATAGTTTTCTACTATGACCTGTAATTGTTTGGAGTTATGCGTGATCATTTGGAATTGGGTCTAAAACCCGGGGCTAAGACATGTAGGGATCGTGGGGATCAAATCCCGTTTGAATTGATTGGACGAAACTCGAAATCCCGATCGATAGTTTCATGTGTATACTACGTTCTCGATCAAATGTCTTGAACCAAAATCTCATTTGAAATTCCCCAAATTTATGATCAATATGTACTGTTATCTAGTAATGTGTATAAAATTGGTGTTAAAATATTTAAGTTCCAAACATGATATGACGACTTAAGAACAGATCTAGATCCCTGTAACTTAAGGCTTTTGAATCCTATAAACCGTGAGGGTATCACAGGGGGGATTCTCCTTACGAGTCGTGAGTATCTCGTAAGTGTATTTATTTTAACGAGGTTGCGCCCTTCTGGGTTTTTGCAAGCTCGCCGGCAGTCCTGCTGTTTTTACCCACGGCGTCCTTTCGGGTTTTCATCCGTGCCCATCTTGCTTGCGGACGTACCGTTTTTTTTCTTTTTCTTTTTTTTAACGAGATTGCGCCCTTTCGGGTTTTCACAAGCTCGCCAGCAGTCCTGCTGTTTTTACTCACGGCGCCCTTTCGGGTTTTCATCCGTGCCCATTTTGCTTGTGGACATACTGTTTTTTTCTTTTTTTTTTAAGCGTGGAATTCCACTAGATTGTGGGGCCTGTTTGTAGGCCCTTTAATATCCTTCCTGTCTTTTGAGAAGAAAAGATCATTCTACATAGAGATTCTTCCGCTAGTGAGGAATATGCCCCCTGTGTTTATCTCGGGGGGAACGAGTATCCATGCCGTCGCTATTTCGGCGACAGGTTGCTTCAGAGCCGCTTATTTTGTTAAGCGTAGGCGACAAAGACCATCTTACCTCCGCTTTTCACTCGTCCTCATCGGATGAGAAAGAGTCTTAACCCATTTGATCCAATCGAGCGATTTTATCCATGAGTTCTTGGAAGGTCGGGAACACCTTTGAATTTAGGTCAAGTGTGGTTATGAGCATTCTCATGGCTGCAACTTCATCGATGCGTTGCTCGCATTTGACCAGAGATTTCGCCATCGGGTAACATATTGAACCCAAGTCTCATTCGGTCTAACCCTTTCGTTGACCAGCGCCGTCATGAAAGTATGTTCGTTCTCATTAGCGAATCCCTGACAGAAGAGCATATCCATTTCGTCGAAGCTCTTCACGAAATCATTTGGGAATTCCGCATACCATTCGAAGCTGATGCCCGCCAGACCGCTGATGAACTGTCAGAGGAGTAGTATATTATTTCCTCCAGTATTTCCGCACATGGATTTAAATCGTGCAATGTGCTGGCGAGAATTCTCTGTTCCTTTGTACATGTGGAACATTGGAAGTGTGTACTCTGGCGGGCACTGTATTTGATCGTACTACGTCGGATACGGTCGACCAGTCTTGATTGATCTATTTGCGGCTTTAGTGGCGTAGTGAGCTTTGATTCGCTCAGCGATATATGCGTCCAGCTTTTCTTTTAGAAATCATTTCCTTCTCAGCCATTGATGAGATTTGCAGAGGATTTGAAATGTCATCCTTATCTTTAAGACCGACTATCGGTGGTTCATTTATCAGTGGTTCCGATTGAACCATCATTCCAGTCATATTCTGAATCAGAAGGGCCATCTGGTTCATTTGAGTGGACATTTCTGCCGCTTCTTCATCTCTCTTTTTCAGAGAACGCTTTAGAAAATCAATATCCGACTCCTTCTCTACTCTTTCTTCGGGTGCGTCCTCAAGGTTTTCCTTAGGCGATGGATTAGCGTTTGCTGCCTCCTAAGCGAGCATCTCCTGCAGCTTTTCACAATGCAGTTAAACTTTTGTCAGGGACCGAGTTTGAGGCCGGTGACTAGTAGAAGCTCGAACTTCGTGTTTGGAATTCACCCCATAGACTATATGAACTACCATGCCCCCAGGCTTGGGGTGTTTTTGCTTCGGGCACTTGAGCTTTATTAGGCCTCTCTTTTCTGTGAAAAGCCGTTTTGGTTTTGGGAGGAACCGCTGTATCAGGATCCGTCTTGGGATGGATCCCTTTGTATTTGAAAGGGGATTTATCAGAATTTGGCTGACGCCTGGGGGAAAAGCCGCGGTTGACGACAGAGACCTTCACCTGCTTCCACACCTTATATATAGATAAGGAAAGTTGTTTTAGGGAGCGAACTGGTTCCTGCTCTCGTGGGATCTCCATAGGCTGCGGAGATTTCTTCAATATTGCGGTGGGAGAATTTTGTCTGACCTTTCGTAACAGTTTGAAGCCGTTCCTGGTTGGAACAACATTCACCACTGGGGTTGAAACAAGACCATACGGAGAACTGCCCCCAGCTTATTTTTGTCACGACCCGAAATTGGCACGTGACGGCCCTAATACTACGCAACGTCTACAGGCGTAACGCAGTAAAAGAAAGCCAAAACCCAGAAATCTAAACCATTAAAATACCAGAAAAGATAAGAAATATTATTTAAAAGTCTTTGAAATCACAACCCAAATTCTTTAAAAGTCCAATTTTATTTCCTTTGAATTTCGGCAGCACCTCCTTTATAAAAAACCAAGCCCAAAAATGGGTACAAGATAAATATAAAGTAAAGCATCCCCAACGGGAGCAAATCCACGCCCAAAGACGGAAAACAACCACCATGACAAATATACGATGCCGTAGCGAAGAAATAGAAGATGATAGAAAGGAAACCATATAAAAGACAACAAGTCACAACATAATATACAACATCGTCCTCACCAAGTCTCTAAGTCAATATGAAAATAGTAGATGGAGAGTACAGGGATACAACGAATATACAATACAACGAATAACCACAAACCCATCTAAGCAAACTGCACACTGTGAGCTGATGCGGTATCCGTAGCAAAAGATGATAAGATGTGTGATAATAGCCTGCCTCTGACTATCCTGAGGAACACCTGCAAACACTGTGGCACAACGGGGGTGAGTTGCTAACTCGTGAATAGTAAATAACATATACAGGTAATCGCGAGTATGCACGTACAGCGTGAATCTAACATGTGTAATTAATAGCAATAAAAAGTCATATGAATGCAATAATCATGAAAGGTACACTAGCAGGTACAACTAATACATGAAGCAATGCATATAAATAAAGGTAAGTAAATGCAACAGTCATGAAAGGTACTCTAACAGGTACTACTAATACATGAAGCAGTGCATAAACAATAAATGTGAAGTATGGAATGAAATATGTCATTTCCACGGAATCCTGATATCGTGGTAGGATCACAATCCGTCAAGACAAATCCAAATCCCAATTCCTCAAATCAGCCCCCAAATTGGCTCTCATATCATATAAGACTCACAAATCCTGAATGTACAATATCAAATAAATCTCATATATCCTGAATGTACAAATCAGCAATCTCATAAATATCCTGTATCCAATATCAAATGAATCACCTATATCCCAAATCAAATTATCAAGTAAAAATCTAACATCCTAAAAATATTTGCATGAATAAATATGATGAAGTATATAATTTAATGTCAATACACATATATTAGCGTCCCATTCCACTAATATTGGTGTAAGGGCATATATAACAGCGGCCTAAACCCCTGTTATATATACAAAGGAGTAAAAAAGAAATATCATGAAACCAATGTGTCAAGCATCGACATAGAAATGCTGGTCTATCAGGTGCTGTCACCACGACTGGCCCCCTGATAGGTACGTATCACACGCTATCAGAAAAGCACGAGTGTCTAGCTCTGACCCTCATCTTTCCATGTATCTATACGTACATGACTCCCAACGGTATCCCCATGATTACCGCCGAGTCATTGGTAATGTCACCGGAAAGTATGGTTCCCCCACTAACTCATCTCCTCACTGAGATTCTTGCCCCGGGGTACCTCCAGGCCCCACCATGTACCCGCACACGGACCCCTCCGTTCCTCGCGTGGGGTATATATATATCCGAACCGATAAATCTCATGGTGGCTGCTGAAATATCATATCAAGGGAAACCGGGTTTTTCAATTAATGCATAATTTCATGAACTCCCACGGTCCCCAAATCCAGAAAACATCATGAAAAATCCATATCTCAATGCGAAAATCCATGAATATAATATATGCAACATAAAACTGTAATGAAAGCATATCAAGGGAAAGCCGCTAATTAACTGCAACAAGTTAATATAAAATATCATGCGGTTCCTATTTTCTCCAATTCTAAATAGCATTATGTAAAGGTAAACATGTAGCTATAACCAGATGTATGTGAAAATATAAAGGTATAGCAAGATATATGTATCTATCTACAAGTAATGATGTAGTATACCCCCTGGGTATAAGTGAAATAGGTGTGCAAGGTATACCTGTAGCTATGACATAAAGTATGTATGTACCTATCACTAATGGTACGATACTCTATAGGTATACATGTAACTAGCATGTAAGTATGTCAGAGCATATGTGTAAGCATGTAGGTATACAGGTATGCTACAAGTCAATGCGTAAAGAAATATGAATCAAAGTCTCAATGTCCTTAACCAAGCAATATCATATCTATAAGTGGGTTGTGCGTGACATGACAATTATTGACGGTGTGTTTAGGATACAATCAGTGCTCGTGCAACATGAATCGTCAATAATATGTGCAGTGTCCTAAGGATACTAGTCCAAGCACAACAATATCTAAGTAATATGGTAAATGCGCAATTCTAAATTTGACATACAATATACGACAGAAATAACATCTCTAGCCCAGACGCATAACGCCATGCGGGCGATTCCCCTGTAGATGTTAAATCTACTCACCAATGCTCCTGGCTAAGTGAAGCCTACCACATGTTTTCCCTTGTCGTAGCGTCCGAAGTCCCCGCTTGCAAACCTAAAATTTCACAAACACATCACATAAGCAAAAATCCTAAAATGACGAAAAGACAACGAAACGCGATGAAAACGCCCGGAAAATTACACTGCGCGCTTAGCGCATCTATCGCGCACGACATCGGCCAAAAACCCTAATTGGGGTCGCTAAACTACAAAACACTAAGTCTAGACCCCGATCGTCCCGATCGCGCATCAAAACACAAAAATTATGAGGAATACAATAGATATAACCTCGTAACGACCAATCGAACCCACGTCGGAAAAACCCCGAAATCTAGTAAGCAACCTATCGCAAAATTTCGCACTAGTTTCAAGCTAATGCATATCTAGCGATTACAAACACCCTAATATAGCTTAACTAAGCTATCTAAACCATTCCTATATATTTAACACTCGCTAATTATGTTTTAGTAAAAACCTTTTAACCTAATTGCATAATTAAACAAAGTGTTCATTAGCAAAAATTAACATTTCCTACTAGATTAATCATCTCTAAAACACAAATTAACACTTCAAATGAACACTAAACACTTAACAAAATTTAACCCTAACATGAATTTCTTAAACCAAATATAAATGAATTAATCATAATTTAAAAACTAAACACAACACATAATTAGCTAACTAAATTAGCTAGAATAAGATTAAAGAAAATATAAAAGGATTAAGGTAAGAATTATACCTCCCCAAGAACACAAAATGAATCTTAATCCAATATCTTAGCATAAAAAACCAAGCTTTATTGAAGATCCATGAAAGATTAGTGAAGGAAATGAAGGAAAATGATTATATTTGAATTTTTATGATTTTATTTGGATTTTTCATGATTTATTTGATGCAAAATGAGTTGAAAAAGAGTGGGAATGATGGAGGGCAGCAAGGGGAAGGGAAGGGCCGGCCAAGGGGGTGAGGGGGGGTATTTTTGTGAATTTTTTTGTGAAGAAATTGCTAGGAAAAAGAGTAATAAATGCTAGTAAATGCACTTTACCACCTTTACACATTTTCTTTTCTTTTAAAATAAAACCTTTTGCACTCAAAAAAATATCTAGATATTTAAAAAGAAGTTTCCAAAATATTCAAGTGACAAAAAATAAATTTATTCTTAAGAAAAGAAATTTCCCGATTTACGTGCACCAAATACCGCTTAAAATAATATTTTATTTGGGAAAAATTCTATCTAAACCAAAACCTCCCAAATACCCCTAAAGTTCGCGCACAAGATTTATTTTAGCTAAAAAAAATGCCGGCAAGTTTATACGGACGTTTGATCGAAATCGGGTTGAAACGGGAAAAACCGAAAATTTTGCCCTAAAACGGGAAAATTCACAAAACGATTTCCAAAACGTTACAATCTCCCCCCTTATAAAAATTTGTCCCCGAATTTAAAATTTTCACTAAGCGTACGTTCAAAAAGAAGAGTACAAAACTCCCAATTCTCGCTCGCAGCCTCCCGAGTGATCATCTCACTATACGGCTACGTCCAAGAAAACTCTCCACAGATAGCAAGACCCTTGACCGAAGTTTCTCCACCTGCCGGGCCATTAACACCAATGGCTGCCGGTGAGCAAAAAGATCGCGTCAAAGCAAATGGTCTAATGCTGAATCATGCGAAAAAACGTCATGAAGGTAATTGCAAAGTATCAACACAAAGAATGCGGGGTGAAAACTCAATAATCTGGATGGAAGTGCCAAATTAAAGGCAACGAACTAACTCGCTTAAAGGATCTCAAAAGGACCTACAATCCTGGGATAAGATTCCCAAAACTCCACACGTCATTTATCGGAAAATCCGTAGGAATACATGATCTCCCACTGCGAACTCAGGCCTGCGACCACCCTGGTCGGCATAAGATCTCTGTCCGCACAGGACTGTCATCATCCTGCCCTGAACAACTGGATCATCTCCGAAGTCTCTAGACTAGCTGGGGTCCAAAAAATCCTACTTACGCCGAGTCAGAAAAACAGACTGGAGATCGACACCACCTAACAAACAAAACTTAAATGTTGCCAATTGGAATGTCTCCTGATAACTACTATCGAAGGAGAATCCTAACAATGGCGAGTGACGATCCCCAACTGCTGACAACAATTAGTACGTATGCACGAGTATAACCTCTAGAGTCGGTATAGCCCGCTCTCACAAAACCATCATCCTGCGGATGGAAAGAAGGAGCTAAAGCTCAACCAGTACCCAAGGCTTCCTGAAGCTTCTGCCCAAGACGGCAAGCGAACATGGTGCCTTCATTGGATACGACCCATAAAGGAACTCCGTGCAACACACAAACTTAACAAAGAACAACTGAGCAAACTGAGTATAACCGGACAACAAGCATCCGAATGGAGCCACACCCTGACTAAACCTGGGTATACGCCACAACGAATATTCATGGAGATCTTCTCCCATTCCCACTTCGAAACGGTTTAAAGGTTGCAACTCTCCAGCCGGTCTCAGATGCTCAACCCAAAACACACAACAAGACAAACACCTTGAAATGAAACCTGAAATTTCTCTTTACATTCCTGCCCACCCGTAACTATCTCACAAGTCACGTCAAATGCTGGTGGAACTTGAATGAGTACAGAGAGTTGACAGGTGTGCCTGCTCTAGGATTTCACATCTCTACCCAATAGTATTAGGTACACAAACGCATCCCTAAACTCATCACACCCGTGTCACAAATCAAGGACTCCGAATCATTACCCAGCCGAGTATGCTCAAGTATTTCTGATGAACGAGCATCGACGGGCAGTGTCTCGCGAAAGCGATTAAGGAAAAGTGGTTGGGCGCAGACATGAGTAAGCTGTCCCCTCAGTAGAGGCGAACTTAAGCTATACTCAACGATCGCACAAGAACTGTGAATCTGCAGAAGACTATCTCAACAATCAAAATCCGCTGCAGGAAGATGTACATTAAGGTATGGTAGTCCGTGAAAATCTGACACGACTCTCGAATAAGTAGTGTCTCCAAATCTCCAAGGCAAGACCACCGCGGCCATCTCCAGATCGTGAGTGGAATATCCTGCTAGTACTTCCTCCAAATGTAGGGAAGCAAAAGCGATAACTTTATAGTGCCGCATCAGCGCAAAATCGAGCCCCACTTGCGAAACATCACAGTTACACAACAAAGTCGCCCGAACCAGAAACCAAAGAAAGAACTGATGCAGTTGTTAATCGAATCTTCAACTGCCGAAAACTCCGCACACATGCCTCAGTCCAAAGAAAGAAACCTCCACTCCGGTCAATTCAGTCGACTGTGCAGCACTACACTAACGATCCTGCACGAAACAGCGGTAGAAACCTGCTAAGCCCAAAATCTGCGGACCTCCTTCCTGCACACAAGTCTGGGCCTAAACTGTATGGTCTCGATCTTCCTCGGAACTATACGAAAACCGTCTCCCGTAACTAAAAGACCTAGGAGTCAACACAACAAGCCTGAAGGAACACTCCGAGAATCTAGCAAACCGCTGGGGCTCTCCCAGTATCTGCAAATCAAATCCTCAAGTGCTGCTCCTGTCCCTTAAGACACATTAAATAGACCAGAATGTCGTAAATAACACAACAATAACTGGTAGAGGAACGGCTTGAAGAAATCCGGTTCTTCACATCTACGAATGCTGCAAGGGCATTGGTGAGTCCAATGACACACCAGCACACACGAAGCCCGTAGCACACACAAGGGAGTCTTCGTAATGTCATCATTCCGAACCCGCAACAATGATGACCGGATCCCGAACAAACATAGAAAATCTCTCGCACTCTGAAGCCGATCGAAGAAATCGTCAATGCGAGGTAAAGAATACCTATCCGTGCGATAAGCCGGTTCAATTGGCGATCCATCAATACACAACCTAAACTGCCGTCTTCCTCCTTGATGAACAGAAATAGGAGCTCCTCAATGTGAAATACTCAGACGCACTAGCCCCCCAACAAACAACTCTGCAGCTGATTCCTAAGCTCCCTAAGCTCCGTCGGCTCATCTAGAACAACGTCGGAAAACTCTCGCACGATAAGAACCCGGTCCAACAAACTCACTGTGGCTCCGGTATCACGAATGAACGCAAAGAATCCTCGACATCCTCTCCTCAAAAGCCGACTAGCGAAAAAGGCTGAATTCGAGCTGTGAGAGGCGGCACCACTGTCCCCCTGCACAACAAGAACTGACTTGCCGGGAAAACAAACCTGACAGTTTCCTCGCGGTAGTCCACAGACGCCTAGCACGTAACTAACCAGTCCGTGCCCAGGAGAACGTCAAATTCAACATCTCTAGAAGGATTAAGTGACGGATGAATCTCCTAACCGATTGGCATACGACTGAAATACGTGTCGTGTAACAAAAGAATCGCTGACAGAAGTTAACACAACAAACGGCTGATCTAGCTAACACGAATCCCCTCGTCCCAAACCTCTGCTACTCCCGCAACGGTCACGAAAGCTGTCTCGACGACTAAGCCTCTGTCTCTGAGCTGATACCCCGGTACGAGTCCTCCACGGTTCCGGAACTCCCGAAGTCTCTGGAATACATGTCTCGTCAACTAGGGCTGCATCCACTGGTGCTATGTAAGTGACGGAAAGCTGTGTGCTGATCGCAAGGAACAACTGGGTAACAGAGGTGACAACCTCCTGTCGCTGCGCTCGAATGGTCTCCACCAAAGAACTCATCGTCTGGCGCAAGTCCTGCATCTCTGCCACAAGCCTGACGATACTATCAGTCGAAGGCGAAACCGTCTGCACCTATGCAACGAGCGTTCCATCCTGGTCAGTCCTCGCTCTCCCCGAGTCAATATAGACCTCGGCCCTCACTGCACCTCACTGAGTCCCCATAGTCGTCGTCGGCAAAGGCTATAAATAGGGATAGGATTCGATATGAACACGGAAATCGAATCACAAGGATATGAATCATCAAGGAAGGAATTTAAAGTAATTGTACTTAGGTCACTTTAGGCGGAGTACTGCATCGTGAGTATGCTGCAGACATACACACACTACGTTACTCTGCTTAAGCTACCTACTCCATCATATCAAGGTCATCCTACACTCCGTAAGGTAAAAACCTAGCGCTCTGATACCAACTTTGTCACGACCCGAAATTGGCACGTGATGGCCCTAATACTACGCAACGTCTACAGGCGTAACGCAGTAAAAGAAAGCCAAAACTCAGAAATCTAAACCATTAAAATACCAGAAAAGATAAGAAACATTGTTTAAAAGTCTTTGAAATAACAACCCAAATTCTTTAAAAGTCCAACTTTATTTCCTTTAAATTTCGGCAACACCTCCTTTATAAAAAACCAACCCAAAAAATGGGTACAACATAAATATAAAGTAAAGCATCCCCAACGGGAGCAAATCCACGCCCAAAGGCGGAAAACAACCACCACGACAAATATACGACGCCGTAGTGAAAAATTGAAGACGATAGAAAGGAAACCGTATAAAAGACAACAAGTCACAACATAATATACAACATCGTCCTCACCAAGTCTCTAAGTCAATATGAAAATAGTAGATGGAGAGTACAGGGATACAACGAATATACAATACAACGAATAACCACAAACTCACCTAAGAAAACTGCACACTGTGAGCTGATGCGGTATCCGTAGCAAAAGATGATAAAATGTGTGATAATAGCCTGCATCTGACTATGCTGAGGAACACCTGCAAACACTGTGGCACAACGGGGGTGAGTTGCCAACTCGTGAATAGTAAATAACAAATGCAGGTAATCGCGAGTATGCACGTACAGCATGAATCTAACATGTGCAATTATTAGCAATAAAAAGTCATATGAATGCAATAATCATGAAAGGTACACTAGCAGGTACAACTAATACATGAAGCAATGCATATAAATAAAGGTATGTAAATGCAACAATCATGAAAGGTACTCTAACAGGTACTACTAATACATGAAGCAGTGCATAAACAATAAATGTGAAGTATGGAATAAAATATGTCATTTCCACGGAATCCTGACATCGTGGTAGGATCACAATCCATCACGACAAATCCATATCCTAATTCCTCAAATCACCCCCCAAATTGGCTCTCATATCATATAAGTCTCACAAATCCTGAATGTACAATATCGAATAAATCTCATATATCCTGAATGTACAAATCAGTAATCTCATAAATATCCTGTATCTAATATCAAATGAATCACCTATATCCCAAATCAAATTATCAAGTAAAAATCTAACATCCTAAATATATTTGCATGAATAAATATGATGAAGTATATAATTTAATGTCAATACACATATATTAGCGTCCCATTCCACTAATATTGGTGTAAGGGCATATATAACAGCGGCCTAAACCCCTGTTATATATACAAAGGAGTAAAAAAGAAATATCATGAAACCAATGTGTCAAGCATCGACACAGAAATGCTGGTCTATCAGGTGCTGTCACCACGACTGGCCCCCTGATAGGTACGTATCACACGCTATCCGAAAAGCACGAGTGCCTAGCTCTGACCCTCATCTTTCCACGTATCTATACGTACATGACTCCCAACGGTATCCCCATGATTACCGCCGAGTCATTGGTAATGTCACCTGAAAGTATGGTTCCCCCACTAACTCATCTCCTCACTGAGATTCTTGCCCCGGGGTACCTCCGGGCCCCACCATGTACCCGCACACGGACCCCTCCGTTCCTCGCGTGGGGTATATATATATCCGAACCGATAAATCTCATGGTGGCTGCTGAAATATCATATCAAGGGAAACCGGGTTTTTCAATTAATGCATAATTTCATGAACTCCCACGGTCCCCAAATCCAGAAAACATCATGAAAAATCCATATCTTAATGCGAAAATCCATGAATATAATATATGCAACATAAAACTGTAATGAAAGCATATCAAGGGAAAGCCGCTAATTAACTGCAACAAGTTAATATAAAATATCATGCGGTTCATATTTTCTCCAATTCTAAATAGCATCAAGTAAAGGTAAACATGTAGCTATAACCAGATGTATGTGAAAACATAAAGGTATAGCAAGATATATGTATCTATCTACAAGTAATGATGTAGTATACCCCATGAGTATAAGTGAAATAGGTGTGCAAGGTATACCTGTAGCTATGACATAAAGTGTGTATGTACCTATCACTGATACTCTATAGGTATACATGTAACTAGCATGTAAGTATGTCAGAGCATATGTGTAAGCATGTAGGTATACAGGTATGCTACAAGTCAATGCGTAAAGAAATATGAATCAAAATCTCAATGTCCTTAACCAAGCAATATCATATCTATAAGTGAGTTGTGTGTGACATGGCAATTTTTGACGGTGTGTGTAGGATACAATCAGTACTCGTGCAACATGAATCGTCAATAATATGTGCAGTGTCCTAAGGATACTAGTCCAAGCACAACAATATCTAAGTAATAGGGTAAATGCGCAATTCTAAATATGACATAGAATATGCGACAGAAATAACATCTCTAGCCCAGACGCATAACGCAATGCGGGCGATTCCCCTGTAGATGTTAAATCTACTCACCAACGCTCCTGGCTAAGTGAAGCCTACCACCTGTTTTCCCTTGTCGTAGAGTCCGAAGTCCCCGCTTGCGAACCTAAGATTTCACAAACACATCATATAAGCAAAAATCCTAAAATGACGAAAGGACAACGAAACGCGATGAAAACGCCCGGAAAATTACACTGCGCGCTTAGCGCATCTATCGCGCACGACATCGGCCAAAAACCCTAATTGGGGTCGCTAAACTACAAAACACTAAGTCTAGACCCCGATCTTCCCGATCGCGCAACACAACACAAAAATTACGAGGAATACAATAGATATAAACTCGCAACGACCAATCGAACCCACGTCGGAAAAACCCCGAAATCTAGTAAGCAACCTATCGCAAAATTTCGCACTAGTTTCAAGCTAATGCATATCTAGCGATTACAAATACCCTAATATAGCTTAACTAAGGTATCTAAACCATTCCTATATATTTAACACTCGTTAATTATGTTTTAGTAAAAACCTAGTAAGCTAATTGCATAATTAAACAAAGTGTTCATTAGCAAAAATTAACATTTTCTACTAGGTTAATCATCTCCAAAACACAAATTAACACTTCAAATGAACACTAAACACTTAACAAAATTTAACCCTAACATGAATTTCTTAAACCAAATATAAATGAATTAATCATAATTTAAAAACTAAACTAAACACATAATTAGCTAACTAAATTAGCTAGAATAAGATTAAAGAAAATATAAAAGGATTAAGGTAAGAATTATACCTCCCCAAGAACACAAAATGAATCTTAATCCAACATCTTAGCATCAAAAACCAAGCTTTATTGAAGATCCATAAAGGATTAGTGAAGGAAATGAAGGAAAATGATTATATTTTAATTTTTGTGATTTTATTTGGATTTTTCATGATTTATTTGATGAAAAATGAGTTGAAAAAGAGTGGGAATGATGGAGGGCAGCAAGGAGAAGGGAAGGGCCGGCCAAGGGGGGGTATTTTTGTGAATTTTTTTGTGAAGAACTTGCTAGGAAAAATAGTAATAAATGTTAATTAATGCACTTTGCCACCTTTACACATTTTCTTTTCTTTTTAAAATAAAACCTTTTGCACTCAAAAAAATATCTAGATATTTAAAAAGAAGTTTCCAAAATATTCTAGTGACAAAAAATAAATTTATTCTTAAGAAAAGTAATTTCCCGATTTACGTGCACCAAATACCGCTTAAAATAATATTTTATTTGGGAAAAATTCTATCTGAACCAAAACCTCCCAAATACCCCTAAAGTTCACGCACAAGCTTTATTTTAGCTAAAAAAAAGTGCCGGCAAGCTTATACGGACGTTTGATCGAAATCGGGTTAAAACGGGAAAAACCGAAAATTTTGCCCTAAAACGGGAAAATTCACAAAACGATTTCCAAAACGTTACAATTTTGTATTATGCCGATATCGACGTCGACTGTTTCTTACGGTCGGGATTTGATTAACCTCAGGATTTTGCTGAGCCTGCCTCCTGTTTCCTTTGAGAGCTTGAATATTCTACCCCTGCGTCTACCTTGGTCTTCGGCAGGTGCCGGTTGTTTGAGGACTGATTCTGTCGGAATAACTGCATCTTGGGGAGCCAGCATGTGGAAGACAGACTTCCTCTGGACTTCCTCCATTGGTGTTGAGGCACCAAGGATGGGAGGTGAGAGGTATCGACCCAGAGAGAAGCCCGTTGATTTCTTGAAGAGCCGGATTGCAGAGATTTGAGATTGCAAGTGGCCCATACTTGACTCCACCAGACATAACAGAGCTAGAGTTATTAGGGTGGAAGCAAACGCCATTCTTCATAGAGACGAAATGCCGGCTTCAGTATCCCATCACCCAAGTGCAACCACAAACATATATACCGCGATTATTTGATCGCAGAAAAACACGACACACGAAGTGTGGAGTGGAAAGAGGAGAATGTCCCACCGGGCGTGCCAGAATCTGTTTACCGCCGAAAACCGGGAAGACAAATGTCTTGCCTGAATTTGGGGGCAGATGCTATTTGGTTTTATCTTCCACCTCTCCGAAGATGCCAAGTTGATTTATGGCACCGTATATCGGAGGTTTAGACAAAAGCGGCCGTTGTAGCAGATTTCGTCAGATTCCCATCGTGTACGAGGGGTTTTTGATTGTGGGGACGCTCTTCCCTGCAGGCGCAAGCCTCTGCAGTTAATTACGCTACCGCATAATAGTAACCACTTTCTCCTTTTCCAGATGGTCACTTCGTGTCGTGTGTGTTTGTTTTATTTTTTGTTGCCCGTGGATTGTATACGGAGACTAATTTATGTTGTTGCCTGTAGGGCGTGGATTAGTCCAAATCCGTATTTTCTTAGATTTGGGTTTGGGCTGGTTTAAGGATCATTAATCTTATTTTAGATTAAGATCAACTTAAATGCTTGGTAATGACACGTTAGTCTAATTTTAGACTAAGATCTACTCAACTAGGTTTTGGGATCATTTATATCCAACGAAAGAGTATTTGGACTCTATCGTTTTAGTTTAGGGACATTGCGGTCAATTGGGTTTAAGGACATCATAGTCCATGAGTTTAAGGACCTCATAGTCCGTAAGGTTTAAAGACATCATAGTCTGTACGGTTTAAAGACATCATAGTCTGTATGGTTTAAAGACATCATAGTCTGGTTTAAAGACAGCATAGTCTGTATGGTTTTGGTTTAACTGTTTGGGGATGCGCCAAAAGTTATTGGTTATTGGGACCCTCCATCTCTCTGAAGACGTTGAAGAATTACAACGACATGTATCAGAGGTATGAAGAGATGCATCCTTGAACCAATGTTGGCTGGGAGATCTATAGTCAGGTTTGGGATTAAGACCAATTAAAAAGATTGTGAGCACATGGGCTCAGTTAATTTGAATTAGGGACTTGTGGCCAACTTGGGTTCAGTCCACTCAGTTCTGAATAAAGTGTTTGGACACTTGTTTGGACTCGGTCCACTCATTTTGAATAAAATGTTGAACATTTGTTTGGACTCAGCCCCTTTTATTCAATAATGCTGAGCATTAATTTTGGTTCTGACACCCCTTTTTTCTTTTTGTCCTTTATTGAGTGTTGAACACTTTTTATGGCGCTGGGGCCTTATTTACAGAGCGCTTTGTAATTCCTTAGCGCCCACGTGAGGAGCACGTGGAGCGCTTGGCGCTGAGCGCCAGACTGGAAGCGCTATGACGCTTCTTTTGAAAAGGCGCCCACGTGAGGAGCACATGGAGCGCTTGGCGCTGAGCGCTAGACTTGGAGCATTAAAGCGCTTATTATAAAAGGACGCCCACGTGAGGAGCACATGGAGCGCTTGGCGCTGAGCGCCAGATTTGGAGCGCTAAAGCGCTTATTATAAAAGGGCGCCCACGTGAGGAGAACGTGGAGCGCTTGGCGCTGAGCGCCAGACTTGGAGCGCTAAGGCGCTTCTTTGTCAGCTCTGATCAGTTCTGTGCTCTGAGAATTAAATTTTTGGTTTATAAGAGACTTTGTCTCATGGATCTAAGAACTAAGTTCTTCTCTTTCTTGATGAGATACTGTGATCTCTTTTACTTTTGTGAAAGACCTTGTCTTATAGATCTATGATCTGAAAAAGAACTAAGTTCTTCTGATGTGAGGGTTAAACTCTCAAATATGGAGAAGATGCCATGATCTCCCTTCTTCTTTTTTTTATCTTGAAGAAGGTTCTTCTTCTTAGAGTTTGCTCTTCATTTTTCTTTTCTGAGAACTTGAAGTTTATGGGGGGTTCCTCTCTACAAGACTTGAAGTCTTGGGTCCTTTATATAGGGGAGGCTGATTTGTTGAATCAGTTAAAAAGATCTCTCATTGAGAGATCTCTTATTGATTTGGGAAATGTATCCAACCATTGGATCTTTGATCCAAGGGCTTTTGTTTTACAAAAGACATCTTTCTTGTTTTTAGCAAGATTGGGAAAATATTTTCCCATACAGAACTTATTCTGTATCTTGGCGATGTTTAATCACCATTGGATCTTTGATCCAACAGTATTGGATCTTTGATCCAACAGTACTCTGATTTACAGAGCACAATTTTTCTTGTTTGGAAAGATTTGAGGAGTATTTCCTCAAGAGAATTTTATTCTGGTATTTAATGATTTTTAATTATCTTCGTTGGATTTTTTATCCAAATGTGGAGAACTTTTAGTTCTAGCGCTGACGCTCTCGTGCTTTTCATGTGAGGCGCTGTCTCAGAGTCTTTGACTCTTGGCGCTGGCGCTTTCGTACTTTGCACGTGAACGCTGCCTCAGAGTCTTTTACTCTTAGCGCTGACGCTCTTGGCGCGATCGCTCTTTTGGGGCGCTGCCTCATTTCAAATTTCAAATTTTGAATAGAGCTTTGCTCTCTGATTGGGGGAAACACCGACAAATTCACAAAGTCCCTCATTTAAAATTGGAAAGCAAAAATCAGTCGGTTCAAGAATTTCCTCATCAAGTATAATTTCGGTTAAATCAATCTCTAAATCACAAGTGACAAGAGGTTCAGTGGATACCTGAAGGCTAATGGTAGACTGACTTAGAGGGTTTTCTTGTGTGTCCTGACAACACTCAGTCAATACAATCGTATCATCATCTATGAAATCATCAAAATTTGGTTGATCGTTTATCTCACATAGGTGACTTCCTAGATGATAGATATTAACACTATTTGGTTCTGATTGACTGTGTTCACTCCCTAAAATCCTCACAGCTAAATATTTCACTTGGTCCTCGATTCTAACCAATGATTGAGCTTGAGCAACAAATAGTTGGTCAGATTGCTGTATAAATAGGGCTAGCGTCGGAGCTGATTGATTCTCGACCGCAGTCATTACTTCAATACATTTTTCTAGAGCGGTCAACCTAGCATCTATCTCACTATCATATCCTAATGATGGTTCAATTGTTTCGGGTTGAAGGGGTTGTGATGGTGGTGATGCTAAAGCAGTCAGTCTTTCGACCTTTTTCTCTAAATTTCCAATCAGTTGGTCTATGGTTGAATTGGGACTGGGTTCGGGAGTGTTAGGTGGGTGACCGTTATCAAAAATTTAGGACGGTTGGTCACCCCCTAGAAAAGGACAATTTTCATGAATGTGGGAAGAATTTTGGTAATTTGTACAAATTAATTGGGATTGAGTATAAACAAATGAATAAGAATCGTGAAAAATAAAATTGAATTGTGTATCACCCATATTAACAAGAATTCACAAATATCAAATAAAGAATATCATACCCCTAGCAGTCTATGTTATACTAAGTCAACTAGACCTGCTCAAGAACCTGATTGACGAAGTAAAACTGTGTCGAGAAATAGACTCAAGATATACTGATCACGAAGCCAGGTAAATGCAAGAGATAAGTGGAGGTTTTCCAATGCTTTCGCGAAGTGTCTTAATTAGATAACCCTTTCTCTTTTGGCGATTGCGCCATGAACACTTGCTTAGACACCCCGTGAATGATATACCGTTAAGCAAAGTTCTAAACACAGTTAACCTCTCCTAATGAGCGCGAAGTCCTTAGAGTCAGAGTTCTAATTGATTTTAAAATTACTGGGGTATGCAAGAATGCAGTTTTGTGATTTGTGGGCTACAGAGAAAAGGTGATGAAATCATTTACCGTATCTTGTTTGGTCATTTTTGCCCTTAATTCCGTATTAAGATGCAATGCACAATCAAATAAAAGAATTCAAGAAATCAAGCAATTTAAGCAATTCTTTTTCGTTTAAGTTTAAGCGCTGCAAAAAAAATACGGTTAGTTCTCTATACAATTGGCGGCAAAATTGTGCGAAGAATCCTGCAAAAGATAGAATATTGGAATGCGTCGGATTCAAGAGGAATATGTTAGAAAATACATGCCGATATGATTTGGTTTAAGAAAACCCCTTGAAAGTGATCCAAGTCCTTGATTGTTCACTTGCGCGGGTCAAACTACCCGGATCATTGGCACTATACTTCACTAACGTCTTACAATTGCAATCGAGCATCGCTCCGCACGATCGCTGGTCGTAATTCCGTAAAAACCTGAAATGTCGGAAAATACGATATTTAGTGTCAAAAAGCGATATATGCCCCAATTCCTGTGCACTCAAAATTATAAAAATCAAACAATACCAATAGAATACCAACATTGCACTGGAGATCACACAAAAACAAAAAATAAAAAACACCCCAAATAGGCCGAGCTCGTCGGATTTCTTCTTGATGTCGCTGGCCGAATTCCGAGTGTTTGTGCTAGAATTTTGTGTGAGTTCTCTAGGCTATATTAGTATGTCTATGGTCTAACTTGATTTTTTAATTGAATCACAGAGTGTTTGCAGGCAGTAAAGACAGAGAACAAGAATGAAAGAATGTCGTATTGTTAGTTTTTGAAAACTTTAGTTAAAAGTTAGTGAGTTAGTATGAACTAGAAACAACAATTCCTAATACTACCAACACTCCATTAACGGCGCCAAAAACTTGTTGGCAATTCACCCGCGCTCACAAACGCGTATGTTTTGGAAATAGAGATATGGTTTTAATGAAACGGATTGCGCACGCGAGATCGTTCTCGTTTTAAAATTTATAACCGCAAGTGCACAACGCGTTGTAGCGAGCCGGCAAGTACGGGTCGATCCGCAGGGAATTGTGTATTAGGTTTTGTGATTTAAGATTCAACAAATTAACGAATTGGTTGTTTGTCATAAAAAATATAAAAGGAATACGAAAGCAAGAAGAAGCAAGAAAAAACAAGTGAGGAAGAAATGGTTGTAGCTTGGTTCGGAAGCTTGAATCGCGACGTTTACCTCTACAATCCCTTGGTCATGAGTTGTCTGGCCTTACCTCGATCCCGGCATGTAGCACTACTTGGCAACGCGGTTGCGGAGCACAAACCATCAAATTCCGATATTCGCCGCAAGGAACGAAACGAGTCCTTTTGATCACTTACCGTTTGTATGTCCGCGCTTGGGGTATCAACACTAAACACAAGGGTTAGTAAGCATACCGCAACAACAAAAACATAAAGTGGTTAGTGAGAGAAAATGATTTTGGTGTTGAGTTTGCTAAGTATTTGTGATGGTATATCGTATATGAAAACAAAAGATTATCAAACAATTGATCACAAGATACGATATCCAAACCTAGCAAACTTAACACCAAATGGATTTTAATTTAAACATTGGAAATGGGGAAAGAGAATGAATACGGTATATGAGGAGGTTACAAGTAACCATGTGTCAAAATACCGTATCATATCAATACATAAACAATATTTAGGTTAGAATCATAAGTTAAGCACATGAAACATAAACAAGAGGTGGAAGAGGCAAAGCCTTTCATCTCACATCCTCACCCACACCACAACCAAATTAAAGATTAGTTAAACATGGTAAAAGAAGAGCAAATAAGAAAAGAAAGAAAGTATAAAAACAAAGCAACAATATATTATAAACACTTGAAGAAGAGATACAAGATTTATGGTAGCTTATTCAACCTCCTTAATGAAGCTCTCCAAAAAGAGCTTCAAGAGGGAAGAAAAAGAAGAAGAAGAAGAAGAAGAAGAAGAAGAAGAAACCAATATGAAGATCACTCACCCTCAAGCCTAAACAAAAAGAAAGAAACTAACAAATATACATGAATGTGTAAGATATGAGAGAGAGTATCCATTGCCCACTGATCTGCTATTTATAGGTTCAAAAGAAAATTAAACAAACAATAAAAATAAGCCTATGTGGCAACAAGGGAGGCACAGAGAAAAGATGGGGTCTATTGGAGCATGTACGGCTGAGCTCGCCAGTTTTCTTGTGTTCCTCACCGGTCCAAATCCGAGGAGTGGGGCTCGTCTTTGTAGTGTGGTCTTTTATGCTCTCCACATTCACTCTGGTGCTGTTTGCTTAGTCTAAAATAACCTGGTTTGTATGCAGAGATTTGGAGAGAACTAGATACCTTAACTCACATCAACACTTTATTGCATTCAATGCACATTAATGCCCATCACACCACACTCCTACTTGTGTCATGGCAGTCCATATGCATCAGGCAGCCCCACCATGGTCCATGCCCAAGAGTTGTGTGCAACTTGTATTGTGTTGGACCAAAATTATGTGCACACACTTATTTTACAAAAGCTCTTGGGATATCGGTCGTTTTCCTGTTCTGTTTGCAGTGTCGGCTCCCAAATGTTATATCCGTGATATTGAGTGTGTTTTCAGTGTTGTATCACGAATACCTGTAACTGTAATTACTGAGCAGACACTGGTTAAAAGTACCGATATATAACAAAATATATAATGAATAAGAGGTATTAAAATGCAGTTTTCTGATATGAACTAAGAGTTATTTGTTCCCTTATAAAAAAAAGGGGAAGTGGAAAGAAAGAGGAGACCCACATAAGCTTTTGAAAAAATACTAAAGGCTCTCAAAACAACAGAGAATTTAATTCTCTCAAAAAAGAAGATTTCCCTCCTAAAAAACATTAGGTAAAGAAAAAAGGAGAGATAAAAAAATATCTCCTTTACCTATTAAAAGGGTTTAACTCTTCTTAAAGAACTTAGTTTTTTCTCTGGATCTGAGATCCACAAGACAAGTTTCCACAAGTTGAGAATTTAATTCTCATCGGGAATATCTTATTCTTGAGAATAAAAAATTCAGGGAAGAACATGGATACAAGAACTTGAAGAAAATGGAGTTCATAATACTCCAGGAACTTAGTTCATTCAAATTAAGAACTTAGTTCTTAAAAGAACTTGATCCCAAATCCTCAAAATAGTGATCTTGGTGATCCGTAATGGTCAAAACACTATTAAAAGAGCTTTAACCTCTCTGAAAACATGAACATGGAAAATATGGAATTCATAATACTCCAGGAACTTAGTTCCTTCAAATCAAGAACTTAGTTCTTAAAGAACATGATCCCAAATCCTCAAAATAATGATCTTGGTGATCGTTAATGGTCAAAATACCATTAACAGAGATTTAAGTTCTCTAAAAATATCAACAGAGATTAAATCTCCAAAAACATAGCTCCTCACGTGAAATACACGTGAGCGCCGGGAAAAGTTAGTACTTAGCACTATTGGAGCGCCTCACATGAAACACAATAATGCTAAGCACTAACTTTTGTGGCGCTCCAATAGTGCTAAGCACTAACTTTTCCTGGCGCTTGGTGCCTTACGTGAAATACATGTGAGCACCACAAAAGTTAGTGCTTAGCATTATTGGAGCGCCTCACGTGATATACACGTGAGCGCTATATGCAGCTGAGTGCTTAACACTGCTGGGTGTTACAGAAACCCAATTTTAGCCCAAATTGGCTAAGTCTATATTCATGATTTCCAAACTGATCTTAGTCTCAAACATGACTAATGATCTCTTATTAATAATATCCAAAATGATATTCATCCCATATCTCCTAAGATAATTTTAGTCTCAAATAAGGCTAATGATTCTTAGATGATCTACCACGATCTTTTCCCTCAGATACGAGATTTGATTCAAGGGTATATCTCTCTATACCTCTGATATATGTCTTCGTAATTCCCTAACGTTTTCAGAGAGATGGCGGGTCCCGACGACCAACAACTTCTTTCATTGATGCACTTCCAAATTGACGTGCACGCCCCAAATAGAATCGCATCCTAATTGGGCGCATTTCATGTTACTATTGTTCACTCCACCACGTAACAAATACACGTGTGCACAAGATGGATAACGGACCGAAATTTCCTTAAACTAATATTCTCCCCAAATACGGCGATAACGGACCGAAATGTCCTTAAACTAATATTCGTCCCCAAAACGGGAATGTTGGACCAAAATGTCCCTAAACTAATACTCGCCCCCAAATACGGCGATAAAGGACCAAAACATTCTTAAACTAACATATTACGCCTCAAATATGGCAATAATGGACCGCGATGTCCTTAAATTAAAATACTTGAGCCCGAACGCTCATACGTTTTAAGTCGATCTTAATCTCAAACCAGATTAACGATCCTTAAGTCAACCCAAACCCAAATTTAAAAATATACGGATTTAGACTAATCCACGCCCTACGGGCGACGACAGAAACTAGTTGTTCCCTTATAAAAAAACAGGGAAAAGAAAGAAAGAAAAAGCGATAAAAAAATTTCTCCTAATGGAGCATCACGTGCCCACACGTGATGCGCATATGAACAAAGATTGTAGGCATTGAGCATAACAATTAAGGCTGAAATTGAGTCTCACATGCAAGCACGTGAGCATCTATATAAAAAATATATAGGCGCCTTTTTAAAACAAATAACAGGCTAGAGAAGCTCACGTGTCAGCACGTGATGCCTTTTTTGGGCTGTTGCACATAAGCAAATGAGTTTAACTCAGTAAGGGTCACATGCTACACGTGAGTGGTCCTAAACGCCTTCTGAACTGATAGAATTAAATTCTAAATAAAAGGATCAAAACCCCGTTTGGAAAATATTTTCTTAAATCTTTCTAAACAAGAAAGATTACTATCTGTAAAACAGTGTACCGTTGGATTAAAAAAATCCAATGGTGATTAAAAAATCACCTATCTATAGAAAGAATTCTGTATGGGGAAATATTTCCCTAATCTTGTTAAAAACAAGAAAGATATTTTCTGTAAAACAGAAGTTGGATCAAAGATCCAACGGTGAATAAAATTCTCAAATCAATTAAGATCTTTAAATGAAAGATTTCTTTAACTAAATCAACAAACTTGCTTCTACTATAAAAAAGACTTCAAGTCTTGTACAGAAAAGACCCTCCATAAGATTTGAGAAACAAAAAAAAGAAGAATATCTCTCTTTTAGAAAAAGAAACCCTTGGTAAGAAGAAAAACTTAGACATTATTTTATCTCTTCTTCGCCATTCCAAGAGTTTAACACTTCTAAAAAGAACTTAGTTCTTTCTCTGGTTGAGATCCGCAGAAGCAGATCTCCCCACAAGTTGAGAATTTAATTCTCATCGGGGAGATTCTGTCACGCGGATTCAAAATTTAGGGGAAAGAACTAAGTTCAAAGAATTTAATTCTTACAAAAAGATATAGGAATTTAATTCCTCTGATAAAACTAGGGTTTAACCCTATAAAAGAATTTAATTCTTATCAAAATAAGGGACCTGAAATTCTCAAAACTCATATCAAGATTTCGCTGCATATTAGCGTTAAACGCTATAACGACGGATCACGTGTTTCCACGTGACCACCCCTGATAACAAAAGAATGACTGAGATCGAGTCACGTGATCTCACGTGACCCCTTAATAGTGCTTAGCACTTATAAAAGAAAAAGGGAATAAATCAAAGACAGTTATCATTTTTGGGTCGCCTCACGTGACCCCCTAATAGTGCTTAGCATTTATAAAAGAAAAAAGGGAATAAATCAAAGACAGTTCCCATTTTTGAGGCGCCTCACGTGACCCCCAATAATGCTTAGCACTTATAAAAGAATAAGAGAATAAACCCAATGAAGCAGTGCCCAATTCTCAGGCGCCTCATGTGCCACACGTGAGCGCTCCAAATTTCAGTGTTTAACACTGCTTTAGAGCCTCACGTGGGAACACGTGAGCGCCAAGCAGATATTAGTGTTTAACACCATGAGAGGACAAACTTAGCCCAAATTAGTCAAGTGAGCACGTGAGCACGTGAACGCCAAGCAGATATTACACGTGATCCAAGTTTTGAGAAGTTATAGGTACAAGAATAAAGTAGAGAACCATGTATTGCAAGTATCAGGATTCTTCAAGCTAATTGAAGATGTAGATACTTGTGTTTGGTATTTAGTTGATAGTAATGGTTTTGAGAACTTGCTTCTCTTTCAGGTTACTCATATCTGGATGCACTCCTAAATTGAGTAATGCTGATCGGCATCTCTCCATTTAGTTGACATGCACTGGAGACAGCTGCATGATTTGAATCTGGTTCTAATTAAATCAGTGCCTCTGTTTCTATATTGTATATAAAATGGTTCATATCTTAACGATGTTAAGCTATATGGAGTTGTCCGGCTTATGCTTAAAACCAGACTCTGGATAACTCAAGGCATGTTTCTGTAATGGCAGTTTGTGGGTTATCCCGGGCTATGACGAGGGTTAACTTTCTACCATCTAGAAGATCAATTATGATATTTGTAGGGTGTTTTTCGTCACCCCATTGAGATGGGAATATGCGCGCGTTTGTCAGGCGCATTACAGATTCCCCCTGCCTAGGGTAGACCGTGGTTTATTGATTGTGGGGATCCGAATCTCCGGCAGCCACGGACTAAGCTGCCGTTAATTACCCCTCGCCTTTGGAGCGAGGGAACCTCCGATTGATGGGTCAAACAGGTCATGCGAACTCAATGTGCAGTGTTGTGTTTTGGAGGGAATTAGATATATCGGGGGCCCCGCAAAGTTTTTACAGGGACAGTGTCATGGAGTGTGTGTGTATCTATATATATACATATATACATATATATATATATAAACGGGAAAAAGTGTCCACAGGACGCGTGGGGAGCCAGCGCCTCACGTGCGTGGCATGCAGGCGCTGGCGCCTCACGTGCTTGGCACGTAGGCGCTAGCATGCTGGGCACTAGGCGCTGGGCGCCGATGCCCCACATGCTTGGCACGCGAGCGCTAGGCGTCAGCAGGAAAAGGGACTTGGTCCCTTCACTGGGAGTTGTACTCCCAAAAAGAAAGATTTATTATTTTTTGTGTGTGTGTGTGTGTATTTTGAGGAGTTAAACTCCTAAGATATTTTTGGAGCTGATGAAAGGGGCTTCTCCCTTGAGCCCTGAATTTTCCCCAAAGTGGGATTTTTGGAGATGGGTCTCCTTCTTTTTCCTCTCTGTTGGCCGGATCTTGAATGAAAGGGGGTGAGATTTAAAAATATCCTCTTTTTGGGATCTGATGGAAGATCTGAGCTCCCCTTTATGGGTTTTGTGGTGAAAAACTATTTATTTTTGGAAAAAGGAAGAGTGAAACTCTTGATTTAATTCAAAAAAAGGAGAAGGTTTAGAACCTTGAGGAAGGAGAAGGAGGCACAAAACCCTAGAGTTTAAGAGAAATGAAAAAGGTCCATTTTATTTCATCATCATGTTGCCTTATATAGGCTTACACATTTACACATAACCCCTTGGACTTTACAAAATGGCATTTTGCCCATCCCATGCCTTATGTACTCATTTCTTTTGCACATAAGCCACGAGTTTTACAAAAATTAGGCTTTATGCCTATTTTCCTTACATTCATGCATAAAAAAAATATATCAAAATTATTTATTACATGATTACATTTTGGCATGGGGGTGGCTGGCCGCGGGGCTCGACTTGGGCATAGGCCCACTTGATCTGGGCTTGGGCCCGCTTGCTTAGGGTTGACTTTGATTTTGACTTGGTCAACCGGGGTGCAATTTTTGACCCAACAATATTGTTTTTGACTCGCCACGGTTTTAGCAAAATAGACTTTTTCAGAAAACAGTAGTGGGAGTATGGTTGAACTGGAAGTGATTCCAGAACCATAATAGATTACTGAAAATTTAATAGAACCTAAAAATTCAATCGGGTTTGACATTCCAATAGCCACTCCGCAGATATGGTGGGTAACCTCAGGCGCCCGAGAGGTACTTCGGTATTCTCAAAGACGGTGACAGGGAGGTTCTTGTTTACCCAGACTTACTGTTACTGCTGTTCTAGACTATGAGACCGGGCATGAGGATGTGTATAGTGTCGTTCTAAACTAGTTTTAGAAGTGCTCATGTATATGACTCTGCTAGAGTGTTGTTGTAGTCAGTGGAAGCAGCGGAAGCATAGTGGATAAGTAGCTTGTATCTATTTATAGACTAAAGCAGGTATAGCGGAGATAGATCATCTATTTTTTATGTGACAGTTATAGGCTTTGACTTCATTAGAATAGGAGATGGATCTGTTAATAAGGACGTAGGGTGTCATGTCATGATATATGGATGACTGTTCAGTTGATAAAACTGCACATTTGTATTACATTTTTCCTACCATTTTCATATTAAAAAAGGACTTTATTATAATATATTATACATATGAGGGTTTATGTGTAAAAACACCATTTTCCATGTGTTAATATATTTTAATTAGCATTTGGTAGGAAAATATATGCAAATAAATTCATTGACCTAATTCTAGTAGAACTAGGACTACTAAATATTATTTGAGATTATTGTGCAGAATTTTCCAAGTTGTTATGCAGAATTTATCAAACAAATCAAGTTGTTGAAGAAACCTTGCCAAATTAAGAAGCAAAACTTGGAGACCAAGTCTGGGAGCAACCGAAAGAAGATTTCTGAATTCTGAAGGTGCCTAGGATTGCCACATGTCCTAAAAATAAAGCCCAAGAAATTTGATGAAATGATCTTCACCATTGGCCGCGGAACCGCAGCCAAACCCCCCTGTTGGCCGTGATGGACGGCACTCCATCTAATTATAACACCACGCTGCCACCGCCCACAGGTGAGCAGAATCCACCGCGCATCTCTCTCCAAGAGAGGTGCTATCCTATTCGTGGTCCTCTTCCTACTTGTCTATCTCTTCCACCACCTAATGGGGATAATTTCGAAATTAAACCCCACTACATCAATCTGCTGCCCAAATTTCACGGGCTTGAGTCGGAAGACGCGTACGTTTTCATCACCAAGTTCGAAAACGTATGCGCAATGATGGGTACTTCACAATTGACTTTAGATGCTATGCGCTTACGTCTTCTCCCATTCACACTGTGCGACTTGGCAGAGAAATGGCTTTATAATACTGCCGCACACTCTATCACTAATTGGGATGAATTCGTCGTAGCATTTCTTAAGAAGTTTTACCCAAATCATAAGACTGCACATATTAGGAGCGAGATTAACCAGTTCACCCAGCTTCCCAATGAACCATTTTGGAAGTGCTTTGAACGTTTCAAAGATCTGCTTGTCCAAGTCCCCATCACGGAATACAAAGATGGGATTTATGTCGGATTATATATGAGGGCATTAATCCAGCGACAAAGCAGATGCTTGAAACAATGTGTCAATGCAATTTCATGTCTAAAGATGACGGTGAAGCTTGGAAATATCTGGAAGACCTTGCTGAACACACGTTGCAATGGGAAAGCGTAAGACCACCTTCAACTAAGGGAGGTATTCATCAGCTCGATATTTCTATCGCAGTAAAAGCCGAAATGGCAGCGATTCAGAAGAAACTCGATGCTATTGAAAACAAGTTCTCAACATTCTCCCTAAATCAGGTCACGCTTTCTAAGACCGTTTGTGGTTGCTGTTCGGATCCTTCACACTTAACGGAAGAATGTCCTATGAATGCATCGTTTCAAGCTAATGCTGCTTTTCAGCAGCGACCTAGAAACGATCCTTATTCTTCCACATATAATCAAGGATGGAGGAATCATCCTAACTTTGCTTGGAATCAAAACCAACAAAGCAATTATCAAAGACCTCCTCCACAGCAACCACAACCACAGAATAAGCCCCCCTTTCAGTCACAGAATTTCCAAAATCCGGCCAATATTTCTACACCACAAGTGGCCGGTACTGACAACTCACTTGCATAAACTTTGGATATGTTCATGAAACAATCCATGCAAAATTCGGCTGAGATGAGGTCTTCTATTAATACCCTAACGAAAAACTCCTCCTCCCATGGTGAGAGTATCAAATCAATAGAAAACCAAATCGCACAGTTAAACGCCGCAATGAGTGCGAGAGAGAAAGAGAAACTCCCATCTCAACCCATACCTAATCCTGGCCACTCACAAAGTTATAATGTGAGTGCTGTTACCACGTTGAGATCGGGAAAAGTGCTGAATGACTGAGTGGGTGAGCAGTGTGATGATAGTGACACCAATGATACCCCGGCTTCTTCTTCTTCCCCTAATTCGTCTAGTCTCCCACCTTCACCCGAGCCTATTCTCCGTTTTCCCCAAGGCTCGAACCCTTCGCCCATTTCGCCAAATCTATCTAAGACGATCCCCACTCCAATTCTGGGATCCACTCCATCCCCACAATCCTCTCCAATGTTGGACCAAACCCTTATTGATAAAGCACCTTATCCAAACAGGTTAAGGGGCAACAGACCAAGTCCACAAATGGAAAAGATTGTGGAAATTTTTAAGCAAGTTAACATAAACATTCCTCTCCTAGATGCTATTCAACAAGTTCCGTCATATGCGAAAATCCTAAAGGACTTGTGCACTAGGAAGAGAAAAGTTCAAGTACCTAAAAAAGTTTTCCTTGCAAGTAATGTGAGCACTGCTTTTACACAACAACTACCCAAGAAACGAAAGGACCCCGGAAGTCCTACAATTTCTATTTCCATTGGGGGTAAAAATATCAATCGTGCTCTACTCGATCTAGGTGCTAGTGTAAACTTGCTTCCGTATTCTGTTTATGAGCAATTAGGGATCGGAGAGTTAAAACCTGCGCATTGCACTCTTCAGATGGCCGATCGATCTATCACCCAACCAAGGGGTGAGCTAGAGGATGTGTTAATCAAAGTCGGGGAATTCATATTCCCTGTGGACTTTATCGTTATAGATACACAACCTGTAGCAAACCCATGCAATCAAATCCTGGTGATACTCGGTCGACCCTTTTTGGCCACTTCCAACGCAGTAATCAATTGTAGAAACGGCTCTATGACCCTATCCTTTGGAAAGAAGTCAATTGAGCTTAACATTTACAAGTTGGGAAGTGAACCCTCCGAACCCTATGCTCATGTGTGTTCTATCGAATTAATGGATGTCGACAGCAGCGAATTTGATCAACCTCATGCTACTGACTCTTTTCATATGTTGTTGCTTGATACGGACTCTTCCACCGAGTTGTCCGGGTCAACATCTAACACTGATGAGGAACTTTTTATAGAGTCTGACGATCACCCCATTTTTTCTGATGACATTATTCTTCGGGGTATCGATGAAAGCTTTGAGGAAATTTTCGCTGATGAACTCGCATTTTTACAAGACACGGGTGTTGAGATGAATCAACTCCAAGATGAAGAAATTGAACCTCCACCCCTTCTTTTGGAAAATCATGATAATGCGAGTAATCCATCATCACTATCACTGTGTCGTCTCTCCAAATTGAGACGCAATCCTTTTCCATTACACCTCTTATTACCTCCCCACTTCTTCTTGTCGAAAGGTAACATGTTCTTCCACCAACCTTGGTGCTTCATCGATAAAATTTTTGAATGGTTGGTGTTGACCTCCGGTCTTTGCAAAGCTTGGCATTGACCAATAACCTTGACCCCCTCGTGTGATTTTAAAAGATTAAAATTGTTTAAAGTTTGGGGGTGTGGTATATTTTGGCTCTTGAAAAGAAAATGATTTTTACAAATTTGTGAGCCTAAAATAAGTTCGGGGGAGGATTTTCACTTTCATATATTCTTGCCCCCATTAATAATTTCCTCCCAAGTCTACAGGTTTTTGAGCTTAACGGATGACATCAGTGAGGACACTGCTGTAAACAGGTTTGGGGGAGGTTTGTGCTTATTTACACATCAATTTGCATCATATTTTGCATAAGCACAATATTTTCAAAAAAATTTCAAAAATTTTCTTTTATAACAAAAGAGTAGAAAGTGAAAAATTACATCCAAAAGATAGGAATAGTTTAAGAAAACCAAGAAAATTAGAAGTTTTCTTAAACGAACTGGTAATAAGTAGTTATGAGCTGTTGTCCCAAGGGTTAGTAAGATGAAGGAAGTCACTAATCTGAGGATAAAAATAAGTCTGAAAAATAGTTTCTATTCTGGAAGCCAAACATTTGAATGTTGATACCCTACTATATGCACTTACACACGTCTTGAAACTCGGGATAGTAGAGGATATCTTGAAATGCTCTTGTCTAAAAGCCAAAGTATGAAGGAAATGAAAAAAAATGAAGAAAATATAAAAATGGTGAAAAGAAAAAAAAATGAACACTGGTTTTGTTATCGCCAAGGCAGCAATAAAAAAATATAGCGAGGGTGCCTCTTCACCTAGTGCCCTAAGGCCAACTGGTCTGGGAGTCACTGCTAAGCCTTAGGTGGTGCAAGACGAGGAAAATATTATCACCTAATCAGCAAGCACATGAGTAATCGGTCTGTTAGTACCTCAAGAAGTATTAACGGTCGCATGAAAATGTGTGAGCAAATCTTAATATTCATCAAATTAAAAAGTACTAAGGTAGATGGACAAGAGTATGATAGCTTGAATTGAATTCTCCGAGTGTAGGGATGTTCTTTACACACACGTGGGGTTATATGATCAATGTTTGGATAAAAGGTAGGAATGAAGAATAAAGACGATGTTTTATTGAGGGATGATGTGATTTCTAACATTTTTTCATGACTATTAAGATAGGGCTCATGACAACTGAAAAGCTAGTATAGTTGGAAACTCTTCTTTTCAAGGCCTTTCTTTAATGGTTCTTATCTTTATATGTAAATTTCACCATCTTTCTTTTGTTATTGGATTTTGTGGGTGTAATCCGCTGAAAACCCTCAGGAGACAACACTCCTCCTACTAGGGACACCTAGAGGTTTAACGGCTTGTTGCACGTGCTCAGTGCAATCGTGTCTGCCTACGAAAGTGTGCTTAGTTTTCTCCTTTCTTTTTCTCCTCTTAAATAAACTAGTTTGCTCGGGACGATCAAAGATAAGTTTGGGGGTATTTGTTCAGTTGATAAAACTGCACATTTGTATTACATTTTTCCTACCATTTTCATATTAAAAAAGGACTTTATTATAATATATTATACATATGAGGGTTTATGTGTAAAAACACCATTTTCCATATGTTAATATATTTTAATTAGCATTTGGTAGGAAAATATATGCAAATAAATTCATTGATCTAATCCTAGTAGAACTAGGACTACTAAATATTATTTGAGATTATTGTGCAGAATTTTCCAAGTTGTTATGCAGAATTTATCAAACAAATCAAGTTGTTGAAGAAACCTTGCCAAATTAAGAAGCAAAACTTGGAGACCAAGTCTGGGAGCAACCGAAAGAAGATTTCTGAATTCTGAAGGTGCCTAGGATTGCCACATGTCCTAAAAATAAAGTCCAAGAAATTTGATGAAATGATCTTCACCATTGGCCGCGGAACCGCGGCCAAACCCCCTTGTTGGCCGCGGATCCGCGGCAATATAGAGAGATCTTTTGCTACAATTTTGGGAAATCAATCTGTGCTATATTTTACCAAGTTTCCAACCTAAAGATTCTAGCTTTGCACTATAAAAGGGCACCGAGAGCCTCTTGGAAAAGTTATCAAGCCGACGCGATCACGAAGCCCCAGACGCTCACGCATCCAGGCTGATCATCAACTGTTCGACTACCTCCTTAGGAAAGATCGGGAAGCAACTAGTTTTGTAATCATTTTCTATGGATTAAAGTGTAGATTGTTCAAGTTGATTAATAAAGATAGTTATTTTATTTAATTCTTTTGCATTTTACATTATGTTTTCCCTCTCTATCTTTTCATCTTCTTTTCCCAACATGCGCGAGTAATTCTCCGCTTGTTAGGGTTCGTAGGATTAAGGTAGGCTAATGGACGATAAAGATCCCTAAACCCTTTTTAAGTCCTATAAAGTTTATGAACTTTATCAAAAGAATCATTAACATCCTAATCGGACGCGCTAGCAATTCTTTGCTAGATCCGACCGTGATTAGAGATTAGATTAATGATTATTTTGGTAAAGGCTAGATATGAACGGAGTTCCGTGTCGAGATAAGGGTTAAGAGTGGGATTCCTTTTCCCTCCAGAAACCCTAATCCACACGCATCACTGTCGTTCTAGTTTTAAATCTATTAATGGATAAAAAGGGTAACTTTTAATTAATCGTCCATAACTACTAAATCCTAACGAACCCTACAAGCCCTCTTATTATATTATCTACATCTCTAAAACAATCTAGATCTATATTTTTGCATTCTTGCTTAAACGTAGATCTAGAAACTTTTCATAAAACTCTTTATTCCTCCTCTCTTTTTCAACACATCTAAAGTAAGAGTAAAAAGTTCAACGTTTCCCTGAGGACGACCCGTACTCATCTCGGTCTAGCTACGCGCGACACCGTTATTGATTGCGGTTAAACTACAAACACACTCTTTCGTATCAATCAATGACATACACTTTGTAGGAAGTAAAATTCCTATACTACGATCGGTTATACTGTGGTTGTCACACAATGGTTTCTCCACATAGAATATGGATATTATATCAGGCATTCTGATTAATGGATCTATGGTTTTAGATCTAGATTTGGGTAGTTTTCCAATCTAGGTACTTTGACACTATTCTAAAGGTGTTTTAGAATAGACGACTCCTGGCATGGTGGTGTACTTGCAGGTGATGGAGTCACCCTCTCTAAAGGTATCTTACAGACTAAAGAGGAGAGGGGTGTGCATGATTGGCATATCACTTGCTTAGGCAATTGAGTCAATCATAAGATGTCAAGTACCACACTAGATGTTGTTTTTGCACTAGTTGCAATAAGTTTATATATTAATCCAATTCTAGATAATCGTTCGGAAGCAATTTATGAACATAAGTGGATGTTTTAGGGATTTGGTAATTACAGCCTCCTTCGGGAGATAGTTATCATTCCAGGCTTTCAAGGTGACCTAGATGACAGAGTGACAGTCAGAGATATAGTTTTTCCCTCTTTTGAGGGGCAGTAGTTTGGACAAGTGGTCCATACAGATACTGAGGGAGGCATGGCACAGAATACTGATTAAATTCAGTGGACGATATAGTCTAAGAAGTTTGCTGGATTTGGAGTTCATCTGTGAACTGGGTCCCATCAGATATCCATACATATTCTAAGACAGGTATTGCTCATTTCAGGAGATGGTTTTCTGCGCGAACTTGAGATAAAGAGAGACATAGAAACAAACATTGGAGCGAATCCTCTCACTGAGGCTATTTCCCGAACGCAATAGTTTTACAAACGAGCTTTGTGAAACTGATTAGTAGAGAAGTTGGGTGTTCGGTATCACACGGGCGGTGAGTATGCGACACCGCAATAATTAGCCTTAAGTGCAAGTGGGAGATTGTTGTCTATAGTGCCCTCAAGTCAATTATTGGATCGCAGGTACGTGATTGCAACGATTGAGGGATGACCTATACCGGTAGAACAGTCTTACTCGAGATGATAGTATGCTATCTGGTTTGTCTTTATCATAATGTACATAGTTTAGATGACATTACAGATCACTATTACATGTTGATAGAGCCTATAGGATACATACTTGAATACCAGCAGTATGATGGCGATCATATACGTGGGAGCTGGGTGGTCTATAAGCGCATCCTTAAAATGTCCTTAGTTGTGGGAGTTTCGAGACTGGGCATCGATACTCCAAGAGTAGACTAGTGTATACCGATCGAGACCCTGACGAGGGGCGATGGCCAGTCTCACAAGCCATCGGTGTTAGTTGGTTCACCTAAGATGTATACAGGTGCTCATTGGGTTATGAGTACACCGGACGGACTCCCCGGGAACATGCTAGTTGGTATTATACCTATTGTCAGATAGCAGTTCCCTGGTGACATGTGTACAGGTTAGTCTATCGACCTGAGATCATCATTTTTCTCGTGTGAATTCCCTCTGTGCTTTGATTACTACCCTACCACGGCTCAAAGGAGCCATGCAAACAGGTTTTAGTTGGGTACAGTCCCAAGCTATATGGAGGCGGTGAGCGGATCTTCAGGGGATTCGTCTCTCCCGGTATTAGGGGTTGATGTCGCGGTGTGCATGGATGGCCATCACCAGAAATATTTGGCCAAGGTAGTCGAGAATTACTGATCTAGGATCGGTAGTTTCTCAAGCGGTGACAGGCTTCATACCGACACTAAATGTCAAGTTATTAGGGGTCTGACTTTATCCACCCCCTAGACTCGTTATACGATACTCATAGACGAACGGACTGGACTGTACGGATATTGTCACTGTCAGGCTCAGTAGGGTTTCAGGATGAGTTTGTTTGTCGGCCTCCCTTTCGGTCAATACTTGGATAGCCGTTACGCACAGCTAGTGCCGCTGACGTGCTTGTGGTTAAACTCACTGCCAGTGTATTGACGAGTCTTTAGAGTCCCACACAGAGGGTTTCCCTGCTTCGGGCGAAATGATGTAGAGGCCGTATGGTTTTACGGCAGGGTTTGATCACATACGTGTACTTGTGCACGGATGATGTCCGGACGGATAATACTAGTGGGCTTTAGTTTAAGCCGGATCCTAGTATTATATTGTTGGATTATTTTCGTCTCGTAGTATTCGTATTCAGTCGGAATACAGATACGGGTATGTATATACGGATAAGGGGTATTCTAATAATTCGTTACAAGTTTACTTTAGAAGATACTTTTTCTTTTTGTATTAAACATTTTAGTTTAAATGTTTATTTGGAATGGAAAGTGTGACTCATTCTTGGCATGGTTCATGCATGCACTTGGTGACTCATGGTGGTGGGTCATGGTGGCATCATGTTGTTTTGTTTGTGGTGTAGGATATTTGTTGTGAGCAAAGAAGATATTTATTCTTGAGTTCTTTTCTTTAGTTGCATGCACTCTACATATATATTGCTCACATCAATATAACACACACACACACAACACACTAGAAAAAGGCAGCAGCCCCATTTTCTTTGGTTGCCAAGTTTTGCTTCACACTTTCTTCTCCAAGGCATCGTCTTCAACCTCCACCCAAACCCTCTCATGAGTTGAGAATCCTTGGGTGTATTGAGACAAAGTAATCACAAACTCTCTCTAGTTCATCTTGACTATCTAGGTTAGCAAACAAGATACTCGAGTTGCTTCGGTTTTGAGGTCGAAGCCCGTATTACTAACCCTCGATGTGGATCGTTTTCGATGGGGGAGACCGGAGATTAAACTTGATCAAGAAAGCCGCGAGAAACTTGGGATGAAGGTTGAAGACCGAAGGACACGGATCGATCGGTATAATCACTCTAACCCTTTGCATGTTTGTGTTATCTAAGGCTTATGAGACGATCTGTAGATTAGGGTTCCGTTAGCGCCGGTTTCTAAAAGTTTTTGTTCCGAATTTGGCTACGGAATGATGGCCGGGGCACTGGAGTAACCCAACATGGTATCAGAGCCACTCCATAATCCTTAGTTAACTCATTGCAACATTAAAAATCCGCTGTTTTTGTCGTGCAAAAACTGCCGACAAAAACAGTTCCGAAAACTGAATGTTTGAGATGTTTGCACACCCCGCGGGCTCACGGTTTGAACCGAGAAGCCGCAGGGTGGTGCATGGGAACCCCGGGGAACTCCCGTGGGGGGGGACCGAACGGCTGGGCCCACTCCTTAAGACCACTACAAGATGGTCTTGGTGATGGGGACCCGAAACTGCCCCACCTTGGGCTGTTTCGGGTCTACCTCACCCCCTGGCCACCTCGTAGTGGCTTCGAGGGTAGGGTATCCCCTTAGGCCCCACAAATCAAAGTTAATTTCGTGCTCTAACTCCCTGTGAAGGTTCGGGCGCTTTTCGTTTTGATTCGGACTTCTGAATTGGCTTTAAACGGTCGGTTTTTGGAACTTTAGCTCACTGTTTTTTTTTTCCATGGTTTTGGAAATTGGTTTAGTTTGCTTATTACGTGCGGAATTCTAATGTTGTAGTTTTTAGTACATACATTACTATCTGCAACCGTGAATATCATTAGAGTGGTACAACTCGTCTAACTGCTATATGCTCTTTTAGACGGGTTTGCGAATGTGAAATTCATGTTGATGTTTTGTGTTGTGCTGTGGTTGTGGCGGGATCGTCGTGGTGGATAGCTTGGGTGAAATGGTAGTACAATTTGGATTTATTTGTACATTTGATATTACGGGACGAGCGTCTGACATGTGGACTGCCGTCACTGCATGTTTGTATATTATTTATTTGGGGCACGACCGGTTTGAGGTCAATGTCACCGTTGTACATATTTTCTTTTCTGTACTAGAATTACTCCGCGATGGAGTGCACGGATAGCCGGGTTCCAGAGAGCAACGGGCCCATATCTCATGGCGTTGAGATGGAGGGGGCCTCACTTTAGAATTGGCGGGCTATTCGCCGCACTTTTAGGGGGTACAGCTTGACTCAAGGAGGAGTGCTTAAGTTACCGGATTCCGTGAAGTGCCAGGTCTCATGTTGTTGATTGCGGTTGCCTCACTTCTGGTTTTGGCGGGTAACTTGCCGCACTCGTAGGGGTCTAGGTTTTCATTGCACAAGCTATCCACACGACCACGGGAATGTCGGGTTTCACTTGCGGCTCAAAGGAAACCTGGGGCTCCCAGATTATCAGTATTGTTCTGTTATGTTTATCACATATCTGTGATGTTGCATTTATCATGCCTGAAATGATTATTATATATTGATATATATATATACTAGTAGATGTTGTATATGTTTTACACCCGCGCTAGTCCAGCCCCCGCTCTGTCGTTAATTAAGTAACCTAACGGGTGATGACGGGCCTAGTGGCGAATGCGGATGGAATATACGTACATCATATTTTCGTTCTTTTCTGATGTGATTAATTGATGGGACTGCGTTGATTCTGATCAATGCAAGGAAAACAGACATATTTGATGTTGTTGGAACAAATTTTCAAAAGCTGTTATTACAAGAACGTTTTCTTTTGTTTTGCACAACGGTATTCGGTTATGAATATCCAGCACCTCATTCGATGAGGCAAGAGCCGAGATCACTTCACCGGGAATGACCTCTTGGGCAGAAGTTTGCGTCAGGGTAATAACTTCACTATAGTCGATTCCTTTTTTGCTTTGCATCGTGGTATTCAGTTGGAATATCCTGCACCTCATTCCACGAGGAAAGAGCCGAGATCCCTTCACCGGGAGTGACCTCTTTAGTAAAGGTTTTCGCCACTATATATTTGTAAAAAGCTATCCGGTTCCTTCAACGATATCAAGTTCATTACGTTAAAGGTTTTTCGCCAAAAATCATTCGTAGCCCTCCGTCATTATAGATGGGTAGAACTTAGTATTCATGCTATGTTTGTTGACCTTCGTCAATGTATAGTGTATGGTAGTTGTTTGTTACTTTTCTGTTGCATAGATAGATGCGTTGGTTTGGGACAGTCGTACTAATTTGTTGGCCTTCGTTAAGGGTATGTACGGGTGGGTTCAAATTAACCTGGACAATAATGGGTAGAACTTGACATGCGACTTATGATTTGTTGGCCTTCGTCAAGGTCATAAGACCATGGGGTAAAAATCACATCGGAAACATATAGGTAACTTGCCAGGCATGCGCATACCTTCTGTAGTGTGATAACTTGAATGGATTCCATCAGATTATCATGCGATGATAGTTGGATCCTGATTCCCACCGATGAGTTGGTTTACTCTTCGGGTGATTTTAGATGATCCCGACTAATTTTTCTTTCAGGTTTGGAGGAGAATTTGAGGATACAATAGGAGACATCCTGATTAGATAAAGTGATTAACCATTCTAATCTAGATTAGAGTACACGCTGAGTGTTTCTTTTCTCTCTCTCCTTGGCAGCGACTATGGCCCGACCCTATACTATAACTCAGTAACCAAGATAACCGGACCTTCTTAAAACATACTGGCTTTTGGATTGTCAGAGTTGCATACTTCATTGCCACTCCTACTTTTACCCTTTTCTTTTCTCCGGAACATTCTGTATTACTACGAAAATCCACATTTATTGGATTTGACCATCGTATAGTTACATACGAACTCGAAGAAACTTGTTTCAGATTCGAGAATGGTTTCCGATTATGGAGAAATTGAATAGGATTATTCAGTTGTCTTTTCCTTTTAACTTCTTTCAGGTTGTGTGGGCTCCTAGGATTAGGAGAGGGTACACCTATTGCGCTTATTGGACAGTCTTCTTCCAAACCATAGGCAGGTGCCGAAAGGTGTGGAAGGAAGAAAACCAATTAGCCTAAGTGAGATGTACAGAAGGTAATAAATAAAGACAAATAAAGGGATTAGAAAGAAGGCAAAATAAATTGCGACTACTATCATTCACGACCAAACCGTGTATATCATCGCCACTCCTACTTCACCTTTGCATTTCTCTAGAACACCCTGCATCACTACGAAGATCCACATTTATTGGATAATCCATCGTATATTTACATACGAACTCGAAGGAACTTGTTCCAGTTCGAGAATGGATTCTGGTTCAGGAGAAATAGAATAAGGATTATTCAGTTGTCTTTTATCTTTACCTTCTCTCAGGTTGCGAGTGCTCCTAGAATTAAGAGAGTACATCTATTACGCTTATTGGATAGTTTTCTTCCAAACCATAGGCTGGTGCCGAACTGTAGGGAAGGAAGAAAACCATTTAGCCTAAGGGTTGTGTACAGAAGGAAATGAGTAAAGACAAATAAAGGGATTTGGAGAGATGGCAATGAAATATAAGGTTGCAGTTATGAATCTGGATAATGGAAGAGGCATTACTAGGAATACCCGGCTACCCCTTCGAAACATTTTTATGTTTCAGTTTCACTATGCATTGTTAATTGAAAACTGATTTCCCAATTAAATCCTTACTCCAGGGTATATATTTACCAGGTTTGATTCTCACATCTGTATGGTTTTACAGATGATGAGTGTGAGTAAATTATTGGGAATTAGGTGATTATATTCTCTTTATATCGGAATTCGTTGTAATGGGTGATATTTGAGGAAATCACCTGAGTTTTTGCGACGAATATTTTGTTTTGAATATCCATAGTTATGCACCAGTTTTAAATCGATATATCTGTACGTTTATTTTATAAAGTGAGATATAATTTTTTGAAATTTTGTCTGTGACATTTACCTATATCAGTTGATGTTTAGGTAATGAGTATTCAACAACGGTGTAATTCTTCTTAACCAGAGTACAGTTTTCAACCTATAACGCACAGGGTTTAAGTTATTGAACTCAGGGGACTTATACAAAGTATTGTATGTTGTCCAATGTCCATTAGGACAAAGGGGTTGGTACTCGTACTATATTCTATTTACTTATGATTTCTTTAGTTTTTAGATAAGTATTTCATAGAAATACATGGTCCAAATTTTGAGAAGTTATAAGTATAAGAATAAAGTAGAGAACCATGTGTTGCAAGTATCAGGATTCTTTAAGCTAATCGAAGATGTAGATACTTGTGTTTGGTATTTAATTGATAGTAATGGTTTTGAGAACATGCTTTTCTTTCAGGTTACTCATATCTGGATGCACTCCTAAGTTGAGTAATGCTGATCGGCCTCTCTCCATTTAGTTGACATGCACTAGAAACAGCTGCATGATTTGAATCTGGTTCCAATTAAATCAGTGTCTCTTTTTCTATACTGTATATAGAATGGTTCATATCTTAACGATATTAAGATATATGGAGTTGTCCGACTTATGCTCATAACCAGACACTGGATAACTCAAGGCAAGTTTCTGTAATGGCAGTTTGTGGGTTATTCCAGGCTATGACGAGGGTTAACTTTCTATCATCTGGAAGTTCAATAGTGATATTGTTCTTGACTCGCCACAGTTTTAGCAAAATAGACTTTTTCATAAAACAGTAGTGGGAGTATGGTTGAACTGGAAGTGATTCCAGAACCACAAACAATTACTGAAAATTTAATAGAACCTAAACATTCAATCGGGTTTGACATTCCATTAGCCACTCCGCAGATATGGTGGATAACCTTAGACGCCCGAGAGGTACTTCGGTATCCTCAAAGACGGTGACATGGATGTTCTTGTTTATCCAGACTTAACATTACTGCTATTCTAGACTATGAGACCCGGCATGAGGATGTGTATAGCGTCGTTCTAAACTAGTTTTAGAAGTGCACATGTATATGACTCTGCCAGAAGATTGTTGTAGTCAGTGGAAGCAGCGGAAGCATAGTGGACATGTAGCTTGTGTCTATTTATAGACTAAAGTAGGTATAGCAGAGATAGATCATTTATTTTTTATGTGACAGTCATAGGCTTTGACTTCATCAGAATAGGAGATGGATCTTGTAAGAAGGTAGTAGGATGTCATGTCCTGATATATGGATGACATACACTTTGTAGGAAGTAAAATTCCTATACTACGATCGGTTATACTGTGGTTGTCACACAGTGGTTTCTCCACATAGGATATGGATATTATATCAGACATTCTGATTACTGGATTTATAGTTTTAGATCTAGATTTGGGTAGTTTTCCAATCTAGGTACTTTGACACTATTCTAAAGGTGTTTTAGAATAGACGACTCCTGGCATGGTAGTGTACTTGCAGGTGATGGAGTCATCCTCTCTAAAGGTGTCTTATAGACTAGAGAGTACAGGGATATGCATGATTGGCATATCACTTGCTTAGGCAATTGAGTCAATCATGAGATGTCCAGTACCATACCAGATGTTGTTTTTGCACTAGTTGCAATAACTTTATATATTAATCCAATCCTGGAGAAAAGTTCGGAAGCAGTTTATGAACATAAGTGGATGTTCTAGGGATTTGGTAACGGCAGCTTCCTTCGGGAGACGGTTATCATTCCAGGCTTCCAAGGTGATCTGGATGACAGAGTGACAGTCGGAGATATAGTTTTTCCCTCTTTTGAGGGGCAGTAGTTTAGACAGGTGGTCCATGCGGATACTGAAGGAGGCATGGCGCAGGATACCGATTAAATTCAGTGGACGATATAGTCTAAGAAGTTTGCTGGATTTGGAGTTCATCTGTGAACCGGGTCCCATCAGATATCCAGACATATTCTAAAACAGGTATTGCTCATTTCGGGAGATGGTTTTCTCCGCGAACTTGAGATAAAGAGGGACATAGAAAGAAACATTGGAGCGGATCCACTCATCGAGGCTATTTCTCGAACGCAATAGTTTTACAAACGAGCTTTGTGAAACTGATTAGTAGAGAAGTTGGGTGTTCGGTATCACACGGGCTGTGAGTATGCGACACCGCAATAATTAGCCTTAAGTGCAAGTGGGAGATTGTTGGCTATAGTGCCCTCAAGTCAATTATTGGATCGCATGTATATGATTGCAATGATTGAGGGAGGACCTATACCGGTAGGACAGTTTTACTCGAGATGATAGTATACTATCTGGTTTGTCATTATCATCATGCATATGCTTTAGATGACATTACAGATCACTATTACATGTTGATAGAGCCCATATGATTCATGCTTGACTACCAGCGGTATGATGGCGATCATATACGTGGGAGCTAGGTGGTCTATAAGCACATCCTTCAAATGTCCCTAGTCGTGGGAGTTTCGAGATTAGGCATCATACTCCAAGAGTAGACTAGTGTATACTGATCGAGACCCCACGAGGGACGGGGGTCGGTCTCACAAGCCATTGGTGTTAGTTGGTTCACCTAATATGTATACAGGTGCTCATTGGGTTATGAGTACACCGGACGGACTCGCCGGGAATATGCTAGTTGGTATTATACCTATTGTCAGCAGTTCCCTGATGACATGTGTACAGGTTAGTCAATCGACCTGAGATCGTCATTTGTCTCGTGTGAGTTCTCACTGTGCTTTGATTACTACCCTACCACGGCTCAAAAGAGTCGTGCAAACAGGTTTTAGTTGGGCACAGTCCCGAGCCACATGGAGGCAGTGAGCGGATCGTCAGGGGATTCGTCTCTCCCGGTATTGGGGGTTGATGTCGTGGTGTGCACGGGTGGCCATCACCAGAAATCCTTGGCCAAGGTAGTCGAGAATTACTGATCTAGGATCGGTAGTTTCTCAAGTGGTGATAGGCTTCATACCGACACTAAATGTCAAGTTATTAGGGGTCTGACTTTATCCACCGCCTAGACTCGATATGTGATACTCATAGAGGAACGGACCGGACTTTACGGATATTGTCATTGTCAGGCTCAGTAGGGTTTCAGGATGAGTTTGCTTATCAGCCTCCTTTTCGCTCAATACCTGGGTAGCTGTTACGTACAGCTAGTGCCGCTGACGTGCTTGTGGTTAAACCCACTGCCAGCGTATTGACGACTCTTTAGAGTCCCACACAGAGGGTTTCCCTGCTTCGGGCGAAACGATGTAGAGGCCGTATGGTTTTACGGCAGGGTTCGATCACATACGTATACTTATGCACGGATGATGTCCGGATGGATAATACTAGTGGGCTTTGGTTTAAGCCGGATCCTAGTATTATATTGTTGGATTTTTTTCGTCTCATAGTATTCGTATTCAGTCGGAATACGGATGCGGGTATGTATATACGGATGATGGGTATTCTTGTAATTCGTTACAAGTTTACTTTAGAATATGCTTTTTCTTTTTGTATTAAACATTTTAGTTTAAATGTTTATTTGGAATGGAAAGTGTGACTCGTTCTTGGCATGGTTCATGCATGCACTTGGTGACTCATGGTGGTGGGTCATGGTGGAATGATGTTGTTTTGTTTGTGGTGTGGGATATTTGTTGTGAGCAAAGGAGATATTTATTCTTTAGTTGTTTTCTTTAGTTGCTTGCACTTTACATATATATTGCTCACAACAAAATATAACACACACACACAACACAGTAGAAAAAGGCAGCAACCCCATTTTCTTTGGTTGCCAAGTTTTGCATCACACTTTCTTCTCCAAGGCATCTTCTTCAACCTCCACCCAAACCCTCTCATGAGTTGAGAATCTTTGGGTGTATTGAGACAAAGTAATCAAAAACTCTCTCTACTTTATCTTGGCTATCTTGGTTAGCAAACTAGATACTCGAGTTGCTTCGGTTTTGAGGTCGAAGCCCGTATTACTAACCCTCGACATGGATCGTCTTCGATGGGGGAGACCGGAGATCAAACTTGATCAAGGAAGCTGCAAGGAGCTTGGGATGAAGGTTGAAGACCGATGGACACGGATCAATCGGTATAATCACTCTAACCCTTTGCATGTTTGTGTTATCTAGGACTTATGGGACGATCCGTAGATTAGGGTTCCGTTAGCGCCGGTTTCTAAAAGTTTTTGTTCCGCATTTGGCCATGAAAGGATGGCCAGGGCGCTGGCGTAACCCAACACAGGCGAAGCCAGAACAGCCCCCTCAGCGGCTGTCCTTCAAAATCCATAGGGTCTAGCAGAGAGTCCAAGATTCTGTAATTGACAAAGACCACTCTTGCCGGCTGAAAAAAACGAAGGCTCAGCAAGGTACGGACCATCCCTCCGTCATACCACGGAATGTATCGTCTGCATGGGTGTCTGCTGCAATGACCCCCTTAACTTCGATCTCCCACAAACGGAGAAGGCTGAAGAAGATCCCCATGCCTACAGTAAATTTTAAAGGCAATGAACTCATCGCCCCAAGCCTGGGGGCATGGTAGTACACACGGTGTTCATGGCATCCGGGAAAGAGGAAAGTCGTACTTTCACGGGTCATCGACCGCTCACACGGTCTGTGACAAAAGCTCGGGAGCAAAAACAAAAGCTCCAGGAGATGCTGACAAAGATGGCCGCACTCACTGGGCAGAAAAAAAGCCCGGAAGCATCGTCTGAACATTGCCAAGATCAGGAGACCGACACCGAGTTTCTAGGGAGAGTGCTAGAAAGAAAGGATAAAGATGCTGCAGAACAAGCCACCAATATAAAGCAGATGGCCCTCCTTTTCCAAGACATGGTCGGGATGATGATCTAGCCAAAACCTCCAGCTGAAGACCCTCCGATAATTATCGAAGACGATAGAGGGGAAACGTCAAATCCTCCACCGGCTTTCTCAGCAGCCAAAGAAGAAATGATCTCTAAGGCTGCCCTTGACGACTACATAGTTCAACAAATACGAGCTCATCAGGCAAGCGAAACTGCTGGCCAAGTCGTCAGAACTGGACGACCTTATCCAGGCTGGTACAATCAAATCAAGTACCCGCCGGGGTATACGATCCCTAAATTCCACATGTATAAGGGGACAGACAATCCCCATCAACACGTCGCTCAGTTTAGAGCTCTATGCGGCAATACTGGAGGTGACGACAAACTGTTGCTTCGCCAGTTCGTCGACAGTCTGGCGGAGACAACATTTGAATGGTACTCGGAGCTTCCTAATGACTCCATCAAAACATTTACAGAAATGGAGCTACTGTTCACGCAACGTTTCGCAAGCGCAAGCGAGCGCACCCCGATCACTGCATTAATCAATGCCAGGATGAAACCAGGAGAGACCTGGGTTCAATACACAATTCAATGGCAGAACTTATAGTCAAAATGCGAACAATGCATAGAAGAAGCTCCCGCTGTGGGCATGTTCGTAGGGACCCTTGATCCTCAGGCGACTATATCCTAGTTCATAATGTTTTTCAAGCCGACCACCTTCCAGGCCTTGATTGATAAGCTGGCCCAAATGGGCCAGATGGGCCATAGGCCGTCCTCTTCAAAAATGGATCTCCGGAATGAAAAGGGCAAAGGGAAAGTGACCTTCATTGCCAACGCTCAACAACAACCGAGTGATCCGAAACCGATTGCTCGTCAAAGCAATAGAAGCCGATCCCTCGAAGAAAAGTTGAGACGTCCTTACTCATTTCCCCGGGATAAAACGAGGAGATTGTTCGAACTGGCGGTGCGCAACATTCTCATCACCCTGCCGGATCTGAGGCGTCCACTGCAGCCTGGTGACGTCAACAGTCCTATCTACTACCCCTACCACAGAGTAATGGGCCACACAATCAAAGATTGCCACGTCTTAAAAAACTGGGTTGAGGACCAGTACCAAAAAGGCAAGTTCGCGTTGTCCGAAAACTGGAAGATAAACCCGCTACAGCAGCACGCTCCTAAAAAGGTGGACACGCCGGGGGCATCATGCTCATTTATAGAAGAAGCTCCGTGGAAAATTATCCTTTCGGCTAAAACTAAAAGAATGCTGAAAGATCTTCAAGCATGCCCAGCGATTGGGTGGAAAAGCCCGCTGGAGCCCGAGATCATTGAGGGGATGCTTAAACCGCGCTTGGCACCGAACGCCGGTAACATTGGGCAAAACACCCAGGTCACGCCTTCAAAGCCTTCAAAGAAAAAGAAGAAGCCCAGGAAGCCCATGCAGTTCGACGACAATCGTACAGATCTGCAAAAATATATCGATGCACTAGAGGAATATAACCAAAAGGCGCGGACCCCAGTCACACTTGAAGAGTTCCTCAAGCATATGCTTAAGAACGGAGATAGTGACGATGATGAGGGAAATGGCTCATCGGGAGAAACCGAAGACTATGTGGAAAGTTGCCACATGGTCTCCCATTCGTCATTAAATGGCAAAGAAGCTCACTCGGCGTCTGAAAGCAACACAGAGAAACTGGGGGCAGGACCGGTGCCAAAATCCCCATAACTGCCAAAAGAACCAATAGACAGGTTGCTAAACGAAACGTAACAATGGACCGAGATGTCCCTAAACTAACAATGGAACGAGATGTCCCTAAACTAGTACTCTTTGCCCTAAACATAGCGATATCTTTTTCTGGGATCTGCATTGCAATCAAAGCTCCTACGGCGAAGACTAAAAAATGGTACGTCCATAAGCGAAATGGGCACGGATGAAAACCCAAAAGGGCGCCGTGAGTAAAAACAGCAGGACTACCGGCGAGTTTGCGAAAACCCGAAAGGGCGCAACTCATTAAAATATAGACATCTGCAAGGTCCTCTCGACCTTGTGAGGAGAAAACACCTGCGTGAGATCCTTACGACTCATAAGGGAGCAACACACTTAGGGGTCCCCACGATTCCTAAGGAGAAATTACACTTATGAGATCCTCACGACTCGTAAGGAGAAGTCTCCATATGAGACCCACACGGCTTATAGGATTCAAAAGCCTTAAAATACAGGGACCTGAACCTGTTCTTAAGCCATTACATTCCCCAAGTTGCCCTACAAGCGGTCCAATATTGGCCATTATATACAATCCACGGGCACAAATAAACGTTTCCTCACCTAGTTCTACCGCTGGTGAAAAATTTTCCCATATGGTGAACGACACTTATAAATCCTCTCGAGATATAAGGAACACTCTTGTAAGATCCTTACGACTTACAAGAGGAAATATCACTTAGGAGTCCTCACGATTCCTAAGGAGAAAATACACCTGCGGGATCCTCACGACTCGTAGGAAGAAAGTACCTTTATGAGACCCTTCCGGCTCATAAAATCAAAAAGCCTTAGTCAACGGGATCCTAACCCTGTTTGCTAAGCCACCTTTGTTCAAATCGACAAAGGCAAATGATGATTCGCTCCTGGCGATATTCCAGTCGACGCGATGCTGATACCAAGATTGGTATCAGATGTCAAGTCCCATACTCGCAACAAAATCAGCAAGCCAAAAATGCATATGAAATAGCCGAAATGATAGGGCAAATTGCAATAAAAATCAGCGAGCCAAAAATATATGCATATGAAATAGCCGAAATGATGGGGCAACTCACAATAAAAATCAGCGAGTAAAATATACGCATATAAAAACAGCCGAAATGATTGGGCAATCGCGACTTTCGCGATATAAAAAACTGAAATGATAGAGCATCGCGGAAAGAAAGAATAAAAAATGAAACTTCTTCCCTGCAAGTGAGTCCACATCAACCCCTGTATACAATCCATGGGCATAAACGAAAAAGAGAACCATATTTTCCCACCAGGCTCCATCAGAAGGAGAGACAGGTCTCGACGGCAACATTTATAGCCTGGAGATCAACAACGAAGTTTCTCCTCACTCCAGCAGGATGCAGATGCAACGTCAACAACCGACCCCAGGGTCAAAACGATGGAGCCATGGCAAAGTCCATTGTTCCAAGCCTCGACGGTTCACTGACAACCTAGAGACAACCTCGACATTCGTTGCAATATTGCAGACACAATGTCAAAAAATGAAGCAAAGGAAGATTCCTAGCTTCAGAGTTTCGATGGCAACATCTACAGCCAAAAGATCAACAGCGGCGTTCCTTCTCACACCACAGGATGCAGATGCAATGTCAACAACCGACCCCAGGGTCAAAACAATGGAGTCATGGCAAAGTCCTGAGTTTCAAGCCTCGACGGTTTACTGACAACCTAGAGACAATCTCGACATTTGTCGCAATATAGCAGACACGATGTCAACAAACGAAGCAAAGGAAGATCCCTAGCTTCAGGATCTTGACGACAACTCAAATAAAACCTGAAATAGTATCGGAGATCATCCCACACCAGCGCGGAGTGGTCATGACTCATTGGGGCTCCCAAATTAAGCCTAACCTCAAGTAAAAAGCGGCATGGAAAATCCCTAACGCTTGCTCTTCTGACGGTAATATGACGTGGGAGATTACTTGAAGACGTCTTGTCCAGCCCCCGAAGGGATCAGAGACACGACAGTCGTTGGGCTACTCGAATAGTAAGATTGCATATCGGGGAATATATCGGCCAACGCGATGGTACGACGGATAAAAACCTAGTACCACAGACCCTAACGGACTTCTATCAGCAAAGGTTAACTATGACGTTAGGACATTCTTGCGAGAACTTCTCGATTCGTCTCGACTCGTAGGGAAAATAATGTTCCTGCGAGAACTTCTCGACTCGTAGGGAAAAAGCCTTAGGCAATGGGGATATCAACCTATTTCCTAAGCACTGAGGCCCTGCAAGTAAGTCCAAGATGGACTATTGTGTACTATCAACGGGCCACACTCTCCAAAGTCGAATATCGACAAGAAGGGAAAAAACCACTTATGAGCCCTCTCGACTTGTAAGGAGGGAAATTCTCTTGTGAGATCCTTACGACTCTCAAGAGAAAACGCACTTAGGAGTCCTCACGACTCCTAAGGAGAAAATACACCTATGGGATCCTCTCGACTCGTAGGGAGAAAAGTCTTTATGAGACCCTCACGGCTCATAAAGTAGAAAAGTCTTAGGCGACAGATCCAAACCTGTTTTCTAACCATCGCTGCCCTATAAGGAGATCAAGATGGTCTATCTACGGGCCATATTTTCCAGAGTTACATGCCAATATGAAATAAAATATGTCCTTTATTCATGAATTCAAATGAATACAAGGTACATTTCATAAAAGAATCAAAATGAATACAAGACACTCTCATTCAGGAGTGAATACAAAAAAGAAAAAGAAAAAGGAGAATATACAAAAAAAAATATTTTAAGCCGGCGGATGGTGTAATAAGCTTATGAGTCGTTCTTCCGCTGGACCTCGGCTTCAAGCTCCGTTAATGCGGCAAGACGGGTTCCCGCCTGAGTCTGCTGAGTCTGATAGGAAGCAAACCGACTCTCAAGCTCCCTTTCGGCAACTTTATGGGCTTCAACCATCTCACGAGTAGAGATAACGGCTTTATCAAGAGCCATCACCTCCGTGATAGCTTCTTAAAGCACCCGCCAAATTTCGTATGCGTGGGTAATCTTGGCGGTGAGCTGAGCCTGAAGTTCTCCCAAAACGTTTGAAGCTAACTCCCTCTCCGAGAACTTTCGGTTGAGCCGCTTCTCGCACGACTGCAGATTAGCTGCACACCGTTCGATCCATCCCCGCAGACTTGATTTCACGGTCAAGATGTCGGAGGGAAGGCGGATGCATTCAAGTTCGGGTAGGCAGACTTCCACTCGGCGACAATACTCAACCCAAACGCGCACCAATGCTTCGTCATGATAGGTAGCGAGAACGGATAAAGAAGCGTTGGCTTCGACAGCAAATTCTTCGGCCGTGACAGAGGTACCAGCGCGAAGGTCTTCAATGAGAGTCGTCAGGGAGTAGATGCTTTGTCTCGCCATCCTTTCAGACGCACGCCGGGCATAGGGACCCGGTAGCATGGAGATTCGAGATTCCAAGGGAGTCAGGGTTGGCAGAGCTGTCAAGATTTGTGAACAGTCGGTGAGATTCATAAACATGGAATAGACAAATCAATGCCGAAAATAAAACCTCACTTACCCACAGTCATGTAAGGGGGGGTTTGAGAGATCCCCAGGCCCATCGAGGATCTCAACTTCGTCATCAGCTTCCAGAACTGCAGAGGGCATATTACCATCGTTATAAAAAATGATAATAAAACGAAGGGGTCAAAAAATATCGACCTTGCCCAGAAGAAAGGACTATGCTTTGAGGGGATATCGCCTATAGGGCAGCTATGTCGAGTAGACGCTGGAAGGACTTCCTGGAAAATAGATCCACGATAGACGCCGCCAACTCCTGCAATTCTGAAGGAAAGAAGGGTTCGGATAACGGAGAGATCATTAAAATGAAATGTAGAAGATTACCTTCGATACTCTGCCCGCCTTGAACTGGAGGGATAGTAGCTTCGGCAGCCTCCTCCACACCCTCAGCCACAGCACAAGAGACATTTGCCGACATGGCGACTTCCAATTCAGAAACAACAGCCGCCACTTCAGGCTCCGAGGAGGCAACATCGGTCTCAGCGATCTTTTCTACAATTTCCAGGACGCCACCAGAGAGACCCACTGGATCTACGGCTGGTAAGCTTACCTCTGCGGAAAGTACAGATTTTAAAGAAACGGAAGTCACCACCGGAAGCTCCAAGATAGGACTAATGGATTCGACAATCTCTTCTGCACCCTTTGGTGCGTCACTAGAGATTTCCATAGGGTCCGTAACCGGTGGGGTCACCTATGCTGGAGGAATAGATACCGAAGGAACAGAAGCTACCGCCGGAAGCTCCACAGCAGGAATAGCGGCTGTAATTATCTCCTCTACACCTTCCGGTGCGTCACGAGAGGCATTCATAGAGTCCACAGTTATGGCCCGATCTGGATTCAAATCCTTTTTCGCCGTCGAAGTCCTTATAAAGTTTTCACAATTTGAGAAGACATAAAAATAATACAGACTATTCGCTAAAAGGACATAAGAAAGACGCATACCAATGCGCCAAGGAGCTTGAAGTATGGCTTTCTCCAGGCGTTTTTCCTTTCTTGCCAAGTGCGCTCTTCGGGGTTCAAGTGCAGACGAATGACTGTCGGTCTTTAATGCAAGTTCTTCTTCGGAGGCGGTCGTTATGGGCTATTTGAGGGCCCGTTCTTCTTCCATTAGAAAAGGACCCATGTCTACCTGCCGCAATGATGGAACAACGTTATAGAAGATAACCGGAGGGTATGGCTTCTTTGGGATGTGTACATTCTCGGTCTCATCCTGTGAACGCCTTAAAGCCTCAGCCAGTTGCGCGGCTTCTTCGACAGACGAGCCAGGGTAAATAAGACCGGCGTCCGATTCTTCCATAGCTAGCGACTCGTCCTGAATTAACGGTTCGGACTCAAGCAAAGTGTCAAGTAAGCCGGCGACCAATCTCTTCCTCCTCTTAAAGCCCGTGCTAGCACTAACTGAAGAACGCTTCCTTCCCCTCGGCTCTTTGGCGCTATGTTGACCAACCTCGCTTTCGGTACCCCCCTTTGGCGATACCACCGCTGATGTCACCGCCATTGATGACGCTGCCGCTGATGGCACTACCGCTGACGCTTCATTGGAGGCCTTTGCTTGGGCTCTGGTGCGCACCGATATACCAGCAGTACGAGGAGTCGATTCTGTCTCTGTGGCCTTAGGGATAAGTACCACGCCGCTATCCCTTAATAGAGGGTGAACCACTGCCCGCGGCCACAACGGAACGCCAGTGGCTTAGGTCAGAGCTGAAGCTCTACATTCGAAGAGTACCCGCTTCTCCTTGGCAATGATAGGACCGACTCGATGACGATACCAACCTGTAAAAGACCCCACACACCTTGGAAGGTAGTCGAATTCAGGGATCATAAAACGGGAGCCGGTGATCAGCCGCATAAAATGATGGATGACGTCACGAGTGATTTCCAGAGACGGGGTGGGCTCAACTAAGAACGTCTCGAAAGGGACACCCTGGTTATAACCCAATTTCTGGGCAAAGCGGTGCGGATTGTATCGCATAAAAATAGCCGTGTTATTCTAGGGGAATACCAAGCCCGGCCTAATCGAGTACAGGTGCATAATTTCTTTAGGCTTTAACGATGGCGCTCCCTCTTTTGATAGATCGAATAGCTGTTGAACGGGCCCCGCAGGAGCAGAGAGGACTCGGTCACTAAACACCATCCCACCCTCGTTTGAGTACTGGTTGAGCAACACGCGGAGGGCCCCCAGCTGGGTCGGATTGGGAGCAGAAGCATCCACCAACCTCATAACCCATGGGAAGGTATATAAGTCATAGAAATCTGGCTGCCGATGTGCCGCAAATGCTCCCAGTACATGCTTTTCGATCCACGACATGAAGTAGTGGAGAGAGAGATTCACAACGTCCGCACCTGGGGTCGAAGTATTGGCCGCGATGCTTAATCCATGGTATAGGTGCGACAATCCCGCAACTCCGATGGCCAATCGTGCCCCTTCAGCTACGCGATGATCAGGGTAGAAGACAGAAGCTCTCATGAAGCGTCGATGTGTTGGAATGGCGAACCAACTGAGCCAAAGACTGATGAAGCCGACAAAGAAGGTCTCTTCGCTCATGCCAGGGACCGCAATAGCGTCGAAGGACATGGCCGACGAGATCAAAATATAAAACTGCGGCAAGTCTTCCTCTTTGGTCGGCAGTTTATTCATCCCAAACCCAAAAGGGTTGTGAATGTTCGCGAACTTTGGAACCTATTTGGATAAAGCGTCTTCACGGATGAAGCAGGCGATGAAGCTCTCAAAGGTGACGCCCCGCCCCTCTGACTTTGCGAACAGTTTCTCAAAAACACCCAGAGCCTTGATGAGACTGGGGTACTTATGGCGGACAGTGTTTTCAGTCGTCAGGCCGTCAAGCATAGCCGGCATGGTCGCAAACATGTACTCGTCGGGAGGTACCAACTCTTCATAATGCTCTCCCCTGATCGACAGTCCAGAGATCTCACGAAACTCTTCCAGTGAAATAGAGACCTCGCGATCCCCTAGCAAGAAGGTATTGGTGGGAAGATTCCATTGGTTCAAAAAAGTTTTAACCCACCAGACGTGAGGGGCCTGATAATGAAAAAGAGACGCATACACCGCTTGATATATCCCAACCTTTTGCAACCGCGCACGGTGGGCGGAAAGAACATATCGAGCCCAGGGAAGATAGCCTGCTGGGTGGCGAGGGGTAAGCCCTACCCTATAAACTTGTCCCCAGGTTTGGGCTTCATCTTGACAGATGCGACGCCCCAAGATATCTATAGCTGGCAAGGGCTGGTTGGGTATCCCGGTTGTTGACGGCTGAAACCAGCCTGTAGGAGTCCCATTTGCCGCCTTCACCGCATAAGCGGTCTGCGGGCGCTCCATCAGTGATATTGGACGGATAGGCTCTGTTAGCTCCTCACAAGTAAAGCTGGACGGTCCCGGATGATGTGACCATACCAGACTCCCCATAAGAGTAGACTAGTACGGTCTCTGTCATGTGCCATCATCATCGCCATAGCTTTCTCAATCGACGGCGATTGCGGAAAAGTGGCGTCTGAGCGAGTAAAGGGAAAGTAGGGAAGAGAAGCCATTATTCCTGAAATAAGGGAAAGGAAAAACATTAATGAAACATATATATATATATATATATATATATATATATATATAATGACAGAGGGAAATGATAGGAAGTTTGTTCCATGGGACCACTGATTGCAAAACTAATGGACCCCACAAAATCAATATGGCGGCTCACCAATGATGAGACAGGACAATCATTGTAAGAATAAAAAAGGATTCTCATTAAACAGACACGGAAGTTTAAACAACTCTTGACATTCTTATAGAGAAAACAAGTTCTGTTAAAATACCCAACAAATCTAAATTTGTACAGATAAGGGTAAAACCCTATGAAAATATTCTCAAGAACGCCAGGGAATGAAATTCCCGAAGGGCCCTATTGATCTTTCAGAGCTAAGCTCTTTGGGGAGGAATTAAATTCCTTTTAAGCCGTGGAATTAAATTCCAGAAAAACCCTTATGTCAAGGAGGCAAAGAAAACGGAATTAAATTCCATGATTATTAAAGATCAGAGGTAGGGTAAGACCTTAAAAGGAGGATTAACAATCCCCATTCATTCAAGATTTCAAAACCTACAAAAAATCATGTATGGGAATTGGGGATCTTTGAGAAACCGATTTAAGAAAAGAGCTAAGCTCTAATGGTGGATTTAAAATCCAGGCAGAAAACCCAAAAAGGGTCGTTCAAGAGCCTTTACCCAAAAGGAAGTTTTGCAGATTTTAACTCTGAAAGATTTTTTAGGCAGAGAACTAAGCTCTGAATAAGAGAATTAAATTCTCGAGAAAATGACCAAGGAATAAGATGAAGGAACAGGGGCTTCCCAGAGACGAAAAGTCTTGCATTTATAAGACGTGATAAGGGCGGCTCATCTCCTCGTTCCCCTATGCAGATCCAACGGCTATAAGGGTGACAGCGTTGCACTTACGTGAAAGCCACGTGAGAACAACGCTGTGGGGGCATTTGTTCCCTTATAAAAAAAGGGAAAAGAAAGAAAGAAAAAGCGATAAAAAAAATTCTTCTAATGGAGCATCACATGCCCACACGTGATGCGCCTATGAACAAAGATTGTAGGCATTGCGCTTACCAATTAAGGCTGAAATTGAGCCTCACGTGCAAGCACGTGAGTATCTATGTACAAAGTATATAGGCGCCTTTTAAAAAAAAAAAAAACAGGCCAAAGAAGCTCACATGTCAGCACGTGATGCCTTTTTTGGGCTGTTGCATATAAGCAAATGAGTTTAACTCGGTAGGGGTTATGTGATGCACGTGAGTGGTCCTAAATGCCTTCTGAGCTGATAGAATTAAATTCTAAATAAAGGGATCAAAACCCTGTTTGGAAAATATTTTCCTAAATCTTTCTAAACAAGAAAGATTACTCTCTGTAAAACAGAGCACTATTGGATTAAAAAATCCAATGGTGATTAAAAAATCACCTATCTACAGAAAAAATTCTGTATGGAAAAATATTTCCCTAATCTTCTTAAAAACAAGAAAGATATCTTCTATAAAACAGAAGTTTTTGGATCAAAGATCCAACGGTGGATAAAATCCCTAAATCAATTAAGATCTCTCAATGAGAGATTTCCATAACTAAATCAACAAACTTGCTTTTGCTATATAAAGGACCCAAGACTTCATGTCTTGTACAGAAGAAACCCTCCGTAAGATTTGAGAAACAAAAAAAGAAGAAGAAGAACTCTCTTTTAGAAAAAGAAACCCTAGGTAAGAAGAGAGACAGAGAGATTATTTTATCTCTTCTTCATCGTTCCAAGAGTTTAATTCTTCTAAAAAGAACTCAGTTCTTCCTCTGGTTAAGCTCTGCAGAAGCAGATCTCCCCACAAGTTGAGAATTTAATTCTCATCGGGGAGATTCTGTCATGCAGATTCAAAACTTAGGGAAACTAACTAAGTTCAAAGAATTTAATTCTTACAAAAAGATATAGGAATTTAATTTCTCTGATAAAACTAAGGTTAAACCCTATAAAAGAATTTAATTCTTATCAAAATAAGGGACCTGAAATTCTCAAAACTCAGATCAAGGTCTCCCTACATATTAGCGTTAAACGCTATAACGACAGATCACGTGTTCCCACGTGACCACCCCTGATGAACAAAAGAACGATTGAGATCGAGTCACGTGACCCCCTAATAGTGCTTAGCACTTATAAAAGAAAAAGGGAATAAATCAAATACAGATCCCATTTTTGGGACACCTCACGTGATCTCACATGACCCCCTAATAGTGCTTAGTATTTATTAAAAAAAGGGAATAAATCAAAGACAATTCCCATTTTTTAGACGCCTCACGTGATCCCACATGACCCCCAATAGTGCTTAGCACTTATAAAAGAACAAAAGAATAAACCTAAAGAAGCAGTGCCCAATTCTCAGGCGTCTCACGTGCCACACGTGAGCGCTCCAAATTTCAGTGTTTAACACTGCTTTAGAGCCTCACGTGGGAGCACGTGAGCGCCAAGCAGATATTAGTGTTTAACACCATGAGAGGCCAACCTTAGCCCAAATTAGTCAAGTCTCCCGAAACCGAAACCCTTTTGATCACCAATCAACCGAGCCCTCCTATGCTCAGATCTCCCCAAATCGATCTTAGTTCCAAAGATGATTAATGATCTCCTAACAGTTGGTATTTAAAATGATGTTCATTCCACCATGATCTCTCCCTGCAATCTGGAATTCGGTTCAAGAGCACATCTCTCCATACCACTGATACATGTCGTTGTAATTCTTCAACGTCTTCAGAGAGGTGGAGGGTCCCGACAATCAACAGCTCTTTAGTGCACTTCCAAACCCATGAGCACATCCGTGGACCGTAATGTCCTAAAACTACCTGTCGACCGCAACATCCTTAAACTAAACCCTCACTCCAAAAATGGTGATCTATGGACCGTAACGTCCCTAAACTAAAACGATAGAGCCCAAATGACTTTTTGTTGGATTAAAAACGATCCTAAACCCCGGTTAAGAAGATCTTAGTCCAAGATCGGACTAACGTATCCTTAACAAATATTTAAGTTGATCTTAATCTTAAACGAGATTAACGATTCTTAAATCAACCCAAACCCAAATCTATGAATATACGGATTTGGACTAATCCACGCCCTATGGGCGACAACATAAATTATTCTCCGTATACAATCCACGGGCAACCAAAAATAAAACAAACACACACGACATGAAGTGACCTTCTGGATCAGGGGAAAGTGGTTATCGCTACGTGGTAACGTAATTAACTGCAGGGGCTTGCGTCTGCAGGGAAGAGCGTCCCCACAATCAAAAACACTTCACAATGAGGAAGAATCTGAGAAGTCTGCTACAACGGCCACATCCATCCAATCTCCGATATACGGTGCAATAAATCAACTTAGCATCTTCGGAGAGGTGGACGGATAAAACCAAATAGCATCTGCCCCTAAATTCAAGCAAGACACTTGTCTTCCCGGTTTTCGGCGGTAAACACTAGTCTCCGTATACAATCCATGAGCAACCTAAACAAAAAAAACACACACGTCATGAAGTGAACTGCCGGAGCAGGAGAAAGTGGTTATCGCAATGCGGTAACATAATTAACTGCAGGGGATTGCGTCTGCAGGAAAGAGCGTCCCCACAATAAAAAAACCCTCATAAAACGAGAAGGAATTTGATGAAGTTCGCTACAACGGCCGCGTCCGTCCAAACCTCCAATATACAATGCTATAAATCAACTTGGTATCTTCGGAGAGGTGGACGGATAAATCCAAATAGTATCTGCCCTCAGATTCAAGCAAGACGATTCATCCCAATTCGTCTCTGTTTTCGACGGTAAACAGTGCTCGTCGGCGATAACCAACTCCGGCGAAGTCGAAAAAAAGAAGAAGAAGAAGAAGAGGTGGGGTTATTGGGGTTCTTTGAATTTAGCGAAGACAAGGAAAAAGAGGGAGATGGTCGGCAACGAGGTGATAAGGACCGAGGGCGACGGCGAGGTGTCGTGGGCGGTGAGGTGTTGGATGGTGATCGGGGAAACGAGAAGGATAAGGAGAAGAAGGTGTGGTGATGGTGTGGGTGCTCTGGTGAGTTGACAAGAAGAGGAAGGCAATGGAGGGTACGAGTAGTGGTCGGGTCAGGTGGCGAGGTCGACGAAAGGAAAAGAGGTGGGTTCTTGGCGTCGGGGTCGACTCAGATGAGCCTTCGAGGAAGGAAGAAGAGGGGATGTGGCCGATGGAGGTGATGGGAAGGTGAGGATGAAGAAGTGGTGTTGGCGACGAGGTGGGGACGGCGACGAGATGGGGTTCGGCGTGGATTGGGGTTCGGCCGTGAGAGAGAGAAAGTGAGAGGAGAGAGAGTGTGTGTGTGTTTATATAATAAATTTATTAATATATATATATATATATATATAACAGTTATAGGTATAAGAATATATTAAGTAATATATTATGTATATTTTGTAGGAATCTACAGGTAATACCAGATCACTCCAAATATTACCTGTATTCATTCAAAAATATAGTTTTTAAATATAAAGAGTATACGTAAGAATTTTAACCATAATGCAAATATCTATAATTAAATACTCATACCCCTACTAAAATCTACGTAAATATTCGTGAGGATTTTAAATTATTTGTCTGTCTATAACCGAGGATATGAACATGATATATAGGCGCAGCAACCTAATATAGGATAATTTGCCATGCAAGGCTAGATAGAAAAAGGACATCATTTGTTTATATCTTGTATTATAAAAAGATATGTGAAGTTAAAATATTATATATATATTCTCGATTCGTATGGATACACTGTACTAGCAAATATTTGTTATAACCTCGCACCATATCGGGTTTCATATATGCGGGTCGAGTCGAATAATGACCACAGTTACTAATTGCATCATTCGCAATCTAATAGCAACAATAGTAAAGAATTTTACCGCAAGATTTGATATACCAAAATATATAGTATAAATGTACTAGGGTGTTACATTATACCCAACTACAAAATAATTTCATCATCGAAATTCATGGAACAAGGAAAAGATAAAAAGATACAGATCTAGTGGAAACTTCTGTCGAATCCCGTTTTCACGTTCCCAAGTAGAATCTTCATGCAAACGATTCCCCCACAAAAGTGGGATTACTTTATTCTTGAGGACTTTTCTCGTCGATCCACAATAGCCATTGGTCGCTCTTTATACGTTAAATTTTCTCTTACTGTCAGTTCCGAGTGATCTACGACGTGCGTCTCATCTCGAACATACTTGCGGAGTTGAGATACATGAAACACGTTATGAACATCCACCAAGAATGGTGGTAAAACCAATCGATAAGCTACCTCTCCAACACGCTCGATGATATCGAAAGGCCCCACGAATCGAGAACTAAGTTTGCCTCGACTGCTAAATCGGATTACTCCTCTAGTCGGTGATATCTTCAAGAACACCAAATCACCAACCACGAACTCCAAAGGTCTTCGTCCAGTATCAGACCAACTTTTATGTCAATCCTATGCCAATTTCATATGATTTCGGATTACGTTAACTTTCTCCATCGTTTTCATAATAATATCCGGTCTCAATAATACTCTTTCTCCAATAGCATCCCAACAGACAGGCGAGCGACACTTACGACCGTATAAAGCTTTGAATGGAGCCATCTGTATAGTCGCCTGAAAACTGTTATTGTATAAAAACTCCACTAAATGCAAATGATCCTCCCATGAACCCTTGAAGTCTAACATGCATGCTCTCAACATATCTTCAAGAGTTTGGATCGTTCTTTCAGACTGGCCATTTGTCTGAGAATGATAGGTCGTGCTAAACTTCAAGCGAGTTCCCAAACTTTCCTATAGACTCCTAAAAAAGTGTGATAGAAATCTAGTATCACGATCTGAAACGATACTCAAGGGTACCCCATGCAATCTTACAATCTCCTGCATATACCGCTCTGCCAAACCCTCCGTCGACTGACCAACTCGAGATGGTACGAAATGAGCTGCGTTGGTCAATCGATCGACAATCACCCAAATTACGTTATTGCCCTTTGGACTCCGTGGTAAAACTGTCACGAAATTCATAGTTATATGTTCCCACTTCCATTGAGGAATCGGAAGTGGTTGCAACAAACCAGCTGCCTTTTGATGTTCAGCCTTAACTTGCTGACACACCAAACACTTTGATACGTAGCGAGCAATCTCCCTTTTCATGCCTCCCACCAGAAATGTTGTCGCGGATCTCTATACATCTTTGTGCCTTCCGGATATACAAAATACACGGAAATATAAGCCTCCTTCATGACTTCTTCACGAACATCATCTTTAGGCACACATAAACGGCTTCCATATCGTAGCGAACCATCTTCATGAATCAACAAATCTTTTCTAAGTCCCGCTTATACTTGTTCTCTAAACCTCTGCAATCTTGGATCGTGTGACTGTGCTGTCTTAATATTATCGATCAAGAATGACTGTACTTGCAACTGCATCAACTGTCCCGAAAAATTTGGTAGTACAATCTCCAACTTGAACATCTGAAGATCAACTATAATCACTTTCTATGCAGTCAACATCTATATCACTAGCACCCGACTTAGAGCATTGGGCATTACATTAACTTTCTCCGATGGTATTTTAGATCAAGATCATTGTAACAACTCCAATTCTTGTGTACATAAAATTGATTTAAAATTAATGTATACTTGGGGTATTTACATTTCCTGTGAGTACTATAAGTATTTGATTTACTTTTGAACGGTAAGAAGGAGCTTGTAGCTCATTGGCAAGACATTGTACTGCTGAACCAAAGTATCAGAGTTAAAATCCCATCGGCCACACATTATTTTTATTTAAAATTCTTTTAATCTTTTAGAAGCCCAAGAGCCTACACGTGCATAACCCGTAAAACCAAAAGTCACACAAAAAACAAACGAGTCCACTGCAGTAGTCAAAGCGTCAGGGACACGTGGCAAGAAGATGGACCCCGACTCGGCCGACTTGGGCCGGCGGAATGGTTGACTCGGCCCGGCGCCGCCGGTTCCAGTGAGTCGAAACCCCAATTTTCTTTTTGTATTGCAACACCTGAACTCCCCCCATAACCCCTGTATTATTTAAATTCCCTGCACATTTACAGAGCAAATTAAAACCCTCATTTAATCTATTTTTAATACAAATTCTTAATACACCCTTTCAGATCCCTAAACCCTAATTTTTCCTATAAATACAACACCTAAAATTATCCTACCTCACTCTCAAATCTCTGCCCAAACTCTGAAGAAAATTCCCAAAACTTTTTGTGTGCAAGTGGAGTTAGCAAAGGGCGAAGCTCCGACGAACTTCCGACGACGATCCGAGGAGTTTCCGGCGACGAAACGACGCCCCGGTGTTTCTCCAATCTTCCTCTTCCTCTCTATTTTTCACTATTCTCAAATTCTTAACTCTTAAAATGTTTCGGAAGTGGAGTTATCCGGCTTCCGAGTATCTTTTCTTTTAAAAATACAACATTTTCTTAATAACAAACCTACAACTTTTGATATGTTGTTTAATACTCATTAACTAAGACAATAGAACAAGTTTGACATTAAAATGATAACCATAGCAAGTTTTATTCCACTTTTACATTAAAATACCTCTATATTTCATATCGACATATTTATACCTTTTAACCATGCTAGCTTTAGAAAACTCACGAGGTAATGACCTACCTCCTCACAACAATCATATGTAACATAGCACGATAGAATTTGGGAACATAAATTTATGAAAATACGATTTTACACATAACTACCTCCGACTTATAAAAATCTTTTTCTACAAGATGTGTATTTTTAACAAATCTTTGCAATGTGCTGCTACAACCCATTTCGGGGAACCCGTTCGGGATGGTGCGGATTATCACACATCCTCGGGCTTAGTAGTGCGAGATGCAGACCTCCGCAAGGAGCATACGGTCTCGAAAGATTTAAAATACAATTTTCTTTAGAAAATGTGATTTCTATTATAAATAAAACTTATACTTTTAATAAATAAATATATATGTAATTAATATCAAAATATCTATTTTTAATATTTAAAATTTTTTACATTTTCAAAATTCAAGAAAAACATCTCATTTACAAGAAAATACCATACAAATTCCAATATTATAAATGAAAACCATATATTATGAAATTAGGCTTTATTTCATTAGAAATGTCACATTGATAAAATATACATCACTGAAAACTTTAAAGACGATAATAAATTACTTGAGGTATATTTTGAAAACTATACAAAATTATTTTTATATAAAACCCCCTCAAGTTATACTAAATTAGAATAAGGACCCCAGTAAACATAGGTTTAAGCGGGACCAGTCTCTTGAGCCTCAGGGAGCCGAAGATATGGGTGCTTTCCTATTTAAGGTAGACAACTTAACAAACGGTGTTATCAACACAGTAATCGTCTTTGAAAAAGACACAAATCCTACAGTCCATGTGCAGCTGTTACCGATAGCACCAAAACATAATACAGGATTCAATTTCTTTTCAAATTGTCTGACTCAGACCGAGTTTCGATATAATTAATCTGATTTGAATATGATTCAAGTACAAACTACAATACAACATGAATCCATGAACCCATATATTCAATCTATACAACTTGACCGAACCGAACCATTGATATACTCCATTTACATGATCATCCATTATATTCGTTCCATTACTGATATCATGGTTTCGGTAAGTCATCCATATATATTCAATATATAATACAAACAATACATCAATACAATCAAGACATCGTGGGTTTTTTAAGGGGTAGACTGGTACGGAAGGTGTTAAAAGTGGCACGAGACTGTAACCATAATACACCTAACCTGAATTCAATTGCCGTTGTATCATGGTTGAACGGTTCCTTGTGCTCCTTATACCTTAGTCTCCGGGGAAAGTGAGACTCCTCTCGTATACACTGGCCTCTTCTGTACCAAGCTACAAACAACAGCGTTAACATAACAATCAACATTATAATAGTTATACTCTCTCTCTGTCTATTCTACTTCTCCCCCATCTTTGGGACTTACCGAGCGATTTGTTCGCTGACGATATTCTCGTTCTTTTCTTTGGAATGTCGTCGGGTGATTCGGACCTTCAGGAGATCGAGCCCACCTTCGAGGACTTGGATCAGCTAGGTTTCGACCCAGAGATTTAGATTCCTTGTACACATTTACATTCTGTATTTTCCATTTCTGTTATGCCACTATTTAGGCATTGCTTTCCATTCCATGTATTTACTTTTCAGATGTATTGTAAAAAGAATGTTAATAAATAAAGTTGTTGTTCATTTATATCCTGTCTCTTATATACATTACATTTTATATTGCTTAGATACGCTTAGCATGTTTACTTCAGAGTAAATACGTAGCGGCCTCGTCGCGTCCTCTGCCCGTATACTGGGAAGCGGGGCGTGACAATCATAGTCAGCCATCAGCTCTAACCATCTACGCTGCCTCATGTTGAGCTCTTTCTATGTGAACACATATTTTAGGCTTTTGTGATCGGTAAATACTTCTACCCTTTCACCCAATAAGTAGTGTCTTCAATCTTCAAGGCAAAAATCACTGCCGCTAGCTCCAGATCATTAGTTGGGTAGTTCTTCTTATGGGTCTCTAATTGTCTCGACGCATATGCTATGACCTTCCCATGCTGCATTAGAACACATTCCAAGCTTTTTCCAGATGCGTCGCTGTGAATAACTAGCCTTCCGGAACCATCTGGCACTGTCAGAATAGGAACAGTAGTCAATCTTTACTTCAGCACTTCAAAAGCTGACACACACTTTTCAGTCCATATGTATCGCTAACCGACAATTTTGACCCTTCAAATGATCTCTTCATGCAATAACAGTGAGGATACTGTCCAGTTTAAGTTTGAGGGTACGCTCGGTACGCATTTCTTACCTTCGCATTCATATGTATATTTTGCATCTGCATATTAAAATCCATAAAATCCATAAAAATCTGAAAATTTTCTAAAAACATAAAAACTTTTCTGTCAAGTTAGCTAGCGAGAGGACTCTGATTCAACATTTCGACGGTTTTGTTTGATAAAATAAGAATAACTAAACCCTATGTTTAGATTTTGAAAACCTGAAAGATAACTCTCCTTTGAAGTTAACTATAGCTGATATAAGCCTTTACATCACACTCCACGTGTCGTGAGTTTTTGGAAACTAGATGACAAGTCTTTTATGTCGAAAAACTTTTAATGGATCAATGATTTTCTGAGGATCAAATAGGTTTGTTCTGAAATAAGTAATATCAAGAATAGTTTATGAAGTGAGTGAATATGAAGGAATGTTATTAATGCCTTAATTGGAACTAAGTCTGAAAAATAACTCATCTGAAACTTGATTGGAATGATTACACACCGAACCCACTAAACACGTCTTTTATCCAAAAAAAAAATATGACTGAATTGCCGGTTATATTTCCGTTCGTATTAAAATCATCTGATTTTCACGCCAAACTGTCTTTTGTTTTTGGACCTAGGTAACTTGAGTAATTAAGTCCGCTGGGGTGTTTCTACACCTAATGCCCTAAAGCCAACTGGTTTGGGTGCATTGGCCCAAAGCTCGCTAAGAAGCCTAGAAAGTCCAGTTTAAAACAAAGTCAAGCAAGTGTTCTCTCCGAGTTAAAATTCCTAACGGTTCTTTGTGTGAGAATAATCTTAATAAAAGACAGGCTTTTATAAAAAATTTAGCGGAGATATGAAGGTTTTATTCTATGATAAAGACTATTGCACTTTCACAGAGGTGTGTATGAAATGAAAACAAGAAAAAGCTGGAGTGAAAAATAAGACCTAGTTTCCTGTTAAGGAAGATAGAAATTCTGAAGTTGAAACCTTACTGGAAAACAAAACTTGAAAAATGCTTAACTCTTTATAAAACTTATGTGATCCTTTCAAAATTCTTATCCGGGCTTTATTATGAGGACTTTATTCGACCTTTCCGGAACTTAACGACACTATTTACACTGCACGTAAAGACATATAAAAAGCTGTAGTTAAATAAGAAGCGAGGTGTGAAAAATAAAGGTTCGATAGTCTAGACTTAGGATAATAGAATTGTTATTTTCTGAAACAAAACTTTAGGATTTGAATCTTAGTTATTTTACAAAACTAGCTTGACCGGATTTTGTGGGTAGTATCCGCTGAAAACCCTCAGGAGACAACACTCCTCCTACTATGGACACCTAGAGGTTTAAACGGCTTGTTGCACACGCTCAGTGCAATCGCGTTCCCTGCGAAAGTGAGGTTAGGAAATTTTTTTATGAATAAATTGGCTTTGCTCGGGACGAGCAAATGATAAGTTTGGGGGTATTTGTTCATATCAGATTTTTGCATTTTTATACCACCCAATTTTTATCACATTGCATATCGGTAGGTACTCTTGAGCCGTGTTTGCTAGTCAATTGCAGGATACAGGTTCTCGGCTCTAAACGGTGAAATCCATGGAAAAATACGACAAAATCCGAGTTCCTGCCAACCACAGATAAAACACGGGTCTCCGCTCTTTATCCGTCTCTTGCCACACACCAGTTTAGGAGACAAAATGACAAATCAATTGTCACCTTCATGCACAAAGCACAATGGCAACACCAAGTCCAAGAAATCTACGCGGAGCTCAAGAAAATCATGACAAAAAGATCCATGTCCAAATCACCTTTTGATCCACTAGAATTCTGGAAGAAATGTGGAAAGATTATCAGAAAATACATGTACCAGACAAGAGGGGACAGCAGACCAGGGCAGCACACAAAAGCCGACAGGCCAACTCACCCATAGGGCGGCGGAACCGTGGCCAATAGGGGGTATAGGCGGCGGTTCCGTGGCCGTATGGTGGCATCAGCCGACCAATTTCCAGGGGCTATTTGGTCTTTCCATGTTTGTTCTGATGGTTGCCCTAGATTTCCTTTTCCTTGCCTATAAATAGTCCAGAACCTTGTGAAGCCAAGGGTGCAGAATCTTGTATTTTTTTTAGGTTTAGGATACTTGTTTCTTCTTCCTCTTCTCATCTCTTCTCCATTGAAAATCTTGTAGTGAGCTTTTGTGAGTGAAGAATGATGAATAAAGAAGAACCGTTTACTTATCATGCTTGTCTTGTTCTTTAGTTAACTTGTTAATTGTTGTAATTTTCATTTGTTAACTTAGTTGTTGATATTTCTTGTTGTTTCTTTCTTCTCTCTTTTTCTTTATCCTTAAAACAACCATGATGCTTACGCTTGATCCTTGCCAAGGTGAGGTCGCAAATAGCTAGTTGTTATCTTCTAATCTCTTTCTTTCTATCTTCCTCTTTTGTTTTGTTTCCTTTTCATTATGATGTGTGAGTAGTTTCATACTTGTTAGGGTAGGATAAGGGAAGTTTGAGAGAAGGAAATCTCTCTCACTCTTTCCTTGCCCAACATCTTAAATCAACTCCCGTTAATTGAACCACAATCCGCTCCTTACGGCACCCTATCCTACATGATAGTGGTGATTCCGTAGTGAGACCGGTTGTGGTTGAATTAACCGGAGGTTATGGATAAGAGCCAAGAACGGACGGACAAGCACCAAAAGGAAGAACTTAAGCGTTGGAAAGCCTAGCTTATACTCGCAAGTTCCTTCCTAGTCGTGCTAATCCCCGTTGTTGCCGATTACCGTAACACCGATATTAAGAGTGGCAACGAAAGAAGTGAGCGACTCCTAACTCAAACTAACCTAATCCTAACCCTAACAAGCTCTCTTTACATATCATTTTAACACTTAATTAATCACAACAAAATCTGGAAAACTGGACTTAACTCGTTAAAGCACATAGAAAAAGATTCCCATTTCCCTGCGGACGACCCGTACTCAACCGGCTAGCTACAAGCGAAACCGTCTTGATTGCGGTAATTAACTAAACTTGAACACGCAGAATCCCTAACAATCATACATCCGTTGTGTGCCATCCTTCTTCTTAACTAGAAGAACTGGAGCTCCCCATAGTGAACTGCTAGTACGAATCCAACCCTTCTTCAGTAATTCGGCAACTTGTTTCTTTACCTCTTCCAGTTCTACCGGCGCCATTGGATAATAAACCTTTGAAATCGGCGCTGCTCTAGGAATAAGATCAATCGCGAACTCCATATTTCGTTTTGGTTGTAAATCCGAGATGTCCTCGAACACATCCGTAAAATCCCGAACTACTGTTGGTGTTTCTTTCTTGTTTACTTCCATCGACGAAAGAACGGCACTAGTCGGCCTAGCCCTAAATTCGACTGGCCCAACAGATCTGCTACCTCCCGAAAATATGAACTCCGGATGTCCGGGAATCTGGAAAATCACTTTCTTTACCCTACAATCAATGTGAGCATGGAAAATGTTAGTTATATGTATGCCCTACAGGCCATTACTGTACGTTGGATGTATATTGTAGTGGATGCTGGGACATATATAGGGAGGACTTTCTTGCTCGACATGATAGTATGCTATCTGGTTGATCTTTACCTTAACGTGTACACTGATTGTCTTTCTGTTACATGTTGGTAAACCCCTTAGGATGTGTACTTGACTATCTGGACTATGATGCGGATCATACTAGTGGGGACATGGTAGTCCATAAGTACATCCTTCAAGGTCCTTAGTCGTGGGTATATCGAGACGGGGCATCGATATACCAGAGTAGACTAGCGTATACATTCTCAACCCATACAGATGGGTGATGGATGATCCCATATCCATTGGTGTTTGACATCAGAGATGATATACGGGTGCTCAGTGGAGACTGGGTACACTGGACGGACTCGCCGAGAACTCCCAGATGGTATTATACCTTACGTCAGATGGCAGTTCTCTGGTGACACTTGTACAGAGTAGTCTGTTGACCCGAGATCGTCATAGAGTCTTGTTGGTTCCCACTGTGCTTTGATTTCCACCTTACCACGTCCAAGAGGGCGTGCAAAATGGTGGTTTTTGGGTACAGTCCCGAATCACATGGAGGCAATGAGCGATAGGAGGGGATTCGTCTCTCCCGGTATAGGGAGTTGATGTTGCGCTGTGTTCGATTGGCTATAACCGAAATCCCTGGCCAGGGTTGCTGAGATTTACTGGTAAGTGTTACCAGTAGTTTCTCGAACTGTTATAGACCTAATATCGACACGACTTATCGAGCTATTGGGGTCTGACGTTTACCACCCTAGGCGAGATATGCGACATATCAGACGACGAGACCGGACTGTACGGTAAGTGTTACTGGTTGGATTCACAGGAGTGTGAGCGGGCTTGCTCGTCGATCTTCTCATCGCTCAATACCCGGGTGGCCGTTACGTTTAGCAGACCGCTTGCGGCTTGTGGGTGTTTGATATGATCATCACCTGCTGCCGGCGTATTGACGAGTCTTTAGAGTCCTACACAGAGGTTTCCTGGCTCAAGCGAAACGAAATAGGAGCGCATATGAGATATGTGCGGGACCGAGAATAATGCGTGTATGTGATACCGTATTCTATTCTCGCGATGAATGTATCGATTGGTTGTATGCGATATAACCTAGTTATCGAATCAAGTATTGATTCGATAAGCCGATACATAGGATACTAGTCGGTTGTATGCGATATGACCGGATCGTTAAATCAAGTGTTGATTTAATGATTTAATGTATAATTATATATTTGATATATTACTTTGCATTAACTAGTATTGGTTCACTTTAAATGGATTTTCTCACTTGGATGTACAAGTTGTATATGTGATATACTTTTTGTGCAAATGATTGTATCATGTTTGATGATACATGCTTACTTGGTTAAGTGTAAAGAATTAAACCATGGTTAAACTAATGATTAGGGTTTTGTTTATCCATTACTTATTTATTCATTTATTTATTTTGGAAAGAAAATGAAATGGTTGCTTCTTTTGTTCTTTTCTTTGAAGCTTCAAGAAGCTTTGACCATTTTGTCTTCTTCTCCTAAACCTAACCATTCACTTAACCTTGGTCAATCTCTACACCTAACCATGGTTCATATTATGATAAGTATTCATTTTCTTTTCTTTTTTAATTAACTTATCATAACATTATCTTCTTCTTCTTCATCTTCTACTTGAAGAAAAAGCTTGCCTCATCAATGGCAACTTGATGAAAAGAGTGAGAGATCCAATTCTAAAGTAAACCCACCTCCTATTTCTTCATCCTCTATCTCTTGCCAAGTAGTATAGGGTGTTTTCTTCACAAGTTTCATGACTTGGTGAAGTGGGAGCTTGATCTTGTGATGCCTCGACGTAGATCATCTTCGGCATCGAAGTCGACGACCTAGCCCGCCCATTTCTCTGATGAAGCCGACGCTAGAGCCCGGGTTTCGATTTGGACAGCGAGGGGAATTCATCACGGAGCCGTGGAGGTGGAGGACCGGATCTACAAAGGTTGTATTTCCGTTCACTTTTCAGTTAAGTAGTTAACTAGTTTTCATATGTCGCCTAATCTCTAGTCAACGATCCGTATTAGGGTTTCTCGGCACCCGTAAAATTTGAAATTGGCATGGTTGATGCCTTGTGAGACCTCTAGTGTGTGCCAAGGAACCCTACAGTGGTATCAGAGCCTAGCTAGAGCCTTAGGCGACCCGTAGACGGAGTTAGAAGTTCGATCGAACCGAAACCCTAATCTCAAAATGCTCTCTGTACATTTTCTGAAATCTGGTCTTTTTCGAAATTAAAAATATGCAGAAAAATCAGCAGGGAATTTGAAGAATTACTGTGGAGCACGTGATCACGAATCCTCTAAAGTGCGGCGGAACCGCGGCATAAGCTGGCTTGTGCGGCGGTTCCGCGGCCAAGTTGTCACATCAGCTTTTTTAATTTACACAGTAATTCCTAATTTTTAGTTCTGTATTTTCTGGAATATTTTAATATTTACTCTACAGTTGAGTTTTCTGGGGTTGTTTATGGAATTCGTAGATTCGATCGGATTATCAAATTTTGTCTGTGCGGTTTTCCGGATAATTTTAGAATATGTTAAAAAGTTCGACCGGATATAAATACCCAATTTTTCCCCTGTCGGGAAATTTCCAAGTGTTGGATTTTTCCGTGGTTTAAAGACGTTCTAAGTAGTGCAAGTAACGCGATGGTCCCTCTAGAAGACAACAAACCTTAACTCGATTATGTGACCGTCTTGAACTGCCCTTTGAACCTTAGGGTTTGGGGCAGTACGGCGTGCCACATGTGAGGCGTTGGCTTGACCCTTCTACGGCTGGACCGTTGGTACTGAGGCACGAACTGAATGTTTTTAGACTTGTTTCATGTGTTGATCTGTATCGGGAAAACTTGGGTGTTTGAATGTTCGATCGGAAAGTTTAACATTTTCTAATTATCTGGAATGTGATACAATAATTGGAATTCACAAGTAGTTATGAGATAACTGAATGAATGTTATAAATCTAGCGGTTTAGTCTCACTTGATCGGTTGCCACGGAATTTTGATGTGATCAAAAGTCCGTCGCAATCACGTAGCGTACGCGGATACTCGTCGGGTAAACTTAATAGACAGCCTCACTCCATAGCCCCGACCAAGTGACTGTAGGAGAACCCCGTCGCCGAAATCATCAGTTCGGGTGCTCCCGGTAGCGGTGTTCCGCCTTGGTGCACTTCGTCGACGGTATCGGGGGTGCGACCGTCTACTAAAGTTTGCGACGAGCATTCGATCAAAATGTCGGGAATCCTGTTGAATTGCCCGACTTAGTATTGAAAAGTGTTTTCGATAAAGAGACTAAAATGCGGGGTTTATAATTGTTAGGCATGCGATGTCTAAGTAATTCATTTGATTAGGCATGTGATGTCTAAAGGAGTTGCGGATTCCAACTGTTGTAGTTTTACACTTTCTTTTCTGTGACCGTAAGTGTAATATGTGATATCGTCGGTTTCGTTGCTATATGTCAACGACAATTGGGATGCGCATATTTGCTTACGTTGATGACATGTGATGTTATGTGTTGCTGGATATGTTATATTGGATCGTCGTGTTTGAATAGCTGGGGTTTTTCATGTGAGATGAGTGTTTTTCATTTTCATTCATATAAAAACTTGTATGTAATATTCTTTTATTGGGGCACTTCCAGGTTGCGGAAGATGTCACCTTTTGTATATTATTTACTTTTCCGCACTAGGATAGACCCAAGGAGGGGAGCACAAGTAACCGGGTTCTGGAGTCCAGTGGGAGACCAACTCGAGGAGTCGAGTCCGGGTCTCCTAACTCCAGAATTGGTATGGTTGCTTGTCGCTCTCGTAGGGGTCTAGGGGTGTGGGTTTGGCTATTCATCGCGACCGTGGAATCCGTGTTTTATACTGGCTCGTATTGAAAACACGGACGTCCTAGTATATCCAATATTTCATATGTTTCTTCTGCTGCGATATCTGTGATGTGATCATTTGATATGTTCTGTGATGGATACAGTATATAGTATATATGATATATTATATAGGCGTTACTTATATTTTACACCCGCGCTAGCCCTGCCCCGCTCTGTCATTAGTTACCTAACCTAACGGTGCACGAGGGGACATCGAGGCGAATGCGGATGGCATAAGTGTACGTCGTATTTATCTGTGATGTTTAGGTAATTTAAATGATGGGACTTCATTAATGAGATTAATGAAATAAAAGAAACCTAAGATGTTGTAGAATCGAATTTCAAAAATAAAATAGGTAGCTACAGTTCTTGCTTTGCACAGCGGTATATATGATATATCCTGCACCTTATTCGATGAGGAAAGGACCGAGATCCCTTCACCGGGAGTGACTCCTTTAGCAATAACTGGCAGATGCTACACACTCGGTTTGTCTTTTGATTGCTTTTAAGTGTTTTTGCTTTGCACAGTGATATATATGATATATCCCGCACCTCATTCGACGAGGAAAGGACCGACGATCCCTTCACCGAGAGTGACTCCTTTAGCAAAACTAGAAAAGCCTCAAAAGCACTCCAATTCAAAATCATTTGATTCTACAACGATATCAAGTTCATTACGCAATAGGTTTTCAGAAAAACCTGTCGTAGCCCTCCGTCATTTCAGATAAGTCCTACTTAGTATTCGTGCTACGTTTGTTGACCTCCGTCAAGGCGTAGTGTGCGGTAGCTAACTAGTATTTATCTGCTTATGCATATGATGCAGATTGGATTAGGGTAGTCGTGCGGCCTTGTTGACCTCCGTCAAGGGTCGTGCGGGTGGGTTTAATTCGATCAAGAAATAACGGGTTGAACTTGACTAGTAGCCTATGGTTTGTTGACCTCCGTCAAGGTCATAGGGTGCTAGGGGCAAAATTATCGGGAATTTCAAGTGTTGAAATTTGCAATGAGATTGCATACCTTCTATGAGATAGTTGGATCCCGATACCCGCTGCGAGTAAGAGTTACTCCTGGGAGAGTTTTATACATTACAATTAGCCGATCAAGTAGGTGTCTACAAAGGTGTCAACGGGGTTACGCCTCTGGGAAAACGAGGTTTACATTAATTAGGTTCGTGCGAAAGCACGGGGGACCTCCCTCAAAGTACCGACACTAGCCTGGCTGAAAGATTGGCGAACTTGTAGTGTGTAATTAATCCCGGCTAGTCTTTCCTTTTAGGGTTTGAAGGAAGATTTGATAAAAACAGTGGGAGCCATCCTGATTAGATAAAATAAAAACCAATCTATTCTTACAAGAGCGCACGCTGAGTGTTTTCTTCTCTCTCTCCAGGTAGCGACCATGTCACGCCTTAATCAAGATAATAATACGGATTATTGACCGAACCCGCTTGTTATAATGAGCTGGGGAACGTTGGTCCCGCTCCAACTTATAATTGTTATAAGACAGAGCAGGAAATTGGGGATTACCAGAATTCCCGTGCCGCCCAAACGAAGAGAGTGCATGCTGATGCATCATCTTCAGGTGTGTTCGTTACAAAGAACTGTTTCTCTGTATCCTCTACGTCCTGGGTATGTGATACCAGATCAGGATCCCAGATATGTAATCTATTACATAGGGCTACAGAAAGGTAGAGGACTGAGAACGGGTGATAAGTTTCATGAGACAGAAAACGGGGCAAGTGTTGCAGCCAAGTCTGTTGGTCACTGTCACCCTGTATTGTAATACATTGATTCTGAACGAATGTTATTAGATACCGAACCTGATATACAAAATCATATCTGTCTCTTTATTAGTAAAGAAACGATAAAATTTTGTATTGTTGGATAATGTTTTGGACATTTCCTATATCAAAAGTTGATCGGTTCAGGCACGTTATCTAAAAGCATTAATGTTCTAAATCAAACTACAGTTCTTAGTATACAGAACACACACAAGAGGAAGAGTTCAGAAATGAACGGATCCTTCTTGAGGTATTGTAGACTAGGTCATATCAATGCGACCCGACTAGCTGAAGTTACATATAGATGCATATTTAAATCAGTTTGAATTTACATCTTATGAAACTTGCCAGTCATGTTACAAAGATAAAATGACCATAGCCCTGTTTATTGGAAACAGAGAAAGAGTTAGTGAACTCTTGGGACTGATACATGATGATGTATGTAAGGTCCCCTGTCTACACATGCCAAGACCGGTTCTTTATACTTCATTACATTCTCTGATGATCTCTCAAGATTCAGATATATGTTCCTGTTGAAACACAAGTCAGAACCTTTTGAGATATTCACAGAATATAAGTTAGAAGTAGAGAACCAATACGGGTATAAGTATTATGTCCTTTGATGTGATCAAGGAGGAGAATACTTGAGCACGGAATTCCTGGATTATTCTAAAGGAGAATGAGATTCTCTCTCAGCATTACTCCTCCGTATACACCATAGCACGATGGTATATCGGGGTGGAGCAATCACACCCTATATGATAAGGTGTGCTCTATGATGAGTAATACTGAGTTACCTATTTCCTTTTAAGGGGTTATGCACTTGAGAAGCTGCATACCTATTGAAAAGGGTTCAAATCAAATCTGTTGCCTACCACTCCATATGAGATATGGTATGGGAAGAGCCCATGTCTTAAGCTAGTTAAGATTTGGGGTTGTCCGGCCTATGTCTAAAAGCAAAATCCGGATAAGCTCGAGACAAGGTCAGTTATGTAGAACTGGAAAGGTTCCAGCTATACAAACTACAGCTGATGATTTGATAGAACCAAAGGATTCAGTAGAAACCAACGAACCTCAGCCTCTCCGCCGATCTAGTAGGGTTTCTCACCCACCTGAGAGATACTTCTGTTTCTCTATGACAGTGGGAGCGAGGATTGTATCATGAGATGATGACCCAACTAGCTTCGAGCTGGCCATCAGGAGTAAGACTCTGTAAGAATGGCTGGATGCTTAGTGATCTGAGATGGAATCCATGTACACCAACAAAGTATGGACTTTGGTTGCTATATCTGAAGGGTTAAATCCCCATCAGGAGCAAGTATATCTTGAGAAGATTACTTGGTGTAGATGGAAAAGTTGAGACTTTCAAAACTAGACTTGTTAAAGTTTTTCGTCATCGACCAGGCGTGGATAATGATGAAACCTTTTCCAATGCCTATGCTTAAGTCCATCCAGATACTACTTGCCACGGCTACATACCATGACTACGATATCTGGTGGTTGGGTGTCATGACAGCTTTTCTAAATGATGTTTTAGAAGAGAACGTCTATAAGTACACGGCCAAAGGGCCTCGTAGACAGTGGGAGCAACGGAAACGTGTGCAAGATGCTTTATAGGATAAAGCAGGCATCGCAGAGTTGGAACGTCTATTTTGATGTGTTAGTCAAAGAGTTTGACATCATCAAAATGGTAGATGAACCTTGTATAAACAAAAAGGTAGTAGGGAGTATGGTGACGATCCTCGTAGAGTACGTGGATGACATACTCTTGATAGGGAAGGAGTTTCCTATGCTACGCTCGATCAATCTCCGCATATCACAATGATTCTCCACATAGGATCAAAGTGATACCTACTAAATCCTGGGTTTTGGATCTATGAGATAGATCTAAATGGATATTAGGATACTCACTAGTTGTAGTGAGATAGTATCAGTTGATCCTGGGGAGAATCACTGGAAGTGTTCCAGAGTGATAAGAACGACTGAATGTCATTCACAGGCATTGTCTTTACCCTCAGTAAAGGGACGGTATGTTGAAAGAGTTCCAAGCTAGATACCGTGGCATACTAGACGATAAAGGCAGGATACATCGCTACTTAAGATGCTACCAAAGAGGCTGTTTGGGTGTATATTGGTTCATGAGATGAACTACGTTCCTACCATTGTGAGACAATGGAGTTGTGGCTCATGCCAAGGAACGCCGGTCCCATCAGTGATCCAGACATATTCTAAGGCAGTATCACCTGATCATGGAGATGGTTGATCTCCAGGGTGATCGAGGTTAGGAGAGTAGACTCAGAGGATAACACGGCGGATCCACTCACAAAGGCCTATTCCCAGAGAGAGACTTTTATGGGATGGTTGAGTATGAGATACTACAACCACTGCTATCAGATGGACCTAGTGCAAGTGGGAGATTGTTAGTTATATGTATGTCCTAGAGGCCATTACTGTACATTGGATGTATATTGTAGTGGATGCTGGGACATATATAGGGAGGACTTTCTTTCTCGACATGATAGTATGCTATCTGGTTGATCTTTACCTTAACGTGTACACTGATTGTCTCTCTGTTACATGTTGGTAAAGCCCTTAGGATGTGTACTTAACTATCTGGACTATGATGCGGATCATACTAGTGGGGACATGGTAGTCCATAAGTACATCCTTCAAGGTCCCTAGTCGTGGGTATATCGAGACGGGGCATCGATATACCAGAGTAGACTAGCGTATACCTTCTCGACCCATACAGATGGGTGATGGATGATCCCATATCCATTGGTGTTTGACATCAGAGATGATATACGGGTGCTCAGTGGAGACTGGGTACACTGGACGGACTCGCCGAGAACTCCCAGATGGTATTATACTTTACGTCAGATGGCAGTTCTCTGGTGACACTGGTACAGAGTAGTCTGTTGACCCGAGATCGTCATAGAGTCTTGTGTGGTTCCCACTGTGCTTTGATTTCCACCTTACCACGTCCAAGAGGGCATGCAAAACGGTGGTTTTTGGGTACAGTCCCGAATCACATGGAGGCAATGAGCGATAGGAGGGGATTCGTCTCTCCCGGTATAGGGAGTTGATGTTGCGCTGTGTTCGATTGGCTATAACCGGAAATCCCTGGCCAGGGTTGCTGAGATTTACTGGTAAGTGTTACCAGTAGTTTCTCGAACTGTTATAGACCTAATATCGACACGACTTATCGAGCTATTGGGGTCTGACGTTTACCACCCTAGGCGAGATATGCGACATATCAGACGACGAGACCGGACTGTACGGTAAGTGTTACTGGTTGGATTCACAGGAGTGTGAGAGGGCTTGCTCGTCGATCTTCTCATCGCTCAATACCCGGGTGGCCGTTATGTTTAGCAGACCGCTTGCGGCTTGTGGGTGTTTGATATGATCATCACCTGCTGCCGGCGTATTGACGAGTCTTTAGAGTCCTACACAGAGGTTTCCTGGCTCAAGCGAAACGAAATAGGAGCGCATATGAGATATGTGCGGGACCGAGAATAATGCGTGTATGTGATACCGTATTCTATTCTCGCGATGAATGTATCGATTGGTTGTATGCGATATAACCTAGTTATCGTATCAAGTATTGATTCGATAAGCCGATACATAGGATACTAGTCGGTTGTATGCGATATGACCGGATCGTTAAATCAAGTGTTGATTTAATGATTTAATGTATAATTATATATTTGATATATTACTTTGCATTAACTAGTATTGGTTCACTTTAAATGGATTTTCTCACTTGGATGTACAAGTTGTATATGTGATATACTTTTTGTGCAAATGATTGTATCATGTTTGATGATACATGCTTACTTGGTTAAGTGTAAAGAATTAAACCATGGTTAAACTAATGATTAGGGTTTTGTTTATCCATTACTTATTTATTCATTTATTTATTTTGGAAAGAAAATGAAATGGTTGCTTCTTTTGTTCTTTTCTTTGAAGCTTCAAGAAGCTTTGACCATTTTGTCTTCTTCTCCTAAACCTAACCATTCACTTAACCTTGGTCAATCTCTACACCTAACCATGGTTCATATTATGATAAGTATTCATTTTCTTTTCTTTTTTAATTAACTTATCATAACATTATCTTCTTCTTCTTCATCTTCTACTTGAAGAAAATGCTTGCCTCATCAATGGCAACTTGATGAAAAGAGTGAGAGATCCAATTCTAAAGTGAACCCACCTCCTATTTATTCATCCTATACCTCTTGCCAAGTAGTATAGGGTGTTTTCTTCACAAGTTTCATGACTTGGTGAAGTGGGAGCTTGATCTTGTGATGCCTCGACGTAGATCATCTTCGGCATCGAAGTCGACAACCTAGCCCGCCCATTTCTCCGAAGAAGCCGACGCTAGAGCCCGGGTTTCGATTTGGACAGCGAGGGGACTTCATCACGGAGCCGTGGAGGTGGAGGACCGGATCTACAAAGGTTGTATTTCCGTTCACTTTTCAGTTAAATAGTTAACTAGTTTTCATATGTCGCCTAATCTCTAGTCAACGATCCGTATTAGGGTTTCTCGGCACCCGTAAAATTTGAAATTGGCATGGTTGATGCCTTGTGAGACCTCTAGTGTGTGCCAAGGAACCCTACAGAAAATACCAAGAAAATCCATACCCAAGACAACATCATAGCTGCCAGTATCAATCACCAAGAAATCCGCGAATAACTCCCGTCCGCAAATAATAATCGAGCAACCCTTGCATTCACTGCTGGATATAATTCTCCCATTCTCAGTGTATATGTCCCAGCAACTAGACAGGGCCGTGTGTGGAATAGAGTGTGCACTAATAAATTTATAAATTTGGACGACATAAAGCAATGGGATACGCCAGAATCGAATAATGCCAATGCGGAAAAATTATAAACAAGCAGGATACCTGAAACAATATTGTCTGATGCCTTGGCCTCCTCGGACGTCAAGGTGAAGGCCCGTGCTTGATTAGACCTCTGAGCGATCAGGTTCTGCCCATAAATCTGCTTCTGCGGTGGTTTCTGAATATCATCTCTTGATCGTAGCTTCAAACGGCATGCATTGATGTTATGGTCAGCTGATCCACAAACTAAACAAAGTCTAAGCCTCTTTCGACGCTCTTTCTGTGTGTGTCCTGGTAGATGGCAGAAGTCACAAATCGCACCCTTTTTCTGATCAGATACAAAAGGCTTCATCATAGGTACAGTTTCTCGTTTGTTTATTGGAATGCCTATATGTACAGAAGCTCTGTTTGGCGTAAACTCCGTCTTCCGCACTACAACCTCTTGCAGTAGGTTACCCTTGACTTTCATTGATAAACTCTGTTATTCTCTAACCACCTTGAGAACTTGGGAGAAGGTGGCAAATCCTAAAGATATGATGTGTCTCTAAATCTCCACATCTAAACTACGCATAAACCGCCTCACCCTATCCGCCTCATTGTCAACCAAGGGCCCCGCAAATCGACTGAGCCGGATCCACTCAGCTGCATGTGTATCAATGGATCCACCATTCTGCTTCAAACTAATGAATTTCTCTTCCATTTCCTCCCGAGAAGACTATGGAAAGAACTTCTCCAAGAAACATCGCAAAAAAGTTCCCCAACTAATCGGCTTGGTCAGACGGGTCTTCTCTACGAGCCACCACTCATGAGCGTAATCAATTAATTGGATGCGTACAATATCCACCCTTTTCTCATCTAGAATCTGCGCGACAACGAGCAGGTTCTCTATATCAACTAGCCACTGCTCCGCTGGCAATGACTCCTCCAATCCTGTAAATATGGACGGACCGAGCTTCCTAAAATCTACCACGGTGCCCTCCCGCCGTGTTGGCCTGGGAGCCGCTGCCCTCTCATTTACTATAACAACAAACTGCTAGACCGTCCTCATACCCTCTTGAAAAGCCTTGGCATGCTGCTGATTCAGCTCAGTTTGACGCTTCTGGTTTTCTAACATACCACGTACAACTCCAAGTAATACGGCGTTATCTACACGCCTCCGGTATGACCGCAAATCACTATCTGCCATGATTCTGAAGCCAAGACACTGAAGGGGATTAGTAATGGTAAACATGATTCAATAAACAAGATATTGACAACTATAGATTCAAGACTAGTAAGGTAGTAATGTGGCTGGACATATTCCTAATTTCGGGTTTTCTGGTTAGTGTATTGGGTTCAATACTCAACTACAAAAGAACCAAATCCGACTAACCCTAAATCCTATGGCTCTGATACCAAACAAACCCTGTCATGCCCCGCTTCCCAAAATACGTAAATATGGCACGTGACAAAACCAACCATGCTACCTATGGTTAGGAATAATCCCTTCATAGTCACATTACAGCTGTCAATCAGATATCAAGAACTGTAAATAAAATCTAACTAACACATGTCCATCTGTCACAGTAGATAAAAGTCAAGAAATGTTTGTAGCGGAAACAAATAAAAGATTCTGTCGGGACCCGGTTCTTGCTCACGGAGCAAAGTGCCACACGGAACAAAGTGTCACGCCAAGTGTCATGTTAAGTGGGCAGGGGCCACCTCTTGAATCCGTGGGGGCCACCTCTTGAATCCGTGGGGGCCACTGTAGAACAATAGGGAATCTTCGGAATACATTCCGAAAGAGGGCAGATCTGTACTATAAATGGAATGATACCACTCTTCAATACAGAGGTGCCTTTTAAGTGAACCGGCACTACAGGAGCTTAAGAACTCCGTAGTTAAGCGTGCTCGAGCCAGGGAAGTTCTGGGATAGGTGACCTCCTGGGAAGTGTCCCCTGGTCGGGTCTGGTTCGCTCCAAAGAACAAAACCGTGCGGTTTCGGCCAGAGCGGACAATACTCTCTGTATTGGGGGTGGGGCGTGACAGAATGGTATCAGAGCTGGTTCCTCAATAGTAGGTCTGTGGTTCGAGGATGAACCATTGTTCAAAGGTGGGGAGAATGTCGGGACCCGGTTCTTGCTCACGGAGCAAAGTGCCACACGGAACAAAGTGCCATGCCAAGTGTCATGTTAAGTGGGCGGGGGCCACCTCTTGAATCCGTGGGGGCCACCTGTTGAGTCCGTTGGACCCACTGTAGAACAATGGGGAATCTTCGGAATAAATTCCGAAAGAGGGCAGATCTGTACTATAAATGGAATGATACCACTCTTTAATACAGAGGCACCTTTTAAGTGAACCGGCACTACAGGAGCTTAAGAACTCCGTAGTTAAGCATGCTCGAGCCAGGAAAGTTCTAGGATGGGTGACCTCCTGGGAAGTGACCCCTGGTCGGGTCCGGTTCACTCCAAAGGACAAAACCGTGCGGTTTCGGCCAGAGCGGACAATACTCTCTGTATTGGGGATGGGGCGTGATAGATTCAATAAAGAATAATATCTCATCACGTCCCTTAATGAGATCACATCGATAAAATAAAACTGCGAAAATAAAATAAACTAAACATCTTTAAAACTAATCATCAAGCTCCTCATTGCTCGGCTTGTTTGTTAATAATCTTCCTGCGACAAAATCAAAGGAATTGGGCCATGCAAAACCCAAACGGCAGTGCGTCATAAATATCAAAATAATAGTAATAATCATAATAGGATGTTATGATTAAACATGGGTGTAAATAATAAACATAGGTATAAAACAGTGAGCTATAGATATGTCGTGTGTATCCTAAAGTCTGTGCTTCTAACTTATCTATTCTACAAGTCTTTGAAATCAATTAAATGGAATCGTCGATATAATTCAATAGTATCCCGTGTGTGCCCGGGACCACAGTCAAGACTCTCGGGGCTGAATCCGAGACGTGCCGCTAACTAGTAAAAACAGGATATCATGTACAGACGAATGATGCCAGCATCATCATTCCGGGGCCCGATACCCATATCGACTGATCAGTCTCTGGAAAGTATCGAACTGTTGAATTACAAATCAGGTTTCATTATTGATTTCCTCTTACCCCCAGGTTTTGTGTTCAAGTCAGGTATTGATGATATCAATCTAATATCAACACAGGACCAAGCAGGTACAGATCTTGTCTATGTAGACAACAAGTCACGTCCGTCAGGACAACAATTCAGGATTGTCGGTATTAGTAATAATACAAGTAACGGGTCTAGTAATGTCTTATGAACATATCAGGCAATGTATATTAAATAAACTAGATACCAGATGGAAAACCGTAACCAATATTTAAATACGGTAAACGTAACTAATGCCCAAGATGTATATGTATCTATCTGTAATAAGTGTTTTACGTCTGCTACCAGGTATATTGCAATCTAGATAAAGAATATCGAACAGATTATAATATTATAATAATATTGTGATGAACCGGCATGCAACTAGATACAATCATTATTGGTACGAATACAGACTGATGCTATAAACTGTAGATTGATACTATTTGCTGAACATTAAAATACATGTATTATAATTAATCATATAAATATTGATATAAGCAAACTAGCATGTTGCAAGTTTAGAACTTTCCTGATCGAAATCTCACGACGAATATACGGATATCACGTTCCGAACGCCAAATGTAACACACTAGCACTGTTATACTATAATTATTGGGGTATTTCAAATTTTGCGGCAAAATTCCTTGTTATTGTTGCTTTTGAGTTGCGGATAGTGCTATTAGCAGCTGTGGCTATTATCCGACCCGACCCGCATATTTGAAACCCATCATGATTCAAGATTACATCAAATATTTGATATTACAGAGGACCATGCAAATCTAGATTTTATAAACATATATAATATATTTTAGTATCCGCATATCTTTTAAAATACAATATAAAACCAAATAACATATTTGGTTATCTAGCCTTACATGTCATGGTACCTCATATCATGTGGTGGCGTCCATATAATATGTTCATACCCTAACTGTTAAACAGACTTGTTTTTTATTACTACATATATTTATATAGATCCGTATTTGGGGATATATGTTTTTATTATCAGGATATCACACTATGGTTTAAATTTTTACGTATATTCTCCATATTGAAAAACTAGAATTTTAGAAGGGACACGGGTAGTATTCGGAGTAATCTGGTATTAGCTGTAAAATCCCATATATATATATATATATATATATATATATTTAGATAATAGTATTATATATATATATATAATACTGTTATCTAAATATATATATATATATATATAATATTAATTAACTAACTAATAATCCCTCTCCCCTCTTCCATGTTACCTTCATTCTAAAACTACATAATTTTTATGTTGATTTTGGATACAATATATTTATATAATTCTATGTATACATTACTATTTGTATTAAATTATGAGCTAATTATTGATGTTTCCAATATTTCCCCTATAGACAACATGCTATGTTATTTCTTTGGAATTATATGATACTAGTTAGGATTGCTAGTTGGCTGTAGAAGAAACCTCAAATGGATTTATTTGATTCATACCAAAATTTGAATTTACTGTACTTAGACAAATTGGTTACTTGAATTTCAACTTCTGATTTCAGTTGAGCTTTCGAATCCTACTCAAATCCCTACAAATAGAATTCATTCATTATTTTTTTATGGTAGGCTATTGATAGAATATAAAATATAAAGTTGAATTGAATTGGTTTTATCAATGTTCGTGCTTCAAATACGAAAAATAATGTAGATCATCTGACTTATCTGGTATCACAATAATATACAATGCAGTTGATAATGGCTTGTATACAATATTTATATGACGATTGCAATAGCTTTGTTAATTATTTGTATACATGTTTTATTTATCAATATTTTATAGCATTTTGTTTGGTTTTGAGTTTACATCAAATTAATATATGTGCAGTAGAGTTTTAAGTTTTATGTATTAGTTGTTGTTCAGTTGGGTTACTATTTCAAATTAAGATTTGACTAGAGATAACATTTTAACCTTTTATTTGCAGTATATTGTTTTAGTGCATGTCATGACATTATGATTTTTCACTTATATCATATGATTTATAGTATCATTTATATTATTTAGTTAGTCATAGTAAGGTTTCCTTGTATATCTATAAATTGTAACGGTAGTTACATAGTGTTTAATTAATAACATAGCATTAGTTCTAAATCTTACAAGTTAATGTTATTTTATTATAATTTTAGTTAATCCGATGCTACGAAACTACACTTATGATAAATTAACATCTTTTATATTGCAACACCTGTAACCCTAACAACAACAACATTTCTTCTTCTTTCTTTTCTTTTCTTTTCTTTTCTTTTCTTTTTTCCGGCCATCTCGCCGGAGTTGCGCGTCGCCGACAATTCAGACGATCCAGTCACCGTCGTCGTCTAGTCCAGTTACCACGTTATACATTTGCTCGGTCAGGTCAAGTCTTACGTGCATGAGTTTACGTCGTGACTGTATTCCGACATCGGAACGTGACATTCGTATCTCGACGTGAGATCCGATCAGGCAAGTTCTAAACTTGCAACATGCTATGTTATTATATCAATATCTATTTAATAAATGATAGTACATATGTTTTATTATTCAGTAAACAGTATCGATTTACAGTTTTATAGCATCATCCTGTATCCGTACCGATAATGGTTTATCTAGTAGCATGCCGGATCATCACGATATTATCATATTACTATATCAGTTCAGTATGTTATCCAGATTGCAATATATATGGTAATGGACGTGAAATGGTTATTACAGATAAATACATATACATTCTGGCATTAGTTATATTTACTGTTGGGTTACACTAACGCCCTAGCCATCTACCGTGGCTGTTTGTGGAACAAATTTTTTTAGCGTTTCGAAAAACTGACGCTAGAATAACCCGATCTAGGATACTACCATAAACCTAAACTAGCATGCAAAGGGGATATCTATCTACTATGATAGATGTGTCTCACCCAAAGATCCATGTCCTTCGGTCTTCTTTCCTCTTCGTTCGCTCCTAGTGATCTCCTTGATCGAGCTTGTTTGTCTTTGCTTGCTCCTTCGGTTCTCCTGGATCGCGCTTATTCGTCGGTCTCCCTCCGTCGATGATGATCCACCCGAGAGATGTAATCCATGGCTCTAGCTCCACACTAAATGTCAAGTGGAGCAACTAGAGACTTTAGATTGCTAGTCTAAAGAGTCTAGGATATAGTGTGAGGTTCTTTGTGTGTCTCTATCTCACCTTCTCTCTTGGTTCTCAACACATGAGAATGTAGAGAGGAGGTAGATAAAAATGGAGGAGCTCAAGAACAAGAGAGGAGAGTGAAGCAAATGGTGAGATTAGAAAAAAATGAAGCAAGCATGTGAGAGAAAATCCTCACCAAAGGTTTTGTAAAATGATTTTTACAATATAAAAATCTAACCAAGCTTCGATAGTTAGCACAAATGAATTGAAAATTCATTTGTCAATACTATTGAGGCATGGTTCTCACCATACTCCCCTCACCTTATTTACACCTCATTATTCCATTAAAGATAAATGTAAAAGTCTAATAATGTGGTGTCCACCTTCTAGAATATTTTCCGTATAAATATGGATTACACTATACTGTATATACATACCTGTATTCGTATCGAAATACGAAAACCCAAAGAGATAGAATAACACAAAGAACATAATATTAGAATATACATATCGAAATACATATGTAAATCATTAAATCAATATCTGATTTAATAATCCGGCTCAATCCCGAGCCGGTTAGTATTATCAACTGTCCGATCGAAAGTCCGGGTACACAGTACAATCAATCAATCGGAACCCTGCACGTATCCAATATGGCTACTACATCATTTCGCCTCAACCAGAGAAACCCTCTGTGTGGGACCTAAAGACTCGACAGTACGCCGGGAGTGAGTTACTGGATAAATCCAAAACCACAAGCACATCAATGGCACTAGCTATACGTAACGTAATGGCTACCCGGGTACCTGTCGAAAAGGAAGGCCGATGAGAAAACCTATCCGGATCCCTACCGGGCTTATTTGTGACAATCTCCGTACAGTCCGGTCTCTTCGTCTGAGAGTATCGCATACCAGGTCTAGGGGTGGTAAACGTCAGACCCTAATAACCCGATAATTCGTGCTGATGCGGCTCAGGACCAATCCGGGAAACTACTGATCAACCTATCAGTAAATCCCAACCGCCTTGGCCAAGGTCTTATGGTCCTGGCCAATCGAACACAGTGCGATATCGACTCCCTGTACTGGGAGAGACGAATCCCCAACAATCACTCACTGCCTCCATGTGGCTCGGGACTATACCCAACCAAAACCTGTTTGCACGACTCAGTAGAGCCATGGTAGGGTAGTGATCAAAGTACAGTGGGAACTCACACGAGACAAATGATGATCTCGGGTCTGAAGACTAACCTGTACTCATATCACCTGAGAACTGCTATCTGACGATAGGTATAGTACCATCTAGAAGTTCTCGACGAGTCCGTCCAGTGTACTCACCCCCAGTAAGCACCTGTATACGATCTTAGGTGCAAAAGACCAATGGCGGCAGGATCAACCATCGCCCCTTGTTGGGGTTTGGAAACATATACACTATTCTACTGAGGAATATCGATACCCAGTTTTGATACTCCTACGACTAGGGACCTTTTTAATGATGTGCTTATCGACTACCCAGCTCCCACAAGTATAATCGCCATCACAATACAGGTAGTCAACCAATGATCTTACAGGCTTTATCAACATGTATAGATAATACGTAATAACAAGTAAAACTTATGCACATGTTAACATAAAGACAAACCAGATAGCATACTATCATATCGAGTAAGATTGTCATGTACATATATATGCCCAAGCATCCATATGTATACATATACAATAATGGCCTCTAGGGCATACATATCCAACAATCTCTCACTTGCACTAAGTCCATATATTGGCATACCGAGTACCCAACGTCTGCTCTAGGGCCAGCTATTGGCGTATCGCATACCGAACATCTCAAAAAGTCACTCGAACTGCACTTGAGGGAGGGCCTTCGTGAATGGATCCGTCGTGCTGTCTTTTGTGTCCACTCTCTTCACCTTGATCTCCCGGCGATCAACGATCTCCCTGATTAGGTAATACCACCTCAAGATGTGTCTAGATTTCTGATGGGACCGTGGTTCCTTCGCTAAAGCTATAACTCTATTGTTATCGCAATACAAAGGTATCAGATTAACAATGGACGGAATCACCTCAAGTTCAGCAATGAACATCTTCATCCAGACTATTTCTTTTGCGGCATCGTTTACAACAATGTATTCAGCCTCCATCGTTGAGTCTGCGACGGTGTCCTGTTTAGAGCTCTTCCAACACATCGCCCCTCCATTGAGGGTAAACACAAAATCCAAGACAGACTTGATGTTATCCTTGTCACTCTGAAAGCTTGAATCGGTAAAGGACTCGACCTTAAGGTCTCGATTACCGTAAACCAAGAACATATCCTTAGTCCTTCTCAGGTACTTGAGAATGTTGTTCACAGTTGTCCAATGATCCTCACCCAGGTTCGAATGATACTGGCTCACCACGCTAAGCGCGTATACTACATCTGGTCTGGTACACAGCATCGCATACATTATAGATCCTACCACTGAAGCGTAGGGTATAGTGCTCATGCGAACCCTCTCCTCATCAGTCTTGGGAGACATCTCTTTGGAGAGGGTGATTCTGTGCAATGCGTGTATATTACCGCACTTGAAATCTTCCATACTAAATCTCTTTAGTATAGTCTCTATGTACCGGGACTGTGAAAGTCCCAACAATCTTTTGGAGCTATCTTTATAGATCTTAATCTCCAGAATGTAGGAGGCATTGTTGGGGTTGAAAATTGCACCCCGGTTGACCAAGTCAAAGTCAAGGTCAACCCCAAGCCCGGATCAAGTGGGCCCATGCCCAGGTTGAGTCCGAACATGAAGCGGCCGGCCCTCCTCCATGCCAAACTGAAATCATGTAATAAATAATTTTTATGTAATTTTTTTATGCATGAATGTAAACAAAATGGGCATAAAGCCAAATTTTTGTAAGCCCATGGCTTATGTGCAAAAAAGAAATGGCACATGAGCCATGAGATGGGTAAAATGCCATTTTGCAAAGCCCAATGGGCTATATGTAAATGTATAAGCCTATATAAGGCAACATGATAATGAATAAAGGAATACTTTTCACTCCCCTCAAAAATTAGGGTTTGTGCCTCCTCCTCCTTTCTCAAGGGTATAAAACCCTTTTCCTCTTCTTTGAATTAAATCAAGAGTTTAACTCTTCCTTTCTCAAAAAATAAATAGTTCTTCACCACAAAACCTACGAAGAGGAGCTCGAATCTCCAATCAGATCTTGAAAAGGGGGGACTTTTAAGTCTTACCCCCCTTTTTCTCCAAGATCCTGCCGATCAAGAGGAGGAAAAAGGAGACTCATCCCCAAAATCTAACTTTGGACTGGTCCAAGGCTCAAAATAAGAGCCAAAGATTCCTAGGAGTTTAACTCCTTTCTGGATTTGTGGGAGTTTAACACCATAAATTAATTTCTTGTTAGGAGTTCAACTCCTAAAATCGCCTTGGGAGTTCAACTCCACAGCCTAGGGGCTAAGCCCCTTTCCGCGGGTGTTTTCCTATGGTCACGTGTGCCCATGTGACCCCGGGGCGCCAAGACGCCCATCGGTCCCGTGCGCCCACGTGACCACGGGGCGCCAAGGCGCCCATCGGTCACGTGTGCGCATGTGACCCCCGGGACGCCAAGGCGCCCATCGGTCACGTGTGCCCACGTGACCCCGAGTTTTAAGGCGCCCGCATGCCACGCGCGCGGCCCTTGAACGCCATTTCCCCTTTTTTTATTATTTTTATTTTATTTTATTTTATTTACATATACACACACACTCCACACTAAATATACCTTCCCCGTTAGAAAAAATTTTCTAACGGGGTGCTGCCCCGCACCCCGTAGGGGGCTGCTAGCCTCCTTGACCCCCAGCCCGCTATCTGGGTAGCGGGACCCCCGTAAAAACTCTGCGGGGCCCCCGATATTCCCAAAACCCCTTCAAAACACAACACTGCACGTTGAGTTCGCATGACCTGTTTAACTCGTTAATCGGAGGTTCTCTTGCTCCAAATACGAGGGGTAATTAACGGCAGCTTAGTCCGCGGCTGCCGGAGATTTGGATTCCCACAATCAATAAACCCCAACCTACCCTAGGCAGGGGCACCTGTAATGCGCCCAACAAGCGTGCGTGTATTCCCATCTCAATGGGGTGATGAAAAACACCCTACAGGTTCTGGCACGTCCGGTGGGACCAATCTCTCCTCCCATATTTCAGGTTAAACGTTCAGGCAAACTCAATCAATATACATATCTGTATTTATACTAAAATAATGCTCTTTCATGCAGGTTTTCAAGCAATCACTTTCCAAAAATGTCTCCAAGGACAAGCTCAGCTCTCGACACAACTCCCGTCTCCTACACGATGAAGATGGACTCCAGGACGGTCCTTCCGGCCAGTCTCGGACGACAATGGGAGGAGGAGCCGCTACCATTTGGCTCTATTATGTTCGTGTCAGCTAACGCCGTCCCATCTCCTCAAGCTCCGGTAACAGACAAACCGGTCTCAAAAGGGAAAAGGCCGAATGTCATAGTCGCGTGGGCGCCCCAACACAAACGCAAGTCGGTGTTTGAACGAATTTCCTTGGCCCCAGCTGGGGGCAAGTGTAGGGTTACTAGGCACACTCAAGAGGTTCTACAAGGCATCAACCATGCCAAATTCAATTTTTTCCATGTGCCAAGAAACCCTAAACTAGATCATTAACTAGAGGTAAGGCGAAAAACAAGCAAACAAACTACTTTGCTAACAAGTGAATGGAAATACAACCTTTGTAGATCCGGTCATCTACTTCTTTAGCTCCATGATGACATCCCTTCGCTGCGATCACCGGAATCTCGGACTCTTGCGATGGTTTCGTCGGAGAAATGAGCGGGCTAGGTCGTTGACTTCGATGCCGAAGATGATCTACGTCGAGACAACTCTAACTCAAGCTCCATCTTCACTTGGTCATGAAACTTGTGAAGATAACACACTCTACTACATGGCAAGTGGTAGAGGATGAAGAAATAGGAAGTGGGTTCACTTTGGATTTGGATTTCTCACTTGGATTCATCACTTGGAATTTTCTAGCAATGGTTTTCTTCTCTTCATGAAGAAGATGACGAAGAAGCAAGAAAATAATAAAATGAATAATCTATAATAGAAAATCAAGTGATGCTTATCATTTAGCAACCATGGGTGAGTGTAACTCATGTAGAGAATAAACTAAGGTTTAGTTAAATGGTTAGGTTAAGCATAAAACAAAATGGTTGAAGCTTCATGAATCTTCAAGAATAAAACAAAGAAAGCCACCACCATTTTATTTCTTGCCAAAAAAATAAATAAAGAAAATAAATAAATAAGGCAAATGAAATCCTAACCATTAACTAAACATGGTGTATAGCATACACACACCCAAGTTTGCATGCATCATCAAACATGATACAATCAAGTGCACAAAAATATATCACATATACTACTTGTGCACATCAAGTGAGAAAATCAATCTTAAGTGAACAAATACTAGTTAATGTAAAGTAATATATCAAATATATAATTATACATTAAATCATTAAATCAACACTTGATTTAATGATCCGGTCATACTACATATAACCGACTAATATCAATAGTAACAACTTATCGAATCAACAATTGATCCGATAACCCGGCTATATCGCATACAACCGATTGATGTCACAAATCGCGAGAATAGAATACAGTATCATATACTGGTATTATTCTCGGTCCCGCACATATCTCATATGCGCTCCTATTTCGTTTCGCTTGAGCCAGGAAACCCCTGTGTAGGACTCTAAAGACTCATCAATACGCCGGCAGTAGATGATGATCATATCAAACACCCACAAGCCGCAAGCGGTCTGCTAAACGTAACGGCCACCCGGGTATTGAGCGATCAGAAGATCAACGAGCAAGCCCGCTCACACTCCTGCGAATCCAACCAGTAACACTACCGTACAGTCCGGTCTGTTCGTCTGATATGTCGCATATCTCGTCTAGGGGTAGTAAACGTCAGACCCCAATAACTCGATAAGTCGTGTCGATATGAGACTCATAACGGGTCGAGAAACTACTGGTAGCACTTACCAGTAAATCCCTAAAGCATCCTTGGCCAAGGACTTCATGTTATAGCCAATCGAGCACAGCGCAACATCAACTCCCTATACCGGGAGAGACAAAACCCCTCCTATCGCTCATTGCCTCCATGTGATTCGGGACTGTACCCAAAAACCACCGTTTTGCACGCCCTCTTGGACGTGGTAAGGTGGAAATCAAAGCACAGTGGGAATCACACAAGACTCTATGACGTTCTCGAGTCTACAGACTAACCTGCACCAGTGTCACCAAAGAACTGCCATCTGACGTAAGGTATAATACCATCTGGGAGTTCTCGGCGAGTCTGTCCAGTGTACCCAGTCTCCACTGAGCACCCATATATCATCTCTGATGTCAAACACCAATGGATATGAGATCATCCATCGCCCATCTATATGGGTCGAGAAGCTACATGCTAGTCTACTCTGGTATATCGATGCCCCGTCTCGATACACCCACGACTAGGGACTTTGAAGGATGTACTTATGGACTACCACGTCCTCACTAGTATGATCCGCATCATAGTCCAGGTAGTCAAGTACACATCCTAAGGGCTTTACCAATATGTAACAGAGAGACAATCAGTGTACACGTTAAGGTAAAGAGTAACCATATAGCATACTATCATATCGAGCAAGAAAGTCATCCCTATATATATGTCCAAGCATCCACTACATTATACATCCTATGTATAGTAATGGCCTCTAGGGCATACATATAACTAACAGCAAGGTCATCAACACCAGCAAAGAAATAAGGCATCACGGGCAAGTTCCAGCGGCGCCTCTGACAATTGCTCGATTGGGTGTCTTCTCAAGCCTCCCCATCACTCAGCCTATGGCGGCTTCCCAAATAGAAGAAGCCTGCTAAGCGCTCAAGGCAGAGAAGCTGAGGCAAAAGCGGCTCAGATACAGAGCCAACAAAAGGGCTAGGGCTCTGGCCATGTTAAAATTTATGAATTTCCAAAGGCCGGACCGCTCCGCGAAATCAGCCGCCAAAGATAAAGGGATGACTGGGTATGTGGTTCGCACTGTCTACATGGTCGGACATGAAGAAACAAATCCTCCACTTCTTCACAGCCATGGTGATGATATGACTGATGCTACCCAGCATCGGCTCGATCTAAGTGATGAAGAGCCCGCTCAGGACGATAAGCCAGAGGAGCCTATGGTTCCTGCGGAATTGAACTCAGGCAATAAAGATGACCCGGTTGTCATAGCCGGAACTACAGAACAAGCGTTATTCCGATGGCTTCAGAGGCAGCTTCAGGACAGGGATGAGAAGTTAGCCAAAGTACAGTCTAAGGTCGACGAATTGGCAAAAGTCGCGGCAGATCTCGCGACCCAAGTCGCCCGATTGCAATTACAGCAGAATCAAATTTTGGTTCATGAGCCAGGGATTGATACCCAAAAGCAGCCAACTGATACCCCGTTCAACCTAAGAGTGGAGCGCCTTCGCGAAAAACGGTCGCAATCAGCCTTCAGTCCCTCCGATACATACGCCGGGGGGGAATCGCCTCTGAAAGAAAAGCTGGATAAGGTCTATTTCTTCAGAAGAGACAAAATCCGTAAGATATTCAAAGACGCCCTGAGAAATGGTCTACAACTATCAGAATCAAAAAGACCGCAGGAAGCGAATATGACCGACGACCCTAAATACTGCCCCTATCATAGAGTGATAGGTCATGCCATTGAGGACTATTTCGTCTTCAAAGATTGGGTCGAAATGCAATACAAGACGGGAGAGATAGAACTGTCTAAAGGCGTGTTAGCAAACAGTCAAGCTACGACCGCCGATTTCATACAAATAGGGACCGAAGCCTTTCGGGAATCCAATCCTCCCAGACATGTGCCATTATTTAAAAAGGGCGAACCAAAGACTGATCGGCCTCAAGGACCAGCATCGGTAAGGGCACCTACTCTAATGGAGAGAAAGAAGAAGGTGTACTCCTTCAGGAGGGATGGGGTCCGCAATATATTCGAGGAAGCCTTGAATAACGGTCTGCAATTGCCTATTCCGAAGAGGCCACATGAAATGAATATGATCGGCAATCCCGTATACTGCCCATACCATAGGGTGGTGAGTCATGCCATTGAAGACTGCTGTGTTTTTTAAGATTGGGCAGAGGACCAATACAAGCTTAGAAAAACCTCACAGTCCTCGGATGCATCGGCAAGCCACAGAGCTACGGTCATCAATACAGCTCCACCAAGATCAAAATTCAAGGAGCTGGGACAAGCAAAGAGGACCACCACGCCGTTAAACTGGGAATGATAGACCGCTAAGTCTTTAAACTGGGAACAGTCGACCTCTAAATCGTTAAACTGGGAAAGTAAATATATATATATATATGTAAATAAACAAAAAAATGTGTAAATAAAAGAAAAATAAAGAAAAGCCGAAATGATGGGGCAACTCGCAATAAAAATCAGCGAGTAAAAATAAAAATGAAAATAAAGCCGAAATGATGGGGCAACTCACAATAAAAATCAGCGAGTAAAAATAAAAATGAAAATAAAGCCGAAATGATGGGGCAACCGCGAATAAAAGCCGAAATGATAGGGCAATCGCGATCTTCGCGATAAGAAAAGCTGAAATGACAGAGCAATCGCGGTAAAACAAAACAAAAAAACAACAAAAACAAAAACAAAATAAAAAAAACAAAACAACTGCGAATGATGAGTCGCTCCTGGTACCATATTCCAGTGCAGCGATGCAGACACCGTCCAAAACTCTAAATGTCCCAACGGCGAATGATGAGTTGCTCCTGGTACCATGTCCCAATGCAGCGATGCAAACGCCGTCCAAAACTCAAATCCAAACGGCGAATGATGAGTCGCTCCTGGTACCATATTCCAGTGCAGCGATACAGACGCCAACAAAAATCCAATTTTCCAAAATTCTTCCGGTCCTACGGTTGGTCCCCAAGTCGACTACCGTATACAATCCACGGGCTCAAGTAATTCTCATCATACCCATGCCCCACTGCAATCACCAGTACAGTGGTTGGTCTCCGTTCTTGGAATTATGCTCCATTGGGAAGACCCACTCATGTGTCCTCACGATGCATGAGGAGAACAAACATTCGTGGGATCCTTACGACTCACAAAGGAAAAACACACTTGGGGGTCCTCACGACTCCTAAGGAGAAAATTCACCTACGGGATCCTTATGACTCGTAGGGAGAAAATACTTTATGGGACCCTTACGGCCCATAAAATTGAAAAGCCTTAGGCGATAGGGATCTAAACCTGTCTCCTAAGCCATCGCTCCCCAATCCCCAAGTGGCGAATGATGAGTCGCTCCTGGTACCATATTCCAGTGTAGCGATGCAGACGTCAACCAAATTCCAAATCCCATGCCCCAAATGGCGAATGATGGGTCGCTCCTGGTACCATATTCCAGTGCAGCGATGCAGACGCCAACCAAATTCCAAACCCCAAAACGGCGAATGATGAGTCGCTCCTGGTACCATATTCCAGTGCAGCGATGCAGACGGTAACAAAGTCCCAAAATTTGTTCGGCCTACGGTCTGGATCATACATTCTGCAAAACCGTATACAATCCATGGGCGTAAAACGATCCCAATCTCTCCCAAGTCCTACCGGTAAGACCACATTCAAAGTCCCACCGGCGGGGAAGATTCAAAAAAAAAAAGAGAAGAAAAAAAAGAAGGTATGTCCACAAGCAAAATGGGCACAGATGAAAACCCGAAAGGGCTCCGTGAGTAAAAACAGCAGGACTGCCGGCGAGTTTGTAAAAACCCGAAAGGGCGCAAACTCGTGAAAAAGAGACGAAATGCACTCACAAAGTCCTCTCGACTTTGTGAGGAGAAAATTCCCGCGTGAGATCCTTATGATTCATAAAGGAGCAACACACTTAGGAGTCCCCATGACTCTTAAGGAGAAAATACACCTATGGGATCCTTACGACCCGTAGGGAGAAAATGCTTTGTGAGATACGGCTCACAAAATTGAAAAGTCTTAGGTGATAGGGACCTAAAGCTGTCTCCTAAGCCATCGCTTCCTGATAAGCAAGCGCAAATGATGATTCGCTCCTGGTACCATATTCCAGTGTAGCGATGCTGATGCCAAACAAAAAAAAACAGTTCCCAAGTCCTCCCGGGGCAAATGATGAGTTGCTCCTGGCATTATTCCAGTGCAGCAATGCAGATGCCAAACCAAAACCAATCCCAAAATCCTCTCAAAGGCAAATGATGATTCGCTTCTGGTACCATATTCCAGTATAGCGATGCTGATGTCAACCCAAATAAAATCAAACCAACAACCTCTACGGCGGAATCATGCTCCGTCTCAGAATTTACCCCGCGTCGAAATCAAGCTTCGCCTCGGTGTATCTGCCTTCCCTGTTGAAATTATGATTCGTTTCAGAATCAAGCCTACCAACAAGCTCTGCGCTGAAATCATGCTTCGTCTCAGAGTGTACACCGTGTCGAAATAATGCTTCACCTCGGCGTATTTGCCTTCCCTGTCGGAATTATGCTTCGGCTAAGAATCAACAACCGACCTCCTCGTCGGAATTATGCTCCGCCTCGGAATCGAATCAACCAACCAGCTATGCGTCGGAGTCATACTTCGTCTCAGAGTGTACCCCGTGTCGAAATCAAGATTCGCCTCGGTGTATTTGCCTTCCCTGTCGAAATTATGCTTCGTCTCGGGATCAATTCGACCGTCCATGTCGCAAAAAGGGCAGTGCAGGCTTCCCATAAATCGGCAACCGAATCGCTCCGGATCAGAGCGTCGACCGTCCATGTCGCAAAAAGGGCAGTGCAGGCTTCCCATAAATCGGGAACCAAATCGCTCCGGATCAGAGCGTCGACCGTCCATGTCGGAAAAAGGGCAGTACAGGCTTCCTACAAAGCAGGAACCAGATCACTCTGGGCCAGGGAAACGTCTATCACGGACACTCCGCCTCGAAGACGCAAACGTCGACCGTCCATGTCGTAAAAAGGGCAGTGCGGGCTTCCCACAAATCAGGAACCAAATCGCTCTGAATCAGAGCGTCGACCGTCCATGTCGCAAAAAGTGCAGTGCAGGCTTCCTACAAAGCGGGAACCAAATCGCTCTAGATCAAACGTCGACCGTCCATGTCGCAAAAAGAGCAGTACAGGCTTCCTACAAATTGGGAACCAAATCGCTCCGGATCAGAGCGTCGACCGTCCATGTCGCAAAAAGGGCAGTGCAGGCTTCCCACAAATCGGGAACCAAATCGCTCCGGATTAGAGCGTCGACCGTCCATGTCGCAAAAAGGGCAGTACAGGCTTCCCACAAATCGGGAACCTAATCGCTCTGGATCAGAGCGTCGACCGTCCATGTCGCAAAAAGGGCAGTGCAGGCTTCCCATAAATCGGGAACCAAATCGCTTCGGATCAAAGTGTCGACTGTCCATGTCGCAAAAAGGGCAGTGCAGGCTTCCTACAAAGCAGGAACCAGATCACTCCGGGTCAGGGAAACGTCTATCACGGACACCCCGCCTCGAAGACGCAAACGTCGACCGTCCATGTCATAAAAAGGGCAGTGCAGGCTTCCCATAAATCGGGAACCAAATCGCTCAGGATCAGAGCGTCGACCGTCCATGTCGGAAAAAGGGCAGTGCAGGCTTCCTACAAAGCAGGAACCAGATCACTCCGGGCCAGGGAAACGTCTATCACGGACACTTCGCCTCGAAGACGCAAATGTCAACCGTCCATGTCGCAAAAAGGGCAGTGCAGGCTTCCCACAAATTGGGAACCAAATCGCTCTGGATCAGAGCGTCGACCGTCCATGTCGCAAAAAGGACAGTGCAGGCTTCCCACAAATCGGGAACCAAATCGCTCCGGATCAAAGCGCCGACCGTCCATGTCGCAAAAAGGGCAGTGCAGGCTTCCCACAAATCGGGAACCAAATCTCTCCGGATCAGAGCGTCGACCGTCCATGTTGCAAAAAGGGATGTCGCAAAAAGGGCAGTGCAGGCTTCCCACAAATCAGGAACCAAATCGCTCTGGATCAGAGTGTCGACCATCCATGTCGCAAAAAGGGCAGTGCAGGCTTCCTACAAAGCGGGAACCAAATCGCTCTGGATTAGAGCGTCGACCGTCCATGCCGCAAAAAGGGCAGTGCAGGCTTCCTACAAATCGGGAACCAAATCCCTCAGAATCAGAGCATCGACCGTCTATGTCGCAAAAAGGGCAGTGCGGGCTTCCCACAAATCGGGAACCAAAGAGCTCCGGATCATAGCGTCGACTGTCCACGTCGCAAAAAGGGCAGTGCAGGCTTCCCACAAATTGGGAACCAAATCGCTCCAGATTAGAGCGTCGACTGTCCATGTCGTAAAAAGGGCAGTGCATCCCAAAAAGGGGGAACCGGAGCAAGTCGCCTCCACGCGAAAGAAGATCCATCAATTTCATGCACACGACCCACATATGTGGTGTGCATTTATTGATGGGGGACACTTTATTGGGGTCAAAAATTGTACCTCGGTTGACCAAGTCAAAGTCAAGGTCAACCCCAAGCCAAGTAGGCCCAAGCCCGGATCAAGTGGGCCCATGCCCAGGTCGAGTCCGAACATGAAGCGACCGGCCCTCCTCCATGCCAAACTGAAATCATGTAATAAATAATTTTTATGTAATTTTTTATGCATGAATGTAAACAAAATGGGCATAAAGCCAAATTTTTGTAAGCCCGTGGCTTATGTGCAAAAAAGAAATGGCTCATGGAAATGGCACATGAGCCATTTCTTTTTGGGCAAAATGCCATTTTGTAAAGCCCAAGGGGCTATATGTAAATGTGAAAGCCTATATAAAGCAACATGATGATGAATAAATGAATACTTTTCACTCCCCTCAAAAACTAGGGTTTGTGCCTCCTCCCCCTTTCTCAAGGGTCTAAAACCCCTTTCCTCTTCTTTGAATTAAATCAAGAGTTTAACTCTCCCTTTCTCAAAAAATAAATAGTTCTTCACCACAAAACCTACGAAGAGGAGCTCAAATCTCCAATCAGATCTCGAAAAGGGGGGACTTTTAAGTCTTACCCCCCCCCCTTTTCTCCAAAATCCTGCCGATCAAGAGGAGGAAGAAGGAGACTCATCCCTAAAATCTAACTTTGGACTGACCCAAGGCTCAAAAGAAGAGCCAAAGATTCCTAGAAGTTTAACTCCTTTCTGGATTGGTGGGAGTTTTAACTCCATAAATTAATTTCTTGTTAGGAGTTCAACTCCTAAAATCGCCTTGGGAGTTCAACTCCCCAGCCTAGGGGCTAAACCCCTTTCCGCAGGTGTTTTCCCCTGGTCACGTGTGCGCACGTGACCCCGGAGCACCAAGACGCCCATCGGTCACGTGTGCCCACGTGACCCCGCGGCGTCAAGGCTCCCATCGGTCACGTGAGTCCGCGTGACCCCGGGGGGCCAAGGCGCCCATCGGTCACGTGTGCCCACGTGACCCCGGGGGCGCCCAGGCGCCCATCGGTCACGTGTGCGCATGTGACCCCCGGGGTGCCAAGGCGCCCATCGGTCACGTATGCCCACGTGACCCCGGGTTTTAAGGCGCCCACATGCCACGCGCGTGGCCCTTGAACGCCATTTCCCCCTTTTTTATTATTATTATTTCATTTTATTTTATTTACATATACACACACACTCCACACTAAATATAATTTCCCCGTTAGAAAAAATTTTCTAACGGGGCGCTGCCCCACAAGGGGCTGCTGGCCCCCTTCGCGGAATTTGAAGATTTTTGTCAAAAAATTTTATTTCTGATGAAGTCAAATTCCTTGGCTGTCTCATCAAAACAGATGTTCCAGTTCCGCGACGCTTGCTTTAATTCATAAATGGATTTAAGCAACTTTCACACCTTTCCGCTGCTCCCACTGTCTACGAATCTCTCTGGCTGATCCATATAAACACTCTCTTCCAAACTTCCATTTAGAAAGGCTGTTTTTATATCCATCTGCCAGATATCGTAGTCATGGTAGGCAGCAATGGCAAGTATGATCCGAATGGATTTCAGCATAGCCACTGGAGAAAAGATTTCATCATAGTTCAATCCTGGTTTTTGACGAAAATCTTTTGCAACAAGTCTAGCCTTATAGTTTTCCACCTGTCCATCTGCACCAATCTTCTTTTTGAATATCCAATTACATCCAACGGATTTTACCCCAGGAGGAGCAACATCCAAAGTCTAAAATTTATTGGTGTCCATGGACTCCATTTCGGATTTCATAGCTTCAAGACATTTGTTCAGTTGATAAAACTGCACTTTTAATATGATATTTTCCTTACAATTTTTATATAATAAAAGGTGTTTATTATAAATATGACACATATGAGGGTTTATCTGTAAAAATACTATTTTCATGTGTTTATATATTATAATTAACATTATGAAGGAAAATGTAAGCATATAATATTCATGTAATATTTGGTCTATTTAAATATGCTTACCTTATTAAATATCTTTGACCAATTCTCTTAAAACTAAAATATCATGACAAATGGTTAAGATAATATCTCAATAAAAATAAATTCTACTAATATCATTTATTGAGGTAATTGTGTAGGAATTATATCATGACTGAAATAAAGGAAATCCGAGTTGGCAAGATCAAATCTGTCGAAAATATTCAAGTAAATTGAAGAAACTAATTCTGACAGAAACATAGAAAAGATTTTCAAAGTCTAGATACTCAAAAGATCACCAAGTGTTACAGATATGAAGCTACAAAAATTAGGGGACATGATCTCACCAAAAGGCGGCGGATCCGCGGCCAAACCTATCCAATGGCCGGGGGATTTAGGGCTCGGGATTTTGGTGGTTAGGATCCTAACAACTAGTTTCCATATTAGGAAACTAGGGTTCTGGCTTTGTGACTATAAATAAGGACCGAGAACCTCTTGGAAAATTTATCAAGCCGACGAGATCACGAAGTCCAAGACGGCTCACGCATCCAGGCTGATCATCAACTGTTCATCTACCTCCTTCAGAAGAGATCGAGAAGCAAACTAGGTTTTTGTAATCATTTTCTAAAGGAACAAAGTGTACTTGATCTTGTTGATTAATAAAGGTAGTTTTATTCTAATGCATTTTATTTTCTTTATGATTTCTATCTTTTCTTATCCCAACATGCACGAGTAATTCTTTGCTTGTTAAGGTTCATAGGATTATGGTAGGTTAATGGACGATGAAGATTCTTAAACTCTTTTTAAATTCTATAAAGTTTATAAACTTTATCAAAAGAATCATTAACATCCTAATTAGGCACGCTACCAATTTATTGCTAGTCTCGACCGCGATTAGAGATTAGATTAATGATTGTTTTGGTAAAGGCTAGACATAAACGGAGATCCATGTCAAGATAGGGGTTAAAAGTGGGAACCCTTTTCCCTCCAGAAACCCTAATCTACATGCATCATTGTCAATTTAGTCTTAAATCTATTAAAAGATAAAAAGAGTAATCTTTAATTAATCATCCATGACTACAAAATCTTAATGAACCCTACAAGCCTCCTTCTACTATAAAACCTACATCCGTAGTTAATCTAGATCTATATTTTGCATCCGTGTTTAACGTAGATCGAGATCCTACAACCATTCTTTATTCTTCCACCTTTCTTCTCAACACGCCTAAATTAGGAATAAAATATTCAACGTTTCCCAGAGGACGACCCGTACTCACCTCGGTCTAGCTACGCGCGACACCGTTATTGATTGCGGTTAATTACTACACATAGATCAGATCAATCAACATTTTACAGAGTCTTTGTTGTTAATGGCCTGCTTATATCTAGGAGGATCATCTTCTTCCAAGATGCAATCCTCTCGATCCCCATTTATGAGAAAACCGTAGTATCTCTCAGGCGGATGAAAAATCCTACTAGCTTTGCGGAGTGGCTGAGGTTCGTCCGGGATTATTGAATCCCCTGGTTCTACCAATTCTTCAATTATAGTTTGTCCCTCTAGAATTTCTTCCATTTCTACTGTGCTCCCACTAATTTCTTTTGCAAGAAATTCCTTCTCTAAAATGATGGCATGGCGAGCAACAAACACTTTTTGTTCCTCAGTGTGGTGGAACAGATATCCTTGTGAATGTTTAGGATATCCTACAAACTTACAAATAACTAATCGTACCTCTAGCTTATCCGGATTTTGCTTTTTAATATAAGCCGGACAACTCCATATCTTAACAAAATTAAGGTATGGTTTCTTCTGTTCCTACATTTTATGTGGAGTGGTAGGCACAGTTTTGGTAGGAACCCTATTCAATACATACACGGCCGTATCGAGTGCATATCTCCAGAATGAAAGAAGCAACTTGGCATTACTCATCATGAAGCGCACTATATCCAATAGGGTACGATTCCTCCGCTTTGATACACCGTTATGCTATGGTGTATACGGAGGAGTAAGCTGAGAGAGAATGCCATTCTCTTTTAGAAAGTCCCGGAATTCCGTACTCAAGTACTCCCCTCCTCGATCAGATCGAAGGATCTTGATACTTTTTCCTGTCTAGTTCTCAACTTCACTCTTATATTCTTTGAATTTCTCAAAAACTTCATATTTGTGTTGCAAAAGATATACATATCCGAACCTAGAAAGATCATCAGTGAATATTATGAAGGACGAGAACCAATACTTGATTTAGATAAATGTTCATGATATTTCTATCTAAAACAAACTTTTATCAATCTTTATCAAGTAAAGAAACTGATATTATGTTGCAAAGTATGGAAGGTACATAGTAGCAATTGTTCAAAATCATAGCATTGCCGCTTGGAAATACTAGGTGATATTCACCGACGGCAGTAACATCAATTTGTGCTCCGTTCCCTACTCTTAGGGACATATCACCCGATCCAACTATTCTACTTTTTCTCAATACTTGTAATAAATTACATATGTGAGATCCTGATCCGACATCTAATACTCAGAAGGTAGGGTTGACCGAAAAACAGTTTTCAATAACAAATACACCCGAAAAAGACGCATTAGAATGCTTCTCCTTCAATAGGGTTATCAGGAATTCCTTACAGTTCTCTTTCTCTTGCTCGTACTCATGACTGTTGTACCAAGTTGGAGCCGAACCGACGTTCCCCAGCCCTGCGTAATAAGCTGGTTTGGTCAACTCAAACATTTTATTATCTTGATTAGGGCGTGAAATGGTTGCTACCTGGAGAGAGAGAGAGAGAAAAGAAACACTCAGCGTGCGCTCTTGTAAGATTAGATTGGTTATTAGTTTATCTAATCAGGATGGCTCCCACTTTTTCCTCGAATTATCCTTCAAACCTATAAAAGGAAAACTAGTCAGGATCATTTACACCTCACATGTTCGCTAACCGTTCAGCCAGGTGAGTGTTGGTACTCCGAGGGAGGTTCCCCGTGCTCTCGCACGGACCTAATTAAAATAAACCTCGTTTCCGCAGAGGCATAGCCCCGTTAGCACTTTTCTAGACACCTAATAGGTTAGCTAATTGTGAAGTGAAAAATATCTCCCAAGAGTAATCTTACTCATCAGTGGGATCGGGATCCAACTATCATCGCGTGATAACCTAGATGGAAGCCATTCTAGTTACCACATTTCAGAAGGTATGCAACACTAGCAAATTTCCTGGATATTTGAAACTCCCGATGTGGTTTTTGCCCCTAACGACCTATAACCTTGACGCTTGCCAACAAGTTATAGGCCACTAGTCAAGTTCAACCCGTCATTGTTCTGGATTAATTCGAACCCACTGGCACAAACTCTTGACGTTTGCCAACAAAGCTGTACAACTATCTCGATCAATCGCATATCCATGCAACAGAAAAATATCACTCATCTACCGTTCACTATGTCTTGATGCTTGCCAACAAACATAGCACGAATACTAGGTGGTACCCATCTGAAATGACGGAGGGCTGTGGATGGTTTTTGGCGAAAAACCGTTAACGTAATGAACTTGATATCGTTGAAGAAACCGAGTAGTTTTGAAAAGGAATGGTTTAGGCTCCGCTTTTGAAAACTAGTGGTTTTGAACAAAACCAAGTAAGCTATAGCATAAACTTTTGCTCAAGAGGTCACTCGCCACGAAGGGATCTAGGCTCTTGCCTCCTAGAGTGAGGTCCTAGATGTTCATGATCGAACACCACTATGCAAAGCAAAAGAATATTACTACAGTTTTTCGAAATTTATTCCAACAATATATTTTAGGTTTCTTTTATTGCATTAATCAAAATTATTGCGGTCCCATCAATTAAACCTTATCACACCAGAAAAGAACGAAAATACAATGTACGTATATGCCATCCGCATTCGTCACGGAGCCCCGTCATGCACCGTTAGGTTACTTAACTAATGGCAGAGCGGGGGCTGGACTAGCGCGGGTGCAAAACATATACAATATCTACTAATATATATAAATATACATATAACATTTGTCTCAGGTATGATATAAACAATATCATAGATCAACAACAAGCAACACAAAATGGTGGATAATCTTGGAGCCTCAGATTTCATTTGAGACACAAATAAAACCCGACGTTCCCGTTCGTGTGGATAGCCCATACAATGAAAACCTGGACCCCTACGAGCGTGGCAAGTTACCCGTCAATCTCAGAAGTGAGGCAACCCCAATCAACAAAGTGAATGGGCCACCCAGCACTTCACGGGATCCGGTAACTTGAGCGCCCCTCTGTGGGTCATCCTATACCCCCTACGAGTGCGGCAAATAGCCCACCAATTCTAGAGTAAGGCCCCCTCCGTCTCAATGCCATGAAATCGGGCCCCTTTCTCTCTAGAATCCGGCTATTCGAGCACTCCACTGCGGGGTAATCCTAATACAGAAAATAAGAAAAATATATGTACAATGGTGACATAGACCTCAACCCGGTCATGCCCCAATCAAATAATATACAATCCGGCAGAAGCGGCTGTCCACATATGGGACGCTCGTCTCGCAATATGAATATACAGATGAATCTGAACCGTACTACTACCATTGCAACAACAGCTATCCACTACGACAATCCAACCACAATATTAGCACAGTACAGAACATCAACGTGAATATCATGTTAATAAACCCGTCTAATAGAACATATAGCAATTAGTCGGGTTATACCGCTTAATGATATTCACAGTCGCAGATAATAACATATGTACTGATAAACACGTATTTAAAATTTCGATCGACTAAACTTTTCCGTATAGGCCCTAAGTGCTAACCAGTACTTAAACAAATCTGGGCCAGAAATATACATCCCAAAAATCACAATTCCATATATTAGAGTGACAGAAGAAGTTTTGAGCACATAGGCTCCACTTCGACCGCGGAACCGCCGCAAACATGCATGTTTCGCGGGACTTCTGCGGCAAAATGAAGAGCTTATGTGCTCAAATTTCTTATGGCTTTCTAAAATACCCTGCATGTATTTTAAAGGCACTCTAAATAATTTTTTGAACACTTTTAAAAAACGACAGAAAGTATATGAACTGAAAATGTGATTTGGAAAAGTTTTGTCAATCGATATTTTAAACACGTCTAAACTAGCTAGTATGGGTTTATGGAGTGGCTCTGATACCATGTTGGGTTATACTAATGCCATGGCCATCTACCGTGGCCATTTGCAGAACAAATTTTTTTTAGAGTTTCGAAAAACTGGCGCTAGAATTACCCGATCTAGGATACTACCATAAACCTAAACTAGCATGCAAAGAGGATATCTATCTTCTATGATAGATGTGTCTCGCCCAAAGATCCATGTTCTTCGGTCTTCTTTCCTCTTCATTCTCTCCTAGTGATCTCCTTGATCGAGCTTGTTTGTCTTGCTTGCTCCTTCGGTTCTCCTAGATCGCGCTTGTTCGTCGGTCTTCCTCCGTCGAAGACGATCCACCCGAGAGATGTAGTCCATGGCTCTAGCTCCATACTAAGTGTCAAGTGGAGCAAGATATTTTAGATTGCTAGTCTAAAGAGTCTAGGATGTAGTGTGAGGTTCTTTGTGTGTCTCTATCTCACCTCCTCTCTTGGTTCTCAACACATGAGAGTGTAAAGAGGAGGTAAAAGATGATGGTAGAGGAGCTCAAAAACAAGAGAGGAGAGTGAAACAAATGGTGATCTTAGAAAAAAATGAAGCAAGCATATGAGAGAAAACCCTCACCATAGGTTTTGTAAAATGATTTTTACAATATAAAAATCTAACCATGCTTCAATAGTTAGCACAAATGAATTGAAAATTCATTTGTCAAAACTATTGAGGCATGGTTCTCACCATACTTCACTCACCTTATTTACACCCCCATTATTCCATTAATGGAATAATGAGGTGTGCACCTTCTAGAATATTTTCCGTATAAATACAGATTACACTATATTGTATATACATACCTGTATTCGTATCGAAATACGAAAACCCAAAGAGATGGAATAACACAAAGATACTAGAATATACATATCGAAATACATATATGTAAATTATTAAATCAATACCTGATTTAATAATCCGGCTCAATCCCAAGCCGGCTAGTATTATCAACTGTCCGATCGAAAGTCTGGGCACACAGTACAATCAATCGATCGGAACCCTGCACGTATCCAATACGGCTACTACATCATTTCGCCTGAATTAGGGAAACCCTCTGTGTGGGGTTCTAAAGACTCGACAGTACGCCGGCGGTGAGTTACTGGATAAATCCATAACCACAAGCACGTCAGCGGCACTAGCTATACATAACGGCTACCCGGGTAACTGTCGAAAAGGAAAGCCGATGAACAAACTCATCTGGATCCCTACTGAGCCTATCTGGGACAATATACGTACAGTCCGGTCTCTTCATCTGAGAGTATCGCATACAGGGTCTAGGGGTTGTAAATTTCAGACCCTAATAACCCGATAATTCATGTTGATGCAGCTCAGGACCAATCCGGAAAACTACTGATCAACTTATCGGTAAATCCTAACTACCTTGGCCAAGATCTTATGGTCCTGGCCAATCGAACACGGTGCGAATCGACTCGCTATACTGGGAGAAACGAATCCCCAACAATCACTCACTGCCTCCATGTGGCTCGGGACTGTACCCAACCAAAACCTATTTGCACGACTCAGTAGAGCCGTGGTAGGGTAGTGATCAAAGTACAGTGGGAACTCATACGAGAAAAATGACGATCTCGAGTCTGAAGACTAAACTGTACTGATGTTACCTGAGAACTGCTATCTGACGATAGATATAGTACCATCTAAAAGTTCTCGACGAGTCCGTCCAGTGTATTCCCCCCCAGTGAGCACCTGTATACGATCTTAGGTGCAAAAGACCAATGGCTGCGGGACCAACCATCGCCCCTCGTCGAGGTCTGGAAACGTATACACTAGCCTACTCCGGAATATCGATGCCCAGTCTCGATACTCCCACGACTAGGGACCTTTTAAGGATGCGTTTATCGACTACCCAACTCCCAAAAGTATGATCGCCATCACAACGCAGATAGTCAAGTAATGATCCTACGGGCTTTATTAACATGTATAGATGATACGTAATAAAAAGTAAAATATATGCACATGTTAAAATAAAAACAAATAAGATAGCATACTATCATATCGAGAAAGATTGCCCTGTACATATATATATCCAAGCATCCACATATATACATATACAATAATGGGCTCTAGGGCATACATATCCAACATTTACCATGTTTAGATATTAGTTATGGTTCTATGGTTGGTATCTATTTTGGTTAATATACAGTACATGGCATGTTCACGACACACTACCAGACTTGTTACTTGGATCTTATTACTAATGCCGACAATCCTGATTTATTGTCCTGACGGACGTAACTTGTTGTCTACATAGACAAAACCTGTACATTCTTGATCCTGTGTTGGCATTAGATTTATATCATCAATACCTGACTTGAACACATAACCTTGTGGAAAAGGGGAAATCAATAATGAAACATGGCTTGTAACTCAACAGTTCGATACTTATACTGATCAGTCTTTACGGGCTCGGCCAGTCCCGGAATGATGCTGCTGACATCATTCGCCTGTACATGTTACATGTTTACTGCTTAGCAGCACGTCTCGGATTCAGCCCGAGAGTCTTGACTGTGGTCCCGGGCACGCACGGGATACTATTGAGTTAAATCGACGATTCCATTAAATTGATTTTAAAGACTTGTAAAATAAATAAGCTAGAAGCACAGACTTTATGATACACATCACATATATGTACCTCACTGTTTATGCATGTATTTATTATTTATACTCATGTTTAATCACAGCATCCTATCCTGGTTATTACTATTATTTTGATATTATGACGCACTGACGTCTGGGTTTTGCATGGCCCAGTTCCTCTACCTTTATCACAGGCAGATCAAGAGTACTTTAGCAATCAAGCCGAATAATGAGGAGCTAGCTATTTAATTTATAGACTCTTAGTTTAGTTATTTCCGCGGTTTTATTTCTATTGATGTGAACCCATATGGGACGTGATTCAGACACTATTGTTTATTGAATCTTGATCCGTTTTTGTTTTATGCAGTTTCTTGATTCCATTTATTGTGGCAGATGGACATATGTTAAATAGATTATATATTTTACTGTTCTTTATATCCGATAGACAGCCGTAATGTGACTGTAGAGGGATGATTCCTAACCACAAGTAGCATGGTTGGCTCTTTCACGTGCCGTGTTTACGTATCTTGGGAAGCGGGGCGTGACACCGAATAACTATACGATGCAAAACCCAACGTATATAGGACTTGGTCTGAACTGAGAAACTGCGTGACATGGTAACTGGATTAGACGACGACGGTGACTGGGGTCGTCTGGATCATGCTCGTCGGCGGTAACCAACACCGGCGAAGTCGGAAAAGAAAAGAAGAAGAAAAGATGGGGTTGTTGGGATCTCTGGATTTAGCGAAGATAAGGAAGAAGAGGGAGATGGTCGGTGACGAGGTGATGGGGACCGAGGTCGGCGGCGAGGTGTCGTGGGCGGTGAGGTGTTGGATGGTAATCAGGGAAACGAGAAGGAGAAGAAGAATGTGCGGAGGTGGTGTGGGTACTCTGGTGATGTTTACGAGAAGAGGAAGGCGATGGAGGGTGCGGGTGGTGGTCGGGTCAGGCGGCAAGGTCAATGAGGGGAAAGGAGGTGGGTTCTCGGGGTCGGCTCGAATGAGCCTTCGGGGAAGGAGGAGGAAGGGGTGTGGCCGGTGGTGGTGATGAGGAGGTAAGGATAAAGAAGTGGTGTCGGCGACGAGATGGGGACGATGACGAGATGGGGTTCGGCCACAAGAGGAGAGAGATGGAGACGGGGGAGAGACAGAAAGAGTGTTTGTATAATAAATTTATTAATATATATATATATAACAATTATAGGTATAAGAATATATTAAGTAATATATTATGTATATTTTGTAGGATTTTACAGGTAATGCCATATCACTCCAAATATTATCCATATCCATTCAAAAATATAGATTTTAAATATAAAGAGCATACGTAAGAATTTTAACCATAATACAAATATCTATAATTAAACACCCATACCCCCACTAAAATCTACGTAAATATTCGTGAGAATTTTAAATTATTTTTCTGTCTATAACTGAGAATATGAACATGATATATAGGCGCAATAACCTGATATGGGCTAATTTGCCATGCAAGGCTAGATAGAAAAAGAACATCATTTGTTTATATCTTGTATTATAAAGAGATATGTGAAGGTTAAAATATTATATTATATATATATATATATATATATATTCTCGATTCACATGGATACACTGTACTAGCAAATATTTGTTATAACCTCGCACCATATCGGGTTTCATACATGCGGGTTGTGTCGGATATGACCACAGCTACTAATTGCATCATTTGCAACCTAATAGCAACAATAGTAAAGAAATTTACCGCAAGATTTGAAATACCAAAATGTATAGTATAAATGTACTAGGGTATTACAATTGTTATCATGTCAAACTACTTGTACTGTAATATTTACCCATGCCAACAACTAATGATATTAACTTGATTTGCCGGATTATCCTGATTGACCTAACTTGTCTTTCTAGACAAGACATGTACATGATTGTTCCTATGTTGGCATTAGGTAGATATTACTTTTATATCTGACATGAACATGAAACCTGGGGAAAAGGGAAAATCAAGAATGTAACTGAAACGTAACTCAATATGATATTATTGTTACCGTGGTTCTAGAGGTGAACAGAATAACCATTGTTGATTGTACCGTGGTTCTGTGGGGAAAGAACGGGATATATTGTATCGTGGCCCCGTGGGGAATGAATGGGTTTATATACTGTTAAGTTACGATGAGAATTGCATTAATTGGTTTCAAATACTTTTAAGATAGAGAACCTAGACACATAAACTCATGGGATACACGTGATAAGATTGACTCCATATATCTTGCTTGTTACATTATATGTTATTGTTATTGCTATTGCTTATCGTTTATATTCATGGCATCTGGTTCTTGCACATGGTATACTATATTTCACACTGGTTATATTATCATGATATTATCTAAGACGCACTAACGTCTGTGTTTTGCATAACCCAGATCCTTTGATTTTAGCATAAGAGGATCGTGAGTACTTCGAGAAGCTTGTCGATCAGTGAGAAGCATTCCACTGATCTGATTGTTAGTTATTGTTTAGTTTTCTTTCTAGTTTTGAACTTGTTGGAATTATCGTTGTGAGCCCATAAGGGACAACTATCAGTTATTGTTATTTTGTTTCATTGCACTTTATTGCTTCCTCTACGGCTAATGTTATTGTTTATCGTGGCTATTGGACATGTTTAGAGATAGATGTTTATTTTCTTGTTCTTGATTATTGATTAACAGTCGTAATGTAGTTATGAAAGGATGTTTCCTTACCGTGGGTAGCATGGTTGGTTTTGTTACGTTCCTGTATTTGAGTATATTGGAAAGCGGGGCATGACACAGTAACATATAAGAAATTTGTCATCCTCACTCAATACAGGTAAAAATATCGACGAATATCGGTCAAATACAAATAGATGAATATATGTACGAATAATAAAGAGTTCAAATTTCGGCCAAACAAAAACTGAAAAAATATCAAGCTATTTCTTCCTTGTTCACCAATAAAATTTGTGTTGTAAGTATCGGCCGCCACTGCATCAACCCTTTTCTCTCCAAGGCATTCGGAATCCGCCGACCCTCGATCAATACCTTCATGAATAAGTGGAAGAACATGCCGCAATCAGAACTGTTAACCAACAATATTAACAAACACATATTGTTTATAACCCTTAACAAACAGAAATATTAAAACAAACTTGTAAAGGAAATACTTCTTACGAATTCTTTTGTATCGAGTAAGAAACACTAGTAAAATTAAATACATTGAAACCCCCATGCTTGTCGAAATTCTTTGCCCTAAAATTGAGTGGGTACCGTAAATATATCCTAACCCCTTCCTCCCAATGGGGCTCATGCGCAAGTGAATAATAATACCGCAATTCCTTTTCGGCAAAATCTATAACGAGTAACGTCCAATGAAAGTTATGGCATATCGGGGTCATAATACGAGTAGAGGGGGAATGCCATGCATCGTCAACGTATAAAGTCAACTCCATGCTTTTCATTTTTCCAAATAGTTCTACTGCAGAACCGACTTCAAATGAGTTGCATAATAAGCTGTGAATCATAACATAATGAATATGGTAAACTGCAATTACCTGCAACCAAATATCATGCCAAATAATTGCCAAAATCAAACAATACATGCACCGTGTGCAAATAAAACTATGACTAATCGAACAAATGATATAATTTTATCTACCAAGAAAATACTTGCTCTTAAGGATGATTCCACTTTCAGAACTTAACACACTAAAGGTCACAGCATATGCACACAAAACAAATCCTACCAAATGTTTAGATTTCATGGAAATAAGAATGAGTTGATAATTTATTACACACAATCGATGACACTAAATTATAAACTGAACACAAACAAATAATAATAATAAATGCAAATAGCAATTAACAATATATATTTCCATGCTATAACTCCATGATATCTATAACAGCTACAAAGAAATTCAGAAAACAGAAGACCCGAAAAAGATAAACATGCCTAACAACATGAAACATTATGGTTCAAAACAATACTAAGTATCTCCATTGGCATAATTTTCATGTCATATGTTTGTCCTACATGGATTCAATAAAACTCATGTATTAAGAAGCGATGAGAATAATAAGGAACCTCTTCGTGAGAGCCTTCGCGTGCTTCAAGAGCATAAACAAGATTTGTGTGAAATGATCCTCTATCAATACTTTCACTTCGATTGTGAAAAATTTCATGGAACCGCATGTCAAAAATCAATATTTGATGAATACGTCAAAATAAAACAAAATATGTTTTGAGAGATGTCATACCCAACATACAAGTAACCCCATTATATGAGCTTTAACTCTTGGAATCTCCATTATCTTCAGCAAGTAAGATGATAGCTAGGAGTGAAAGAATTGAAGCCTGGGTAAATATTAAATAATTTTAGCTGCATAATATCAATTTATAAAGAAATAGAATGTTAAACAAGAGGGATCTAAATGCATTTTCTAGGGAATGCTATTATCTTTCCACTTCTTTCAAGATTCTTAATTTAGCAGAACTTGGAAAATACTGCTCTTTCATAGCAAAAGCATTATGTTTCCTGATAAAATAAGTATATTTTTGTAGCCAACCGGGTTAACAGGTGAAATGGAACTGATCTCTTATTTCCCATTTTCTTTTTTGGGAAATTGGCATCACCACAAAAAGTTCATGCCAGTTTAATAGCTGGTCTTAATTTTTTTCAAAGTTTTTCATAGAGCCTTTTCAATATCAAACCCTGAAATGCAATAAACCCATGTTTCCTATGGGAAAAGGTTTATGTGACAGAACAATATGCTACTATGGGGGCATTCATAACTTTCAAAACAAATAACAATGTATTTCCCTATCAAACAAGAAAATAGAAAGATTTAATAAGGGGCCAATAAAGATGGATTTACCAAAAAAATTGACATCAATAAAGAACAAGAGCCCGTTATAATAATCACAAACAACTTGCAGGTAACTATAAGAGTCGTCGACTTGTGACGTATAATATATATAGCTAGTTACAGTAGTAGTCTATTTTAAGAGCCACAATATCGACAGAGTAAGTTTAGAGATGCTAAAACAATTTAGACTGCTGTCTCATAGGTAACCTACAGTGTAAACTTACATTACACCAGTAACAATATTAATTCTATCTCTAATCTTCTGGATCGGCGATATAAATCTTTTCCTTTCATTTGACTCTACTAAAGGTCATCTCCCCAATTATATCGACAACAAATTTAACCTTGTAACGGAAAAAGAAAATTGGTAAGTTGCTATCGAATAATTAAGCTTACCCAACTTACCCACATGCAAACAAACATATATAAAATAAGAGGTAAGAGAGCCAAGGACAAAATAAGCCTCTTTTTTGGGTACTGAAAGCTTCTTTACACTCTTATAAAGAAGCAGCCCTCACAGTCACTTTGGACCAGCTACAATAAAGCAATTTGGAGTGTCGTCTCAACAAACCCGACCTGTCATGCCCCACTTTTCAAAAGACGGTAACGATCATGTGACAAGCCCGCGACGTATTTATTTTGAGAAGGTCATTTCTCGTAACAAATGCGTTAAGCGTAAATAAACAATATACAATATAACAAGAATAAACAATAGAATGAAAATCGAACTACTACTTATTACATTCAAAGTTCACAAGGTTCAACAGTTGATAAAATATCTGAATACAAAATATGATCACATGATAAGCCTTAATAAAGAGGCATACTGAAAATAAAAGCTGGAAGGAAGAACTAGATATCCACTTGCGATGAAAGCTGAGATTACTCCTCTTCTATCGACTCTACCTTCTTCGTCCCTAAGTCACCTGACGAACATTCCAAGAAAAAAAAACATGATGGAATGCCCGTCAGCGAACTTGCGCTCGGTAAGTCCTGAATAAAGTGTGATAGCAAATTAAGGTGATATAATGACAAATATAATAACATGTATTATATGTTAAGTAAGCAGGGCAACTATATAAGCATGGCAAACTACATAAGCATAGTGGTGCAGTATTGGTATGGTATCGGTTAACATAAGTATATAACAAGTATAACAGATGAGCATGAAATAACTTGCAATGTTCTTTAGAGAGGTCACTACAAGGATAAGAAAATCTAATGTTAGTTCGAGCATAAGCGTCAACCACCGCAAGAGTATTCTCTTACCCAAGACTATAATTCAGGGACAAGGAAACACGGGCCCATTTCAAGAGTTCATGTATTAGTATTCATGTGTTAGTATTCAAGAGTGTTAATAATCAAGAGTTAGTATTCAAGAGTGTTAGTATTCATGTGTTAGTATTCAAGAGTGTTAGTATGGGACTCCTAAGATTCCGTTGATCGAACTCAATACTCAAACTATCCCAACACCCCGCGTATGTTAAACTATAAATAATGATAAAAGTCTAACACGGATCCATGAATACATTAAGGGTATCAAGTTTCAGTCAAGTTTCATGTCAAGTTCAAGTATTCATGTATACACGTATTTATGGTTCGGGTAAGGTTCATGTAAAGCATATAATATCTAATCATGTCATTATGTACATACAACAATTTAGAGATCAAGAAACAAGTGCACATATGTTCGAATGGCAAGAAATGAGATAAGTATTAATCAGGAATCAGTATTGTAAAGAAGTATTGTAAATTACTAACTACTCAAATCAATTGAATTTAGAGATTAAATAAGAAACATAGCTCTAGATGTTGTTCAAATGTGAGTTCAAGTCTCGCCTAAGTACGGCTAGTGTATTGGGAGATATACACGTTTTCATATCATGACGCAGAATAGATCAGAATCTGTTCAGCACCCTCACACATTTTTAAAATACAGTTTGAGTCAATTTCTGTTGGGTTTCAGGTTTCGAAAATTTTTAAAAACATGTAGGTTTTTCGATATACTTATCCAAACAACTAAATTCCATGCGATTTGGATTTCTGAAGCTCTAGTTATGGTTATTTTAACATTAGGGTTTAAAACAGATATTCTGATTTCTGGACAGCAACTATATGTTATATTGCAAAGCATATATCGGTTTGTTCTATTTATTTCTGGGTCACCGAGTATATAAGAAAGTTATACGTCTGTCAATTATGAATCTATGCATCTAAAGTTTGTCACGAATGAAAATCAGGAGTTCGAATTATGTCCTATTTAAAAATAGTGTGCGAATCAGGACAGTTTCTGTCCAGATTCGTCGCTTAATTTTGTAACTCGGTTTTCTATAATTTACATCAATTCTTAGTAAATCTACTTAACTAAGAAATTATAGATATTTTGATCTAGATGTCTAAAACAGTTGATTTTTCTCAAAATGGACATCGGTAGACCGAGTTATGTGTTCTCGAAGGTGACCGATAAAAGCAGTTTTCTGAGTTTAAAAATAGGGCATAAAAAGACGACGTAATTGTTGGATATATGTATGCCCTAGAGGCCATTATTTGATAGTGGATGCTTGGACATGTATATATAGAGAGGACTTTCTTACTCGACATGATAGTATGCTATCTGGTTACTCTTTATTTTAACATGTTCACTTGATTGTGTATACTGTTCATTTGATACATGTTGATAAAGACCTTAGGATATCAGCTTGACTTCCATGACTATGATGCAAATCATACTAGTGAGGCATGTGTAGTCTATAAGTATATCCTTAAATATTCCTAGTCGTGGGTGTATCTAGACAGGGTATTGATATTCCAGAATAGACTAGCGTATACGTTTCTTGACCCAGTTGAGGGGGCGATGGATGATTCCATATCTATTGGTGTTTAACACCAAAGATTGTATACGGGTGCTCATTGGATACTGAGTACACTGAACGGACTCGCCGAGAACTCCTATATGGTATTATATTTATCGTCGAATAGCAGTTCTCAGGTGACACTTATACAGGTTAGTCTGTAGACCCGAGATCGTCATAGAGTCTTGTGTGTTCTCCCACTATGCTTTGATTTCTACGCTACCATGGCTCTACTAAGTCGTGCAAACAGGTGTCTTTTGGGTACAGTCCCGGGATACATGGAGGCAATGAACGATAGGAGGGGTTTCGTCTCTCCCGGTATTGGGAGTTGATATTGTACTATGTGCGATTGGCTATAACTGGAAGTCCCTGGCCAGGGCTGATGAGATTTACTGATAAGTGTTATCAGTAGTTTCTCGACCTGTTATAGGCCATACATCGGCATGACTTATTGAATTATTAGGGTCGACGATACCATCCCTAGACTCAATATGCAACATATCAGACGGAGAAACCGGACTGTACGGTAAGGGTTGTTGGTTGACTCTACGGGAGTTTGGACAAGTTCGCTTATTGTTCTTCTGTTCACTTAATAGCTAGGTAGCCGTTACGTGCAGCTAGTTCCGCTGACGGTTTATGTGTATCTGATATGATCACTACCTACTGCTAGCGTATTGACGAGTCTTAGAGTCCCATATAGGGGTTTCCGAGCTCATGCGAAACAAAGTGGGGCACATATGGAGATATGTGCAGGAGCTTGATTAATACGAGTATATGATACCGTATTTTAATCTGGCGTTTTTTGTTAGTCGGGTTATATATGATATGACCAGATTATTAAATCAAGTGTTAATTTAATATAATGACTAATTGCTCATTAGTAATTCCTTTCTTTATGTGTGCAGATATGTATGTATATTTATATGGATTTATATACATATATACATGTGTGCATGTATCATGGTGGATGATACATTGGACATGGCTATGCTAGACTCACATGGAAAGATATTAGATATTTCTTGATTTTGAGTAAATGGAAAATTGAATAATGATCTCATGGTTCTACACTCTTCTTAAAAAATCCCACTAACCATGGTTCATTATTTAATCCTCCACTAACTCACTCTCAAAAATATCTAAGATATTTTCCATGGCTCATATTTATTGTGTGAGTGTGACTCTCTCTCTCTCTGATATGAATTATTATCTCAAGCCTAGCCATTTCTTCATCTTCTTCCTCTAGCTCCCTACCTTTTTTCTAGTGAGTAAAAGAGAAAGAAAAAGAAAGGATTTTTAGTGAGAAATAACTCACTTCACCAATCTATATTAGTCTAGCACACTTGTATAGGTTGTTTGTGCACTTCTACTTAGGTTAAGTGAAGCAAGAGCTTGAGTGTAAGGAACTCCGTGGTGGATCATCGTGGACTTCGAAGGCTACAAGAGGAATTGTTTCAAGTTTCGAGTGGAGCCAAGGAGTCCAAGGACTACTACACGGAGCTATAGAAGAGAAGGAGTGGTCTACAAAGGCTGTAGTTCTCTTTCTCTTAATGTTAGATACTACTTTGTATATGATACTTACCCTAATCTCTAGTTCGATTCATGGCTTATGTGCTTTAGCTATCTAATTTTTTAAAATACACCATATATTGTTGTTTAAATCCTAGTAGAGATGCTAAAACACACCAACAGTATCCTTAATCGTTATGCGGTTCGGTCTGAAATTTTTACAGCGCTTCTAGAAATATTTTTAAGGTCTTAATAAAGTTTTTTAGGTTTTACAAGTGTCACGATTAAATTCTAAAAATTAATTTGAAGGTAAAGAAGTTGTTATGGTCATATTTTGAGAAAGGACGAACACCATGGTATTTATTTGTAACTTTGTTTTCTTTTATTCAAAACTTAAATATAAATGACTATAATTTCAGCAACAAATAATATGAGTTAACGTATGTAAAGCAAGCATATGAGTTTATCATGAAATCTATGCGGAGACAACTACCAGCATATTATTTTATGGCTATTATTTAAACGAGAGATTAACCGAGCATAAAAAGTATCGACATGATGGTAACATGAAAATGAGGAGGTAACATATAGCAAGAGGGCAAAAGAGAGGATGAAGATGAGGAAGATACTTACTCCATATGCGATACGGTATAGCAACCATACCACCGATTCGGTTCTAACGGCGAAATCAAGTCTCGATAGCCTAGGGAAGGTAAGAATGGTACAATCGTTCGGTTCATCTCGTCTCAAATCCTAGTGAACAGAGGGCACTCCGATTACGCCGGAAATCCTAGAGCTCATCTAAGGTTTAATAGAAATTGGATTTAGAATTTGTAGAAGAAAGAGATAAGGGGGATGGGATGAAAGAGTTGTTCTTCTCTCTTTTATTTTAAAGGTGGAAGAAGAAAAGAGTAAGATGAGCATATAGAAATTATGTCATATTAATTCCAATTAATATGAATTCATAGTGGGAGATAGGTTATGAGAGAGTTTTTTTTAAAATAAATAAAAATAATTGCAAGACCCGGAGTTTAAATATGTAAACAATAGAACAGCGGTGTAAAGACTGTTAGTTATATGTATGCCCTAGAGGCCATTACTGTACATTGGATGTATATTGTAGTGGATGCTGGGACATATATAGGGAGGACTTTCTTGCTCGACATGATAGTATGCTATCTGGTTGCTCTTTACCTTAACGTATACACTGATTGTCTCTCTGTTACATGTTGGTAAAGCCCTTAGGATGTGTACTTGACTACCTGGACTATGATGCGGATCATACTAGTAGGGACATGGTAGTCTATAAGTACATCCTTCAAGGTCCCTAGTCGTGGGTATGTCGAGACGGGGCATCGATATACCAGAGTAGACTAGCGTATACCTTCTCGACCCATACAGATGGGCGATGGATGATCCTATATCCATTGGTGTTTGACATCAGAGATGATATACGGGTGCTTAGTAGAGACTGGGTACACTGGACGGACTCACCGAGAACTCCCAGATGGTATTATACCTTACGTCAGATGGCAGTTCTCTGGTGACACTGGTACAGAGTAGTCTGTTGACCCGAGATCGTCATAGAGTCTTGTGTGGTTCCCACTGTGCTTTGATTTCCATCTTACCACGTCCAAGAGGGCGTGCAAAACGGTGGTTTTTGGATACAGTCCCGAATCACATGGAGGCAATGAGCGATAGGAGGGGATTCGTCTCTCCCGGTATAGGGAGTTGATGTTGCACTGTGTTCGATTGGCTATAACCGGAAATCCCTAGCCAGGGTTGCTGAGATTTACTGGTAAGTATTACCAGTAGTTTCTCGAACTGTTATAGACCTCATATCGACACGACTTATCGAGCTATTGGGGTCTGACGTTTACCACCCCTAGGCGAGATATGCGACATATCAGACGATCAGACCGGACTGTACGGTAAGTGTTACTGGTTGGATTCACAGGAGGGTGAGTGGGCTTGCTCGTCGATCTTCTCATCGCTCAATACCCGGGTGGCCGTTACGTTTAGCAGACCGCTTGTGGCTTGTGGGTGTTTGATATGATCATCACCTGCTGCTGGCGTATTGACGAGTCTTTAAAGTCCTACACAGAGGTTTCCTGGCTCAAGCGAAACGAAATAGGAGCACATATGAGATATGTGCGGGACCGAGAATAATGCGTGTATGTGATACCGTATTCCATTCTCGCGATGAATGTATCGAATGGTTGTATGCGATATAACCTAGTTATCGAATCAAGGATTGATTCGATAAGCCGATACATTGAATATTAGTCGGTCATATGCGATATGACCGGATCGTTAAATCAAGTGTTGATTTAATGATTTAATGTATAATTATATATATGATATATTAATTTACATTAACTAGTATTGATTCACTTTAAATGGATTTTCTCACTTGGATTGTGCACATTGTATATGTGATATATTTTTGTACACAAGTTTGTATCATGTTTGATGATACATGCTCACTAGGGTTTGTGTAAAGATTAAACCATGGTTGTGTAATGGTTAGGGTTTTCATTTTCTTATTCATTTATTTTATTTTGGAAAAGAAAATGGGAAAAATGGTGGCTTTCTTTGTTTGTATTTGAAGCTTCATGAAGCTTTGACTAAGTCACCATTTTGTCTCATGCTTAACCCTAACCATTCCACTTAACCCTACTCTATTCTCTACACTTGACCATGGTTACATTATGATAAGTATTCATTTTATTTCCTTTTTGGAAAAATACTCATCATAATATTCATCATCTTCTTCTTCTTCTTCACTTGAAGAAAGCTTGCTTCAACAATGGCAACTTGAGCAAATGAGTGAGAAATCCAATTCTAAAGTGAACCCACTTCCTATTTCTTCATTCTCTACCTCTTGCCAAGTAGTATAGGGTGTTTCCTTCACAAGTTTTCTTGACTTGGTGAAGTTGGAGCTTGATCTAGTGATGCCTCGACGTAGATCATCTTCGGCATCGTCGTCGATGACCTAGCCTGCTTTTTCTCCGATGAAGCCGACGCTAGAGCCCAAGATTCGATTTGGACAGCGGAGAGGACTTCATCACGGAGCCGTGGAGGTGGAGGACCGGATCTACAAAGGTTGTATTTCCGTACTCTTAGTTAAAGTAGTTAACTAGTTGCTTTGTCGCCTAAACTTCTAGCCAACGATCCGTATTAGGGTTTCTCGGCACCGTAATTTTTGAAATTGGTATGGTTGATGCCTTGTGAGACCTCTTGAGAGTGCCTAGGAACCTTTCATTGGTATCAGAGCCTAGCTAGAGCCTTAGGCGAAGTCTAGACGGAGTTTGAAATCCGAACGAATCGAAACCCTAATCCATAAAGTGCTCTCTGGACTTTTTCTAAAAACTGGGTTTTTTCCAGATTAAAAATTCTTAAAAAATTCAGCAGGGAATTCTAAGAATTACGATGCAAAATTTTTTTCATGATACCTCTAATGAGCGGCGGAACCGCGGCAGAAGCCTGCCTTCTGCGGCGGTTCCACGGCCTCTTGACTTGATTCGCCTTCAATCTTTGCACAGTAATTCATGCTTTCTGGTGCTGGTTTTCCTGGGAATTTTTAATATTTATTCAAGAGTTGCATTTTCTGGGGTTGTTTTGGGGATTCGATGATTCGATCGGATTATCAGACTTTGTCTTTGTGGCATTCCGGATAATTTTTGAATATGTTAAAAAGTTCGACCGGATATAAATACCCAATTTTTCCCCTGTCAGGAAATTTCCAAGTGTTGGATTTTTCCGTGGTTTAAAGACGTTCTAAGTAGTGCAAGTAACTCGATGGACCCTCTAGAAGACAACAAACCTTAACTCGATTATGTGACCGTCTTGAACTGCCCTTTGAACCTTCGGGTTTGGGGCAGTACGGCGTGCCACATGTGAGGCGTTGGCTTGACCCTTCTACGGCTGGACCGTTGGTACTGAGGCACGAACTGAATGTTTTTAGACTTGTTTCATGCGTTGATCTGTATCGGGAAAACTTGGGTGTTTGAATATTCGATCGGAAAGTTTAACATTTTCTAATTATCTGGAATGTGATACAATAATTGGAATTCACAAAGAGTTATGAGATAACTGAATGAATGTTATAAACATAGCAGTTTAGTCTCACTTGATCGGTTGCCACGGAATTTTGATGTGATCAAAAGTCCGTCGCAATCACGTAGCGTACGCGGATACTCGCCGGGTAAACTTAATAGACAGCTACACCCCATAGCCCCGACCAAGTGACTGTAGGAGAACCCCGTCGCCGAAAGCATCCGTTCGGGTGCTCGCGGTGGCGGTGTTCCGCCTTGGTGCACTTCGTCGACGGCGTCGGGGGTGCGGCCGTCTACTGAAGTTTGCGACGAGCATTCGATCAGGATGTCGGGAATCCTGTTGAATTGCCCGACTTGATATTGAAAAGAGTTTTCGATTTTGAGACTAAAATGCGGGGTTTATAATCGTTAGGCATGCGATGTCTAAGTAATTCATTTGGTCAGGCATGCGATGTCTGAGGTGGTTGCGGATTCCAACTGTTGTAGTTTTACACTTTCTTTTCTGTGACCGTAAGTGTAATATGTGATATCGCCGGTTTCGTTGCTATATGTCAACGACAATTGGGATGCGCATATTTACTTACGTTGATGACATGTGATGTTATGTGTTGCTGGATATGTTATATTGGATCGTCGTGTTTGAATAGCCGGGGTTTTTTATGTGAGATGAGTGTTTTTCATTTTCATTCATGTAAAAACTTGTATGTAATATTCTTTTATTGGGGCACTTCCAGGTAGCAGAAGATGTCACCCTTTGTATATTATTTACTTTTCTGCACTAGAATAGACCCAAGGAGGAGAGCACAAGTAACCGGGTTCTGGAGTCCAGTGGGAGACCAACTCGAGGAGTCGAGTCCGGGTCTCCTAACTCTAGAATTGGTAGGGTTGCTTGCCGCTCTCGTAGGGGTCTTGGGGTGTGGGTTTGGCTATTCATCACGACCGTGGAATCCGTGTTTTATAATGGCTCGTATTGAAAACACGGACGTCCTAGTATATCCAATATTTCATAAGATTCTTCTGCTGCGATATCTGTGATGTGATCATGTGATGTTCTGTGATAGATACAGTATATAGTATATATGATATATTATATAGGCGTTACTTATGTTTTACACCCGCGCTAGCCCTGCCCCGCTCTGCCGTTAGTTACCTAACCTAACGGTGCACGAGGGGACATCGAGGCGAATGCGGATGGCATAAGTGTACGTCGTATTTATCTGTGATGTTTAGGTACTTAAAAGATGGGACTTCATTAATGAGATTAATGAAATAAAAGAAACCTAAGATGTTGTAGAATTGAATTTCAAAATAAAACAGGTAGCTACAGTTCTTGCTTTGCACAGCGGTATATATGATATATCCTGCACCTTATTCGATGAGGAAAGGACCAAGATCCCTTCACCGGGAGTGACTCCTTTAGCAATAACTGGCAGATGCTACACACTCGGTTTGTCTTTTGATTGCTTTTAAGTGTTTTTGCTTTGCACAGTGATATATATGATATATCCCGCACCTCATTCGACGAGGAAATGACCGACGATCCCTTCACCGGGAGTGACTCCTTTAGCAAAACTAGAAAAGCCTCAAAGACACTCCATTTCAAAATCATTTGATTCTACAACGATATCAAGTTCATTACGCAATAGGTTTTCAGAAAAACCTGTCGTAGCCCTCCGTCATTTCAGATAAGTCCTATTTAGTATTCGTGCTACGTTTGTTGACCTCCGTCAAGGCGTAGTGTGCGGTCGCTAACTAGTATTTATCTGCTTATGCATATGATGCAGATTGGATTAGGGTAGTCGTGCGGCCTTGTTGACCTCCGTCAAGGGTCGTGCGGGTGGGTTTAATTCGATCAAGAAATGACGGGTTGAACTTGACTAGTAGCCTATGGTTTGTTGACCTCCGTCAAGGTCATAGGGTGCTAGGGGCAAAATTATCGGGAATTTCAAGTGTTAAAATTTGCAATGAGATTGCATACCTTCTATGAGATAGTTGGATCCCGATACCCGCTGCGAGTAATTGTTACTCCTGGGAGAGTTTTATACATTACAATTAGCCGATCAAGTAGGTGTCTACAAAGGTGTCAACGGGGTTACGCCTCTGGGAAAACGAGGTTTACATTAATTAGGTTCGTGCGAAAGCACGGGGGACCTCCCTCAAAGTACCGACACTGGCCTGGCTGAAAGATTGGCGAACTTGTAGTGTGTAATTAATCCCGGCTAGTCTTTCCTTTTAGGGTTTGAAGAAAGATTTGATAAAAAGCAGTGGGAGCCATCCTGATTAGATAAAATAATAACCAATCTATTCTTGCAAGAGCGCACGCTGAGTGTTTTCTTCTCTCTCTCTCCAGGTAGCGACCATATCACGCCTTAATCAAGATAATAATACGGATAAATTGACCGAACCCGCTTGTTATACTGAGCTGGGGAACGTTGGTCCCGCTCCAACTTATAATTGTTATAAGACAGAGCAGGAAATTGGGGAATACCAGAATTCCCGTGCCACCCAAACGAAGAGAGTGCATGCTGATGCATCATCTTCGGGTGTGTTCATTATACAGAACTGTTTCTCAGTATCCTCCGCATCTTTGGTATATGATACCGGATCAGGATCCCAGATATGTAATCTGTTACATAGGGCTACAAAAGGGTAGAAAAACTGAGAACGGGTGATAAGTTTCATGAGGCAGAAAACGGGGCAAGTGTTGCATCCAAATCTGTTGGTCACTGTCATCCTGTATTACAAATACATTGATTCTGAACGAATGTTATTAGATACCGAACCTGATATACAAAATCATATCAGTCTCTTTATTAGTAAAGAAATGATAAAATTTTGTATTGTTGGATAATGTTTTGAACATTTCCTATATCAAAAGTTGATCGGTTCAGGCACGTTATCTAAAATCATTGATGTTCTAAATCAAACTACAGTTCTTAGTATACGGAATACACAAAAGAGGAAGAGTTCAGAAATGAACGAATTCTTCTTGAAGTATTGTAGACTAGGTCATATCAATGCGACCCGACTAGCTAGAGTTACATAAAGATGCATATTTAAATTAGTTTGAATTTACATCTTGTGAAACTCGCCAGTCATGTCACAAAGATATGATGACCACAGCTCTGTTTATTGGAAACAGAGAAAGAGTTAGTAAACTCTTGGGATGATACATGTTGATATATGTAGGTCCCCTGTCTACACATGCCAAGACTGGTTCTTTGTACTTCATTACATTCTCTGATGATCTTTCGAGATTCAGACCTATGTTCCTGTTGAAACATGAGTCCGAACCTTTTGAGATATTCATAGAATATAAGCGAGAAGTAGAGAACCAAAATACGGGTATAAGTATTATGTCCTTTGATGAGATCAAGGAGGAGAATACTTGAGCACGGAAATCCTGGTCTATTCTAAAGGAGAATGAGATTCTCTCTCAGCATTACTCCTCCGAATACACCATAGCACGATGGTATATCGGGGCGGAGCAATCACACCCTATTTGATATGGTGTGCTCTATGATGAGTACTACTGAGATACCTATTTCCTTTTGGGGGTTATGCACTTGAGAAGCTGCATACCTGTTGAATTAGGTTCGAATCAAATCAGTTGCCTACCACTCCATATGAGATATGGAAAGGGAAGAGCCCATGTCTTAAGCTAGTTAAGATTTGGGGTTGTCCGGCCTATGTCTAAAAGCAAAATCCGGACAAGCTCGAGGCAAGGTAAGTTATGTACAACTGGAAAGGTTCCAGCTATACAAGCTACAGCAGATGATTTGGTAGAACCAAAGGATTCAGTAGATTCCAACGAACCTCAGCCTCTCCGCCGATCTAGTAGGGTTCCTCACCCACCTGAGAGATACTTCGATTTCTCTATGACAGTGGGAGCGAGGATTGCATCATGAGATGATGACCCAACTAGTTTCGAGCTGGCCATCAGGAGTAAGACTCTGTAAGAATGGCTGGATGCTTAGTGATCTGAGATAGAATCCATGTACACCAACAAAGTATGGACTTTGGTTGCTATATCTGAAGGGTTAAATCCCCATCAGGAGCAAGTATATCTTGAGAAGATTACTTGGTGTAGATGGAAAAGTTGAGACTTTCAAAGCTAGACTTGTTAATGGTTTTCGTCATCGACCAGGCGTGGATAATGATAAAACCTTTTCCAGTACCTATGCTTAAGTCCATCCAGATACTACTTGCCACGGCTACATACCATGACTACGATATCTGGTGGTTGGGTGTCATGACTGCTTTTCTAAATAATGTTTTAGAAGAGTGCGTCTATAAGTACACAGCCAGAGGGCCTCGTAGACAGTGGGAGCAGCGGAAACGTGTGCAAGATGCTTTATAGGATAAAGCAGGCATCGCGGAGTTGGAACATCTGTTTTGATGGATTAGTTAAAGAAGTTGACATCATCAAAATGGTAAATAAAACTTGTATAAACAAAAAGGTAGTAGGGAATATGGTGACGATCCTCGTAGAGTACGTGGATGACATACTCTTGATAGGGAAGGAGTTTCCTATGCTACGCTCGATCAATCTCCGCTTATCACAATGATTCTCCACATAGGATCAAAGTGATATCTACTAAATCCTGGATTTTGGATCTATGAGATAGATCTAAATGGATGTTAGGCTACTCACTAGCTGTAGTGAGTTGGTATCAATCGATCCTGGGGAGAATCACTGGAAAGGTTCCAGGGTGATAAAGACGACTGAATGTCAGTCGCAGGCATTGTTTTTACCCTCAGTAGAGGGACGGTATGTTGGAAGAGTTCCAAGCTAAATACCGTGACATACTAGACGATAAAGGCAGGATACATCGCTACTTAAGATGCTGCCGAAGAGGCTGTTTGGGTGTATATTGGTCCATGAGATGAACTACGTTCCTCCCATTGTGTGACAATGGAGTTGTGGCTTATGCCAAGGAACGCAGGTCCCATCAGTGATCCAGACATATTCTAAGGCAGTATCACTTGATCATGGAGATGGTTGATCTCTAAGGGATCGAGGTTAGGAGAGTAGACTCAGAGGACAACACGGCGGATCCACTCACGAAGGCCTATTCCCAGAGAGAGACTTTTATGGGATGGTTGAGTATGAGATACTACAACCACTGCTATCAGATGGCCCTAGTGCAAGTGGGAGATTGTTAGTTATATGTATGCCCTAGAGGCCATTACTGTACATTGGATGTATATTGTAGTGGATGCTGGGACATATATAGGGAGGACTTTCTTGCTCGACATGATAGTATGCTATCTGGTTGCTCTTTACCTTAACGTATACACTGATTGTCTCTCTGTTACATGTTGGTAAAGCCCTTAGGATGTGTACTTAACTACCTGGACTATGATGCGGATCATACTAGTGGGGATATGGTAGTCTATAAGTACATCCTTCAAGGTCCCTAGTCGTGGGTATGTCGAGACGGGGCATCGATATACCAGAGTAGACTAGCGTATACCTTCTCGACCCATACAGATGGGCGATGGATGATCCCATATCCATTGGTGTTTGACATCAGAGATGATATACGGGTGCTCAGTAGAGACTGGGTACACTGGACGGACTCGCCGAGAACTCCCAGATGGTATTATACCTTACGTCAGATGGCAGTTCTCTGGTGACACTGGTACAGAGTAGTCTGTTGACCCGAGATCGTCATAGAGTCTTGTGTGGTTCCCACTGTGCTTTGATTTCCATCTTACCACGTCCAAGAGGGCATGCAAAACGGTGGTTTTTGGGTACATTCCCAAATCACATGGAGGCAATGAGCGATAGGAGGGGATTCGTCTCTCCCGGTATAGGGAGTTGATATTGCACTGTGTTCGATTGGCTATAACCGGAAATCCCTGGCCAGGGTTGCTGAGATTTACTGGTAAGTGTTACCAGTAGTTTCTCGAACTGTTTTAAACCTCATATCGACACGACTTATCGAGCTATTGGGGTCTGACGTTTACCACCCCTAGGCGAGATATGCGACATATCAGACGATCAGACCGGACTGTACGGTATGTGTTACTGGTTGGATTCACAGGAGGGTGTGAGTGGGCTTGCTCATCGATCTTCTCATCGCTCAATACCCGGGTGGCCGTTACGTTTAGCAGACCGCTTGCGGCTTGTGGGTGTTTGATATGATCATCACCTGCTGCCGGCGTATTGACAAGTCTTTAGAGTCCTACACAGAGGTTTCCTGGCTCAAGCGAAACGAAATAGGAGCGCATATGAGATATTTGCGGGACCGAGAATAATGCGTGTATGTGATACCGTATTCCATTCTTGCGATGAATGTATCGAATGGTTGTATGCGATATAACCTAGTTATCGAATCAAGGATTGATTCGATAAGCCGATACATTGAATATTAGTCGGTCATATGCGATATGACCGGATCGTTAAATCAAGTGTTGATTTAATGATTTAATGTATAATTATATATATGATATATTAATTTACATTAACTAGTATTGGTTCACTTTAAATGGATTTTCTCACTTGGATTGTGCACATTGTATATGTGATATACTTTTGTACACAAGTTTGTATCATGTTTGATGATACATGCTCACTAGGGTTTGTGTAAAGATTAAACCATGGTTGTGTAATGGTTAGGGTTTTCATTTTCTTATTCATTTATTTATTTATTTCATTTATTTTATTTTGGAAAAGAAAATGGGGAAAATGGTGGCTTTCTTTGTTTGTATTTGAAGCTTCATGAAGCTTTGACTAAGTCACCATTTTGTCTCATGCTTAACCCTAACCATTCCACTTAACCCTACTCTATTCTCTAAACTTGACCATGATTACATTATGATAAGTATTCATTTTATTTCCTTTTTGGAAAAATACTCATCATAATATTCATCTTCTTCTTCTTCTTCACTTGAAGAAAGCTTGCTTCAACAATGGCAACTTGAGCAAATGAGTGAGAAATCCAATTCTAAAGTGAACCCACTTCCTATTTCTTCATCCTCTACCTCTTGCCAAGTAGTATAGGGTGTTTCCTTCACAAGTTTTCTTGACTTGGTGAAGTTGGAGCTTGATCTAGTGATGCCTCGACGTAGATCATCTTCGGCATCGTCGTCGATGACCTAGCCCGCTTTTTCTCCGATGAAGCCGACGCTAGAGCCCAAGATTCGATTTGGACAGCGGAGAGGACCTCATCACGGAGCCGTGGAGGTGGAGGACCGGATCTACAAAGGTTGTATTTCCGTACTCTTAGTTAAAGTAGTTAACTAGTTGCTTTGTCGCCTAAACTTCTAGCCAACGATCCGTATTAGGGTTTCTCGGCACCGTAATTTTTGAAATTGGCATGGTTGATGCCTTGTGAGACCTCTTGAGAGTGCCTAGGAACCTTTCAAAGACTTAGCCAATGGACTACAAGTTATTTCTTATATATATTTAACAAGAATTAAATATATACCAGTGCTTGAAAAGAAATCGGGCTTTTAAAAGAATTTGAGATATAAAGATACGAGGATTTTGGGGTCGTTACTCGACCACACCATCCAATGCTCCCGCATCAGTACAAGCCTCTTTGAAAGATCAAAATGGAGATAAACTACGGTACAGTAGTGCACAATAATTTCTTTACAGTCTAGACATATACATTACCAGGTATCATTGCTGCCTAAGGAAAAACAAAATAGTAAATTAATGCAAACTATGACTATTTATTTATTTTACGAAAAATATCAGCCTTGAAATAGTTGTTTTTTTAACAATAGTGCCAAACATACAGGTCTACCAGAAGTCTAGGATCAAGTAATCAATATATAATCTTACTGAAATCGATTGACTAAGAAATGAAACCAATATAAGCCTTGACAATTAATGATCACATGTGAACTATGATTGTTAAGGCATTCTGGCTATAATATTGTTGAAATAGAAAAAGCCTATCATTGGCAAGTACTAATTTCTGAATGACGTAGATACTTAAGATCGTTCATAATGCAATGGTCCTAATAAATTTCCAAATTTAAAATCGCTAAAATGTTGGCTAATTTCCCTTTATATGCCATCTTTGTAATGCTTCATATTCTTATATAAGTATTATGGGTTATCTACAAATCATTCAAGGTCAATTTCAAATTTCTAGATAGTTCATCAAGCTAGTCCTGCTTGAAAATGTATGTGAATGAAATCAGTTAGACAATTCATGTTGGATATGTATGCCCTAGAGCCCATTATTGTATAGTACTAGTATGTATAATACATTTTGGAAGCTTGGGATATATACACGGGTTTACGACAGTCTTGCTCGATATAGTAGTATGCTGCTTAGTTTGTATCTATCTTAATATGTGTATATGTTTCTTTTAACATATCGCTAAAAACATATTGATGGAGGCCTTAGGATCTTTGCTTGACTATCGGTGTTGTGATGGCGATCACAATAGTGGGGGCTGGGTAGTCTATAAGCACATCCTTATTTTGGTCCCTAGTCGTAGGATTATCGAGACAGGGCATCGATACTCCAAAGTAGACTGTTCCATACGCTTCTCGTCCCAGCAGGGGAGATGGTCTGTCCCACAGCTATCGGTACGTCGTACTGGAGATAGTATGCAGGTGCTCGTTAGGTTACGAGTACACTGGACAGGACTCGTCGGGAACAGTTGGTTGGTATTATACCTATCGTCAGTTAACAGTTCCCAGGTGACATGAGTACAGCTTAGTCCGTTGACTTGACACTGTCACTTCGCCTCAAGTGTGTTCCCACTGTTCTTAGATTACTACCCTACCACGGCTCTATTGAGTCGTGCAAACAGATAGTAGTTGGGTGCAGTCCCGAAGCATTTGGAGGCAGTGACGGTTAGACAGGATTTGTCTCACCCGGTATTGGGAGTTGATATTGCGCTGTGTCTAGGAGAGCCATTACACATAGTCATCCCTGGCCAGGGCAAGCGAGAATTACCGGTAGTGTTTCCAGTAGTTTCTCAGGGTGTTCTGGGCTACACTCTGACACGACTTGTACCGCTATTAGGGGACTGACGTTTACCGCCCCCTAGGCCCGCCATGCGATACTCTCAGACGAACAGACCGGACTGTACGGAGATTGTCACATTCAGGCTTAGTAGAAGTTCGGATGGGTTCACCTCATCAGTCTTCTTATCGGTATCTACCTGGGGACCGTTACGTACAGCTAGTACCGCTTGCGGCCTGTGGTTAAACCCACTGCCAGCGTAGTATCGAGCCTTTAGAGTCCTACACAGAGGGTTATTCGTCTTTGGGCAAAACAGAGTAGAGGTCGCATGGTTTTGTAACGGGGTTCGTTCACATCCGCGCACTTGTGCACGTTTGGTGTCCGGGCAGTTATTACTAGTGTGCTTTGGTTTAAACCAGATCCTAGTATTTGTTTTGGGATTGGTTTTGTCTCATTGTATTCGTGTTCCTCAGAACACGGATGCGGGTGTGTATGCACAGTTGACAGAGGCAGAGGATTCTCATTAGGGTTATTGACCGTTGACTTTTTCCAAACCCTAATGAGAATGAGAGATATGATTAATGATATTAATTAAGGATAATTGTGCCATGGTTAGGTTGACCATTTGACTTTTGTTGACCTTTTGACTTTGGTTGACCGGTTGACTATTGTTGACATTTTGACCATCATCATTTTACATGAAAGATGCTTCTTGATTCTTGCACATTTCATTTAATGTGAAATGATAATGGTCATTTCAAAACTAACCATCACATTTTCACTTAATTATTATTATTATTATTTCTCTCATATGAGCATGGTTGTAGATTTCTGCTCTCATTCTCTCTTGCTCTTTCTCTCTCATGTTTTTGAGCTCTCCCTCTTCCTCTCAAAGCTTTAATCTTTCATGTGCTGAAAAACAAAAGATTTTGAAACAAAACCATCAAAACATCTCTCTACTCTTTCCAGGGTTCTTTGTCTAGCAAACCAAGCACTCTAGTTATCTCTTGGTTGAGGTAGGAGCTCAAGGTAGAGGCCCTCGGGTGGATCTATCTTCGGCAAAGAGAAGACGATAAGGAAGAGCCGTCTACGCAACTACAAGGAGCAAGCAAGAAGGAGAACCACAACAAGAAAAGAAGGAGTTCAAGACCTAGGTATAACAATTCTACATAGTAGCAAGAACTTGTAGTTAGTTTGTTAGTTTTTGTTTAGCAAAGATCCTTCATGCATGGTCCATGTTACCTTGTGAAAAATTTTTGATTTTTACCTATTCCGCCTCCCCGAAAGAACCGAGGTGGGTGACGTGGACCTAACAGTGGTATCAGAGCCTAGCTAAACAACAACTAACTGTTAGCAAAGTGTTTAGAACTTCGATCCGGAAAAAATCGCAAAATTCATCTAAAATCATGCACTTTCTGCCGTTTTTTAAAACAGCCCTAAAAATATTTCCACATACCTTAAAAATCAGTGCAGGGTTTTTTAGAAAAAGCCAGGAAAAATGAGCCCATGACTCGGTCAACGCGCCGCGGAAGCACGGCGAAACCGCGCGTTTCGCCGCAGATCCGCGGCCAAGTTGACTCGGCCGCGACTCGGGTTTCCTGCAGTTTGTTCAGTGTTGTGTTTTGGGATTTTTAAGATATTTTGTTTCTGCCCAGATTATCCAGAGAACAATGTTGTGTTTGGGGTAGTTACAAATTGGTATTTTGATCGAAGTTCTACAAACTTTTGCTAAATGGTTATATCTGTAACGTGATATATGCACTGAACGTCGACTAATCGCTATACGTCGATTAGTGGGGGTTGTGCATATCTGTGATCTGTAATGTTATTGGATTGTGTATATGAACTTGTTGGATTGTCGCGGATGAATAGCCGGGGTTTTGTGATATGAGAGTTTCTTTATCTTTCATTTGATGTAATATGTAAATTGATGTAATATTATTTTTATGGCCGCACATCCGGGATGAGGTTGTAGCCGCCATTGTATATTATTTCTTTTACTGTTTTTGCTCCTAGGATTGACCCAAGGTGGGGTGCACAAACTAACGGGTACTTTGAAGTGCCGAGTGGCCTACTCACGTTGTTGAGGGAGGTTGCTTCACTTCGGGTACTTGGCGGGTAGTTTGTCGCACCCGTAGGGGTCTAGGGTGGGGTTTGGCTATTCATCGCGATCGTGTAATCCGTCTTTCGTTGCAAGCTCGAACGAAACGCGGATTCCTAGCATATCCAATGTGTTCATCTGTGATCTGGAATGGCTATCATTGCATCTGATGAATGTATATATCTATATATGATATCTAGTAAGCGTTGCTTATGTTTTGCATCCGCGCTAGTCCAGCCCCCGCTCTGTCGTTAGTTAAGTAACCTAACGGGTGATGACGGGGCCCCGTGGCGAATGCGGATGGTATAAGAATATGTTATATTTTCGTTGTTTTCTGCAATGGTGGGATTAATTGATGGGACGCATTATATTAATACAAAGAAAAACTAACCTAAAAGACGTTGTTGGAACAATTTTCAAAAAGCTGTTATTGCAAGGACGTTCTCTTTTGTTTTGCATAGAGGTATTCGGTTATGAATACCCAGCACCTCATTCGACGAGGCAAGGGCCGAGATCACTTCATCGGGAGTGACCCCTTGGACAGAAGTTTGCGTCAGGGTAATAACTTCATTATAGTCGATTATTCTTGCTTTGCATCGAGGTATTCAGTTTGGAATATCCTGCACCTCATTCGACGAGGAAAGAGCCGAGATCCCTTCGCAGGGAGTGACCTCTTTAGCAAAAGTTTTCGCCACTATATTTTTAAAAAGGGCAATCAGGTTCCTTCAACGATATCAAGTTCATTACGTTAACGGGGTTTTCACCAAAAACCCAGTCGTAGCCCTCCTTCATTTCGGATTGGTATTATTTAGTATTCGTGCTGTGTTTGTTGACCTAGTCAAGACGTAGTGAACGGTAGCTAAGTGATATTTTTCTGTGCATTGCCAATGTGATTGGTTAGGACAGTCGTGCGGCCTTGTTGACCTAGTCAAGGGCACGTACGGGTGGGTTTAATGCAATAAAGATAATGACGGGTATAACTTGACTGGCGGTTTATGGTTTGTTGACCTAGTCAAGGTCATAAACCGTTTGTAACACCCGAGCCCAATAATACTATTTATATTACTAGTTGAGGGTTATATATTGCTCATTCCAATTTTCCTGATTTTCTGGTGTTTATTGCTAAATTTTACCCGGTTAAGTCATTTTGGCACATAACAAATTTTAACTCCGAAAATGAAATTTAAGATGTCCATGTTAGCCTACTCGTCGCCACTAGTCGCGTGGTAGCGTCCGCGTGTCGAGATTCCGTTCCGTTTGGCTAAACGGGCAAGTTTGGACGACTACGCGCGCGTGCAAGTGTCCGACTTGGGGGCATGCATTTTAATCATTAAACACCTATTTTCAAAATTTGGAACCCGCTTAAAATCCTATAATTTGAATTTGGAACATTTGGGCGCAACCCGGGCGCGATTTGGAAATGTTTCATTTCGCGCCAAAAAGGGCCCGTTTCAATTTAATATCTAAAACTAAATTATATACGAATATATATTCGTTATCAGTTCAATCCCTAAAATCTTTACTTTAATATTTCAATTATCCTGCATCAGCCAATCACGAGCTCCCATTGAGCTCGTGGGCCCCGCCTCGTTTTCCCCAGCTCTGTCTCTCTCCTCATTCTCTCTCACTCTCTATCTCACCAAATCTCTCTCTCTCTCTCTCCCTCTATATATTCAAAACATGCAGCAGCCGCCTCCCTCAACCCTCGTCTCCCATCACGAACCCAACAAACCCCAACCCTAGCTTCCCGCGATCTCACTGCCGATCCCCCGCGACCTCGCCGTCGCCGCCAGCAACGCCTCCTCGACCGCCGCACCTTCTTCCTCCTGTTCTCCCGACGATACCCGCGCCTGCACCCAACCCCGACCTCGCCTCCACCCTCGCAGACCTCGCCGTCGACGTCGCCTCTCACCGTCGACGCCTCCCACGACTCCCTCTCACCCTCCTCGTCGAGACCTCGTCAGCACCTCCCTTCCTCTCCTCGCCGGACCACCAACCCGAGCCTTCATCCATTGCCTACCCCGCTGCTCACCGGAGAACGCACCGGCGACCTCACCGTCGTCACCAGGGCCGCCTACTTCTCCCCCTCGACCACCAGAGCCGACCCCCTCTCCTCCAGATCGCCGCAGCACCTTCCCCTGTGCACCCGAGGCCCTTCACCCTTGCTGCAGCCGCTGCCGTTGCTTCGCCGGCGTTCCAGCGCCGTCGAGCTCGCCGGGGTCACCTGGTATACCTCTCTGTAAGTGCCCCCTTTCCTTCCTTTGTGCAAATCATCCCCCTTACTGGTCGTAGTCACTTGTATCCTATCGTATTGCTAACTTCGCTCCCTTTTGTCGTTGCCGGAATCCGACCGTGCCGTCTTGGCGAACCCGACGCTCCAGCGAGGTCCCCTGGTCCGTGTGATCTCGTTGATCTCTGTTGGGACTCGATCCGTGGCCCGTGCTTTCATATCGCGTTTTCTGCCGACTCTGCATCCGTGTTCCAGTTTGCTGACCGTCGAGGCAAGTATCTGAATACTTGCTTGAACATGCTAGCGTGCAAGATCTAATCTTGCCACGCATTTCAATTCAAACTATTTAACACCGTAACTTAATGATGGCATTTGATATCGTATTATTGCTGTTATCTTTATAATGGAATCGTTACAACAGTTCCTCGTAATTAATTAACCCACATCAATCCATGCTTTAACTAAATAAAACGACTGAATCATATCTGCTTAAACTGTTAAATCATTCATGAGACAATTACTATATTTAGTATAATTTCACGTAGTTCCTTAATTTATAATTGCGGATATTGTTTTACCTTGTGGCTATTGCACCCTAAAGATGATTGAACATGTTAATAAGAGAATATAAACATCACTGTGGTTATATGAAATATTGTGGTTAAATACTGTTTCCTGCTGTTGTTCATTATTGATTGTGTACCTGTTGTGAGCACTTACCCGATTGCACGACATATTGGCCTGACCCTGATACACCTGACATATACATACATACCGACTCATCCTGTTGTACCATGACATTACTTGTTTCCTGATCTCGTGCCTAATGCCGACAAACCTAACCGTTCCTGCTGTCGATCCAGACAGACCTACTTTTACTTGACTTTGCGTTGGCATTAGTCCTTGACTACTGAATACCTGACTCGACATACATAGCTTAGGGGTATGGGGAAATCAAAGGTGAAACCGACTTGTAACTCAACAGTTCGATACATTGTTCTGATCAGTCTTACGGGCTTGGCCAGCTCCGGAGTGTTGATGCTGACATCACTCGTCCATCCTACTACCTTTTACTGCTTAGCGGCACGTCTCGGATTCAGCCCCGAGGATCTTGACCGTGGTCCCGGGCACGCACGGGATACTATTGAGTTACATCGACGATTCATCAATTGGTTTCAAAGACTATAGAGTAGAAAACCTGATAGGACAGTTTGGACACCATTGCACATTACCCTGCTTGTTATTCTTGTTACTGCTTTATTCATATTCATACCTGCATTGCTTATTACCATGTTTATGCTATATACTTGATGTCATGACGCGCTGACGTCTGGGTTTTGCATGGCCCAGATTCCATACCTTTGTCGACGACCGAGCAGGAGTACTTCAGCCAGCAGGCTGAACAGTGAGTCCTTAGGATTTAGTTTATTTATTGCTTTTCATTTCCAGATGTGAGCCCGCATTATGGGACGTACTGTTTATTCATTGTATTGGATCATTAGCTTCCGTACTTATTGTTTATTGATTCTTGTTATTATGGATTTGGACATGTATTAGTTTAGTTTATTTTTCTTGTTCTTGATATCCTTACAACCGTAATGTGACTGTGGATGGAAACTTCCTACCCACAGGTAGCATGGTTGGCTATGTCACGTGCCCAATCTTGCGTACTCTGGGAAGCGGGGCGTGACATGGTTTTATGGTATCAGAGACATAGGTTAGTTGGGTTGATTCTTTGTAGTTGGGTATTGTACCCAATACACGAATCAGAATACCCGTGTTTAGGAAACATGTCCAGCCACATTGACCGTTTTACCATTCTTGAATCACATTCTTCCTGATTATATCTTTTACGACGTGCAAACTTACTTTGCATGTCGACTCGGAAACCTGATTTCTTGTTATCCCTAGGACTTGGGCGACTTGGGTGGAGTTAAGTAATTGCGGCTATGATACCGCGGCATAGCTACAATGCAGTACTCTATTTAAGTATCTTGGAGTTCTAGCCTTGATCTATACTCGAAATCTATTATCATGCTAATGTTGGGTACTTTGATTTCCAGGAATATGGCCGGTCAGAATTTGGAGATGGACCCAGGGCGTGCGGTCCTAGCCGCCAGGCAAAGAGTGATAAGGGGATTGCTGGAGAAACTAAAGGAACAAATCAAGCTGGAACCAGCATTTGCACGGGACCCCACGTCCGTACGTAGAAGTATTCTGGTGAACAGGCGCAGCGTAGCACAAATGAAGAAAACAAGTATGGGTGATCGGAAGGGGAGAGTGATCTGTAGATACTGCCATAAACCCGGACATGTGCGAAAGAAGTGTCGTATGAGGCTGGGACTCTGTTTTAGATGTGGAGCGGCAGATCACACCGTTGATGCTTGTCCGTCGAAGCCTCGCACAAAGGATGATACACAGAAGCCTCCGCAGGGACCGTTCCAAGGACAGGAACCGCCTACTCAAGGACCACAGCAGGCTCGAGCGTTCACGTTGACAGCTGAAGAAGCTAAGGCATTGGGAGAAGTGGTTTCAGGTAATTTACTCGTTCATGGTTTTCCCGCTTTGGCATTACTTAATTTCGGAGCATCCCATTGTTTATGTCATCCAAATTTATAACTACACACTCGATCACCTGCACGACCCTGTCTAGTTTCTGGGACATACACACTGGGAATGGGAAAACCATAGCTAGTAAGGAAGGTAGAGATTGTACAGTTGTTGTTTGCGGACGGGAGCTTTTTGCAGATTTCTTGGTGATTGATACGGGCAGTTATGATGTAGTTTTGGGAATGGATTTTCTTGGCACTTTCCACGCACACCTTGATTGTAGGGCAAGGAAAGTAACTTTCCAGATTCCCGGGCACCCTGAGTTTACTTTCATTGGAGGAAGCCGTTCTGTCGGGCCAGTCGAGTTTAGGGCTAGGCCGACGAACAGTGTTCTTGCGGCTATGGTAGTGGATAATAGTGAAGAGCCGGCAGTTGTCCGCGACTTTATGGATGTGTTTGAAGATATTTCGGGCTTACCGCCGAAGCGAGATGTGGAGTTTGCGATTGACCTTACTCCTGGTGCAGCGCCAGTATCAAAATCTTATTATCCGATGGCACCGGTGGAATTGGAAGAAGTTAAGAAACAGGTGGGTGAATTACTCGAGAAGGGATGGATTCGAAGCAGCAACTCACCTTGGGGAGCTCCAGTTCTTTTAGTAAAGAAGAAGGATGGCACGAGAAGGATGTGCATTGATTATCGAGAATTGAACCGGGTGACTGTTAAGAATAAGTACCCGATCCCTCGCATTGGAGAATTCTTTGAGCAGCTTAGTGGCGCGAGGGTATTCTCGAAACTGGATTTGCGATCCGGATATCATTGGGTCCTACAGATGTGGAGACAAGAGAAGTTATTCGCGAAGATGAGTAAGTGTGAATTCTGGCTGGAAGAAGTGAAGTTTCTGGGGCATGTTGTGTCGGGCAATGGAATCGCCGTTGATCCCGAGAAGATTGCAGCAGTTCGAGACTGGCCTATTCCGAAGAATGTTGCGGAGATAAGAAGTTTTCTTGGACTCGCCGGTTACTACAGAAGATTTGTGGAGAACTTCGCTCGTTTAGCTGAGCCGTTAACCAAGCTTACGCATAAGGAGGTACCGTTTGTTTGGACGGATGGATGCGCATTGGCCTTCGAGACGTTGAAGCAGAAGTTGATAACCGCCCCGATCCTGACCGTACCGGATAATTCAGGAGGACTGGTGATTCATAGCGACGCATCTGGAAAGGGATTGGGATGTGTATTAATGCAGAACGGGAAAGTCGTCGCTTACGCATCGAGACAGCTGAAGACTCATGAGAAGAACTATCCGACTCATGACTTAGAGCTTGCAGCCGTGATCTTCGCCCTGAAGATTTGGAGACACTACCTACTGGGCGAGAGAGTCGAAGTCTTTACAGATCACAAGAGTTTGAAATATGTGTTCACTTAGAAGGAGTTGAACATGAGACAACACAGATGGTTGGAGCTGATGGCCGACTATGACCTCGATCTTAAGTACCATCCGGGAAAGGTCAACGTCGTGCCGGATGCGCTGAGCCGGTTATCAGCAATTCAGATATGGACTGCACAGAGAGAGATAATTGAGGATTTTCGGAGATTTGACTTGGAGGTTGTGCTACCGCATGCTACAGGACAGTTGATGCAGATGCAAGTACAATCGTCCTTAGTTGAGAAGATTAAAGCGACACAATCGCAGGATCCTAGACTGCAAAAGTTTCGAGAGCAGGTTGAAGCCGGACTGCGAACCGATTTACTGATCCATGAAGATGGTTCGTTGAGATATGGTAGCCGTGTGTGTGTGCCAAAAGGAGATGTGCGTGAAGAGCTTATGAAGGAGGCACACAGTTCAGCTTACTCTGTACATCCAGGAGGGACGAAGATGTACCGAGATATTCGACAGCTTTTCTGGTGGGAAGGTATGAAACGGGAAATTGCTCGCTTCGTGGCTAAGTGCTTGGTGTGTCAGCAAGTCAAGGCTGAACACCAAAGGGTTGCTGGTTTGTTGCAACCACTTCCGATTCCTCAATGGAAGTGGGAACATATAACCATGGATTTCGTGACGGCTTTACCGCGGAGTCCAAAGGGCAACAATGCAGTATGGGTGATTGTCGATCGGTTGACCAAGGCAGCTCACTTTATTCCTTTTCGGGTTGGTCAATCGACGGAGACGTTGGCAGAGCGGTACATGCAGGAGATTGTCAGATTACATGGAGTACCGGTAAGCATCGTGTCCGATCGGGACACTCGGTTCTTGTCGCACTTTTGGAGGAGTTTACAAGAAAGTTTGGGGACTCGATTGAAGTTTAGCACAGCTTATCATCCTCAGACCGATGGACAATCAGAGAGAACGATCCAGACCCTTGAAGATATGTTGAGGGCTTGCATGTTGGATTTCAAAGGTTCTTGGGAAGATCATCTACACCTGGTGGAGTTTTCATACAACAACAGCTTCCAAGCAACTATTCAGATGGCCCCGTTTGAAGCACTGTATGGTCGTAAGTGCCGTTCACCTGTTTGTTGGGATGATGTTGGTGAACGAAGGTTACTAGGGCCAGATTTGGTGGTACAGACAGTCGAGAAGGTGAATACAATCAGGAAGCATATGAGGGCAGCTCAAGACAGACAGAAGAGTTGGGCCGACACGTCAAGAAGACCTCTAGAGTTCGCCGTGGGTGATTTGGTATTCCTGAAGATATCACCGACTAGAGGGGTGATTCGCTTTGGCAGTCGGGGAAAGCTTAGTCCTCGATTCGTCGGACCCTTCGAAATTTTGGAGCGTGTTGGAGAGGTATCGTACCTGTTGGCGTTACCACAGTCATTAGCAGGAGTTCACGATGTGTTTCATGTGTCTCAACTACGGAGGTATGTTCGTGATGAGACTCATGTCTTGGATCATTCGGAGTTGACTGTTCGGGAGGACCTGACTTTTGAGGAGCGACCAGTCGAAATCAAGGATCGAAGAGAAAAGGTTCTTAAGAACAAGGTTATCCCTCTTGTGCTAGTTTCTTGGGGTAATCGATCGCATGGAGAATCCACTTGGGAGCGAGAAGACGAAATCCGGCAGAAATTCCCTCATCTTTTCCAGTAGTTAGCTATCTTGTATTCTTGGAATTTCGAGGACGAAATTCTTTTTGTAGTTGAGTATGATGTAACACCCGAGCCCAATAATACTATTTATATTACTAGTTGAGGGTTATATATTGCTCATTCCAATTTTCCTGATTTTCTGGTGTTTATTGCTAAATTTTACCCGGTTAAGTCATTTTGGCACATAACAAATTTTAACTCCGAAAATGAAATTTAAGATGTCCATGTTAGCCTACTCGTCGCCACTAGTCGCGTGGTAGCGTCCGCGTGTCGAGATTCCGTTCCGTTTGGCTAAACGGGCAAGTTTGGACGACTACGCGCGCGTGCAAGTGTCCGACTTGGGGGCATGCATTTTAATCATTAAACACCTATTTTCAAAATTTGGAACCCGCTTAAAATCCTATAATTTGAATTTGGAACATTTGGGCGCAACCCGGGCGCGATTTGGAAATGTTTCATTTCGCGCCAAAAAGGACCCGTTTCAATTTAATATCTAAAACTAAATTATATACGAATATATATTCGTTATCAGTTCAATCCCTAAAATCTTTACTTTAATATTTCAATTATCCTGCATCAGCCAATCACGAGCTCCCATTGAGCTCGTGGGCCCCGCCTCGTTTTCCCCAGCTCTGTCTCTCTCCTCATTCTCTCTCTCTCTCTCTCACCAAATCTCTCTCTCTCTCTCTCCCTCTATATATTCAAAACATGCAGCAGCCGCCTCCCTCAACCCTCGTCTCCCATCACGAACCCAACAAACCCCAACCCTAGCTTCCCGCGATCTCACCGCCGATCCCCCGCGACCTCGCCGTCGCCGCCAGCAACGCCTCCTCGACCGCCGCACCTTCTTCCTCCTGTTCTCCCGACGATACCCGCGCCTGCACCCAACCCCGACCTCGCCTCCACCCTCGCAGACCTCGCCGTCGACGTCGCCTCTCACCGTCGACGCCTCCCACGACTCCCTCTCACCCTCCTCGTCGAGACCTCGTCAGCACCTCCCTTCCTCTCCTCGCCGGACCACCAACCCGAGCCTTCATCCATTGCCTACCCCGCTGCTCACCGGAGAATGCACCGGCGACCTCGCCGTCGTCACCAGGGCCGCCTACTTCTCCCCCTCGACCACCAGAGCCGACCCCCTCTCCTCCAGATCGCCGCAGCACCTTCCCCTGTGCACCCGAGGCCCTTCACCCTTGCTGCAGCCGCTGCCGTTGCTTCGCCGGCGTTCCAGCGCCGTCGAGCTCGCCGGGGTCACCTGGTATACCTCTCTGTAAGTGCCCCCTTTCCTTCCTTTGTGCAAATCATCCCCCTTGCTGGTCGTAGTCACTTGTATCCTATCGTATTGCTAACTTCGCTCCCTTTTGTCGTTGCCGGAATCCGACCGTGCCGTCTTGGCGAACCCGACGCTCCAGCGAGGTCCCCTGGTCCGTGTGATCTCGTTGATCTCTGTTGGGACTCGATCCGTGGCCCGTGCTTTCATATCGCGTTTTCTGCCGACTCTGCATCCGTGTTCCAGTTTGCTGACCGTCGAGGCAAGTATCTGAATACTTGCTTGAACATGCTAGCGTGCAAGATCTAATCTTGCCACGCATTTCAATTCAAACTATTTAACACCGTAACTTAATGATGGCATTTGATATCGTATTATTGCTGTTATCTTTATAATGGAATCGTTACAACAGTTCCTCGTAATTAATTAACCCACATCAATCCATGCTTTAACTAAATAAAACGACTGAATCATATCTGCTTAAACTGTTAAATCATTCATGAGACAATTACTATATTTAGTATAATTTCACGTAGTTCCTTAATTTATAATTGCGGATATTGTTTTACCTTGTGGCTATTGCACCCTAAAGATGATTGAACATGTTAATAAGAGAATATAAACATCACTGTGGTTATATGAAATATTGTGGTTAAATACTGTTTCCTGCTGTTGTTCATTATTGATTGTGTACCTGTTGTGAGCACTTACCCGATTGCACGACATATTGGCCTGACCCTGATACACCTGACATATACATACATACCGACTCATCCTGTTGTACCATGACATTACTTGTTTCCTGATCTCGTGCCTAATGCCGACAAACCTAACCGTTCCTGCTGTCGATCCAGACAGACCTACTTTTACTTGACTTTGCGTTGGCATTAGTCCTTGACTACTGAATACCTGACTCGACATACATAGCTTGGGGGTATGGGGAAATCAAAGGTGAAACCGACTTGTAACTCAACAGTTCGATACATTGTTCTGATCAGTCTTACGGGCTTGGCCAGCTCCGGAGTGTTGATGCTGACATCACTCGTCCATCCTACTACCTTTTACTGCTTAGCGGCACGTCTCGGATTCAGCCCCGAGGATCTTGACCGTGGTCCCGGACACGCACGGGATACTATTGAGTTACATCGACGATTCATCAATTGGTTTCAAAGACTATAGAGTAGAAAACCTGATAGGACAGTTTGGACACCATTGCACATTACCCTGCTTGTTATTCTTGTTACTGCTTTATTCATGTTCATACCTGCATTGCTTATTACCATGTTTATGCTATATACTTGATGTCATGACGCGCTGACGTCTGGGTTTTGCATGGCCCAGATTCCATACCTTTGTCGACGACCGAGCAGGAGTACTTCAGCCAGCAGGCTGAACAGTGAGTCCTTAGGATTTAGTTTATTTATTGCTTTTCATTTCCAGATGTGAGCCCGCATTATGGGACGTACTGTTTATTCATTGTATTGGATCATTAGCTTCCGCACTTATTGTTTATTGATTCTTGTTATTATGGATTTGGACATGTATTAGTTTAGTTTATTTTTCTTGTTCTTGATATCCTTACAACCGTAATGTGACTGTGGATGGAAACTTCCTACCCACAGGTAGCATGGTTGGCTATGTCACGTGCCCAATCTTGCGTACTCTGGGAAGCGGGGCGTGACACCGTTAGGGGCAAAAACCACATCGGGAGTTTCTAAAGAAACTAAAACTTGCAGATTTAGCATACCTTCTAGAGTGTGGTGACTAGAGTGGATTCCATCTAGGTCATCGCACAATGATAGTTGGATCCCGATCCCACTGATGAGTTGGATTACTCTCGGGAGATTATTTCACTTAACAATCAATGCTATAAACCAAGTAGGTGTCTAGAACGGTGTTAGCGTGGCTACGCCTCCAGGGAAAAGAGGTTATTTAATTAAGGAACTTCGCGAAAGCGTTGGAAAACCTCCCTCGAAGTACCAACACTAGCCTGGATGAAAGGTTAAGCAAGTATTGTGACGTGCGATTAATCCTGACTAGTTCTTCTTTTAGGGTTTGAAGAAGAATTTGAGGAAACAGTGGGAGCCATCCTGATTAGATAAATTAATAAACCAATCTAATCTTGCAAGAGCGCACGCTGAGTGTTTCTTTTCTCTCTCTCCAGGTAGCAACCATTTCACGCCCTAATCAAGATAATAAAATGTAATGCTTGACCGATCCGAATTCTTATTCGGGGCTGGGGAACGTCGGTTCGGCTCTAACTTATGACAACAGTCATAAGTATGAGCAAGGGAAAGAGGATTGTATGGATTCCAAGGATACCCAGTTAAAGAAGAAGCATAGTTTTGCATCTACTTCAGGTGTTCTTGTAATTGAGAACTACTTTACGGTCAGCCCTACCTCCTCGGTACTTGATACTGGATCAGGATCTCATATCTGCAATTTATTGCAGGGACTGAGAAAAAGTAGAAAAGTTGCACCTGGTGATATGTCGCTCAGGGTAGCGAACGGAGCACAAGTTAATGCTGCAGCCGTCGGTGAATATCACCTAGTGTTGCCAAATGGCAATACTATGATTTTGAACGATTGCTACTATGTACCTTCCATGGTTTGCAATATCATATCAGTTTCTTTACTCAATAAAGATGGATATAACTTTGTTCTTGATAGAAATATCATGAACATTTACCTTCATAAGGTACTGGTTGCAGAAGGTACACTGTGTAATGGTATCTATGTTCTAAATCAGAATACAGTTCTCAATGTACAAAACACACGCAAGAGGAAAAGTTCAGATACGAACGAATCCTACTTGTGGCATTGTAGACTTGGTCATATCGGAGAGAAAAGACTAAGTAAGTTGCATAAAGATGGACTCTTGAATACGTTCGAATTTTCATCTTATGAAACTTGTCAGTCTTGTCTCAAAGGAAAGATGACAAAATCTCCGTTCACCGGACATGGAGAAAGAGCAACAGAGTTCTTGGGACTCATACAAAGTGATGTATGTGGTCCAATGTCTATACATGTAAGGGGTGGGTTCTCGTACTTCATCACATTCACTGACGATCTCTCTAGGTTCGGATATGTGTATCTGATGAAACACAAATCTGAAGCTTTTGAGAAATTCAAGGAATTCAGAAACGAAGTAGAGAACCAGACTGGCAAAAGTATCAAGATCCTCCAGTCTGATAGAGGAGGGGAGTACTTAAGCACGGAATTCCTAGATTACTTAAAAGAGAATGGTATTCTCTCTCAGCTTACTCCCCCTTATACACCACAGCACAACGGTGTATCGGAGCGGAGGAATCGTACCCTACTGGATATGGTTCGCTCCATGATGAGTAGTGCCGAGTTGCCTCTTTCATTTTGGGGACATGCGCTTTTGACAGCGGTATATCTATTGAATGATGTTCCGTCTAAATCAGTGCCTAAGACTCCATTCGAGATATGGAATGGAAAAATGTCATATCTTAAAAGATTTAAGATATGGGGTTGTCCGGCTTATGTTAAAACGCATAAACCAGATAAACTAGAGGCACAGTCAGTTTTATGTAAGTTTGTGGGATATCCAAAGAATGGTTATGGATATATGTTCTACCACACCGAGGAACAGAAGGTGTTTGTTGCTCAGCATGTCGTTTTCTTAGAAACGGAGTTTCTTGCAAAAGAAATTAGTGGGAGCACGGTAGAATTGGAAGAAATTCAGCGACCACAAACCGAAACTGAAGATTTGACAGAACTTCAGGATTCAATAACCCCAGACGAACCTCAGCCACTCCGCAAATCTGGTAGGATTCTCATCCGCCCGAGAGATACTACGGTTTTCTCATAGACGGGGATCGAAAGGATTGCATCTTGGAAGAAGATGACCCTACCAGTTTCAGGCAGGTCATTATTAGTAGGGACTCTGATAAGTGGATGGATGCTATGCAATCCGAAATGGAGTCCATGTACACCAATAAAGTGTGGACCTTGGATATTGCTCCACCTGGGGTAAAACCCGTTGGATGCAAATGGATCTACAAAAGGAAACTTGGTGTAGATGCCCGTGGAAACCTATAAGGCTAGACTCGTTGCAAAAGGTTTTCGTCAAAGACCTGGTGTGGACTATGACGAAACTTTTTCTCCAATGGCTATGCTCAAATTCATTCGGATCCTACTTGCCATTGCTGCCTTCCATGACTATGAAATCTGGCAGATGGACGTAAAGACGGCTTTTCTAAACGGCTGTTTGGAAGAGTGCGTTTACATGGATCAGCCAGAAGGTTTCGTAGACAGTGGGAGCAGCGGGAAGGTGTGCAAGTTGCTTAAATCCATTTATGGATTAAAGCAGGTATCGCGGAACTGGAACATCTGTTTTGATGAGGCAATCAAGGAATTTGATTTCATCAAGAACAAAGATGAACCTTGTGTCTATAAGAAGATTGTATGACGAACTGTCGTGTTCCTAGTCTTGTACGTGGACGACATTCTTTTGATAGGAAATGAGATTCCTATGCTACAATCAGTCAAGCTATTCTTGTCACAACGGTTCTCCATGAAGGACCTGGGTGATGCCCCGTACATTCTGGGGATCAAGATCTACAGAGATAGATCCAAGAGATTACTGGGACTTTCGCAGTCCAGGTACATAGAGACCGTACTAAAGAGATTTAGTATGGAAGATTCCAAGCGCGGTAATATACCCGCATTGCACGGAATCACCCTCTCCAAGAAGATGTCTCCTGAGACTGACGAGGAGAGGGTTCGCATGAGCACTATACCCTACGCTTCGGCGGTAGGATCTATAATGTATGCGATGCTATGTACAAGACTAGATGTAGCTTACGCACTGAGCGTGGTGAGTCGGTATCAGTCAGACCCAGGTGAGAACCACTGGACGGCAGTGAAGAACATTCTCAAGTACCTGAGAAGGACTAAGGAGATGTTCCTGGTTTACGGTAATGAAGACCTCAGGGTCGAGTCCTTTACCGATTCAAGCTTCCAGAGTGACAAAGATGACAGCAATTCTGTCTTGGGTTTTGTGTTTACCCTCAACGGAGGGGCGGTGTGTTGGAGGAGTTCCAAACAGGATACCGTCACATACTCGACGATGGAGGCTGAATACATTGCTGCAAGCGATACCGCAAAAGAGGCGGTCTGGATGAAGAAGTTCATTAGTGAACTTCAGGTGGTTCCGTCCATTGTTGACCCAATACCTTTGTATTGCGATAACAATGGGGCTATAGTTTTAGTGAAGGAACCAAGGTCCCATCAGAAGTCCAGACACATCTTGAGGCGGTATCACCTGATCAGGGAGATCATTGATCGCCAGGAGATCGAAGTATGGAGAGTGGACACAAAAGACAACACGGCGGATCCATTCACAAAGGCCCTCCCTCAAACACAGTTCGAGCAACTTTTTAAGCTATTGGGTATGCGGTACGCCAGCAGCTGGCCATAGAGCAAACATTGGGTATGCGGTACACCAATTACTGGCCTTTAATGCAAGTGGGAGATTGTTGGATATGTATGTCCTAGAGCCCATTATTGTATAGTACTAGTATGTATAATACATTTTGGAAGCTTGGGATATATACACGGGTTTACGACAGTCTTGCTCGATATAGTAGTATGCTACTTGGTTTGTATCTATCTTAATATGTGTATATGTTTCTTTTAACATATCGCTAAAAACATATTGATGGAGCCTTTAGGATCTTTGCTTGACTACCGGCGTTGTGATGGCGATCACACTAGTGGGGGCTGGGTAGTCTATAAGTACATCCTTATTTTGGTCCCTAGTCGTAGGAATATCGAGACAGTGCATCGATACTCCAGAGTAGACTGGTGCATATGCTTCTCAGGGGAGATGGTATGTCCCACAGCCATCAGTACGTCGTACTGGAGATAGTATGCAGGTACTCGTTAGGTTACGAGTACACTGGACAGGACTCGTCGGGAACTGTTGGTTGGTATTATACCTATCGTCAGTTAACAGTTCCCAGGTGACATGAGTACAGCTTAGTCCGTTGACTTGACACTGTCACTTCGCCTCAAGTGTGTTCCCACTGTTCTTAGATTACTACCCTACCACGGCTCTATTGAGTCATGCAAACAGGTAGTAGTTGGGTGTAGTCTCGAAGCACTTGGAGGCAGTGACGGTTAGACAGGATTCGTCTCTCCCGGTATTGGGAGTTGATATCGTGCTGTGTCTAGGAGAGCCATTACACATAGTCGTCCCTGGCCAGAGCAAGCGAGAATTACCGGTAGTGTTTCCAGAAGTTTCTCAGGGTGTTCTGGGCTACACTCCACACGACTTGTACCGCTATTAGGGGACTGACATTTACCTCCCCCCTAGGCCCGCCATGTGATACTCTCAGACGAACAGACCGGACTATACGAAAATTGTCACATTCAGGCTCAGTAGGAGTTCGGATGGGTTCACCTCATCAGTCTTCTTATCGGCATCTACCTGGGGACCGTTACGTACAGCTAGTACCGCTTGCGACCTGTGGTTAAACCCACTGCCAGCGTAGTGTCGAGCCTTTAGAGTCCCACACAGAGGGTTATTCTCCTTTGGGCAAAACAGAATAGAGGTCGCATGGTTTTGCGACGGGGTTCGTTCACATCCACGCACTTGTGCACGTTTTGTGTCCGGGCAGTTATTACTAGTGGGCTTTGATTTAAGCCAGATCCTAGTATTTGTTTTGGGATTGGTTTTGTCTCATTGTATTCGTGTTCCTCGGAACACGGACGCGAGTGTGTATGCACAGTTGACAGAGGCAGAGGATTCTCATTAGAGTTATTGACCGTTGACATTTTCCAAACCCTAATGAGAATGAGAGATATGATTAATGATATTAATTAAGGATAATTATGCCATGGTTAGGTTGACCATTTGACTTTTGTTGACCTTTTGACTTTGGTTGACATTTTGACCATCATCATTTCACATGAAAGATGCTTCTTGATTCTTGCACATTTCATTTACTGTGAAATGATAATGGTTATTTCAAAACTAACCATCACATTTTCACTTAATTATTATTATTATTATTATTATTATTTCTCTCATATGAGCATGGTTGTAGATTTCTACTCTCATTCTCTCTTGCTCTTTCTCTCTCATGTTTTTGAGTTCTCCCTCTTCCTCTCAAAGCTTTAATCTTTCGTGTATTGAAAAACAAAAGCTTTTGAGACAAAACCATCAAAACATCTCTCTACTCTTTCTAGGGTTCTTTGTCTAGCAAACCAAGCACTCTAGTTACCTCTTGGTTGAGGTAGGAGCTCAAGGTAGAGGCCCTCGGGTGGATCTATTTTCGGCAAAGAGAAGACGACGAGGAGGAGCCGTCTACGCAACTACAAGGATCAAGCAAGAAGGAGAACCACAACAAGAAGAGAAGGAGTTCAAGACCTACGTATAACCATTCTACATAGTGGCAAGAACTTGTAGTTAGTTTGTTAGTTTTTGTTTAGCAAAAATCCTTCATGCATGGTCCATGTTACCTTGTGAGAAAATTTTGATTTTTACCTATTCCGCCTCCCCGAAAGAACCGGGGTGGGTGACATGGACCTAACAATTCAATCCGATAATTTCTAGTAGGTCTTAAATGAATGCTTTAATACAACATGAAAAACCAAAAACCAAATACGGAGTCATAATGTTAGATGATGAAATAACCTATATGATTTCAACTTATCAAGAAAGCCTACAAAGTGAAAGATGTAGCAATTAAGAGATGCCACAAAGTAGTAAATCAATGCATGCAACTTCTTAAAAGTTACAGGCAAGTTATACAACTGTTTAGAAGTTATATGCAACTTATTAGAAATTACAGGCAACTGCTTAGTAGTTACATGCAACTTATTAGAAATTACATAGAAGTTATTAGAAGTTACAAACAACTGCTTAGAAATTACAGACAATTTATTAGAAGTTACATGCAGTTTATTGGAAGTTACAGGCAACTTATTAGAAATTACAGGCAACCGCCTTAGAAGTTACATACAGCTTATTAGAAGTTACAGGCAACTGCTTAAAAGTTACAGCCAAATACTAATTATATTTACATATGCAGGAAACACACTCTTCCAGAATGTCATTCTCTTGCTCTCTATAGCAAAAACGGCGGCGAGTTTCAAACAATATCAAAACACATGATAAGCATTTATCTAATCTATAGAAAGACAGAGCAAATTGGTATTGTACAAATAAGAAGTAAAGTAAAACTTCAACAAATTGAAGCTGATGCATAAAGAAACAAAAACCTTATCTTTCGAGGGTCGTTCCTTCCCTTTCCGAGAGTTGGCTCGATCGAGAAGCTTGCTAACAGCCTCCTTTGAGATTTTCGCAAGCGAACCTATCACAAAAATCAAAAACCCATTTAATAGTTAAAACGAATCGAAACCCAGAAAGATTAAGCGAAGATGATTCAAACATCTTAAGCTTTTACCTTCATCATCATAGGAGTTTGCGGCAGAATTTGAACTGGTGACCAAATCGCTTGCAGTTAATGAAATGAAAAGGGTTAGAAGGGTTAGAAAGAGAGGGTTAGAAAGAAATGAGATGGGTATTGAGAGCTGGGTACTTGATGGGTCTTCTTCTTTCTTTTGCTTGGATTGGTTTCTGGTGGCTGTGGGAGTCGTCGACGACGATGGCGGGTATGGAGAAAGAGGTTGCGAGAGTAAGAAAGAGAAAGGCGGAGAAGTTAATTGATTGAGAAGAAGAATAATTTGGTAACTTCATCTAATTGAGAATACTAAATCTATTTCAAATATTTATGAACAGTAGGCCCCTCTCAACCATTTTGAAAATGTTAAGAGACTTTTTAACAAGTGTTTTCTGGGCCGCCGGGGGCTTTTCAACAAGTTACCCAAAAGACAATCAATTAGAACTCCCAAAAAGTTTCAGCAAAAAGATAGAGATGATTAACTTTCGTGCCATATTCACAGAGCAGTCGGCCCACCATAATGACAAAAGGTCCCCACTCCTACTTATGAATCATCATGCTTCACCTACCAACCACTTTCTTCCAAATTTCATCACAGGCATGCATCATCAACCAGATCCATTCCATTCTATCTCAAGCATCACATTCTAACAACAATGGCCACATCCAACTCCATCAACAAGAACAACAGAAGCCCATCTCCAAGTACTTTTCACCTGTTCCCCCTAATCTCTTTCTTTTCAATCACTATATATCTAATATAACACAATGCTTATGCTTTGTCTAAATGCAGGGAAGAAGAGCACACAGCTTGTTGCCGTCTTTCTGGCGATTCTTATTGGTGTTGGGAGCTGGTTTTACGTGGCGGTCCAGCCGGAGCCGCCGAGAATCTGCGGTTCGGAGGGGGGGCCGCCCGTGACGGCGCAGAGGATCCGGTTGAGGGATGGGCGGTGGCTGGCCTACTCGGAGAGTGGTGTGGGAAAAGATGTGGCCAGGTTCAAGATTGTGTTTTGTCATGGATTTGGGAGTTCTAGGCTTGACGGCATTCGTCCCTCGCCTGTAAGTTTTCCCTTCCTGGATCCGTGAATGAGTTCAACTTTACCTACCGGTCCCTTGTCCCCTACCAGCATCCTAGCAGGGGGCCCTTCATTTACACATGACAACTTGAGTTTGTGAATAATTAGATTCTATATGTTTCCGTTGCTAAGTTATCTCGAGATTGATCTTCACCTTCAACTTACATGTCGTCACATGACATCCTACTATCGGATCAAATGTTTTGTTCTAAGTGATTTTGGGACCACAGTACCTTATGTTTCATGTGCTAATAAACCAGTTAAAAAGAGACAATTGCTAGATGAGTAGGAATATATGAAGGGTAATATTCAATCATCATTTAACTAATATAAAGTTTGCGTAGGAAGGCGGCTTTTGCCAAAACACTATTTTTAGTAAGTGTTTCCCAAAATGTCCTTATAGATTTGAATGTAATAATAAGTGTATTTTTGGAAAACCAAATTATTGATGAGACATATTATCCCACTTTTTTTTTGTCCAAAAAGAAAACAACAAATCAAAGAAAAATTATTATAATTACATCTTACTTGAAAATCCCTGGACACAGGAATTAGTCGAAGAATTGCGCGTATACATGGTAGGCTACGACCGTGCTGGCTACGGAGAAAGCGATCCAAACCCAAACCGGTCCCCAAAGAGCGAAGCATTAGATATACATGAGCTCGCCGACGCATTAAATCTGGGTTCAAGTTTCTTCTTAATCGGATTTTCGTTAGGAGGCCACGCCGTATGGGGATCCATCAAGTACATCCCTGGAAGGTCAAATAATGAAAACTTTTACTTGCAAAAATTCTTTACAGAAGTCATCTTTCTTCTATAACTTCCTGTTGGCTTATTTCCAGGAAACTCCCTTAATTTTATCTGATAATTAGCGATTTTTAACAAACCTTACCCTTTAACGTTTCCGATAATTTTGCAGTTCTGGAAGAACAGAACTATTAATTGTGATCTGTCAGTGAAACAATGACCGAAAAATGCTATATGTTCAGGGGTATTTTGGGTATGATTAAGCTTTCAAACAAGTTTGGGGATGTTAACGGAAATAATAACATCGTTATGACATGTGGTTTTGTATTATCCGGGTAAAAGTGAAGGGGTTTTTCTTAATTTAGCCTTTCTATTTTCTTAATCAATAATAGGAATGCAATGCAGGTTGGCTGGGGTTGCGCTTTTGGCGCCAGTTGTGAACTATCGGTGGCCTGGGTTCCCGAAGAATCTAACAGAGGAGGAATATATGAAGCAGCAATTAGGTGATCAATGGGCTTTGAGAGTTGCATACTATGCGCCGTGGTTGCTCAATTGGTGGATGAAGCAATCTTGGCTTCCTACTTCGACGGTGGTTGGAGGCACGGTGCATTTACCGAACCGATTCGATGCTTCCGTTCGGGATCAAGCCATATCTAGTGGGATGGCGCAAAAGGTTTTCCGCCATTCTTTCTGTTGTTTACACTAGAAAGAAATTTTCTTGGTTCGAGTACTTAGTATTATATATTTGCTAAATTCCAGTAAATCTTAACTACAGTCAAATATCCAGATAAGTTTTTCGTTTTAAAAACATTCTCCTTGCCTTCAATTCTAACAATTTGTACTGTTTTTCTCCAACTTTTTATTCCTAAATATCATGGATCATGTGTCATTTTTCACTGGCAGAATATTAATCACATTCATAGAGGGGTGTTTTGTGGGAAAAAAAATGCAGAAAAGATATGTAAAACACAGTCTCTATGGAAGTCGTCGGTAAGCTACAATTTCAAATTTTGAACGTGGTTTACTGCAATTAATCCGTACTTCACATATCGTTTAGGGTCTGTTGAAGTAATGGGTAAACTGGGAAAAAAAGAAGGAAAAAAATTTTTGGGCAAAAGAGGGCGGTATGCGGTTATAAAGTCAAAATTGATGATGGTTTTCTATAATTTAGCCTTCTATATATAAATATATCTACTTAACAAATTTGTGCATTAGCAGAGAAGGGAACTGGCGACACAGCAAGGGATTCAAGAGTCGTACTTCCGGGACATGACAGTGATGTTCGGAAAATGGGTGTTTGATCCAATGGAACTACCGGCTCCATCGTTTCCGGTTCACCTATGGCAAGGCGACGAAGATGGGCTTGTGCCGGTCGCTCTGCAGAGATACATCTGCAGCCGTCTCAAATGGATCGAATACCATGAGCTCTCCATGACAGGACATTACCTTTCGGCTATTCCTAGGTTTGGTGATATTGTTCTTAAAACTTTGTTGGCTCCGTCTTCGACTTGAGACTTTAGCGAACAATTTGGAAATTATGCAACCATTTTTCCAGTGAAATTGTTGCCGGCATTTAACGACAGATTGGTTGGCAGTTTAGCATAAGCAGGAGCACTTGAAACAGTTCGAACATGTTTTTGTACTTTATTAAATGAAATTTGTTGGTAACATGGGATTCTATGAAAAATTAGGATGAGTTCCAACTTCAAAGTTCTTGCATCTAAATCTAATTTTGATATCAAAATTGTTATAATTGTTCTTCTTCTTCTTCTTCTAACTATCAAAATGCTCATAGAGGAAGTTATATTTTCAAATTTCAAATTTTTTTCTTTTTGCAAACATCTCTAAATATTAAATAGTCCCATGTGTTTTCTAGGTACCAGGTGGGCTCCCATCTCTGTTTTCAACCTTCAGGAACCAAGTAATCTCCTTGCAAGATACATATGTACTACTTTCCTTCATGTGGGAAAGAGCTACCCTTAAATCAAACATAAAAGAGTTTTGGCCTTTTAGCTAAAGCATCGGGTCATATTTCGCTAATTACTAAAAAGCCCTCACGTATTTCATATTTACATAAAAGACCCTTCATACATTAAAGTCGCACTAGAAAAAACTCTTACTAGTTTTCTATCAAAAGTTAGTGCCTCGTTAGGAAGATGTTACTGAAGCTTATGTTTGAGCCGCTCTTTTACCTTCTAAGTGTTTAGATAGGTCTTTTTCGTATAAAAGGAACCCACAACCTCGCTTAGTTGAATATTGGGATTTAACGCAACTAAATAATAGCTCCCCTTTCGAATGAGATTGCTCACGAACTCGAAACTCGTAATTGAAAGGACAACGACATTCGACAAACTCGTTAGTAGAGAAGGTTGAGAAAGACAAGCCGGTTTTCATAATTAATTTGAAAGATTTTTTTATCAAAACCCTAATTCTAAAGCCAATTTAGGGTAAAATTAGGAATTTTAGAACTACGGCTGTCACGCCCCGCTTTCAAAAATACCTAAACACGGCACGCGACAGAACCAACCATGCTACCTATGGTTAGGAATTATCCCTCCATACTCATATTACGGCTGTCAATCGAATATCAAGAACAATAAAATAAAATCTAGCTAACACATATCCATCTGCCGCAATAAATAAAATCAAGAAATGCATATAGCGAAAACAAATCAACATCCAATGAACAATAGTATCTGAATCACGTCCCAATATGGGCTCACATCAATAAAAATAAAACTGCTGGAATAAATAAACTAATAGTCTCTAAACTAAATAGCTAGCTCCTCATTGCTCGGCTTGATTACTAAAGTACTCATGATCTGCCTGCGATAAAGTCAGAGGAACTGGGCCATGCAAAACCCAGACGTCAGTGCGTCAAAATATCAAAATAATAATAATAACCAGGATATGATGCTATTATTAACCATGAATATAAATGATAAACACAGGTATAAATAGTGAGCAATATGTATGTGATGTGTATCCTAAAGTCTGTGCTTTTAGATTATCTATTCTAGAAGTCTTTGAAATCAATCGATGTAATTATCATCGTAACTCAACAACATATATCCCGTTCAAACCCTCACGAGACCACGGCACAATATATCCAGTTCATTCTTCACGGGACCACGGTACAATAAACAATGATTATTCCGTTTAACGCCTGAAATCACGACAAACAATAATAATATCCGCTTGAGTTACGTTTCAGTTACATTCTTTATTTCCCCTTTTCCCCCAAGTTTTGTGTTCAAGTCAGGTATTGATGATATGAATCTAATGCCAATACAATAAAATCACAATATCAGGTCAGGTATTGATGATGTGTTCAAGTAGGTATAGGTCTTGTCTATGTAGACCAAAAGTCACGTTCGTCAGGACAACAGGTCAGGATTGTTGACATTAACAATAAAATCCAAGTAACAAATCTGGTAGTGTGTCATGAACACGCATGTAATGTATATAATAGATACCAATGTAAAACTGTAATCAATATCGAAACACGGTAAACACAACTAATACCAGGATGCATATGTATCTATCTCTAATAAATGTTATACATCCATTACCATATATATTGCAATCTAGATAATATATTGAACTAATATTGTAGTACGATAATTGTCACGCCTCGCTTCCCGGTATACGGCGAAGGGGACGCGACTGGTCCGCTACGTATTTAGTGTGAAGTAAATACGCTAAGCGTATCTAAGCAATATAAAAGTAATCACAAGAGACAAGAGATATAAAAATAACAGCAACTTTATTTATTAACATTCTTTTGTACAATGCATGAAAAGGAAATACAACTGAAGTAAAAAAGATGCCTAAATAATGGCATAACAAGAAATTAAAGGTACTGAATTACAATATCTAGAGCTCGGGGTCTTCGAGGAACTGATTCAAGTCTTCACTGGTGGGCTCAATCTCTGCTGTGTCCAGATCACCTGACGACATCCAAACAAGAAAGAAATAGAATGTCGTCAGCGAACAGGTCGCTCGGTAAGTCCCAAAGTTAAGGGAGAAATAGAAAAGGGAGAAATAGAAAAGACAGAATAAGAATGTATCTTTTAAAGTTGTATAATATTGTAGAATATTGTGTTAACGCTGTTGCTTGTAACTTGGTACAGAAGAATACCAGTGTATACGAGAGGGGTCTCTATATGCTAGAGACCAGGGCAAACTGAAAGTACAAGGAACTGTTATACCACGGTACAACAGCAACAGGATTCATGTTAGGTGTCTTAATCTTACTGTCTCGTGCCACTTTTAACACCTTCCGTACCAATCTACCCCTTAAACCCCGTAGTATTTTGATTGTATTGTTATATTGTATTGTATAAGTTGTATAGCTGGATGACTGACCGAAACCATGATATCAGTAACAGATGTAATGAATGTAAACTGGAATCATGTAAATGGAAAGTATATCCATGGTTTGGTTCAGTCAAGTTGAATAGATTGATAACTGGATTCATGAATTCGTGTGTTTATGTTGAATTGTAATATTGTAGATTTATATGGTACTTGAATTATATTCAAGTCGGATTATGATTAGACTCAAACCCGAGTCAGACAGTAGAGATGTAAATCGAAGTCCTATATTTACTAGGGTCCTTAGGGTAATTTATAAAACTTGAGGGGGTTTTATGTAAAAATACTTTTGTATAGTTTTCAAGATGCACCCCAAGTATTTATTATTCGTCTTTAGAGTTGTAATGAATATGGATTTTATATTGTGATATTTCTAGTGAAAATATCCTAATTTCATAAATAAAGGTATTTATTTGTAGTATTGATTTATGTGGAATTTATGGTATTTTAGTGTAAAATTTGTTCTTGTGATTTTTAGAAAAAGATGGAATATTTATATCATAACAAAATAGATATTTTAATAATAAATATACATATATTTATACAAAATTAATTTTAATAAATATTTTATATTCTAAAAATCTCATTTTCTTAAAATGTCGTATTTTAAATCTTTTGAGATCGAATGCTCCTTGCGGAGGTCTGAATCTCGCACTACTAAGCCCGAAGATGTGCGATAAACCGCACCATCCCGAACGGGTTCCCCAAAATGGGTTGTAGCGGCGCTTTGCAAAGATTTTATAAATACTAATCCTTTAGAAGACGGTTTTATTAAGTAAATGGTATTTATTTGTAAAGATGTCGATTTTCCGTATTCTATGTCAAGTTGTGAGATACCTCAAATCGCTTCTTCACCGCCAATTGTGGCCAGGTAAGTACAGGTGAAGAAAGGAGGGATCCGCTCATGAATCACCGTGAGACGGGCCTTTTAAAATTACCATTCTCACTTGTCTAGCCTAGACACCACAAAGTCAGGTTTAGATAAACGACCGATGTCCGCAACCTTACTATGTCCTAATGAAGGCGACGGTCCCTAATTGACCGAGTCTAGATATTTTTTATTAGTTCCAAAAGTTATTTATTTATAAAGATGTATCAAAAATTGGTTTTTATTAAGTAAAGCGTATTTAAATGAAATTGTTTTATTTTCCGTATTCTAAGTTCTCAAGGTAGCGTGTTATGTTTGCATATGAGTGTGTGAGGAGGTAGGTCATTACCTCGTGATCTACTTTAAGGTATAGCAATTTAAATGGGGTTAAAGGCGTATTGAAACCATATGGTATTTAAGTGAAAATACGGTAAAATGGAAATAGCTATCTGTAACAACCGAGTTCAGTTATACCAATTTTTGTTCCGTATTTACTATCTGTGGTATTTTATTGATTTATCTTGTTTGGGTACGAATGGTAGTTTACTTTTACATTGCATTCGACCCGACCCGCTTGCTTGAACTGGTTGATTTATATTTATAGACTACCCTGGCTGGTTAAATAGACACGTGCATCTCATGGATACTGCATATTAACATTTCACCTAGCATCGTGTATTTTACATATAACATTTTTAGATCACGTAAAATAAATTAAAATTGCATTTCATAGCCTGCATGATATCCCTAACCCCGTGGTAGCATCCGCGCATCGTGTTCTCGTCCCGTTCAGTGAAACGGATGTGTTTGGATAGTTACGCGCACGCACGTGCATCCGTTCTTGGGGGTATATTTTTTAGTTACTTAAGCATTCATTTTAAAATTAGGAAGTCGCATGTATTTTTCATATTTTAAAACTGGATTTTTAGACCCGATCCGGGCGTGTTTTGGACTAAGTTTGTATTTTCCAAAAATATCAAATTTTATTAGTATTTTAAATATTCTTAACAGTTTAAAAATTTTACAGCTTACAAATCTTTTTTTATTTAAAAATCTTTTTTTTCTTAACAACCTTATATCTCTCCCTCTCTCTCTGCGCCCTGGCCCACACCCGCTCTCTCTTCTCTCTTTCTCTTTCTCTCTCTCTCTCTCTCGCCTTTCTCTCTCCTCTCGCTTTCCCCTCTCTCCTCTCTCGCGGTAAGCGAGATCCCATCACCGCCTCCCCTCCTTAACGTCACCGCCCTATTCTTTTTCTTCTTCTTCTTCTATTTTTCACTCAGCGTCCACGAAACCCACACCAAAAGAAACCCTAAACCTAAAACTCTGCCGCCTCCTCTCATTTTTCCTCGATCCCATCACCTCATCGACCATTCCCGCACCCTCGTCACCTTCATCTTCTCTTCTTCCTCCTCTCTCTCCTCTTTCCCGAGCAATCAAGAACCCAAGCACACCCATCAGCCGCATCCTATGTCGCCAGCAACACCATCACCGACCCTCGTCGACACCTTCAACCCAAACCCGAGCATCTTGGACGTTGACCCTAGCACCCTAGCCATCGACCTATTTGTCGTCGTTGCAACTTGAACCCAACCGAGCTCATCCCTCACCTTTGCCGAACCCATCATCTTGCCGCAACCCAGAAGCCGCAGCCACCACAGCTATCTCCTTCCTCTCATCGCCAAAACCTTCAAACCCACAACCCATCTTCATCGTCGACAGCAACCATCAACCCCGAAACCATCTCACCTGAGAAAACCCAGATCTACACGCAAGCGATGAATCAGCAGAAGCTCTCGTTTCAGGCTGGCGAGCGCCACGCCTTGGTTCGATCCCTTCCCCTCTCTTTTCTTTATTCTTTTCTTCGATCGGATGATGATCAATTGCTTGCTTTCTTGCTTGCTTGAGAAATAACAGCAGAAAAGGAACACATTCACAAAAGGTTATGATGATTATTGGAAATAACTTGTATGCTATGTGCAATGTGATAGTACATACATTAATCTTTCTCCCATGTCTTTGAACTGGAGTTTTTGCAACTTTAGGTTCTTGCTTTACTGCTGTATAAAATACATGATAACGCATGTGCAATGATCTTAATGGCCTGTCGGTCCCATTGGCTTACTTATTTTTTGATTGATTATTGTCTTCAAAGCGGGACTTCAGCAGCCCTGTCTCTTTATCTCTGGTTTCGTTTGTGCTGGCTTATACTCAAAATATTTCATTCGAGTCGTCATCATTACCACTTTGCATCTCGCACAGAACCCATCAAACCCTAGCTTGCAACCCTTGCCCGAGCCTTGAACCCCGCAGTCTCATCACAAGTGCTTCTTCTTCTTTTTCTTTATTTCTTGGATCTGTATTTTCATAGATCGCCGGAGCCGTGACCGTCGCTGCCATTCCAAACGATTCAGTGGACGTCCCCTACCTGCGTGGTCACATTCGTGCATTGCCTGGTCCTGTTCCGTACGCGCGAGCGTGCATCGAGACTTTTACCGACTTTGGACATTACCGTGTGTATCCGTATCGTGATCCATCGAGGCAAGTTAATCTTGCTACATGCTATCTAAATTATTTTATACCTATTTAAATATAGATTATACCTGTAGCGTAAATCTTATACCACATGTTTCATTTTATCATGTTTCGATGTTCCATTTGCATTCGCTTATATCATTTTAGATCTAGATCATGAAAATAATCTTGTTACACGGTAGATTACATTACAAGGTACCTATACCAATATTTATATCACATACTACTTAGTTGTATAACCCACCTTACCATTTGATAGTTCGTTATAATGTATCAGATACCATTTTACACCCATCTCTTTAGAATATAGTTAATTGCATCCATATGTTGTAATCTGTACCTATTTGCATACCACATCACAATGTTCCATTTTATTGTTGCATTGGTACCCCATACTTGTTTTGTATACCCATACTTATTAGGGTTTGATTACGAGCACCCTCGTGAAATTTGTGCACCTCTGACATGACTTGATATACCATTACTTGACAACGACGTGATACCGTGTACTTCTTAACATGACATGATACTTATATACTACCTGACTTGACCTGATGTACCATGGCTTTACCTGTTACCTGATCTTGTTACTAATGCCAACAAACCTGACCTGTTGTCCCTACGGACATTTCCTGTTGTCTATCCAGACAAACTTTTACCTGCTTGATCCTGTGTTGGCATTAGCTCCAGAATTATTAATACCCGACTTAACATATAACTTGGGGGTATGGGGAAATCAATGATGAAACCCGACTTGTAACTCGACAGTTCGATACCTTTTCTGATCAGTCTTACGGTCTAGGCCAGCCCCGGGGGGATGCTGCTGACATCACTCGTCATTACCTACCACCCTTTACTGCCTTGCGGCACATCTCGGATTCAGCCCGAGAGTCATAGACCGTGATCCCGGGCACGCACGGGATACTATTGAGTTACATCGATGATTCATCAAATTGATTTCAAAGACTTAAGAGTAGTTAACACAGTCGACCAGTTTAGATTACTCACTGCACACTACCCGTCACTGTCCTTATTTATATTGTTGTTTTACCTGTTTTACCGTTCATGATCATCCTTGCATGCTTGCTACCCCTGTTTATATTATTGCTTGATGTTATGACGCACTGATGTCTGAGTTTTTCATGGCCCAGATCCTCTACCTTTGTCGCAGGTTGATCAGGAGTACTGCTGCTGTTAGACCGAGCAGTGAGGATCGTGTTGGTGTCCAGTTTTACTTTCCAGGTGGTTACTTATTGGATCTTTTGCTTCCGCATATTATGTTATTTCTTGACTCATTTATTCTGGCTCATGGACATGTACTAGATAGTTTAGTTTACTTCCTGTTCTTGATATCTCTACAGCCGTAATGTGACTGTGGAGGGATTTTTCCTATCCACAGGTAGCATGGTTGGCTATGTCACGTGCCTATCTTAGCGTACTCTGAGAAGCGGGGCGTGATATGGTTCATTTTATGAATTTAACTTTAATCAATTTAGTTGTTTAGTGTTTAATAGTCAACATGATAGTGTTTAAACATAATTGAAATAATGAGAAGTGAAGTTTATAAGAAAACCGAATCGGAAATTGGATTTGTGCCGATTCCGTCGGGTTTGTAAATTCATATTTTTTTTTAGAAAAGAAAAGAGAAGCTAGAAAGGGACTTACGGGTTTGGACAAACACGAGAGTGATAAGGAAGAAGAGGGTTCACCGGTGCGTCGATTCGTCGCCGAGAATTCCTAGCACGATCACCGGAAGTTCGCCGTCGATTTCGTCGGGGCTTCGCCTTTCGCTCGTTTTCAAAGTACACAAGGTTTTCTTGAGATTTTGAGAGAGTGGGCTCAGAATTTTGGGATGATAGGGTAGCGGGTAGGGGTGTATTTATAGGGTTAGGCTAGGGTTAGGGTAGGTGTAGGGTTTTTAATTAAAATATGTAAAAAAAAATAGGAAAAATGTATTAAAAATGGATTGAATGAGAGTTATTGTGCTCTCTGGAAACGATCTGAGAAATTAAAGTGTGCAAGGGGGTATGGAAGACCAAAGGGCTCATTTCCTCTGTTGATGACTCGGCCGTCCGGCCGAGTCCGGCCGGCGGCGCCGGCCCGAGTCGGCCGATCTGCCGTCCGACTCGGCCGACTCAGGCGCTTGGGAGGTAGGGGGTCGCCGGGGTAGCTACTGGAACATTTAACTTTTCATGGGTAGTGGGGGTTTTGTGAGAAAACACGTGTTGACTGTTGGTATTCCAGAAATTTTAAAACAAAATAATATTAAAAATAATATGGGGTATGGGATTTGAACTCTGGTGGCTTGGTTCAGCAGTGCAAGGTATTACTAATGAGCTACAAGCTCTTGCTTGTAATTATGGTGTGAAATAAATACTTAAAGAGATATCAGCAACATTAAATACTCCAAGTGTACTTTGAATTTAAATCAATTCTTTGTTCATTAAAAATGGAGTTGTTACAATAATATTGTGATGATCCGGTATGCAACTAAATAACCCATTATCAGTACAGATACAAACGGATATTATAAAACTGTAAATCGGTAATTTCTATTGAATAGTAAAATATATGCACTATAATTTATCAAATAAATATTGATATAATAAGATAGCATGTTGCAAGTTTAGAACTTGCCTGATCAAATCTCACATCAAGATACAGATGTTACATTCCAACGTCAAAATAAAGTCACGACGCAAAACTTACGTACGCAGGACTGGACCTGGGCTAGATGACGACAGTGACTGGGTCGTCTGGATCGTCGGCGGCGTGCGCAACTCCGACGATCGATCAGAAAAAGAAAAGAAAGAAAGAGAAGAACAGAAGAAGAGGAGGAGGACGAGGTTGTTAGGGTTTGCTGGTGTTCTGTGAATTTAGCGAGGAGGTGATGGACGTGGTCAGTGGTTTCCGGCAACGGCAAGGTGGGTGTGACCATGAGTTTTGGTGTGATCGAGGATGAGCAGAGGAGGGAAGTGGGTATGGTGGTGCTCTGGGGTTGCTGGGAGATGAGAAGAGGTGACGGGGGTGCTAGGGTGGTGGTCGGGTTCCGACGACGAGGTCGAAGGCGAGGGATGATCGGTTCTTGGCGTCGGGGTTCTGGGTTAGGAGCTTGGGGTCGTCGAAAAAGGAGGAAGAGAAGAGAAGAGGGGTGATGGCGAGGCAGGGGAGGACAAGGAGACGGGGACGGCGACATTGAGAGAGCGGCGACGGGGAGAGGACGACGAGGAGAGGAAGGTGGGTTCTTGATGTCGGGGTTATGGGTTAGGTTGTCGTTGGGGAAAGAAGAAAAAGGGGAGGAGGACGAGAGAAAGGTGATGACGAGGAGATGGGAGCGAAAGGCGACGAGCGGACGACGAGGACGTGGGTTAGAGTTCGCGAGAGGAGACGGGGAGAAGAAGACGAGGGAGAGAGAGGGTGTTATATATATATATATATATATATATATATATATATATATATATATATATATATATCATTGGGGAAAGAAGAAGAGGGGGAGGAGGACGAGAGAAAGGTGATGACGAGGAGATGGGAGCGAAAGGCGACGAGCGGACGACGAGGACGTGGGTTAGAGTTCGCGAGAGGAGACGGGGAGAAGAAGACGAGGGAGAGAGAGGGTGTTATATATATATATATATATATATATATATATATATATCATTGGGGAAAGAAGAAGAGGGGGAGGAGGACGAGAGAAAGGTGATGACGAGGAGATGGGAGCGAAAGGCGACGAGCGGACGACGAGGACGTGGGTTAGAGTTCGCGAGAGGAGACGGGGAGAAGAAGACGAGGGGGAGAGAGGGTGTTATATATATATATATATATATATATATATATATATATAGAGAGAGAGAGAGAGAGGAGGTGGGGACGGGAGATTTGAAAGAGAGAGAGATATAAATTTTATTTAAAATAATTAATATTATATATATATATATATATTATGGGATTTTACAAATAATACTATATTACTCCGAATATTTTCCGCATCCCTTTAAAAATCTAGTTTCTAAATATGAAGAATCCACGTAAGAATTTAAACCATATTTAAACCATGTTGCAATATCCTGTACTTAAAAACATAACCCCAAATACGGATTTACGTAAATATACGTAGCAATCAAATAATCGGTCTTTCTAACTCTTTAGGATACGAACATGATATATGGACGCAACCACATAATATGGGGTACGGCATGCAAAGCTAGATGGGAAAAATATATTGTTTGTTTTATATTGATTCATAAAAGATATTCAAAGTCTAGCACTATTATAAAGAGATGTGTAGATTCTAACATATATTATATGTGTATATATATTCTAGATTTGCATGGAAATACTGTACTAGCAAATATTTGATATAATCTCGAACCATATTGGATTTCAAACATGCGGGTCGGGTCGGATAATAACCACAGCTACTAATTGCACTATCCGCAACCCAAAAGCAATAATAGGAAAGAAATTTACCGTAAATTTTGAAATACCCCAAATATATAGTATAAATATACTAGGGTGTTACAACGGCCGGTCGGCGGCGAAGGTCATTCGGTGAACGTCCGATTAACGGCGGGCCAGCCAGCGGACGGCCGACGATGAACGGCGAGGGAGGCTGGCGGCGGATAGTCATGGCTCATTTCATGTTAGACGGGAATATTTCATAGTAATCTAGGATAGACACATGTTTTGGGAAGGAATAAAATTACCATGAAATAAAGTCATTTAACTACCATATGGTAATCCTATATTTCCGGGATTATCTTTAGCATCTAAACAAGCGTGATAATATTTCATGGTAATCTAGAATTACCACCTAGATTACATCCTACCAAGCGCAATTTTAAGATTAAAATGCGTCGGAATGTATATGGATTACAAAATTAAAATTCCAATGAATTTTGGTAACATAATGCGTGTTATGCGTGTTTGAATGGTTGGGATAAACAGCTTTAAAATGAGAGAGAGAAAAGAGATTGATGTGACAATCCAAGAAAGAAAGGTGTTCACAATTTTAGAATTCAAGGATTAGGAATATTTTTAGGTGTTTCTTCATTAGAGTTCTTAAAAAATTTATCCAAACACCCAATTTTTTGGAATCGCTCTGTCCAATTGATGATGCTCAATATTTGCAATCTCCAAGATCAGGACATGTGGCAGATGACGTGTCCCAGAACTCAGAAGAAAGGGCCCACGGGGGCCGACCAAGCCACCCCCATACCCGACCTACAAGCACAAGCTGGCTCACCTTAGAGCCCCCTGAAATTTAGCCTCCTCGGCTTCTCAGCTCGCCCCAAGCTGCCACAGGACCAAGACTCCTCGATCCTCTCGCTCGTCCCCGAGCTCCCCGGCCGAGGCCATCTTCCTCGGTCCTCTGACCGACCAGCTCCACCACTCACAGGCGTAACCGCCGCTCCGCAAATCTCTCCAGGCGCTGATTCTCCGCCAGCAACGTCCCACGTTCCACGCCATCACGATCCCCATTAATGGGCGATCCGCCCTTTACGCGGGCATGACGTCGGGAGCGTAACTGCCCGCGAGATTCTCACGCCTGCCGCTGCGTGCTGCCGCTACTATACAAACCACCATCACAGAGGGGTCAAGTAAGCCATTTTTTACTCCACTTAACCGTTACTCTGCTTGGATCTCGTACTAACTTGATCGTCGGAGGGTCCTCGGTGGTACCAAACCACCCCGGGACTTCCTTGTAGGTACTCGGCGCTAAACTCCTTAAAACCACCAATCTCCTCAAAACCCATTGAGACCCACACGCAACAGGAGATCACCTCCAAAATCCACCGGGAGATCGACGGAAGACAACATCTGACGGAGACCCAAAAAGGACCTCCATTAGTTGGCGCCGTCTGTGGGAAGCTAAACTCCACAAAAAACAAAGTTGGCCTTCCGATCTCCATCCACATGGAAAGCGACCACCCTGAAGATCCAGGTACCAGCCGTCGCCTCCCCCTCACCGGAGGAGTGGATGAACCTCTCCTGGCGACCATCATCGACGCCCTCGCCAGCCGAATAGATCGGCTACAGTCCCTCGTGGAGGTGCTCGTCCGCGTCCAAGCGGCCGGGCCAGGGGCCCAAATCGCCGCTCCTCCGCCTCCAGAAGGCTCTGACCTTGTCGGCACGGCTAACCACCGGCAGGCTACGACCCCTGGCCACAGATCTCGCGGGCCGATACCCCCTGAGGCCCGCTGGGCGCCCCACGGCTCCACACCAAGATCCGCCGCCAGAGCGCCTCGCCTCGAGCCTCCTCACGACCCTTACCCCCCTGAGGAGATGTCGGTCACCTCGCCTGTCCACAGGCATGATCGACACCCCCTCCCTCGACGGGGTCGCACAGAAAGGGCTCGCCACGACGGCTCGAGGGACACCTCGCCCGGGGATCTGAGGAACCTCATCGAGAGGAACCGGGGCCGTGCCCAGACGCAGGTCACCCACAGCAGAGGCCAGGGATCACAAGGCGCCAAATCCTCAGGGTACCACGGCTGACTCGACGCCCTCGAAAAGAAGATCGAGGGCATGCGCCGGGAAGGTCACCTCTCGGGCGACGGGGCTAAGTACGCCGCCGACTCGCTCACCAAACCGTTTACCGAGGAACTGCTCGCCGTCCACGTCTCCTCGCGCAACAAGCCCCCGAAGGTCTCTCTGTTTGATGGGAAAACCGACCCGAAAGACCATTTAGATGCTTTCACCACGGGGATGAGATTCCAGGACCATTCCGACGCCGCCCAGTGCAGGGCCTTCCCGGCCACCCTCATCCGCTCTGGTCGGGATTGATTCCGAGGACTCAAGCCTCACTCAATCTCGACCTTTGACGAGCTGTGTAACACCCGAGCCCAATAATACTATTTCTGTTACTGGTTGAGTGTTTGGCATTGCTCATTTCATTTATCTTGCTTGTTTGGTTCTTATTGCACAATTTTAACCGGCTAAGTCATTCTGCATATAACAAATTTTAGCACCTAAAATAAAATTGAAAATATTCTTCTTAGCCTACTTGACACCCTTAGCCTCGTGGTAGCGTCCGTGCATTGTATTCTCGTCCCGTTCAGTGAAACGGGCGAGTTTGGATGGCTACGTGCACGTGCGTGTGTCCGTTTTGGGAGTATGCTTTTTAATCATAAAACATTTCATTTTAAAATTTGGAACCCGCCTAAAATCCTATTATTTGAATTTCGAATTTTGGACCCAACCCGGGCGCAATTTGGAAATGTTTCATTTGGCGCCAAAATCCTAAATTTTTAATATTATTAAAACCATCGCATATATTTTTCTAACTAACCTGATATCTTACTGTTCATTACCTATCTTTTAAATCTTTAAGTTAACCATATAATATTTTTACAATCTTTTATATCCTTCTTAATTTATTCTCTCAGCCAATCGCAACCTCCCCTTTAACCCCGTGGGCCCCACTTTCTCTCTCTCTCTCTCTCCACTTTTTCCCCTCTCTCCCTCTCCCTCTCCCTCATATATTCTCTCGTACTTCTCTTTATCATTCTTTCTCTTCTTGCTTCATGTTCCGTTTTTCATTTTTTTAACTGTTCTTTTGTTGCCGGAATTCCGTCGTGCCGGTGACGCTTCTCGACGTTCCAGTGAGGTACCCCGACCCGTGTGGTTGCTTTGTTCGTCGTTTGGGTTCATTCCGTGAACCGTGCGCCCGTCGCGAGTTTTCCCCGCCGACGGTTAACGTTCCGTTTTCCCGATTCGCGACCCATCGAGGCAAGTTAATCTTGCTACATGCTATATACTTTTATAATCTTCATTTTATAATGATATACATTTGAAAATATTATAGTTTACATATGAAACGTTGTTGAAAAATCGGATATGACAAATCTGAAATTTACTGTACACCTTATCTTATAAAATTCATTATAAATCATAGAAAAATCATTAGTATACGTTCTTTAGTTCGTTACGAAGCTAATTCAGAATACTATAACTCTATGAAATATTTACTTGCAAAATAAATTGTTTAAATAACGTAAAATGCAAATGAAAATGCCTTTAAACTGCTGTCCAGGGAAATTCCAGCAGCAAACTTTCAAGTTTGAATATTCATAACTTTTTGTAGGGATAACCTGAGATGCTTATACTTATAAAACTGAAAACCTTATTGAATTATCTTTGTTTTGGTATAAGATACGTCTCTTTTGGAGAACGTTTGTTATTTTTAAGCTATTTTACAAATTAGGGTGACGCTGAATTTCTGAACGGAACCTTCTTGTGCATGGTTAATCAATACAGCTTTTATAGTTACTAATCGCTTTGAATATGCTATCCATATTAATATTATTATATAAATATTTATATCACATATTGCTTAGTTGTACATCCCACACTACCATTTTATAGTTTTATAACTCTTCGGATACCCGTTTGCATCCATCGCATTTAAGATAAATATAATTGCATCCATAGATCACATTACTACATAATAATGTGATATTAATACTCCATGTTCAATAAATTGCATCCTAATTAATATTGGAACTATAAATGTAACCCTAATCGATAACTGTGCATCCATATCCTTGAAATTATATCTATTTGCCTATCATATTACATGTTCCAGTTTATTGTTCTAATAGTACTCATGCTTGTTTATTTATACACATGTTTATGATAGTTTGATTATGAGCACCCACATGACATCTTGTGCTCCTGACATGACCTGTTATACTTCCTACTTGACATGATATGGTACCGTACACTCTTGACATGACATGACACCTTTATACATTACCTGACCTGTTACCTGATCTCATGCCTAATGCCGACAAACCTGACCATTCCTGCTGTCTATCCAGACAGACCTACTCTTACCGGATTTTTTGTTGGCATTAGTCCTTGACTACTGAATACCTGACCTGACATACATAGCTTGGGGGTATGGGGAAATCAAAGATGAACCTGACTTGTAACTCGACAGTTCACTACCGTTCGAGTGTACACATTCCTATTCTGTGCCTAACGGCATGTCTCGGTTTCAGCCGAGAATATTGTGGCCGTGATCCCGGGTATGTACGGGGTAATACCGAGTGTACACTTTCCCATTCTGTGCCTAACGGCATGTCTCGGTTTCAGCCGAGAATATTGTGGCCGTGATCCCGGGTATGTACGGGATACTAACACTTTCCCATTCTGTGCCTAACGGCATGTCTCGGTTTCAGCCGAGAATATTGTGGCCGTGGTCCCGGGTATGTACGGGATACTAACACCTTCCTATTCTGTGCCTAACGGCATGTCTCGGCTGCCGCCGAGAACATTGTGGCCGTGGTCCCGGGTATGTACGGGATACTATTGGGTTACATCGACGATTCATCAATTGGTTTCAAAGACTATAGAGTAGAAAACCTGATAGGACAGTTTAGTCACCATTACACATTACCCTGCTTGTTATTTCTTATTACTGCTTTATTCATGTTCATACTTGCATTGCTTATTACCATGTTTATACTATATTATTTGGTTGACATGACGCGCTGACGTCTGGGTTTTGCATGGCCCAGATTCCTTACCTCTACCGACGACCGAGCAGGAGTACTTCAGCCAGCAGGCTGATTTGTGAGTTCTGTAGTGGTTAGTTCATTTATTGCATTTTACTTCCAGGTGTGATCCCGCATTACGGGACGTACCTTTCTATTATTGCATTGGATCATTTGCTTCCGCACTTATTGTTTATTGATTCTTGTTATTATGGACTTGGACATGTATTAGATTAGTTTATTATTTTGTTCTTGATATCTCTACAACCGTAATGTGACTGTGGATGGATATTTCCTACCCACAGGTAGCATGGTTGGCTATGTCACGTGCCCAATCTTGCGTACTCTGGGAAGCGGGGCGTGACATGGTTCTTTTGGTATCAGAGCCATAGGTTAGTCGGGTTGATTCTTTTGTAGTTGGGTATTGTACCCAATACACGAATCAGAATACCCGTGTTTAGGAAACATGTCCAGCCACATTGACCGTTTTACCATTCTTGAATCACATTCTTCCTGATTATATCTTTTACGACGTGCAAACTTACTTTGCATGTCGACTCGGAAACCTGATTTCTTGTTATCCCTAGGACTTGGGCGACTTGGGTGGAGTTAAGTAATTGCGGCTATGATACCGCGGCATAGCTACAATGCAGTACTCTATTTAAGTATCTTGGAGTTCTAGCCTTGATCCACATTCAGAATCTATCATCATGCTAATGTTGGGTGTTTTGAGTTCAGGATTATGACAGGTAAGAAGTTGAAGACTTACCAGAGGCGTGTGAACGAAGCCGCCATGCTTGGAGTGATAAGAGGAATGCTGGAAATCAAAGAGACAGACTGAGCTGATCCAGCAATAGCAGATTCGTTTCAGGAAGGTTTGCAGATCGTTCAGCAGTCTGTAAACAATGATGGAACTAGACCAGTCGAACGAGTAGGGACTGTAGCAGATTTCAGACTTTTGGGTCCGTCTACTTTCACTGGTCTGGAGGAGCCGTTGCCAGCCAAGCAGTGGGCGGATTTCTCTAAGAGTTTACTGGAGAAGTCCTTCCGCGGACTGCGCGGAGGAAATAGAAGAGAAGTTCATCGGACTAAGGCAGAATGGAGCAACCGTGGACGTGCATGCAGCAGAATGGACGAGACTCAGTAGTCTTGCTGGACCTTTCGTGGCCAACAATGTAGACAGCAGTTGCGGTAAGGAAGCAGTTCTGTCGGGCCAGTCGAGTTTAGGGCTAGGCCGACAAACAGTGTTCTTGCAGCTATGGAAGTTGATAGTAATGAAGAGCCGGCAGTTGTTCGCGATTTTATGGACGTATTTGAAGATATATCGGGCTTACCGCCGAAGCGAGATGTGGAGTTCGCGATTGACCTTATTCCTGGTGCAGCGCCAGTATCAAAATCTTATTATCCGATGGCACCGGTGGAATTGGAGGAAGTTAAGAAACAAGTTGGTGAATTACTCGAGAAGGGTTAGATTCGAAGTAGCAACTCACCTTGGGGAGCCCCAGTTCTTTTAGTAAAGGAGAAGGACGGCACGAGAAGGATGTGCATTGATTATCGAGAGTTGAACCGGGTGACTATTAAGAACAAGTACCCGATCCCTCGCATTGGAGAACTTGTTGAGCAGCTTAGTGGCGCGAGGGTATTCTCGAAACTGGATTTGCGATCAGGATATCATCAGGTCCGAGTGAGAGCAGAAGACATTTGCAAGACGGCGTTTCGGACTCGATATGGACATTTCGAGTATCTAGTGATGCCCTTCGGAGTGACTAATGCGCCGGCAATATTCATGGATTTGATGAACAGGATCTTTTCACCATTCTTGGACCAGTTTATTGTGGTATTCATTGACGATATTCTGGTATACTCGAAGAGTCCGGAGGAGCCTGCTGAGCATTTAAGGATCGCACTGCAGACGCTGAGGCAAGAGAAGTTATTCGCGAAGATGAGTAAGTGCGAATTCTAGCTGGAAGAAGTGAAGTTTCTGGGGCATGTTGTGTCGGGCGATGGAATCGCCGTCGATCCCGAAAAGATTGCAGCAGTTCGAGATTGGCCTATTCCAAGGAATGTAGCTGAGATAAGAAGTTTCCTTGGATTAGCCGGATACTACAGGAGATTTGTGGAGAACTTCGCTCGTTTGGCAGAACCGTTGACCAAGCTTACGCGCAAGGAGGTACCTTTTGTATGGACGGATAAGTGTGCGTTGGCTTTTGAGACGTTGAAGCAGAAGTTGATAACCGCCCCTATCCTGACCGTACCAGACAATTCCGGAGGACTAGTGATTCATAGCGACGCATCTGGGAAAGGATTGGGATGTGTTTGGATGCAGCATGGGAAGGTTGTAGCATACGCATCGCTACAGTTGAAGACCCATGAGAAGAATTATCCAACTCATGACTTGGAGCGTGCGGCTGTGATTTTCGCTTTGAAGATTTGGAGACACTACCTTTTGGAGGAAAGAGTCGAAGTTTTTACAGATCATAAGAGCTTGAAGTATGTGTTTACACAGAAGGAGCTTAACATGAGGCAGCGTAGATGGTTGGAGCTGATGGCTGACTACGATCTTGATCTTAAGTACCATCCGGAGAAGGTTAATGTTGTGCCGGATGCGCTTAGTCGGTTACCAGCAATTCAGGTGTTAACTACACAGGGGGAGATCATTGCAAATTTTCGAAGATTTGACTTGGAAGTTGTGCTACCACATTCTACGGGACAGTTGATGCAGTTGCAAGTACAGTTGTCCTTGGTTGAGAAGATTAAAGCGGCACAATCGCAGGATCCTAGACTGCAGAAGTTTCGAGAGCGGGTTGAGGCTGGACTACGAACAGATTTACTGGTCTACGAAGATGGTTCGTTGAGGTATGGTAGCCGTTTGTGTGTGCCAAAGGGGGATGTTCGTGAAGAGCTTATGAAGGAGGCACACAGTTCAGCTTATTCTATACATCCAGGAGGTACAAAGATGTACCGAGATATTCGACAGCATTTCTGGTGGGAAGGCATGAAACGGGAGATTGCTCGCTTCGTGGCTAAGTGCTTGGTATGTCAGCAAGTCAAGGCTGAACACCAAAGGGTTGCTAGTTTGTTGCAACCACTTCCGATTCCTCAGTGGAAGTGGGAACATATAACCATGGATTTCGTGACGGCTTTACCGCGAAGTCCAAATGGCAACAATGCAGTATGGGTGATTGTCGATCGATTGACCAAGGCAGCTCACTTTATTCCTTTCCAGGTTGGTCAATCAACGGAGACTTTGGCAGAGCGGTACATGCAGAAGATTGTAAGATTGCATGGCGTACCGGTGAGCAACGTGTCCGATCGGGACACTCGGTTCTTATCACACTTCTGGAGGAGTTTACAGGAAAGTTTGGGGACTCGATTGAAGTTTAGCACAGCTTATCATCCTCAAACTGATGGTCAGTCGGAGAGAACGATCCAAACTCTTGATGATATGTTGAGAGCATGCATGTTGGACTTCAAGGGTTCGTGGGAGGATCATCTACACTTGGTGGAGTTTTCTTACAACAACAGTTTTCAGGCAACTACCCAGATGGCTCCGTTTGAAGCTTTGTATGGTCGTAAATGTCGTTCACCTATTTGTTGGGATGATGTCGGTGAACGAAAATTGTTGGGACCAGATTTGGTGATGCAGACAGTTGAGAAGGTTAACACTATCAGAAATCATATGAAGGCAGCACAAGACAGACAGAAGAGTTGGGCTGACACATCGAGAAGACCTCTAGAATTCACCGTGGGTGATTTGGTGTTCTTGAAGATATCACCGACTAGAGGGGTGATTCGTTTTGGAAGGCGAGGAAAGCTCAGTCCTCGGTTCGTTGGACCCTTGAGATCGTGGAGCGTGTTGGTGAGGTAGCATATCGTTTGGCGTTACCACAGTCCTTGGCAAATGTGCATGATATGTTTCACGTATCTCAACTCCGTAAGTATGTTCGAGATGAAACACACGTTTTGGATCATTCGGAGCTAACAGTACGAGAAGACTTGACTTTTGAGGAGCGACCAGTTGAAATCAAGGATCGAAGAGAAAAGGTTCTTAAGAACAAGGTTATCCCCCTTGTGCTAGTCTCTTCGGGTAATTGATCGCATGGAGAATCCACTTGGGAGCGAGAAGACGAGATCCGGCAGAAGTTTCCTCACCTTTTCCTGTAGTTATCTATCTTGAATTCTTGGAATTTCGAGGACGAAATTCTTTTTGTAGTTGGGTATGATGTAACACCCGAGCCCAATAATACTATTTCTGTTACTGGTTGAGTGTTTGGCATTGCTCATTTCATTTATCTTGCTTGTTTGGTTCTTATTGCACAATTTTAACCGGCTAAGTCATTCTGCATATAACAAATTTTAGCACCTAAAATAAAATTGAAAATATTCTTCTTAGCCTACTTGACACCCTTAGCCTCGTGGTAGCGTCCGTGCATTGTATTCTCGTCCCGTTCAGTGAAACGGGCGAGTTTGGATGGCTACGTGCACGTGCGTGTGTCCGTTTTGGGAGTATGCTTTTTAATCATAAAACATTTCATTTTAAAATTTGGAACCCGCCTAAAATCCTATTATTTGAATTTCGAATTTTGGACCCAACCCGGGCGCAATTTGGAAATGTTTCATTTGGCGCCAAAATCCTAAATTTTTAATATTATTAAAACCATCGCATATATTTTTCTAACTAACCTGATATCTTACTGTTCATTACCTATCTTTTAAATCTTTAAGTTAACCATATAATATTTTTACAATCTTTTATATCCTTCTTAATTTATTCTCTCAGCCAATCGCAACCTCCCCTTTAACCCCGTGGGCCCCACTTTCTCTCTCTCTCTCTCTCCACTTTTTCCCCTCTCTCCCTCTCCCTCATATATTCTCTCGTACTTCTCTTTATCATTCTTTCTCTTCTTGCTTCATGTTCCGTTTTTCATTTTTTTAACTGTTCTTTTGTTGCCGGAATTCCGTCGTGCCGGTGACGCTTCTCGACGTTCCAGTGAGGTACCCCGACCCGTGTGGTTGCTTTGTTCGTCGTTTGGGTTCATTCCGTGAACCGTGCGCCCGTCGCGAGTTTTCCCCGCCGACGGTTAACGTTCCGTTTTCCCGATTCGCGACCCATCGAGGCAAGTTAATCTTGCTACATGCTATATACTTTTATAATCTTCATTTTATAATGATATACATTTGAAAATATTATAGTTTACATATGAAACGTTGTTGAAAAATCGGATATGACAAATCTGAAATTTACTGTACACCTTATCTTATAAAATTCATTATAAATCATAGAAAAATCATTAGTATACGTTCTTTAGTTCGTTACGAAGCTAATTCAGAATACTATAACTCTATGAAATATTTACTTGCAAAATAAATTGTTTAAATAACGTAAAATGCAAATGAAAATGCCTTTAAACTGCTGTCCAGGGAAATTCCAGCAGCAAACTTTCAAGTTTGAATATTCATAACTTTTTGTAGGGATAACCTGAGATGCTTATACTTATAAAACTGAAAACCTTATTGAATTATCTTTGTTTTGGTATAAGATACGTCTCTTTTGAAGAACGTTTGTTATTTTTAAGCTATTTTACAAATTAGGGTGACGCTGAATTTCTGAACGGAACCTTCTTGTGCATGGTTAATCAATACAGCTTTTATAGTTACTAATCGCTTTGAATATGCTATCCATATTAATATTATTATATAAATATTTATATCACATATTGCTTAGTTGTACATCCCACACTACCATTTTATAGTTTTATAACTCTTCGGATACCCGTTTGCATCCATCGCATTTAAGATAAATATAATTGCATCCATAGATCACATTACTACATAATAATGTGATATTAATACTCCATGTTCAATAAATTGCATCCTAATTAATATTGGAACTATAAATGTAACCCTAATCGATAACTGTGCATCCATATCCTTGAAATTATATCTATTTGCCTATCATATTACATGTTCCAGTTTATTGTTCTAATAGTACTCATGCTTGTTTATTTATACACATGTTTATGATAGTTTGATTATGAGCACCCACATGACATCTTGTGCTCCTGACATGACCTGTTATACTTCCTACTTGACATGATATGGTACCGTACACTCTTGACATGACATGACACCTTTATACATTACCTGACCTGTTACCTGATCTCATGCCTAATGCCGACAAACCTGACCATTCCTGCTGTCTATCCAGACAGACCTACTCTTACCGGATTTTTTGTTGGCATTAGTCCTTGACTACTGAATACCTGACCTGACATACATAGCTTGGGGGTATGGGGAAATCAAAGATGAACCTGACTTGTAACTCGACAGTTCACTACCGTTCGAGTGTACACATTCCTATTTTGTGCCTAACGGCATGTCTCGGTTTCAGCCGAGAATATTGTGGCCGTGATCCCGGGTATGTACGGGGTAATACCGAGTGTACACTTTCCCATTCTGTGCCTAACGGCATGTCTCGGTTTCAGCCGAGAATATTGTGGCCGTGATCCCGGGTATGTACGGGATACTAACACTTTCCCATTCTGTGCCTAACGGCATGTCTCGGTTTCAGCCGAGAATATTGTGGCCGTGGTCCCGGGTATGTACGGGATACTAACACCTTCCTATTCTGTGCCTAACGGCATGTCTCGGCTGCCGCCGAGAACATTGTGGCCGTGGTCCCGGGTATGTACGGGATACTATTGGGTTACATCGACGATTCATCAATTGGTTTCAAAGACTATAGAGTAGAAAACCTGATAGGACAGTTTAGTCACCATTGCACATTACCCTGCTTGTTATTTCTTATTACTGCTTTATTCATGTTCATACTTGCATTGCTTATTACCATGTTTATACTATATTATTTGGTTGACATGACGCGCTGACGTCTGGGTTTTGCATGGCCCAGATTCCTTACCTCTACCGACGACCGAGCAGGAGTACTTCAGCCAGCAGGCTGATTTGTGAGTTCTGTAGTGGTTAGTTCATTTATTGCATTTTACTTCCAGGTGTGATCCCGCATTACGGGACGTACCTTTCTATTATTGCATTGGATCATTTGCTTCCGCACTTATTGTTTATTGATTCTTGTTATTATGGACTTGGACATGTATTAGATTAGTTTATTATTTTGTTCTTGATATCTCTACAACCGTAATGTGACTGTGGATGGATATTTCCTACCCACAGGTAGCATGGTTGGCTATGTCACGTGCCCAATCTTGCGTACTCTGGGAAGCGGGGCGTGACAAGCTGGCTACTCAGTTCCTCGGCCACTTCGTTGGGAACCGTCGGCAGAAGCGCACGGTCGACTACCTCTTCATAATTAAGAGCGGGGACAAGGAAACGTTCAAGGCTTACATCACCCGCTTCTACAACGCCCTCCTCGAGGTCCCCGAGCACCGGGATGAGACCGTCATCACGGCGCTCAGATCTGGTCTTAGGCACAAGGAGTGGTTGCGCTCCTTTGCGTTGGCACAGCCTAAGACCATGGCCGAGGTCAAGGCGTGGACCGAGCGTGAGGTTCAGCTAGAGTCCGAGGTGAACGCGAACCTCCCCCGAGCAGAACGGTCTAACCAGAAGAAGAGGGCTCGGGAAGAGAGGCCGGAGCGTCAGCAGCCCTATCACCCGAAGTTCCAGGAGTACACCCCGTTCAACGTCTCCCTCGCAGTATTACTAGAGGAGGCCCAGGGCGAGGGGTTCTTCAAGTTCCCTCCGATCCCGCGTCAGGCCTCGAAGCAAACCCGGGACACTTACTGCGCCTTCCACCGGACGCTAGGCCACGCCACGGAAGATTGTAAGCAACTCCGGGACTACATCGAAGAGCTCATCCGATCGGGGCACCTCGCCACCTACTTGAGGGACAAACGGCAAGCCGACCGCGAGCAGGAGCAGCGTCCCCCTCCCGCTGAGCTGACCATCGGCCAGATCATACTCGTTTCGGCAGATGACCAGTCTGGCGCTCAGGGAGCCCCGTACCCTGTGCCGAGCACGGAGACCAAAAAGCCTCCGGAGAGCTCGGGCCACGCTAATAAGGTCATCTATTAGAATGTACTTTTCTTTTAGGGCAATGTAAACTCTTCCTAGGGTCTGTTGTTAATTTAATAAAGATCAATAAAACATTGCGAAAAAGAAGGAAAGATCTCATTTATTCAAAAAAAGGTATTATGGGCTCCTCAGCCATACATACAAAAAGAAAAAGAAAATTACAACAGCGGGGGAAGGGGGTGCAGAGAGCATTGCTCATGGTACTTGGTGTAGATCTCCGCCAGCCGAGGCCTCACGAGATCCAACCTCAGCCCTCGATTCCCCCCGCCCGCGTTGACCCCGAGCCTCAGTTCGTAGCACTCACGGACGAGCGCCACTGAGCGAGCCAGCCGATTCGCGGAGATCAGGCCGAAGCGCCTAAGGGACCGCAGCTTGCCCACGGCCTCATCTTAGAGCTGCTCGGACAAGGGGTTGTAAAGCCCCGGCGACGCCCTCCAGATGGAGTACATCAGCAGCTGCAGTAAGGAGGAGCGCCGGGGGAGCAACCGGTCGAAGTGGTCTTCGATACTCCCATAGACCAACTGCACCGTGTCCTCGGTGCAGTTCCGGTCATAGAGGTATACGTCTTCGAAGTGGATGATTTCGGGGATGGTAAATAGGAAGTCTTGCATTCTCAACGATCTGTTTACTAAGAAAGGAAGGACCAGTGCTTTTTCAGCCTTATATAGCCTACTGTGCCCCAACGGAACTTGACGGTCGCCCGCTCTCGCCCAAGAAGTCGCTGCAACGCGGCGATCATCGAGCCTTCTCTGGCGGAATCGGAACGACGCGACCCTGGCGCTTCACCTCCCATTCAATTCAATGCGCATGCTACGCGCGCGTTCGCCGCGACCGTTCATGTTCCCCATACCTGCAACTGGATGGTCAGGCGAAACCTCATGAAGAATCAGCTGAGCAGCTACCCTGCAAGGTTATCCCTGGCCGGTAGCTTCCCCACTCGCAACGCCAGGGATCAAAGCCCTCGCCAAGAGGCAACCGCGCAGCTTCACTGCCCGGTTATCCTTAGCAGGCCTCCTAAGGCCCCTCCAATGCTAAGGATCAAAGCCCTCGCCAAGAGGCAACCGCGCAACTTCACTGTCCGGTTATCCTTAGCAGGCCTCCTAAGGCCCCTCCAACGCTAAGGATCAAAGTCCTAAGTAAAGACAGCCGAGCAGCTACCCTGCTCGACTATCCTTGGCCGGTAGCTTCCCTACTCGCAACGCCAGGTATCAAAGTCCTCGCCAATAGGCAACCGCGCAGCTTCACTGCCCAGTTATCCTTAGCAGGCCTCCTAAGGCCCCTCCAACGCTAAGGATCAAAGTCCTCCGTAGAGACAGCCGAGCGGCTTCCCTGCTTGGCTATCCCTGGACGGTAGCTTCCCTACTCGCAACGCCAGGGATCAAAGCTCTCGCCAAGAGGCAACCGCGCAGCTTCACTGCCCGATTATCCTCAGCAGGCCTCCTGTGGGCCCTCCAACACTGAGGATCAAAGTCTTCCTTAGAGGCAGCTCAGCAGCTACCCTGCTCGGCTATCCCCGGCTGGTAGCTTCCTACCACGACCGACAGGGATCAAAAGCCTTCCCAGAGGCAGTCGAGCCTGAGGGTCCCTCGCTCGGCTATCCTTCAGGACAAAAGCCCTCGCCAACAGGCACTGGGCAGTAACCCTGCCCGGCCAAAGGGCCTTGGTAGGCTTCTTACAGCCCCTCCCGCGCTAAGGACCAAAGTCCTCCCAGAGGCAATCGAGTCCTTACTCGGCTATCCCCGGCTGGTAGCTTCCTACCACAACCGACAGGGATCAAAGTCCTCGCCAAGAGGCACTGGGCAATAACCCTGCTCGGTCCCCGTCCTGAAGGATCAAAACCCTCGCAAGAGGCATCCGAGCGGCTACCCCGTTCGGTCATCCCAAGCTGGTATTTGCCTACCCACGATGCCAGAGATCAAAACCCTCGCCAAGAGGCAACCGCGCAGCTTCACTGCCCGTTCATAAGTCCTCCTTAGAGGCAGCTCAGCAGCTACCCTTCTCGGCTATCTCCGGCTGGTAGCTCCCTACCCATGACGCCAGGGATCGAAGCCCTCGCTAGAGGCATCTGAGCGGCTACCCCGCTCAGTCATCCCAGGTTGGTGGCTACCTACCCACGACGCCATAGATCAAAGCCCTCGTCAAGAGGCAACCGCGCAGCTTCACTGCCCGGTCATCCTTAGCGGGCTTCTAACAGCCCCTCCAACGCTAAGGATCAAAGTCCTCCTTAGAGGCAGCTCAGCAGCTACCTTGCTCGGCTATCTCCGGCCGGTAGCTCCCTACCTATGACGCCAGGGATCGAAGCCCTCGTGAGAGACATCCGAGCGGCTACCCCGCTCAGTCATCCCAGGCCAGTGGCTGCCTACCCACGACGCCAGAGATCAAAGCCCTCGCCAAGAGGCAACCGCGCAGCTTCACTGCCCGGTCATCCTTGGTGGGCTTCTTACAGCCCCTCCAACACTAAGGATCCAAAGTCCTCCCAGAGGCAGCCAAACCCGACCCTCGCTCGACCATCCCCAGCTAGTGGTCGTTGCTCGCAACGCCAGAAATCAAAAGCCCTCGCCAAGGGGCAACCGAGCAGCTTTCCATTCATGCTCGGCACAAATACAGTGGACAGCCCTCTGCCCATCACATGCAGAGGATCCGAGGCCCCAACAAGGGGCACCAGGTCTATCCAAGTCTGAGCAATCCCCCCTCGTCTTCGGGGCCATGGGGACGCCTCCTTCTCAGCAGCGCTTGGCACGCTTAGCAAGTGATCGAAATCAACTCGACGAATGATCGCTAGACTGATAGCCGACCTGACATGGAAGCCCAACAGTGCAAGCAGAGATATTTTACGAGCATTCTTCACAAACAGAAGATAAAGTGCGAACCGATGAAACCAAAGAAAAAAGTTTTATTGCCAAAGGCAAAGTCTTTAAAAAGGGTATTTTGGGCTCCCCAGCCTTACAAACTGTCCGGAGGCTTACAAAAATTCCAAAAGCAACAAAATAAAAGAAGGAGGAAGACGAAGGCTTTAGGCCTCGGGGCCGGGCGCAACCTCGGGGTCCTCGACATCCACCACGGGACGAGTAGGGTCCTCGGCGACTTCTTCGTCAGGAATCTCTTTCCCCTACTCCTCGGCGTCTGCGAGGGGGTATTCAGCCCGGAGCTCTTCGTCGGCGAACTCCGGCATCCGGGCCTTAATGGCGTCGAGGGCCTCATGCCAGATGAGGGTTGTGGCCACGGCCAGGTCATCATAAAATTCCTTCGACTTCTTGTAGACCTCCACCGCCTTCGCCGCCGAGAGATCGGCCAACTTCGCCGCTCTCAGGTCAGCCGACTTCGCCGACTCGGCCGCCACCCCCAGCTCCTTCCGGAAGGTCTTCACCGTCTTCTTCAGGTTGCCGGCGAGCACCTGAGCGTCCTCGAGCTTGGCCTCGGCAGTCACGGCGGCCTCGCGGTGCCAGGAAACCTCCCGTTTCCCGGCCTCCACCTCGCCCTCCAGGGCAGCAACCCTCGCCATCACCGCCTCCAGCTCCCGTTTGGAGCTCTCCTCCAGCGAGGCGAGCTGGCCCGCAGCCTTCATCTCCGGGGCTATCACCTCGGCCTCCATGCATAAGGCGAGGGCAACGTGTTGGAGAACATGAAAGATAGGAAAGAGATCAGAAAAACGAAGGAGGCGCCGAACCTCACAAAAAACCAAACACTTATCTGCACGGACTCCTGGGCGATGGACGCCATCTGGGCCCTGAAAGTCTTCCCGGGGACCCTACCCCCCGCCAATTTCTCTATCTCATGAAGCAGGCTATCCACGACGAACAGCCCTGAGGGCACCGCGAACTGGAGGCCTCCTTCTTCCACCATGATCGGCGAGGGCGGGCCCCGGGAAGACCTCCGGGAACCCCTCTTGAGCGGCTCCGATGGAGAGCCGATCTCATCCTCCGAGGCCGGGTCTTCCAGAATCCGAACCCGCTTCCGACCCGATGCTCTGCTAGGCCCCGGGGCGGGATCCGCCCCCGAACGCTCATGGGACGCGACCACCAGAGGGGAGGAGGCCGGGACAGGCTTCGCACGAGAAAAGCTGGCGCCCCCAGCCTTCGTGACCTTCCTCGGCTGGCGCATGGAGGCTCGGAGCTCGTCCAGATCCATGGGTCCTGCACAAAACCAAATGCAAAGAGGTCAGCGACACAAGCAATATACAAGCCAAAAAGCAAGCATAAACTTACCGACGAACTCAACGGGGCTGAGCCAGGCCCAACTCAGGACCCTCTCAGACAGCAGCACGTCGAATCGGGGGATAGGCTCCCACGACGCCACTCTCACCGCGGCGGGGTCATTGGACTGGTTCCCCGGCAAGCATTTTTCCCTCGACCACTTCGTAGGCACCGGCCAGTCCTCGCCTTCGGGAGGGGAAACGAAGAAGAACTTCTTCTTCCAGTCGTGAATGGAAGAAGGCAGAGCCACAACCTCTGTCCCGGCGGCGCCCCCCTGTCGCTTTCTAAAGGAGAGGTAGACCCACCTTGGGTCACCCGCTCGACCCCCAGGATGATTTTTGAAAACGAAGGAAGAATCAAGGAGGGAGAGGCTGAAAGGAACCACCTGTAATTTCAGGCGGATCAGGAACCCGAGGAGAATCCTCCATGAGTTCGGCGCTAACTGGCCAGGGGCTAACCTGAAGAAGTTCAACGCTGCGACGACCTCAGGAGAGAAGGGCAGGCGCATTCCACCCCAAAAAGCTTCCAAGTACAGAGCGATCTCCCTACCCCGTACTTGGTCTGCCCTCTCTCCCTCCTTGGCCAGATGAAGCATATAACGTGAGGGGATGTGGAAGCGAGCCCGAGTATTGGCGAGCTCGTCCTCATGCCTCACCCAACACGAGGCGCCGGGGGCAGCATCTACCGCCTCCTCCCTGGGGCTGCCCCCGCCGCACGATCCCGAGAAGAGGGTCCGATCCCTACTCCCCGAAAAGACTCAGGCTCAACTAAAGGGTCCCTAGAACCTACTTCTACGACATCTACAGATTCCCTGAAAGAAGACATCTAACCTGAAGAAGATGGATTCTTGGGAAATGAAAGCAGAAGAAAAGAGAAGAGCGTCGAGCAGCTAAGACTTAGAAGAAAGGAAATATGAAAGAGTAGGGGCCCTGGAATGGGCCCCACCTCTACTTATCACCGCGAACGACCTCATCCAACGGCGCCCTTCATCTCCCGCCAAAAATGCCTCCTCGCGTCCAATGGCTCCGATTGCTCCACTTGTCGTTCCCACACTGGACCGCACCCCATCAGGCGTCGCAGGTCTGCACACGTCGCGTCGGCCAACCAACGCTGGACACGTGGACCGTCGCTTCAGTGGCAGGATGCACGAACCGACGCACCTTCCTTAAATGCAGAGATCTCGCCCTGATTCGCTCACAGAAAAGACAGCTGACAGCCCGGGGACGCGTCCCAACAAAAGGAGCTCACTCCGGACGGCCCAACAGTCCACTCCTGATCCAACCCGCTAGCTGGTCGGGACAAGAGTGGAGGGGCTAATGATGATGCTCAATATTGGAGATCTCCAAGATCAGGACACATGGCAGATGACGTGTCCCAGAACTCAGAAGAAAGGGCCCACGGGGTTTGACCAGGCCACCCCCATACCCGACCTACAAGCACAAGCTAGCTCACCTCAGAACCCCCTGAAATTTGGCCTCCTCGGCCTCTCAGCACACCCCAAGCTGCCACAGGACTAAGACTCCGTAACCGCCGCTCCGCAAATCTCGCCAGGCGCTGATTCTCCGCCAGCAACGTCCTACGTTCCACGCCATCACGATCCCCATTAATGGACGATCTGCCCTTTACGCAGGCGTAACGTAGGGAGCGTAACTGCCGGCGGGATTCTCACGCCTGCCGCTGCTATATAAACTCTCATCACAGGAGGGTCAAGTAAGCCATTTTTTACTCCACTTAGCCGTTACTCTGCTCAGATCTCGTACTAACTTAATCGTCGAAAGGTCCTCGGTGGTACCAAACCAACCCGGGACTTCCTTGTAGGTACTCGGCGTTAAACTCCTTAAAACCACCAATCTCTTCAAAACCCATTGAGACCCACACGTAACAGGAGATCACCTCCAAAATCCACCGAGAGATCGACGGAAGACAACATCTGACGGAGACCCGAAAAGGACCTCCATCACCAATGTACAAAAAGAATCTAGGCTTTTTCCCTGTCGGCATATGATATCGAAACAGAGCCCTAGGGCGTTGTCATATAGCATATATCAAATAGCTTTATATCAAAATTGGATTACATTGAAGCAGAAAAAACAATTACTTACATTTCACAGTTTTCTACCATTCGGCAACATTAAAATAATTTCACAGTTAGTATAAAAAAACAATTTTATAAATCTTTCTAATACAAATTATACAACCGCCTCTCGAAATGATCGTGGTCACCACCTTGTATGCTTAACTTCAGATGTGGCTTCCTGGAATTTCTTTTTCATCAAATTAAAGCTTCTCTGACTTGTTTCAGTCCAATTAAAAGAGACATTTCTTTTGACCATATCTGATAGAAGAGGCGATGTTGCTGGTGGCTCCATTCCTGTAGCATCCTCGTAGTCTGCATATAAGAATGCCTTTATGCTTAGTTCTATTTGATTCCTCTTCTTTAGTACTAGGTAATAATGATGACATAACATTATATAGTAAATAAGAAGAAGAACATCCCCATTTAAATAGGGGCTCGGCTAGACTGGGGAGAAAGTCAAGAAGAACAGGGCAAATGATCGTTATTGTTCTGAGGAATTACTTTCTCATCTGAGGCACAACTATGGCGAGAGCAAAACTTAAATCAAATTTAGTGAAAGACCACATACCACAAAGTGCAGAACATGGACATGCACAGCATGATTCTTTCCTCTCTTTTTGAACTTTTTTTTTTAATTTTTGGATAATGTAGAACAATGACCAAATATCAAGAAGATTACTTTAATAATCTAAACCACCAAATATTAGACGGTGCAAAGGTCATCAATTTCAAACAAGGTAGCTCGGCCTTAACCATTGGACCCTTTTTGTTGGTCTGTTCATAGTAATTCTAGTTTCCAGTTGTTTAATATATCTACTGCGATTAGTAGATTTTGTAATTGCAGACAGTCGTGCTCATCAGGTGACTTTGAGTCCCCATCTTTTCAGGCCAATGATATATTTTTCCTGAAAATGAAAAATACAAGGTACATTTTGCATTTTAAGGATTATATATGGATATTTTAAAAAAGTAGCAGAGATTTTAAATGAGTTCCTTTTGTTGATATAATTAGAAAATGTGTCTCTGAGATTACCTTTGATTGATTTTAGATACTTCGTGTTTTAAGAGATCTATGGGTTGCATATTAAAGGAAAAGGAGAGAGAGAAAATAGCCCGAGGTTGGTTCTGTAGCATGCGAACAGGATAGCAGATACTAGGTAGCATCTGAACAATGCTAATGTTCTTAAAAATGCAAGATATGCGTTTTATTTTGAAAGGAACTGGATTCTGGGCTTTGGTTAGAAAGTGAATGTCTGGGTAAATATGAAGGCCACATCAGTGTATTGTGTTATTCACTTCTTATAACAATAAACTAAATCGTCTCTAATAATGTTTAAATACAAAACAAACTTTGCCATTGATGCATCAACATATATTGATTTGTAATTTACCATTGATCAATTTCATCAATGTACTGGCAGTCTTTTTTGTATTTAAGAAGTATTTTCCACCCACGATTGAAAGTATAGTTGCCTTACATCAGTAAAGAAAATTTTCCCGCTAACAAATATAGCCCTTATAGGATCTATACACGGCGCTTTTTATTGTTACATTTTCCCTTATATGATCTATAGCAAGCAGTCTTTATTTTGCATGGTTACCTTGACTAGAACTTATGTACCAACTTAATGGGCTAGCTGCAGGTTTAGAAAATTATTATACTGATGATCTAGATTTCAAATATCACAAACAGACATGTAGACTATGCAGTGGTAACGTAGTTCAAAAGATACTCATGAATCGTAGAGGGGGGGTTCCATAGGAAACAAAAAAAAGTCATGCACCCTATGAAAAGATTAAAGGTGATGAAGAATGCTATTTCACCAAAAACAAGAAATAGGATAGGAAGGTTATCGATATGTAGTAGCTGAAAATATAGAAAAAGAACAATATATGTTAAAATGGTATCATAAATATCCTCCGATTGATAAGGAACCAGTGTATAAAGTGGATGAGAAAAGAAGTCACCTGAAGACTTCGGAAGCTGATACTGTAATTTTAGAAACTGAGAAGCACTATCATCCTTCTTGTGGCATAAAACTCGAAGCAAGGTATCAGCATCTTTTGCAGATCTACTTCCTGGTCTCTTAGGATCTGGCAGATATGAAATATGTCCACTCGCACTTCTCAGCATTTCGGTTATGGTGTCAACCTGTTAAATGGAAACATGTAAAGATATAGAACTGTCTTGAGAATGATTGCATCAAGTTAAAACTGATCCATGAAATAACTGACCTTCAAAGCATACAAGTCTAGAATCTGCTGAGCTAATCCTGATGCCTGCTCAACTTCTGAAAGGAGAAGTCCCTCACCATCGGCTACAAAAAAGTCCTAGAAAAAGGATATATTTGTTAGTAGTAAAGAACCGCCCTCGTTATAGTTAAAATGATCCCAAAAATAATGATTCAGCTATTCAGCTGTGAAAGAAGTATAAGAACCCGCAGGAGTTTTTTATATGGCGATTGATGAAATTTCAAGATACCGAAAGACAAAGCGGTTATTACTCCAATAACCAAGATAGCATCAAATTGCTACTGTAAATAAAATATACACATGGATCGCCCAGCTTTTATTGCAAATAATGGATTCCAAGCATATAACATCTGTCTTCAATTAACTGATGGCAACCACACAATAATCATCAATGCAGTTAAAGCCAACATGAATAAGTAAATAGTTTATTATAAAACAAGTTGCTTGTGTAAGCATGCATGGTCTTCGTGAGTACGCATGCAGTGCAGGTTAAGTTTGACAGTTTAAATAATATGTAATTAAGAATATCATTCTGATTGTTAAATTAAATGCAAGTGTCAGGTTTATCGCAACAAACTTGGCCCATCTAGGACAATTTAACTTTAATACCTGAATATGATTAGCTTTCAGGGATAGGATATTATAACCTCTTTAAATTTTATAAGGGAAGGATTTACATATATGCTTGTCGTAAACACAAACCAAGTAAACCAAGAAAGCCCAGATGGCAGTAAAATAGAAAGGTGGATTCACCAGTTATTTATCAATAAAGCTCATGATCACAACCCTAAACAAAAACGAATTAACAGCCTGCACAAAAATATCATCTTTGAAGATGACAGTTGCTTTATGGCAGTTTCACCAATTCCAAAGTTACGACATTGTACCATTTAGCAGAATCAGATTGCATGAACTTTGTTTACAGATTACACCACATAAACAAATCCCTAAAGTTCTCTTGTTATATATTTATTTGACAAAGAATGTACTCATGTCTGTGTATGCATCTGGAAGTACAAAGTAAAATCGCTTATTAATATCACAGATTAATCGGTGGGGACAGAATGCTTTTCTGCTTTTATTGTACAGCTACTCGAATTAAGCAAGCAGTAAAGAAACAAACAATTAATAGTTCCTAACAAGCATATTATTGAAAATGAAACAGTACAAGATATGCACTGTGTTGCATTCATAGTAGACATTTTATTGGCAGATTGCATACCTTCAGAATATTTAAATCTTCATGCATCATCGTGACATCCGCTTCAGAAAATGCACGGGATGGACCTCCATCCAATATCACCCACACATATGCATCCTTTGTGCAGAAATAATATCAATATTAAGGAAAGGCTGAAATACCAAGAAGTTGCTACTTATATGAGGTTAAGTAAATACCATTGACGCCTGGCAGATGCTTGAAGCAACTCGGTCCCTAAGTGTATCATTTATTAAACCACAAACATCATCAAGCACCTATAACGCAAACACATAAGAACTTATAATATACAAATTCAAAATGATTGAACAATGCTGAGCATGAAAATAATAATCAGGCTATGGATCATTAAATGCAGTACACAAACACGCCTTGAAAAATTATCATTTTCTCCTACTTACTTCATCAAGATGCGGGATAAGTTTGTCCATGCGTTCACTTTCTACGCTACCTCGATATAATGAAGAAAGGAAAGAATCCCTCATATCCCAAAATATGACCCTTGTTCCTTAAAAAATTAGCAAAAAGAAGTAAATGGTCAGCACAATTCGAAGCTCAACTTGGAAAACACTGCCATATCAAATATTAATGGTTAATGCAAAAAGCATATTTGTAAAACAGAAAGAAATATCATAATTCTTTTTTTCTTCACCACCACCACCCCCCTCTTCCCCTTTCCCTGCAACAAGTTAAAGAGAATTTGGAGGACGATAACAAGTCATTTATAGTATTATGGAAGCCAGAACATTCACAATATTAATGAGAATAAGCTTCTTATAAAACCTGTGGAAAAAACCTAGTAAGCAAGAATAATGGAACAATGGTGTGTAGAAGAGATGCTATATACTGGAATGTGCACAATAACATCAGCTATATATAGTCTTTCCGAATTCGATAGTGCAAACTGTACAGTTGTATTCATGGATACTACCATCTTGTCCGACAAATTTGATCTTTGTACTCAATTCGCATGTAGATGTGGCATAGTAGAACTATTAGATAAGATGAAATAATTTGGAATTAAAAGGTATTATGACTATAAATATAGGGATTAAATTTTTTTAAAATTATAATGTACAGAGGCTGGCTGCTGATCAATAGCTCTACCCCATGAATATATCTGTATGCCAAATATGAGAGACAGCCTAGGCTAAAAATCAAATATATTATCAGGTCTTCTTTTCTGGCACCTACTTCCTGAATCTTGACTATTCCTTTTTAATCATCCTTCCACCTCCACATTCCAGTGCGGCAGCCTCATCATGCATAACACCCAGCTTACCATGAATATGCACATGCAGAGAACATGCCAAAAGCTAGATAGATAATGCTATGTCCTAACCAGAAATAAATTATTAGCTTACCAATGAAATCGAAGATTATATTGCTCACATCAACTGCACTTCTTTTGATGTCATCAAAAATAGTAAATAGCTCATCAACAGATTCACTTGATACAGATGATTCCTTCATAATTGCTCTGAAAGCTTGACGCTTCGCTGTAAAAGTACAAGAACATTGGCAATGTAACAGTTGTAGAAGGAAATTTTTTTTAAAAACGCTCCTTGAAATTTCTACTGAAAAGTAGTAATGTTGTAACACAGACGTCTTTAAAAATAATCACAGGCACATGCACTTCATTAATTAACATTAATTACGTGCACAGGGGAAGGGAAAGTTGCTATCTATCATCGGCCTCTATGGTAGAATCACTGAATCAGTAGGGGATAAATGATTGGAGATAGTACACTAATAGAATGAGGGATAACTAATTTGACGCATTCACATACATTAACAAAGTTTTGGTCCTTCTAATCTGTATATGCTTTCCTTGAAAGAACTAAATCAATCTCCAAGGAATGAACGAAATGTGTGCAGGGATGTAAGATTTGATATTTCAACATCAGTATCAATACCAGACAATCATGTTTAGGATTGGAATTGGTTGTCTCGGCCATTTCGGATAAGAATAGTGGATTTTTAAATTATAAGTAAAAGAAAATTGCTTGATTGATAGACAGATAATCAGCCGTATACAGGTCAGATTAAAGTTGACCCAGTCCTCCCCTACTTTAGGTTTGCCAATATGGCTTTTTGTGCACATTTGAAATTTTAACTATAGAAGGTAAAATGGGATTGTAAGAACCATTATATATCATAACTAAGGCCAATGGTGCAGAATGCCAACAATCTATAGAAAGAAACCATAATTTTCCCCCACACCACACGGAAAACCTCCAGCACAAGATGATATTTATTGGAAACCAAATTAAGTGGGGCTTAAATAAAAATGTTTAAAAGATTTAATGATGAGATTTGAACCCAAGAGGTAGACTGACACCATGTCAAATAACCAACATACTCAAAAGCTAAGATGCTTGGTAAGCCCATAATGTATATTGTGCAATCTCAATACAAACAACAGCAATTAATGCCAAACATTAATAGTTAAAAAAACAAGGACTTGAAGAAACCATCTATTTCAAATTACTAGCCAACACAGTCAAAAGTTCAAGATGATGATTGGTGGGCTAAAAATAGCGTGATGTACTGAGCAATTCTAATATAAGGGATACAATATTCCACCAATCGCAATGAATTTACAGTATTCTATTTTAATAAGTGAGAAACAATACAACCATTACTGATTTGATAGCAACTTAACGTTTGGCCATTATAGCCGCTAAAAATGGAAAACACGCGACACGATCTGAGATGATCATACCACAAGTGGGCACCCCCTATGCTTTGTATCAAAATATGAACCCAATTATTATTATTTTCATGACATGTTTGAGTGTGATGAATATGTTGTTGACCTTGTTGGGTAACATCTACTTACCTTAGTTGATATTAGATAAAATATTGTTTAACTATTTTACACACTGACGGTATTTGTAGTTGAGTTATATGATTTCAGTGTGAGAGACATAACAAGAATGACGTTATCGAAGAAAAAGAACGAGATTTGTGATATCGAAGATCTAAAAGGACATGGCGACATGGATTATCAAACGCAGATATAAAGAATCAAAAAAAGACATGGATTATAGAGATTAGAGATGAAGACTCAAAGCGACTCAGAGAACGTGCTTCAAATATGTAATCTATGTATTTTCTCTTTTATTGAGTCGTAGATTATCTCGTATGAGTTACATAGCTTTAAAGTCTTAAAACATCTCTAAATATCATAAATATCAGTCTTGAGCCGGCTCATGTTGTTTTTGAGCTGCCTCATAAGTCGTCTTGATCTTTTATTTGCTTTCTGTCTTCATGAGCCGCTCAACCAAGACTTGAACCGTCTCACAAATTCCTTGGATCATCAATTTAACTCTTTGTATGCATGAGACAGCTCATGTTTATTTTGAGCCGGCACAACATGTCTTTGATTGATAAATTAGTCTGTGTATGGGATGGCTCATGTTCATTTTGAGCCGGCTCAACACTTGTCTTGGATGATGAATTTCTTCTATGTTTGTATGAGACGGCTCATGTTATTTTTGAGCCGGCTCAAGATCAAACAGTTGCAAATCTCAGATTTGATTTTGATCAATTTGTTCTCTATTCAGTGGGATTAACTATTAATTCACCTGACTTGGTCGAAATTAAAGAACAATTGTTCAGATCAAAAATCATCTCTTGCTCTCAAAACTTCGTCTCCTCAAAAGCTTTCAAAACCCTAAATCAACACCAGGTTCTATAATCTTTGTTGGTTTTGAAAAAGCTTTTGTTTTTATTTTTGCAAAGATCAATTACAACTTATTTTAATCCCTAATCTTTGCAAAACTCGATCTCATATTTAAACTCTTTATCAATTCTTTTTGAGATCAAAAGGGCTTCATCTTGCAAAATCTTAAATCCTAATTCTCTGGATTTTAAAGTTGTATGATTCATATAAGAGATTATGGGTCTTTCTTTTTACTTTTGTTGTAATACAATCCGGTAAAGATTGTCTACCAAAGTGATTTACCCGATAGAGGTTGTCCATCAATAGCGTTGAGTTGTAAAGGTTTGATCCGGGCCTCAAAAAGATTACCCGGTAGAGGTGGTCTATCAGCTTGTAAAGGTTTCTTCGTCCCAAGAAGATTGTATTAATGGATAATTCCTAGGGAGAGACCTAGACGGAGACGTAGATACGGGTTGTATCGAACTCCGTAATCATTTGCCGGTGTCGCTCTGAGTTTGCATTTCTAACTCTATTTATTCTATTGTTTGTTGTGTTTGTTATTATTCAATTATAATTCCGCAACTTGTATTGATTTGAGCAATAAAGTTTTAATTGTTAGTCATTGTCATATTCACGCCCTTCCCTTTAGGACACTTTTCATATGTATCTAGGGTGTGGCCGACACAATTTTCACTAAGCAAAGTATTCAAGCATAGCTAGCTAGCTCGAAACTCCAAAAATTTCATACACAACATTTAACTTGCTAACCATTTTTTAAGATGGAAATCTATCTATACCCCCTGGACTGATGTCCAGAAACAAACTGGTTACTCGAGCTTCATAATGACCAAAAAAAATGAAATTTACACAAACGAAGGAGAATAGAATATGCAATAGGACAAACATTTTCATGCCAAAACACAGGATTATTAATGCATGAACAGTTCTGACTCGTTTTACTTGAAACCTCAGCCTGACACTGATGGTACCAAATAATTATACTTGTTAGATGGCAACAATAAATTAACACAGCCCAAAGCACTAAAGTGTGATCTGACATTTCGTGACTGGAGCAAGCTTATTGCATATGTTATATCTATGTATTGCACATAAGGATTCTATAATACAACAAAAATTACCTGATTGAGCAGCCACCCAAGACTGTTTGATGGCATCTTCTAGTACATCTAGTTGCTCACGCATGTACTACACAGAAATAGGGTAAAGTACTGAGTGAATAATAAAACATTGATATGCCAAAAGGAATTTGTGGATTAACACTGAATAAAAAGGTTTTGCATCGCAATGTCGTAAGCTAGGACTATGACCAGCCCCCCTCTTTTGCCACGGTTTTTAGAACCAAGAATTTGGCACTTATTTGGAGAGAGGGTTAACATTGGGTCGACAGCCAGTCGCAAAACTTTGTCAATCTTTATTGAAGCATTGCTTCGTCACCGACCCCATTTGGCTGGGGAAAAGGCTTACATGATGATAATGATCGCAATTCAAGGAAAATAAGCAAACATGGGAGGGTTACCCTACCTCAGCACGCATGCACACAAAAGCATTAAATGTTCTTCATCTCAATGAATAAAGGTTGGGTGCACTAGTAAAATAAGGGGTTGCCCCTACGGATAACAACATCCGTAGGGGCAGATAAAGTTTGGCCCTACGGATTAATTCGTAGGGCCAAACTGTTGCCCCTACGGTCCTTCCATATTTATTTAAAAATTATTAAATCTTAAAGTGTTGTTTGCCCCTACGGAACCGCAAACCAAGCACCTACGGTTATATCCGTAGGGGCATCTAAATAGGGATTTAAGTAATCGATCCCTACGCTGATTATTTCTTATTCCCTTTATCGATCACAGTTGTGCGCGAACCCAAATCCTCAAACCCTCGACGTTCCCGCCGATCGCCGTTCTCGTCGTCGCCAGCGTCGTCGTCACCAACGCCGGCCGAATCGTCGTCGCCACCGCCTGCTTCTTCCTCATCTCCGTTCGTCGTCGCCATCGCCTGCTTCTTCAACCCACGGCCGATTCGTCGTCGCCACCGATTCGTCGTCGCCACCGCCTGCACAGGTTAGGAAATCTTAATTAAACAAATTTTTGATTGTTTTAGGTCTATGGTTCATGGTTTGGGTAGGCATTGGTTGGGGTTAGCGTTAAGGTTAGGGGCGGGGCTGGGGGGCTGCTGTTACGGTTGGGGTTGGGGTTCGGCAAGGGGTAGCGGTTGGGGTTGGGGTTGTGTGTCCCTGAGCACTTCTTGATTGGGGCTGGGGCTGGGGCTGCGGGCTGGGACTGGGGCTGGGGCTGGGGCTGGGGCTCGGGCTGGGACTCGGGCTGCAGCTAGGGCTGTGGTTGGGGTTGGGGCTCGGGCTCGGACTGCGGTTAGCGTTAGGGTTGGGGCTGGGGCTGCGGTTGGGGTTCGGTAAGGGGTTGGGGTTGGAGTTTTGGATTTCAGGGTCTAAGCTTTTTTCTTTGAATTGTTTTGTTTTGTTGCTGGTTCTTAGGTGAAGGGTGAATTTAGGGTTAGGTATTAGCTATCTGGTTGATCTTGGAACGCAATTTTGAAGATCAAATATTTACTTTATAATTTGATCAGGTTTGAATTGTTGGGTTCTTGTCGTTTGTGTTGCAATGTTAGTATTTTCTATTGTCTAATGAGATTGAAGGGCTTTGATATGCTCTAAGATATGCATTTCTAACGATTTGTCCTGCAGTCTGATACCAAGAACAACAAGTAACGAATAATAGAAAGGATGAGTCGTGTATTTAGGAAAAAGCAGAAAATGTTTTTTCTGACACCGTGTACCCAATTTTCCCACACACCCCCTTCACACATGAAGGTTAGCAGAAGATATTTTTCTGGTAACATCTTCAGCATCATCGAGACTTAATTGCATTTGAAAGGAGGATATATATTCTTTCAACTTAAATTTATATTATATTCATCTTGTTTATTGATTTCTTTTCTATGTTGCAGGTATGTATCTCAATCTCAAGTCTAATGCATCTTAGTTCTTTAATGCTCAATTCTCAAAGGAGCTTAATTCTCCATAGGAGCTTAGTTCTCCAAGATAGGAGCATGCTCCTCCCCATAATGCGTATATGCGCAAGCGCCACGTTCACTACGTGCAACGCACGTGTGCCCGCCATGCGCGCACCACGTGTAATGCACATGCGCACCACATGAGAATATTTAATAATATTAAAAGGAGCTTAGTTCTCCATAGGAGCTTAGTTCTCCAAGATAGGAGCATGCTCCTCCCCATAATGCGCAATCGCTCAAGCGCCACGTGCGCTACATGCAACGCACGTGTGCCCGCCATGCGCGCACCACGTGCAATGCACGTGCGCACCACATGAGAATATTCAATAATATTAAAAGGAGTTTAGTTCTCCAAGTTAGGAGCCTGCTCCTCCCCATAATGCGCATATGCGCAAGCGCCATGTGCGCTACGTGCAACGCACGTATGCCCGCTATGCGCGCACCACGTGCAATGCACGTGCGCACTACATGAGAACATTTAATAATATTAAAAGGAGATACGTTCTCCGTAGGAGCTTAAGTCTAATGCATATACACGGATTTTCTCCTTTGTCAGTAACTATCTCGTTCTTATATTTCTCAATATAGTAAGCATAACCTACAATTTATATGTTATACAGTCTAACATGGCCCATGAGTACGTTAGAGCTAAGGACTGGATGTATGTGGATTGGAAACAACGTATGCAACCTAAGTTTGTCGCAGGAGTTGCTGCTTTCCTTGAATTTGCACGCGCACATAATAAGATCATAATAGAGAAGATTCTCTGTCCGTACGATAGATGTGGCAATAAGTACTGGCAGAAGGTAGAATTGGCAGAGCTTCATATTGTAAAACATGGGTTTACTAGACTTTATACAACTTGAAAATATCACGGGAAAAGAGAAGAATGCAGTACTGCGGCAGAAGAAGTAGAACACGATAATGCGGCAGGAGAAGAAGAATTCGGTAATGCCATCAGAAGAAATGGAGGATATGGTAGAGGCTGCCCTAGATGAATCTATTCGTACCGAATATGACATTCCTTCTGGTCAAGGACCTCGTGCGGATAAATATGAAAATTTCATGAATGGTGCTAGGAAACCAATTTATGAGAATGCGAAATATTCCACCCTCTCATGGTTCGTCCAACTTTTCCAGATTAAGTGTCTAAATGGATGGAGCAACAAGTCATTCACAATGTTTCTTTCGTTCTTGAAAAATTCTATGCCTCCGGGAAATAATGTGCCCGACAGCTGGTACGAAGCCCAGAAGATGATGTCTGATTTGGGTCTAAAGTGCAAGAAGATTCAAGCATGTCCTAAAAATTGCGTGTTGTACCGGAAAGAGAATTCAGATTTGAAAGAGTGTCCAACATGCGGAGAGGTCAGGTATAAGCCGAAAGATTCTGATAAGAAGCCTGATATACCTGTGAAGATAGCACGATACTTTCCCATAACACAAAGGCTACAGAGGCTATTCAGGTGCAAGAAAACAGCCGAGGCAATGATTTGGCATCACCGTGCTCCTCCAAGTGAAGATGGAAAAATAAGCCATTCAAGAGATTCACCGGCATGGAAGTATTTCGATAGGAGGCACGCAATATTCAGTAGCGATCCTCGCAATGTCCGACTCGGACTGACTGCTGATGGCTTATGCCCATTCAACTATATGGCTGGAAGTCACAACACATGACCCGTTGTAATAATAATTTATAATCTGTCGTCTTGGTTGGCTATGGACCAATCATACTTTATGATGCCTCTTCTTATCGACGGACCAAACTCACCGAAGAACAATATCGACGTCTATCTCCGACCTCTGATCGAGAAGTTGAAATCTTTGTTCGTTGATGGTGTAGAGACATATGATGCAAACACAAAGACAACCTTCATACCGCGTGCGGACAATTAATGACTTTCCTGCGTATGGAATGCTATCAGGTTGGTCCGTACATGGTCACAAAGCATGTCCTCATTGCCATGAACACACAACATCGAAATTCTTAAATTTTAGCAGGAAGGTTTGTTATTGCGGCCATCGACGTTTCCTGCCTCCAGACCACCCCTATAGGTTAGACACGGTTCACTTTGATGGTCATCAGGAGCTTCTTGGACCTCCATCCCCATTGTCCGGAGAGGACGTGGCTGCTAAATGGGATGGTTACAATAACGTGACCTTCGGGATGGATCCGACGAAACAGGTCAAACCACCATATTGGAACAAGTTAAGTATTTTCTTCGAGCTTCCGTACTGGTCTACAAATTCAGTGCTTCATTGTCTGGACGTCATGCATATAGAGAAGAGAGTATCAGAGCACATACTTAACTTGCTTCTTTGTAAAGACGGGAAATCTAAAGACAACATAAATGCTCGGATGGATCTACAAGAGTGGGGAATAAGAAGTGAATTGCATCCTAGACCGGTAGCGGGTAAACTGGGCAAGTTTGTACTTCCCAATGCCGCTTATCATATGTCACAACCGGAGAAGAAAAGATTCCTGCAGGTGTTGCATGATTTGAAAGTCCTCACAGGTTTCTCAGGATCATTCAGCAAGAAAATAAAAATTGTGAAGGGCAAGATCGATGGGCTGAAAAGTCATGATCACCATATTATCTTGGAGCACGTTCTTCCCTTAGCCCTCAGGACTTCTCTCCCCGACTCGGTCGGTCTAGTAATCAACGACCTATGTTTTTTCAGGAAGTTGTGTGCTAAAACACTGGAGGTTGAGACACTGGATAAACTAGAAAATTCTATTGCGTTGATACTTTGCAAGTTTGAGCGTATTTTCCCACCGTCATTCTTCGATATCATAATACACTTGACGGTTCATCTTGCAACTGAGGCGAAATTAGCCGGACCGGTACAATATCGATGGATGTATCCCGTCGAGAGGTACGTGTAATTTTTCGTTTCGCGCAATTTAAAATTTTATTGTTGTCATGTATGCCCGTATTTATTTATTCAACATATTTTCATTAGGTACCTCTACACTCTTAAGAAGTATATACGCAATAAAAATCGACCAGGGGTTCTATCATGCAAGGTTATCTTCTTGATGAAGCAACCACATTTTGTTCCCGCTATCTGGACGAGAACATTGAGACAAGACTTAACCGACCACTAAGAATTCAAGACAGACCATATGGTAAAGCCGAGTATAAGAGGGTAGACACTATGTTTATCAACAAGATATACCGGTTTATCTTGCTTAATTGCGAATGTCTTGAACAAATTAGAGAGTAAGTTTTTTTGGATTAATTGTTATATCTGTGTTTGTATGTGTATGAAATGATAATATTAATGTCACCATTATTTGTCGAAAACAGAATTCATTTTAACGAGGTACGTAAGGGGCATCCTGATTGGAATGAACAATTGGAAAAATATCATCAGGATAATTTTTGTGATTGGGTCACAGATCATGTAAGTTATTCGAATAACATTTTATTGCTAGCAGTTTTAATCTAAACTTGTATCGTTATGTATTTGTCGTAAAATTTGTTTTGTTAGATCCACGATCCGAACTTGTCTGCATCATTTGAAAGTGATTCAAGATGTTTAGCTCAATTTCCTAGTACAGAGGTTGCATATTACAAAGGATTTGGTGTCCTTGGATACAAATTCGAAATTAAGGAATTAGAAATATCTAGAACCACTCAGAATAGTGGGATTGCGACGGTAGGATCGGACGGTGTGATTTATTATGGGTACTTAAATTGTATACTCGGCATCCACTATCCCGGACGATCAGAACCCTTTTATATATTCCAGTGTACTTGGTACGATATGCGAACCGATACGGACAGGTGGAGAAGCAATCTTGGGACTTGGAAAGATAAATATGGATTGACCAGTGTGAACACACTTCGATTTTACTGTCAGGAAGATTCGTTTATCTTTCCGAACCAAGCGTTCCAAATATACTACTCACAATGTTTGAAGCATCCGGGATGGAGTGTTGTATGCCGATGGAAACCCAGAGATGTCTACGATGTCCCAGAATACGAGGACATCGATGAGAACGAAGAAGAGAGAAGGCTTAAAGTGCTCCGACCGTCTGTTTCGAAGGACGGGTTGTCTTCGACCGATCATGAAGTTACGTGGGTTAGAAATGACATCGACGATGAAATCCAAGTAGATATGTATAATGCGCCCACGAAACGAAAAAGGTTATCAGTAATCTTATATTATTACTTCACATTTTACGCTCTATACATATATAGTCAATACTTTTAATGATTGTCTAATGCGTCCACGAACCGTTTATCTAGATTTGATGACGATATCGGGAGCAGCGAGAGGCGGCAGGAGCTCCAGCCGCGGCAGAGGCAGAGCGGTTCTGCCTCCCGGAGAGCTCCGTTAGGAGCTTCAGAGGGCTGGTCTTGCACCCAGATCGGAGAACCCTTCGGATGCCTCCTTCGGTGTGGATTTTGTCATACATCCAGGTATACTGCACGCATATCCATTTTGAATGTAATATTACAGATATTCATGCATGTTTATGTCAAAATTACTTATATTGTCAATGTTTGATTGTCTAGTTATTGGTGATGCGTCCACATCTGGGACAGAGGCCACTCCCGCTCCTCCAGGTATGTTTATATATCATATAGTGCATGTATATTGATTTAGAATGCTATATCATAAATATACACACATTCCTTTTGCTCTTACTTAGCAATTTTTATTATTGTCTAGCTATAGGTGGTGACACCACCGCACCTGCGGGTATGTTTATATATCCTATAGTGCATGCATATTGATTTAGAACGTTATATTATTGATCTACACATTCTTTTTGCAATTACTTATATAATCTATTTTTAATTGTCTAATTATAGGTGGTGCGTCCACATCTTCCGCAGGGGCCACTCCTGCCGCTTCCATACCATCCGCATCGTCTGCAGGTTAGTATGAATAAATATAAAATATTTATTCATTTTACATATGCTCTATAGAATAAATATGAACTTCATGGAAATTTAGCGTCAATGTTTATTTTCTAGTTGCAGGGGATGCGTCCACATCCGGGACCCCGGTTGTTCCTCACCGGAGGAACTATCGTCCCGCTCGTGCTGCTGCCCAGGCCCAGGCTCGTGCGATGGTCACCGGAGGTATATATCACACTTCAATTTTCGCTTAAGCTTGATTTCTTAATACAACTTTGTCTTAATATTGATTGTCTTGATATTTCGTGCAGACGTAGGGCCTCCTCATCCCCAGAGGGGGACTCGAGGCCCGAATCAGTCCCATAGGCTGAGGCCTGACAGAGCTAGGGGAGGCACCATTCCCCCTCCTTTTTACCCTTGACTATCGCTATACCGGTCCTCATGCCGAGAGGTTCGGCCGGTATATGAGGGATGAGAGCCGGCTCGTGAAGAACTATCCACTTCACGTTGAGTGGGGCGAACAGCACCGACGCTCATTCGCCCTCTTCTTTGATCAGGCTCGGGTACGTATTAACGGCCTATTTTCATTTGATTTATCCAATATATTTATTATTAACACTTGCAATCTAATAACAATGTTTTTTTTGTATTTTCAGTTGGATTACGATTTTCAGCCTGTAGCCGACCCTGATCACCCTGGGAGGGTGCTCGACCTTCATACTCTGTACAATGGTCTGATGAAGAACATGCAGACCAAGGTCCGATACAACAGGAATGAGCTGAAGGCCGACTGCTACTCCCTGTGGATGGCGACCCCCGAGGCAGAGAGAGCGGCCCTCCTATCTACTCCGGCGTTTGCGAGAGTCGACGTAGAGACATGGCCTCTATTGTGCGATTATTTCGACTCCCAACATAAACAGGTATGTATTTTAAATGTAATTCATTGTTTATGATATAATTTATTTCTTTGTGTTCCTTAATTAGAAAACTAAATGTTAATGCGTTGTGCAGAAACAGGCCGCTCAGAATACAGAGAACAGGAAGTCGGTGAAGAGGGGTCGCCCCACTTACACAGGTGGCTCGAGGAATATTACTCGAGCCATGGAGTTATCGGTAAATTACAATAGATTGACCTTTCTGAAATTCTGCAATATTAAGAGTTATTTTCTAATATTTCTAATATTAAGAGTTATTTTCTAATATTGCAGACAGCTCGGACCGTGGCGCAAGGTGGTACACCGAGCGTGTTGTCCGCATATCTTGCCGTCCACGGCACCTCGACAGATCCCGCCACGGGCGAGCTTCGATATCCCGACGTCGCTACCCAGGAGTATTGCGTAAGTGTTAAATATTTATTCTACCCATATTTGAAATTTTAGTTTTGGAAGCTTCAAGTTTAAATTTTATACTTGTACTTTACTGCTTAATGTGGGTGTAGGAGCGGGTGGTTGAGCAGGCCGACGCCTCGGGGATCGATTTTACCGGACATAACGATCCGAGGCTGCTGACCCCAGTTCTGGACGCTGGAGGTTGGGAGAGAGGCCGGGGATTCGGCCCTAGCAGGGCCCATATGAGGTTGGACTCCACCCCGGCGGTTACTTCCTCCGTCTCCAGTGAACGACGTGTCCAGCAGGAACTAGAGAGCTTGAGGGCCACCGTTGAGGAGTTGAAGGAGATGCTGGTATGTATACTACTTTATAGTAAAATATCATGTCATATTATACATATCAACATATCCAAAATTAGTACGTAGCTTGAGCTTATTTGGTTTTAGAGTTAGGTTTGATTAATCATACATACATATGTAATTAAAATAAACAACGGTTATCCAAACTAGATATCCAAATGGAATTTCGAAATAACTTGATAATGATACGAATTCGAGTAATACACAGTTCTTACACGCTTCTTACACACGTTAGGTCCAGACGCGACAGGGTACATGGCATGCATCTCCTTCGGCTGCGGCTCCGCAAGCCACTACACCGGCTGCGGTTCCGCAGACAGCTCCTATAGCTCCAGCGCCCGCTCAGACTCCCGCAGCCACGGCTCCGCAAGCGACTCCTTCGACGGCGGCTGCGCAGACCACATCGCCAGCTCCACAGGACGCTCAGACTCCCGCTCGCGCCGAATTGCAAAGTTTATTGACCGAGGAGCAGCCGCGCGTTATTCTATCGTTATTCAGAGGTGGAGCTGGACCGAGCTAGGGTAGCTTTTTGGTTCTTATTTTTTGAATATTGGTTTATATTGATATTGATATTGGTTTATTTTTTGAATATTGGTTTATATTGATATTGGTTTATTTACATATTGTACTATATTTTTAAACGATATTGATATTGATATTGGTTTATATTTATATCATATTCAGTATTTGAGTTTCTTTTGTATATTATATGTGTGAGATGTGATTATGAATACTGCGATATATGTTGTGGGATGATTAATATTATATTTTACTGATATATATATTATTGTGCACAGGGCGAGAATAAATAAGGCAGCCCCTTTTTTTAAAAAAAAACAGATGTGTACCTACTGATTAATCCGTAGGTACACATGCTACCCCTACGGATTAAGCCGTAGGTGCAAAATATCAGCAGTAACTGATATTTCCTCCTGATCTCAGTGTCGGGGGGTTGGGCTTGTCCCTACGGATATATCCGTAGGGGCAAACAAAGACCCCTACGGATATGTACCTACGCATATATCCGTAGGAGATACTTCTTGTCCCTACGGATATATCCGTAGGTACAGTTAATATAATTAAAATAACCGTAAATAAAATAACTTTTTTCCCCTACGCCCTAATCCGTAGGTGCAAATGTACCTACACAGAACTCCGTAGGGGCAAGTTTTTGTCCGTAGGGGCAAGTGTAGGGCTTCGACTTGCACCTACGGCGTTTGCACCTACAGATGAATTTTTTGCCCCTACGGATATATCCGTAGGGGCAACCCTTATTCGTAGTAGTGGTGACATTTCTTTTTCCTTCTAACCACTAGCAGTTTTTTTCCTTTTTGCAAAATTCTAACCGCTAGCAGTTGGTTCACAGAATATAACATATAAAATAGTAAGAGAGAAGGGGGAATATATATATATATGAGAATAATGAAGAAAAAAAGGCCTTAAGAGGCTTTTTCGTTAGGTAGCATCAAAAATCTATATCCTCCTCGATTTCTTTCGACGATCGGCACCCATCATCATCTTCTTTATCATGTAAGATGTTGACACACTAAATTTCATGTGATTCCACCATTTTTCACCGTTGAATTAGCAATATAAAAAGCTCTATTGTCGGTAAACCGTTGATTTTGCACCCACTAAATCAACGGTGAAGTGGAGGAATCACATGAAATTTGGTGTCCACATCTTAGACGATAAAGATAAAGATGATGGGTGCCGATCATCGAAAAAAATCAAGGGCTAGTTTTTCGACGCCATAGGAGGGAATTGGCACATTTCCTCCATTATCCTCTCTCTCTCTCTCTATATATATATATATATATATATATATGCTCCACTCGATAGGATTTGGAAACAAATCTTATCAAGTTCTTAGCCGTTAGATTTGCTTTAAGATTTGTGCAAACAATGATATCATGATTGAAATAAACGAATGTTTTTTCTCATAATTGATTGCACAAATCCCCAAGTAAATCTAATAGCTAAAAAGTTGATAGGATTTGTTTCTAAATCCTATCGGTAGGAGTATAGTTGATATACTCTATATATATATATATAATGGAGGAAAGGTGCCATAGGAGGGACTTTCCCCCTATTGCATCGAAAAAATACACCCTCCATGATTTTTTTTCGACGATCGGCATTTATCATCTTCATCATCTAATATGTGGATACACCAAATTTCATGTGATTCTACCACTTTTTCACCGTTGATTTAGTGGGCGCAAAATTAACGGTTTACCGACAATAGAACTTTTTACATTGCTAATTCAACGGAAAAATAGCGGTATAATAACATGAAATTTGGTGTATCCACATCTTAGATGATAAAGATGATGATGATGGATGCCGATCGTCAAATAAAATGGTGGAGGATATAGATTTTTGACGCCACCTAACCAAAAAGCCTCCTAAGCCTCGCTCTCTCTACACACACATATGGAGGAAAAAGGCATTAGAAGAGGATTTCCTCCTATGGCATTGATCTATCCTCCACTATTTCGATGATCATCACCCACCGCATCTTCATCGGCTAAGATGTAGATACACCAAATTTCATGTGATTCTAACGTTTTTCACTATTGATTTAGTGAGTACAAAATTAACTATTTTCCACTAATAGAAATTTTTAGGATTTTCACATCACTATATCAACAGTGAAAAGGTGTTGGCATCACTTGAAATTTGGTGTATCTACATCTTAGATGATAAGGATCAAGATGGATGGTACCGATCGTCGAGAAAAATGGAGGGTATGCTTTATGACATAGGAGGATTTCCCTCTTATGGCATGTCCTCCATTATTCTCATGTGTGTGTGACTATGCTCTAACCGATGGATTCAAAAAAAAATCATATCAACTTTGAAGCTATTTGATTCACATTGGGATTTATGCAATCATTTATGAGAAAAAAAACTAATTTATTTCAATCATCATATCATAGTTTGCACAAATCTTAAAAGTAAATGTAATGGCTATGAATTTGATAGGATTTGGAAAATCGAGTGGTGTGTATAAGGGGCCTAGAGTGTCCGTGTAGGGTGCACCCTACATGGCATAGTTACATTGAACTCTGCATTATGATTTCACATTTAAAACATAACACAATGAAAAGGAGGGAGGGCTTCAATGCAAAACATGATGAAAGTTTGATGTACTCATGCCATCTATAAGTTGTAGGCCCCTTTTACCCATATATATATATATATATATATATAGAGAGAGAGAGAGAGGAACCTGGTCATATGGGGCCTTACCTTGTTTCTTACTTTGAGGCTAACATTTTAAGCACACAACCTGCCGTGTTCTTCACCGATCCATACCGGTCATTGATTTACATGTTTTAGATACATTATGTATCGAATTCACGAGATTTAGAGTCCTCTAACACATCCATCAAATGGACTAAAAATTCAACGGCTATTCGGTGCATGAAAAATGCGATCGCTTGGTGGATGTGTAAGAGGTCTTCAAATCTCGTGAAATTTGATACATAACCTATCTAAAACATGCAGATTCCAGATAACAGTGACTGGTACGGATCACTGAAAAACATGGTGTGTTTAAAAATTTGGCCTAAGAATAAGAACTAGGGCTTCGCCTCATAGGATCGGCTCCCTACGCGCGCGCGTGCACCCACACATATATATACAACAACAACTGAGCCTTTTAACCCAAGCATATGGGGTAGGCTACACATATATATATAGACCAAAAAATGACAGTCTAACAAAAGAATGGAACTCACCAGAAGAGTATTAAGTTTAACACAAAGTTTAGATACTGTTAAATTGTTCAGGTTATCAGTTGCTTCCTCCTCCAGAACCATGCCATCGGTAGACTTTTTCTTTGCAAATGGATTCAGGGACTCCTTATAACGTGTCAATGCAGGAGGTCTGGGATATAAAATACTTTTATCAACTGCACTCAAACAGAAGAAAACAAATGAGAACAAATTGCACCTGTGTGTGTCGAGGATAATGAAGATAAGGTGCCATAGGCGGAAATTTCCTTCTATGGCGTCGAAAAAATTCACCCTTCACGATTTTTTTCGACGATCGGCACCCAACATCTTTTTATCATCTAAGATGTGGATACACCAAAGTTCATGTGGTTCTATCTCTTTTTCACCATTTGATTTAGTGGGTGCAAAATTAACGGTTTACCGACAATAGAACATTTTACATTGCTAATTCAATGGTGAAAAGTGGTAAAATCATATGAAATTAGGTATATCCACATCTTTGATGTTGAAGATGGAGATGATGAATGCCGATCGTCGAATAAAATGTTGGAAGGTGTATTTTTTTGACACCACCCAACAAAAAAGCCTCCTAGGGCCTCTTTTCTTCATTATATATATATATAGCAACGAAAAAATAATTCATGATTCAACTTTCAGAATATATAGCAAGTATCCACTATACACAGATAAAAACAAACACAAGAAGCTCGGTGTATAAATAAAAACAAAATTACATTTTACTCAAATTAAGTGAATGGGATAAACTAAGCATATCTATAAAAAAAATTAAAAATTATCGCTAAAGCATTCTATGTCTATATTAAATTTATTAAATATTATAGGCATTATAATATAATTGTATGTATCATGTTTGTGTTTGTGTAGAGAGAAAATCTAATGTATAGGGCGTTTTATAACTTCAACAATAAAGTTTGTATCCTAAATCTTCGGGGCGACATGAATTCTTTTTTTCCTACTCAGCTCTATTAATGGTCATTTCTTATCTCCTATGTTACAATAACACCTGTTGACCTTTTTTAACATCAGTCTATATTTGTTTAGGTCTAACCCAAGCTTTCATTACTCCTACTATGACCCTATTATGCCTCTTAAATTTCACACTTATCAATTTTGGTACACATGCCGAAATCATGACAAGCAATGTTCCATCATTTATCCTCAACTGAAGCTGTATACTAAATTTCTTCACATTCACGCAGGCACAAGAATAGGCGCAAATAGGCGCGCGCGCGCACACAAAAATGTGTGCATGCAGACGCAAATGCATACACAAAGCCACAAACACACACACACACACACGAGATCAATAATATATCTCAAGGTTATCTTTTAGCCAACTTCAGTACCAAAGGTGTGATGGTAGGTGCGGCAATAAACTAGATTACGTGAAAACTCAGACCAAATCAAGCCTGGATTTTTGGGATTGGGTCCTTAATATCATAGCTTGTAGCTGTTGATCGAAGATAAGGATATCCAAAACCAAAATAGAATTATTTTCTTATAGGATCAAGATATGTATCTTAAAGATCCAAACCCGATATACATGTAAATGATTTAGTCCAATTAATTCTATACATGTTACTCTTTCTTTCCCAAAACAACATATGCAAGTACAAACGGCTTGGTCTGGTTCTGACATGTATATGTTGGTAAAACATAGAGGAAGAAAATGCACATGATGTCGAAGGAATTGCAAGTTAAATATAGAATCTTTAGGAGATCGTAATGAACAGATGGCTGAACATGCTATGACACTATTAGTTAAAAGAGCATGATCTAAAATAGTCATATAAAGTATACAGGCCTCAACCAGCTTTCAATTTCAATTAAGCTATAGTACAATGCAACCAGACATGGACATGTCACATTCCTATCATGCTATGTACTAATTTCCACATTTTTGGTTGCGTCTAAGAAGATAACCAATGACAAGAATAAACATATTATGATACAAACAACCAGAAAAATTCAACATACAGTAGTTGCCTACAAATAATGAGAGAGAAAATGTCCAACAGAATGCATTTAAGAAATTAGATACGAAAATCAATTAATATATGCAGACACCAAATAGATAAAAGGAAACTGAGATATAATATGTGATCCTCAAACAAATATACTTTAAAATTCAACGCTGCGCTTAGATTGGAAATACATACTTGTCATTCAAACTGCATAATAAACATTTCAGTAGTAATTAAATTTAATTCCCAAGCCTTCCAGCTGATTAGGTTATGTAACAAACCTTGCTGATTAACAATGTGCAGCAAGTAGGCATCAAGGCAACGAAAAATTCCAATGAGCAAAGAGCGCAAGTGGATGATATCCATAGGAAGGTTTAGTCCAAAGAACGGCTCAACAGTCTGGAAATTACAGTAAAGTATTAGATATATTCCACTGAAATAGAGGAAAGAGCAAGCACCCAAACAGATAAAAGAGATAAACATGAAGCATACAGACTTGAGACTCCCATTCCTCAAATTTGTCCTAGTTTATGCATTGTGGAATAAAAATGCATACCAAGCTTACTTAAAAATATGAAGAATTTTTGTTGTTGTTTAGAATGAAGGGTATCCTGAAATTGTAGTAGAATATGAACTCGAGAAATCTTACCTAATCATCCAAGCGCCTTCACGCACAGCCTGCAATGGACCTCATAACTTTGAATTCTATTTTTTTCTTCTCTGGTTAATTCTAATCTCAAAAGTTAGGTGCTCTCAGACATTTCCCCAACTAAAGAGAAGGTAATGGCAGAATTATCTATACAAAGGTCATCATTTTCTAATAATTATTCTTGAAGGTATTTTATCGAAGAGAAAGGGTCATATTACTACTTCATTTTTAACGATTTAACAAAGATTTTTTTTAACTTAGCTCAACTTGTCTCTATTAACAGCAAATAGAAGTGGTGTTCAATGTTCTGAGTGTTCTAACATCTGATTCATCTTATTCATGAAAATGATGGAAGTAATCTCATGATGCTTACATTAAATTTATATCTTAATAAAGGCCAAGTAGAATATTGAACATATAAGCTCCATCCCTATATCCCATATGAAGAGTAGAAGGAGCACAAATGGAGATGTTAGCACTAGAGCACAACAAAAGGCTATTCTTCACAATGTGAAGTACATAACATCTGCAAATATGTCGTCTTTTACCAAGATAAAATAGGAGACCATGAAAATCAGACGAAATTATATGAGGAAATACTTTTGCAATCTTCTACTGACTGAAAATTCCTCCATTAAGTGAGAACTAGAAAACCGGGATACATTAAGTTGATGCAAGAAAATGTCCCATTTTCTGCTTATTTTAAGTGATTTTACAACAAAAGAGACCTGCATTTCCAACTGTAGCATCTAAACATTCTACACACACACACACACACACACACACACAAAAGCTATATAGAGGAATATTCCAGCTCCTCTTTTTGGCAACATATCCTGCGAAAGTTAAATTAGGGCCCTGAGTTATTGCATCTTACAAGTTGCCCCATGCTTCACCCACTTGGAGTATAGATTGGGCTGAAAATTGGTTTGGGCCCATTCTTTTATATGTTTGGTGATGGAGAAAGAAAGGTTAGGCCTACATGATCAATTAACAATATCTATAAATTAGTACTTTACTTAGACCAATATGATAACCATATTGATGATTATCATCGTAAATAGGTATTAATTGATTATGCTAATATCGGTTTATTATCAATATTTTTTAATTGTGTTATTTTTTCATAGTTTGATTAATGTTGTGATTAGATAAGTATGCCATTTCAGGAAAAAATACATTGTCGTGCTTTTCATATTTGCTAATACATGGGATGCTCCTTAGATATGTTACATGACTTTTTGCACGACAAGCTATATATGTTTTGAGGTTAATACGGCTGTGGTTTAAGTGTAAATCAAGATAGGTCCTCCTGGATTAAGTTGCAAGGGGGAGCTATCAGGGGCTGTCTGCGTTCATAGCCAATGAGGCTGTGAGTGTTCACGGTAACATTTTTGCCATATATTTATAAGTGTAACAGTTTAGGCTGTGAATGCTCACGGCAACATTTTTGCCATATATTTATAAGTGTAACATTTTTTTAAGACAGGTTTAATGGAGAAAATTCATAAGTCATAAATATACATAAATATTTTTGCTTAAATTATCGGAAGAACCGTCTCGCGCATCTATCTGCGGGGACAATTGCTAGTTTATAGAATGAAGAAAGAATCTGGGATTCCCAATGATACCACTTAAAAGAGCAAGGGATATAAGTAAAAGATATAATATTTGAACCTCCTCGATGAATCGAAATACTTCGATTATGGATGTAGCTTGTCTTTGTTGAGATGATAATGGCTCCCAATCCTGTGAAGGATATAAACAGCCTCAATTAAAATTCAAATTTGAGCTATAAGGAGGAAAACTTTCCATATGTAGAAAAATGATAAAAATATTATGAGAGAATTCATATGCTGGGAGCTTGCAGGATAGAAATGCATATAAAATCAGCAATACATCTGAGAAACATGTCACACGAGCGCGGACGCGCTCTTAAGTAAACTATTCCACTAAGCGTACGTCATGCACTCTAAATCCTACACTGTATCGATCAAATTGTTTTCCGTTTGTACTTAAACATATCCCCCCCCCCCACACACACACACAACACGCATAAATATATTAAATTACACAAGAGGTGCATGAGAGCTTTATGGAAAGAGTATGCTGAGCATGGATGAGCCCTTAATAGAGTAAGAATTTACACACAAATATCTCAAATTAAATAGAAAGTACAAAGTATATGAAAAGAGTTTGCAAAGCAAGTGGTAACACTAAAATAGAGTGGGACTTTATGAGTATTCTTGCAAAGAGACCATGTGCTCTGAGGAAGATTTTAAATTTTTCATAACAAACTTTCAGTGAGCCTGAAAAGAAAAATAAGAATGGAATCATCCATTTAATTCAGTATTATGAAAACAAGTATTGGCCATAAAATTGAAGCTTCCAACCAGTAAAGGATCCATCATAATTGCTCTTACCAAATCAAATGTGGAATTTCACTACATATAAATTGCCTTTAGCAGTATATTCACATGGTTTCTTTGTCCTAGTCAAGAGTGGCTAGGTCAAATTATTTCTCCTTACCATATCTTTTATTTGGTTTCTCATCCCAGAAGGTGGTTTCCTTTTCTATTTTTCTTTTTCCTTCTTTTTTTCTTTTGTTTTTTTGACCTTAAGGGTTGGAATACACCCAGTGTGTGAGTTTAACTTGCTGTTGATTTTATTCATCCTTGCTTCATCCTCACTCCCATAGCGTTAGTAGTGTTGATAATAATTTCAACCATACTACATGGTGCAATAATTAGAGTGCTTTATTCTATATAATCTACCACATATCATTGTGTCCCCAAATAGCCAAACATCTCATCTACATTTACTTCTATCTTTTCTGTCACATGAGGTGTTTGACTCTCTGAATTTGTGGAATCAGGTTAAATAAAATTTCAATCCCTGACTTTATGGATTGTATATGAGAATGGTCCATTATATAGTTTGGCAAGTTCGAACAAACTTCAGGTCTCTACCGTTGGAACAAAGCATGGTACAGATATATAGGTATGCAAGAGAAACTGCAAAATAGAAAGTTCGTTTTCCGAAAGTCACAAACACCTAGTATGTGCAGTTTTCCAATAGTATCCACAGTAATCTGACTCTCAGTCAGACTGCTGCATTGTGCTTCTAAATTTTAATTCTATAACTCTAGGTCCCTGACTCCCTAACTACCGCATCAAATAAATAGGGATGATATTTCAAACGCCATTAAAAAATATTTGACAGGGATATATAAATACCTAGCACAACTAGAAGATTGTACAGCAGACTTTATTTGGAAGTAAAATTAGCAAAGGTGGCTAAATAAATTCCTGCTTGTTAAGCACGGCAATTACCTCTATCTGAATAGCACGGTTTGTCCACTCCAAGATGTTGTCATGTTGCATGTTCACCCAGTGAAGAATAAGTGGTGCACTAACTTCTCTTATCTGTTTTAACCAAAGAAAAGACAACAAAAAACATATTAGAGGAATGAAAATTTAATTTTTAAAGAAATAATATAGGTTAAATCTTAGTATCAAATTATTATTATTATTATATAATATTATTTTTATTACAAAATGGCTTAATTGCGCAAAGGTACCGATGAACTTTCAAGTTTTTTGCGATTGATACCATGAACTTCAATAATTAGCGATAGGTACCATGGATACACTATAAGAGTTTCCATGGGCTCATTAAAAAATTCAGTAAAATGGTATTAAGTTGCAACCGGAAGCAATAGGTACCATGGGCTCACTAAAAAATTCAGTAAAATGGTATTAAGTTGCAACCGGAAGTGGTAGTTCATGGTATCAATCGCAAAAAATATGAAACTCTTATAGTGTATCCATGGTACTTATCGCTAATTATTGAAGTTCATGGTATCAATCGCAAAAAACTTGAAAGTTCAAGGGTACCTTTGTGCAATTTAGCCTTACAAAATTATATTCATATAACTAGCCTACCACCTTCTTACGTCATTCTTTTATACAATTTTCTTTTTCCGATTTGCATTCAGGGTCTATATATGAACATTATCAGAGAAGTTTTAGAAAGAAGAGGAAAGGTGTCTAGATTTATACTCTATCAGCAGAAAAGATCGGTACAATCATCAACAACAGCAAAGACATTCTCTCAAAAATTTGCTGTGCGCTACATGAATCTGTCTTACACAGATGACAGATCATATAAGGGTAACCTAGGTTAAATTAATAGGTATTGTGTTGCTTTTTATTCCATTCCAGAAATGTTGTTTAGACCTATACTCTAAGTCCTCATTGCTCCAGTAACAATGGCCCTCTCTTTACTCCAGAACGATGCACTAAGTAGCCTTTTTTATTTGAGGTCAGGGTTAAAAATGGGAGATGAGAAAACGAGAGGCAGGTGGAGTAGGGCCTCCCCTTCTCCATTTCATACACACATGCACGCACACACATATATGCGCGTGCATGTGTGTGTAAAAGATACCTAAGATTACAAGTATTCACATCTTTCTAACACAACTAATCCTCATTATTCTCATGATACCCGTCAAGATGGAGCTTATGAATTCAACATGCTCAGTTGTCACAAACGAATCGAACTCGAAAACCTACCAAAAGGACTAGCAAAGAAGTGTGCTAATTGTGTAACCAACTTCACATAATCAAGAAATCCCTCTTCCACCTTCTCACGAACAAAAAGGTGGCAACATACCTTAATGTGCTCGGTCCTTCAATGGTAGATTGGATTTGATCGATAGATAGCTATTTTGTTGTCACGATAGAATCTCATAACAAAAGTAGGTCCAAAGCCAAGCACATCAAACATCATATCGACACCATCTTTTAAAAGGTGTTACTTTTAACTAAATATTCCGACCTTTCACTTGAATGTTGTCAAGGAGTATTGAAGGGAGTCTCAGCCAAATGGAATGCTGTCCATAAAGTGGAGAACCTTCTAGCTCAGAGAATAAATTAGTCAACTCAGTGTTATCGAATAACATCTTTTTATAATGGAATCTTTGGTGATTAGTTTAAGTTTCGACCTTTTATTTGATCGCATGAATAAACTAGACTTGTCTGGCTGGAATTTCAAATCAATTGAAACTGCAAAATAAATCTTTGGCTACTAAGACCTTAAAATGAAAGTCATATGTATTTTGCTTCATATAACTAGAAAACATACATGGTGGGTTTGGAATTTTGAGCCCGCGTCAATACGTTTTTCCTAATATCAACTTCCCAACAAAAATTGCTAAAGTTTACAGAAGCCATATTCTATCAACTACAAGGAGCCTTGAAGGTTCATGCTCAAAAACTCCAGAAACACAAACAAGCAGAAGAATTGGGCTCTGAGCACCTAGCGCAGTTCAGGAGTTTGCACAACCACATGTGACTACAAACTTAGGAGCATAAGAACAGCCAATATAAGAAAATGGAAGAGCCAAATCCAATGAAACCACAAAAGCTCAGCCGAGCAGTCATATGATCTTGATCCCTTCAATTATTGGATCCTCAAAGATAAGTAAGGAAAATGAGTAAGATATTACATGTGACTGCATTTAGTGGCATCCATTGTAATTGAACCACACATATATAAATGTTTTAGTGGGAGTTTGAGGAAGAAAATTCTCGCAGCTTCTTCTTTCTGTTCTCACCGTACTAGAATCATCAGGCTGAAGAAATTTTTTAAGGCTTAATTCCAAAAAAAACTGCCAAAAACTTGCACCCGTTTGCAAGAAACTACCAAAAACTTTCAAAACTAGGATAACCTACAATAAAAACTTTCAAAACTACAAAAAAAACTACCATGACTAACGGTACCATGTCAGCACCGTTCGTGCCACATCACCGCCAACTCGCCAAGACTGCCACGTCTTTAAAAAAAAATTTAAAATCTAAAAATGCCTTTTCTTCATTTTCTCTCCCAAACCCCATCTCTAACTAGACCTCCTACGGTGCCACCCCCTCTGCATCTCCTCCTCTCTCTGCTCCCTGACACCGCCGCAATCCCCGACCCCAACACATCCCCACTCACCACCACCCCATGCTCCTACACCATCCCCAACCTCCCACCCCCTCACCACCCACCATTACCCTCCCTCCACTTACAACCATCACATCCTTGACCTCCCGCCCCCTCACCACCACCCTGACCTCCACCATTCCAACCCCATCCACCCACCATTACCTGCCCTCCACTCACAACCATCACATCCTTCTCCACCATCCTCCTCCAGTTCGACCTTGACCCTATCCTTTGATCAACCCCCCCCCCCCAAAACAAAAAAAAACCTCAACTCTCTCTCCCCTCCCCCACCCTGCTCCCCTAACCCTAACCCTAATTAATTGAATTTAAACAAGGGCAAAAATTTCATTTCTATCACCGTTAAGTGTTGCCCGTTGTCATGGTAGTTTCTCGTAGTATTAAAAGAATATGGTAGTTTGTCGCAAATGGGAGTTTTAGGCAGTTTTTAATTGTGTATGTCTGATATGAATAGTTAATGCAATAAGTACATTATAATTGATCGGGTAGCTCATATTTAGGTAGAATGACCTAAACCTGATATGGATGCAAGTAACCGCCGATGGGTGTTTTGATGCCACCCCCACATACAGAACTGAGTGCATCAACCAAATAAAGCTCTAAACTGTCTGATGCTGCAAGCACCGATTGTACACTTTCAGAAAGATCCACCGCCCCTTTCAGAAAAGGATTCTATATTTCGATTGCAAATATCCATATTAGTACAATTATTAATAGAATAACTAATTAGTATTATACATCAGATACTAATATACTATGGAAGGGATATTTTAACCATACCAATTGTTTCTCGTAAAGTTGATGCAAGAGTATAATTGAAACCTTTCCAGCTCCAGGATGTTGTCGGCATAGTACAGGAATATATGAAGTGAACTCCTTCTCAGCAATTGATGTTAATTCATTAGCAAGTATAGCCAACGGGTGCTTCTGTTCCCTTTTAGATGCAGCATCCAGAAAGTTAAGGACCTAGCAAACCATATCAACAATTTGTATGACCGAAATCATTTAAATAATCAGTACATGGTGAATGAAAATGGGGATGACTCACCCGTCTATATGCAGCTTGAATGGACCTTTCAATAAATATACAAACTAACTTAAATGATGCTTCAGCTCCCGCAACTGATTTAATAGACTTAAACTGGCCAAAGCATTCAACCGGTGCAACATGAATTATTGGGCTAGCCAAAAAGTAGAGTCATGAAACATAATTCACCTCAAAAATAATGAGCTAAAATTCATATGAAAGGAAACCATCATGATAAAAGGCACAAGAGAACCTAAATGAATGGTTTTATTGCTTGTTTAGAAGAAAAATCTTCTGCGCTAAAATTAAACAAATGGCATGAGGGGAAGTCTACTTAAGCGCATCTATCCCAAACTATTTAAGCATGGTTTTTTGTTGGATGAATAATATCAGCTACTTGGCTATGAAATATTCTCTCCTTATTAGAGTCTTATACGTGTACCGCCGAAATATTATCATCATATTTCCAACTCTCTTAACTGATTGCTTTTTTCCAAATAGAATATTGGCGATTCCTTCAGATAATAAATTAATATAGAGATTGAAACAGCAGTTGTTTAAGATCCTCGATCACTTATTCGTTTAAACGTTTTCGCTATATTCTTTTGTGCTGTTCAACAGGGAATAGCTAGTTAAACCCAAACTAGACAGGTCATGGTTACTGTTTTTGCCTAAAGGATAAATTTAATTTGGCACTACCGAAGAAAAACAAGCAATAAAGAGGAGATCATCAATCAGAAAATAAGAAAATGTTGGAAAACTTGTACCAATTTAAAACATAAAAAACAGTGTTAGCAATAACTTAATCGCCGGAGGCAAGAAAACAACCAGCTACATACCCCCAAAAAATCACATTAAAAGACCGATATTGTTTGTCAGATGATCAACAGTGACTGACTCGTTTCAATGTTCCAGAACTGGTGAGGTGGATATCTAGGTTTAACTGCTATAGGATAGCTTTTAACTTGGCATTACAGAGGGCAAACAACTAAAAAAAATAGGACAGCAAAGATAGGAGAATATATAGATATTATGAAACTTGTGCTGCCTTATCAATAAAAAGCCAATGGTACTGATAACTTGAGAAATAAAATACTACCAAATTACACCAAGTGTTTGAAGATAAGTTAAATTAGTAAAAAGGCAACCACCTGCATCACATGAATTGTTAAAAGCAGTAACAAAACATTATAGACGAATGGGATATCTCACCATGATTTCCCCATATTCATTAGCAAAACATGTTCCAGAAAGTATTGCCATTGTCAGTACACTCTCAAGGGTATCAAACCTCTGCTAAATCAGAAATACAGAGATTATAAGTAATATAAATTCATCATGAGAATTAAAGTTCATTGATAAGGATGGTACACATTAATTTATACTAAAAGTCATGTACAACAATATAGTGCTGTGCATGGAGCAAGCAAGATATATGAAATGCTATAAATTTTATTTTAAAATATTCACAAATGACCATATCCAACGTTAGAATACGTGCTTTATATGTATATGTATTATCGTGCTTTGCACGTGTGAGGCTTAATATATATAAAGAGGAGAGGAGATCTCAAGTCCCTACCTCATATGATTCTCCCCACTCTTTCATGGTATCAGAGCACATCTGGGAGAATTATTATTTTTAGGGTTTTGAACCCTACCCACCACTTGCTAGGGTTCCAGCCGTCAATCGCCTCCAAGCCCCCCTCTGCTCACCTCCAAGCCCCTGCCCTCGCCTCCAAGCCCCCACCCCGCCCCCGCCTCCAGCCCCTGCCCTCGCCTGCAGCCCTCTTGCTCGCCTCCAGCACTCCCTGCTCCAGCCTCCAGCCCCCTCACCTTCAACACCCCCTGCTCCAGCCTCAAGCACCCCCTGCTCACCTCTAGCCCCCCTGCCCTAGCCCCCTGCAGCCCCATGCATGCCCTTGCTCCTCCTGACCGCTTCCTGCGCCTCGCCCCGAGATCCCTCGATGACTTGATTTGGATATGAGGTGATTTGTTCAATTCTTCTTTTTTTTTATTGTACCGCTCAATCCCGCGAGAAGAGAATCCTTTGTTTAGCAATTGTTAGGTGCTTGTTGTGGTATGTGATCAATTATTTGTGATGAGATGGATGATAAAAATAATAAAACTCTTGTTTCTGCAGAAATCCATCATGGGAAGATTACGGAGTGGAAATTAAATGGCGACAACTATCTTGAATGACGTGATATGATCGAGATGTATTTGATCTCTCGTAGGAAAGACAAACACATGTCCTCAAATGGACCCGATCCAATAACCGGTGAAAGGACTTACGACGTTCAGATTTGTTGTCAGATGTTCCTGAGTATGGAGCACCCAGTTTATTCCTAGTTCGACATGAGCGAACTGTGTATAGTGTGTACAGGTACTTGAAGACACTCTTCTCAGGCAAGAATCAGTTGACCCGAGCATTTGATTTGACACATCACGTATATACAAAGCAGCGAGGCTCTAAATCTCTACAACAATTCTAGGAGAGGTTTCATCTATTCAGATCATGGACAATTCGTGACAAGACTCTAAATCTATTCAAATCATGGACATTCCCGGATAGCTGGATTTACAGATGCTAATTGAGCAGGATCACTTATAGATCGGAGGTCCACTACTGGTTAGTGTGTGTTTGTTGGAAGAAATCTTGTATCATGGAGAAGCAATAATTAGCATGTGGTAGCTTAATCTAGTGCAGAATTAAAGTATCGAGCCATGTCTGTTACTTCTTGTGAGTTGCTATAGATTAGTTATTTACTGGGCAATCTTGGACTTAATCTTATTCATCCTATGCGCTTGCGCTGTGATAATAAGACAGCCATCTATATTGTATCCAATCCAGTCTTCCCTGAGAGGACAAAGCACATTAAAGTGGATTATCATTTTGTTTGTGCGAAAGTAACCCAAGATATCATTGATACATATTATGTTTCATCGACAAATCAGTTAGCAGATTCCTCACTAAGCCGCTTGGGAGTACAAGTGAATTTTATTTGTAACAAATTGGACATGTTTGATATTTAAGCTCCAACTTGAGGGGAGGTGTTAGAATACGTGCTTTATATATATACATATTATTGTACTCTGCACGTGTGGCTTAATATATATAAAGATGAGAGATCTTAAGTCCCTATCTCATATGATTCTCCCCAACTGTGTCATCCAATAAAGTTAATCATGTACTAACCAAACGCGGGCACCAAACCATACTATCTTATCTAACTCATCAACTCAGGTACATTGTGATGCTACCAAAAAGTTCTATTTTAAGAAGAAACTAAACAAAAGCCTTTATCTATATCATTGGGTCCTGATGGAGGCCTCTATGCACAATCTATTGATTGATGGTTACAATCAGTGCAAGGCCTTCTGGGAGTTATCTGAATTTATTGGACGGTACTTATTTATTTCAATAATAGTTTGATTTGGGGCAGGAATTAGCATTTCCTTTGTTATTGTCATTATTTCATTTAAGTTGAGTAAGAGTGAGGTTTATCATTATTTAACATAAACTCTAGTTGGGTTATGACTTTTAGTTGCTACGAAGAAAATATGTTCTACTCAAGTATCATACTTGACTAATTTACTACATTTAAATTGAATAGGAGTTTAGGTTTATCTTATTGGGCATTAGTTGATTGATGACCATAAGTGGATATAAATAAAAGCATTTTCTACTCAAGCATAATATTTGGCTAATGATTGATAATTTTTATTGATATTTCGTTGTTGATTGAATTGGTCGAGTGCTCAAGTTTTCTCATCTTTTATTCTTTACTCTTTGATCTTCATCTCCTTGGTCTTTTTCTTTTCATAGTGTTTGTTGTTGGCCGGTATCAAGGCAAGGATAAATCAATTGTTAAGACTGTTACCTACTTAAGATTGTTGCTGCCAAATCAAATCAACTCCATCTTCTCAAAGTGGACTACTGATTAGATCATCTCAATCGAATCACATCATAATTTTTTATTGTTCCTATCAAATCACAAATATTTTGGTATGGTGGCTCGTCATAAAGAAATGTGAAACTTCTTAATCCTAAAAATGATGCTCGAATTTGTTTTAGAGCATGACAAAGCTATACAAGTCCAGTGACAAACTATAAAGAAAACTCCGTAAAGTCTAAATTTGATTAGCATTTGAAGGTTGCCAACTTAAGAACATGGCTTCATTGACAGGAGAGCCATGTGCGCAAAATGAATCAACAATCACAAAAGTTGCCGACTAATGTAGCTTCGTGATTGAGCCAGAACCCATTCCACCATATCCATTGGCTGCATCAAAGCTGCAATTGAGATTTTAGATCGATTTGAATGACATCACCACCCAATGCTTCCAATCCACTACTAGTCTACTATTTAATTTTGTTATCCCTCTATCACCGCTGCCAGATCATAATCAAATTATGCATATTCTTCAAGTTGCGGTTCCACTGGATTCTACTTTCTTTATGCCACAAGTTAATGAGGAAAAACCTCAAATTAAGAGAGGGAGAACTGTTTTCAAACTAATCATAATGAACAGTCTATTCCAGCTTACAAAACCCGTTCAAGAGTGGGGGAACTATTTTCAAACTAATCATAATGAACAGTCTATTATAGCTTACAAAGCCTCCGAGTATCTGATTATATACTTTAATTACATAGGTTGTTATTCATTTACAGTACAATTTGGGATAGGAAATCTTGAAATTATCTGATTGAATACTTCATTTGCACAAGTTATTATTCAGTTACAGTTCAATTATGTTCTACTTTGTCTCTTTTTAAATTTTAGCTTATTAAAATCTTAGTTTTCAGTTTGGATAGGAGTTTGGATATTATCTTTGTTTGAAAGAGAGTTTTAGTTCAGTTAAGCTTATAATATTTCGACAATCAAAATAAAAGGACGAGTATGTTTTTAATATCTTCTCTTTTTCCAATAGTGGTTGATATCATGCCGTCTAAACGAATCATTTTTCTTCATTCAATTCTATTAAGGCACCTCTTCTCTTGAACTAACAGCTTTCATATCAATTCTAACATCTTATTCTATGTTCACACCTGGTTGCAATAATCAATAGGTTTAATTGTGCTTGTTTGTTCTAAGCTTTTAAAGATGTGGCCACAGAGAATGCGACAATCAATATAGAATTCAATATATGACGGAGAAATTGAAGATCAACTTAGAACTTCTCAAAGCTTACGCATATTGCAATGTAAAGGACTTGATCTAATTTTCATCTTCAATTATTTGGAGTACACATGTGATTGATGTTAGAAAATGTGTTGCGCTTATCTTGCATATGCACTTCAATTGATTATGAAAAATCATATTTATCATATATGATATATTATTCAAATTACGTGTCATCGGTTTTGAAGTCAGCAAAATTGTTTTGTAAGAAGTTTATCGAGTCCCAAATGATATTCAAACATGTCTATTGACTCGGTCACTCAAATAACATTTTATTATTATGATATTGAGATTAAATTATATTAATATATTTCCTCATTAATCATTATAATATATCCAATAAGTTCCAAATTCCACAAATTTTTGCGACAGTAGAAAGTATTTTTCCAACTTTATAATGTCAATTTATTAATTTCATATTTAATTAGACGCCAAAAGATTGGAAGGAGAACCCTTAATACATGAGAATATGAGGAAAATATTCTTGTAAGCTGACCAAAAAGTTTGGCACTCAGAATATAATTAAAGAAATAATATATATTGTTAGAATATGAGAATAATAGTCTCACGTCGGATAAATTGTAGTTTGTCATATGTGGGTTTATTATATATAAGAAGAAAGGAGCTCTCAAACCCTTCACCTTGTTTTATTTTTTCTTTATTATTTCATGGCATCAGAGCACAGCGGAGAATAAAATTCTCAATTAAAAAAAAACTAGAGTTCCAAACAAAACCTAGCCTTATTCCCCCTCAATCCTAGCCGCCGCCCCCACTTCAATCCTAAGAGCCGCCAACCACTACAGTATCGCGGTACTGTTCATCGCTACAGTACCCGTGGTATTGTTCATCACGGTACTGTTCATCGCGATGATGTTCATCCTCCGCCTTGATTCCTTCGGTCGCCGCTCGATCTTGTGATGCCTCGGGTTTGATATATTTGTTGTCAGAAGCTGGCATGTCGAGTTGCAAACCTGTTGATTCGCCTATGAATCCGAATGCTAAGCTGCTACCAGAAGAAGGCGATAGATTGAATGATCCCAGTAGATACAGCGGACTGGTGCGTAAACTGAATTACTTGACAGTTACTCGACCAGATATCTCATTTCCAGTGAGCGTTGTTAGTCAGTTTATAGCGGATCCGAGGGTGACACATTGAGATGCAGCTATTCAGATCTTGTGCTATCTGAAAGGTGCACCTGGAAGAGGTTTGGTTTATTCAGATCATGGGCATTCTCGGATAGCTGGGTTTACAGATGCGGGTTGGACAGAATCACCTATAGATCAGAGGTCCACTACTGGTTATTGTGTATTCGTTAGAGAAAATCTTATATCGTGGAGCAAGAAACAACATGTTGTAGCTCGATCTAGTGCAAAATTAGAATATCGAGCCATGGCCGTTACCTCGTGTGAATTGCTATAGATTAGTTATCTACTCGGTAAGCTTGGACTTGGTGTTATCCTTCTTATGCGTTTGTACTGTAATAATAAGTTAGTCATCTATATTGCATCCAATCCACTCTTCCATAATAGAACAAAGCATATTGTGGTAAATTGTCATTTTGTTCAAGAGAAGGTAACCGAAGGTGTCATTGTTACATATCATGTCTCCTCGACAAACCAATTAACGGATTTACTTACTAAGCCGCTTGGGAGTACAAGAGTGGATTTTATTTGTAACAAGTTGGACATGTTTGATATTTATGCTCCAACTTGAGGGGGGGTTAGAATATGAGAATAATAGTCCCGCATAAGGTAAATTGTAGTTTGTCATATGTTGGTTTAGTATATATAAAGAGGGGAGGAGCTCTCAAATCCTTCACCTCATTTTATTATCCCTTAATTATTTCATATATGCATATGCATATGTATATGTATTGTTTCAAGTGCAACTTCTTACGGAAAAGATGGAGTCTATGTTTCAAATATATAGTCTATGTTTGGTTTTGTTCCGAACTTATAGCATGACCAAGAAAAACAGTGTTCATGTTCACCATGATTGCTCATGTTGTCACTGTCTTTAAATAATAATAATGGTTCTAAATATCAGCCATCTAGGGCGATATCTCGGCCGATATATCGTAATTGGTGCACCAATGATACGATACATCAAATTTTGCTCAAATCACGTTTTGGACCCATATTGGCCGAGATGGTGTAATTTCAGACGATATCTCGGGTTTCTCATATCGCTAAATATCGGACCGAGATGGAGTAAAATTGATTTGGTTTAATAGTTTAATGGTTTAAAGTTTAAACGCGACCTGACCCGTTAACATTGCCAATTAAAATATCTCTCCCTAAATTCTAAAGCTCTAGATTCTGGGCTCAATAACATCATCCTCCCGACGCCGTCTTCTCCCCTCCTCTCGAGGCCGTATTCTCCTGCTCCTCTCGATGTCGCCATCTTGTGCTCCTCTTGTTGCATCATCATCTTGATCGCTAGCCCGAGGCTCCCTTCTTTTTCTTCTTCTTCTTTAAGTATCCCTGAATTAAGCTTATGTTTCTTTATGTTATCTGTAATTGTTATCTATTAAATAGAATTTTATGTTTTCAAAATTAGACAATAGTTATATATTTGTATTTGAATATACAATTTATTACATTATTACATAATTTTGCAAGTTAATATGCCCAACATTGTAGTCCGATTTGCTTGATATTTACGTCAGATATGTCCAATATCGATATCCGATGCCCGCACGATATGAACTCGTATAGCCACGATATCGTCCGGTTTTCGCTATCCGATATTAAAAACACATATCTGATACGAACTCAATATCCGATATTTAGAACCTTATAATATGATTGTTAGCCTGATGAACGGCTCGTTATTGTGCCTCGCAACCCAGATAGTCAAGGTTTGGATCTGTAGATATGAATGGCCTAGGTTATTTAGTATTTAAATTTAAGCTTCAAAACAATCTCTAATTATACTCAGTCAGCTACCTATTGTTATAGCTGTCAAATGGATTGTTAAGGAAAGTAAGTTTCAACAGCTAGTTAAGGTTTCCTAACATAAAAGGATCATTTTAATAAAAACTCATTCATTAATATCTATCAAGCTATTTGTTTTCATATCATTGTATATTCATATTCGAGGGGTTATTTAGGAAAGTTTCAACTAGTTAAGGTTTCCTGACATAAAAGGATCATTTTTAATGAAAATCCCTTCATTCACTATCTATCTGTTAGGGTCAAAATTTACATCTCTTTGTCCAAAAAAACCGAAGTCAGAAAGTCAACATGTCGATGCCCGGACAAGTAGGCTCAGGCCCGAGTCAAGTTCGAGCCCTAGCAGAGCCTGCCCCATGATAAGAGAATAAAGGGATTTTTGCAATAAATAAATTTAATGTTTTTTTACTATATGAATAAATGTAAAAGAACGGGCAAAAATCCCAAATTGTAAGGCCCAAATGAAAAGCTTAAAGGTTATATAAAGTCAACCCTATGATGAAATAAAAAATGCTCTCCTCTAAAAATTTATAGGGTTTCGAGCCACCTCTCTATTTTTCTCTCTGCCTCTTCTCACGCAGGTCTTTCTTTTTAAGAAAAATTATTTTTTTAACAGAGATGATTTATTGGCTTCTCTCTTCTTGATTCACTAATATCCATTAAATAAAGAGGAAGCAATGAGGGGTCATATCCAAAAGAAAAAGATTTTCCACTGCAACGAGATCTACAACTTCGAGGAAGCAGAGACTTTTTATATAATTTTTTTATTCAAGATTTAAACCTAGAGTCTTGAAACTCAAGAAAAATATTTTTATGGACCTGATAGGAATCGAAGGGTGACTCCATCAAAGGAAAAGTCTCCGGGTTTTTCCCTTGGAGGAAACCTTCGGGAATGCAGATTCGTTCCGTATTTCCCTTTCGGTGGCTTGAGAATGCGGATTCCGATCCGTATTTTCCTTTCGGTAAATCTGAAATGTGGACTTCGGTCCATATTTCCCTTTGGAATGTGAATCGCGGTTCGTATTTCCTTTTTGGTGGGTGTAAAGTTTTCTTTGCTTCACCTTATCGTACGATAAATCGACGGGTGTAGCGTTCATACTGCCGAAATTTCGTCGGTATATGTGCACTCGGTCCCGTTTACAACGTTAAACAGAAAAAAAAAAAGAATAAATATCGATTAAATTGAAGCCGCCGCCTCGGGCATCCCAAAAGGGTGCCCAACCGTCGGAGACCTCCGCAAGCAGAGAGGTCCCCGCTCCAAGAAAATACATAAATTTTTTCACAATATAAAATAAAATAAAATTTGCATGTATGGAGCCTCCCATCAGGTGGGCCCCCCGCCTTCATGTGGGCTGCTCCCCATTGGGAAGGGCTCCGCTCACGTGGAGCCACCCATCATGGGAGGCTCCCACAGGTGGGCCCCTCGCCTTCACGTAGGCTGCTCCCCATTGGGAGGGGCTCTGCTCACGTGGAGCCACCCATCTTGGTTGGCTCCCACATCCGTGGGCCCCTCTCAAATCGGGAGGGGGCTCCCGCCTCCACTCTGATAGCCCCATCCTCGGGTCCTCTTTAACTTTTTTTTTATCTACATCAAACTAATATATATATAACATAAAAAATATACCTGAAAACATAAAATGAAATGAAATATGAATGTTGGAACAAAATGGAAAAATGTAAATGAACACATCCGCATATATATTTTCAAACACAAACGTCCCGTATTGAGCTCACATGATTTGTAAGACCCGTTAATCGGAGATTCTCTCATTTCGGAGTGAGTATTTAACGGCAGTTTAGTTTACGGCTGCCGGAGATTAGAATCTCACAATCAATAAACCCCAGCATAGCCTAGACAGGGGGAATCTATACAACATCTAACAAGCGAGCGTATTACTATCTCAATAAGGTAGCGAAAAACAATCTGCAGCTTCTAGCACGCTCGGTAGGACTCATCTCTCCTCCCATATTTCGGATCAAATGATTATACGAACGCATTTAATATATAAATCGTTGTAGTACTGAAATAATGCTCCTTCATACAGATTACAACTTTCAACCGCAATCCCAAATTCAACAGCGATGTCTCCAGCAACAAGCTCAACTCTCGATACAACTCCAATCTCCTACACCATCAAGACAAACGCTCGGCTGGTTCTCCTGGCAGGTCTCATTCGGCAATGGGAGGAGCCGCCGCTACCATTCGGTTCCATCCTATTTTCTTCTGCCTTCAGAGCTCTTATTGCAGAGGCTCCAACAAGCAGGTTGGCCAAACCAGCCTCAAAGGGAAGGCCAAATGTCATAGTCGCGAAGGCACTCCAGCCTAAGCGCAAATTTGTATTTGAACAATTCTCCATTGCTCCAACTGGAGGGCAAGGCCGTCAACACCAACGAAGCTACAAGGCATCTCGGGCAAGCTCAGGCGGTACCCTTGACAACTGCAAAAAAAGTCTCCTCAAAACTCCCTGTCGATCGACCTACGGCGGCGGCTTCCAGAAAAGCATATGCCCGCCAAGCCCTCAAGACCGAAAAACTAGGACAAAAGTGGCTCAAATATAGAGCCAATAAAACCGCTAGGGCTCCTGCTAAGCTGAAATTCGTGAGGTTCGAATAACAAGGTTACCCCGCGATGACAGCTGAGTCAGCCGTGAAAGTCAGCAATCCCTTCAAACCATTAAAGTGGGTTCAGAAGAACACAATGACCGCCAAAATCAAGAAGACAGCGATTCGAACGATGCTGCAAAGAGATGTGTCTAAGCCTCAAAAAAAAAGCATGACACCATCTCCTCCAAAGTCTACCAAGCGCTCTGTGCCGCGCGAAAGCAACGGGAAAAATCCATAAAGGGATACCGGTGCTACCCAAAAATCCAACCGGGTCGACTGTTTTCAGTCGCTTGCCCCTTCCCAAATAAGAAGGGCCACAACGGTCTGAAAGATCAGCCGCCAATGATAAAGAAATGGCCAGATACGTGGTCCACACGGTTTAAATAGAAGGCGCGTGCCTTGGTGATAACCTTCGCAACAAAAGCAAAGATGGGGCCGCCACTTCCCAGGTCCAATCTGGTTTGAATGTGGCTGCCACTTCCCAAGCCCAGCCTCCTTCGGATGACAATAAAAACCCTTTCGGTGAGAATGCTAGGGAAAAGGATCTCTCGATTCATGAGGAGTCGAACTCGGACAGCGAAGATGGGCCAACTTACGTCCCCAAGACCGCAGAACAACTTCTCAAAGAACTTCAGAAGCATCTCAGAAGCAAAGACAATGAGACAACCAGACTCTACTCCAAAATTGATGAGGTGACAAATGTCATAATTCAGCTCACGGCCCAAGTTGCTCGGCTGAAGCCCAATCCGGCATAAGGCTCTACTCGTGAGCTGAGTGACAACGACCCGAAACAACCGACGTGTGTTCCCTTAAGTCTAAAGATAGGCGAGTCACCTGAAAGTCAACCACATTCCGCCTCAGGGACTGTCTTAACTCTCGATAACAGCAGCCCACTAATACAAGATAAAATTATAGACCTGGTCACCAACAAAGTCAAGACATTGGTAGTCGAAATCGAAACGCAAAAAGACGTCGACGGTAGCGGGAGACCGTACCGTGCACGATATGATCACGTGGAGTTTTCCAACGGCTACGTCATCCCCACATTCGGAAGGTTCGATGGGACAGAAAATGCAAACGAACACATTGCCCAATTTAAAGCATCGTGCGGGAATATTGGGGGCAATAATACTCTCCTGCTCCGCCGGTTCATCAATAGCTTGACCAACGTCTTTGACTGGTACGCAAGCATACCGGACGGCTCGGTCACGACGTTCGCTCAAATGGAATCTTTGTTTAAGCAAAGATTTACGAGTGCCAGCGATAAAATCACCATTGCTGACCTTGCGAGGACCAAGGCAATGAACAATGAAAGCAACACGGATTTTATAACCCGATGGCAGTCTCTCCGTCAAGTGTGAACCGCCGTTAAAGTAAGACCAATCCGTCAACCTTCTTATTGAAAATCTCAGCAATTGGATGAATCATTTCCTATACACATTTGGTCTCAAAATATTTCAGGAACTGACCAAGAAAGTTCAGATGTTGGAACGTTCAAAGCTCGAATCCACTCAGGATCTCCAATTTAATAACAAGCCTAAATATCAGAAGGACGACCATATTTTTTAGGGCATACCATTGAAGACTGCCATATTTTCAAGAGCTGGGTTAAGGACCAATACAAGGCTGGAGAAATATCATTGCCCCGTGGCGTGTTGGCAAACGACCAAGCCGTGAACGCCAATTTTATACAAACGGAGACTGAAGTGTTTCGGGAACCGATTGTTCTCGGTTGTCCGTCCCTCCGTGAAAGGAACGGACCAAGGCAACAATTCAAAAGCCCAGCAAATTGCGTTACCAATGAAGCAGTAACGGACGGATACACAATCCATACAGTCTACATGGTCGGACATGAAGGAACAAATCCTCCTACGCTTCACAGTTATGATAAAGATATGGTTGCCGCTACCCAATACTAGCTCGGTTCAGATAATGAGAAAGACCCTGCTCAGGCCGCTAAGCAAAAAGAGCCCCTGGTTCCTGGAGAATCGAGCTCGGGCGGTGAGAATAGCCCATTCATCATCCTTAAAATTACACAGCGAGCATTATTCCAATAGCTTCAGAAGCAGCTTCAAGACAGAGATAAGGAGTTAGCCAAGGTATGTTCCAAAGTCGACGATCTGGTGAATGTCGTTGCAAATCTCACGATCCAAGTCATTCAAAACAAAATCAAAGTTCAACCCATGAACCGGGGATTAATACCCCCAAAGCAGCCAACAGCTATTCCCTCCAGTCCAAGAGTGAAGCGTCTTCAAGAAAGTCGACTGCGACCAGCTTCTAGGGAAGTCCACTCGCATGACTGCGGCAAATTGACAAGAAACAAAATCAAAGGCAAGCCATCAACGAATCCCAAAACTCTGCAGGACCTGACAGAAAGGGTTCAGATATTGAAACGCTCAAAACCTAAGTCTACCCTGGGCTTCCAAATTAATCATAAACTCGGGTACCGAAAGGTCAACACCCGTAAAGACGAAAGTTCCAGCAATATCAGTCCTTTCAATACGCCTACTGACCGAGGTAAGCAAACAATGGTCGGATCAAAGACCGATCGGCCTCGAAAACGAGTGTTGGGAGAGGGGATCGCCCCGGGAAGAGAAGTCGAATAAAGTCAATTCCTTCAGAAGAAATAAAGTCCATAAATTATTTAAGAAGGCCCTGAACAATTGTCTGCAACTGCCAAAGTTTAAAAGACCGCATGAAGCGAACATGACCGACAACTCAAGTACTACCCATACCACATAATACTGAGCCATACCATTGAAGATTGTTATGTTTTCAAGAATTGGGCCGGGGAGCAATACAAGACGGGAAAAATCTCGCCGTTCTCCAGTGTGCTGACGAATAATCAAACCACAACGGCCAATGACATACGAGCAAAATCCAAAATCCTCCATAAGCAAACTCGATTGCCCGCCCTGAGAAATGACGGGTATGCCAAAGTCTTCGTGGGACATGGGCATGTCCAAAAGACGAAGAACATTCTGAGGATTTTCAAGAAAGCCCCGGAATGAAATAAGAGGATCAAATAAGGCCTACTGTCCCGGCCATAGATCCAGCTCGTATTGAGTTTGTATGATTTGTAAGACCCGTTAATATGAGGTTCGCTCGTTTCGGAGCTAGGGGTAATTAACGGCAGTTTAGTCCGCAGCTGCCGAAGACTAGGATCCCATAATCAATAAAACCCAGCCAACCATCGGCTGGGGGAATCCGTGTACAACGCCTGACAAGATAGCGCATTCCTATCTTAATAGGGTGGCGAAAAACACTTTACACTATCGAGCCATTTGTCTGCATATCATTCTATGTTCATATTCTTTAGTTCAGATTTTGCACGTGAACTTTCGAAACTTCATTCCAATACCAATTCTATCAAAGCTCTCGATCTCAAGAACCAAGTTTGTCCAACTGAGCTACATTGAATCTGGTTATTCGTAACAGATAATAATCATCATATAGTTGTAGCCGATTGCTACCTGCATAGTAAGATATAAAGGTCACTTATACCCGTTGAAAGGAGCCCATACTAGAGGTCTTATGGATGAAGGCCCAAAGCGATACATTTTGTGTTAGCTGTAGACTCTGCACTCTCTACTCTCTGTACTCGTATTATTACTCATGCTTATTGTTGATTGTATTCATACCGAAATCATGGATGGCTTTATACTCTGAAGCATGCCTAATTGTCTTTTTAAAATTATTAATCTTATTCATCCCACCGGCCCTTTCCACTAAACTTTCAAATTAATCCTGATCCGAATTGCTACATAAAACCATATCACTCTTGGTCCATGTTGCAGGTACCCAAATTATATAAATAATAAGTGCATGACACTATTAACGAAGTACTTCAAATCGACTTAAATAAAACATTCCCTTCCCCCAAATATATTGAAATCATACTTCCTACTAGATGGCGTATGCATGCAACACGGGAACAGAACCCCAAATATATTGAGCTCATACTTCCTACTATATGCACACAACACGCGAACAGAATACCAACATCATAATCAAAACACATCACACCTAGAAACCGTCCATGGTATATGAACATCATCATATATAAGCTATTAAAGCTGTGTGTACTAGCATTAAGACATAGTATTGACCTACCATAACTGTAGAACACCACTTGACAACAAAAGTAGCATGTTAAAAATCATGAACAGAGCTGCGATCCTAAAGTTGAAAATTTGAAGGAAAAAGGCTGAGTTATGCATTGGTGGAAAATATATTAATTAGGAACACGGCACCTGATTGAAATGGAGATGATAATCTTCAAGTTGACAACTGCACCATGCAAACATATTGAGGAGAATAGCATCTAGCAACTTCAAAGCCCTATTACTACCACAGACTTCAATTGAACAGATAAGAGCGTTCATATAGGACTGTTCGCTTCCCGACTCATCTTTACTAGCTATAACTTTCTGCATCATGAAGACAGCATATTTCAACAGAGCATGGTCACCTGTCAAAACAAACTAAGAGGAAAACCATACCCACTAATTAGAAGTATCCTTTCACTGCACCTGCTTATTTCATAACACTCAACAATTTAAAAACATGATCAATATAGCAATAGTGGCATATATATCTTGTTTTGATGAAGCAAAACACTAAAACTTAATAAATTAAACACTAGAGGTATGACGGATGGATTACCTAAAACAGGAAAATAGGTCTTTGCAGCAAGAAGCTCGCTTAATATCAAAATAAAATATAGAACTGCATTTATTTGAAAATTGTACTTAACCGCAAGGAAAAGCAAACTGAACCACCTCTTAAAAATCACTCATTTTTGCAGCAAGATACATTAAACCTTGTGACGACATGATTCTTCAATAGAGATGGCGGAGAATAAAAACTGGAACATCCAGAGATAGTTATCCTTAAATGATATCAAAAATATTTATGCCATATATGGATTGGCGCAGATCTCAAGACTACGATAATTGGAATAAGAAGACTCACAAACTGTGTCCAGAAGCTTACAAGAACAGAGAGGCCATAGATAAAGAATTAACTTTGGATTTGTAGGAGATAAAGTTTGAAGCCTTGTGTTGGAAAAAAATTATAGTTATACCACAAGTTACAGTCATTGGCATGGAAAGGAGATAAAGTTTGAAGCTTTGCACTGGCAAAAAAAATTGTAGTTATACCACGAGTTACGATCATTGGCATGGAAGGGGGGAGGCCCTACAACCAACAAGTATGGCAGGATAATAGAATAACTCTTTTTCATGATCAATATTCTGTTAACTCATCAATTAGAATTCACCCTACTCATTGATTCCCCACCCCCACCCCACAACCCCACCCCAAAAATATATAAATAAATAAAAATTCATTGGCAAAGTTGAAATATTTCTCATCAATGTTTCTAAATCTTCTACCAAAACATGAACCTTTTTCCTTAAAAATCATATCAAACTCAGAAAGTGTGACCATGACTAGTGCAAAAGTATGAAATTATATATCTGATGCCTGAAGTATATATGATTTAAATCCCTCAAGGAACATAGAATACATACCTGCTGGAAAAACAACCAACTGTATAAACCATTGTGCATCATTTCGGTAATACCTAATATGGGCCAAGTCAATTTAAGAATCTTAAGAATTTCTTCAGCTTCCTAGATATGATTTCAAAGCACAAAATTAGATTGGGAATACAGAGTTGTGTTGTTCTGTCTATGCAATAACCACAAATTATTGCAAAGGAAATTGATATACCTCAATTACTTGTCCATCTTCTAGGACATCAAAAACACTGCAAAGTAGTTTTTCATATAGCTTTATGTTAAAATGGTAACTGTGTGTCCAATAATAGGATTCATTTAGAATCCCGAATTTGGGAAGGCTGTTTGAAAGTCGTGAAGCAAATCCTTTTATACATGATAGAATCTCAGCATGCCCATGGATACCAACATCTACCCATTCCTGGAGCCATATAAAAATAATAATTTAGATACATAAATATATACATACATACATAAACATTCATAAATACATGCTTTATCCTACTGAAGCAACTGAAAGAAAAGGAATGTCGGGTATAATATCCAGAGAATAAAGCTTTCCCGGCCGTTAAGCAAGAGGAAGCATGAATGATCTAATACAAGGAAAGAGCAGATGAAGTTGGCATCTAAAAGGAAAATTGATAGCATTTTCAAGCTAGCGATACATACATGCTTGCATGCACGCGCATGCACGCGCACACAGAGATGAGAATAATGGAGGACAAATGTTATAGGATAGAAATCCTCCTATGGCAATGGTCAAAAGTCAACCATATGCCTCCTTTTTTGTACTATTAGCACTGTGACCACCGTCGATCTTCATTGTCAAAAACCATAGATACACCAACTGTCATGTGGTTCTAATACTATTTAACCATTGATCCAGTGGATGCAAAATTAATGGTTTTCCAACAATAGATCATGACCGATTGGGCATAGCTCATGCATTAAACTTTCCTCTCCAAAGTGAGACGTCGCCGGTTCGATTCCCGAACAGATCGCATAAAAAGCAATAGAAATTTTCCCACGGCAAACCCCCTCCCCCCCGGGTGCATGCGTGAGCGTGTGAGTGAGTGTGTGTGTGAGAGAGATGGATCAAATATGGACTGTAACAGCAGTAAGAAGCTTTCGTGACAATTTAGCGGAAGAATTGCATTGTGCTGGAAGGCAACAGACATAAGAATTTAATTTCAAATTTCACCCAAGTACACAGGCAGTTAAAAGGAAGAACATGCCTCCACATTTTTAAGCTGTGAGAGAAGCATGGATAGCACAACATGTTCATCGGCTACCAAATCATCAGAACCAGGAAGTAGCTCTTCAAGAATAGTTGCCTGAAAATTATATGACAATAACAAAGTTTTTTAGTTAAAACTAGCGGTAAACCACACGCAATGCGGCGGGTGGTTTAGGAATAATATGTGAAAATGGTATTTATTTGTGGAAAACAAAATCCATGGTATTTATCCGAAAAATGTTGAAATTTATTTAAGAACGTTCAAATTTAATGTTATTTATTCATAACGGATAAACCCATGGTATTTATCTAAGAAACGTTGAAATTTATTGATATTTTTTCCAACAGACAAAGTCCATAGTATTTATGTGAAAAACATTGAAAGTTTATGGAATTTGTTTATAACGGACAAAGTTCGTGATGTTTATTTGAAAAGGTGAAAGTTCATCGTATTTTAATGAATATCTAGTGTTGTTAACTTATAAACAATGAAAGTTTATGTTACTAATTTGTAAACATAGCTAGTCCACGGTATTTATCTGAAAAACGGCAAAAGTTAACGTTATTTATTTGTAACGAAAAAAGTCCATGATATTTATCTGAAAAACGTTGAAAATTAAAGATATTTATTTGTAATGGACAAAACCCATGGTATTTATCTAGAAAACGTTGGATATTTATGGTATTTTTTATGGACAAAATTCATCGTATTTATCTGAAAATAGCGAAAGTTCATCGTATTTTAATGAAAATCTAATGGTATTTATGTGTAAATCATTGAAAGTTCATGGTATTTTAAGGAAAAGTTATTGGGATTTGGAATTGATGGCATACTTGTAATTATTGAAAAATTTTGAACTAATGGCACATTTGTAAATTGTGAGAAGTTGAGATGATGTCAAAGTTGTAAATAATGAGAAATTGGCAAACTTTGCCTTGAACTGCCTAAAATACCCCCATCAAAACATTAGAATTTACATAAATACCAGATTTTTTGCAAACAAATCCAAAGGAATATTCAATTATTAGGGGCATTTTTGGGATATCACCAAATTTCCACTTCTCATATAGCATTCTATTAGTATAATGAATGATAGGATAAAACATGGGGAGCGCATACGTAACTATCAGAAATCACCTGTCTCTTTAGCCACTGAGAGTATAACCTTTGGTTGGGAAAATCAGTCTTGCATATAGAACTTAAGAGATCCAGCGATATTTGGGGGACGTCAATATGGTCATATGCCACATTTGGACGAAAATGCCCCAAACCTTGCTTGATACATGCATCCATTGTTTCTGAAATCTGAAAGGAAGATAAATGGCTACTAAGAAGAAATTTTGATGGAGGCACCTACCTATCGAAAAAGTAAAACAGATAAAAATAAGAAAATCTATTAACAAAACAAAAGGAAAGAGGAGGAGGAGAGCATCTGAAGAAACGCCACAACAACATTTCTAGGAACCTCCATCTTCGTAGAACACATTTCCTCCAAACAGATAAAACAAGTCCCACAAGCCACGGTCCCTTCAAGAAGAAAAATGAGCTAGCTTTCCATCTCTTCATTTCAAAAACATTTGAAAAGTGAGGAACTTCCACCAGGTAAGGAGCTAAATAAAAATATGAAAACCCTCGAGGGAAAAGGCAATGAGGAGAATTGATAGAAGATTGCCTCCATATAAGTACTACATGAGGCCCCTTTGGGATTCAATTTGTTTCATATGGCTAACCAACAATTGAAAAGAAAGTGAGAAGTTAAAATAGCAAGCATACTGTACACGACAATAAAAGGTTAGAGAATCCCTTGAGCATGGAATGGCTCTAATAATATGATAACAGTCAGTCATATATGGTACCAACATTGATGGCTACAGATTCTTTTTCAAACTGCATAAAACTTATTCCATAATCAGTATTCGACTTTAAATCAATCATAGCAGAGTTTAATACAGCGAGCATCAATGGTTGAAAGTTGAAACCGTTGGAGATTTATGAATTGTTATAATTAGGTATTAATGATCACGCGAGTTGTTTGATATTTGTTAGAGATTGTTAGAGAGGAATAATGGTAAATGTACACCACATTACATTCTAATGTAATAATGGTAAGTGGTTCATTGTTAGTAGTTGTGTATTGGCGGATTGTTCTTTTGAGGATGTTCATATGGCTATGAGTATGCCAATTGCATCTACTTCCATTATGCAGTCGCGAGTCTCGCGACAGTACGATATTAAAGGCTAAGGTGGAGTTACAACAGAAAGGTCATATTCTCCTTGCAGAAGAGGCCGCTTATAATTTAATTATTTCACAGTGACCAAAGTAATTGAGCATCTAATAAGTCAAACCCCCCACTAAATCAATATCTCCCGGTGTGGTCAAAGTAAGCTATATCATGTACCATGGCCACTTCTTATTCATGGGTTACCCTTGTCTTCTTCAAAATCAGTTCTCTAGACCTTCCATCTTCCCATCACTGAATCCGGGGCATCCACCGAGCAAAAGAAGAGCAAAGAATAAAAGTAGTGAATACTGCAAATAGGAAAAGTTAATGAGGCCTCAACCTTAATTACAACTCGTTTATATTTTGTCCACTCTCCCTAATTTCTCGATTGAAATTCAGCTTCAGTGTTTATATTGGCTATTACGGAACATGGCTATTAAAATACCATGTAAAATACCATAACTGACTCCTCAAATGTAATTAGCTTAAGACCAGGTTATTACATAGACTTTAGTGTATAGACTCAATGTAGATAATTACAGTATGGATTGAAGCATTTAGACTCTCAGGGAAATGATAAACAGGAAGGATTATTCATTCTCCATGCCATGCACAAATGATACAGAATTATTTATCTCGCAAATTGATTTTAAAGGTTACAAACAACTTTCATCTATTAACATAATATATTTTCTTAATAATCCTGCACAACTTTGCATCCTGTTTAAACAGATATTTTAATTCTGAAATGTATACTGGAAGAATTGCCTTATGGTGTTTCAGTGTTTCATTATGTTAATATGAGACAAAGAATGGATTTTACAATTTCCGATAAACAGTAGGAATTTAAACTTAAATGGACTGAAGGTAACTGAATAATAGGATCTGTTGCTATCAGCTTAAGCTGACTTATTGTGGTTAAATACTCGGGCATACCATTGACATGACATCATCACCCACAAAAAAGTAAATATTGAAAACTGAAGCACCTTTTCCATCAAAGCTTTCCATGAAATATACTAACTTTATCACAAGGCGTCAAAAACTATCAAAAGATAATTAAGTTGCAAAAGGTCAGGTTGAAAAGAAAAAACAGAATAAATCAAATGCAGTTCACTATACAGATTTAAAGTTAACTTCTGAAATAAAATGATACATATACCTCATGGGAGTACAACATAGAACCATTAATCCATTTGTTAACTGACTTATTCACAAAGCAAGGAAAAGTACATATACGATTGATCTACGAAAATACAGAAACCTCACTTGCTAATCTATTAAAATTTAAGGTTGTTATAGTAGTTAAGGGAACAAGTCCTAAAAAGTAGGTTTATAAATAAATAAGTATTCAATGTTAGAGTTGATGGTGCAGACTAAACTCGCATACCATTGTTATAGATATGAAATAAAAAATCCATGAACATGATACCAAATCTAAAGTTCAGAAGTTGATACCAGAAGGCAAACTTTATTCTCCACATTTACAATTAAATACAAATGAGAATTAAAGGAATGGAAATATATAAGAATATAACTCATTGGATAATTTAAATGGGAAAGGACTTGCCTCCATCTGACCACGTATAACATCAAGCAAGTCAGCAAGCCCATCCTCTGACTGTTCACGTAAACTTGATCCATCTTTCTTCAACTTTAGCCCCACAACAAATTTGGACTTCTCTTTCTTTTTCTTTTCCAAGGGAGGTACTTCAACCCTAGTAGTGCACAAATATTTGCTCCACAAGTGATGGGGATGTACGAAAAACATTAAGCATGAACCTGTATGGAGGGTGGGGTGGGGGTGGGGGTGGGGGTGGAGGTGGGGTGGATGAGGGTGGTGTGTGATTGTGAGTGTGCACATGCATCTGTGGTTGTGCGTGTAAGTGTGTGTGGGTATGCGTGAGAAAGATACATACCCAGAGAACACTACAGAAGCTAGAAGCACTTCATAGGCTGTCTCTCGCATGTCGTCATCAGATAATCCTTCAAAATTCCTAAAACTACCGATCAGTTAAATAGGAAAAATAGGATCTTTCTGTATAAGAAAAATTCAAAAGCAAAATTGTGGATTAACTGGAAAGCCCTGAGACCAATGTACACATCAAAACTAAATATCTCATGACCTTAATTCCAATGAATGAACGGGCATATGAAAATGATGAGCTACCTGTGCTCAAAGGGGGTAAACCTAAAGTGAGCATATTTGCATCTTTAACTAATTTATTGGGAACTAAGTTCTCAGCAAGATCTCCAGCAATAGTTTCAGTCCCAGATTTCTCAATTTCTCTGTCAGCAAAATGGGATCTTTGTTCTGTTGTGTATGAGGTATTAGATGTTACTGGGACACCAATCTGAGGGGCAGCCCTTCGAGGTGGAGAACCAGACAACTCTGGTTTTGAAAGAAGAAAGAATGAGTTTCCAGACGATAGGTCCATCTACAAAAAAGATGTAGGCATAGATGAGTCTTAAACAGGAAAACATAAACCAATTTTAAATGTAAGTTTTTACATATTTACGGTTTAAGAAGTGCACAAGCATAACAAAGAAAAATTAATGAGATCTTCATTTGAAAAGTATTTGATCCATAGCTTTTAAAAATTTATCAGATCCTCATTTGTCAAGTACTTGAGTCATAGCCATAAAAAATAATAAAAGTTACTTTTTTTTTTTAAATAATGTAGCTGGGAAAAAATATCAGGTCAGTGCCCCTAAAGTTTTGTTGTCAAGTGTCTGTCATTATGAGCCATTCTAGCAAGTTAAAAAGGAAATTCGTTCTCCAGAACCCAGATTGTAAGTTAGAAACCTTAATGTTCACCCACTCATCCCCCATGTTTTCTCTCCTGTTTCATTTTTACTTCTAGCATTCTACAAAAATGATAGAACACCCTTTTCCATTTTATTTTTCATGGCTGTCATCTTACACTACTGCACGATTCTAACATTCAAGGTTGTTCTTTGTATTTATTCGGGTGATATGTTAGACCGCATACTGATAGGTGACAACGTCATAACTTTTCAAAGAAAAAATATATATTCCAATAGTCATACATCAAATTTAAGCATATCATGGCCTCATGATGCAACTTATATTTCCTAAAGGAATCACCATTAACAATGGTAATCTTGCCCGGTTAATATAGAGAAGGATGAGAGGTTTAGTTGAAGGAAAGCGTGTAGACAGTAGCCATCAGACAGTGGTTTTTCTTTCATTGGTCTCCTCCTCTCCTCTTTATCGTTGGTTGCATGTCTTGGACATGTGACTTGTCAGAATTCTCATGACCGACCGACTATCTCATCCTTAACAAGTGCACCCGAATAGATGTTTTGAAGCTGAGGGCTGAGTGTATTGACGCATGATCAAAAACCCAACTTTAAATTTTCTACAACTCTTTAGTCTTGGGTAACAATTGCCATATCCTTCTCAATCCACCCACCCAAAATTCACTTTTTCCCCACTTTTCGAATTATAGTAGTAAAATTCAGAGACGCATAAACCCTAAACCTTAGAATCAAGATAAAATAAAATCGGCCCCTTACCGTAATCGGATAATCCCACTCATCGAAATACCTCTTCGTGGCTTCCGAGGCATCAAACCCTCCACCTGAGCACCAAACAAAAACTCACCAACAACATTCGAACCAAAAGAACAAAACTTTTACAAGGAAAAACCAAAACCCAATGAATTGAGTCGGCAAGTTACCAGATTGTGCGCACTCAAGGACATAATCGACGCTGACAGTATCCAAATCGACGGAAGAAAAATCGAAGGAGTCTCGGGTTATATCTTTCGAAATGACGAATTGGAGCAGCTTGCGGCGATCACGGCGGTAACGCTGAAGAAGGAGATAGGGCTCGATCTCCATGAAGTGGAATTCCCTCTTTCGACTGTGTAGCAGAGCGAGGAAAAGGAAACCCTAGAAGCTTTCAAAATTTACAGCGCCGGTAAAATGAACGCAACGCAAGAACCAGCAGCTTACTGAGATTTTTCTACCCCTTTTCTTCAGGGGATTGCTGAGATTTTATTATATCAATAAAACATTTTCTTTCATTACACAATTATATTTTAATTTAAATTAAAAAAATATAACGCACCATGATCATGTAAATTATAAAATACCCTAATAAATACAGTTATTTAATTTTCTTCTTGAAAAGCGTTTTTGGTTTTAAAGAATTATTACAACTTACAGATTTGTTGTGAAGATTTAGTTTGCGCCAAAATTTGATGTTGAATTTCTAAGAAAAATTGATTTTCATCAAATTTAAATTGCATGTGCATGATTTATATATAAATAAAAGATTTTATTTAATTACAAAAGTATATAACATGATTTGATTGACTTGATTTTTAATCACAAATTTGATTTCCATAAAATTTAAATAGATTATGCATGATTTATTTATCAACAAAAAAAATCTTTTGTTACAAAAAATATTGTTATAATAAGATTTGATTTGATTTCTTATACTAACCTAAAATGATGGACAAAAACAAAAAAAAAAATTACGTGTAAAATTTAAGTTTAGAAAAATCGAAATAAGTTTATATGAAATTAAATATTAAGCTGAGAGAAATTGAATTAAGTTTATAAGAAATCAAATTAAAAGTTAAATATATCAAAAGGATTTGTAGGATCAGAAATATGTTTCTTATTGAATTCTTCAATATAAGGAAGAGTGACAATATATTGTTTTCTATCCTAAAAGGCATCAGGAAGATCATTCCAAATTTGAGTTATAAGCTCATTTTCAAGTTTTTCAATTCTCTGTTTCACTGGGATTGACTAAAGTTGTTTATTAATATGTATAGAAGATATTTCTTTTTTGATAAAATTAATCTGATTTTCCTTAAGGTAAGTCTCTTTTACCTCGATAAGGATTTTTATATTGGAATCAGTTATAAACGAAACTTCACCAATTTTCCTTTATAATTAGTATAAATTCTCTGAGAATCTATTTTCTCAATTAGTATTATCTTACTAAGGAATAGTCTTCCTAATATGATATGCTGAGCAATTTCCTTTACTATAATAAAAAGATATGAGAAACAAATGTCTTCATTGCATATATTGACATTTGACACCTTATAAAGTGGAGTTAAGGCACTATTATCTGCCTTACTCAAAATTTGAGTAGTTTTCTCGCAATATTTTATAAGGATTATTCTCTCTTTAATGCAGTTAAGATCTGCATCTGATGATGCTCGATACCGGTGATTCCCCAGATCACGACATGCGGCAAACGACGTGTCCCAGAGCTTACAGGATGGGATCAAAATCGGTACGTTGGAAGCATACCCCGGGCTTCCGACACGAGAATGTTCCCGACCTTCGGTGGCCTTCCAGACCACTCCTACGAGCGCCTTACAAACAACCATGGGCGGGCCCTGGAGCCTCCCACACGCTGAGTTCCCTCAGCCCTCCAGCCTGCCTCTGAGCTATCACATATCCAAGATGCCTTGGCCTCCCGCTCGTTCCCGAGCCTCCCGCCGAGCTTATCTTCCTCGGTCTCATCGACCGACCCACAACACCGATCACACGCGTCTCAGCCACGGCTCCGTGAATCTCGCCATACGCGAGATATCCGCCGCCCATGATCCCGTGTTCCACGCCATCGCGTTCCCCCCATTAACGAGCATATCTCGTCATTAATGGGGAATCCCGCCTTTCACGCGGGCGTAACGGCCGGCGTGAATCTCACGCCCGACTGCCTATGGCTGTCACTATATAAACCCCTCTCTCAGACGACTCAGGTAAGCCGATTTTATCCCAATAGGCCATTACTCTGCCAAAATACCACGTCTAACTTGATCGTCGAAGGGTCCTCGGTGGCACAACCATCCCGGGACTTCCTTGCAGGTAGCTCAGCCTCAACCACCTCAAGCCCATTGAGATCCACACGCTCCAGGAGGCAACCTCCAACTCAATCTCAGTCATCCATTAGCGCTCACTGCAGATCAACGGAAGGTAACATCTGAAGGAGATCCAGAGATCCATCAGTTGGCACCGTCTGTGGGAACATCCAGTCCCATTCAACGAAAGTTCACATTCCGATCTCAACCTCATGGCGAGCGATCCAAGCATTAGCCGTCGCCCTCCCCGCAGTGGAGACGAGGGAGAATCCCTTCATCCCCTGAACGCCATTCACGCCCTATCTGCTCGGATAGATCGACTCGCGTCCTTCATGGATGCACTCATCCGTGTCCAGATGGCCGAGAAAACTCCCCAGGTCGCCGCTCCCCCACCTCGGGATCGGGACCCCTACAGAGGGAGAGAAGCCGTTACCCACGTCGGCACGACCGAGCACCACCTCGCCGTCTCCGGCAGACGCAGATCCCCTGTGGCGACCAATTCAATGACTCGCTGGGCGCCAAACAGCTCAACACCGAGGTCTCCCGTGAGAGCGTGCCGCCCTGAAGCCCCTCGAGCTCCTGTCCCTCCTAATGAGGTGTCGGTCAGCTCGCCTGCTCTCAGGCATGACCAGCACCCCCTCCCTCGACGGGGTTGCACGGACGGGACTCACCACAGCAGCTCGAAAACGATCTCGCCAGGGGACCTCAGGAACCTCATCGAGCAGAATCGGAGCCGCGGTCAGACGCAGGTCGCTAGCAGCAGAGGCCATAAATCAGAATATGGCGAATCGTCGGGATACCACGGCAGGCTCGACGCCCTCGAAAAGAAGGTCGAGGGCATACATCGGGAAAATCGTCCTTCAAGCGATGGGGCTAAATATGCCGCCGAATCACTCACGAAGCCCTTCACCAAAGAACTACTCGCCGTACACGTCTCCTCCCGGAACAAGCCCCCGAAGGTCTCTCTCTTCGACGGGAAGTCCGACCCGAAAGACCATTTGAACGCGTTCACGGCCGAGATGAGTTTTCAGGACAATTCCGACGCCGCCCAATGCCGCGCTTTCCCCGCCACTCTCATCCGCTCCGGACGAAACCGGTTCCGAGGACTAACGCCACGTTCAATCTCTACCTTCGATGGGCTGGCCACCCAGTTCCTCGGTCATTTCGTTGGGAACAGACGGCAAAAGCGAACCGTTGATCATCTCTTCGCCATAAAGAGCGGGGATAAAGAATCCTTCAAATGATACATCACCTGCTTCTACAACGCCCTCCTCGAGGTCCCCGAGCACCGGGACGAGACGATCATTACGGCCCTTAGGTCGGGTCTTAGGCACAAGGAGTGGCTATGCTCCTTTGCATTAGCGCAACCTAAGACCATGGCCAAGGTAAAGTCCTGGATAGAACGAGAAATCCAGCTTGAGTCCGAGGTGAACGCCAACCTACCCCGGACAGAGCAAGCCAATCATAAGGAAAGGACCAAGGAGGAGAAAAAGAAGATAGAGCGGCCAAATCCTTACTCCCCGAAGTTTCAGGAGTACACCCCGCTCAACGTCTCCCAAACGGTACTATTGGAGGAGGCCAAGGGCAAAAGGTTCTTCAAACTCCCTCCAATCTCGAATAGCGCAGCAAAGCGTACCTGGGGCCCCTACTACCTTTCCACAGGTCGCAGAGCCACACCACCGAGGACTGCAAGCAGCTCCGAGACTACATCGAGGAGTTAATCCGCTCGGGGCACCTGGCAACTTACTTGCGAGACAAGCGGCAAGCCGACCGTGAGCAAGAGCACCATCCCCCTCCCGGAGAATTGACAATCGGCCAAATCATGGTCATATCAGCGGGGGGTACGACGAGGACCGACGGGACGCGATCCCCTTACCGATCGAGGGGACTGGCAGCCACCCAAGGAAGAAGGCTAAAGCGGCCGAGCCAATCGTCTTTACCGAAGAGGACCTCCAAGGGATATCCCTGCCTCACAACGACCCACTAATGATCACAGCCCGGGTCCACCGCTATGAAGAGCAGAGGATATTGGTCGATTCGGGAAGCTCAGCGGACATTCTCTTTTATGACTGCTTTCTGCGTATGGGACTGTTTACCGCCGGAAACCGGGAAGACGAATGTCTTGCCTGAATTTCGGGGTAGATACTAATAGGTGCTATCCGTCCACCTCTCCGAAGATGCCAAGTTGATTTATGGCACCGTATATCGAAGGTTTAAACGGATGCGGCCGACGTAGCAGACTTCGTCAGATTCCCCCTCATGGTGAGGGGTTTTTGATTGTGGGGACGCTCTTCCTTGCAGGCGCAAGCCCCTGCAGTTAATTACGCTACCGCATCACGGTAACAACTTTCTCCTTCTCCAGATGGTCACTTCGTGTCGTGGGTGTTTGTTTTGTGTTTGGTTGCCCGTGGATTGTATACGGAGACTAATTTATGCTGTCGCCCGTAGGGCGTGGATTAGTCCAAATCCGTATTTTCTTAGATTTGGGTTTCGGTTTCGGTTTAAGGATACGTTAGCCTTATTTGAGACTAAGATCAACGTAAACATTTGTTAAGGATACGTTAGTCTAATTTTAGACTAAGATCAACTCAACGTTTGTTAAGGACACGTCAGTCTAATTTTAGACTGAGGTCAACTTAACGGGGTCGTTTAGATCCAACAAAAGAGCATTCGGACTCTATTGTTTAGTTTAAAGACATTGCGGTCAATTACCAGTTTAAGGACATGGTGGTCCATTACCAGTTTAAGGACATGGTGGTCCAAGGTTAAGGACATCATAGTCCGTGGGTTTAAAGACCTCACAGCCAAGGTTAAGGACATCATAGTCCGTGGGTTTAGGGACCACACGGTCAAGGTTAAGGACATCATAGTCCGTGGGTTTAAAGACCTCACAGTCAAGGTTAAGGACATCATAGTCCGTGAGTTTAAAGACCTCACTGTCAAGGTTAAGGACATCATAGTCCGTGAGTTTAAAGACCTCACAGTCAAGGTTAAGGACATCATAGTCCGTGGGCTTGTTCCCCGCCGAAAGACGCGGCGAGACGCGATGTACGTCTTGCCTGAAATTCGGGGCAGATGCTAATTGGTGTTGTCCGTCCACCTCTCCGAAGATGCCAAGTTGATTTATGGCACCATGTATCGAAGGTTTAAACGGATGCGACCGATGTAGCAGACTTCAGATTCCCCTTCGTTTGAGGGGGTTTTTGATTGTGGGGACGCTCTTTCCTGCAGGCGCAAGCCACTGCAGTTAATTACGCTACCGCATCACGGTAACAACTTTCTCCTTCTCCAGATGGTCGCTTCGTGTCGTGGGTGTTTGTTTTGTGTTTGGTTGCCCGTGGATTGTATACGGAGACTAGGTTATGTTGTCGCCCGTAGGGTGTGGACTAGTCCAAATCCGTATCTTTCTTAGATTTAGGTTTTGGGGGTTTGGGTTTAAGGATACGTTAGCCTTATTTGAGACTAAGATCAATTTAAACGTTTGTTAAGGATACGTTAGTCTAATTTTAGACTAAGATCAACTTAACGGGATCGTTTAGATCCGACAAGAGAGCAATTGGGCTCTGTTGTTTTGTTTAGTGACATTGCGGTCGGTAATTAGTTTAAGGACATTACGGTCCATTGTTAGTTTAGGGACATCTCGGTCCAATGTTAGTTTAAAGATATCGTGGTCGAGGTTAAGGACTTCATAGTCCGTGAGTTTAAGGAGTCCGATGTTAGTTTAAAGACATCGCGGTCGAGGTTAAGGACATCATAGTCCGTGAGTTTAAGGACCTCACAGTCCGATGTTAGTTTTAAGACATTACGGTCGAGGTTAAGGACATCATAGTCCGTGGGTTTAAGAACCTCACAGTCCGATATTAGTTTTAAGACATCACGGTCGAGATTAAGGACATCATAGTCCGTGAATTTAAGGACCTCACAGTCCGATATTAGTTTTAAGACATCACGGTCGAGGTTAAGGACATCATAGTCCATGGGTTTAGGGACCCCACAGTCCGTTGTTAGTTTTAAGACATCACGGTCGAGATTAAGGACATCACGGTCCGTGGGTTTAGGGACCCTACAGTCCGTAGTAATATGTGGTTGTTGGGACCCATCACCTCTCTGACGACGTTGAGGAATTACAACGACAAATATCAGAGGAGTGAAGAGATGTACCCTCGAACCAAGGTGAGTTGGTTGAAAGAGCAGATGTGCTCAATTCAAAACAAGTTGAGGACTTATGGTCAAAATTGGGCTAAGTCCAATTAAAATGTTTTAACATTTTATTTTTGTTCTGGCTATTAAGCCTTTATTTGGGCTCAGCCCTTTTAATAATGCTAGGCATTGGGCTCTGACATTTTTGTCTTGTATTGAATGCATAGCATTCATCAGAAACAAAGTTTGTTCTGACAGTGCGCCACATGGCGCGCCAGGCGCGTTGCTCCAGTCAAAGAGCGCATTGCGCTTCTGTCGGGTAGCGCACACGAAGAGGACACGTGTCGCGCTTAGTGCTAAGCGCTAGTTTGTTAGCGCATTGCGCTTTTAATTTATGAGCGCATTGCGATAGTCTGTTGGCGCACCAGTGAGTGACACGTAGCACGCTTGGCACTGAGCGCCAGCCCATGAGCGCAGTGCTCTGTTTTAGAAGCGCAAAGCGCAGATTGTGTCTCTGATTGACACGTGGCAGGTTTTGGCGCTGAGCGCCGGTCCAATGAGCGCAAGGGCGCAATTCATGAGTGCAAGGCACTTTTTAATAGCGCAAAGCGCTTATGATCAATTTTAAGATTAAAGAACAGATTTATGTTCTTCAAAGGAGGCTTTGCCTCAAGATTCAAGAACAAAAGTTCTTGGTTTTATAAAAGGCTCTACTTTTATAGATCAAAAGATCTGTGAGTGAAGTATTTTACTTCTTTTTATTATTTTATGATTAGATCTTTGATCTTTTCTTTTTTATTAAAGACCTTGGTCTTTTTCTTAGATCTCTGATCTTTTTAGAAGATGGTTCTTCTTTTTACGGGATGGTTTCATCTCTATTATTCAAGAACATAGTTCTTTTTACCTTGAAGATGAAGAAAAATCTTCTTTTTTCTAAGAGCTTTCTCTTCTTTTGCAGAGGGTTTTTCTCTCTCCTTTCTTTTTTGAGACTTGAAGTCTAGGGGCCTTTATATAGGGCCAATTGATTTGTTAAATCAGTTTAAGAGATCTTTCTCTGATTGATTTGGGAATATTTCCCACCGTTGGATCTTTGATCTAAGGCTTCTGTTTTACAGAAGATAATCTTCTTGTTTTTTAACAAGATTGAGAAAATCTTTCCATAACAGAATTTATTCTGTCTTTTGGTAATTTTTATTTACCATTGGATCATTGATCCAACGGTGCTCTGATTTACAGAGCACAATCTTGTCATTTAGAAAGATTTTGAGGAATCTTTCCTTAACAGAATTTAATTCTGATTAATTAATGATTTATCATTATTATTAGATCTTTGATCTGACGGTTGGGGAGCTTTTAGGTTCCAGCGCTGGCGCACCCGGGCTTTGCATGTGGTGCGCTGCTTAAAAGGCAGCGCACATTACGCTAGCGCACACGTGTATGACACGTGGTGCGCTGCTTAGAACGCAGGGCACCTAGCGCTAGCGCACACGTGCTTTGCACGTGGTGCGCTACGACAGAGCACATTGCGCTAGCGCACACGTGTATGACACGTGGTGCGCTGCTTAGAGCGCAGCGCACCTAGCGCTAGCGCACACGTGCTTTGCACGTGGTGCACTACGACAAAGTCTTTGACTCTCAGCGCTGAGACATTTACATTCTTTGCATGTGGAGTTTTTCCTTTTATTTTTTCCTTTTATTTTTTTATTATTATTTTTATTTTATTATTTATTATTATTATTATTATATTTTTTTATTATTTATTTATTTATTTATTTTTATAAGGGAGCAGGTTGTGGGCCAAAATTTTGGCGGGAACAGGGCTTAAGGACCCCACAGTCCAGTTTAAAGACATCATAGTCTGTAGAACGTATGGCCGTCGGGACCCGTCACCTCTCTGAAGACGTTGAAGGATTACAACGACAAATATCAGAGGAGTTCATAGATGTACCCTTGAACCAATTTTGGTTGGGAGATTTATAGTCCAATTTGGGACTAAAGTCCGTTGAGCATATGGCCTCAGTTGATATGAGTTGAGGACTTATGGCCAATCTTGGGCTAAGTCCAATAAATGTTTAACATTTTATTATTCTAGCTATTGAGCCTTTATTTGGGCTCGGCCCTTTTAATAATGCTAAGCATTGGGTTCTGACATCTTTTGTCTTGTATTGAATGCATAGTATTCATCAAAACAATATGTGTCCTGACAGTGCGCCACGTGGCGCGCCAGGCGTTTTGCGCCAATCAAAAAGCGCATTGCGCTTCTGTCAGGTAGCGCACACGAAAAGGGCACGTGTCGCGCTTAGCGCTAAGTGCCGGTTTATGAGCACATTACGCTTTCAATTTGTGAGCGCGTTGCGCTGGTTTAATGGCGCACCAGTGAGTGACACGTGGCGCGCTTGGCGTTGAGCGCCAGCCCATGAGCGCAGTGCGCTGTTTCAGAAGCGCAAAGCGTAAGTTGTATACGTGGTTGACACGTGGCATGTTTTGACGCTGAGCCCCGGTCCAAGGAGCGCAAAGGCGCAGTTCATGAGTGCAAGGCACTTTTCAATAGCGCAGAGCGCACTTGATCAAATTTATATCAGAGAACAAGTTTATGCTCTTTTAAAGGAGGCTTTGCCTCAAGATTTCAAGAACAAAAGTTCTTATTTATAAAAAGGGCTCTGCCTTTATAGATCAAAGATCTGTGAATGAAGTAAAATACTTCTTTTAGTTTTTTTTATGATTTGATCTTTTGATCTTTTCTTTTTATTAAAGACCTTGGTCTTTTTTAGATCTATGATCTTTTTAGAAGATGATTATTCTTTTTACGAAATGATTTCATCTCCGTGGTTCAAGAACTAGTTCTTTACCTTGAAGATGAAGAAATGATCTTCTTTTTCTAAAGGCTTGCCTTTCTTTCTCTTTGAGTTTTCTCAAAGTTTGCAGAGGGTTTTCTCTATTTTTGACTTGAAGTCTTGGGGCCTTTTTATAGTGCTGATTGATTTGTTAAATCAGTTTTAAAGATCTTTTTCTGATTGATTTGGGGACGTTTCCCCACCGTTGGATCTTTGATCACAGGGTTTCTGTTTTACAGAAGGCAATTTTCTTGTTTTTAATAAGATTGAGAAAATCTTTCCATAACAGAATTTTAATTTTGATTAATGATTTATCATTATCAGATCTTTTGATCTAACGGTGGGGAATTTTTAAAAGCACGGGTGCGCTGCTCAGAGCGCAGCGCACTTTGCGCTAGCGCACCCACGTTTGACACGTGGCGCGCAGCGCAGAGCGCAACGCAACTGTGCTAGCGCACCCGTGTTTGACAGGTGGCGCGCAGCGCGCTTAGCGCTGAATCTGAAGTGTTGCTTCAAAATGTTTTAACTCTTGGGTTTGAGGCATTTGTTACATTCTTTTCATGTGGAGTTTTTTATTATTATTTTATTTTATTGTTATTATTGGGAGCGGGTTTTGAGCCAAAATTTTGGCGGGAACAAATGCCCCCTACTACTTGTAAGTCCACGGTAGCGCCCTGGCCGTCTAACAGACGCCAAATGCGGAACAAAAACTTTTTACAACTGGCGCTATCGCGTACTATAACCCGGATCTGCCATTAAAGCTAAACTAACAAACTATAAAGTGGGTAGAAATGTTATACCGAACGATCCGAGTCCTTCGGTCTTCAACCATCATCCTACGCTTTGTTGCGGCTGCTCCGATCTCCTGAATCTCCAGTCTTCTCGTCCAGGTGGCACCACGTCAACGGATCTTTAAACGGGCTCCCGCCTCTGAATCGAGGCAACTCGGTCGCCAAGTTTGCCAAAAGAGACGACCAAGATAATGTAGAGAATGAGTAAAACACTTTGTCTCGTTACGTCCAAAGTTATGGACGAACGGTTAATGAAGTTGCCTTTTGGAATCGGGTGAAATGAGAAATGAGGCTATCTAATTTCCATGAGTCCAAAACAATGTCAATCTTTTTTCCAAGCAACCATAATCCCTTCCAAGAGGGGAACGGCCACTTCTTATGAGGGGGAGGAGGAGGTGAGTGTAGGAGCAAGAGAGTAACCATAAGGAAAAGATCTTAAGCAAATACAGAGAAGAGTTAATGCAAAAGAATGAGTCATCATACACCTTGTATGAACACAATAAATGCACAATTAAAGCACTAATGACTCATAAGCCTAATCACCACTTCTAAAACCTTCTAGAAGCATGACTCACCCTCATGACTCACCCAAGAAGAAAAAATAAATCCGCATTTAACCGAATGTTAAATACGGCCGATAGAAAACTGGAAACTGGCAACTTCCAAAAGCGATCCTGAAACGAATTTCAGGATAACCCCGTAATGGTATAAACATACCCGCATTTGTATTACGACCGAATACAAATGTAACTGAGACAAAGATATTATATCTACACAGTATAATACTCGGATCCGGCTTAAACCAAAGCTGACCAGTATTATCTGCCCGAAAAATGACACGTGCGAAAACGCACGTGCATTTTCCGAACCCTGCCATAAAACCATACGGCCTCTACAACGTTTCGCCCGAACTTGGGAAACAGTCTGTGGGGGACTCTAATGACTCATCAACACACTGGCACTGGGTATAACCACTAGCACGTCAGAGGTACTAACTATACGTAACGGTTGCCTATGTATTGATTGGAAGGGAAGCTGACGAGCGAACTCATCCATAAACCCTACTGAGCCTAACAGTGACAATATATATACAGTCCGGTCCGCTCGTCTAAAGAGTATCGCATATCGAGTCTAGGGGGTGGATAAAGTCAGACCCTTAATAACGCGATAAATCATGTCGGCATGAAGCCCATCACCATCTGAGAAACTACTGATCCAAATCAATAATTCTCCACTACCTCGGCCGAGGATTTTTAGTGATGGCCACCCGTGCACTGTGCGACATCAACCCCCAATACCGGAAGAGACGAATCCCCGACGATCCGCTCACTGCCTCCATGTGGCTCGGGACTGTACCCAAAAAAGACCTGTTTGCACGACTCCTTTGAGCCGTGGTAGGGTAGAAATCAAAGCACAGTGGGAACTCACACGAGACAAATGACGATCTCATGTCGGCAAACTAGCATGTTCCCGGCGAGTCCTGTCCGGTGTACTCATAACCTAATGAGCACCTGTATACATCTTAGGTGATCCAACTGACACCAGTGGCTTGTGAGACCGGCCACCGCCCCTCATTGGGGTCTCGACTGTATACACTAGTCTACTCTGGAGTATCGATGCCCTGTCTCGAAACTCCCACGACTAGGGACATTTTAAGGATGTGCTTACAGACCCCAGCTCCCACGTATATGATCGCCATCATACTGCTGGCAGTCAAGCAAGAATCCTATGGGCTCTATCAACATGCAACAGCGAACTAAAGCATGTTTACAATGATAAAGACAAACCAGATAGCATACTATCATCTCGAGCAAGACTGTCATATCGGTATAGGTCCTGCCTCAATCATTGCAATCACGTACCTGCGATCCAATAATTGACTTTGAGGGCACTATCTCCAACAATCTCCTACTTGCACTTAAGGCTAATTATTACGATGTCGCATACTCACAGCCCGTGTGATACCGAACACCCAACTCCTCTACTAATCAGTTTCACAAAGCTAGTTTGTAAAACTCTTGTGTTCGAGAAATAGCCTCAGTGAGTGGATCCGCCCTGATGTTTCTTTCTATGTCTCTCTTAATCTCAAGTTCGCGGAGAAAGCCATCACCCGAATCGAGTATTACCTGTTTTAGAATATGTCTGGATATCTGATGGGACCTAGTTCATAAATGAACTCCAAATCCAAACTTCTTAGACTGTATCGATAACTGAACCTAATCAGTATCCAGCATCATGCCTCCCACGGTATCCTTTTGGACCACCTGTCCATAATACTGTCCCTCGTCAGAGGGAAAACTATAACTCTGACAATCACTCTGTCATCCAAGTCACCTTTGAAGCCTGGAATGATAACTGTCTCCCCGAAGGAGGCTGCCGTCATCAAATCCTTAGAACATGCACTTATGTTCTAAAACTACTTCCTTATGTTTCGATTGGATTAATATAAACTTATCGCATCTAGTGCAAAAACAACATCTGGTGTGGTACTTGACTTCTCACGATTGACTCAATTGCCTAAGCAAGTGATCTGCCAATCATGCACATCCCTCTCCCCTTTAGTCTGTAAGACACCTTTAGAGAGGGTGACTCCATCACCTGCAGGTACACCACCATGCCAGGAGTCGTTTATTCTAAAATACTATTAGAATACTGTCAAAATATCCATATTGGGAAACTACCAAAATCTAGATCTAAAACCATAGATCTAGTAACCAGAATGTCAGATATTATTATCCATATCCTTTGTGGAGAAACAACTGTGTGACGACCAAAGTACAACCGATTGTAGTATAGGAATTTTACTTCCTACTCTGTGTATGTCATCTAAATACCAGGACATCACACCCTACTACCTCCTTAACAGATCCATCCTCTATTCTGATGAAGTCAAACCCATGACTGTCATATCAAAAATAGATGATCTTATCTCCGCTATATCTGCTCAAGCCTATAAATAGACATAAGCTTCTTGCCCACTATGCTTCCGCTGCTCCCACTGACTACGACAACCCTCTGGCAGAATAATATATACGTATACTTCTAAAACTAGTTTAGAACGACGCTATACTTATCCTCCTGCCGGGTCTCATAGCCTGGAACAACAATAGTGTCAAGTCTGGGTAAACAAGAACCTCCCTGTCACCGTCCTTGAGGCTATCGGAGTACCTTTCGGGTGTCTGAGGTTACCCACCATATCTGCGGAGTGGCTATTGGAATGTCAAACCTGATTGAATATATAGGTCCTATTAAATTTTCCGTAATCGTTTGCGGTTCTGGAATCACTTCCAGTTCTACCATACTCCCATTACTGTTTTCTGAAAAAAATACATTTTACTAAAACTGTGGCGAGTCAAGAACAATATCACTATTGATCTTCCAGATGGTAGAAAGTCAATCCTCGTCAAAGCCAGGATCAACCCACAAACTGCCATTACAGAAACGTGCCTTGAGTTATCCAGTGTCTGGTTTTAAGCATAAGCTGGACAACTCCCCGTACCTTAACATCGTTAAGATATGATCCATTCTATATCCAATATAGAAACATTGGCACTTATTTAATTGGAACCAGATTCAAATCATGCAGCTGTTTCCAGTACATATCAACTTAATGGAAAGTGGCTACTCAGTATTACTCAACTTAGGAATCCATCCAATTATGAGTAACCTGAAAGAGAAACGAGTTTCTCAAAACCATTACTATCAACTGAATACCTATCACAAGAATCTACATCTTCGATCTCTTTGAAGAATCCCGATACTTGCGACATCTGGTTCTCTACTTTATTCCTATACCCACAACTTCTCAAAACTTAGACATTGTATTTCCACGAAACACTTGTCTAAAAACTAGAGAAGTCACAAGTAAACAGAACATAGTACGAGGACCTACCCCTTTGTCCTGACGGACACTGGACAACATACAATACACTGTATAAGTCCATTGAGTTGAATAACTCAAAACCTGTACATCGTAGGTTGAAAACTGTACTTATGGTTAAGAACTATTCCGCTGTTCAATGCTCCTTACCCAATCGTCAACTGATATAGGTAAATGTCATCGACATAATATCAAAAAGTTATATCTCACTTTATAAAAATAAACGTACAGATATATCATTTTGAAATTGGTTCACAACAACGGATATTCAAAACCAAATACATGCCGTCCGGCAAAAACCCAAGCTACTTCCTCAAATATCACCAATTACAACGAATTCCGATATAATGAGGATGATCACCTAATTCCCAATAACTTTCTCCCAATTCATCATCTGTAAAACCATACAGATGTGAGAATCTCACCTGGTAAATTCATACCTTGGAGTAAGCATCTAATCGGGAAATCAGTTTTCTTTTAACAATGCACAGTGTAACTGAAACATGAAAATATTTCGTAGGGGTATCCTGGTATTCCTAGTAATGCATCTTCCATAATCCAATTCATGATTTTAACCGTATATCTCTTTGCCACCTCTCCAAATCCCTTTATTTGTCTTTATTCATTTCCTTCTGTACACCCCTTTAGACTAAGTGGTTTTCTTTCTTCCCTACCGTTCGGCACCAGCCTATGGTTTGGAAGAAGACTATCCAGTAAGCATAATAGGTGTACTCTCCTAAACCAAGGAGTACTCGCAACTTGAGAGAAGGTGATGATAAAAGACAACTGAATAATACCTTATTCTATCAAAGGTGAAATAGGAGTGGCGATGAAGTACGCGGTTTGGTCGTGAATGATAACAGTCGCAATTTACTTTGCCCTCTTTCTAATCCCTTTATCTTGTCTTTACATATTACCTTCTGCACACCCTACTTAGGCTAATTGGTTTTCTTCATTCCCTACCTTTCGGCACCTGCTTATGGTTTGGAAGAAGACTATCCAATAAGCGTAATAGGTGTACTCTCCTAAACTAAGGAGCCCTCGCAACCCGAGAGAAGGTGATAATAAAAGACAACTGAATAATCAATTCAATTTCTCCTGAACCTTGATCCATCCTCGAAGTAGTACCTTCGAGTTCGTATATAACCATACGATGGATCTATCCAATGGAAGTGGATGTCCGTAGTAATACGGGGTGTTCTGAGAAATACAAAGGGTAGAAGAAGCGGCAATGACTTATGCGACTTAGACAATCCAAAAGCCAGTATTATAAGAAGATTCGGTCAACTTGGTCACTGAGTCATAGTCTAGGGTCGGTCAAAGGTCGCTGCCAAAGAGAGAGAGAGAAAAGAAACTCTCTGCGTGCACTCTAACCTAGATCAGAATGGTTATCACTTTATCTAATCAGGAAAGCTCTCATTGTAATCTCAAATTCTCCTCCAAACCTGAAAGAAAAATTGGTCGGGATCACCCGAAGAGTAAACCAACTCATCAGTGAGAATCGGGATCCAACTATCATCGCATGATAACTTGATGGAAGCCACTCAAGTTATCACACTCCAGAAGGTATGCGCATGCCTGGCAAGTTTACTGTTTGTTTGAAACTCCCGATATTAATTTTTGCCTCATGCTCTTATGACCTTGACTTTAGTCAATAAATCATAAGTCACATGTCAAGTTCTACCCGTCATTATCCAGGTTGATTTGAACCCACCCGTACATACCCTTGACTTTAGTCAACAAGGTAATACGACTGTCCCAAACCAACGTATCTATCTATGCAATAGATGAATACCCAGCAACTACCAAACACTATGCCTTGACTTTAGTCAACAAACATAGCTTGAATACTACTGACCATCCATAAGATACGACGGAGGGCTACGACTGGTTTTTGGCGAAAAACCTTTAACGTAATGAACTTGATCTCGTTGAAGGAACTTGATAGCTTTTTTTTTTTTATTTTAAATATAGTGACGAAAACCTTTGCTAAAGAGGTCACTCCCGGTGAAGGGATCTCAGCTCTTTCCTCGTGGAATGAGGTGCAGGATATTCCAACCGAATATCGCGATGCAAAGCAACTTGTAATCGACTATAGTGAAGTTATTGCCCTGACGCAAACTTCTGCCCAAGGGGTCACTCCCGGTGAAAGGATCTCGGCCCTTGCCTCGTGGAATGAGGTGCAGGATATTCCAACTGAATACCGCTATGCAAAACAAAAGGAAATATCTTTGTAATAACACTTTTTTAAAATTTGTTCCAACAACATCAAATATAGGTTTGTTTTATCCTTGCATTGATAAGAATCAATGCAGTCCCATCAATCAATCACACCAGAAAAGAACGAAAATAAAATGTACATATATGCCATCCGCATTCGCCACTGGGTCCCGTCATCACCCGTTAGGTTACTTAATTAACGACAGAGCGGGGGCTGGACTAGCGCGGGTGTAAAACATATACAACATCTAATAGTATATATACCAATATACAATAATCACTCCAGGCGTGATAATATGCAATATTACAGAAAAGTAATAAGCATCACAGTACAATACAGATAAACTGGGATCCCCGGGTTTCACAGAGCCGCTGCTGAAACCCGACGTTCCCCTGGTCGTGTGGATAGCCTGTGCAATGAAACCTAGACCCCTACGGGTGCGGCAAGTTACCCGCCAAAACCTGAAGCGAGGCAGTCCCCCACAGCATAGTGAATGGAATACCCGGCACTTCACGGAATCCGGTAAATTGAGCACCCCTCCTTGGGTCAACCTGTACCCCCTACGAGTGCGGCGAATAGTCTGCCAATTCTAGAGTGAGGTCCCTCTGCCTTTCAAAGCCATGAGATACGGACTCGTTGCCCTCCAGAACCCGGCTATCCGTGCACTCCATCGCGGGGTAAACCTAGTACAGAAATAAAAATATGTACAACGGGTACATCGACCTCTACCCGGTCGTGCCCCAAAAAGAATATTATACAAACAGGCAGTGACGGTAGTCTACATGTTGGACGCTCGCCTCGCAATATCAAATGTACAAATAAATCCAAACTGCACTACCATTGCACACTGCTATCCACCATGACATATCCGCAACATCACAGCACAACACAGAACATCAACGCGAATGTCACGTTAGCAAATCCGTCTAAAAGAGCTGTAGCAATTAGACGCAATTTACCGCTCGAATGACATTCCCGGTCGGAGATATAATGTAAATACTGCATACTAACAAGTTTAAAATTTCGATCGACAAAATTTCCCGAAGTGGGCCCCATGTACATCTGCTGTACAGTAACAAAATATGGGCCCCAAAAAACAAATCCAGAAACCACAATTTCCTGATGTGAAGCTCTCTGGAAAACTTGGTGCACTGTTCCCTCAAAACGGCCGTGAATCCGCGATGGTAATGAGGGATCACGTGCCCAAATTTTCCCAGAATGCTTAGAAAAGCCTGCTCTGTTTTCTGTGATATGTAAAATTATTTTTAGAACCCTTTTAAAATCGACAGAAACTTAGAACATGGAAAATTGCGATTTTTGAAAATCCATTCGATCGATATTTTAAACGTGTTAGCACAAGTTAGTATAGCTTAATGGTGAGGCTCTGATACCACTGTAAGTCCACGGTAGCGCCCCGGCCGTCTAACAGACGCCAAATGCGGAACAAAAACTTTTTACAACTGGCGTATCACGTACTATAACCCGGATCTGCCATTAAAACTAAACTAACAAACTATAAAGTGGGTAGAAATGTTATACCGAACGATCCGAGTCCTTCGGTCTTTAACCATCATCCCACGCTTTGTTACGGCTGCTCCGATCTCCTGAATCTCCAGTCTTCTCGTCCAGGTGGCACCACGTCGACGGATCTTTAAACGGGCTCCCGCCTCTGAACCGAGACAACTCGGTCGTCAAGTTTGCCAAAAGAGACGACCAAGATAATGTAGAGAATGAGTAGAACACTTTGTCTCGTTACGTCCAAAGGTATGGACGGACGGTTAATGAAGTTGCCTTTTGGAATCGGGTGAAATGAGAAATGAGGCTATCTAATTTCCATGAGTCCAAAACAATGTCAATCTTTTTTCCAAGCAACCATAATCCCTTCCAAGAGGGGGCCGACCACTTCTTATGAGAGGGGGAGGTGAGTGTAGGAGCAAGAGAGTAACCATAAGGAAAAGATTTTAAGCAAATACAAAGAAGAGTTAATGCAAAAGAATGAGTCATCATACACCTTGTGTGAACACAATAAATGCACAATTAAAGCACTAATGACTCATAAGCCTAATCACCACTTCTATAATCTTCTAGAAGCATAACTCACCCTCATGACTCACCCAAGAAGAAAAGATAAATCCGTATTTAACCGAATATTAAATACGACCGATAGAAAACTGGAAACTGGCAACTTCCAAAAGCGATCCTGAAACGAATTTCAGGATAACCCCGTAATGGTATAAACATACCCGCATTTGTATTATGACCGAATACAAATGCAACTGAGATAAAGATATTATATCTACACAGTATAATACTCGGATCCGGCTTAAACCAAAGCCGACCAGTATTATCTGCCCGAAAAATGACACGTGCGAAAACGCACGTGCATTTTCCGAACCCTGCCATAAAACCATATGGTCTCTACAACATTTCGCCCGAACTTGGGAAACAGTCTGTGGGGGACTCTAATGACTCATCAACACACTGGCACTGGGTATAACCACTAGCACGTCAGAGGTACTAACTATACGTAACGGTTGCCTATGTATTGATTGGAAGGGAAGCTGACGAGCGAACTCATCCATAAACCCTACTGAGCTTAACAGTGACAATATACATACAGTCCGGTCCGTTCGTCTAAAAAGTATCGCATATCGAGTCTAGGGGGGTGGATAAAGTCAGACCCCTAATAACGCGATAAATCGTGTCGGCATGAAGCCCATCACCATCTGAGAAACTACTGATCCAAATCAGTAATTCTCCACTACCTCGGCCGAGGATTTCTAGTGATGGCCACCCGTGCACTGTGCGACATCAACCCCCAATACCGGGAGAGACGAATCCCCGACGATCCGCTCACTGCCTCCATGTGGTTCGGGACTGTACCCAAAAAAGACCTGTTTGCACGACTCCTTTGAGCCGTGGTAGGGTAGAAATCAAAGCACAGTGGGAACTCACACGAGACAAATGACGATCTCAGGTCGACAAACTAACCTGTACACATGTCACCAGGGAACTGCTATCTAACGATTTGTATAATACCAACTAGCATGTTCCCGGCGAGTCCTGTCCGGTGTACTCATAACCTAATGAGCACCTGTATACATCTTAGGTGATCCAACTGACACCAGTGGCTTGTGAGACCGGCCACCGCCCCTCGTCGGGGTCTCGACTGTATACACTAGTCTACTCTGGAGTATCGATGCCCTGTCTCGAAACTCCCACGACTAGGGACACTTTAAGGATGTGCTTACAGACCCCAGCTCCCACGTATATGATCGCCATCATACTGCTGGCAGTCAAGCAAGAATCCTATGGGCTCTATCAATATGCAACAACGAACTAAAGCATGTTTACGATGATAAAGACAAACCAGATAGCATACTATCATCTCGAGCAAGACTGTCATATCGGTATAGGTCCTGCCTCAATCATTGCAATCATGTACCTGCGATCCAATAATTGACTTTGAGGGCACTATCTCCAACACTACTTTGCCCACGTAAGTATGTACGTGGGTGAAGTAGAGCAGAGTTATGCATGGCCATGGAATTGAGGGCTTAGGAGATAAGTTTAGGGTCCTTGTAGCCTAAGACTTTTTCATCTTCATGAGCTGTAAGGATCTCAAGAAGGTTTTTTCTCCCTACAGGTCGAGAGGATCCCGCAAGTGTATTTTCTCCTTAGGGGTCGTGAGGACTCCTAAGTGCGTTTTCTCTTGAGAGTCGTAAGGATCTCACAAGAGAATTTTCTCCCTTAAAAGTCGAGAGGACTCATAAGTGATTGTTTCCCTCCTTGTCGATATTTGACTTCGGGGAATGTGGCCTATAGATAGTCCATCTTGACCTCTTTGTAGGGCAGTGATGGCTTAGGAGACAGGGTTAGGATCTGCCACCTAAGACTTTTCAACTTTATGAGCCGTGAGGGTCTCATAAAGACTTTTCTCCCTACGAGTCGACAGGATCCCGTAGGTGTATTTTCTCCATAGGAGTCGTGAGAACTCCTAAGTGTGTGTTTTCTCTTGAGAGTCGTAAGGATCTCACAAGAGAATTTTTCCCGCTTACAAGTCCAGAGGACTTGTAAGTGGTTGTTTCTCTCTTTGTCGATGTTCGACTTCGGAGAGTGTGACCCGTGAATAGTATGCAAGAGTCCATCTTGGACTGACTTGCAGGGCCCTAGTGCCTAGGAAACAGGTTTTTTAATCCCCATTGCCTAAGGCTTTGCCTTACGAGTCGAGACGAATCGAGAAGTTCTCGCAAGGATGTCCTAACGTCACAGTTAACCTCTGCTCTTTACGACAGAAGTCCGTTAGGGTCTGTGGTGCTAGGTTTTTTTAACCCGTCGCACCGTCGCGTTGGCTGGTGTATTCCTCGACACATAATCTTGCTGTTCGAGTAGCCCCGCGGCTGTCGTGTCTCTGATCCCTTCGGGGGCTGGACAAGACGTCTTCAAGCAATCCTCCTAGGCAGTTTGACCGTCGGAAGGGCAAGCGTTAGGAATTTTGCCATGCCGCTTTTTACTTGAGATTAGGCTCATTTTGGAGAACCCCGATGAGTCATAACCACTCCGCGCTGGTGTGGGATGATCTCCGACAGTCTTTCAGGTTTTATATGAGTTGCCGTCAAGACCCTGAAGCTAGGAATTTGGTCTTTGCTTCGTTTGCTGGCATTGCATTTGCTGTATCGAGATGAATGTCGCGGTTGTCTCTAGGTTGCTGGTGAACCGTTGAGGTTTGGAACTAGGGATTTTGCCGTGGCTCCGTTTGTTTGATTGTCGCGTCTGAATCCTGCTGGAGGAAGAACGTTGTGGTGACATCTTGTCTGCTGTATCGAGACGAATGTCGAGGTGGTGACCACTCCATGTGGGATGATCTCCGGTAGTCTTTCAGGTTTTATATGAGTTACCGTCAAGACCTTGAAGCTAGGAATATTGCCTTTGCTTGATTTGCTTTTGGCATTGCGTCTGCTGTATCGAGACGAACGTCGAGGTGGTGTCCACTCCGTGCTAGTGTGGGATGATCTCCGGTAGTCTTTCAGGTTTTACATGAGTTACCGTCAAGACCCTGAAGCTAGGAATTTGGCCTTCGCTTCGTTTGTTTTGGCGTGTCCGAATCCTGTTGGAGGAAAAACGCTGTGGTGACATCTCGTCTGCTGTATCGAGATGAACGTCGAGGTGGTGACCACTCCGTGCTGGATGATCTTCGGTAGTCTTTCAGGTTTTACATGAGTTGCCGTCAAGACCCTGAAGCTAGGAATTTGGCCTTCGCTTCGTTTGCTTTGGCGCTTCTGAATCCTGTTGAAGAAAGGACGCTGTAGTGACATCTCGTCTGCTGTATCGAGACGAATGTCGAGGTGGTGACCACTCCGTGCTGGGTGATCTCCGGTAGTCTTTTAGGTTTTATATGAGTTACCGTCAAGACCCTGAAGCTAGGAAATTTGGCCTTCGCTTCGTTTGCTTTGGCGTGTCCGAATCCTGTTGGAGGAAGAACGCTGTGGTGACATCTCGTCTGCTGTATCGAGACGAACGTCAAGGTGGTGACCACTCCGTGCTGGATGATCTCCGGTAGTCTTTCAGGTTTTATATGAGTTACCGTCAAGACCCTGAAGTTAGGAATTTGGCCTTCGCTTCGTTTGCTTTGGCGTGTCCGAATCCTGTTGGAGGAAGGACGCTGTAGTGACATCTCGTCTGCTGTATCGAGACGAACGCTGAGGTGGTGACCACTCCGTGCTGGATGATCTCCGGTAGTCTTTCAGGTTTTATATGAGTTACCGTTAAGACCCTGAAGCTAAGAATTTGGCCTTCGCTTCGTTTGCTTTGGCGTGTCCGAATCCTGTTGGAGGAAGGACACTGTAGTGACACCTCGTCTGCTGTATTGAGACGAACGTCGAGGTGGTGACCATCCCGCGCTGGTGCGAGATGATCTCCGATAGTCTTTCAGGTTTTATATGAGTTGCCATCAAGACCCTGAAGCTAGGAATTTTGCCTTTGCTTCATTTGCTTTGGCGTGTCCGAATCCTGTTGAAGGAAGGACGCTGTAGTGACACCTCGTCTGCTGTTTCGAGACGAACGTCGAGGTGGTGACCACTCCGCGCTGGTATGGGATGATCTTCGATAGTCTTTCAGGTTTTATATGAGTTGCCGTCCAGACCCTGAAGCTAGGAATTTGGCCTTCGCTTCGTTTGCTGTCATTGCGTCTGCTGCATCGAGATGAATGTCGTGGTTGTCTCTAGGTTGCTGGTGAACCGTCGAGATTCGGAGCTAGGTATTTTTCCATGGCTCCATTGCTTTGATTATCGCATCTGCATCCTGCTGGAGGAAGAACGCTATGGTGAAATCTCGTCTGCTGTATCGAGACGAACGTCGAGGTGGTGACCACTCCACGCTGGCATGGGATGATCTTCGATGATATTTCAGGTTTTATATGAGTTGCCGTCAAGACCCTGAAGCTAGGAATTTGGCCTTTGCTTCGTTTGCTGGCATTGCGTCTGCTGTATCGAGACGAATGTCGCTGTTGTCTCTAGGTTGCTGGTGAATCGTCGAGGTTTGGAACTAGGGATTTTGCCGTGGCTTCATTGTTTGATTGTCGCGTCCGAATCCTGCTGGAGGAAGAACGCTGTGGTGACATCTCGTCTGCTGTATCGAGACGAACGTCGAGGTGGTGACCACTCCACGCTGGCGTGGGATGATCTCCGATGGTCTTTCAGGTTTTATATGAGTTGCCGTCAAGATCCTGAAGCTAGGAATTTGGCATTTGCTTCGTTTGCTTTGGCGTGTCCGAATCCGGTTAGAGGAAGGACGCTGTAGTGACATTTCGTCTGCTGTATCGAGACGAACATCGAGATGGTGACCACTCCGCGCTGGTGTGGGATGATCTCCGATAGTCTTTCAGGTTTTATATAAGTTGCCGTCAAGACCCTGAAGATAGGAATTTTGCCTTTGCTTCGTTTGCTGGCATTGCATCTGCTGTATCGAGACGAATGTCGCGGTTGTCTCTAGATTGCTGGTGAACCATCGAGGTTTGGAACTAGGGATTTTGCCGTGACTCCGTTGTTTGATTGTCACGTCTGAATCCTGCTAGAATGGTGAGGAACGCTGTTAATGATCTTTAGGCTATCCTTGAACCGTCGAGATTTTGGCTTCATTTTCTGATGAAGCCTGATGGGACGATATGGTTCCCTCTTTGTTTGCGCCCCTGGATTGTATACAAGGATTGATGTGATATCACCTGTAGGGCATAAATTTCATTTTTTTTTATTTCTTTCCGCGATGCTCTATCATTTCAGCTTTAATATCGCGAAGGTCGCGATTGCCCAATCATTTCAGCTATCTTTCGCGGTGCCCAATCATTTCAGCTATTTATTTCATTTTTACTCGCTGCTTTTTATTGCGAGTTGCCCAATCATTTCGGCTATTTATTTCATTTTTACTCGCTGCTTTTTATTGCGAGTTGCCCAATCATTTCGGCTATTTATTTCATTTTTACTCGCTGCTTTTTATTGTGAGTTGTCCAATCATTTCGGCTAATTTGCATGCATACATTTTTACTTGCTGATTTTGTTGCAAGTTGCCCCATCATTTCGGCTATTTCGTATGCATGTGTGGCTCACTAGCTTCTTGCTGCAAACCTGGAATTAGATATCGATCTCGGCATCAGCATCGCTACAACTGGAATATTGCCAGGAGCGAATCATCATTTGCCTCTATCGATGTCGAACAAAGGTGGCTTAGCGAACAGGGTTAGGGTCCTGTCGACTAAGGTTTTTGACTTCATGAGCCGTAAGGGTCTCATAAAGGTATTTCTCCCTACAAGTCGTGAGGATCTCGTAGGTGTGTTTTCTCTTTAGGGATCGTGGGGATCCCTAAGTGTATGGTCTCTTATAAGTCGTAAGGATCTTACAAGAGTGCTTTCTCCTTATAAGTCGAGAGGACTTGCAAGGGCTGCTCACCGCGTAGACATATCCCTAGTCACGGATGGGACTTTGTTAGGAAAATATTTATTCGCTCCCGTGGATTGTATACAAGGGTCAGCATTGAGCCGCTTGTAGGGCAAAAAGGAGGTTATGATGGCTTAAGAATAGGTTCAGATCCCTGTAGCTTAAGGTTTTTGAATCCTATGAGCCGTGAGGGTCTCAAAGGAGGGTTCTCCTTACGAGTCGTGAGGATCTCGCAAGTGTAATTTCTCCTTAGGAATCGTGGAGATCCCTAAGTGTGTTGCTCCCTTGTGAGTCGTAAGGATCTCACGTAGGTGGTTTTTCCTTACAGGGTCGAGAGGACCTTGCAAGTGTCTTTTAACAAGATTGCGCCCTTTCGGGTTTTTCACAAAACTCGCCGGTAGCCCTGCTGTTTTTACTCACGGAGCCCTTTCGGGTTTTCATCCGTACCCCTTTTCTTATGGACATACCGTTTTTTTTTCTTCTCTCTTTTTTTTATTCTAACGAGGTTGCGCCCTTTCGGGTTTTCACAAAACTCGCCGGTAGCCCTGCTGTTTTTACTCACGGAGCCCTTTCGGCTTTTCATCCGTGCCCATTTTGCTTATGGACATACCGTTTTTTTATTTATTATTCTTTCTTTTTTTTATCAGCTTTGGGATGCTGTAACCCACAGTAGTTTATCGACGTTTCGGTCAACAGCCAGTTTTAGGACATAGTGGTCCATTATTAGTTTAACGACGTTTCGGTCTTTGGTGCATAGGTCGGACATATTTGAAGATCTTTCAGCACTCTTTTAGTTTTTTTTTGCCGAAAAAACAATTTCTCATGGAGCTTCCCCTATAAAAGAGCATGATGCCCCCGGCGTATCCATCCTTTTCTGAGCATGTGGTTGTGGCGGGTTTACCTTCCAGTTGTCAGACAACGCGAATTTGCCCTACTGGTATTCATCCTCAATCCAACCTTTGAAGACGTAGCAATCTTCGCGTGGGTGACCCATTACTCTGTGGTAGAGACAATAGTTAGGATTGTTAACGTCACCTGGTTGCGACGGATGTTTTGGATCTGGCAGAGTGATGAGTCCGTTGCGCACTGCCAATTCGAACAGTCTCCTTGTTTTATCCCTGGGAAATGAGTAAGGACGTTTCAACTTCTCATCGAGGGATCGCGGCTTGTTGCTTAGACGAACAAACGGTCTCGGGTTACTCGGCTGTTGCTGAGCGTTGGCGACAAAGGTCGCTTTTCCCTTCCCCCTATCCTTTTTGCTTGATCCCTTGTTTGCGGGTTCGAGATCCTTTTCAGGTAGCGTGCGATTGCGTAGCGGAATGTTCTCGCAGCTCTTCATTTCTTCCTCTTTTCCTGAAGTGGATTCCTTGAAGAGAGGGCTGAGAGTAATTTCTTCTTCAGAATTGCTCCCGAAGGTGAGAACTTGCGATTCCTTGCTATCAACCATGTGATAGTTGTCGGCAGCTCTTTCTCGTTCGTCTGTCGCATTTTTCTGCTGTCGACGAATTTCACGCTCCATCCTCTTGAAATGCTGTCTGTGAGCGACATACTCTTGCCACCAATTTTTAAAGGCGTTGCACTCTTCGGTGAGGTGCGCAAACCTTTGATGATATAAACAGTAATTAGGATGCACATCCTCATCATTAAGGCGTATATTGCCAGGAGAATTTTCTCTAAAAGTGGGCAGCTTCATTCCCATAGATATGGCTTTGGCGAACCTTTTCCTCATCTTGAACTTTCTTTTATTTGCGGTAGATGAAGTGCTTTGACCTGGGGGAAGTGTTTTAACCCTTTCGTTCAGTTGTCGGCGTTTGGCCTTTTCAAATATGGCCATCTCACGCTCTCGATCAGCTTTGCTTTTAAGACAGGTTTCGTCCAGGAATGCATCAATCATTTCGTCTGATGGTCCTAGAAGTTCCGGCTCAGGATTTGCCCCCAATTTCTTTGCGTCAGGAGCTTCTTCGCTGTTTATTAACGAGTGAGAGATCATATGGCAGTTTGCCACATAATCCTCGGGTTCATCTGACGAGTCTTTTCCATTGTCATCACCTCCGTCCTCAAGGACGTGGCTGAGGAATTCTTGGAGTGTGACCGGGGTCCGCACTTTCTAATTATATTCTTCCACCGCGTCAATATGTTTTTGCAGGTCCGTGCGTTTGTCATCAGGTTTCACGGGCTTCTTGGTTTTCTACTTGGAAGACTTTGACGGCTGGGTATGAGCGCTTTGACTATCACCACCAGTCTTTGGAGTTGGGCGCGGTTTTAGCATTCCCTTGACGATCTCGGGTTCCAGTGGATTTTTTCACCTGATTGCCGGGCACGTTTGGAGATCCTTCAGCATTCTTTTAGTTTTGGCTGAAAGAGCGACCTCCCACGGAATTTCTTCTATAAAAGAGCATGATGCCCCCAGCGTGTCCACCTTTTTAGGGGAATGAGGTTGTGGCGGTTTCACCTTCCCATTTTCCGATAACGTGAACTTGCCTTGTTGGTATTGGTCTTCAACCCAGTTTTTGAAGACGTAACAGTCTTCGATCGGATGGCTCAATACTCGGTGGTAGGGGCAGTAATTGGGATCGTTGACGTCGTTTGGTTGCAACGGACGTTTTGGATCTGGCAGATTGATGAGTCCGTTGCGCACTGCCAGCTCGAACAGTCTCCTCGTTTTATTTTGGGGAAACGAGTAGGGACGTCCTAGTCTCTCCTCAAGGGATGGACGTAGACCCATATTGTTTTGGCGAACAATCGGCTTTAAGTTGCTCAGCTGTTGTTGAGTATTGACGACGAAAGTTGCTTTTCCTTTCCCTTTTTCATTTTGAGAATCCGGCTTTGGAGGAGACGGTCTGTGACCCATCTGGTCCATTTGGGCCAACTTGTCAATCAAGGCCTGGAAAGTAGTGGGCTTGAAGAACATCATGAATTGCGAGATGGTCGCTTGAGGGTCAAGAGTGCCCACGAACATGCCAACCGCTGGCGCTTCCTCGATGCATTGCTCGCATTTCAACCACAGATTCCGCCATTGTATTGCGTATTGAACCCATGTTTCGTCCGGCCTTACCCTAGCGTTAACCAATGCGGTGATCGGGGTGCGCTTGCAAATTTTTGTGTAAACAGCAGCTCTATCTCCGCAAATATTTTGACAGAGTCGTTAGTGAAGGGTTCCGGCAGCGCCCCGGCCGTCGAAACGCGGCCAAAATGCGGAACAAAATTTTTCTAAACTGGTGCTACCACTACCCGATTTACGGATCGACCTTAAACCCTAAACTAGCGAGCTAACTAAGAGTTAGAAAGGTTATACCGAGTTGATCCGTGTCCTTCGGTCTTCATTCCAAGCTCCTAGTGATCCTTTGACGATGTTTGGTTGCCGGTCTTCCTTTGTCTCCGATGATCCACCCGAGGGAAACAGCGCAAGCTTCAACCTCGTCGAACGAGGTAACCGACGCTCCAAAGTCGCTAGCGATGGAGAGTGGGGGTGTATGAATATGTCACTACAATTTTCTCTCTACCATGTGCTCATGGGAGCAACCATAGAAGATGAATGGATGTGATGAAGCTTTTTGGCATGAGCTAGAATGGCTAAGGCTTTTGTGAACTTTTGAGTGAATGAGAGAGTGGGAGAAAAAATGCAAGTGTGAATTAATCAATAAACCAAAATGAACCCCTCTCCATATTGGCCGGCCCCCCTTTCTCATTCCCCTAAAAATGTTTCAATTTTTAATTTCATTAAACAATTCCAAACCATGCCATACACCATGCTTTGACCCATGCCTTGACTTAGTCACCTTTTCCACCTCATTTATAAAACAAATGATTTTCCAAAAAGGAAAATCATATAAATGAGGTGACATCTTCTTCTAGAAGCTATTCTGTATAAAATACAGAATACTTCCCGGTACATGTATCGAAATACATATACACGTATTCGTACCAAAATACGAATAGCCGAGAGAGAAAACGAATAGTGAACAATAATACTAGAATACATATATACAAATACATATATAAATTATTAAATCAAAATCTGATTTAATAAACTGGCTTAATCCTAAGCCGCAAGTATTATCAACCATCCAATTAAAGTCTGTGCAGCAAGTGCACATATTTAATCAGACATCTGTATGTATCAACATACCTCATGTACACTATATCGCCTGAACCGTGAAAACCCTCTGTGTGGACTCTAAAGACTCGTCAATACGCTGGCAGTGGGTTTAACCACAAGCACGTCAGCGGCACTAGCTGTACGTAACGGATACCCAGGTATTGAGCGAAAGGGAGGCCGACGAGCAAACTCATTCTGAACCCCTACTGAGCCTGTCAGTGACAATATCCGCACAGTCCGGTCTGTTCGTCTAAGAGTATCGCATATCGAGTATAGGGGGTGGATAAAGTCAGACCCCCAACAACGCGATATTTAGTGTCGGCATGAAACCCCATCACCACCTGAGAAACTATCGATCCTGGATCGGTAATTCTCGTCCACCATGGCCACGGATTTATGGTGATGGTCATCCGTACACAACGCGACATCAACACCCAACACCGGGAGAGACGAATCCCCGACGATCCGATCACAGTCTCCATGTGGCTCGGGACTGTACCCAACTAAAACCTGTTTGCACGACTCCTTTGAGCCGTGGTAGGGTAGTAATCAAAGCACAGTGGGAACTCACACGAGACAAATGACGATCTCGGGTCGACAGACTAACCTGTACACATGTCACCAGGGAACTGCTATCTGACAATAGGTATAATACCAACTAGCAGGTTCCCGGCGAGTCCGTCCAGTGTACTCATAACCCAATGAGCACCTGTATACTATTTTAGGTGAACAAACTAACACCAATGGCTTGTGAGACCTGGCCACCGCCCCTCGTCGGGGTCTCGATCAGTATACACTAGTCTACACTGGAGTATCGATGCCCGGTCTCGATACTTCTACGACTAGGGACCTTTAAGGATGTGCTTATAGACCCCAGCTCCCACATATATGATCGCCATCATAATGCTGGCAGTCAAGCAAGAATCCTATGGGCTCTGTCAACACATACATGATGATAAAGACAAACCAGATAGCATACTATCATCTTGAGTAAAACTGTTTTATCGGTATAAGTCCTCACTCAATCATCATAATCACAAGTCTGCGACTATGATAATTGCCTTGAGGGCACTATAGCCAACAATCTCCCACTTGCACTTAAGGCCAATTATTGCGATGTCGCATACTCACAGCCCGTGTGATACCGAACACCCAACTTCTCTACTAATCAGTTTCGCAAAGCCCGTTTGCGAAAATGATTGCGTTCGAGAAATAGCCTCAGTGAGTGGATCCGCTCCAATGTTTCTTTCTGTATCTCTCTATATCTCAACTGCGCGGAGAAGACTATCTCCCGAAATGAGCAATACTTGTCTTAGAATTTGTCTGGATATCTGATGAGACCCAGTTCACAAATGAACTCCAAATCCAGCAAACTACTTAGACTGTATCGTCCACTGAATTTAATCAGTATCCCGCGCCTTGCCTTTCCTCAGTATCCGCTTGGACCACCCGTCCAACATACTGTCCCTCAAAAGAGGGAAAACTATAACTCTGACAGTCACTCTGTCATCCAGGTCACCTTGGAAGCCTGAAATGATGACCGTCTCCCGAAAGAGGTGTTCATATCATAATATTGCATTTTGTATTCCCCATTCTTATGCATTTTTACAATAAAAACAGGTGCTTTTGACCCATGTCTGCTACATGTTACAGGTTATAGGTTCTTGGAGCAAAAACAGTGAAAAACACAAAAGACGACACAAAAGAAGGATTTTTGACCAACAAATAGGAAGATCTTAGTAAAGCCTAGCAGAAGAACGGTTCACCATCAACAAGGCAACGCAAGATCCAAATTGTCAAAGAAAACGGTTAAAAGATCTATTGCAAAGTGTTCACTGAAGATCTGGAATTAATAAAGAAGCCCAATTGATAAAAGGAATAAAGAACCAGAAAGCCCAGAGTAACCTAAAGAAACCCAGGAAAATTCATCAGATGATCTCACCATTGGGCCGCGGAACCGCGGCCCAAGCGCACCAATGCCGCGGTTCCGCGGCCGTTTGAAGCCCTCATGCGCAGAAAATTTTACCAAAACTTTGTGGCGGCTATGGAAAGATTTCCTGGGGGTATATTTGTAATTGTAGACATGCGGAGCAATTGTAAACCTAGGGTTTCTATGTCCTATAAATAGAACCCAAAGCCTTGTATTTTCTTATGCCTCTATTCATGAATAAAATTCTGTTTTCTTGAAGTTAGAGCGCATCAATCGTAAGTAGGTTATTTTTCTTGCCCTAGTTATAGTTTTTTTATCTGCCTTAGGTAAATTATTTTCTTGCCTTAGTTTAATCTAGTTTAGAATTTTATTAACTTGCAATAGATGTTTCTTCTCTTTAATAAAATCATGTCTTTTTTCATCCCCTCAATGAGCGAGTAGTTTCCTCGCTTGTTAGGGTTAGGAATATGGAAGGATTTGAGAGATGAAGATCTCTCATCTTGTTTCTTTTGCCAATCTTTTATGAACATTAGAACTCCATGCATACCTTCTTATTCCGCTCCCTACGGCACTCTACCCTCGAGGTAACGGTGATTCTGTAGTCTAAAGGCCCGGATTTTAAGGTTTTCCATGGAGGTTAGGGTAAATATTAAGAAAGGAAGGACAAGGATCTAGAGGAAGAATCAATCTTCCCAATCATCCTAATCCCCTTTGTTAAGATTTACCATAACAACTAATATGATATAGTTAATTAAAGGCAATGGAAAGAGATGTAGATCTTTGTTTACCAAATTTTCCCTAAACCTAATCCTAGCAAGTTTCTAATCCTAGTATCATACAACTTCAATTTTTAGGTTTAATTATAAATCCAAACACCATTTGGAATTAACTCGTAAGAACTTAAAGGAGATTTACACATCCCTGTGGACCGACCCGTATTCACCGGCTAGCTTCATGCGACGCCGTTCTTGATTGCGGTAAATATTTTTGATCGACAAAACCTCTCTAAATCAAATGGCGCCGTTGCCGGGGATGGCGTAAAATTTTCTTTTTGTAATTTCGGGTTAATATAAAATATAAAAAAATCTGAAAAATAAAAAATATAAAAATTCTATCATCTTTTATTGTTTGAAGGGTTTTCTTTGTGAATTTTTGCAGGTTTGACGGATCTGAAACAGCACAGAAGGCAAATCAGAAAAGGGTACATCAAAACAGGAGGAGATTGACAGTACAGAGCAGCTGAAGAAATTTGGAGACCTAAAGCCCCCAAAGAGCCGCGTTTCCGCGGCAAACACCCTGTCAAAACCGCGGTTCCGCGGTCTTATTTGCTGTTCTCTGCGCAATTTTTGCATGGTTTGCTTTCTCTTTCCCTCCTCTGCAAATCCCCATATATCTTTTGCCAAATCTTCTGCAGGATTCTTCGCGCTAAAAATCTTCTTCCCCCTTCCAATAAATTGATTTTCTGCAGGATTCTTTGCGTCGTGCTAAAAATAATTGATTGCAAGTGATTTACTGTTTTGCATACTTTAATCTGACTTTAAGGGGCTATTGACCAAATCAGATTGGGTGGGGATTTCATCACCCTTCTCAGGACCCCAAAAATCACTTAAAGCATTTGCATTGACCACTCTTAATTAAAAAATATTAGACTCAGCCCTAAGGACGTCGCGCTCAATAGGACAAAGGACTAGTATAGGCATCGGCCGTTTGTCCTAACCTGACTTTGCGGTGCCTAGGCAAGTGTGTCAAGGCTAGTGGTTTTTAATTAGGCCCACAGCGTGGTTCCTTCCCACTTACCTAGCACTTACCTGGCCGCAATTGGCGGTGAAGAGGCGGTTTGAGGTCCTATCTCTAGCCCTTTGGAACAGTTAGGAGCTGTCTAGCTGACCTAGGTGACCCTAGATCTAGGCCTGATTGTGCATGTGTGGTTAATTGCATTTGTGTCACAAGTCTCTTTTCAAAAATCTTTTTGCAAAAGCACACATAAAAAAAAAGGGGTAAAAGAAAAAAAATCTTTTCAAAACTTGCAACTTGTCGCTAAAAGAATCTTTGCACTCACTTACACCACTTCTTCTCATTGACGTTTTCTTACCTCCACATTCTGTCTTTTATCTTTCGACTACACTAACCCTTTTAGTGTATGTCCGGTTGGACTAGGGACCCTAGCGCCCAATTAGTCCGTGTTTCGTTGGTACCGACCAACGAACCTTTCGACTCCGAAGTTGAAATCCTGTCCACTTCTTCACTTTCACCATCACATTCTTCTTCCGAAGGTATGTCGGGATACAATCCTAACAATACCTCACCGACGGGAATGATTCCACCTCCGTTAGGTGCGAATAACCCGAATCACCCGCCTGTTGAAGCGCCCGCACGAGTCGCGCTCCAGGATCTCTTCTACCCCGTCCGCACCGCCCTTCCTAGTTGTCTTTCCCTCCCACCGGCAAATGGGGACAATTTTGAGATCAAACCCTACTTCATCAATATGCTGCCTAAGTTTCATGGTTTGGAATCCGAAGATACATATATCTTTATCAATAAATTCCAAAAAGTTTGCGCTATGATGAAAATGACCCAATTAAGTGATGACGCTATAAGGCTAAGGGTCATTCCTTTCACCTTATGTGACCTAGCCGAGAAGTGGCTATACAGCACCGCATCACATTCAATTAGAAATTGGGACGAGTTTGTGAAAACTTTTCTTAAAAAGTTCTATCCTCATCACAAAACTGCTAGAATCCGTAATGAGATTATACAATTTTCACAGCAACCTTCCGAACCATTTTTGAAATGTTTTGAAAGATTCAAAGACCTACTTGTTCAATGCCCTCACCATGGGATCGAAAGTTGGCAACTTTGCCAAACATTATACGAGGGATTGAATCCGGCAACGAAGCAGTTGCTAGAAACCATTTGTCAAGGTCACTTTCTAACCAAATCTAGCGACGAAGCGTGGCAGTTTCTTGAGGATCTTAGTGAACAAACAATTCAGTGGGAGAGCACCAAGACCACATCATCATCTTCTTCTATTGGTCAACCTAGGGCAGGCATATATCAAGTAGAGATGTCAATTGCTATGAAGGCCGAGACGGCCGCTCTTACGAAAAAGCTAGAAGCGATTGAGACCAAAATCTCATCGCCTTCTCCTGCCCCCGTTGTGCCCCCACGAACTGTTTGTGCTTGTTGTTCGGATCCATTACATCTCACAGAAGAATGTCCTTACACTGCATCTACTCAAGGACAGGATCAAGTCAATGCTGCGTTTCAGCAACGACAAAGAAACAATCAATATTCTTCAACATACAATCCGGGATGGAAGAGCCACCCAAATTTCGCTTTGAACCAAAATCAACAATTCCAAGGAAATAACAATTTTCAAAGGCCTCCTCCTCCACAACAACAAGCACCTTCACAAACTCAATTTCAACAACCTTTCCAACAGTAACCTTACCCTAATCAAGTGAACAATTTTGTGCCTAACACTTCTTACCCACCAAACAATTTTGTTCAACCTAATAATGACAAGGTTAGCTCGCTCGAAAGAAGTCTATAGGTTTTCCTAAAGCAATATACACAATCTACAGCAAGATTAGAGACTTCTATTCAATCTTTGGTGCAAAACAGTGCCTCACACGATCAAAGCATCAAATCTATTGAGGCACAAATTGCACAACTCAACGCTGCGTTGAAAGAGCGAGAGAAAGGAAAGCTTCCGTCTCAACCACTCCCCAATCCCGGTCACGCACATGTTGCATATGAACAGCAGAATCATAACGTAAATGCTGTGACCACGTTGAGATCCGGAAAAGTGTTGCAAAACGATGTGGGTATTAACCATGACACCCCTGCCGGTGGTCCTTCTTCATCTTCTTCACCTTCCTCCTCTTCTTCTTCGTCGTTAGAGCATATTCTCCATCCTTCACAAGGCTCTACTTCTTCTAGCTTGAACGGACCCACTTCTCACAACACGAACACATCTACACGGGGTTCCGTTACAACTTAATAATCTGATCCGCAAAAATCGGACTCAACGATTTTTCAAAATGTTCCTTTTCCAAATCGGTTGAGATCCAATAAACCAACTCCACAGATGGAGAAGATTGTAGAGTTGTTCAAACAGGTTAGCATAAATATCCCTCTTTTGGATGCAATCCAACAAGTTCCTTCATATGCAAAAATCTTAAAGGACTTATGCACCAAAAAGAGGAAGTCACAAGTACCAAAGAAAGTTTTCGTGGCTAGTGCTGTTAATGATGCTCTTGTCAATTCCTTACCCCCAAAGCACAAGGACCCCGGTTGTCCTACTATTTCGATAACAATTGGGGACAAGAATATCAATAGAGCACCACTAGATCTTGGTGCTAGTGTCAATTTGCTACCTTATTCTGTGTACGAGCAATTAGGCATTGGAGAGCTTAAGCCCACTCACTGTACTCTCCAAATGGCTGATCGATCAATCACCCATCCAAGGGGTGAGCTAGAGGATGTGTTGATCAAAGTTGGGGAGTTCATATTCCCCGTTGATTTTATTGTTATGGACACACAACCTGTTGCTAACTCTCGGAACCAAATTCCGGTGATCCTCGGTCGACCATTTTTGGCCACTTCCAATGCCGTAATAAACTGTCGCAATGGCTCCATGACTCTATCCTTCGGGAAGACGTCTGGTGAGTTCAATATTTACAAGTTAGGAAGTTTGCCCCCCGTGCCTAAAACTAGTACACGGGAAGTTTCCTCTATTCACGAAATCACGCAGGAGGATTGCGAGTTTGAAAGATTTTTGTTTGATGAGAACAGCTTTGACGCCACTAGTGCGTCCCTCCTTGAGCCTACCACAGTTGACACAACCGATGTTGATTATGAAAGTTTCACTTTTTCGGATGATGACGACTCACAGCCCGAATATGAGTCTTTTGAATTTTTGGATGAGTTAGTTGAACCATCCGAATCGGTTGTTTGCAGTGATTTCGAACCTGTGTTGGAGTCCTTTGAGTTCGAGATAGATTCCGCAATGATTCTTTCGCCTCCGAAACTCGAACTTATGTCCTTGCCGTCTCACCTTAAATATGCTTACATAGGTGAGAATGAGACCTTTCCCATTATAATATCAGCCTCTCTAGCCTTCGAGCAAGAGAACGCTATTTTAAAAGTCTTACAAGATAGGCGGCAAGTTTTCGGTTGGACAATGGCGGACATCGAGGAGATTAGTTCCCTCATAATTGAATATCATATGCAAATGATGGATGATGCCACGGATCCACAGAAACATTTTGGGGATATTGTGGTGAGTCAACCTCCTCCTTTAGAAGTTGAACCACCCCCATTTCTTTTAATAAGCTATGAGAATGCCAATATTCCACTGATTGCTGTTCATTCTCATTCTCGTTTTGATTCATCACCACATCATATCTATTCACTTCCATACTTTCCCTGCCATCACTCCTATCTTTCCCAATTCTTTTTGGATCGGTACAACATGTTCTTCCACCAACCGACACTCTTTACAGACAAATTTTTCGACTGGTTGGTGTTGATGTTTGGTCTGTGCAAAGTCTGGCAGTAATGTCTAACATTGTTTCAAATAAGTTTGCGGGTGTGTATAATATGTAAATATATTAATAAACAGGAAATTGCCGACATTATCAACCCTCTTGGTGCAGCATGACAGTGAGGACACTGTCCATTTTAAGTTTGGGGGTATGTTCGGTAAGTTTTCTTCCTTCGCATTCATATGTATATTTCTGCATTGCATCTTCATATAAAAAAATCATAAAAATTTGAAAAATAAAAAAAATTATTAGAAAAAGAAAAACCCATAAAAATTGAAAAATTTCAAAAATTATAAAAAAAATAAATTAATGTATTCAATTCTGGTTAATTGACTTGAGTATGATAAATAGGTTAACTGGTTAGGAACAACTAGATCTTAGACTTAGCAAATTAAAAACCCTAAAAATAACCTTCCTTAAAGTTTAACGGTAGAAAGTATATGTCTTTGTAGTTTATTTGGAAATAGGCAAATTTTGGGTTCACTTCTTGGGCTAAGTCAAAACGAAGGACAGGTATTAAAACTTTTATTAGAGTATAAGTTTGAAAAATAATTCCTAGCTTAAGTCTAGATTCTGAAAACATATACCCTACAAATGCACAATCACGCACCTTGAAACTTGGAATAGTAGAAGAGACCTTGAAATGCTCTTGTCTAAAGTCCTTAGTACAATGAAAATAAAATTAAAAAAAAAGTGAATAAAGAAAAAAAAATAGACACTGGTTTTTGTGATTACTTGAGGCTGCAAAAATAGAAAAATATTTAGCGAGGGTGCTTCATCACCTAGTGCCTTAGACCAACTGGTTTGGGAGTCACTGCTAAAATCCTTGGGTGTTGCAAAACTAGGAAGTACGCTTTAAAGTGTTAACGCATCTTGTAATCGGTTGTTGGTACCTCAAGAAGTATTAACGGTCGCATGAAGGATGTGTAAGCGAAATGCAAGTAAAAAGTCACAAATTAATAAGTGCTTTGGACAATGGACGAGAGTATGATTGCTTGATTTGAATTTCCAAGTGTAGGGGTGATATTTACACACACGTGGGGATATGTGATTAGAGTTTAGATAAGAGAAAGGAGTGAAGAATAGAACTTGTATTTTTAGTAGAGTTGATAGAAATTCCTAAGTGGAGATGGAACTTTAGAAGGAAAACTTAAGAAATGCCGAAAGCTATGTAATTCTATAGAACATATATAATCTTAAGTTAAATGATGAGGAAGTGTGAAGAATATGAGTGGATAATTTGCGGGACGATGATAATAGAATTCCTTGTTAGAAAACTTAATTGGAGAACAAAAGTCGAAAAGCCAAATTGATAGGATTTTGTGGGTGTAATCCGCTGAAAACCCTCAGGAGACAACACTCCTCCTACTAGGGACACCTAGAGGTTTAACGGTTTGTTGCACGTGCTCAGTGCAATCGCGTTTCCCTGCGAAAGTGCGGCTAGGTTAGATTTTTATCGAGAATAAAAAAATAAGTTTGCTCGAGGACGAGCAAAAGATAAGTTTGGGGGTATTTGATCATATCATAATATTGCATTTTGTATTCCCCATTCTTATGCATTTTTACAATAAAAACAGGTGCTTTTGACCCATATCTGCTACATGTTACAGGTTATAGGTTCTTGGAGAAAAAATAGTGAAAAACATAAAAGACGACACAAAAGAAGGATTTTTGACCAACAAATAGGAAGATCTTAGTAAAGCCTAGCAGAAGAACGGTTCACCATCAACAAGGCAACGCAAGATCCAAATTGTCAAGGAAAACGGTTAAAAGATCCATTGCAAAGTGTTCACTGAAGATCTGGAATTAATAAAGAAGCCCAATTGATAAAAGGAATAAAGAACCAGAAAGCCCAGAGTAACCTAAAGAAACCCAGGAAAATTCATCAGATGATCTCACCATTGGGCCGCGGAACTGCGGCCCAAGCGCACCAATGCCGCGGTTCCGCGGCCGTTTGAAGCCCTCATGCGCAGAAAATTTTACCAAAACTTTGTGACGGCTATGGAAAGATTTCCTGGGGGTATATTTGTAATTGTAGACATGCGGAGCAATTGTAAACCTAGGGTTTCTATGTCCTATAAATAGAACCCAAAGCCTTGTATTTTCTTATGCCTCTATTCATGAATAAAATTCTGTTTTCTTGAAGTTATAGCGCATCAATCGTAAGTAGGTTATTTTTCTTGCCCTAGTTATAGTTTTTTTTATCTGCCTTAGGTAAATTATTTTCTTGCCTTAGTTTAATCTAGTTTAGAATTTTATTAACTTGCAATAGATGTTTCTTCTCTTTAATAAAATCATGTCTTTTTTCATCCTCTCAATGAGCGAGTAGTTTCCTCGCTTGTTAGGGTTAGGAATAGGGAAGGATTTGAGAGATGAAGATCTCTCATCTTGTTTCATTTGCCAAGCTTTTATGAACATTAGAACTCCATGCATACCTTCTTATTCCGCTCCCTACGGCACTCTACCCTCGAGGTAACGGTGATTCTGTAGTCTAAAGGCCCGGATTTTAAGGTTTTCCATGGAGGTTAGGGTAAATATTAAGAAAGGAAGGACAAGGATCTAGAGGAAGAATCAATCTTCCCAATCATCCTAATCCCCTTTGTTAAGATTTACCATAACAACTAATATGATATAGTTAATTAAAGGCAATGGAAAGAGATGCAGATCTTTGTTTACCAAATTTTCCCTAAACCTAATCCTAGCAAGTTTCTAATCCTAGTATCATACAACTTCAATTTTTAGGTTTAATTATAAATCCAAACACCATTTGGAATTAACTCGTAAGAATTTAAAGGAGATTTACACATCCCTGTGGACCGACCCGTATTCACCGGCTAGCTTCATGCGACGCCGTTCTTGATTGCGGTAAATATTTTTGATCGACAAAACCTCTCTAAATCAGGAGGCTGCTATAATCATTTCCCAAGAACATTCACTTATGTTCAATAACTGCTTCCCAATATTTCTCCAGGATTGGATTAATATATCTGCTTATTGCATCTAGTGCAAAAGCAATACCTTGTGTGGTACTTGATATTTCATGATTAACTCAATTGCCTAAGCAAATGATATGTTAATCATGTAGATCCCTCTCCCCTTTAGTCTGTAAGACACCTTTAGAGAGGTTGACTCCATCACCTGCAGGTACACCACCATGCCAGGAGTCGTCCATTCTAAAATATCTTTAGAATAATGTCAAAGTACCCAAATTGGGATACTTCCTAAATCCAGATCTAAAACCATAGATCTAGTAACCAGAAAACCTGATATTATATCCATATCCTATGTGGAGAAACAACTTTGTGACAACCACAATATAACCGATCGTAGTATAGGAATGTCCCTTCCTATCAAGTGCATGTCATCCCAATACATGGACATCACTCTCTACTACCTTCTTAGCAGATCCATCTTCTATTCTGATGAAGTCAAAGCCTATGACTATCACATCAAAAATAGTTGATCTATTTCCGCTATACCTGCTTTAGTCTATAAATAGACATAAGCTACTTGCCTACTATGCTTCCGCTGCTCCCACTGACTACAACAACCCTCTGGCAGAGTCATACACACGTGCACCTCTAAAGCTAGTTTAGAATGACGCTATACTCTTCCTCCTGCCGGGTCTTATAGTCTAGAACAGCAGCAATGGCAAGTCTGGGTAAACAAGAACCTCCCTGTCACCATCTCTGAGAAGACCGAAGTATCTCTCGGGTGCCTGAGGTTACCCATCAAAATCTGCGGAGTGGCTAATGGAACGTTAAATACAATTGAATCCTTAGGTTCTTTTAAATTTCCAGTAATCGTTTGTGGTTCTGGAATAACTTCCAGTTCTACCATACTCCCACTTGTGTTTTCTGAAAAAGTCCATTTTATTAAAACAGTGGTGAGTCAAGAACAATATAAATATCGATCTTTCTGATGGTAGAAAGTTAACCCTCGTTAAAGCCCGGGATAACCCACAAACAACCATTACTGAAACGTGCCTTGAGTTTATCCGGATTCTGGTTTTAAACATCAGCCGGACAACTCCCTATACCTTAACATCGTTAAGATATAAATTGATTCTATATAAATCTAATATAGAAACAAAAGCACTAATCTAATTTGAACCAGATTCAAAATCATGTATCTGTCTCCAGTGTATATCAACCAAATGGAAAGAGGACAATCAGCATTACTTATCTAGGAGTGCATCCACATATGAGTAACCTGAAAAAAAAAGCAAGTTCTCAAAACCATTACTATTAACTGAATACCAAACACAAGTATCCACATATTCGATTTTATCGAAGAATCCTGATACTTCCAACAAATGGTTCTCTACTTTATTCTTATACCTATAACTTCTTAATATCTGGACTTTGCATTTCAACGAAATACTTGTCCAGAACTGGAGAAGTCATAAGTAAACAGAATATAGTACGAGTACCAACCCCATTGTCCTAACGGACACTGGACAACACACAATACTTTGTATAAGTCTCCTGAGTCCAATAACTCAAACTCTGTGCGTCGTAGGTTGAAAAACTGTACTTTGGTTAAGAAGAGTTACACCGCTGTTGAATGCACCTTACCTAATCACCAACTGATATAGGTAAATGTCTTAGACACAATATCAAAAAGTTATATATCACTTTATAAAATAAACGTACAGATATATCAGTTTGAAATTGGTGCATAACAATGGATATTTAAAACCAAATATTTGCCATCCGGCAAAAATCCAGATGATTTCCTCAAATATCACCAATTATAAAGAATTCTGATATAAAGAGGATCTAATCACCCAATTCCCAATATCTTACTCCCACTCATCATCTGTAATAATATACAGATGTGAGAAACTGATATGGTAAATACATACCCTGGAGTTAGATTCCAATTAGGAAAACAGTTTTCAATTAACATCGCACAATCAGACTGAAACATGAAAATGTTTCAAAAGGGTTAACTGGTATTCCTAGTAACGCCTCTTCCATTATCCTGATTCACGACAGTAACCATATACTTGCCTGCCCTCTCTGCAACCCCTTTATTATGTCTTTACTTATTACCTTCTGTACACCTCTTTTACGCTAATTGGTTTTCTTCATTCCCTACCTTTCGGCACCAGCCTAAGGTTTGGAAGAAGACTATCAATAAGCATAATAGGTGTACTCTCCTAATCCCAGGAGCCCTCGCAACCTGAGAGAAGGTAAAGAGAAAAAACATCTGAATAATCCTATTCTTGTTCTCCTGAACCAGAATCCATCCTCGAAAAAGTTCTTTCGAGTTCGTATGTAACTATACGATGGATTTATCCAATGGAAGTGGATATCCGTAGTGATACGGAGTGTTCTAGAGAAATGCAAAGTGGATGTAGGAGTGGCAGGGGTATACATGGTCTTTGTCGTGAATGATGGTGATCGCAATTTTCTTTGCCATTATTCTAATCCCTTTATTTGTCTTTACTTATTACCTTCCGTACACCACAGTTAAGCTTGTTGGTTTTCTTCCTTCCCTACCGTTCGACACCTGCATGGTTTGGAGGAAGACTATCCAATAAGCTCAATAGGTATACCCTCTCCTAATCCTAGGAGCCCTCACAACTTGAGAGAAGGTAAAGAGAAAAGACAACCGAATAATCCTATTCATTCTCTCCAGAACCAGAATCCATCCTCGAAAAAGTTCCTTTGAGTTCGTATGTAACTATACAATGGATTTATCCAATGGAAGTGGATATTCGCAGTGATACGAGGTGTTCTGGAGAAAAGCAAAGGTGATATAGAAGTGGCAATGATGTATGCGACACCGTGACATTCCAAAAGTCAAAGTGTTTTAAGAAGGTTAAGTTAACTTGGTTTCATGAGTTTTAGTTTAGGGTCGGGTCATAGTCACAGCCAGAAAGAGAGAGAAAAGAAACACTCAGCGTGCACTCTAACCTAGATCAGAATGGTTAATAATTTTATCTAATCTGGATGGCTCCCACTGTTTCCTCGAATTCTCCTCCAAACCTAAAAGGAGAATTAGTCGGAATCACCCGAGGAGTAATCCTACTCATCAGTGGGAATCGGGATCCAACTATCATCGTATGATAACTTGATGGAAGTCACTCAAGTCACCACACTCCAGAAGGTATGCGCAAGCCTGGCAAGTTTCCTGTATGTTTGAAACTCCCGATATGATTTTTACCCTTAGGACTCAAGTGACCTTGACGGAGTCAACAAATCAAAGAGTCCTAGTCAAGTTCAACACGTCATTATCTTGATTGCATTAAACCCACCCGCACGAGCCCTTGACGGAGTCAACAAGGCCGCACGACTGTCCTAACCAATCACATATCCATGCTACAAACAAGCACCACTCAGCTACCGCACACTACGCCTTGATGGAGTCAACAAACGCAACACGAATACTAAGTACTATTTGTAGGAAATGACGGAGGGCTACGGCTGGTTTTTGGCGAAAAACCTTTAACGTAATGAACTTGATCTCGTTGAAGGAATCCAAGTGGTTTTACAAATATATAGTGGCGAAAACTTTTGCTAAAGAGGTCACTCCCGGTGAAGGGATCTCGGCTCTTTCCACGTCGAATGGGGTGCAGGATATCCCAAACTGAATACCACGATGCAAAGCAAAAGTAATCGACTATAGTGAAGTTATTACGTTGACGCAAACTTTTACTCAAGGGGTCACTCCCGATGAAGAGATCTCGGCCCTTGCCTCGTCGAATGAGGTGCAGGATATTCCAAATGAATACCACGATGCAAAGCAAAAGAGAACGTCTGTAATGTCAGTTTTTAAAAAAACTTGGTTCCAACAACATCATATATATAGGTTTGTTTTATCCTTGCATTGATAAGAATCTATGTAGTCCCATCAATTAATCACACCAGAAAAGAACGAAAATAAAATGTACGTATATGCCATCCGCATTCGCCACTGGGTCCCGTCATCACCCGTTAGGTTACTTAACTAACGACAGAGCGGGGACTGGGCTAGCGTGGGTGCAAAACATATACAACATCTACTAGTATATATAAATATATATATAACATTCGTCTCGGGCATGATATAAAGCAACATCACAGAAACATCACAGAAGCAACACAGAATGGTGGATAATCTGGAGCCCCAGGTTTCACTTGAGCCGCAAGTGAGACCCGACGTTCCCTGTCATGTGGATAGCCTGTGCAATGAAACCTAGACCCCTACGAGCGCGGCAAGTTACCCACCAAAACCAAAAGTGAGGCAGCCCCCTTCAGCAACGTGAATGGACCACCCAGCACTTCACGGAATCCGGTAACTTGAGCACCCTCCTGGGTCACCTATACCCCCTACGAGTGCGGCGAATAGCCCGCCAATTCTAGAGTAAGGTCCCCTCCGTCCCAACGCCATGAGATGCGGACCCGTTGCCCTCTAGAATCCGGCTATTCGTGCACCCCAACGTGGGGTAATCCTAGTACAGAAAATAAAATAATATACAAGGGTGACATCGACCTCAGCCCGGTCGTGCCCCAAAAGAATAACTTACAAACTGGCAGTGACGACAGTCCACATGTCGGACGCTCGCCCCGCAATATCAAATGTACAAATAAAATAAAACTGTACTAACATTGCACCATTGCTATCCACCACGATGATCTAACCAACATCACAGCACAACACAGAACATCAACGCGAATGTCACGTTCGCAAACCCGTCTAAAAGAACATATAGCAGTTAGACGGGTTTACCGATCAAATGACATTCACGGTCGCAGATAGAAAAGTATGTACTGTTAAACGCGCACTTAAAATATCGACCGACTAAGTTCCAAATTGGCCCCAATAGCAAAACCAACACTTCACAGAAACCTGGGCCAAAACAGAATATTACAAAAATCACAATTCCAAGTATATGAGCTACAGTGAAAATTTGAAGGCCCGTTGCCACTAAGTGGCCGCGGAACCGCCGCCAATGGGGGGTAAGTGCGGTGGTTCCGCGGCGCTTTGGAGGCTTCAGGAGCTGAAATTTTCTCTGTACCCTTAGAATTGCCTGCACAGATTTTTAAGATGCCTGAAATAATTTTTTGACCACTTTTGAAAATCTACAGCAAACCCAAAATGGAAATCGTGATTTCGGTAAATTCCGTAGATCGATCTATTAAGCACATTTAACCAAGCTAGTAAGGGGTGTTTCCCCAATCAGAGCAAAACTCTGTTTGAATTTCAAAATTCAAAAATTGAAGCAACGCTTCAAATCCCTTACGCTGCACGCAACGCGCCAAGTGTCAAAAGCTGATATGTCAGCGCAGCGCCCAAGGCAGCGCAGCGCCCAATCAGAGCAAGGCTCTATTTAAAACAAAATTAAAGGAAGCAACGCTTCAGTTGCGCAAGCACTGCGCTGCGCTGCGCGATACGTGGCAGCGAAGTGCGCTGCGCGACACGTGGCAGCGCAGTTGCGTTGCGCTGTGCGCTGCGCGCCACGTGGCAGCGCAGGTTCGCTGCGCTGTGCGCTACTGCGCTGAGCGTAGCGCGCCACGTGGCAGCGCAGTTGCGCTTGCGCTCTGCGCCGTGCGACACGTGGCAAGCGCTGGTGCATCTGCGCCAAACAAAATTAAAATTCCAGTAAGATCTTTCTGTTCTTGTTAAAACAAGAAGATTGTCTTCTGTAAAACAGAAGCCCTTGGATCAAAGATCCAACAGTGGGGAAAATTCCCTAAATCACTCAGAGAATGATCTCTTTAACAAATTTAACAAATTAATGGGCACTATATAAAGGCCCCTAGACCCCAATTCAGAAGAAGAACATGAAGAACTTCAAAAACAACAAAACAGAGAGAACTCTGAAGAATTTTGAGATGAACTCAAGAAGGAAAAGAAGGTAAAAACCTTTACAAAAAAAAGAGAAGAACTTCTTCTGAATAGATCATTGATCTAAGAACAAGATCAATGATTTTCAATAAAAAATAAATAATAACAGTGCCTTGCACTTTTTTATGAACCATTGGTTCTGGAATCTTAAAGATTCTCAAGTTATTGAAACAGTGCCTTGCACTTGCAAAAACTGCACTGTTGCGCTCCTGGGTTGGCGCAAGCCACCAGAGAGCGCCACGTGTCAGCTCCAGAACCACTTGCGCTATGCGCTTTTAAAAATAGAGCATTGCTCTTTAAAGTTGGCGCAACTCACCAGAGCGCGCCACGTGTCAGTAGCGCAACAGCGCAGCGCACTGGCACAGCATACTGCGCTGTTGCGCTTGCGCTCACCAGAGTGTGACACGTGTCACCACGACAAGCGCTTGCGCTCAATAATTGGCGCAAAGTGCCTGACAAGCCACCGTCAAGTAATTAATGCACTGCAGAAGGGCCAAGCCCAATTAGAAAAGGCCTAACAAGCCAAATAAAATGCAATGCATTATTTTAAAAAAAGGGCAGAGCCCAAACCAAAACAGATGCTCTGCATCATTTACAAAGGGACTGAGCCCAAATCAAAAAGGCCTAGCAGGCCAGAATAAAATGCAGTGCATTATTAAAAAGGGGCAAAACCCTAGCACAGGCCTAATAGGCTAAAGATAAATAAAAACGTTGAACATTTTCAACTGGACTTAGCCCAATCATGGCCGTAAGTCCTCAAATTAAATTGACTGAGCAAGACTGCTCTCTTAAATCAATTTACATCCGGTTCAAGGGTACATCTCTGAACTCTTTTGATTCCTATCGTGTAATCCTTCAACGACGTCAGAGAGATGACGGGTCCCAACAACCACAACATATTCTCAACTGGACTTAGCCCAATCATAGCCATAAGTCCTCAAATTAAATTGACTGAGCAAGACTGCTCTTCTAAATCAATTTACATCCGGTTCAAGGGTACATCTCCGAACTCCTCTGACACCTATCGTTGTAATCCTTCAACGACGTCAGAGAGGTGACGGGTCCCGACAACCACACATCGATACGGACTGCGGGGTCCTTAAACTCGTGGACCGAAACATCCTTAAACTAATATTCGTCTCAAAATGGGAATGTTGGACCGAAATGTCCTTAAACTAATGCTCGTCCTCAAATGGGAATGATGGACCACCATGTCCCTAAACTGGAAATTGACCGCAACGTCATTAAACTAAACAATAGAGCCAATTGCTCTCTTGTCGGATCCAAACGATCCCGTTAAGTTGATCTTAGTCTGGAGATTAGGCTAACGTATCCTTAACGAACGTTTAAGTTGATCTTAGCCTCAATATGGCTAACGCATCCTTAAACTAAAACACCAAATCCAAATCTAAGTAAATACGGATTTGGATTAATCCACGTCCTACGGGCGACGACATCACTTAGTCTCCGTATACAATCCACGGGCAACCACAAACAAAACAAACACCCACGACACGAAGTGACCATCTGGAGAAGGAGAAAGTTGTTACCGCGATGCGGTAACGTAATTAACTGCAGGGCCTTGCGCCTACAGGGAAGAGCGTCCCCACAATCAAAAACCCTCAAACGAGGGGGAATCTGACAAAGTCTGCTACATCGGCCGCATCCGTCTAAACCTCCGATACATGGTGCCATAAATCAACTTGGTATCTTCGGAGAGGTGGACGGATAAAACCAAATAGCATCTGCCCCGAATTTCAGGCAAGACGTACACCGCGTCTCCGCCGCGTCTTTCGGCGGTAAACAGATTCTGGCACGCCCGGTGGGACCTTTTCCTCTTTCCACTCCACACTTCGTGTGTCGTCTTCGCGAACGAATCGCGGTTTGTTAATGGTTGCCTTTGGATTTCAAGTTACTAAGATTTGGTCTTTTGCCTTGCGCAGAAAACAAGCATCAATGGCCTCCAACTGCTCGAGTTGCTCAAAGTGCCAGTGCAACCAACGCTCCGCCTCACCTAGAGGTGTAGCCTATGGGCCTCAAGCGGCTTCCATCCTTGCCATGCCGGTGGACCAGGTGACCCAGGCCACCACCGGTTTGTTTTTCGAGACCATGCTCCCACCTGCAAGCTTCACTATTCCAGTGCCCGCACCAGAAACGCAAAAGAAGTCGGTCTTCGATCGGCTTACTACTACCACGGCCCCTCTCAACGGGTCGTCCAATATCAAGCCGGCAACTTCTGTCTTTACCAGGCTGAACCAGAACTCCAGTGGGCCCGCCAAGAAGCCCATGAACCCTGAAGTGGCCATCCTGAGGAAGACAGCCACCCCTGCTCCAGAAGTCGTCAAGGCGGCTTCTCCTGTTAAAGAGTCAGTCTTTTCAAGGCTGACTATTCCGGCTCCTGCTCCTGCTTGAGGGTCTGTCTTTGACAGACTGAACATCGCCACTCAAAAGACAACATCAGTCTTTAAGAGGATGGCACCAGCAGCGCCTCATTCGGACAGGGGGCAAGACGAAGCTGTCCCTATCGCCGAGCCAGTCCCAACAGCTCGACGCGCTCGACGTCGTCACTGGCGCCGAGTAAGGAAGGCCGGGGGCAACTCCCCCTCAGGGTTAACTCCACCGGCTCCGATGACGGAAGTTAATGCTGCTGTTCCGACTGGGAACAGCTTTGAACCACTTAGGAGGGTACGTAAGAACTCTCCAACTGCTATGCTAAAAAGATCTCCTTCACCTGCGGAGAGAGTTATAGAAACTAAGCTGGAGCAGCCCCCTCAACGGCTGTCCTCCAAGATTTATAAAGTCTGGCGGAGGGTTCAAGACTCGGTAATCGACCAAGATCACTCTCGCCAACAGAAAAGGGCAAAAGTCCAAGAAGAAAAGAACCGTCCGGACAAACAACAAAGGACGACCACCACCAGGGTGCCCGCTGCAACGGCCCCCTCAACTTCAATGGCCCATAAGAGAAGGAGGCCGGAGAAAATTCCCACGCCCACGGCAAATGTCAAAGGCGACGAGCATAAACGCCCTAAATCCGGGGGCATTGTAGTCCATACTGTATACATGGCGTCGGGAAAGGAGGATAGCCGTGCATCTACAGGTCATAGACCGCTTACACGGTCAGTGACCAAAGCTCAGGAGCAACAGCAGAAGCTCCAAAAAATAATGAATGCGATGGCCGCACTCACCGGGCCAAAAGAAAGTCCCGAAGCGTTCTCGGATCAACGCCAGGAGCAAGAAACTGACGCTGAATTCCTTCGCAGGATATTGGAGAAGAAGGATAAAGAGGCTGCGGAACAAGCAGCCAACATAAAGTGAATGGCCCTCCTGTTCCAGGACATGGTGGGTATGATGATTCAACAAGATCCTCCTTCTGAAGAAGATCCTCCGATCGTCCTTGAAGACGACAGGGGAGAAACGTCAAATCCTCCACCGGCTCTGTCAACAGCCAAGGAGGAGACGATCTCCAAAGCTGACTTGGACGAATATATAGCTCAGCAGATATGGGTTCATCAGGCGACTGAGGCAGCCGGTCAGGTCGTGAAAACGGGACGACCATATCCGAGCTGGTACGATCAGATCAAGTACCCGCCGGGCTATACAATACCGAAATTTCATGTCTATAAGGGGACGGGCAATCCCCACCAGCATGTTGCCCAGTTCAGGGCGCTTTGCGGCAACACCGGCGGTGATGATAAATTGTTGCTTCGCCAGTTCGTCGACAGCTTGTCAGATACAGCGTTCGAGTGGTACTCTGAGCTCCCAAACGACTCTATCAAGACATTTGCGGAGATGGAACTGCTGTTTACCCAGCGTTTCACAAGCGCCAGCGAACGCACCCCGATGACGGCATTGATTAATGCCAGGGTGAAGCCGGGCGAGACATGGGTCCAATATGCTATACGGTGGCGGAACTTATGGTCAAAATGCGAGCAACGCATTGAAGAAGCGCCAGCAGTGGGTATGTTTGTGGGAACCCTTGATCCGCAGGTGACCATATCCCAATTTATGATGTTCTTCAAGCCGACTACCTTCCAAGCCCTGATCGACAAGCTAGCTCAAATAGACCAGATGGGCCATAGACCTCCCCCTCCAAAGCCGGACTCTCGAAATGAGAAGGGGAAGGGAAAAGCAATTGTTGTCGCTAATGCTCAACAACAGCCGGGCAACTTGAAACCGGCTGTCCGTCAAAATAATATGCGTCCGTACGTACCCCTTGAGGAGAGGCTAGGACGTCCTTACTCGTTTTTCCGAGATAAAATGAGAAGATTATTCGAGCTGGCGTTGCGCAACCGACTCATAAACCTGCTGGATCCAAGACGTCCGTCGCAGCCAAATGACGTCCATGATCCCAATTACTGTCCCTATCACCGAGTACTGGGTCATCCGATCGAAGATTGCTACGTCTTCAAAAATTGGATTGAAGACCAGTACCAACAGGGCAAGTTCGCATTGTCCGACAGATGGAAGGTGAATCCGCTGCAACCTCACACCTCTAAAAGGATGAATATGCCGGGGGCAATGTGCTCTCTCGTTGAAGAAGCTCCATGGGAGGTCGTGCTATCAGCCAAAACAAAGAGGATGCTAAACGATCTTCAAACATGCCCAGCAATCAGGTGGAAGAACCCGTTGGAACCTCAGATCATTGAAGGGATGTTGAAGCCGCGCCCAACTCCAAAGAGCGATAATGGTGGCCCAAGCACTCTCAGCCAGCCGTCAAAATCTTCAGAGAAGAAAAAGAAGAAATCCAAGAAGCCCGTGAAGCCTGGCGACAAGCGCACGGACTTACAAAAGCAGATTGACGCACTGGAGGAGTACAACCAGAAAGCACGAACTCCCATCACACTCCAAGAGTTCCTCAACCACGTCTTTCAAGAAGAAGATGAGGGGGAGAGCTCGTCGGATGAATCCGAGAAATACGTGGCGAGCTGTCATATGATTTTCCATTCGTTTACAAACGATGAGGATACTTCTTGCACTGAAAAGCTGGGGGCAGATCCTAAACCAGAATTTCTGGGGCCATCGGATGAAACAATTGACGCATTCCTCAATGAAGCTCTTTTAAAAGTAAAGCTGATCGGGAATGCGAGGCGGTCATATTTGAAAGGGCCAAGCGCCAGCGACTTGACGAAAGAGTTGAGACACTCCCGCTGGAGCAAAATACATCCACCGCGGATAAAAGCAAATTCAAGACGAGGAAAAGGTTTGCTAAGGCCATATCAATGGGCATGAAGCTACCATCCTCTGAAGGAAACATTACTGGTGAAACGGAAATGCATCCCTCCTACTGCTTGTATCATCGGAAGATTTCGCACCCCACCGAAGAGTGCAAAGCTTTCAATAGATGGTGGCAAGGATATGTTGCTCACCGACAACATTTTAAGCGGGAAAAGCGCAAAACTCGTCGGGAGCGGAAAAGTATGACCGAAGAGCTTAGAAGAACTACTGGCGACTGTCGCATGATTAACGCCGGAAAGCGCAAGTTCTCACATTCGGGAGCGACTCTGACGAGGAAATGGCTCGTAGCCCCCTCTTTAAAGAGTCCACCTCGGGAAAAGAGGAAGAGCCGAAGGTCTGCGAAAATATCTGGCTGCGTAATCGGACGCTACCCGAAAAGAATCTCAGACCCTCAAACAAAAAAGATAAAAGGAAAGAAAAGGTCTCTGAGGATATCGCCCTAGATGACCAAGTCATGGAAGAGCTAGCCGTCAAGGACCCGCCGAAGAAAAATAAGGTGGATTATAACGTTCTAGCGCATCTGAGGAAGCTACCCTCGCAGCTCAGCGTTCTTGATGCCCTTTTACTATCAAAAGAGGCGAGAGATTCGTTAATCAAGGCACTACAGGAGCCGAAGCAATTCCAAGCTTTCCTGGCCGAAGAAAAGATGAAGGATGAATTGGAGGAAGTGCACACGGTCGATGTCACTTTTGGCGATGAAGACCTTCTCCTTGGGACGTGCGAACACAATCGCCCCCTCTATGTCTCCGGATATTGCCATGATATAAAGATAGGCAAAATTCTGGTCGACAATGGATCTTCCGTTAATCTCCTTAACGTGCGGGTGTTGAAGGAAATCTGCATGAGCGTCCAACACCTAGCTCGGGATAAGATCACCATCTCCGGGTTCGATTCTCAATCATCACGAACTCTTGGATCTGTGATACTAACGCTACGCTTTGGGTTGCTCGTCACAGATATTAAATTTCACATCATAGACGCCAAGACATGCTACAATGCTCTGCTCGGCCGACCATGGTTACACGAGTATAATATCATCTCTTCTACAGCATCAATGTATGAAATATTTTAAGGATGGTCTCGAGTATACCGTGACGGGAGAACTAAATCCGTTTTCCGTGAACGAAGTCCGTAAATATGAAGATGCCAAATACTTCTTACTGGATTTCGAAGACACAGAAAGGTGTCACAAGCCGGAGAACAAAGCTAACGCCACCATCCCTGTCTTCGGGAGTGATACCAAGGAGGAAGAGCAGATAGTTTATTCGGGTCCGCCCCAATACAACAAGCCAGGACCATCTGCTCCTACGCTGATCTTTGGTAGTGACTCGGAAGATGAGGTCCATGCTATATTCTCTGCTCGGCCTTCAATACAAATATCCACTGACGAAGAGCAAAGTCTGCAAGTCGCCATGGTTCCACTTAAATATCATAAAGAACTGGATGTGCTCAATGCCTACAGTGTAGAGGAGCTGCGGACGTTCTATGTCCCTCCCAGGTGAGAAGGCGAAAAGGCAATTCTATTCTACCGCTCTGAAGAAACCAAAGTGGAGAAAGAAATCTGGCACGGTATGGATCCTACGCTTGACAGGCTTCATCCCATCCGTCTGCCCAGATATTATACAGAAGGCTTGAAGAGATTGCTGAAGTGCCAGGGGATATCCTTCAAATAGACCGCTCGAAAAGCCAAATTCTATGACAGGGTCTGGAACATCCCCGGGACTCAGCACAAGTTGCCTAATGGGAGAATGGAAACAATCGGGCTTGGATACATTCGGTCCAAGAAACGAGAGCTGCTCCGTGACTGCTATGTCGTGCATGACTTCGATGAAGAAGCGGATGCTCAATGGGAGGACGCTAATCCTGAACCAGTAAAAGTTCCTGATGTAAAAGTGCCCAGTCTGTCGTTCGAAGAACAAATGGAAAAGCTTATAAGGGAAGCTGGCCAAAAAGTCAGAGACGATCACAACAGTGAGATGGCCATCTGCGAGAAAGCCAAAACGCAACGCCTCCTCCAACAGGCCGTGAAAGATGAAAGTGCCGCTCCCTATCAACCTGTTATAAAAAAGGCTCGACGCAGAGGCAGAAACAAGAGGAAAAGCAAAAAAGGCGCTCGACAACAACAAAGTGGGACTAAGAAGCTACGCAAGCGGGAATCGAGCGGTCCAGATCTGTCTCTTGTAAAGAAGATGAGTCGAGCATACTCTTTTCCTCTGGACAAGACGAAGAAGATACTTGATCGAGCTATAAAATACCAGATGCTTACACTGCCGGAGTCTAAACACCCCGAACAAGCAGGCAAAGTCTCACACCTAAACTATTGCTCTTATCACCAAGTAATAGGGCATCCTCTCGAAGACTGCTTCACCTTCAAGAACTGGGTCGAAGATCAGATCAGCTCGGCAAGTTCGCTCTATCTAACAGTTGGAGGGTAACGCCGCCACAGAAGCATGAACCCAAAGCCATGAAAGCAGAGCCAGACCTACATCGGTCTTCGAAGCGAGCTCGTACTTGTCATATGATAACAATATCAAAAGAAGAGCCCGAGAATATGAATGACCTTCCTTGGTGCTTTGAAAACAGCAACGACGAGGTGATCTCATAATTTCCACCAACATCAAAAGAGCTGGAAGATGGAATACATACCACCGCAGATAACCTCAAGAAAATTGAGTTGGGGACGGCGAACGACCTGCGACCGACATTCGTCAGCGAGCTGCTATCTGAAGAAAGGGTGGCTGCGTTAAAAGATGTGCTTGTGCAGCATAGAGATTGCTTCGCATGGAACTATTCCGAAATGCCAGGACTAGATCCAGAAATTGCTGTGCACAAATTGGCGATATCTCCGGACGTCAAGCCGGTCAAACAGGTGCCAAGAAGAATGCGGCTCGAGCTTGAGATAAGTATCAATGCTGAGGTCAAGAAGCTGATCGACTCTGGCTTCATCCAGGAGGTTCAGTATCCCGAGTGGATCGCCAACATCGTCCCAGTGATGAAGAAAAATGGGACGGTGCGCATATGCGTGGACTTTCGGGATCTCAATAAATCTTGCCCGAAGGACGATTTCCCAGTGCCAGTCACTGAACTGATGATAGACAATACGTCCACTCACGAAGTTTTCTCCTTCATGGACGGCTCATCAGGGTATAATCAGATAAAGATGCATCCCGAAGACCAGAAGCACACCGCCTTCAGGACTCCGCTAGGTATATTCTGCTACAAGGTGATGCCCTTCGGTCTAAAGAACGCCGGAGCCATCTATCAGAGGGCCATGACGAAGATCTTCGATGACCTCATACATGAAATCGTCGAGTGCTATATCGACGAGCTCGTGGTTAAAAGCAAATCATACGAGGTACATCTCGAGCATCTGAAGACCGTATTTCAACGCCTTCGACAATACAACTTGAAGATGAACCCTCTCAAGTGTGCATTCGGAGTTTCCTCGGGCAAATTCCTGGGATTCATCGTCCGACACCGAGGTATTGAGATAGATCCATCAAAGATTAAGGCGATCATGGAAATGCCCCCGCCAAGAACTCTCAAACAGCTGCGGTCTCTCTAAGGGAAGCTCGCGTATATACAACGATTTATAGCCAACCTTTCAGGCAAGTGCCGTCCTTACAGCCACCTGATGAAGAAGGGAACCCCGTTCGTCTGGGATCATAAATGCCAAGACACGCTGGACGAAATCAAGCAGTACCTCCAGAATTCGCCAGTGTTGGCTGCTCCGGTCAAGGGAAAGCCCCTCATTCTTTATACAACCGCCCTCGAAGGTTCCTTAGGCGCATTATGGGCGCAAGAGAATGACCAAGGGAAAGAAAGAGCACTCTACTACTTAAGTCGAGTTTTACTAGGGGCAGAAAGCAACTACTCCCCCATTGAAAAACACTGTCTGGCGTTGATCTTTGCGATAACGAAACTTAGGCACTATGTGTTGGCGCATGAAGTCCGTCTCATTTCGAAGGTGGACCCCCTTAAATATTTAATGTCGAAGGCCATATTGACGGGGCGACTCGCTAAATGGGCCCTACTCTTGATGGAGTTCTCGATAACCTATCAGCCTCTCAAGGCAGTGAAAGGCCAGGCCATTGTCGACTTCCTCGCTGAACATCCGATACCCGCCGATTCTCCTCTGAATTGCGATCTTCCAGACGAACATGCGTTTGATGCGATCGACGGTGGTGATACCCGATGGGAGCTTTATTTCGATGGAGCATCTTCCATGAAGAAGCGCAAACAAAGTACGCCCATAATCAAATCAGGGGTAGGCCTTATCTTCGTGACTCCACAAGGAGGGATAATGCGTTTTGCTTTCTCCTTAACAGAACCGAGGACAAACAATGAAGCCGAATATGAAGCTTTGATAGCAGGCCTCGAGATCGCCATCGATATGGGAATTGAAAACCTCCTCATATACGGAGACTCCCAACCGGTCGTCAGCCAAGAAAATGGCGACTACCAAACGTGCAAACCAGAATTGGTGAAGTACGGCGAAAAGGTGCAACAACTCTTGACCCAAATTCCTTCCTACACCTTGGAAAACATACCGCGCGCGGAAAACAGCAAAGCGTACGCATTAGCCAAGCTCGTTAAAGAATTGGCTGACGAGAACCTCGATGACGTCTGAATCGTGGTACAAAGCCGTCGGGTGTTTGCCCCAGCAGAAATATCTCCGGAATCATCCGAAGAAAAGGGAGCGATTGAGCAAATGGCTATGCAAATAAATAACCGGGGAAAGGCTGAGGATTGGAGGGAAGTCTTTATAGACTACTTAAAATACCGTCGAACGCCCGAAGATGCGTCCTCAAGACATCAGCTTATGAAACGAGCTCTGTCTTTCGCATTCGTCAATGATACTCTGTACTAGAGGTCATTTGATTCTCTGTGGTTGAGATGTCTGGGACCTGAAGAGGCAAAAAGAGTCGTTCAGGAAGTTCACGACGGACTCTGCGGTTCTCACCAAGCAGGCCCAAAGATGAAGTTGAAGATTAAACGGATGGGCTATTATTGGCCAACGATGATTCAGGACCGCCTCGAGTATGCGAAGCAATGCCACTCATGCCAAATTCTTAGGGACTTCATCCATCAACACCCAAATCCTCTACACCCGACAGTGGCTAGCTGGCCATTCGAAATGTGGGGAACTGACATAGTCGGCCCCATCGAACCAGCATCATCTAGAGGACATCGTTTCATCTTGGCGACGACTGACTACTTCTCCAAATGGGCAGAAGCGGTACCGTTGAGGGAAGTGAAAATGGAGAATATCCTCCATTTCTTCAAAACGCATGTCATTTATCGGTTTGGAACTCCGCGACGGATCATCTCTGATAACGGGCCAGCCTACAGAAGTGTAACGTTTTGAAAATCGTTTCGGTGAAATTTCGAAAAAATCGGTAAAATAAGAGGGTTTTCTGTCAAAAGTCAAAATACAAATATCTTTATTATAAGATTAAATATACATATTCTAGCTATGTAATTGCTAGTATTTGGTGTTTATTGAGTCACTGGTGAAATTTCAAATTTTCTGAATTTTTTTCCGAAATTAATTATTTTAATATTATTTTAAGCCGTCACTAATACATTTAATTAGGAAAAATTACAAATTGGAATGAGTTGAAACAAATTTTGTGCATCATAACACATTAAATAAAATTTTATCATGTGGTTTCTGAAATGAAATGGTTTGCCAAAACGGTTTAGAAAATATCGAAGAAAAGAGGCTTTTTTTGGGTGATTTTAGTGTTAACGGGAATTGGGTTAATACATTTATCTTTTTCCCTAACCCACACACCCACACCTCACCCTCTCTCCCTCTCTCCATGTGGCCGGCCCCACCATGACAGCCCTCCCTCCCTCTCTCTCTCCAATCACCAAGAAAAGAAAAGAAAAGAAAAGAATAGAAAAAGAGTGGACTTTGACTAGATGTTACTTTCTCCACCTCACTCTCTCTCCTCCCTCACCCATTCCCTCCCCATTTCTGGCCGAACCTGCACCCCAACAGCAGCCCCTTTCCCCTCTTCTCCTCTCTTTGTTTCCATCAAAAAAAATCATCCAAAATGCTTCAAAAATCCACAAAAATCAAGCTAAAATCCAAATCTAATCCCTACCCATTTATCATTAGCACAACTTGCATGGATCTAGGGAACAAGTTGGCATTTTAGAGTCTTTGATTTTCATATTTGATCTCTTGATCATGAGGTATAATTCTAACCATTTTGTTAAATTGTTGTTAATTGCTTTAGGTTAGCTTAATTAAATGTTTAATTAGGTTTTTAATTAGTTCTAAGTGCATGATTTAAAATTCAAGAGAGGGGTTTGAATTCAAATTGGTATTTTGTGTTGTGAGATTATGTTTATGTGATGTAATTGACATATTAATGTTATGCTAAAACTAATTTAGTTGCTAGTTGCAAAGGGTTAAATTTAAATTGTTGTAATTTTAAGAAATTGCAAACTAGGTTTTAGTGAAATTCATATATAATTGAGATTAAAATGTAATTATGTTTTTTATGACATCATTAACATTATTATGAGTTGTTTAATATCTTTGGATCATGCAAAACCAAGCTTAATTGATGAATTGTGAATTTTGCTTTAAAAGGTGTTAAAAATTGATATTTTTGCAAACTAGGATTTTGGAATTTATGAGAATAAATTATAGAAATGGTTTATATGACTTAGTTATGATATTTAGTGGATATTGGGGCCGCTAGATTTATTTAAACATCGAGTTTTGTACTAAAACGGTTAATTTTGCTTGCTAGATTTTCGGAAAAATGGCTTTTAAAGTGAATTTGGGGTTTTTGTGAATTTTAAGCTATTTTATATTATAATTAGTGCTCATGATTGTACAAATGAGTGTGTTTAGGTTTTTCTCGATGGTCTGGCGTTTATACGCCGACGTCGAGGGTTTTTGGGTTGATTTGTGAAAGCTACCATAGGTTTTAACCTATGTGGGATTCGTGTGTCGTTTTGGTCATGAGTCGGATTTTAATGCGATACGGTGCGTTATGATATGTAGGTACCCATGTGGACTTCGAGACGACAAGTAAGCGCGTGGCGACGTCGGCACCGGCTAGCGAGGACCAGGTGAGTAGATTCATATCTACGGGGAGAAGTCGGGTGGATGGCGTATAGCACCCCCGCAGTTCGTGGTGATGTATACGAATACGTATACACATATAGTGATTATGTATTGTTTAATGTTATCGATGATATAGATGGATTTAGGGTGTGATCGGATTAGTTAGTGTTGCGAGACCCTAGAGTAGAGGTTACCCCACATTTACACACACATACCATACTTGCATACATTCTTCTTCCATATGTGCTTATATCGGGTTATATTGTTATGTGTTCACATGGGTATGAGACTATGTGCTCACATACTGGATTTGAGGATAGTATTTAGGATTTGAGATGAGTCGATAAGATTTGATTGAGACCGCGAGAACGGTGATTTGGCAGGATTCGTACTTGAGGTACGTCCTGGTGTTATAGCGGATCTTGGGACGACGATACGGGTGAATAGTGTTATTAATTAAATGGTCGACATGTGATCGTGATATGAGATATGGTATGCTAGGATATTGATCCTAGGCCGTATTGGGCGATGTATACCCCTTGATGATGATATGTGCTGATGATATCAGTTTGTACGAGACTGTCGATCAGTAGCCAGATCATGACTATATTGATGATATTAGTATTGTACTAGACATAGGTCAGTACCCTAGACTATGATCTTTGATAAAGAGGATACCGGATGAATAGTGTGATGAATATGATATTGACCCGTACCCAGATTTGGGGATGCCGTACGACGGATTTACGTACGAGCTATATTTTTATGATTGATCCGCACTCTTGACTTGGGATGTCTGATTATAGATATTGTATCGGATATGATATTATTGAGACGGGATCACCGACTAATATATATACAGGTATGTATATATATCGACTCAGATATTAGGCGGTTTCCTTATCTGTAGTCCAGCTTGTTAGCTTAGCCCTTTAGTTTAGTTTAGTTGTTAGATTAGATTCGACTCCTACCTATTTCAAAAGCTTACGAATCGTGGGTATTTTAAAAGACAGGTCAAGGGATTCTACGGATATTTCAAAAGACGTATTTTTTCCTAAAAACACCGTAGCCCTTATTTTCAAAACACCGCGATTCGTGTTATTTCAAAAGGCACTATTATAGGACTTATATTAGGATAATGCAGTTTAGTTATCGTTGTGTCTAGTATTCCGCTCATTATTACTGTTCGCTCCGCATCGCATGCTTATATTATAATTTCTTATTGCATTGTTGATATCATACTGTTAGGACACCAGCACCATTACCGATGATGCGTATGTACCACGTACACTTGCTTGCCGGCTTACACACATCTTCATCGGTAATTGCCATGTCACGCACACCTTAGAAAATATTATCGCCTGATGTAGCTTGTTAATTAGTAGTTTTGACATGATGATTAGTTGCTTGCCTTATATGCTAGTTTAGACATTGTAGTTGTTACTTGTCACTTCATGCATACTGTTATTCATTATATGCCGCATTCATGGATGCTCATGCTTATATTCATGGTTTTACATGCTATTGATGATTCGGATTTCCATGATATTTTCTGGATTTGGAGGAAAACCGCAAAACATATATAAACTGCTTTCTCTCTTTTTAAATAAAAATGCGGTTTTCCCATGATGTATGAGTCGTCCACCATGAGTTTGCTGATGGATTTCGAGACCCGATTCGAGGAGATGGATGAACCGTTTCGTGTACATGGTGGGCCCGGTAAGGTACCCCGGGGCAAGAAGGTCGTGTTGCTGACGTTGAGCCTGGCAGGGGAGCACTACCTACCGGTGATATTACCCGACGCGTCGGATATCCGGAGGATACCGTCGTGGTCTTGAGATGGATGGTAGGGGCCGGTCTGGACTGACGGCGCCCTAGATATTGAGACATTGAGATTTCGAGATATTGAGGTACTGAGATTTGATGATACAGGCCAGTCCGGATAGCCGGAGCCTGAGATTTTGAGACATTGAGATTTACGTTTTGTGTCGATGCTAGACACGGTTGATGCTGATTTCATTTATGATACCTCATTTTAAAAATACAAAGGAAATCTCACTAAATTATGGAAAAAGTTTCTTCATTTACATGTATTCTGTTTTCATGCATTCATACCTCATTCATATGATATATTGCTACCTGAGGCACGACACGAGCACTTGGTATTACCGTTGCTTAGAGGTATACCCTAGCCATTGTTATAGGCTGCATGTTATATATATAGTTGAGGATATATTATGATCGTATGACCTAGGATTGCGTCATACATGCGCTTCTATTCGTAGATGTTTTTCTATTCACGAGTTGGCAACTCACCCCCGTTGTGCCACAGTTCTTGCAGGTTTCGCCGTACAGGTTTCATTACGGCTTTGCTGGCACTACTTCCATTTCCGGGTGATTTGCTAGTAGGTGGGTTTATTTGTATCGTACCCATCATTATACCTTGTATACTATTATTCTGTTGTATCTAGAAGTTCCATCAACCAAACATGTATTTATTTTGAGATAGAGACCAGTGATGTTATTCTTTCGACCTTAGAGTCGTGCGTTGTATTTCAATGGATTTCTTGTTGTTTTGAGTTTCCTTTTAAGTTTTGATCCTCGCCCTTGGCGTTGTATATTATTTTGCTTGTGTGGTTGTGACCGTCGATTGACGAAGAGCTAGCTCCCGCTTGGGGATGCCTTTTTTTTGATTTCGTATACTATTCATGTGTATCCCGTTTGGGGGCCAGTTTTTACAAAGGAGACTCTGCCGAAATTTTCAGAAAATACTTGATGTTTTTAAACAAAACGCATAATTCGGCTTATGCTTTTAAAACTACTTGTTTTAAGTTGGTTTTCCTTCACTCTACTACTTTTCTTGGTTTGGATTTCTGGGTTTTCGGCTTACTTAGAATACGTACGCCTCGAGACGTTTCGTAGTTTAAGTGCCGGTTATGTTCCGCACTTTCGGGACGTGACAAGAAGCCACAAGATCAGTCGCTTCGCGCAGCAACATAATATAGACTGGTGATATTCCTCAGTTTATAATCCGCGAGCTAATGGTCTAGCCGAGGCCTTCAATAAGACCTTGACGAAGATCATGAAGAAGGCAGTGTCCCGAAATAAGAAGGACTAGCACGGGAGACTGCAAGAAGCTCTCTGGGCGCACCGAACTACGTTCAAAACAGCCACGAACACAACTCCATACGCGTTGATATTCGGTACGGAAGCAGTACCCCCCCTCGAAATAGAGTTACCTTCTCTCCGAGTGGCAGTCCACTACGAGCTGACGGACGAAGAAAATTCTCACCTTCGGCTTGAGGAGCTTGATGCCCTTGATGAAAACCGGCTCATAGCGCAACAAAATCTAGAAGCTTATAAAGCAAAGATGACGCGCTCATATGAAAGATTGACCCGGCCGAGAACATTCCGCCAAGGCGAACTCGTGCTAGTGGTCAAAAGGCCTATGATCCCCAATCGCGCCAAGCGGGGAAAATTCGAGCCGAACTATGAAGGCCCGTACATCATAGACAAGGTCTACCAGGGTGGAGCCTATCTACTCATGGATATGCACGGTGAAAGGCCTTTCAGGCCAATAAACGGTCGCTTCCTAAAGAAATACTACGCTTAATGAGTCCCAGCCTAGGTCAATGATAGATGACGACGACTATGTCCACTCGCTATCTTCCTAAGCCCAAACTCTATAAGTAGTAATCGGCCTTCTTCAGCAACGGACCGAAACGTCCTTAAACTAACGACGGACCAAAACGTTCTTAAACTACTACCGCAGCATCCTTAGGCTGACGAGACGAATAAAAAAAAATATAAAATATAAAAAATATATTAAAAAATATAATAAACGGTATGTCCATAAGCAAAAAGGGCATGGATGAAAACCCGAAAGGGCTCCATAAGTAAAAACAGCAGGACTACCGGCGAGTGTTTGTGAAAACCCGAAAGGGCGCAACCTCGTTAAAAGACACTTACAAGGTCCTCTCGACCTTGTAAGGATAAACCACCCGCGTGAGATCCTTACGACTCACAAGGGAGCAACACACTTAGGGATCCCCATGATTCCTAAGGAGAAAATACACTTGCGAGATCCTCACGACTCGTAAGGAGAACTCTCTTATGGGACCCTCATGGCTCATAAGATTTGAAAGTCTTAAGTTACAGAGACCTAAACCTGTACTTAAGCAACCTCCACAACTTTCGATATTGCCCTACAAATGGTTCAATACTGACCCTTGTATACAATCCACGGGCGCGAATAAACATTTCCCTAACCAAGTCCCATCCGTGACTGGGGATATGTTCGCATGATGAATAACCCTTGTAAGTCCTCTCGACTTACAAGGAGAAAACTCTCTTGTAGGATCCTTATGACTTACAGAGGAACATACACTTAGGAATCCTCACGATTCCTAAGGAGAAAATACACCTACAAGATCCTCACGACTTGTAGGGAGAAATACCTTTGTGGGACCCTTACGGCTCATGAAGTCAAAAGCCTTAGTCGACAGGACCTTAACCCTGTTCGCTAAGCCATCTTTGTTCGACATCGACAGAGACAAATGATGATTCGCTACTGGCAACATCCCAGTTGTAGCGGTGCTGATGCCGAAATCGGTGTCTAATTTCGGGTATACGGCGAAAAGCCAGTAGGCCGTACATGCATACGAAATAGCCGAAATAATTGGGCAACTCGCAATAAAAAGCAGCGAGTAAAAATAAAATAAGCAGCCGAAATGATTGGGCAACTCGCAATAAAAAGCGGCGAGTAAAAATAAAATAAACAGCCGAAATGATTGGGCACCGCGAAAAATAGCCGAAGTGATTGCGCAATCACGACCTTCGCGATATAAAAACCGAAATGATAGAGCATCGCGGAAATAAAGCAATAAAAAAATGATGAAACTTTTGCCCTACAGTTGAGATCACATCGATCCCTGTATACAATCCAAGGGCACAAACAAAGACGGAACCATACTTTCCCAGCAGGCTCCTTCAGAAAGCAAAGACAAGTCTCGACGGTTCACCAGCAACCTAGAGACAACCGCGACATTCGTCTTGATGCAACAGACACAGTGCCGGCAAACGAAGCGAAGATCAAATTCCTAGCTTCACGGTTTTGACGGTAACTCATATGGAACCTGAAAGACCACCAGAGATCATTTCAAACCTCAGGGAAATCAGTGTCCCTGGCAAATCCTTCGACTCAGGGAAACCAGTGTCTTTAACGAGAACATCCTGATTCGCGTCGACCCGCAGAGAAACCAGTGTCTCCGCAGGAATACATCGATTCGTTTCAACCCCAGGGAAACCAGTGTCCCTGGCAAACACCTCAATTCAGGGAAACTAGCGTCCTTGATGAGAGCCTCCTGATTCGCGTCGGCCCGCAGAGAAACCAGTGTCTCCGCAGGAATACTCCGATTCGTTTCAACCCCGAAGAAACCAGTGTCTTCGGCAAAATCCTTTGACTCAGGGAAACCAGCGTCCTTGATGAGAACATCCTGATTCGCGTCGACCCGCAGAGAAACTAGCATCTTTGCAGGAATACATCGATTCGTTTCAAACCCAGGAAAACCAGTGTCCTTGGCAAATACCTCAATTCAGGGAAACTAGCGTCCTTGATGAGAGCTTCCTGATTCGCGTCGGCCCGCAGAGAAACCAGCGTCTCCGCAGGAATACTCCGATTCGTTTCAACTTCGAGGAAACCAACGTCCTCGGCAAACACTTCGACTCAGGGAAACCAGTGTCCTTGACGAGAACATCCTGATTCGCGTCGACCCGCAGAGAAACTAGCGTCTTTGCAGGAATACATCGATTCGTTTCAACCCCAGAGAAACCAGTGTCCTTGGCAAATACCTCAATTCAGGGAAACTAGCGTCCTTGATGAGAGCTTCCTGATTCGCGTCGGCCCGCAGAGAAACCAGTGTCTCCGCAGGAATACTCCGATTCGTTTCAACCCCGAAGAAACCAGTGTCTTCGGCAAAATCGTTCGACTCAGGGAAACCAGTGTCCTTGACGAGAACATCCTGATTCGCGTCGACCCGCAGAGAAACTAGCGTCTTTGCAGGAATACATCGATTCATTTCAACCCCAGGGAAACCAGTGTCCCTGGCAAATACCTCAATTCAGGGAAACTAGCGTCCTTAATGAGAGCCTCCTGATTCGCGTCGGCCCGCAGAGAAACCAGTGTCTCCGCAGGAATACTCCGATTCGTTTCAACCCCGAAGAAACCAGTGTCTTCGGAAAAATCCTTCGACTCAGAGAAACCAGCGTCCTTGATGAGAACATCCCGATTCACGTCGACCCGCAGAGAAACTAGCATCTTTGCAGGAATACATCGATTCGTTTCAACCCCAGGGAAACCAGTGCCCTTGGCAAATACCTCAATTCAGGGAAACTAGCGTCCTTGATGAGAGCTTCCTGATTCGCGTCGGCCCGCAGAGAAACCAGCGTCTCCGCAGGAATACTCCGATTCGTTTCAACTTCGAGGAAACCAGCGTCCTCGGCAAACACTTCGACTCAGGGAAACCAGTGTCCTTGATGAGAACATCCTGATTCGCGTCGACCCGCAGAGAAACTAGCGTCTTTGCAGGAATACATCGATTCGTTTCAACCCCAGGGAAACCAGTGTCCTTGGCAAATACCTCAATTCAGGGAAACTAGCATCCTTGATGAGAGCTTCCTGATTCGCGTCGGCCCGCAGAGAAACCAGTGTCTCCGCAGGAATACTCCGATTCGTTTCAACCCCGAAGAAACCAGTGTCTTCGGCAAAATCCTTCGACTCAGGGAAACCAGTGTCCTTGACGAGAACATCCTGATTCGTGTTGACCTGCAGAGAAACTAGCGTCTTTGCAGGAATACATCGATTCGTTTCAACCCCAGGGAAACCAGTGTCCCTGGCAAATACCTCAATTCAGGGAAACTAGCGTCCTTGATGAGAGCCTCCTGATTTGCGTCGGCCCGCAGAGAAACCAGTGTCTCCGCAGGAATACTCCGATTCGTTTCAACCCCGAAGAAACCAGTGTCTTCGGAAAAATCCTTCGACTCAGGGAAACCAGCGTCCTTGATGAGAACATCCTGATTCACGTCGACCCGCAGAGAAACTAGCGTCTTTGCAGGAATACATCGATTCGTTTCAACCCCAGGGAAACCAGTGTCCTTGGCAAATACCTCAATTCAGGGAAACTAGCGTCCTTGATGAGAGCTTCCTGATTCGCGTCGGCCCGCAGAGAAACCAGCGTCTCCGCAGGAATACTCCGATTCGTTTCAACTTCGAGGAAACCAGCGTCCTCGGCAAACACTTCGACTCAGGGAAACCGGTGTCCTTGATGAGAACATCCTGATTCGCGTCGACCCGCAGAGAAACTAGCGTCTTTGCAGGAATACATCGATTCGTTTCAACCCCAGGGAAACCAGTGTCCTTGGCAAATACCTCAATTCAGGGAAACTAGCGTCCTTGATGAGAGCTTCCTGATTCGCGTCGGTCCGCAGAGAAACCAGTGTCTCCACAGGAATACTCCAATTCGTTTCAACCCCGAAGAAACCAGTGTCTTCGGCAAAATCCTTTGACTCAGGGAAACCAGTGTCCTTGATGAGAACATCCTGATTCGCGTCGACCCGCAGAGAAACTAGCGTCTTTGCAGGAATACATCGATTCGTTTCAACCCCAGGGAAACCAGTGTCCTTGGTAAATACCTCAATTCAGGGAAACTAGCGTCCTTGATGAGAGCTTCCTGATTCGCGTCGGCCCGCAGAGAAACCAGCGTCTCCGCAGGAATACTTCGATTCGTTTCAACTTCGAGGAAACCAGTGTCCTCGGCAAACACTTCGACTCAGGGAAACCAGTGTCCTTGACGAGAACATCCTGATTCGCGTCGACCCGCAGAGAAACTAGCGTCTTTGCAGGAATACATCGATTCGTTTCAACCCCAGGGAAACCAGTGTCCTTGGCAAATACCTCAATTCAGGGAAACTAGCGTCCTTGATGAGAGCTTCCTGATTCGCGTCAGCCCGCAGAGAAACCAGTGTCTCCGCAGGAATACTCCAATTCGTTTCAACCCCGAAGAAACCAGTGTCTTCGGCAAAATCCTTCGACTCAGGGAAACCAGTGTCCTTGACGAGAACATCCTGATTCGCGTCGACCCGCAGAGAAACTAGCGTCTTTGCAGGAATACATCGATTCGTTTCAACCCCAGGGAAACCAGTGTCCCTGGAAAATACCTCAATTCAGGGGAACTAGCGTCCTTGATGAGAGCCTCTTGATTCGCGTTGGCCCGCAGAGAAACCAGTGTCTCCGCAGGAATACTCCGATTCGTTTCAACCCCGAAGAAACCAGTGTTTTCGGCAAAATCCTTCGACTCAGGGAAACCAGTGTCCTTGACGAGAACATCCTGATTCGCGTCGACCCGCAGAGAAACTAGCGTCTTTGCAGGAATACATCAATTCGTTTCAACCCCAGGAAAACCAGTGTCCCTGGTAAATACCTCAATTCAGAGAAACTAGCGTCCTTGATGAGAGCCTCCTGATTCGCGTCGGCCCTCAGAGAAACCAGAGTCTCCGCAGGAATACTACGATTCGTTTCAACCCCGAAGAAACCAGTGTCTTCGGCAAAATCCTTCGACTCAGGGAAACCAGTGTCCTTGACGAGAACATCCTGATTCGCATCGACCCGCAGAGAAACTAGCGTCTTTGCAGGAATACATCGATTCGTTTCAACCCCAGGGAAACTAGTGTCCCTGGAAAATACCTCAATTCAGGGAAACTAGCGTCCTTGATGAGAGCCTCTTGATTCGCGTCGGCCCTCAGAGAAACCAGTGTCTCCGCAAGAATACTTCGATTCGTTTCAACTTCGAGGAAACCAGCGTCCTTGGCAAAATACTTCAACTCAGGGAAATTAGTGTCCTTGACGAGAGCTGCTCGATTCGTCTCGACTCGTGAGGAAATTAGTGTCTTCGCGAGGACTTCCCGATTCGTCTCGACTTACAAGATGAAGCCTTAAGCAGCAGGAATTAAAAAACTTGTTTCCTAAGCACTGGGACCTGCAATTCGGTCTAAAATGATTTCTTGCATACTATCCACGGGTCTCACTCTCCAAAGTCGAATCTCAACAAGGAGGGAAATAACCGCTTACAAGTCCTCTCGACTCGTAAGAGGGAAAATTCTCTTATAAGATCCTTACGACTTATAAGAGAAAACGCACTTAGTAATCCTCACGATTCCTAAGGAGAAAATCCACTTACGAGATCCTCTCGATCCGTAGAGAGAAAAGTCTCTATGAGACCCTCACGGCTCATAGAGTTGAAAAGTCTTAGGCGGCAGATCTGAACCTGCGGCCTAAGCCATCGCTATCTCTTGAAGAAACCAAGATGCTTACTCTATTATCTGTCAACCATGTTTATCAAGACAGCATGCCGATAATAAGAGAAGGGAGAAAGCAAAGAAATAATACAAGACATTGCAAAGAAAAAATGTGTATCTTTATTTATTAATTCAATCAAGGACAAGGTGAATCGTACAAAAGAATAAAGAATGGATACATCTTATTCGAAACAGAAAATTTTTACAAGTATATTGATACAAGGGCAACTACTGGGAAGGAAGCGTCTTAAATAGCCCTATCAGTTATTCGCGCACTTCCTTCCACGCCTTTTCCTGGTCGGCCGTCACCTCCAGTTCCGCCTCCACTTGAGCCCGCTGCTACAAGAAGGATGCAAGCTGCTCCCTGTCGGCCTGCTGAGCTGCTTCGCGGCCTTGGGCGTCACGCTCGGCGGCATCAAGCTCCCGCTTCAAGTTTAGCCCGTTAGAGATACGCTCCAGAAGGCCCTCGAAGATAACCTTCACCTGGGCAGCGTTCGCCTCAACCTCAGCGCGCAGATGAGCCGTCTCGTTTGAGGTCTCTTGGCATTCCCTCAGCCTTAAAGTCACTTCTTGTTCCAGGTGATGGAAGTAAGAAGCGCTTTGCTCAATCCATGCTGCTCTTTGATTGCTTGCGGCTAAGGTCTCGGGAACAGGGCGCATAAGCTCCGATTGATGCAGGCGGACCTCGATTTCCCTGCAGTGATTAACCCAAACCTCGACGATGCCTCCATCATGAAAAGTCACAAGCCCCGCCAACATCGGGTTAACCTCCGCAGCGAAATCCGCAGCAGATGGGAGAGCGTCTGCGTCAAGCTCCTCGACGTATCTGCTCAGCATGCCCAAGCTCATTACAGCACCCTTTGAAGACGGACGTCTCAGGAAAGGGCCTGCCGGCATTATAACGCGAGACTCAAAGGGCGCCGGGATCGAAACGACAGCTGAAAGAACAAAATACGATTAGATGATGGTTCAAGAAATACAAAAAAAAAGTCATCGATGTGATAGTTTATTATACCAGCTGCAGCAGGTGGCAAGGCCGGGAGGGCCGGTGGCGCGACCGATCTTTCATCTCCTCCTTCGATTTGTAGCACTGCAATTAGGACAATGAAGAGTCAGAAATAATTCCATTATTGAAAAAAGAAATGCATCAATTGGAAACGATACTCACCAGCGCCACTGGAGGAAGAAGCGAGTTCAGATGGGAAGGAGAAGTGCGGGTGCAACACCTGATAGAGATGATCAAAAAGCACTCCTGAAAAGACGCAATAGTACGACATTAGTACATAAATTATGCGGCTGAAAGATAAAACTAATGGGTTGCAAATCCATACCTTCCAACATCTGCGATGGTACAAGGGAAGGCTGAGAGGTGACCACCGCCAAGGTAGTAGTTGACGGCGCTCCCTCGAGCAATGGAGCATTAGCACTGGCCGCACCTGCGTTGAAAACAAAGATAAACTTGTCAGAAAGGATTGCAAGATAAAAAGGGACAGTAACTCGAGATTTACCTGATGAGCCGCCGGCCGAAACAGAGGTGTCTCCCTCCTCCATCGATACGAGTCCACCTCCCGTGGCCTCATCACCGGACTCGACAGGGGCCGTCGTCGTGCTCGCACGACCAGGAGACGGCAGAGGACCACAGACGGGGAGAGCAATGATTGGAGCATTGCCAGACTCTTGAGAAAGAACGGCTGGCTCGTCCCCGGGAGTCACGCCCATCTTACCCGCTACTTCTTCGGGCTCAGCGGTCGCCATTGTCTCGTCCGCCATTACCATGGGGTCACCAGTTTCAGATGCTCCGCCCGCCGCTGCCCTAGGCTCAGTTGCCACCACATCAGGCTCGGCATCAACGACCTTCTCTGGTGCAGCTCCCTGAGCCCCCAGCTCAGATTCAGCAACCCCGGCGACGTTGCCCACCGTCGGCTCGGGTTCGGCCGGTGCCTCTTCCTTTGTCCCCTTAGGTTCGACGGTTTCCGCCTCCCCTTCGGTTGGACTAGGCCCTGCAAGACAAGATATATAAAAACCGATAAATTTACAATTCTTACAACAAAATCTTGAAAGATACGTTACCTGAGGTCGACTTATCATTAGCACCCCGAACTGCACGTGCCACCTGCCTGCGAGCTATGGATAAGGCGACCGGGGGCTCTTCCGAGGAAGTATCAGCACGAGGGACGGTGCTTGGGCCCGCTCCCACAGCCAAAGCAGCCCTGCGTGCATTCGCCTCACGCCTTAGCCGCTTTCTCTCCTCCTGGGCCGTTGAGACAGACCTCTTCAAAGCCTCCTTCATTGAGACGTCATCGTCCGTGAACAGAGATGCCTCCAAATTCTTCAAGGCATCCCTCATCGACTTGTCGAGTTGAGGCTCTCGCGGCAGTCCCGAAGAGACTGGGACTTCAGCAGCGGGCCAGGGGAGAGTTCCCGCATCGGCTTGCACGGCCCCTGCAAAGAGACAAAGAAAAGATTAGATTGGCCACAAAAAGGAGAATAAAAAAAAACTCGGTGAGTCGAGACATACCAACGCCTGACAGAGCGCGCTTCTTTTCCTCCTCCTGGAAGGTTTTTAGAGAGGCAGCGATGGCTTCTTCAGTAGTGATACCTGTTAAAAAGGGGAAAAGCATTAGTCAAAGATAATGATAAAAATGCGATGAAATAACAAAGAGTGCAGCTAATGATTACCTGCTCGAGCGAGTTTATCCAACCACGCTTCGAGTCTGGCTGATCGCTCAGAAGCCGCAATGGCGGCCGCCAGATCGGTGTCTGCTGGATCTACCGAGAAGCCCTTATTGCTGCCGTACTCGCTTATACCTTCGGTAAGAGGGGCCTGAGGCTCTAAACCGAGGATAGCATCGAGAGATAGGAGCGACTTCTTCTTCCTCTTCTGCCCACCAGCCCTGGGTGCACTCGAGATCGACTTGCGCTTTGCAGGCACTTTAGGGCGGCGGGTCCCGATATCCGCGCCCACGCCGGACTCCGGCGAAACCACATCTACCGTCTCCACTGGGGCACGGGGCGCTGGTGGCGCATCCACAGTGTCACGGAGCGGCAATCCGCGCGGAGGGCTCAACATAAGCGGTGGCACGGTTCCGGCATCTTTCAGCGGAGGAATGACCGAAGTCCTTGGCTTCAAAGGAGCTTTGCGATCGCCGCCGAGAGGCGCACCCTTGCGGTCAACCAGCATGCGTTTCTCCATAAGGATAATTGGACCCATTGCATGCACATACCAAGCCATGTACGCGTTGAGGACCTTGGGGACCCAGCTCGGCTCGCTGATGAAGAAATAGGAGCCCGTGGTAAGTCGCATGAAATGGTGCATCACACTCCTTATCCTCTCTCGGCTGGCCACGGGCTCTTCCAAGAATGCTTCCATCGGGATCCCCTGGTGATAGCTCGATTGCTGAGCGAATCGGTGAGGGTTATACCTCATGAAGAGCGCCGTCTCATTCTGCCTAAACACCAAGTAGCCCGGCCGAATGGAGTAGAGGTGGAGGATCTCCCGAGCTTTCAATATGGAAGCCCCGTCCTTAAAATCATCGCGCAGCGGCACTACCGACTTGGTGGTCTCTGAGCCTATGGTTATGAATTTATCCAAAAAAGAAACCTTCGCTCCAACCAGGTGTGGACGAAGGAGCAGCCCCCTAGTCTCCCGCGGAGATGCAACCACGATCGAAGCGCCGACCAATTGCAAGACTCTTGGGAGTCTGCACTTCTCAAAAAACGGAGGGATCTTATGGGCGCCGAACACCCCGTGCACATGCATTTCCATCCAAGAGGTGAAGTAGTGCATCGGAAAGTTAGCAGGCTGCACCCCAGGCTCATTAGCGTCCGCCGCTACGCTAAGTCCATTATAGAGATGAGCCAGCCCGGCGATTCCTACTGGCAACTGCAGACCAGCCACCATCCGATGCGCTGGGTAGAAAACAGATGGCCGCATGTGGCGCGGGTGCATGGGGAGCGCAAAGCTGCACAGCCATAAACCCAGGAACCCCACAAAAAGGTCTCCTCATCCATGCCCGGGACGGCGATTTCTGACAAGGGCATGACGGCGGCACCGGGGAAATAAAAGTCCTTTTGATCATCCTCCGATGTGGGTCGACGGTCCAAGCCGAAGCCAAAAGGGTCATCAAGCTGGGCGAACTTCTTGCTCCGCTCCGATAGAAACTCTGTTCGGATGAAGCGGGCGACAAAATCTGCAAAACTGACTCCTCGGACGCCTGATTCCAGATAGAGCCCTTCATATATATCCAGCACCTTCACCAAGCCCAGAAACTGGTGCTGAATAGCGTTTTCCGGCGTCAGATCAAACACCAGCAGCTTGGTGGCAAAGACGTATTCGTCAGGAGGAAGCAGCTCCTCGTAATGCTCCCCCCCATCGGCAGACCCGAGATTTCAGCAAACTCCTCCAAGGAGATAGAGACTTCCCTGTCCATCATCAGGAAGGTGTGGGTGGGGATATTCCATTGTTCAATAAAAGCCTTAACCCACCACGTTGGAGGAGAGGGATACTCAAAGAGCGAGACATAGATGGCCGAATACAAACCAATCTTCATCAGATGAGTCCTCTTCGCTGATAAGATGTATCGGGCCCACTGCAAATATCCGACGGGTGGTCGCGGGATCAATCCAATGTTATAGGCCTGTCCCCAAGGGCGTGCTTCACCCTGACAGATTCGCCTCCCTAAAATGTTTATTGCTGGCGGCTGCTGCACGGGAATAGCCCCAATTGCAGGATGGAGGAGGTCATCCGAATTCCAATTTTTGACCTCCACGGCATACTTCACCGGGGGTTCATCCGCATAGGGGATCGAAAATATGGGCTCGGACGGCATAGCGAAACCGAAGTTTCGGCGACCCTGGATGATATCGTTATACCACCTACCCTACAGGTGAAGGTTCTTGTGCTCGGGGTCATGATCCTTGATGAGAGTGAGCACCTCTCGGTCCACTGGTGCCTGGGGAAAACATCCCTTCGAGCGAACAAATGGGAATGATAGGTCAGCAGGCATGTTTCCTGTGGAGGGACAAAAATTAGCCGTCAGTGTTGTAATTCCAACGCTTGGCATTTTAAAAACTTACACCACACTGCAATGCAGTGGGTAGGGGACCAAATGGGGACCCACAAAATCTGGATGACAGTGCATCAGTTAATAAGACAACCCCATCATTGGATGAGACTGTCAATTAATCCCCAAGAAAATATTCTCATTAATAAAAATCCCTAGAGATAAGGAGAAAATCTCCTCTTTCAGAGCAAACCTCTGTCACAGAGTGACACTTGTCAAACTCTGGTCTCAAGGGAATAAAATTCCTTAAAAGAGCCCAGCTCTGTGATAATGATGAGAAAATCTATTAAAAGAAAAAATTTCTTTAAACTCCTAAAGATTAAAAATTTTGGGATCTTAAAGATCCATGAAAACTCTTAGGAGTTCTTCATTTTCAGATCAAAAAGATCTACATTTTGATCCATGAGCAAAGCTCTGTTCATGGGTTAAAACCCATGAAACAAGATCTCTGTAGATCTATAGATTTTTGAGAGCAAGGCTCTGTTGATGAAACCCCAAAGGGGTTTTCTTTAGATCAAAGATCTATGAGAGCAAGGCTCTGTTAATTAAGTTTAATTTAATTTAAATTTTACCTAAGATGATTCTAAATTTTGAACTCTGAAGTTCTTGGGAAGAAACGAGAGCAAGGCTCTAAAATTCGTAAGCAAGAGCAAGGCTCTGAAAATCAAGATTCTTGAAAATGGTAAAACATTTACTAAGGACCAAGAGTCCTATTTATAGGCGCCTGCGCCCCTTCAACTCACCCGTTGATCCAACGGCCAAGATCTTGCCACCGCTGCACTCACGTGTGCGCCACGTGAGCGCAACGGTGGGGGGGAATTTGTTTCCCCCAATCAGAGCAAAGCTCTGTTTGAATTTCAAAATTCAAAAATTGAAGCAACGCTTCAAATCACTTGCGCTGCGTGCAACGCGCCACGTGTCAAAAGCTGATACGTCAGCGCAGCGCCCAAGGCAGCGCGCCCAATCAGAGCAAGACTCTATTTAAAACAAAATTAAGGAAGCAACGCTTCAGTTGCGCAAGCACTGCGCTGCGCGACACGTGGCAGCGCAGTTGCGCTGCGCTGTGCGCTGCGCGCCACGTGACAGCGCAGTTGCGCTGCGTTCTGCGCTGCGCGACACGTGGCAGCGCAGTTGCGCTGCGCTCTGCGTTGTGCGACACGTGTCAAGCGCTGGTGCATCCTGGCCAGACAAAATTAAAATTCCAGTAAGATCTTTCTGTTCTTGTTAAAACAAGAAGATTGTCTTCTGTAAAACAGAAGCCCTTGGTTCAAAGATCCAACGGTGGGGAAAATTCCCCAAATCACTCAGAGAATGATCTCTTTAACAAATTTAACAAATTAATGGGCACTATATAAAGGCCCCTAGACCCCAATTCAGAAGAAGAACATGAAGAACTTCAAAAACAACAAAACAGAGAGAACTCTGAAGAATTTTGAGAAGAACTCAAGAAGGGAAAGAAGGTAAAAACCTTTACAAAAAAGAAGAGAAGAACTTCTTCTGAATAGATCATTGATCTAAGAACAAGATCAATGATCTTCAATAAAATATAAATAATAACAGTGCTTTGCACTTTTTTATGAACCATTAGTCCTGGAATCTTAAAGATTCTCAAGTTATTGAAACAGTGCCTTGCACTTGCAAAAACTGCACTGTTGCGCTCCTGGGTTGGCGCAAGCCACCAGAGAGCGCCACGTGTCAGCTCCAGAACCACTTGCATTATGCGCTTTTAAAAATAGAGTATTGCTCTTTAAAGTTGGCGCAACTCACCAGAGTGCGCCACGTGTCAGTAGCGCAACAGCGCAGCGCACTGGCGTAGCGCACTGCGCTGTTGCGCTTGCGCTCACCAGAGTGTGACACGTGTCATCACGACAAGCGCTTGCGCTCAGTAATTGGCGCAAAGCGCCTGACAAGCCACTGTCAAGTAATTAATGCACTGCAGAAGGGCCAAGCCCAATTAAAAAAAGCCTAAGAGGCCAAATAAAATGCAATGCATTATTTTAAAAAAAGGGCAGAGCCCAAACCAAAACAGATGCTCTGCATCATTTACAAAGGGACTGAGCCCAAATCAAAAAGGCCTAGCAGGCCAAAATAAAATGCAGTGTATTATTAAAAAGGGGCAAAGCCCTAGCACAGGCCTAATAGGCCAAAGATAAATAAAAACGTTGAACATTTTTCAACTGGACTTAGCCCAATCATGGCCGTAAATCCTCAAATTAAATTGATTGAGCAAGACTACTCTCTTAAATCAATTTACATCCGGTTCAAGGGTACATCTCTGAACTCCTTTGACTCCTATCGTTGTAATCCTTCAACGACGTCAGAGAGGTGACGGGTCCCAACAACCACAACATATTCTCAACTGGACTTAGCCCAATCATGGCCGTAAGTCCTCAAATTAAATTGACTGAGCAAAACTGCTCTCCTAAATCAATTTACATCGGTTCAAGGGTACATCTCCGAACTCCTCTGACACCTATCGTTGTAATCCTTCAACGATGTCAGAGAGGTGACGGGTCCCGACAACCACACATCGATACGGACTGGGGGGTCCTTAAACTCATGGACCGAAACGTCCTTAAACTAATATTCGTCTCAAAATGGGAATGTTGGACCGAAATGTTCTTAAACTAATGCTCGTCCTCAAATGGGAATGATGGACCACCATGTCCCTAAACTGGAAATCGACCGCAACGTCATTAAACTAAACAATAGAGCCAATTGCTCTCTTATCGGATCCAAACGATCCCGTTAAGTTGATCTTAGTCTGGAGATTAGGCTAACGTATCCTTAACGAACGTTTAAGTTGATCTTAGCCTCAATATGGCTAACGCATCCTTAAATTAAAACACCAAACCCAAATCTAAGTAAATACGGATTTGGACTAATCCATGTCCTACGGGAGACGGCATCACTTAGTCTACGTATACAATCCACGGGCAACCACAAACAAAACAAACACCCACGACACGAAGAGACCATCTGGAGAAGGAGAAAGTTGTTACCGCGATGCGGTAACGTAATTAACTGTAGGGGCTTGCGCCTACAGGGAAGAGCGTCCCCACAATTAAAACCCCCTCAAACGAGGGGAAATCTGACAAAGTCTGCTACATCGGCCGCATCCATCTAAACCTCCGATACATGGTGCCATAAATCAACTTGGCATCTTCGGAGAGGTGGACGGATAAAACCAAATAGTATCTGCCCCGAATTTCAGGCAAGACGTACACCGCGTCTCCGCCGCGTCTTTCGGCGGTAAACAAGGGGTTTAAAGGGTGGCTCTGATAGCATGAAGGGTTCCGACAGCGCCCCGGCCATCGAAACGCGGCCAAAATGCGGAACAAAATTTTTCTAAACTGGCGCTACAGCTACCCGATTTACGGATCGACCTTAAACCCTAAACTAGCGAGCTAACTAAGAGTTAGAAAGGTTATACCGAGTTGATCCGTGTCCTTCGGTCTTCATTCCAAGCTCCTAGTGATCTTTTGACGATGTTTGGTTGCCGGTTTTCCTTTGTCTCCGATGATCCACCCGAGGGAAACGGCGCAAGCTCCAACCTCGTCGAAAGAGGTAACCGACGCTCCAAAGTCGCTAGCGATGGAGAGTGGGGGTGTATGAATATGTCACTACAATTTTCTCTCTACCATGTGCTCATGGGAGCAACCATAGAAGATGAATGGATGTGATGAAGCTTTTTGGCATGAGCTAGAATGGCTAAGGCTTTTGTGAACTTTTGAGTGAATGAGAGAGTGGGAGAAAAAATGCAAGTGTGAATTAATCAATAAACCAAAATGAACCCCTCTCCATATTGGCCGGCCCCCTTTTCTCATTCCCCTAAAAATGTTTCAATTTTTAATTTCATTAAACAATTCCAAACCATGCCATACACCATGCTTTGACCCATGCCTTGACTTAGTCACCTTTTCCACCTCATTTATAAAACAAATGATTTTCCAAAAAGGAAAATCATATAAATGAGGTGGCATCTTCTTCTAGAAGCTATTCCGTATAAAATACGGAATACTTCCCGGTACATGTATCGAAATACATATATGCGTATTCGTACCAAAATACGAATAGCCGAGAGAGAAAACGAATAGTGTACAATAATACTAGAATACATATATACAAATACATATATAAATTATTAAATCAAAACCTGATTTAATAAACTGGCTTAATCCTAAGCCGCTAGTATTATCAACCGTCCAATTAAAGTCTGCTCAGCAAGTGCACATATTTAATCGGACATCTGTATGTATCAACATACCTCATGTACACCATATCGCCTGAACCGTGAAAACTCTCTGTGTGGGACTCTAAAGACTCGTCAATACGCTGGCAGTGGGTTTAACTACAAGCACGTCAGCGGCACTAGCTGTCCGTAACGGCTACCCAGGTATTGAGCGAAAGGGAGGCCGACGAGCAAACTCATCCTAAATCCCTACTGAGCCTGTCGGTGACAATATCCGCACAGTCCAGTCTGTTCGTCTAAGAGTATCGCATATCGAGTCTACGGGGGTGGATAAAGTCAGACCCCCAACAACGCGATATTTAGTGTCGGCATGAAACCCCATCACCACCTGAGAAACTATCGATCCTGGATCGGTAATTCTCGTCCACCGTGGCCACGGATTTATAGTGATGGCCATCCGTACACAATGCGACATCAACCCCCAACACCGGGAGAGACGAATCCCCGACGATCCGATCACTGTCTCCATGTGGCTCGGGACTGTACCCAACTAAAACTTGTTTGCACGACTCCTTTGAGCCGTGGTAGGGTAGTAATCAAAGCACAGTGGGAACTCACACGAGACAAATGACGATCTCGGGTCGACAGACTAACCTGTACACATGTCACCAGGGAACTGTTATCTGACAATAGGTATAATACCAACTAGCAGGTTCCCGGCGAGTCCGTCCAGTGTACTCATAACCCAATGAGCACCTGTATACTATCTTAGGTGAACAAACTAACACCAATGGCTTGTGAGACCTGGCCACCACCCCTCGTCGGGGTCTCGATCAGTATACACTAGTCTACACTGGAGTATCGATGCCCGGTCTCGATACTCCTACGACTAGGGACATTTAAGGATGTGCTTATAGACCCCAGCTCCCACATATATGATCGCCATCATAATGCTGGCAGTCAAGCAAGAATCCTATGGGCTTTGTCAACACGTACATGTTGATAAAGACAAACCAGATAGCATACTATCATCTTGAGTAAGACTGTTTTATCGGTATAGGTCCTCACTCAATCATCATAATCATAAGTCTGCGACTATGATAATTGCCTTGAGGGCACTATAGCCAACAATCTCCCACTTGCACTTAAGGCCAATTATGGCTATCCTCTTTGGAACAACCTTTTCTGTGATTGCAGGCTTCATCATGGGCCCACATGAACTTTGGCCTAGTCTGGCGAAGACCGAAGTGCTGGAGTTGGACGACCCGTTGAGAGGGGCCGCGGTAGTAGCAAGCCGATCAAAGATCGACTTCTTGGGAGCTTCTGATGTTGGTACAGGGGTGCTGAAACTCATCGGTGGGAGCATAGTCCCAAAGAACAATCCAGTGGTGGCCTGAATCACCTGGTTCACCGGCATCGTAAACAAGGAGGCCGCTTGGGGCCCATAAGTCACTCCTCCGGACGGGATGGAGCGAGAGTTGCAGTTGCAGTTAGTGCAGTTTGAAGCCATTGATCTTCTGTCTTCTGCACGGAGCATGTCACCAAATCTAAGTATCTGAAATCCATATGCAACCATATCAAACCACGATTCTTTCGCGAACACGACACACGAAGTGTGGAGTGGAAAGAGGAAAAGGTCCCACCGGGCGTGCCAGAATCTGTTTACCGCCAGAAACCGGGAAGACGAACGTCTTGCCTGAATTTCTGGGAAGATGCTAATAGGTGCTATCCGTCCACCTCTCTGAAGATGCCAAGTTGATTTATGGCACCGTATATCGAAGCTTTAAATGGATGTGGCCGATGTAGCAGACTTCGTTAGATTCCCCCTCATGGTGAGGGGTTTTTGATTGTGGGGACGCTCTTCCCTGCAGGCGTAAGCCCCTGCAGTTAATTACGTTACCGCATCGCGGTAACAACTTTTTCCTTCTCCAGATGGTCACTTCGTGTCGTGGGTGTTTGTTTTGTGTTTGGTTGCCCGTGGATTGTATACGGAGACTAATTTATGCTGTCGCCCGTAGGGCGTGGATTAGTCCAAATCCGTATTTTCTTAGATTTGGGTTTCGGTTTGGGTTTAAGGATACGTTAGCTTTATTTGAGACTAAGATCAACTTAAACGTTTGTTAAGGATACGTTAGTCTAATTTTAGACTAAGATCAACTTAACATTTGTTAAGAACACGTCAGTCTAATTTTAGACTGAGGTCAACTTAACGGGATCGTTTAGATCCAACAAAAGAGCATTTGAACTCTATTGTTTAGTTTAAAGACATTGCGGTCAATTACCAATTTAAAGACATGGTGGTCCATTACCAGTTTAAGGACATGGTGGTCCAAGGTTAAGGACATCATAGTCCGTGGGTTTAAAGACCTCAAAGCCAAGGTTAAGGACATCATAGTCCGTGGGTTTAGGGATCCCACGGTCAAGGTTAAGGACATCATAGTCCGTGAGTTTAAAGACCTCACAGTCAAGGTTAAGGACATCATAGTCCGTGAGTTTAAAAACCTCACAGTCAAGGTTAAGGACATCATAGTACGTGAGTTTAAAGACCTCACAGTTAAGGTTAAAGACATCATAGTCCGTGAGTTTAAAGACCTCACAGTCAAGGTTAAGGACATCATAGTCCGTGGGCTTAAGGACCCCACAGTCCAGTTTAAAGACATCATAGTCTGTAGAATGTATGGCCGTCGGGACCCGTCACCTCTCTGAAGACGTTGAAGGATTACAATGACAAATATCAGAGGAGTTCAGAGATGTACCCTTGAACCAATTTTGGTTGGGAGATTTATAGTCTAATTTGGGACTAAAGTCCATTGAGCATATGGGCTCAGTTGATATGAGTTGAGGACTTATGGCCAATCTTGGGCTAAGTCCAATAAATGTTTAACATTTTATTATTCTGGCTATTGAGCCTTTATTTGGGCTCGGCCCTTTTAATAATGCTAAGCATTGGGTTCTGACATCTTTTGTCTTGTATTGAATGCGTAGCATTCATCAGAACAATGTGTGTTCTGACAGTGCGCCACGTGGTGCTAGTGGCCGAGAACATTCCGCCAAGCGCGCCAGTTTATGAGCGCATTACGCTTTTAATTTATGAGCGCGTTGCGCTGGTTTAATGGCGCACCAGTGAGTGACACGTGGCATGTTTGGCGCTGAGGGCCAGCCCATGAGCGCAGTGCGCTGTTTCAGAAGCGCAAAGCGCAAGTTGTATACGTGGTTGACACGTGGCACGTTTTGGCGCTGAGCGCCGGTCCAAGGAGCGCAAAGGCGCAGTTCATGAGTGCAAGGTACTTTTCAATAGCGCAGAGCGCACTTGATCAAATTTATGATCAGAGAACAAGTTTATGCTCTTTTAAAGAAGGCTTTGCCTCAAGATTTCAAGAACAAAAGTTCTTATTTATAAAAAGGGCTCTGCCTTTATAGATCAAAGATCTGTGAATGAAGTAAAATACTTCTTTTAGTTTTTTTTATGATTAGATCTTTTGATCTTTTCTTTTTATCAAAGACCTTGGTCTTTTTTAGATCTATGATTTTTTTCGAAGATGATTCTTCTTTTTACGAGATGATTTCATCTCTGTGGTTCAAGAACTAGTTCTTTACCTTGAAGATGAAGAAATGATCTTCTTTTTCTAAAGGCTTGCCTTTCTTTCTCTTTGAGTTTTCTCAAAGTTTGCAGAGGGTATTCTCTATTTTTGACTTGAAGTCTTGGGGCCTTTTTATAGTGCTGATTGATTTGTTAAATCAGTTTTAGAGATCTTTCTCTGATTGATTTGGGGACGTTTCCCCACCGTTGGATCTTTGATCCTAGGGCTTCTGTTTTACAGAAGGCAATCTTCTTGTTTTTAACAAGATTGAGAAAATCTTTCCATAACAGAATTTTAATTCTGATTAATGATTTATCATTATTAGATCTTTTGATCTAACGGTGGGGAATTTTTAATTCCAGCGCTGGCGCACCCGTGCTTTGCACGTGGTGCGCTGCTCAGAGCGCAGCGCACTTTGCGCTAGCGCTCCCACGTTTGACATGTGGCGCACAGCGCAGAGCGCTGCGCAACTGCGCTAGTGCCCCCGTGTTTGACACGTGGCGCGCAGCGCGTCTAGCGCTGAATCTGAAGCGTTGCTTCAAAATGTTTTAACTCTTGGCTTTGAGGCATTCGTTACATTCTTTTCATGTGGAGTTTTTTATTATTATTTTATTTTATTTTATTGTTATTATCGGGAGCGGGTTTTGAGCCAAAATTTTGGCAGGAATAGGGATTCACCCCGTCGGATCTAAGGCCGCCCGCCCACATCCTGTCGGGGTTCACTAACCACTCCATCCCAGTGGAAGGGGTAATCACCCTCCAATTTAATGTTAGTTATGTATATGCCCTAGAGGCCATTGTTGTACATATGATGTATATTATAATGGATGCTTGGATATATATAGAGAGGACTTTCTTGTTCGTCATGATAGTATACTATTTGGTTTCCCTTTATCTTTACATGTTGACTTATATTAGTTTACTGTCTTACTCTCACATGTTGATAAAGCCCTTAGGATCTGTACTCGACTACTGGGACTATGATGAGATTATATTAGTGGGGGCCATGGTAGTCGATGAGTACATCCTATAACTGTTCCTAGTCGAGGGTATATCGAGACAGGGTATCGATACACCAGAGTAGACTAGCGTATACGCATCTTGACCCATATGATGGGCGATGGATGATCCCATATCCATCGGTGTTTTGACATCAGAGATGGTGTACAGGTGCTCAGTGGAGACTGGGTACACTGGACGGACTCGCCGAGAACTCCTAGATGGTGATATACCACACGTCAGATGGCAGTTCTCCGGTGACACTGGTACAGGGTAGTCTGTAGACCCGAGATCGTCATAGAGTCTTGTGTGATTCCCACTGTGCTTTGATTTCCACTTTACCACGTCCAAGAGGGCGTGCAAAACGGTGACTTTTGGGTATAGTCCCGAATCACATGGAGGCAATGAGCGATAGGAGGGGATTCGTCTCTCCCGGTATAGGGAGTTGATGTTGTGCTGTGTTCGATTGGCTATAACTGGAAGTCCCTGGCCAGGGCTGATATAGAGATTTACTGGTAAGTGTTACCAGTAGTTTCTTGACCCGTTATGAGCCTCACATCGACACGACTTATCGGTTACTGGGGTCTGACGTATACCACCCCTAGACTAGATATGCAACATTATCAGACGAAGAGACCGGACTGTACGGGAGTGTTACTGATTGGATTCACAGGAGAATGTACAGGCTAGCTTGTTGATCTTCTGATCGCTCAATACCTGGGTGGCTGTTACGTTTAGCTGACCGCTTGCAGCTTGTGGGTGTTTGATATGATCATCACCTGCTACCGGCCTATTGACGATTCTTTAGAGTCCTATACAGAGGTTTCTTGACTCAGGCAAAACGGAGTAGGGGCACATATGTGATATGTGCACGACCGAGGATAATACGATATGAGATACCGTATTATATTCTCGCGATATTTAGATATGAGCCGGGTCATCAGATCAAGTGTTGATTCGATGAATCGGTACATGATATATTAGTCGGTTATATTCGATATAGCCGGATTGTCGGATCAAGTGTTGATTCGATAATTTAATGTATAATAATATATATGATATATTGTATTACATTATCTAATATTGGCTCGCTTTATTATTTCATTTTCTCACCGGATAATACATTGATATATATGCGATATATATTAATTGTATTATTTTCTTTTGTTACAAATATATAATATATATGTGATATATATTATTGTAACATGATATGATTAATAATGCAACTTGTTTAGTGGAGATTAAACAAGGTTAGGATTTGATTTGGGTTAGTTCTTTCTTGCACCTTCTAGAAGGATTTCTTTTGTCATGAGTTAGATATTATGGTTGATATTTTCTCATGACTCATTGTTTTAACTCAACCCAAACCCTAGCCTTAGTTAATTCTCTACAAGAGTTATCCTTGTCATTCTTGACCATGGTTGCATTATTATTCATATATTCATTTCATTATTCATCACAAAAGGTTTAATGCATTATTTCTTCTTCTTCTTCAACCTTGAGATTTGAGAAAGCTTACTAGGTTTTCATTTTGTGATGTTTAAGTGTGAGAATTTGATATAAAAAGAAAGCATAAATACTACTCCATCATCCTCATCTAATCTAGCCAATTAGATTAGGGTGTTCACCTCATTAGAGAGAGAGAGCTTGAGTTATAGAAACTTCGAGGTAGATCATCGGAGAAAAGAAAGACTACAAGCTAGCATGGATCGTTCGAGTTGTGGAGCCTCTCTTGAGTCCGAGAGATCGTGGATCGCGGCGAAGGGACTTCTACTCGGAGCTTATGAAGCGAAGGAGCGGACTACAAAGGTTGTAATACCTCACTCTTAGTTGTAAAGATATTTAATTGCATGTTAAACCCTAATTATCTAGCAAAGATCCCGGTTTTGGGTTGTTCGGCACGTCTAAATTTTTATTCGGGCATGGTTGATGCCTTATTAACCCTTGTAAGAGTGCCTAGGAACCCTACAGTGGTATCAGAGCCAAGCTAGAGTATTAGGCGACGTGTATACAAAGTTAAAACTCCGATCGAACCCCGAAACATCGAAATAGACCTCTTCTCTGGAAATTTTGTAAAAATATGATTTTTTCTGCATTAAAAATACTCAAAAAAATCAGCAGGGAATTATAAGTATTACTGTGGAAAACGAGCATGTAATTCGTACGGACCGCCGCGGAACCGCGGCAATACTATGCTTGCGCCGCGGATCTGCGGCCGTACAGTTGAATTGGGCTTTTGGTTTGGCACAGTAATATCCGTAGCTGTTAGTGCATATTTCTGGGTATTTTTAATCTGACTCAAGTGTTGAGTGTTCTGGGGATTATTTTGAATTCATTGATTCGATCGGATAGTTTAATTTCGTTCTGTTTTTCGGATATTTTAGAAAGTATTAAAATGTTCGAACGGATATCATCAACTCACTTTTTCCCGGCATGAAAAACTTTCAAGTGTTGAATTTTTCTTGAGTTTAAATCTTTCGGAAAAACGCGCAAGTAACGCGGTGGTCCCTCTAGAAGAACACAAACTTTAACTCGATTATGTGACCGTCTGAATCGCCTCTAAACCTTAGGGTTTGGGGCAGTACGGCGTGCCACATGTGAGGCGTTGGCTTGACCCTTCTATGGCTGGACCATTGGTACTGTGACATATTCTGGGATTATTTGAACTCCGCTCAAGTGTTGAGCTATTTAGGAAATCTTGGGTATTTGATTATCCGATCGGAAAGTTTAATATTGTCTATTTATCTGGAATGTGATACAATATGTGGAATTCATATAGTTAGGCATGAAATGCGAAGTATGTGATATTTCGGATTTACGATGTCTAAAGTGATTGTGGATTCCAAATGTTGTATTACAATTTCTTTTCTGTGACCGTAAGTGTAGTATGTAGTTGTATTACCGGTTTTCGTTGCTATACATCAACGACGATCGGTGTATGCATACTTACTTACGTTGATGATATGAGATATTATGTGTTGCTATGATATGTTATATTGGATCGTCGTGTTTTGAATAGCCGGGGTTTTATGTGAGATGAGGGTCTTTATTTTCATTTATGTAAAATTCATTTGTATGTAATATTTTTTTATTGGGGCACTTCCGGGATGAGGTTGATGTCACTAGTGTATATTATTTACTTTTCCGCATTAGGTAGACCCAAGGAGGGGAGCACAAGTAACCGGGTTCTAGGGTCCAGTGGGAGGCCATCTCGAGGAGTCGAAACCGGGTCTCCTAATCCTAGAATTGGCAGTGTTACTTGCTGCTCTCGTAGGGGTCTAGGGATGTGGGTTTGGCTATTCATCGCGACCGTGGAATCCGTGTTTTATACTGGCTCGTATTAAAATACGGACATCCTAGTATATCCAATATTTCATATATGTTCTTCTGCTGCAATGTTCTGTGATGAGATCATATTACTGCCTGAGACGAATGCTTATACTATATATATATGCTGATATATAAATATTACTGCTTTCGTTTCTTCTGTAATGCTTAGGAAGCATAAGCTGATGGGTTTTTATTAATGAGATTAATAAAAAGAAAAGAAACCTAAAAGATGTTGTAGAATCAAAACTTTATAAAAAGGGTAGCTACAGTTTTGCTTTGCATAGCGGTATATATGATATACCCTGCACCTTATTCGATGAGGAAAGAGCCGAGATCCCTTCACCGGGAGTGACCTCTTTAGCTAAACTGGCAGATGCTACAAACTCGCGGTTTAGTTTTTGACAGCTTCTATAGTTCTTGCTTTGCACAGCGGTATATATGATATATCCTGCACCTTATTCGATGGGGAAAGAGCCGAGATCCCTTCACCGGGAGTGACCTCTCTAGCGAAACTAGAAAAGCCTAAAAAACACTCCTTTTTTCAAAATCACTTGATTCTACGACGATATCAAGTTCATTACGCTCAGGGTTTTTTTGAAAAACCTGCGTAGCCCTCCGTCATTTCAAATAAGTAATATTTAGTATTCGTGCTGTGGTAGTTTGGCATGCGTCAAGGTGTAGTGTACGGTAGCTGATTACTACTTATCTGTAGCATGAGATGCGATTGGATTAGGGTATTCGTACGGCGTTGTTTGGCATGCGTCAAGGGTCGTACGGGTGGGTTTAATTCAATCACGAAATGTACGGGTTGAACTTGATTAGCGGACTATGGGTTGTTTGGCATGCGTCAAGGTCACAACACGCTAGGGGTAAAAGTATTATTAGGAATTTCAAGTTTTGAAATTTGCAATGAGATTGCATACCTCCTATGAGATAGTTGGATCCCAATACCCACTGCGAGTAATAGTTACTCCTGGGAGAATTTTACACAGGACAATTAGCCGATCAAGTAGGTGTCTAGAAAGGTGTTAACGGGGTTATGCCTCTGGGAAAACGAGGTTTATTTTAATTAGGTCCGTGCGAAAGTACGGGGAACCTCCCTCAAGTACCGACACTGATCTGGCTGAAAGATTGACGAAATTGTAGGGTGTAATTAATCCCGGCTAATCTTACCTTTTAGGGTTTGAAGGAAGATTTGATAAAAACAGTGGGAGATATCCAAGCTGGTTGGTTGAAATGGAGGAGTGCAACAGGGATTTTGTGTGATCGTAACTTTCCGTTAAAATTGAAAGGGAAGTTTTATCGGAGCGCTATTCGGCCTGCCTTATTATATGGTACAGAATGCTGGGCTCCTAAGAAGCATCATACACAGAAGATGCACGTAGCGGAGATGCGCATGCTTCGTTGGATGTGTGGTAACACTAGAAAAGATAAGGTGCGAAATGAGGATATTCGTGCAAAAGTTGGTGCAGCACCTGTGAAGGAGAAGATGCGGGAAAACCGGTTAAGATGGTTTGGTCATGTGCAACGCAGACCTATGGAAGCACCGGTTCGACGAATAGATACTCTCGATATGGGTAATGGCAAAAGGGCAAAAGGGAGACCGAAGAAAATATGGATGGAGGTGATACGAAACGATATGGTTGCAAAAGGACTCAATGAAAGTATATTGTTCAATAGAAGTGAGTGGAGACAGAGGATTCATGTGCTGGACCCGGCGTGATTCTCATGTTGGTTCATGTAGCCTACCCCATATGCTTGGGATAAAAGGCTCAGTTGTTGTTTTTTTAGTGGGAGATATCCTGATTAGATAAGATAATAACCAATCTAATCTTGCAAGAGCATACGCTAAAGTGTTTTCTTCTCTCTCTCTCCAGGTAGCGACCATGTTAGGCCATAATCAAGATAATAATATGGATGTATTGACTGAACCCGCTTATTATACTGAGCAAGGGAACATTGATCCCGTTCTTTCTTATAAGAGTTATAAGACTGAACAGGGAATAGGAGAATATCTGGATTCTCACGCCACCCAAACAAAGAACATGCATGCTGATGCATCTTCTTCGGGTGTGTTAGTTATTGAGAACTGTTTCTCAGTTCACCCTACGTCCTGGGTATTAGATACCGGATCGGGATCCCACATATGTAAATTGTTACATGGGCTACGTGAGGGTAGAGAACTGGGAAAAGGTGATCATTCCGTTCAAGTAGGAAATGGTGCAAGTATTGCAGCCAAAACAGTTGGCGAATATCACCATGTATTACCAAGTGGTAATACACTGATTCTGAATGAGTGCTATTATATACCGAACATGATGTGCAACATTATATCAGTTTCTTTATTAAGTAAAGAAGGATATAATTTTGTAGTACAGGATAATGTTATGAACATATTCCTAGATCAAAAGTTGATTGGATCAGGCTCGTTACATAATGGCATATTCATTCTCAATCAAAATACAGTCCTCAATATACAAAACACACACAAGAGGAAAAGTTCAGAAATGGACGAATCCTTCTTGTGGCATTGTAGACTTGGTCATATCAATGCGACACGACTAGCTAAGTTACATAAGGATGGATATTTGAATCCGTTCGAATTATCATCTTATGATACTTGCCATTCATGTCTCAAAGGTAAAATGACCAAAACTCCGTTTAATGGACACGGAGAAAGAGTTACGGAACTCTTAGGACTGGTACATAGTGATGTATGCGGTCCTATGTCTACGCATGCTAGGAATGGTTCTTCCTACTTCATTACATTCACTGACGATCTCTCAAGATACGGACATGTGTTCCTGATGAAATACAAGTCTGAAGCTTTTGAGAAATTCAGAGAATATAAGCATGAAGTAGAGAACCAAACGGGCAAAAGTATTAAGATCCTTCGATCTGATCGAGGAGGAGAATACTTGAGCAATGAGTTCCTGGATTATCTAAAAGAGAATGGGATTCTCTCTCAGCTTACTCCTTCTTATACACCACAGCTCAACGGTGTATCGGAACGGAGGAATCGCACCCTATTAGATATGGTACGCTCTATGATGAGCACGGCTGAGTTGCCTATTTCCTTCTTGGGGTATGCGCTTGAGACAGCCATAGACCTATTGAATAGGGTTCCCACCAAATCTGTGCCAACCACTCCATATGAGATATGGAAAGGAAAGAGACCACATCTTAATTATATTAAGATATGGGGTTGTCCGGCATATGTGAAAACACAAAATCCGGACAAGCTCGAGGCAAGATCAGTTCTATGCAAGTTTATTGGATATCCCAAGCATTCGCAAGGGTATATCTTCTACCACTCCGAGGAACAAAAAGTGTTTGTTTCTCGACATGCCACCTTCTTAGAAAAGGGTTTTCTGATGAAACAAGATAGTGGCAATGAGGTAGAACTGGAAGAAGTTTCAGTGACACAAACTGCAACTGAAGATTTAGTGGAACCAGAGAATTCAGTAGTACCCGACGAACCCTAGCCTCTCCGCCGATCTAGCAGGGTTTCTCATCCACCTGAGAGATACTACGGTTTTCTCATTGATAGTGGGAGCGAGGATTGCATCATGGAAGATGATGACCCGACTAGTTTCGAGCAGGCCATCACGAGTAGTGACTCTGTGAACTGGCTGGATGCAATGCGATCTGAGATGGAATCCATGTACACCAACAAAGTATGGACTTTGGAAAATCCTCCTGAAGGGGTAAAACCCATTAGGAGTAAGTGGATTTTTAAAAAGAAAATTGGTGTAGATGGAAAAGTTGAGAATTTCAAAGCTAGACTTGTTGCAAAGGGTTTTCGTCAACGACCAGGTATGGATTATGACGAAACCTTTTCTCCAGTTGCTATGCTTAAGTCCATCCGGATCTTACTTGCCATTGCTGCATACCATGACTACGAAATCTGGCAAATGGATGTTAAGATCGCCTTTCTAAACGGTGATTTAGAAGAGTGCGTGTACATGACTCAGCCAGAGGGCTTCGTAGATAGTGGGAGCAGCGGAAAGGTGTGCAAACTGCTTAAATCTATTTATGGGTTAAAGCAAGTATCGCGGAGTTGGAACATCTGCTTTGATGTTGTAGTCAAAGAGTTTAACTTCATCAAAAATATAGATGAACCTTGTATCTATAAGAAGGTGTAAATCCCCGTTCCCATATCAATAAAAGTTTCTAATTTTCCAAATTTTCCCTGAGTGTCCCTTTTCTTTTTCTCTCGTATATTTCTGTGGGAAGTTGGTGGCTTAAATTCCAATATTTATAATTTCCCAAACCCTAAAAGTCAAAACCCAAAATTTAAAACCAATTTGGAAAACCAAACACAAACCAAAATTTAAAACAAGAAAAATATCTTACTATAAACCCAAACCCAAACTATACTTAAAACCTCAGCCATAGAATTTTTCCCATAAAAAGGAAAACAATTAAACTAATTTTCCCCTAGCCCTTTACTCCTTCCTCAGCCCACAAATTTTTTTTAAGGAATTTAATTGAAAACTGCCGGCCCAGCATCCTTCATCAGCCCACGAAGAAAAAAAAACTAAAGAAATTTAATTAATAAACCCTTCCCCAGCCCAGCCCGTCTCCAATCCCAACCCGCACCCGCGCCCGACCCGCTCTACTCCCTTTTTCTTCCCCAACGGTAACATCCCCCGACCCACTTCCTTCACCGCAGATCGCGCCCGCGCCCACGCCACGCCACGCCTTGCCGTTACCCTCGCGATCCCCTCAATCTTCTCCCCTCGTATCCCCTATCTCCCTCATCATTCTCACTTTCAAAATTCCTCACCCCTCTCCATCCACAGAAAACCCCACCGAGCACCCAACACCTCTCATCCTACCGGCGACGACCTCCTCGCCGACCCCATCACTCCCCTCTCTAACCCTTCGTCGCCTCCTTTCTCTCTCACGCTCAAGATCTGAAACTCCCCAAAAATCTCCCTCGTTCACCCAAGAACCCAACCCCAAAACCACTGCACCCGAGCTCGACCACCCCCTGCACCCTCGACGCCGGCGATCTCCCCATCACGTCGTCGACCTCTACACTCTCTTCTCCCCAGCCTCATCAACTTCACCATCACCACCTCCGAGCTCTTTCTCTCTCTCTCTCTTCAAAAACACCCTAACCCAAAACCCAAGTCGTGAGCCCCCACTGTTGCCATCGCCGGAGCGACGCCGTTGACCGTCGTCGACCCCAGCGCACCCGAGAGATCCACACAGCCTCCTCTACGCTTCCAGCGAGCACAAGACGACTCCGGGAAACTCCGACGCCAAGCCGTATCGCGAGCCAAGGTCGCGCAAATCGATTCACGCCGTTCGTCGCGCGTTCGTGACGCTGCTGCTGCTGTGCATCCCCGAGATGTTTCCAGGAAAGTAATTTACTTGCTACATGCTAATCTACTCATATTACAAATTCAAACGGATAAGTTATGAAATTCCTTTTCCCGATAAAATTAAACGACGTATGTGTTCGATGCTTGGCCCCAATGAAAATACTTACCTAAGTTGACGGAATTAAATTGTCTGTGTTGGCTCTTGCAGTGATGATTATCCAGTAGAAATCTCACCGGGGAATACGATTGTTAGTGGCTAAAATGAATACCCCAAATATACCGATAAAACTAGAAATCTCTCGTATCTGAAAATGGTTAAAATCACTGTAAATTATGCACATACTGGAATGATGCGTTCGAGGGCTTAAATCGAAGCCGACTCGACGAACTTTAACTCTATGTAAGCTTCTAATGTTTTCTGTACTGTAACTGCGACGATATTTGGATCGGAGTGCAACTCTGGACTGCAGTCCAGAGCGACTCTGATTACTGTTTACTATCCCATAATGTGTGTCACTTTGTTTCCTGAATTTGTATGTTACGGAATTCTGCAGCGTATTAAAAGTGAATCTGTTAGCTAAACAACATAAGTGGTTTCATTCCGTTTCATGATCGTTTGCTATTTAATTTGTAAATAAAAAGGGCAGAACGTATAACAGTCCAGAACAGATTCTGAAGTGACATACTAATGTTAAACAGTGTATAACTTTCGACATACAGACGCGATTGAGGATCCATATATTGCGTTGAATACCCTATCGAAAACCCTAGATTTTATTCAACTGTAGAATCACTAAATTCTGAACCCAACTGGGTGAAATTTGTGTCGCGAAACGGACGTTCAGTTCAGAAACTGAATTTCCAGCCGCGAACACTTAAAATGAAACAGCTGTATCTTGAATACCGGAAACCCGATTGAACTGAAACTAATTTTGATGAATTCCTGACTGAGTGTGCTATTTATCATATTTGTATCATTTCGTTAAATTCTAAACATATGAACTTATGCAATTTTTGTAAGTTGATGACGTGCACATTGGTTCATAACATACTTAGCTTGTTAATGGCATACATACATATATCATACCCCATTTGCCATATACTTAGTGTTAGTGCGTGTTAGAGTGCGTGATTGATGTTGGTTTAGGAGTGACGAGTACACCAATGGAAAGTGAACATTCATGACAGTGATTGATACAGTGAATAGTGATAAAACCGTGCCATTGGTATACTTGTACACGACTAAATCAAGATCATAAATAGTGTAAACCTAGGGATAAAGGGGAGATCGAAGTGGAAAGAGAATCGTATTTAGCTGGACCGTGTTTTAGAGAATGATCATTCGAGCAGCGATATATATATTAGGTAGGATCTAGCGATCCGGCTGACAGGGTTATGTCCCGGGCATGTGGGCTGTTGTCTCGGGTATGTACGAGACTCCTGTTAAACATGATCCTCCTTTCCACTATGCGATTTCAAATATGACCTAGAGATCGATAGGGACACAGATCATATTTTGCATCATATAGTGACATAGTGATTACTCGCATTGTACTTTCACTGTTATTACCTCTTTTACCTGTTTCATCTTATTATAATAATATTGTTATTGTGTCGCTCTGACGACCTGAGTATGCATGCTCAGATCCCGTGGAAGGACCAGCGCAGGAGACGGATCTATCTTTCGAGTTCACGGAGATCTAGTCTGGTGTACTTTCTTTCTTTACTGCTTTCCATAAAAGAGATCGTGAAATTGAACTTGGTTAGTAACTGTTCTTGTTATTTGTAATTTGTGAACAATGGATTTTAATGTAATAATTTAGTGATGTAATTTCCTTTACTACTGTGCTTTATTTACTGATTACCATGTAATGGTAGAAGCCGAAGTGTGACTACGGCGGGATGATTCCTTGACCGTAGGAGCATGGCTGGCCTAGTCATCCCTCGTTTTCCGTATTTTGGGAAGCGGGGCGTGACATGGTTTAGTTGCTCAGATCCCGTGGAAGGACCAGCGCATGAGACAGATCTATCTTTCGAGTTCACGGAGATCTAGTCTGGTGTACTTTCTTTCTTTACTGCTTTCCATAAAAGAGATCGTGAAATTGAACTTGGTTAGTAACTGTTCTTATTATTTGTAATTTGTGAACAATGGATTTTAATGTAATAATTTAGTGATGTAATTTCCTTTACTACTGTTTCCTGATTTAAAATCAGAAAAGCTTATGGAAAAAGCTTCAGAAGGGGGTCACGTGCTTACACGTGACCAGCAGTCACGTGTGGGCACGTGACACCTAAAAGTATTAGCATGGCAAATTCAGTTTCCCAAATACATCAAAGAAAAGGGGCTTCAGAAAGGGTCACGTGTTCCCACGTGACCTGGGTCACGTGTCGGCACGTGACATTTAAAAGCAGCGGCAAAGACACAACAGTTCCTTGATCAAATCAAGAAAAAGGCTTCAGAAGAGGTCACGTGCTCCCACGTGACCAGGGTCACGTGTTGGCACGTGACACTCAAAACATCAGACTCATTCTCCGGTTAAATCGAGAAGAAGGCTCCATGTCAGGGTCACGTGCTCACACGTGACCAGTTGTCACGTGGTGGCACGTGACGGTTAGGCAGCGACCAGAAAACAGAGCGCAAAAAGAAGGAAGAAGGCTCGTTCCAAGGGGGTCACGTGCCAACACGTGACCAAGGGTCACGTGGCCACACGTGACCAACTTCAAAGCCCATTTGTCAACAGAATTAAATTCTGAGAAAATACCTCTCAAATCTTTCCAAAAGCAATCGATTAAATTAAAGATTTAGAGGTGATTAAATATCATCTATCTATGGGAAAATCTCGAATTTGGAAAGATTTCCCCTTTAAATCTAACAGAAATAACAAAGGAGAATCCCTGGATTTGAAATCCAATGGTGAATAAAATTCACCTAATAATCCAAAGGTCCAAAACGAATGATGGATGCAAATCAAATCTCTCAATGAAGATTCGTCAAAAAACTAATTGACTCGGCTGCTTCTCCTATAAATAGGAGCCAAGAGACACAAAAAAAATATACACGCAGAGGGAAGAAAAGGGAGAGAGCCTTGATACTTTGAGGAATTTGGATCTTCTGCAAAAGAAAACCCTAGGTAAGAGAGGGAAGGCTTTTTGAAAGAAAAGAGAATTTAATTCTCAACAGGGTTTAACCCTGATATAAAACAGAAGGGCATATTTCTTCTCTCTTTGATAGAGGATCTGTAAAGTGCACATCTCCCCTTGAAGTTGAGAATTTAATTCTCAATGGGTTGAGATCCTGCCATGCAGATCCAAAGCATAGAGAGGGAATAGAAGCACGAGAATTTAATTCTCACAGAACTATAGGAATTCAATTCCTTTAAAATAAAATTAGGGCTTGACCCTGTGTTATGGGAATTTAATTCCTTCAGAACAAAAAGAATCAAGGTTTAACCCTAGTTAAAAACTTAGTTCTGTTAAAACAATGAGAATTTAATTCACTTAATCTCATTTCCCAGAATAATTCTTTGACAGAGAGTGGGAGCTTAATTCCCCAAAGCTTTTATTAGGGTTCAACCCTATTCGATTCTGCACATATATGAGGAATTTAATTCCTACAGGAAATTCAGAGTTCAACTCTTCAAAAGGAAGTAGGAATTTAATTCCTCTAAAATTATTGTCAGGGTTCAACCCTACGAGGAATTTAATTCCTAAAAAGGGATTAACAGATCTTCTAAACAACTACATAAAAGCGGGGTCACGTGTCACCACGTGACCCCCCCAAAGATCTACATAAAGCCCCATTGAGGCAGTGCCCCACTAGACCCACGTGACCCTTGGCAGAAGCTTTAACATATAAGCATTTGAATGCCCGTCACGTGATGGCACGTGATGCTCTGAAAAATGCGATAGTCTCAGAAGAACAAATGAAGGGAGGGCGCCCTCACGTGCTGCTACGTGACCCCTCTTACCTCAGCGTCTAACGCTAAATTAGGACCCCTGAATCCAGTGTTAAAACATTGTTTGGCCCTAGTGTTCAACACTAAGCAAAGAACTTTATTCGCAGTGTTCAACACTGGTTACCTTAGTGTTCAACACTAATTTGGAATTTCTGTTGCCAGTGCTTAACACTGGACTGTTTTAGTGTTTAACACTAATTTGAAAGCCTTGTTGCTGGTGTTTGACACCAACTATTTTTTAGTGTTAAACACTAACTTATCAGTCTCAGTCCCAGTGTTTAACACTGATTGGTCTTTAGTGTTTAACACCAGGCATTAGCCCAATTGGCTAAATGGCCAGAGGCAAGGCCTCTCCTTCAATAGATCAACAGAAAGCCGATGTCCCAGACATGATTGGACTTAGCCCAAACTGGCCATAAGTCCTCAATTCGTAATTAACTGGGCCAATGGGCTCAAAACATAATTAATTGGTCTCAATCCCAAATTGGGCCAAAGACTATTTAATCCACTCCGGTTCCAGGGTACATCTCTTCACTCCTTTGATACTTGGCGTTGTAATCCCTCAACGTCTTCAAAGAGGTGACGGGTCCCGATGACCACACATTGATACGGACTGTGGGGTCCTTAAACCCATGGACTACGACGTCCTTAACCTTGACCGGGATGCCTTAAAACTAACAACGGACTGTGGGGTCCTTAAACCCATGGACTACGACGTCCTTAACCTTGACCGAGATGTCTTAAAACTAACAATGGACTGTGGGGTCCTTAAACCCATGGACTACGACATCCTTAACCTTGACCGAGATGTCTTAAAACTAACAATGGACCGCAATGTCCTTAAACTACCCATGGACCGTAATGTCCTTAAACTACCCACGGACCGCAATGTCCTTAAACTAGCAATGGACCACTATGTCCTTAAACTGGAACAATAGAGCCCAAACGCTCTTTTGTTGGATCTAAACGATCCCATTTAAGTTGATCTTAGCCTAAAATATGGCTAACGTATCCTTAAACCTTCAAACAGACTGGACTATGAATCCCCCCAATCAACTTCGGTTCAAGGGTACATCTCTGAACTCCTCTGATATCTGTCGTTGTAATCCTTCAACGTCGTCAGATAGGTGACGGGTCCCGACGGCCATACATATAATGGACCACCATGTCCTTAAACTGGAACAATAGAGCCTAAACGCTCTTTTGTCGGATCTAAACGATCCCGTTAAGTTGATCTTAGTCTCAGGCCGGACTAACGTATCCTTAACAAATGTTTGAGTTGATCTTGGCCTTAAGTATGGCTAACGTATCCTCAAACCAAACCCCCAAACCCAAATCTAAGATAATATGGATTTGGACTAGTCCACGCTCTACGGGCGACGACATAACTCGGTCTCCGTAAACAATCCACGGGCAACAAAATACAAAACAAACACACACGACGCGAAGTGACCATCTGGAGAAGGAGAAAGTTGTTACCGCGATGCGGTAGCGTAATTAACTGCAGGGGCTTGCGCCTGCAGGGAAGAGCGTCCCCACAATCAAAAACCCCTCAAACGAGGGGGAATCTGACGAAGTCTGCTACATCGGCCGCATCCGTTTAAACCTTCGACACACGGTGCCATGAATCAACCTGGCATCTTCGGAGAGGTGGACGGATAGCACCAATTAGCATCTGCCCCGAATTTCAGGCAAGAGACGCCATGTCGCGCCGTCTTTCGGAGGGGAACAACTACTGTGCTTTATTTACTGATTACCATGTAATGCTAGAAGCCGAAGTGTGACTACGGCGGGATGATTCCTTGACCGTAGGAGCATGGCTGGCCTAGTCATCCTTCGTTTTCCGTATTTTGGGAAGCAGGGCGTGACATGGTTTAGTTGGTATCAGAGAAGTGTTTAGTATCAAGGGATAACAATAACTATACTGTATTACGTTATTCTCATTTCACTACTCTTGATTTTCATCCTTGAATCTGATCTTATCCTTTTGAACCTTCCAGTGATATGACGTCCCCGAACGACCCCTCCTCGGACTCCAGCTCTCAGGACCGCACGGAAAGAATACTTAATGCACTGACCTCTCTCGCGGAAGCTCAGGAGAGGAAGACAGACTTACTCGCTGAGGGACTCAGGGCGATTACCGCCGCAGAAGGACCTTCCACACTCATTACCGCTTCCGAAGGCGCTATCCCACCAGCTTATCATGCTAGGGCTGGTACCGTATCAGACTTCCGACGGTTACATCCAGCTGCATTCACAGGGCCAGCTGAACCCCTTGAGGCCGAGCAATGGCTGGTGAACATGGAGAACTTACTAACGGCCGCCAGGGTTCCAGAGGAAGATAGGGTGGACGTGATAAAGATCCAATTGGAAGATGAAGCCCGTACATGGTGATCAGTGGAAGAAAGAAGGCTAGACGGGCCGATTGAATGTGGCAAATTTAAGGAGTGCTTCCTAGATCATTATTTTCCTTCCACAGCCAAGGCAGAAATGGAGGAAAGGTTTATTCTTTTGAAGCAGAATGGACGCCCAGTGGACGTATATGCGGCAGAGTTCAACCGTCTGAGCCGTTTTGCTCCATACATGGTCGTTTCAGAGGCCACCAGGGCCAGACGCTTCTTTCAGAGGCTAGATTTCGAGTTGCAGCAGTTGATTGCAACACTGGATTTGCAGACTTTCGCTTAGGTACTCAACGCGGCGAGAGTTCAGGAGCAATTGATCAACAAGTTCAGGAGACCCCCAGTCGTTCCAGCACGTACCTACGCACCTTCTCGAGGAGCCATACCGGTTCACAGGCCTGGAACGACACAAATGAAGTGCCCGTTCGTACCACAGCATCGCCCCCAGAGACAGAGCGTAGTTTGCGGCTACTGCGGTAGAGGTCGACATACCCAGAAGAACTGTCGTCGTGCCAAGGGACAGTGCTTGATTTGCGGATCTAGTCAGCACAGGATTAGCGGTTGCCCTGAGCGAGCAGAGATACAGGGAGGTTCTGGACCGTCGCAACAGAGGCCACAGGAGTAGAGGCAACCCTTTACAGGTCGCGGTCAGGGACGGGCTTTCACCTTGACCGCCGAGCAGGCAGAGGCGTCAGGAGACGTTGTTGCAGGTACTCTACTCGTATATTCCTTACCAGCTAGAGTACTATTTGATTCTGGAGCATCGCACTGTTTCTTGTCTGAGCATTTCACTGATACACACTCCATACCACATTAACCGCTAACCAAGGGATGGGAAATACATACGGGTAATGGCATTATAATATCTAGTCGAGAATATAGATCATGTCCGGTTGTAGTGTGTGGCAGGGAATTCTATGCGAATTTCCTTCTGATTGGGACAGGCAGTTACGACGCAATTCTCGGGATGGATTGGATGAGCACTTTCCATGCAGTTATCGATTGTCGTGCAAGGAGTGTTATCTTCCGCATTCCCAATCACCCGGAGTTTATTTTCGAGGGCGGAAGCGAATCTTTAGAGTCAGCCAAGTACAGAGCCAAGCCCAAGGAGCTGACAGCTATGGAGATTGATGAGAGCCCAGTCCCAGATATTGTTCGGGACTTTCTGGACGTATTTGCTGAAGATCTACCAGGTCTACCACCTCCTCGAATCTTGGAGTTCTCGATCGATTTGACTCCAGGTACGGCCCCAGTATCCAAAGCTCCATACAGAATGGCACCAGTTGAGTTGACAGAATTGAAGAAGCAAATTGAAGAGCTATTGGAGAAGGGATTTATTCGGCCGAGCGCTTCACCGTGGGGTGCACCAGTTCTGTTAGTAAAGAAGAAGGATGGATCGCTGCGAATGTGTATAGATTATCGGGAGCTGAACAAAGTCACAATAAAGAATAAGTACCCAATCCCGCACATTGATGACTTATTCGATCAGCTAAGTGGAGCCAAGGTATTCTCGAAGTTGGACCTCCGTTCTGGATATCATCAAATTAGAGTAGCAGCCGAGGATGTATGCAAGACGGCTTTCAGGACCCGATACGGACATTACGAGTTCCTTGTGATGCCGTTCGGTGTTACCAATGCCCCAGCAATATTCATGGACTTGATGAACAGGGTGTTCGCAAAGTACTTGGACACGTTTGTCGTCGTGTTTATCGACGACATACTTGTCTACTCGAAGACCCGGGAGGAACATGCTGAACATTTGCGCACGGTTCTACAAATTCTTCGGGAAGAGAAGCTATATGCGAAGCTAAGCAAGTGTGAATTCTGGCTCGACAAGGTTCAGTTTTTGGGACATATCGTTTCGGGTGAAGGCATCTCGGTGGACCCGACAAAGATAGAATCTGTCAGAGATTGGCCAACGCCGAAGTCAGTGGCCGAGATCAGGAGTTTTCTGGGATTGGCAGGTTATTATCGAAGATTCGTCCAAGATTTCTCAAGAATCGCTGAACCATTGACGAGGCTGATACGGAAGGACGTACCGTTTACGTGGACAGAGGAGTGCACTTAGGCATTTGACACACTGAAGCAGAAGTTAACCACGGCGCCTATTCTTACAGTACCAGATGATTCCGGTGGTTTGGTGATACACAGTGATGCCTCAGGGAAGGGATTAGGCTGTGTTCTAATGCAGCACGGCCGAGTGGTTGCTTATGCCTCTCGACAACTGAGAAACCACGAGAAGAACTACCCTACGCATGACTTGGAGTTACCTGCGGTAGTCTTTGCGTTGAAGATTTGGAGGCATTATCTATTGGGTGAGAAAGTGGAGGTATACACGGATCATAAAAGTTTGAAGTACGTTTTCACTCAGAAGGAAATAAACATGAGGCAGCGCCGATGGCTAGAGCTGATGGCAGATTATGACTTGGACCTTCAGTATCACCCGGGGAAGGTGAATGTTGTACCAGATGCGCTCAGTCGCAAGCCAGCGGTCATGATGTTGACTGGTCAGAGCAACATTATTGAGGACTTCCAGAGACTCGAGCTTGAAGTCGTTACGCCGAACGCACTCAGTCAACTTTGGCAACTACAGGTGCAATCTTCCCTGGTGGATCGCATCAAGATTGCACAAGCGGATGATCCCCGATTGCAAAAGTTCAGAGAGCAAGTGGAAGCCGGGCTGAGAACGGACTTGATTATACATGAAGATGGCTCTCTGAGATTCGGTAGCAGACTCTGCATGCCCAAAGGAGATGTTCGAGAAGAAGTATTGGCTGAAGCACACAGTTCAGCTTATTCTGTGCATCCGGGAGGTACAAAAATGTATCAGGACCTAAAGCAGCAGTTTTGGTGGAACGGAATGAAGCGGGAAATTGCGAGGTTTGTATCCAGGTGCTTGGTATGCCAGCAGGTGAAGGCGGAGCATCAGAGGACAGCGGGATTGTTACAACCGCTGCCGATACCAGAATGGAAGTGGGAGCACATTACCATGGATTTTGTGACGGCCTTACCACGGAGCCCTAAGGGCAATAACGCCATTTGGGTTATCGTCGATCGCCTCACAAAAGCTGCACACTTCATACCATTCCGAGTGGAACAGTCGACAGAATCACTGGCAGAGAGATATATGCAGGAGATTGTACGACTTCTCGGTGTTCCAGTCAGCATTGTGTCAGACCGGGACACCAGATTCTTGTCGCACTTTTGGAAGAGCTTACAAGAGAGTTTGGGTACCCTCCTCAAATTCAGCACAGTGTATCACCCGCAGACGGATGGACAATCCGAGCGTACGATTCAGACGCTCGAGGATATGTTGAGAGCCTGTATGTTGGACTTTCAGGGTTCCTGGGAGGACCATCTGCATCTAGTCGAGTTCTCGTATAACAATAGTTATCAGGCTAGTATTCAGATGGCTCCTTTTGAAGCACTTTATGGGCGGAAGTGTCGATCTCCGGTATGTTGGGATGATGTGGGAGAACGAAGATTACTGGGCCCCGAACTCATTGTTCAGACAGTCGACAAGGTCCAAATGATCAAGCAGCGGATTAAGACGGCTCAGGATCGACAGAAGAGTTGGGCAGATACCAGCAAGAGGGCACTAGAATTCGAAGTCGGAGATCACGTGTTCTTGAAGATTTCCCCTACTCGTGGAGTTATCAGGTTCGGAGGTCGGGGAAAGCTTAGTTCCCGTTTTATCGGTCCTTTTGAGGTGCTAGAGCGAGTTGGAGAGGTGGCCTACCGACTTGCCCTGCCTCCATCGCTAACCGGTGTGCACAATACCTTCCACGTGTCACAGTTTCGTCGTTATGTTCGGGATGAGAGCCATGTCCCTGACCATTCGGAGCTAGTTTTGGGTACCGATCTATCGTACGAAGAACAGCCCACTACCATCCTTGACCGCAGAGAGAAAGTGCTGAAGAACAAGGTCATTCCGTTAGTCCGAGTGTCTTGGGGCGGTCGTTCCCCAGGAGAATCTACCTGGGAGCGGGAGGAAGATATCCGTGCTCGTTATCCATATTTCTTTGTTTAATACCTTGTTTCTTTGTATCCTTGTTAAATTTCGAGGACGAAATTTTTTGTAAGGGGGGTATGATGTAAATCCCCGTTCCCATCTCAATAAAAGTTTCTAATTTTCCAAATTTTCCCCGAGTGTCCCTTTTCTTTTTCTCTCGTATATTTCTGTGGGAAGTTGGTGGCTTAAATTCCAATATTTATAATTTCCCAAACCCTAAAAGTCAAAACCTAAAATTTAAAACCAATTTGGAAAACCAAACACAAACCAAAATTTAAAACAAGAAAAATATCTTACTATAAACCCAAACCCAAACTATACTTAAAACCTCAGCCATAGAATTTTTCCCATAAAAAGGAAAACAATTAAACTAATTTTCCCCTGTCCCTTTACTCCTTCCTCAGCCCACAAATTTTTTTTAAGGAATTTAATTGAAAACTGCCGGCCCAGCATACTTCATCAGCCCACGAAGAAAAAAAAAACTAAAGAAATTTAATTAATAAACCCTTCCCCAGCCCAGCCCGTCTCCAAGCCCAACCCGCACCCGCGCCCGACCCGACCCGCTCTACTCCTTCTTTCTTCCCCAACGGTAACATCCCCCGACCCACTTCCTACGCCGCAAATCGCGCCCACGCCCACGCCACGCCTTGCCGTTACCCTCGCGATCCCCTCAATCTTCTCCCCTCGTATCCCCTATCTCCCTCATCATTCTCACTTTCAAAATTCCTCACCCCTCTCCATCCACAGAAAACCCCACCGAGCACCCAACACCTCTCATCCCACCGGTGACGACCTCCTCGCCGACCCCATCACTCCCCTCTCTAACCCTTCGTCGTCTCCTTTCTCTCTCACACTCAAGATCTGAAACTCCCCAAAAATCTCCCTAGTTCACCCAAGAATCCAACCCAAAACCACTGCACCCGAGCTCGACCACCCCCTGCACCCTCGACGCCGGCGATCTTCCCATCACGTCGTTGACCTCTACACTCTCTTCTCCCCAGCCTCATCAACTTCACCATCACCACCTCCGAGCTCTCTCTCTCTCTCTTCAAAAACACCCTAACCCAAAACCCAAGTCGTGAGCCCCTACTGTTGCCATCGCCGGAGCGACGCCGTCGACCGTCGTCGACCCCAGCGCACCCGGGAGATCCACAGAGCCTCCTCTATGCTTCCAGCGAGCACAAGACGACTCCGGGAAACTCCGAGGCCAAACCATATCGCGAGCCAAGGTCGCGCAAATCGATTCACGCCGTTCGTCGCGCGTTCGTGACACAGCTGCTGCCGTGCATCCCCGAGACGTTTCCAGGCAAGTAATTTACTTGCTACATGCTAATCTACTCGTATTACAAATTCAAACGGATAAGTTATGAAATTCCTTTTCCCGATAAAATTAAACGACGTATGTGTTCGATGCTTGGCCCCAATGAAAATACTTGCCTAAGTTGACGGAATTAAATTGTCTGTGTTGGCTCTTGTAGTGATGATTATCCTGTAGAAATCTCACTGGGGAATACGATTGTTAGTGGCTAAAATGAATACCCCAAATATACCGATAAAACTAGAAATCTCCCGTATCTGAAAATGGTTAAAATCACTGTAAATTATGTACATACTGGAATGATGCGTTCGAGGGCTTAAATCGAAGACGACTCGACGAACTTTAACTCTATGTAAGTTTCTAATGTTTTCTGTACTGTAACTGCGACGATATTTGGATCGGAGTGCAACTCTGGACTGCAGTCCAGAGCGACTCTGATTACTGTTTACTGTCCCATAATGTGTGTCACTTTGTTTCCTGAATTTTTATGTTATGGAATTCTGCAGCGTATTAAAAGTGAATCTGTTAGATAAACAACATAAGTGGTTTCATTCCGTTTCATGATCGTTTTCTATTTAATTTGTAAATAAAAAGGGCAGAACGTATAACAGTCCAGAACAGATTCTGAAGTGACATACTAATGTTAAACAGTGTATAACTTTCGACGTACAGATGAGATTGAGGATCCGTCTGTTGCGTTGAATACCCTATCGAAAACCCTAGATTTTATTCAACTGTAGAATCGCTAAATTTTTAACCCAACTGGGTGAAATTCGTGTCGCGAAACGGACATTCAGTTCAGAAACTGAATTTCCAGCCGCGAGCACTTAAAATGAAACAGCTGTATCTTGAATACCGGAAACCCGATTGAACTGAAACTAATTTTGATGAATTTCTGACTGAGTGTGCTATTTATCGTATTTGTATCATTTCGTTAAATTCTAAACATATGAGTTTATGCAATTTTTGTAAGTTGATGACGTGCACATTGGTTCATAACATACTTAGCTTGTTAATGGCATACATACATATATCATACCCCATTTGCCATATACTTAGTGTTAGTGCGTGTTAGAGTGCATGATTGATGTTGGTTTAGGAGTGACGAGTACACCAATGGAAAGTGAACATTCGTGACAGTGATTGATACAGTGAATAGTGATAAAACCGTGCCATTGGTATATTTGTACACGACTAAATCAAGATCATAAATAGTGTAAACCTGGGGATAAAGGGGAAATCGAAGTGGAAAGAGAATCTTATTTAGCGGGACCGTGTTTTAGAGGATGATCATTCGAGCAGCGATATATATATTAGGTAGGATCTAGCGATCCGGCTGACAGGGTTATGTCCCGGACATGTGGGCCGTTGTCTCGGGTATGTACGAGACTCCTATTAAACATGATCATCCTTTCCACTATGCGATTTCAAATATGACCTAGAGAGCAATAGGGATACAGATCATATTTTGCATCATATAGTGACATAGTGATTACTCGCATTGTACTTTCACTGTTATTACCTCTTTTACCTGTTTCATCTTATTATAATAATATTGTTATTGTGTCGCTCTGACGACCTGAGTATGCATGCTAAGATCCCGTAGAAGGACCAGCGCAGGAGACGGATCTATCTTTCGAGTTCACGGAGATCTAGTCTGGTGTACTTTCTTTCTTTACTGCTTTCCATAAAAGAGATCGTGAAATTGAACTTGGTTAGTAACTGTTCTTGTTATTTGTAATTTGTGAACAATGGATTTTAATGTAATAATTTAGTGATGTAATTTCCTTTACTACTATGCTTTATTTACTGATTACCATGTAATGCTAGAAGCCGAAGTGTGACTACGGCGGGATGATTCCTTGACCGTAGGAGCATGGCTGGCCTACTCATCCCTCGTTTTCCATATTTTGGGAAGCGGGGCGTGACAGAAGGTTGTAGAGAGTAAGGTAGTCTTCCTCGTATTGTACGTGGCTGACATACTCTTGATAGGAAGTGATGTTCCTATGCTGCAATCAGTGAAGCTCTTCTTATCACAAAGATTCTCAATGAAGGATCTTGGTGATGCCTCCTGCATACTGGAAATTATGATCTATAGAGATAGATCTAAAAGGATACTGGGATTGTCCCAATCCAGGTACATTGATACCATACTAAAGAGATTTAGTATGGAAGAATCCAAGCGTGGGAACCTACCCACGATCTCTGAACTCACTCTCTCCAAAGAGATGTCTCCCAAGACTGATTTGGAGAGAGCTCGCATGCAAGGGATACCCTATGCTTCGGCAGTAGGCTCTATCATGTATGCGATGCTATGTACCAGACCCGATGTAGCATACTTACTAAGTGTAGTGAGTCGGTATCAAGCAGATCCTGGAGAGAGTCACTGGATAGCTGTGAAGAACATTCTCAAGTACTTACGAAGGTCTAAGGAGATGTTCTTGGTGTATGGTAACGGAAAACTCCAGGTGGAGTCTTTTACCGATTCGAGCTTCCAAAGTGATAAGGACGACTCTAAGTCGCACTCGGGATTTGTCTTTACCCTCAATGGAGGGGCGGTATGTTGGAAGAGTTCCAAACAGGATACCGTTGCAGACTCGACGATGAAGGCTGAATACATCGCTGCCAACGATACTGCCAAAGAGGCTGTCTGGATAAAAAAGTTCATTAGTGAACTTGGTGTGGTTCCATCCATTGAGCATCCAATACCTCTGTATTGCGATAACAATGGAGCTGTGGCTTTGGCCAAGGAACCCAGGTCCCATCAAAAGTCCAGACATATTCTGAGACGGTATCACCTGATCAGGGAGATAGTTGATCGCCGGGAGATCGAGGTCAGGAGAGTAGATACGAAGGACAACACTGCGGATCCACTCACGAAGGCCATTCCCCAGATACATTTTGAGAGATAATTCGGGATGCTAGGTATGAGATACTACAGCAGCTGGCCTTAGTGCAAGTGGGAGATTGTTAGTTATGTATATGCCCTAGAGGCCATTGTTGTACATATGATGTATATTATAATGGATGCTTGGATATATATAAAGAGGACTTTCTTGCTCGTCATGTTAGTATGCTATTTGGTTTCCCTTTATCTTAACATGTTGACTTATATTAGTTTACTGTTTTACTATCACATATTGATAAAGCCCTTAGGATCTGTACTCGACTACTGGGACTATGATGAGATCATACTAGTGGGGACCATGGTAGTCGATGAGTACATCCTATAACTGTTCCTAGTCGAGGGTATATCGAGACAGGGTATCGATACACCAGAGTAAACTAGCGTATACGCATCTTGACCCATATGATGGGCGATGGATGATTTCATATCCATCGGTGTTTTGACATCAGAGATGGTGTACGGGTGCTCAGTGGAGACTGGGTACACTGGACGGACTCGCCGAGAACTCCCAGATGGTGATATACCACACGTCAGATGGCAGTTCTCCGGTGACACTGGTACAGGGTAGTCTGTAGACCCGAGATCGTCATAGAGTCTTGTGTGATTCCCACTGTGCTTTGATTTCCAACTTACCACGTCCAAGAGGGCGTGCAAAATGGTGGCTTTTGGGTACAGTCCCGAATCCCATGGAGGCAATGAGCGATAGGAGGGGATTCGTCTCTCCCGGTATAGGGAGTTGATGTTGTGCTGTGTTCGATTGGCTATAACTGGAAGTCCCTGGCCAGGGCTGATATAGAGATTTACTGGTAAGTGTTACCAGTAGTTTCTCGACCTGTTATGAGCCTCACATCGACACGACTTATCGGTTACTGGGGTCTGACGTATACCACCCCTAGACTAGATATGCAACATATCAGACGAAGAGACCGGACTGTACAGGAGTGTTACTGATTGGATTCACAGGAGAATGTACAGGCTAGCTTGTTGATCTTCTGATCGCTCAATATCTGGGTGGCTGTTACGTTTAGCTGACCGCTTGCAGTTTGTGGGTGTTTGATATGATCATCACCTGCTACCGGCCTATTGACGATTCTTTAGAGTCCTACACAGAGGTTTCTTGACTCAGGCAAAACGGAGTAGGGGCACATATGTGATATGTGCACGACCGAGGATAATGCGATATGATATACCATATTATATTCTCGCGATATTTAGATATGAGCTGGGTCATCGGATCAAATGTTGATTCGATGAATCAGTACATGATATATTAGTTGGTTATATTCGATATAGCCGGATTGTCGGATCAAGTGTTGATTCAATAATTTAATGTATAATAATATATATGATATATTATATTACATTATCTAATATTGGCTCGCTTTATTATTTCATTTTCTCACCGGATAATACATTGATATATATGCGATATATATTAATTGTATTATTTTCTTTTGTTACAAATATATAATATATATGTGATATATATTATTGTAACATGATATGATTAATAATGCAACTTGTTTAGTGGAGATTAAATAAGGTTAGGGTTTGATTTGGGTTAGTTCTTTCTTGCACCTTCTAGAAGGATTTCTTTTGTCATGAGTTAGATATTATGGTTGATATTTTCTCATGACTCATTGTTTTAACTCAACCCAAACCCTAGCCTTAGTTAATTTTCTACAAGAGTTATCCTTGTCATCCTTGACCATGGTTGCATTATTATTCATATATTCATTTCATTATTCATCACAAAAGGTTTAATGCATTATTTCTTCTTCTTCTTCAACCTTGAGCTTTGAGAAAGCTTACTAGGTTTTCATTTTGTGATGTTTAAGTGTGAGAATTTGATATAAAAAGAAAGCATGAATACTACTCCACCAAACTCATCTAATATAGCCAATTGGATTAGGGTGTTCACCTCATTAGAGAGATAGAGCTTGAGTTATAGAAATTTCGAGGTAGATCATCGGAGAAAAGGAAGACTACAATCTAGCATGGATCGTTCGAGTTGTGGAGCCTCTCTTGAGTCCGGGAGATTGTGGATCGAGGCGAAGGGACTTCTACTCGGAGCTTATGAAGCGAAGGAGTAGACTACAAAGGTTGTAATCCCTCACTCTTAGTTGTAAAGATGTTTACTTGCATGTTAAACCCTAATTATCTAGCAAAGATCCCGGCTTTGGGTTGTTCGGCACGTCTAAATTTTTATTCGGGCATGGTCGATGCCTTATTAACCCTTGTAAGAGTGCCTAGGAACCCTACATTTAACATCGGGAAGGCGTGCCGTACATGCACCGTGCCTGTGGAGTTTATCATCATAAGAACTCCATCGGCCTACAACGTCCTCCATCGGCCTACAACGTCCTCCTAGGTCGCCCGACGATGAACTCCCTCCGAGCCCAGATATCAACCTACCGCCTAGCGATGAAGTTCCCACTCGACCAAGGCGGGATAGGTTGGGCCTATGGGGACCAATAAACCACAAAAGATTTGCTTCGCCGCAACAACCAGATCCGTATGAATCCGGCGGACGAGGATCTCACCACATTCACAATGGACCGGGAGGGTATACTGCTATAAGGCGATGCCCTTCGGCCTCAAAAACGCCGGGGCTACGTACCAACGCTTGGTTAATCGAATGTACGTTTCTTCTTTAAAGCGATGTAAATCTTTCTAAAGTTCTTTTTATTTAAATAATAAGAAGGAAACAATAGAGTATTGCAGAAAAGAGAATTTTATTCATTCAAAAGGTATTGTGGGCTCCTCAGCCTTACATCAAAAAGAAAAAAAACTTTTACAACAACGGGGTAGGGGGTGCAAGAAACATTGCTCGTGGTACTCCAAAGAAATTTCCGCCAGCCGAGCCCTTGCCGCCTCGGACCTCTGCCTTTGATGCTATCCGCGAACCCTCGTGGCCACGGACGGGCCAGAAAGCTTTACGGGCGGGCACCCATCGGCGAGATGCCTCAATCGGTAACACTCGAGGACGAGTGCCACCGATCGATCCCGCTGACTCTTCGAGATCAGGCCGAGACAACATAACGATCTCAGCTTGCCAACTGCCTCGTCCTTCAGTTGTTCGGACAAGGGGTTGTACAGCCCCGGCGATGCCTTCCAGATCGAGTACATTAGTAGCTGGAGTAGGGATGATCGCCGGGGAAGTAGGCGGTCGACATGATCCTCAACGCGCCGAATCACCGCCTGCAGCGTATCCTCGGAGATCACCGGATCATACAGATACACGTCTTCGAAGGAAATGATCTCGAGAATGGAGAAAGGGAATCCGTCCATTATTATGCTTCGGGGGCAAGCCTAAGTATGGGCAACACACTCTTCTCTATTTATAACCCCTAAGGACCTAAATTCGCGCGCGTATGGGTACGAATCCTGGGATCCACCAAAATTGTTCCAATACCGCACCGCCACGTGGCGGAGCTGACGCGGCTCTTCGAAACGTTACGCCTCCCCTATGCATTCCTGACACGTGCCGCCTACGACGGTCACTTTTCCCGATGTTCACACACCAGGGAAAGTCAGACAAAACCTCACAAAACTGAGCAGCTTCCCTGCTCGGTCCAGTTTTGGCTGGTAATCTCTTACCCCACGATGCTAAGGATTAAAGCCCTCATCAAGAGGCTACCGTGCAACTTCCTTGCTCGGTCCATCCTTAGCAGGCCACTCCATGCCCTCAAGCGCTAAGGATCAAAGCTCTCATCAAGAAGCCACCGAGCAACAACCCTGCCCGGTCCATCCGTGGCTGGTAATCTCTTACCCAACGACGCCAAGGATCAAAGCCCTCATCAAGAGGCTACCGAGCAGCAACCCTGTTCGGTCCATCCTTAGCAGGCCGCTCCACGCCCTCCCGCGCTAAGGATCTAAGCCCTCATCAAGAGGCCACCGAGCAGCTTCCCTACTTGGTCCATCCTTGGCTGGTAATCTCTTACCCAACGATGCAAAGGATCAAAGCCCTCATTAAGAGACCACCGAGCAGCAAACCTGCTCGGTTCATCCTTAGTAGGCCACTCCATGCCCTCCCGCGCTAAGGATCAAAGCCCTCATCAAGAGGCCACCGAGCATCTTCCCTGCTCGGTCCATCCTTGGCTGATAATCTCTTACCCAATGATGCCAAGGATCAAAGCCCTCATCAAGAGGCCACCGAGCAGCAACCCTGCTCGGTCCATCCTTAGCAGGCCACTCTATGATCTCCCGCGCTAAGGATCAAAGCCCTCATCAAGAGGCCACCGAGCAGCTTCCCTGCTCGATCTATCCTTGGCTGGTAATATCTTACCCAACGATGCCAAGGATCAAAGCCCTCATCAAGAGGCCACTAAGAAGCAACCCTGCTCGGTCCATCCTTAGCAGGCCACTCCATGCCCTCCCGCGCTAAGGATCAAAGCCCTCATCAAGAGGTCACCGAGAAGCTTCCCTGCTCGGTCCATCCTTGGCTGGTAATCTCTTACCCCACGACGCCGAGGATCAAAGCCCTCATCAAGAGGCCACCGAGCAGCAACCTTGCTCGGTCCATCCTTAGCAGGCCACTCTATGCCCTCCCGCGCTAAGGATCAAAGCCCTCATCAAGAGGCTACCAAGCAGCTTCCCTGCTCGGTCCATCCTTGGCTAGTAATCTCTTACCCAACGACACCAAGGATCAAAGCCCTCATCAAGAGGCCACCGAGCAGCAACCCTGCTCGGTCCATCCTTAGCAGGCCACTCCATGCCCTCCCGCGCTAAGGATCAAAGCCCTCATCAAGAGGCCACCGAGCAGGTTCCCTGCTCGGTCCATCCTTGGCTGATAATCTTTTACCCAACGATACCAAGGATCAAAGCCCTCATCAAGAGGCCACCAAGCAGCAACCCTGCTCGGTCCATCCTTAGCAAGCCACTCCATACCCTCCCGCACTAAGGATCAAAGCCCTCATCAAGAAGCCACCAAGCAGCAACCCTGCTCGGTCCATCCTTAGACGGCCTCTCCTTGCCCTCCTACGCTAAGGATCAAAGCCCTCATCAAGAGACCACCGAGCAACAACCCTGCTCGGTCCATCCTTTGCTGGTAATCTCTTACCCAACGACGCCAAGGATCAAAGCCCTCATCAAGAGTCTACCGAGCAGCAACCCTACTCGGTCCATCCTTAGCAGGCCACTCCATGCCCTCCCGCGCTAATGATCGAAGCCATCATCAAAAAGCCACCGAGCATCTTCCCTGCTCGGTCCATCCTTGGCTGGTTATCTCTTGCCCAATGACGCCAAGGATCAAAGACCTCATTAAGAGACCACCGAGCAGCAACCCTGCTCGGTCCATCCTTACCAGGCCACTCCATGCCCTCCCGCGCTAAGGATCAAAGCCCTCATCAAGAGGCCACTGAGCAGCTTCCCTGCTCGGTCCATCCTTGGCTGGTAATCTCTTACCCAACGACGCCAAGGATCAAAGCCCTCATCAAGAGGCCACCGAGCAGCAACTATGCTCGGTCCATCCTTAGCAGACCACCCCATGCCCTCCCGTGCTAAGGATCAAAGCCCTCATCAAGAAGCCACCGAGCAGCTTCCCTGCTCGGTCCATCCTTGGCTGGTAATCTCTTACCCAACAACACCAAGGATCAAAGCCCTCATCAAGAGGCCACCGAGCATCAACCCTGCTCGGTCCATCCTTAGCAGGCCACTCCATACCCTCCCGAGCCAAGGATCAAAGCCCTCATTAAGAGGCCACCGAGCAGCTTGCTGGGTTCCATAGCACCCTAACTAGGATTTTTTGGGGTATCAAGTATACAATTTTAAAAAACCTAGAGAGCTATGCAACCCATGCCAAGGATCTAACTAGAGTTTTAGGAGTTAAGCTAGCATGTAATTAAACATTACAACAAAGTGAATGAGGAATACAACCTTTGTAGACCGGTCCTTCACTTCTAAAACTCCGTGTAGTAGTCCCTTCGCTCCATATAGTGATCTTCCAAACTCTAGTATGGGTTCACATGAAGAAATAAACAAGCTTGCTCGAAGTCTTCGAGACCGAAGATGATCTACGTCGAGGAGACTTAAGCTCATGCTATCTCTTGACTAATGGTAGATTAGTGAAGCAAACACCCTAAACTAAATGACTGATATAGTAGAGGATGATGAAGTAGGAAATGGGCTCACTTTAGATTTAATTTTCTCACAATATTTTCTCACTTAGAAAAAAGCTAGCAAGCTTTTTCTCATGAAGAAGAAGATGAAGTGGTCAAGAGAAAATGAAACTCATGAGGTGAGAATAGCAACCATGGATGAGTTAGTGTCATACACTAACTCATGTAGAGAATAAACCATGGCTAATCAATAATGGTTAGATTAATAAACATCTACAAGTAAAACAAAACTAGTGGACTTGGTCAATGGTTCCACAAGCTTTTACAAGCTTCAACCATGTGACTAATTTCCACTAATTTGGTTTACTTTAAATAAATAAAAACCTTACATTATTTTAAGCATGGTGTGAGTTTCATACACCCATGTTGCATGTATCATTTAACATGACACAAAATAATGTACACTAATATATATCACATATATACTAATGCACACATAAGTGAGAAAAAGATATGCTTAAGTGAGCTAATACTAGTTAATGTAAATTAATATATCAAATATATAATTATAAATTAGATTGTTAAATCAACACTTGATTTAATAATCTGGCTATATCACATATAACCGACTAATATTATATGTATCAACTTATCGAATCAACACTTGATTCGATAACCCGGCTATATCACATATAACCGACTGATGACACAAATCGCGAGAATAGAATACGGTATCATATACTCGCATTAATCTCGGTCCCACACATATCACATATGTGCTCCCACTTCGTTTCGCATGAACCAGGAAACCTCTGTGTAGGACTCTAAAGACTCGTTAATACGCCGGCAGCAGGTGATGATCATATCAAACACCCACAAGCCGCAAGCGGTCAGCTAAACGCAATGACCACCCGGGTATTGAGCGATCAAAAAATCAACAAGCAAGCCTGCTCATACTCCTGCGAATCCAATCAGTAACACTACCGTACAGTCCGGTCTCTTCGTCTGATATGTCGCATATCTCGCCTAGGGGTGGTAAACGTCAGACCCCAATAGCTTGATAAGTCATGCTAATGCAAGGTCCTTAACGGGTCGAGAAACTACTGATAACACTTACCAGTAAATCTTATCTACCCTGGTCAGGGATTTCCAGTTATGGTCAATCGAGCATAGCGCAACATCAACCCCCAATACCGGGAGAGACGAAATCCCCTCCTATCGCTCATTGCCTCCATGTGACTCGGGACTGTACCAAAAAACCACCTGTTTGCACAACTCAGTAGAGCCGTGGTAGGGTGGAAATCAAAGCATGGTGGGAGACACACAAGACTCTATGACGATCTCGGGTCGACAGACTAACCTGTACCAGTGTCACCAGAGAACTGCTATCTGACGTGAGGTATAATACCATCTAGGAGTTCTCGGCGAGTCCGTTCAGTGTACCCAGTCTCCACTGATCACCCGTATACGATCTCTGACATCAATTACCAATGGATATGGGATCATCCATCACCCATCATATGGGTCGAGAAGCGCATACGTTAGTCTACTTTGGAATATCGATGCCTTGTCTTGCTATTCCCTCAACTGGGAACAATTGAAGGATGAACTCATGGACTTCCCAGGCCCCACTAGTATGATCTGCATCATAATCCTGATAGTCAAGTACACATCATAAGGGCTTTATTAACATGTAACAGAGAGACAATAAGTGTACATGTTAAGATAAAGAGCAACCAGATAGCATACAATCATGTCAAGTAAGAAAGTCCTCCCTATATATGTCCCAGCATCCACTATAATATACATCTCATGTACAATAATGGCCTCTAAGTCATACATACAACTAACACAGCTTCCCTGCTCGGTCCATCTTTGGCTGGTAATCTCTTACCCAACGACGTCAAGGACCAAAGCCCTTACCAAAGGGCCATCGAGCAGCTTCCCTGCTCAACTTCCTGCACATCTTTACTAAGCGATCCCCACCTCGACTTCGGGGCCATGGAGATATCGACCTTGCACCGGTCTTCGTACACTTGGCAAATGGTTGAATTCAACTCGACGCGCGACCGCCAGACGAAAAACCGACCTCCGACCTAACGCGTCATGAAAGCGGTACCGCGCAAATAGAGATTTAACTACAAACAAAGGGAAAATGTGCACGCAAAGAACACTGCAGAAAGATTTTATTCACAAAACTGGAAGTCTTTACAGAGGTATTATGGGCTCCCCAGCCTTACAAAAACGCCCGGAGGCTTACAAAATTTCAGCGCAAAAATAAGGAGGCGAGGAGACTCAGGCCTCGGGGCCGGGGAGAACCTTGATGAGCTCAGCATCCACCACCACGACTGGGGTTGCGTCTTGAAGATCGGCGCCCATCGCAGGAGTCTCAGCGCTGGGAGCCGAGGGGACCGACTCCTCCCCAACGCTCCCACTAGGAGCCCTTCCCCCTGCGGCGCTTCCGGGGCATTCCCCTGCTCCTCATCCCCGAGGGGGTACTCATCCCGGAGCTCTCTGTCAGGAAACTCCGGCATCAGGGACTTAACGGCATCGAGGGCCTCATGCCAAACAAGGGCAGCAGCTTGAGCCAGGTCGGTGTAGAACTGGTTCGACTTCTGGTAGTTCTCCATCGCTTTCGACGCTCGGAAGTCGGCACGCCTCACTCCTTCCTTCGCCACCTCGCTCTCCCTCCGGAGGGTGTTCACCGTCTTCTTCAGGATGGCGACAAGCACCCTAGAGTCTTCCAGCTTAGCCTCGGCGGCTCGGGCGGCCTCTCGGCAGCTGGCGATCTCCCAATCCCTGGCCGCCCCCCGGTCTTCGAGGGCGGCGACCCTCTCCATCGCCGCTTGCAGCTCCAGCACTGCGCTCTTCCAAACAAAAATACTTAATGAAGACCCGAGTGAGGTGTGAACGCTGACCTGCACGGCCTCCTGGGCTATGGCCGCCTTTTGGGCCCTGAGGGTCCCCCGAGGGATTCTACCCCCGGCCGACCTTTCCATCTCCGAAAGCAGGCTGTCGGCGATGGAAAGCCCTGAGGGCACCTCAAAACGAAGCTCCTTTTCGTCCACTGTGATTGGGGAAGCCGAGGAGCGGGGCACCGTCCTATGGTACCTCTTGAGGAGAGACGAAGGAGAACCAGTCTCGCCTCCCGCCTCCAAAACCCAGGGCTCCTGCTCACGAGCGCGTTTTCGGCCCGACGCTTGGCTGGACTCCGAGGCCTGGGGCCCGGGGCATGCTCGAGCGCCTGGCCGGGACGGCTGCCGGTGGAGCCGGAGCCGACGACGAGCGAGAGGGGCCAGCACCTCTGGCCTTCTTCCCTTTCTTCTGCCCAACCAGGACCGCCCGAAATTTAGACATATCCATGGGTTTTGCGTAAGACGAAAATACAAAGAAGGAATTAGCAATGCCTGAAAAAATGGAAGAATACACAAGTCTAAACAGGTCACCCAAAAAACTCCTAACTTACCCGCAAACTGAGCGGGGCTGAGCCCGGCCCAACTGAGGGCCTGCTCAGACAGCAGCACATCGGCCTGGGGGAGGGGCTCCCACTCCAACACCGCCACCGTGTTGGGATCATTCGACCGCCTCACCCGCAGGCAGTTGGCCATGTGCCACCGGATGGGCACAGGCCAATCCTCACCCTCGGATGGTTCGACAAACAAAAACTTCTTCTTCCATTCATGGATAGAAGAAGGTACTACGACGACCCCCGACCCGGCAACACCTCCTCGGTGCTTTCTAAAAGAAATATATACCCAGCTTGGCTCATCCCTGGGAGTGCCGGGGTGATTTTTGTGTAGCAGAGGGAGGAAACGAGAAGGCTCCTATTGAAAGGGGTCTCCCGCAATTTCAACAGGACTAGGAACCCGATGAGAATTCTCCAAGAGTTCGGCACTAACTGGCCCAGGGCTAACTCAAAACAATTCAATGCTGCACTCATCTCGGGGGAGAAGGGCAGGCGCATCCCGACCCAAAAGGCTTCCAGGTACAAGGCAATCTCCTTGCCCCGCACCTGGTCTGCCCTCTCCCCCTCCCGACCAAACGAAACAAGTAGCCAGGAGGGATGTGGAAGCGAGTTCGGATGGTAGCAAGCTCGTCTGCATGACTCAATATGGACGACGCGTCATGGACGCCCCTGACCTACGCTCTGGGGATCACCCCCGTCGCACGACCCTGGGAAGCGTAATTAACCCTAACCTCCTAGGGGGACTCCGACTCAAACGAAGAAGAAAAAGAAGCGGAAGAGGAAGCTGCAGAAGACTTCCTAGACTCTACCTGGACTATTTCTACAGACTCCTCGATAGAAGACATCTAACCTGATCAAAAGGAGGAGGCCTCGGAAGAGGAGACGCAAGGATCCTGACCTAAGGAGAAGAGCGCCGAGCTAACACGCAAAGGGACGAGGAAATTATGGTGAGGTATGGACCCTGAAGAGGATCCCATCTCTATTTATAGCAGCCGGCGTACGCATCTTACGGCGCCGATCGTCTCCCTCTAAAACAACACTTTGCATTCAATGGCCATCGGCGCTCCACCTGTCGCACACGCATTGGGCGTGTCCCATCGGGTGCCAGAACACCTGCAGCCCGTCGCGTCAGCCAACCAGCGCCAAACGCGTAGGCTGGCGCTTTGGCGAACGTACGCATGTGACGCTTCCTCTTTAATGCGAGATCTCTCCTCTGATCCACTGACGTCATCAAGAAAATACAACTAATTGCCCGGGAATGCGCACCGACGATATCTTCAAATAAGAGCTTATCCCGGGTGACCGGTCAGACCATTCTTGACCCAACCTATGAATGGGTCAAGACGAGAGTAGGGGGCTAACGATGATGCTCGATACCGGTGATTCCCCAGATCATGACACGTGGCAGATGACGTATCCCAGAGCTTACAGGATGGGATCAAGATCGGTACGTTGGAAGCATACCCCGGGCTTCCGAAACGAGAATGTTCCCGACCTTCGGTGGCCTTCCAGACCACTCCTACGATCACCTTACAAACAACTATCGGTTCGCCCCGGAGCCTCCCACACGCTTAGTTCCCTCAGCCTTCCAGCCTGCCTTCGAGCTATCATATATCCAAGATGCCTCAACCTCCCGCTCGTTCCCGAGCCTCTCGTCGAGCTTATCTTCCTCAATCTCATCGACCAAACCACAGCACCGATCACAGGCGTCTCAGCCAAGGCTCCGCGAATCTCGCCAGACGCGAGATATCCGCCGCCCATGATCCCGTGTTCCACGCTATCGCGTTCCCCCATTAACGAGCATATCTCATCATTAATGGGGAATCCCGCCTTTCACGCGGGCGTAACGCCAAAGGCGTAATAGCCGGCGTGAATCTCGCGCCTGTCTGCCCATGGCTGCCACTATATAAACCCCTCTCTCAGATGACTCAGGTAAGCCAATTTTATCCCAATAGGCCGTTACTCTGTCAAAATACCCTATCTAACTTGATTGTCGGAGGGTCCTCGGTGGCACAACTACCCCGGGAATTCCTTACAGGTAGCTCAGCCTCAAGCACCTCAAGCCCATTGAGATCCACACGCTCCAGGAGACAACCTCCAACTCAATCCCAGCCATCCATCAGCGCTCGCTGCAGATCAACGGAAGGTAACATCTGAAGGAGATCCAGAGATCCATCAGCACCGCTATCTACGAGTCGTGAATTACTAAATTATCATTAATGATTAAAGTAACCCTAATATATCACTTTTGGGTAAGTATAAGATCAAGACTTTGTAGAAAAGGTTCTACTACTTCTTGATCAGAGGAAATTCTCATTTGAGGAACTTCAGAGGGGATTCTCATTTGAAAGCTTTCTCCAATTGTAAAATTTTTACTTTCTATATTAGAATTTCTAAGTATAATATCATTATTTTGAGTTTTTAACTCTCTGACTTCTATTTTGATATTATTAATCTCTTTTTACAAAACTTGCAAAGTGACGGGCTTATTTTCTCGTTGACGTTGTCTTTTAAAGGCTTCAGAAAACCTATAAATATTTCCAGGAATAGGAGATTTCTCCTTATCTTTTTTTAGAAGAACTTCAATAAGTTTGGCTTTCGCCTCTTGTTGAAGATCATTATCTTCAATAATTTTTAAGATGGTCTTCTTATTATCTTTACTGATAATATTAATACTTAAACCATTCATTTCTATAATGACTTTATAATAGTTATCATTGTTGATATTACAACACTTGTTTGAGCATTCAGGCTCATTGTCATTATCAGACGAAGAAATAGAGTAAGAATCAGAATCTTCTGATTCAAAGAAATTGATCATAATCTTCTATAAAGATTTTCTCAACTCTTTATCTGCTATTTCTTTAATTTTCTTTTTCGTATAACATTTATTGGCAAAATGACCAACTTTGCAACACTTATAACAAATGGCAAAAGTCTTTGATTTAGACTTATTAAAATGTCTTTTATAAATAGGCTTTTTTCTATAATTTTCCTTTTGATCTTTTCAAGGTCTTCTGGGAAGATGGTATTTCTTCTTCCTTTTATAAAAACGATGAGAAAGGAATTCTTTTCTCTTTTTCTTTCCCTTCCTCTTTTCTCGAGAAGGATTCATAGCGAATTAGCTGCAAAATTCTCATAATTCTTTTCTGCCGGTTAATTTCTGGTCTTTCAATAGGTTTTTTAACTTTATGTCATTACATAAAGCCAAAATTTCTTGCACACAGGTACTTATTAAGCGACTATAAATGTACAGATTATAGCGTATAATCTCATCATGTTGATTTCGTAAATTTTTACGAACATTTTCAGCAAATAGATTGAGTAAGCCATCAATGAATTTAGCTTTTCAATATGGATTATTAGCATCTTCGAGTTGCATAACTCTGCTAAGGAATGTATCTTTGTACCACCTGAAATGGGTCAGAGTGGGACATCTTAGATTTTGCAAAAGAGTCCTTATTTTCTCCTTCTGATTCGTTACATCCCCTATAAAATGATCGAGGATAATAAGAATCTATGTATAGATGTCGTCGGGAACTTGAGTATTATTCTCCATTTTTATCACGCCAAAAAATTCCGGTCTTTGAGTAGAACAGAAACAGTGATCCTACCAGCCTTTTAAAATACCAGTGAAGCCATATGAAATGAACCTTGCTACTTCAGCATCGATATTACCATGTTGTTTTGTGACGGCAACGTACATCATCATTCGATGTAAAGTATCATGGATTTGTTTATCTGCAAATCCGTCAATATTCCATTCATAAATGGTTTTTCTTGAGAATGAGCTCTGCATAATAGCTTCATTCTCTTCATAAAGAACATCTAAAGGTGTTTGTTGTTTATAATAATATTTATTAATCACCTTTTGAGGATGTTTAATTGTATTAACGTTATTAACATTAAGTTCTTCAAAAGAATTTTGAATTTTTTTAAATCTCAGTAAGACTAGTTTGAGATTCTTTATCAGTATAACTAATCCGAGATTCAATGTCAGTATTACTGACTTCTTCTTCTTCTGATATTTCAGAAGGCTCTCCTTCAAGAGTGTTTAGTTTAGCACCGCTAAACTTTTCTTCTAGAGCAGTTATAATCTTTGAAGATATATTCTTATTTTTGGATAATTTAAATTCAGAAATATCGGTTGCCGGCCTGATAGGAACATAGCTAGTATTATTAGATGGTTTTACCATAGTAGGAGTATTGACAACTGTAAGAGACTGCAATTTAGAAATCAGATTTTCCAAGGCTGATGTTCCCCTCCGAAAGACGGCACGACGCAGGGACGTCTTGCCTGAAATTCGGGGCAGATGCTAATTGGTGCTATCCGTCTACCTCTCCGAAGATGCCAAGTTGATTTATGACACCATGTATCGGAGGTTTAAACGGATGCGTCCGATGTAGCAGACTTCGTCAGATTCCCCCTCGCTTGAGGGGTTTTTGATTGTGGGGACGCTCTTCCCTGCAGGCGCAAGTCCCTGCAGTTAATTACGCTACCGCATTGTGGTAACAACTTTCTCCTTCTCCAGATGATCACTTCGTGTCGTGTGTGTTTGTTTTGTGTTTGGTTGCCCGTGGATTGTATACGGAGACTGAGTTATGTCGTCGCCTGTAGGGCGTGGACTAGTCCAAATTCGTATTATCTTAGATTTAGGTTTGGGGGTTGTGTTTAAGGATACGTTAGCCTCATTTGAGACTAAGATCGACTTAAACGTTTGTTAAGGACGCGTTAGTCTAGTTCTAGACCAAGATCAACTTAACGGGATCGTTTAGATCCGACAAGAGAGCAATTAAGAGGAGGCCCTGTTGTTTAGTTTAGTGACATTACGGTCGATAGGTAGTTTAAGGACATTGCGGTCCAATGTTAGTTTTAAGACGTTGCGGTCAAGGTTAAGGACATCATAGTCCGTGGATTTAAGGACTCCGCAGTCCGGCATTAGTTTTAAGACATCACGGTCAAGGTTAAGAACATCATAGTCCGTTGTTAGTTTTAAGACATCCCGGTCAAGGTTAAGGACATCATAGTCCGAGGATTTAAGGACTCCACAGTCCGGCGTTAGTTTTAAGACATCCCGGTCAAGGTTAAGGACCTCATAGTCCGTTGTTAGTTTTAAGACATCACGGTCAAGGTTAAGGACATCATAGTCCGAGGATTTAAGGACTCCACAGTCCGGCGTTAGTTTTAAGACATCCCGGTCAAGGTTAAGGACTTCATAGTCCGTGAGTTTAAGGACCCCACAGTCCGTATCAATGTGTGGTCATCGGGACCCGCCACCTCTTTGAAGACGTTGTGGAATTACAACGCCAAGTATCAAAGGAGTGAAAAGATGTACCCTTGAACCGAGATAGATTAAATGATCTTTGGCCCAATTTGGAACTAAGACCAATTAGTTATATTATGAGCCCATTAGCCCAGTTAAGTTTGAATTGAGGACTTACGGCCAGCTTGGGCTAAGTCCAATCATGTTTAGAATTTGGTCCTCTGTTGGTTCATTGAAGGAGAGGCTTTGCCTCTACAAACTTAGCCAATTGGGCTAAAACTAGTGTTAAACACTAGAGACCAACAGTGTTGAACACTGAGAATAAGATTAGTGTTAAACACTAAAGCAAATCAGTGTTAAACACCGGCAATCAAAGATTTCAAATTAGTGTTAAACACTAAAGCAAATCAGTGTTAAACGCTGGGAACGGGGTTTTCAAATTAGTGTTAAACACTAAGAAAATCAGTGTTAAACACTGAGGACAAAGTCTTCAGATTAGTGTTAAACACTAAGGAGAGAGGGGTCACGTGTGGACACGTGAGAGCGCCCTGATTCCCCTTATTTTATTCTGCAGATCAATGTTTAACGCTTTTAATTCTGACGGCCATCACGTGTGAGCACGTGATGGAGGCCCACGCTCTGGTCTGTTAGAATGCTCATTAGGGGTCACGTGGTGACACGTGAGGGCGCCCTAGAGCTTTTTTTCTGTTTCTTTTGCCTTTTTCTTTGTGTGCTTCAGGGGTCACATGGGGCACGTGAGGCATTGCCTCAAAGCTCTTTTCTGTGAATCTTTACAGGGGTCACGTGGTAGCACGTGACTCTGGTTCTTTGCATATTTTAAAGATCTGTTCATCTTTTAAGAATTAAATTCTTCATAGGGTTAAACCTTGGCAATAAACTTTAGAGGAATTAAATTCCTGTTTTCTTCTGAAGAATTATATTCTTGGATAGGGTTAAACCCTAATTTCTTTTCTGTAAACAATTAAATTCTGGTATAGGGTGAAACCCTAATTCTTTTTTTAAGGGAATTAAAGTCCTGTGAGTTTGAGAAAATTAAGTCCTCAATCAGGGCTAAACCCTAATTCTGTCCATTCTGAAGGAATTAAATTCCTAGGGTTAAACCATAATTTTATCTTAAAGGAATTAAATTCCTATAATTCTGTGAGAATTAAATTCTCAAAACTCAATTCCTCCTCTATGTTTTAGATCTGCATGGCAGGATCTCAACCCTATGAGAATTAAATTCTCAATTCATGGGGAGATGTGCACTTTGCAGATCCTCAACCAGAGAAAGAACTAAGTTCTTTTCTTTATATAAGAGTTAAACTCTTTTGAGAATTAAATTCTCTTTTGAAGCCTCTCTTCTCTTTTCTTACCTAAGGTTTTTCTTTTGCAGATAATCAAATTCTTCCTTCTGAATTTTCAAGATTCCAAGGCTCTATATCTCTCTCTCTGTATGTGTCTCTATAACTCTCTCCTTTGGCTCCTATTTATAGGAGAAGGAAAAGAATCAATCTGTTTTAGTGAATCTTTCATTAAAAGATTTGATTTGTTTATTGAGAGACTTGATTTATCTTCCTCATTAATATGGGCCTTTAGATTATTAGGTGAATTTTATTCACCATTGGATTTTAAATCCAAAGATATCTCTTTGTTATTTCGGTTAGATTTAGGGGGAAATCTTTCCATGTCCAAGATTTTTCCATAAATTGGTGATGTTTAATCACCTTCAGATTTTTTGATCCAACGGTTTCAGATAATTCTTCTCCTTTTTGGAAAGATTTGAATGATCTCTCTTCAGAATTTAATTCTGTTAAAGAATAAGGCTTTAAACGCCGTTCACGTGTGTCACGTGACCCTTGATCATGTGTGAGCATGTGAATGGGCTTCTCTTATTTTGCGCTCTGTTCTCTGGCCGCTGCTTAACCATCACGTGTCAACACGTGACCACTGGTCACGTGTGAGCACGTGATGCCTCTTCTGAAGCTTTTTCCTGATTTTTAATCAGGGAACAAATGCCCCCACAGCGTTGTTCTCACGTGTCTGCACGTGAGTGCAACACTGTCACTTTTGTGACCGTCGGATCTGCCTTGGGAGTAGGGTAGATGAAACGTTTTCCATCCCATCCTATAAATGCCCATGTCCTTTCAGAAGAGCCTCCACTTTTGCTCATCTTCCTCCTTTGATAACTTTTCTCCTTGAGAATTTAATTCTCGTTTCCAGAGCTTAGTTCTCTGTTTCAAATATTTTCCAGAGTTTAACTCTGTCGAAGGATCCCCTTTTCCTCAAGTAATACTCTTGAACGAATGAAGAACTTTCATACATAAAACTCTCTGGATTTTAAATCCACATCAAGGGTTTCACCCTTTTAACATGAACCCATTTTCTTCAAGTTCTTCAACAGGAATATAAAACCATTTAATCTTCAAACAATAGATCTCTTAGGGTTCATCTGATCTTTTAGGGAGATGATGATATCGGTTGCTTTTTATGGAATTTAATTCCATCCCCAAGGAGCTTCGGCTCTGGAACAGAACTTTTATGGGAATTTAATTCCCTTTTTCAAAAAGGAATTTAATTCCTACGAAGAACTAAGTTCTTCCTAAAGAACTTCATGGGTTTTACTGCCCTGAGTCATCTTCTTCACAACTCAGAAGAAAAGGTTTGTTATAGATTCTCATGATCTTTATTTCAGGTATCATGGATGCCCATATGTACGATCTTGACGAAATCATTTCTTACGGGAATATTCGTGCACTGGGCCGTAGCCAGAACTAGGAGTTCACCAACGCTCAATGTGCTGAGATCATGAGCCGCTTCGACGAGTACAATGGTCGGCTACTCCCTTGCCGCTCTTCTCTTCTGAGACTCATCGTGCTAGCGATCTGGGAGGCGCTCCCTCTCTTTTGCACCGGCGTGCCGCTCAGGGCATTGGACGTCGCCGAGGATAAGGTACATTCGGTGTACCTGATGAGCCTAATCTCGAAGAGGAGGCGAGACAACCTCATTGATCTCTTGCACTAGGCTTTTCAGCAGCCGGCCATACTTGCTGCCTATCGGAGGGTTGAAGACATTCGTGAGGACCCCGACGCTTGTGACCGCGAGAGAAAACATACTCGGATGGTTCGAAATGCTTGGCAGAATCTTATACAAAGCCAAGTTTGAGTTTCTCAATCCGTGCCCCGCGTCTGAGGTCTTGCCGTTGTAATCGTTTTCCCCCTTTTTTTTTATTTTGTATGAACCTTTTAAAGTATGAATGATAAGTTTTATCGTGCCCTTCTGTGTTTGCATGCCTTTTTTTTGCGGAATTTTGTCACTTTTGCTACTGTTGCTGCTGATGTGTTTAGTGGGTAAAGCACTATTTCACTTTTCAGTACACGTCAAGTTTGGTGCTTACGTGCTCCGCATGTGGGGTCCCTTTGATGGGACCGTTTAATTTTTCATGCCATATTCTCTGTGTGCAGCATTTAATGCTAAAAAGGAGCCTTGGAAATAGTCCCATCTCCTTGATTTCCAATGCTTTCCCTTTTTTGGGTCTCGGAAATAGTCCCACCATGCAGGATTCTCCGTGCGCAGCATTTAATGCCCCTCTTTATAACCTGAGGCCATGGCCTTCTTTTCTCTTCACAGAGAAATTTATTCTCAATTTAGTGTGATTTATCTTGAGGAAACAACTGAGTGCCATGGCCTGCAACCGTCCCCATGCTCGTCGACAGCCGTGGGAAGTACCTATCGAGGAGATGATCCTTCGCTTTGCTGCATGATTAGTGGATCCCCTCCTTACCGACGACGAATGCGACTCGGCGACATATGAACTCTCGATCCGTAGGGGGTCCCCTCTCCCAATGGGATCCCTCTGGCTTTGAATGATTCTTGCTGCCGTGCTTGCCGACATCCCTCCTCACCCGGCGAAGATGACCCTGGCGATGCTTGACGCGGCTGAAGAAAAGCTTGGGGGTTTTCACGAAGCGTTCCTGATTACTCAGGCTTTGAAGGATTGCTCGATTCACCTGTTGAGCCAAATAAGAGCCCGGCGGGCTATCATGTCTGCTTTTACGGACGAACATGGCGCCAATCGGTGGAGAGCGACTCCTCGCGAGAACCGTCGCTTCGATGTGTTGGAGAGAGCAGAGAGAGAGATGGAGAATTTTGTTCTTTGTTTTGTTAACCTTTGTGCTACTGATCCCGTGTTTGGTGACCTTTTCCCGCTAGCGTAGTATATTCACATTAGTTTTCGCATGTTTTATGTTGAATTTTTATGTGTGTTGGGTACTCATATGTATGTTTTGCCTGCATAAATGAGCTTTGTATTCTTCCCATGAGAACTTTCTTTAATTGCGAACATTATTATTATGTTGCGTGCACATCAGAGCTTTGGGTATCATTGCTTTTCGAATATTCATATAGTTGCGAATGCATGCTTGATAGGATATACATCGGAAATTTTTCTTGCTGCTTCCCATACCAGGTGATGTGCGCGTGCTTTAGATCGACTATTGCCGTCGAATGGAGGCTTGTTTATACGGTCTTGAGCGTACATGTCCTATTTCAAAGGCTGCGGCTGCGAAGGCGGGCTTGCGGGGGTTGATAGCGCGGTGCGCGGCAAACATGGCATCATGCGAGAAGAGGCTCGGCCGCAAATTCTCAGAAAGGGAGCTGGCCTCTAAAGCATTGAGCGAGCTTCAAACCAGACTCACAGCCAAAGCCAATAAAGCGTATGAACTCTGGCGGGTACTTCAAGAGTCTATCAGAGAGGTGGTGGCTCTTGATAAAGCTGCCATGTTCACTCGTGAAAGGGTGGAGGCTCACAAGGCCACTGAGAAAGAGCTCGAAGGCCAGCTCGCCTCCTATCAGTCCCAGCAGGCTCAGGCGGAGGCCCGTCTTCTGGCGATCCTGAATCATGAAGCCGTGGCCCAGCAAAAGCAGGATGAGCTAGCAAAATTACTAAATCGCCCGCCGGCTTGAAAACTTGTATCTTTTCCTTTCTTTTTGTACATACTCCTGAATGAGAGTATTTTTTTGTTCTTTCATGAATTGTACTTTGTATCCATTTTGGTTTATGAATAAAGACATATTTTTCTTTTCAATGTCGTGTCTCCTTTTTATTGAATGTGCTCTGCGGACAATTTATCTTGGTCTCTTTGCATGGCAACGATTGCTTAGGATTCAGGGTTAAGATCTGCCTCCTAAGACTTTTGAGCTTTATGAGCCGTGAGGGTCTCATAAAGAGTTTTTCTCCCTACAGGTCGAGAGGATCCCGTAGGTGTAAGTTCTTCTTAAGAATCGTGAGGATTCTTAAGCGGGTTTTCCCTTGAGAGTCGTAAGGATCTCACAAGAAAGTTTTCTTCCTTACAGGTCGTGAGGACCCGCAAGCGCTGGGTGCGGTCGCCCTTATCCGTATTTCACGGGGTCAGGGGTTGGTTTGGGATGGTTTCCAGGGTATCGTAGTTTAAAGACATCGCGGTCAAGGTTAAGGACCTCATAGTCCGTGGGTTTAAGCACTCCACAGTCCAATGTTAGTTTTAAGACATCACGGTCAAGGTTAAGGACATCATAGTCCGTGGATTTAAGGACTCCACAGTCCGACGTTAGTTTTAAGACATCACGGTCAAGGTTAAGGACATCATAGTCCGTGGATTTAAGGACTCCACAGTCCAATGTTAGTTTTAAGACATCACGGTCAAGGTTAAGGACATCATAGTCCGTGGATTTAAGGACTCCACGGTCCATTGTTAGTTTTAAGACATCACGGTCAAGGTTAAGGACATCATAGTCCGTGGATTTAAGGACTCCACAGTCCAATGTGTGGTTACCGGGACCCGTCACCTCTTTGAAGACGTTGAGGGATTACAACGACAAATATCAAAGGAGTGAAGAGATGTACCCTTGAACCAAGGTAAAATCAGTCTAGAATCATGGTGGTTGATCGTTAGTTTTAAGACATTACGGTCGAGGTTAAGGACATCATAGTCCGTGGATTTTAAGGACTCCACAGTCCGGTGTTTGCTCTGGATGCTTCACACGGGTTCACTGCCGTGCTTGGCGAGGACCAGGCTCCGCTCTGGGCATTTTCCGCGGGGTCAAAGAGTGACGTTATCTGCGTTCCACGTGACCAGGAATTTTGCACTAGATGCTTCATACGGGTTCACTGCCGTGTTCGGCGAGGACTAGGCTCCACTCTGGATGCTTCACACGGGTTCACTGTCATGCTCTGCGAGGACCAGGATCCGCTTTGGATATTTTCCACGGGGTCAAAGAGTGACGTTATCCGCGTTCCACGTAACCAGGAATTTTGCTCTAGATGCTTCACACGGGTTCACTGCCGTGTTCGGCGAGGACTAGGCTCCGCTCTGGATGCTTCACACGGGTTCACTGCCGTGCTCTGCGAGGACCAGGATCCGCTCTGGATGTTTTCCACGGGGTCAAAGAGTGACGTTATCTGTGTTCCACGTAACCAGGAATTTTGCTCTACATGCTTCACACGGGTTCACTGCCGTGTTCGGCGAGGACTAGGTTCCGCTCTGGATACTTCACACGGGTTCACTGCCGTGCTCCGCGAGGACCAGGATCCGCTCTGGATGTTTTCCACGGGGTCAAAGAGTGACGTTATCCGCGTTCCACGTAACCAGGAATTTTTCTCTAGATGCTTCACACGGGTTCACGGCCGTGTTCGGCGAGGACTAGGCTCCGCTCTGGATGCTTCACATGGGTTCACTGCCGTGCTCCGCGAAGACCAGGATCCACTCTGGACGTTTTCCACGGGGTCAAAGAGTGACGTTATCCGCGTTCCACGTGACCAGGAATTTTGCACTAGAATCTTCACACGGGTTCACTGCCGTGTTCGGCGAGGACTAGGCTCCGATCTGGATGCTTCACACGGGTTCATTGCCGTGCTCCACGAGGACCAGGATCCGCTCTGGACGTTTTCCATGGGGTCAAAGAGTGACGTTATCCGCATTCCACGTGACCAGGAATTTTGCACTAGATGCTTCACACGGGTTCACTGCCGTGTTTAGCGAGGAATAGTGTCACGCCCCGCTTCCCAAAATACGGAATACGAGGAGTTGACAAGGCCAGCCATGCTCTTACGGTCAAGGAAATGTCCTGCCGTAGTCACACTTCGGCTTCTAGTTTTTCATGGTAAACAGTAAATGATGCGCAGGTAATGAGAAATGCAGTAACTGGAACAAAACAGTAATATAAACTGACCTGATGGGAAACAAACGAATGTAACTCTGAATAGCAAGTCAAGATGTCTGTGATATGCATCTAGTCCTGGTCCAGGCTAAATCTTCTCCTCACACTGAGCATGCATACTCAGGTCGTCAGAGCGACACAATAGCAATATAATATATAAAATTATATGACAATACTAACAGTGGTAATAGGTATATATAACAGTAGATCAATGGCAGCATAGGTATGGATATGCAGTAATTAATGCAGCGGAACAGTAAAAGCAGTATAATGATATGCCACGTATGTCAACACAGTATGTAAGGTATATCAATGCCAGAATCCCTATCAGTCACTAAGTCTCACTGTACAGGTCACTAAGCCTATCGTCAGTCCAAGTATGAGAGTCAACCACTCGCGAGTGTCCTCCACCCAAGGGTAGAACCCAAGGGCAAGGGACCACGGGCCCAACATGTATATCACGGTGATAATCACATACCGTGTAAATCTCCATATATCTCCCTAAATATATAAGTCGGCATGGGACTCCCGAGATTCTGTTGAACTCACACTTAAACTACCCCACACCCCGTGGTCTACATCAAACGCTAACCATAACCCTAAATACCAATCGGTCTGTGACAAGTCTGCACGAGAACTGGAGACAGGACCTCCATCAAGCACATCCCGACTAATACCTAAGATAAATGGCAGTGTCTGGTGCCTTATCTGTGACACCCATGCAAGAGCTTCCATAAGTGTCCCATACCAATTATAGTCACACGTACACGCATCCCACAGACGTCGACAATGCAATAGAATAATAGGGTCACTGATTGTGTACAAGTACGTATCACTTTCACTTATTCACTGATACACGAACACTGACGTACTTGCCACAATCATCACTAATACCTAACACTGGGTAATGCACATTATCACTAAGTTATCAATGCAGTGACATGTGTATGATATGATGCGTGAACAGTATATAAAGCATGTTTAGGATGTCCTGAATCATTAATCTACCATTTGCATAATTTATCATAACTCATACGGTTACAATTTAGTGAAACAGTGAACAGGTAATAATTAGTATGTTCAGTTATCTATCCATCGAATTTAGTTTCATGCCAATCGGGTTTCTGATCACTAATTATAGCCATTTCATTTTAAGCGTTTACGGCTGGAAATCTGGTTTCAGAATCAGAAATCCGTTTCGCAACGCATTTTAATCCCAGTTGGGATCAGATTTTAGTGATGCTACAGTTGGATGAATTCTAGGGTTTTCAGTAAGGTTTTCAACGCAATAGACGGATCTTCAATCGCATCCGTACGTCAGGAGTTTTACACTGTTTAACATTAATATGTCATCTCAGAATCTGTTCTGGACTGTTATACGTCCACATCTATTAAATTGCAGATTAAGTAACAAACGATAACGAAACAGAATGAAACCACTTGTGATGTCTAGATAACAGGTTCACCTACAATAAACAGCAGAGTTACGCAACTTACGAGTTAAGGATATCCTGTGGTACCCATTACGGAACAGCAAGCAACAATTGGAGTCGCTCTGGACTGCAGTCCAGAGTCGCTCTCCGATCCCAATATCGTCACAGATTAAGTACAGGAATATCTGGAAAATAGTATAGGGTTAAAGTTCGTCGAGTTGGCTTCGATTTGAGCCCCCGAACGTATCATTCCAGTGTGTATATAATTTATGGTGATTTTAACGGTTTTCAGGTACAATAAAATTCCAGTTTTTCTAGTAAACTTGGGGGTAGTCATTTTTGTCGTTAACGGTCATATTATCCAACGAAATTCACACACTAGATTCATAGGCTTACGGGCCAAACTATACCACTTAGTTCCGTCAAATTTGATGAGTATTCTCATTGAGAACACACATCGAACATGTATGACGCCTAATCGATCTGAAATTGTAATTTTGCGATCTATGAAATTTAAATTTGTAACTTGAATATATAGCATGTAGCAAGTAAAAGTACTTGCCTGGACACATCTCGGGGATGTGCAGTGACTGTAACGTCACGAACGCGCGACGAATGTCGATTGGGATGGATGCAAGTGCTCGGCGAATTGACCGAGCTCGATGGTGCCGTGGATTTGGAGTTAGAATCAATGGCGGAGTTGTTGGCGACGGCAGTGATGGTGCTCTGGCCGTGGCAGGGAAGCTCGTCGGCGATGCAAGTGTCGGTGTTGTTGGTAACCGCAAGGTGGCGCTGCGACGATGGGTGAGCTCGGGATTCTGGGTTGAGGGCTCGCCGGTGAGGTAGTGATGGTGGTCGTTGGCGTCAGCTCTCGATGGCGGGGCAGCCGAGGTGGCAGAGGCGGTCGTCGGCGACAGAGGACGAGTTCGGCAGGGATGCAGTTGGTTAGGGTGGCCGGTGATGGGTCGGCTTTGGTTGCAATGACGAGGTGCTCGGGAGAGGAGGTGGTGGCGACGACGACGATGATGATGAGCTGCGATCGACGAGAGTGACGGTGGTCGCTCACGGTGGTGGTGGTGCTGCAGCGAGATGGCTGTGGTGGCCTCGTCGGTGAGGCGATGGTGGTAACGATTCTAGCAGTGGGGGTGCGACGAAGGCTGAGGACGAGGGTGAAGAAGTGGCTCGTCGGTGATGATGGGGTCGGCCGGAGTTGAGCTCGGCAAGATGGGTTGAAGGGAAGTTGATGATGTCGGTGAAGGAAGATCTCGGGAAGGAGAGGGGTGAGAGCGAAAATGGAGAGAGAGTGGGGGAGCGAGAGAGAGAAAGAGAGGGTTAGAGAGAGATAGAGAGGTGAGAACGAGAATGAGGGGATGCTGAGGAGAGCGGGTCGTAAGGGAGGTGCGTGTCGCCGGGGTCAGTTGGCGAGAGTCGCGGGCGCGCGTGAGAAACGGCCGCGAGGGAAGCTCGGGCAATGTGGCCGCTGGCGTTAGCGTCGTGGGCGCATGCGTGAGCGGAGGAGGCGGGTCGAGTGAGACGTTGACGTGGGCGGGAAAGAGAGAGCCATTGGGGAGAAGATGGGTGGGGTAGCGGGTCGGGTCGGGGGTGAAGCGGGCGCGGGTTAAAATGAAGTGGGCTTGGAGATAGCACTGGGCCGGGCCGGGAAATTAATAGAAAAAGGGGGAAAAGAAAGGGCCGGGCTGAGGGTGAGTTGGGCCAGGAATATTAAAGTTTTGGGTTTAATTTTTTGATAAAAGAAAATGGGCTGGGGTTTAGGGTTGGATAAAAGAAAATGGGGTTTAAATAAAATTATAAATAAAATAAATAGAATTATAAAGTAACAAAATACAGATTTTTGTATAAAAGGGGCTGGGTATTACAAATAGGCTCCGCTCTGGACGTTTTCCACGGGGTCAAAGAGTGACGTTATCCGCATTCCACATGACCAGGAATTTGTTGATTATATCCGCATTTCACAGGGTGGGGATTTGACTCCTGGTGATCTGTATATCGCCGAGCCATGGAACTGGGAGTTGCCGCTGTTCCGCTTCGCTTGAAGTTGTGTCCGTTGTTACGAGACGAGTGTTGAGATGATCTCTAGGTCACTTGCGGCCCGTCGAGATTTGGCTTCTTCTTATGATGAAACCTGGGGGAGGAGTGTGATTCCTTCTTCGTTTGCACCCCTGGATTGTATACAGGGATTGATATAATATCACCTGTAGGGTGTAAATTTCATTTTTATTTTATTTCATTTTCAGCGATGCTCTATCATTTCAGCTTTTATATCGCGAAGGTCGCAATTGCCCCATCATTTCGGCTATTTTTCGCGGTGCCCAATCATTTCGGCTATTTATTTTATTTTTACTCGCTGCTTTTTATTGCGAGTTGCCCAATCATTTCGGCTATTTTTCATGCATACATTTTTACTTGCTGCTTTTTATTGCAAGTTGCCCCATCATTTCGGCTATCTCATATGCACTTTTAACTCGCTAATTTTTTTATCGCGAGTGTAGAACTTGGAGTTTGGTGCCAATCTCAGCATCAGTATCGCTACAACTAGAATATTGCCAGGAGCGAATCATCATTTGCCATGAAAGGACTTGGAATTTGATACCGTTTCAGGCATCAGCATCGCTACAACTGGGATATTGCCAGGAGCGAATCATCATTTTCCTCTGTTGATGTTGAACAAAGGTGGCTTAGTAAACAGGGTTAGGGTCCTGTCGACCAAGGCTTTTGACTTCATGAGCTGTAAGGGTCTCACAAAGGTATTTCTCCCTACAAGTCGTGAGGATCTCGTAGGTGTGTTTTCTCCTTGGGAATCGTGAGGATTCCTAAGTGCGTGTTCCCCTGTAAGTCGTAAGGATCTTACAAAAGGGTTTTCTCCTTATAAGTCGAGAGGACTCATAAGGGTTGTTTACCGTGTGAGTATATCCCTAGTCGCTGGTGGGACTTTGTTAGGGAAATGTTTATTCGCGCCCGTGGATTGTATACAAGGGTCAGTATGAGCCTCTTGTAGGGCAATATCGAAGGTTGGGGGAGGGGTTTGCTTAAGAACAGGTTCAGGTTTCTGTAACTTAAGACTTTCAAATCTTATGAGCCGTGAGGGTCCCATAAGAGAGTTCTCCTTACGAGTCGTGAGGATCTCGCAAGTGTAATTTCTCCTTAGGAATCGTGAGGACTCCTAAGTGTGTTGCTCCCTTGTGAGTCCTAAGGATCTCACGCGGGTGGTTTCTCCTTACAAGGTCGTGAGGACCCTGCAAGTGTCCTTTAACGAGGTTGCGCTCTTTCGGGTTTTCACAAAAACTCGCCGGTAGCCCTGCTGTTTTTACTCACGGAGCCCTTTCGGGTTTTCATCCGTGCCCATTTCGCTTACGGACATACCGTTTTTATTTTTATTATTTTTTTATTCTATTTTTTTTTCTATTTTTTTTATCGGCTTTGAGATACTGCAATCCACCGTAGTTTATCGACATCTCGGTCAACAACCAGTTTTAGGACATAGTGGTCCATTGTTAGTTTAAGGACGTTTCGGTCCGTCGTTAGTTTAAGGACGTTTCGGTCCGTTGTTAGTTTAAGGACGTTTCGGTCCGTTGTTAAAGAAGGCCGGTTACTTATAGAGTTCGGGCTTAGGAAGATAGCGAGCGGACATGGTCATTATCATCTATCATTGACCTAGGCCTTAACCCGTCAAGCGTAGTATTTCTTCAGGAAGCGACCGTTTATTGGCCTGAAAGGTCTTTCACCGTGCATATCCATGAGTAGATACGCTCCGCCCTAGTAGACCTTGTCTATGACGTACGGGCCTTCATAGTTCGGCTCGAATTTTCCCCGCTTGGCGCGATTGGGGATCATAGGTCTTTTGACCACTAGCACGAGTTCGCCTTGGCGGAATGTCCTCGGCCTGGTCAATCTTTCATATGAGCGCATCATCTTTGCTTTATAAGCCTTCAGATTTTGTTGTGCTATGAGCCGGGTTTCATCAAGGGCGTCAAGCTCCTCAAGCCGAAGGTGAGCATTTTCTTTGTTTGTCAGCTCGTAGTGAACTGCTACTCGTAGAGAGGGTAACTCTATCTCGAGGGGGAGTACTGCTTCCATACCGAATACCAACGCGTACGGCGTTGTATTCGTGGCTGTCTTGAATGTAGTTCGATACGCCCAGAGAGCTTCTTGCAATCTCTCGTGCCAGTCTTTCTTGTTTCGGGACACCGTCTTCTTTACGATCTTCGTCAAGGTCTTGTTGAAAGCCTCAGCTAGACCGTTAGCTCGGGGATTATACACCGAGGAATATCTCCAGTCTATGTTGTGTTATTGCGCGAAGCGGCTGATCTTGTGGCTTCTGTAGACTGGCCCGTTATCGGAGATATTCCTTCGCGGAGTTCCAAACCGATAAATGACGTGCGTCTTGAAGAAATGGAGGATATTCTCCATCTTCACTTCCCTCAGCGGTACTGCTTCTGCCCATTTGGAGAAGTAATCAGTTGTCGCCAAAATGAATCGATGTTCTCTGGACGACGTTGGTTCGATGGGGCCGATTACGTCAGTCCCCCACATTTCGAACGGCCAGCTAGCCACCATTGGATGGAGTGGATTTGGATGCTGATGGATAAAGTCCCCATGGATCTGGCACGAGTGGCATTGCTTCGCATACTCGATGCAGTCCTGGATCATCGTGGGCCAATAGTAGCCCATTCGTTTAATCTTCAACTTCATCTTCGGGCCTGCTTGGTGAGAACCACAGAGTCCGTCGTGAACTTCCTGAACGACTCTTTTCGCTTTGTCAGGTCCCAGGCATCTCAACCATAGAGAGTCAAATGACCTCTTGTACAAAGTATCATTGATGAAGGCGAAAGACAGAGCTCGTTTCATAAGCTGATGTCTTGAGGACGCATCTTCAGGCGTTCGACGAGATTTGAAGTAGTCTATAAAGACTTCTCTCCAATCTTCAACTTTCTCTTGGTCTTTTACTTGTAGGGTCGTATGTTCAATCGCTTCCTTTTCCTCAGATGATTCCGGAGATACTTCTGCTGGGGCAAGTACCCGACGGCTTTGTACCACGATTCTTACGTCATCGAGGTTCTCATCGGCTAGCTCCTTGGCGAGCTTGGCCAACGCGTCCGCCTTGCTATTTTCTGCACGTGGTATGCTTTCCAGAATGTTATAGGGGATTTGGGTCAACAGTCGCTGCACCCTTTCGCCGTACTTCACCAACTCTGGTTTGCACGTTTGGTAGTCGCCGTTTACTTAACTAACGACCAGTTGGGAGTCTCCGTATATGAAGAGGTTTTCAATTCCCATGTCGATGGCGATCTCAAGGCCTGCTATCAAAGCTTCGTATTCAGCTTCATTATTCGTCCTCGGCTCTGTCAAGGAGAAGACGAAGCGCATTATCCCTCCTTGTGGGGTCACGAAGATGAGATCCACCCCCGATTTGATTATAGGGTTGCTTTGTTTTCGCTTCTTCATGGAGGATGCTCCATCGAAATAAAGCTCCCATCGGGTATCACCACCGTCGATCGCATCAAACGCATGTTCGTCTGGCAGATCGCAATTCAGAGGAGAATCGGCAGGTATCGGATGTTTAGCGAGGAAGTCGGCAATGGCCTGGCCTTTCACTGCCTTGAGAGGCTGATAGGTTATCGAGAACTCCATCAAGAGTAGGGCCCATTTAGCGAGTCGCCCCGTCAATATGGCCATCGACATCAAATATTTAAGGGGGTCCACCTTCGAAATGAGACGAACTTCATGCGCCAACGCATAGTGCCGGAGTTTCGTTATCGCGAAGATCAACGCCAGGCAGTGCTTTTCGATGGGGGAATAATTGCTTTCTGCACCCAGTATGACTCGAATTAAATAGTAGAGCGCTCTCTCCTTCCCTTGGTCATTCTCTTGTGCCCATAATGCGTCTAAGGAACCTTCGAGGGCTGTGGTATAAAGAATAAGAGGTTTTCCCTTGACCGGAGCAGCCAACACCGGCGGGTTCTGCAGGTACTGCTTGATCTCGTCCAGTGCGCCTTGGCATTTGTGATCCCAGACGAACGGGGTTCCCTTCTTCATCAGGTGACTGTAAGGGCGGCACTTGCCTGAAAGGTTGGCTATAAATTGCCGGATGTACGCGAGTTTCCCTTGGAGAGACCGTAATTGTTTAAGAGTCCTTGGCGGTGGCATTTCCATGATCGCCTTGATCTTCGACGGATCTATCTCGATACCCCGGTGCCGGACGATGAACCCTAGGAACTTGCCTGAAGATACCTCGAACGCGCATTTGAGAGGGTTCATCTTCAAGTTGTATTGCCGAAGGCGTTGAAATACGGTCTTCAGATGCTCTAAATGCTCCTCATACGATTTGCTTTTCACCACGAGATCGTCGATGTAACATTCGACGATTTCATGTATGAGGTCATCGAAGATCTTCGTCATGGCCCTCTGATAGGTGGCACCGGCATTCTTTAAACCGAAGGGCATAACTTTGTAGCAGAAGATTCCCAGAGGGGTCCGGAAAGCGGTGTGCTTCTGGTCTTCGGGATGCATCTTTATCTGGTTATATCCTGATGAGCCGTCCATGATGGAGAAAATCTCATGAGTAGACGTGTTATCTATCATCAGCTCTGTGACTGGCACTAGGAAATCATCCTTCGGGCAGGCTTTATTGAGATCCCGGAAGTTCACGCATATGCGCACTGTCCCATTTTTCTTCATTACCGGGACGATGTTGGCGATCCAATCAGGGTACTGAACCTCCTGGATAAACCCAGAGTTGATCAGCTTCTTGACTTCGGCGTTGATGCTCATCTCAAGCTCAAGCCGCATTCTTCTCGGCGCTTGTTTCACTGGCTTAACGTCCGGGGATATTGCCAATTTATGCATAGCAATTTCTGGATCTAAACCTGTCATTTCAGAATAGTTCCATACGAAGCAATCTCTATGCTGCATAAGCACGTCTTTTAACACAGCCGCCCTTTCTTCAGATAGTAGCTCGCTGGCGAATGTCAGTCATGGGTCGTTCGCCGTCCCTAAGTCGATTTTCTTGAGGTTATCTGCGGTGGTATGTATTCCATCTTCCAGCTCTTTTGGCGCTGGTGGAAATTCTGAGATCACCTCGTCATCGCTGTTTTCGAAGCACCAAGGAAGGTCATCCATATTCTCGGGCTCCCTTTTTGATATTGCTATCATATGACAAGTACGAACTCGCTTCCAAGACCGACGTGGATCTGGTTCTGCTCTTGTAGCTTTGGGTTCGTGCTTTTGTGGCGGCGTTACCTTCCAGCTGCTGGATAGAACAAACCTGCCTTGCTGGTACTGGTCTTCGACCCAGTTCTTGAAGGTGAAGCGGTCCTCGCTAGGGTGTCCTATGGCTCGGTGATAAGAGCAATAGCCCGGATGAGAGATCTCGTTAGCTTGCTCAGGGTGGTTAGACTCCGGAAGTGTAATCATTCGATGTTTTAAAGCGAGATCAAGTATCTTCTTCGTTTTGTCTTGAGGGAAAGAATACGCTCGACTCATCTTCTTCATGAGGGACAAATTCGGACCGCGCAATTCCAGATCACATGACTCTTTGATCCCGCGTTGTCGCTGTCGAATCCCTTTTCCGCTCTTTGACTTATTTCTGCCTCTGTGTCGGGCCTTTTGTACAGCAGGTTGACAGGGAGGAGTATTTTTGTCTTTTGCAGCCTGTTGAAGAAGACGTTGCATCCTGGCTTTCTAGTAGATGGTCATTTCTCGATTATGGTCGTCCCGAGCTTTTTGACCCGCTTTCCTGATAAGCTTGTCCATTCGCTCTTCAAATGACGGATTCGACACTTTGATTGCGGGATCTAGTTTTGATAAGGGGTCGGCGTTTTCTGACAGGGCATCCTCTTCTTCGTCGAAGTTATATATGGCGTAGCTACCGTGGACTCGTTCCCGTTTTCCGGAACTTACATACCCAAGCCCAAGCGTTTCCATTCTTCCATTGGGCAATTTGCGCCGAGTCCCAGGGACATCACAAATCCTGTTGTAGAACCGAGCTTGTCGAATAGTCTGTTTTAAGGGAACTCTTTGGGCAAGCGTTTCCATTCTCCCATTGGGCAATTTGCGCCGAGTCCCAGGGACATCACAAATCCTGTTGTAGAACCGAGCTTGTCGAATAGTCTGTTTTAAGGGAACTCTTTGGCGCTTCAACAGCCTTTTTAGCCCGTTCGTATAATATCTGGGCAAACGGATGGGTTGGAGCCTGTTAAGTGTAGCATCCGCGCCGTGCCATACCAGATTTCTTTCTCCACTCTTGTTTCTGTGGATTGGTAGAATAGGATCGCCTTTTCACCTTTTCGTTTGGGAGGGACGTAAAACGTCTGCAGGTTTTGCACATTGTAAGCTTTAAGCGCGTCAAGATCTTTATAGTGCTCCCGCGGAATCATGGTGATTTGCAAACTCTGATCATCTCCAGGGAATTATTGTATTGGCGGCCGACTGGAGAACACAGCATTAACCTCATCTTCCGAATCGCTTCCGAAGATCAATATGGGGGCGGACGGTCCCGGGTTGCTGCGTCGAGATGGCCCAGCGTAAACTATCTCTTCCTCTTCTTCGGTATCACTCCCGAAAACAGGAATGGTAGCGGCGGCTTCGTTCTCCGGTTTGCGACACCTCTCCGTGTCCTTGAAATCTGGCAAAAAGTGCTTTGCATCTTCGTATTTGCGGACTTCGTTCACGGAGAATGGGTTCAGCTCGCCTGTCACGGTGTACTCGAGACCATCCTTGAAATACTTCATACACTGATGTTGCGTAGAAGGGATGATGTTGTCCTCGTGTAACCAAGGACGACCGAGCAAGGCGTTGTAGCAGGTCTTGGCGTCAATGACGTGAAACTTAATGTCTGTGACGAGTAATCCGAAGCGTAATGTTAGTATCACCGATCCGAGAGTCCGTGATGACTGAGAATCGAAACCGGAGATGGTAATTTTATCACGAGCGAGGTGCTGAACGCTCATGCAGATTTCCTTCAACACCCGAACATTAAGGAGATTGACAGAGGATCCATTATCAACCAGGATTTTGCCTATCTTGATATCGTGGCAGTATCCAGAGACATATAGGGGACGGTTGTGGTCGCACGTCCCAAGGAGAAGGTCTTCATCACCGAACGTAACATCGGCTGTGCACACTTCTTCCAGTTCATCCTTCATCCTTTCTTCGGCGAGGAAGGCTTGGAATTGCTCGGGCTCTTGCAGTGCCTTGATTAATGAATCTCTCGCTTCTTTTGATAATAAGAGGGCGTCAAGAATGCTGAACTGCGAGGGTAGCTTCCTCAGGTGCGCTAGGATGTTGTAGTCCACCTTACTCTTCTTAGGCGGGTCCTTGGCAGTCAGCTCTTTCATAACTTGGTCATCTAAGGCGATATTCTCAGCGACCTTTTCCTTTCCCTTATCTTTTCTAGTTGCGGGTCCGAGATTCTTTTCCGGGAGCGTGCGATTGCGCAGCTGAATGTTTTCGCAGGCCTCTGGTTCTTCCTCTTTCCCTAAGATGGATTCTTTAAAGAGAGGGCCCAGAGCCATTTCCTCGTCAGAATCGCTCCCGAATGTCAGCATTTGCGATCCCCCGGCGTTGACCGTGTAACAGTTACCGGTAGTTCTTTTGTGTCCTTCGGTCGTACTTCTCTGCTCCTGACGAGTTCTGCGTTTCATTCGCTTAAAATGTTGCCGATGAGCAACATATCCCTGCTACCATGTCTTAAAAGCGTCGCACTCCTCAGTGGGGTATGAAATCTTCCGATGATATGAGCAGTAATTAGGGTGCCTCTCCGCCCCATTGAGCGTGTTTTCTTCCGAGGGTGGTAGTTTCATTCCCATTGACATGGCTCTGGCAAACCTTTTCCTCATCTTGAATATGTTTTTATCCGCGTCGGGTGTCTTTCGATCTGGCGGGAGTGCTTCGACTCTTTTGTTTAGTCGCCTGCGTTTGGCTCCTTCTGATGCGGCCATCTCACGCTCCCGATCGGCTTTACTTTTCAAACGAATCTCGTCTAGAAAGGCGTCGATCATTTCTTCTGTCGGCCACACAAGCTCCGGTTCAGGCTCTGCCCCCAGTTTCTTAGTGCCAGGAGTTTTTTCATCGTCCGTAAACGAGTGGGAGATCACATTACAACCCGCCACGTATCCCTCGGATTCATCCGACGAGTTCTCTTTGTTATCTTCCTCCTGAAAGAAGTGGTTGAGGAACTCTTGGAGTGTGATGGGAGTTCGCGCCTTTTAATTGTACTCCTCCAGCGCGTCAATCTGTTTCTGCAAGTCCGTACGCTTGTTGCCAGGCTTCACGGGCTTCTTATATTTCTTCTTCTTTTTCTTTGAAGATTTCGACGGCTGGTTGTGATTGCTCGGGCCATCACCACTGATCTTCGGAGTTGGGCGCGGCTTCGGCATCCCTTCAATGATCTGGGGTTCCAGCAGGTTCTTCCACCAGACTGCCAGGCATGTCTGGAGCTCATTCAGCATTCTTTTGGTTTTTGCTGAAAGCACGATTTCCCATGGAGCTTCTTCAATGAAAGAACAAGTTGCCCCCGGTGTGTCCGTCTTCTTAGGAGTGTGAGGTTGTGGTGAGTTCACCTTCCACTTCTCGGACAACGCAAACTTGCCCTGTAGGTATTGATCTTCAATCCATCCTTTGAAGACGAAGCAATCCTCAATTGGATGGCTTACCGTTTGATGGTAAGGGCAGTAGTTGGGGTTATTCACCTCACTGGGTTGCGGCGGTCGCCTTGGATTTGGCAAGTTGATAAGCCTGTTGCGTACCGCCATCTCGAATAGCCTCTTCGTCTTATCCCGCGGGAATGAGTAGGGGCGCTTCATTTTCTCATTATAATACCGCCGTCTTTCTTCCAGTTGATCCGCCAGCTTTGGGGCACTGGGTTGCTGCTGAGCGTTCGCAACGAAGGTTGCCTTCCCTTTACCCTTGTCATTCTGAGGTTCCGGCTTCGGGGGAGGCGGTCTGTGACCCATCTGGTCCATCTGGGCCAACTTTTCGATCAAAGCCTGGAACGTGGTTGGCTTAAAGAACATCATGAACTGTGAGATAGTTGCATGAGGATCTAGGGTACCCACGAACATGCCCACCGCGGGCGCTTCCTCGATGCGTTGTTCGCATTTTGACCACAAGTTTCGCCAGCGTATAGCGTACTGGACCCACGTCTCACCTGGTTTCACCCTGGCATTAATCAATGCCGTTATCGGAGTGCGTTCGCTGGCGCTCGCGAATCGCTGCGTAAATAGCAGCTCCATCTCCGCAAATGTTTTGACGGAGTCGTTCGGGAGCTCAGAGTACCACTCGAATGCCGTTTCTGACAAGCTACCGACGAACTGGCGAAGCAACAATTTATCATCACCGCCGGTGTTGCCGCAAAGCGCCCTGAACTGGGCAACATGCTGGTGGGGATTGCCCGTCCCCTTATAGACATGAAATTTCGGTATTGTATAGCCCGGCGGGTACTTGATCTGATCATACTAGCTCGGATATGGTCGCCCCGTTTTTACGACCTGACCGGCTGCCTCAGTCACCTGATGAACCTGTATCTGCTGAGCTATATATTCGTCTAGGTCAGCTTTGGAGATTGTCTCCTCCTTGGCTGTTGACAGAGCCGGTGGAGGATTTGACGTTTCTCCTTTGTCGTCTTCAAGGACGATTGGAGGATCTTCAGCAGGAGAATCTTGTTGGATCATCATTCCCACCATGTCCTGGAACAGGAGGGCCATTCGCTTTATATTGGATGCTTGTTCGGCAGCCTCTTTATCCTTCTTCTCCAATATCCTACGAAGGAATTCAACGTCAGTTTCTTGCTCCTGGCGTTGATCAGATGACGCTTCGGGGATTTCTTTCGGCCCAGTGAGTGCGGCCATCACATTCATCATTTCTTGGAGCTTCTGTTGTTGCTCCTGAGCTTTGGTCACTGACCGTGTAAGCGGTCTATGACCCGTAGATGCACGGCTGTCCTCCTTTCCCGACGCCATGTAAACGGTGTGTACCACCATGCCCCCAGACTTAGGGCGTTTAGGCTTACTGTCTTTGACATTAGCTATAGGTATGGGGACCTTCTCCGGCCTTCCTCTTTTTTGAGTAGTCAACGTGGAGGGAGCCGTTGCAGCGGGCACCCAAGTGGTTGTCGTCCTTTGTGGTTTGACAGGATGATTCTTTTCTTCCTGAACTTTCACCTTCTTCTGCCGGTGAGAGTGATCTCGAATGATTACTGAGTCCTGAACCTGTCGCCAGACCTTGTAAATTTTGGAGGACAGCCGTTGAGGGGGCTGCTCTGGCTTTGTTTCTGTAACATTCTCCGCAGGTGGAGGGGATCTTTTGAGAACCGCAGTTGGCGAATTTCTGCGTACCCTGTTTAGCAGCTCAAAGCTGTTCCCGGTTGGAACAGCAGCCTCAATTTCCACCGTTGGAGCTGGTGGAGTTAGCCCGGAGAGGGAGTTGCACCCAGTCTTCTTTATCCGGCGCCAGTGGCGACGTCGGGCATGACGGGTTGTTGGGATTGATTCAGCGATGGCTTCGTCTTGCCCCCTGTTGTGGGGAGGGGCTGCTGCCGGTGTCAGCCTCTTGAAGACTGACATTCGTTGAGAAGCTACGTCCATCCGGTCAAAAACAGATTTCTGAGCGGGAGCGGGAGCGGGAACGGGGGTAGTCAGTCTCGCGGAGACCGACCCTCTGGGAGGAGAAGCCGCCTTGACGACTTCGGGAGCAGCTTTCTTGTTTGGGATGGCCACCTCAGGTATCATGGGCTTCTTGGCGGGCCTTTTGGAGTTCAGTCTCAGTCTGGTGAAGACCGAGGAGTTGGACGACCCGTTGAGAGGGGCCGTAGGAGTAGCAAGTCGATCAAAGACCGACTTCTTTGAAGCTTCCGGTACGGGCACTGGGATGTTAACGTTCACCGGCGGGAGCATGGTCCCAAAGAACAGACCGGTGGTAGCTTGAGTCACTTGTTCCACAGGCATAGTAAACAGGGAAGCAGCCTGCGGTCCATAGGCTACACCTCCAGGTGAGGCGGAGCGTCGGTTGCATTTGCAGTTGGAGCAGTTTGAGCAGTTGCCAGCCATTGATCCTTTTCCTTTCTGCAGCAAACGAAACTCCAAATCTTAGTACTTCGAAACCCAAGGGCAACCATTGGCAAACCACGATTGGTTCGCGAACACGACATACGAAGTGTGGAGTAGAAAGAGGAAAAGGTCCCACCGGGCGTGCCAGAATCTGTTCCCCTCCGAAAGACGGCGCGACGCAGGGAAGTCTTACCTGAAATTCGGGGCAGATGCTAATTGGTGCTATCCGTCTACCTCTCCGAAGATGCCAAGTTGATTTATGACATCATGTATCGGAGGTTTAAATGGATGCGTCCGATGTAGCAGACTTCGTCAGATTCCCCCTCGCTTGAGGGGGTTTTGATTATGGGGACGCTTTTCCCTGCAGGCGCAAGCCCCTGCAGTTAATTACGCTACCGCATTGCGGTAACAACTTTCTTCTTCTCCAGATGATCACTTCGTGTCGTGTGTGTTTGTTTTGTGTTTGGTTGCCCGTGGATTGTATACAGAGACCGAGTTATGTCGTCGCCCGTAGGGCGTGGACTAGTCCAAATCCGTATTATCTTAGATTTGGGTTTGGGGGTTGTGTTTAAGGATACGTTAGCCTCATTCGAGACTAAGATCGACTTAAACGTTTGTTAAGGACGCATTAGTCTAGTTCTAGACCAAGATCAACTTAACGGGATCATTTAGATCCGACAGGAGAGCAATTAAGGGGAGGCCCTGTTGTTTAGTTTAGTGACATTACGGTCGATAGGTAGTTTAAGGACATTGCGGTCCAATGTTAGTTTTAAGACGTTGCGGTCAAGTTTAAGGACATCATAGTCCGTGGATTTAAGGACTCCACAGTCCGGCGTTAGTTTTAAGACATCACGGTCAAGATTAAGGACATCATAGTCCGTTGTTAGTTTTAAGACATCCCGGTCAAGGTTAAGGACATCATAGTCCGAGGATTTAAGGACTCCACAGTCCGGCGTTAGTTTTAAGACATCCCGGTCAAGGTTAAGGACCTCATAGTCCGTTGTTAGTTTTAAGACATCACGGTCAAGGTTAAGGACATCATAGTCCGAGGATTTAAGGACTCCACAGTCCGGCGTTAGTTTTATAACATCCCGGTCAAGGTTAAGGACCTCATAGTCCGTGAGTTTAAGGACCCCACAGTCCGTATCAATGTGTGGTCATTGGGACCCGTCACCTCTTTGAAGACGTTGTGGAATTACAACGCCAAGTATCAAAGGAGTGAAGAGATGTACCCTTGAACCGAGGTAGATTAAATGATCTTTGGCCCAATTTGGAACTAAGACCAATTAGTTATATTATGAGCCCATTAGCCCAGTTAAGTTTGAATTGAGGACTTACGGCCAGCTTGGGCTAAGTCCAATCATGTTTAGAATTTGGCCCTCTGTTGGTTCATTGAAGGAGAGGCTTTGCCTCTAGAAACTTAGCCAATTGGGCTAAAACTAGTGTTAAACACTAGAGACCAACAGTGTTGAACACTGGGAATAAGATTAGTGTTAAACACTAAAGCAAATCAGTGTTAAACACCGGCAATCAGAGATTTCAAATTAGTGTTAAACACTAAAGCAAATCAGTGTTAAACGCTGGGAACGGGGTTTTCAAATTAGTGTTAAACACTAAGAAAATCAGTGTTAAACACTGGGGACAAAGTTTTCAGATTAGTGTTAAACACTAAGGAGAGAGGGGTCACATGTGGACACGTGAGAGCGCCCTGATTCCCCTTATTTTATTCTGCAGATCAGTGTTGAACGCTTTTAATTCTGACGGCCATCACGTGTGAGCACGTGATGGAGGCCCACGCTCTGGTCTGTTAGAATGCTCATTAGGGGTCACGTGGTGACACGTGAGGGCGCCCTAGAGCTTTTTTCTGTTTCTTTTTCCTTTTCTCTGTATGCTTCAGGGGTCACGTGGGGCACGTGAGGCATTGCCTCAAAGCTCTTTTCTGTGAATCTTTACAGGGGTCACGTGGTAGCACGTGACTCTGGTTCTTTGCATATTTTAAAGATCTGTTCATCTTTGAAGAATTAAATTCTTCATAGGGTTAAACCTTGGCAATAAACTTTAGAGGAATTAAATTCCTGTTTTCTTCTGAAGAATTATATTCTTGGATAGGGTTAAACCCTAATTTCTGGTATAGGGTGAAACCCTAATTCCTTTTTTAAGGGAATTAAATTCCTGTGAGTTTGAGAAAATTAAGTCCTCAATCAGGGTTAAACCCTAATTCTGTCCATTCTGAAGGAATTAAATTCCTAGGGTTAAACCCTAATTTTATCTTAAAGGAATTAAATTCCTATAATTCTGTGAGAATTAAATTCTCAAAACTCAATTCATCCTCTATGTTTTAGATCTGCATGGCAGGATCTCAACCCAATGAGAATTAAATTCTCAATTCATGGGGAGATGTGCACTTTGCAGATTCTCAACCAGAGAAAGAACTAAGTTCTTTTCTTTATATAAGAGTTAAACTCTTTTGAGAATTAAATTCTCTTTTGAAGCCTCTCTTCTCTTTTCTTACCTAAGGTTTTTTTTTTGCAGAGAATCAAATTCTTCCTTCTGAATTTTCAAGATTCCAAGGCTCTCTCTCTCTCTGTATGTGTCTCTATAACTCTCTCATTTGGCTCCTATTTATAGGAGAAGGAAAAGAATCAATCTGTTTTAGTGAATCTTTCATTGAAATATTTGATTTGTTTATTGAGAGACTTGATTTATCTTCCTCATTAATCTGGGCCTTTAGATTATTAGGCGAGTTTTATTCACCATTGGATTTTAAATCCAAAGATATCTCTTTGTTATTTCGGTTAGATTTAGGGGGAAATCTTTCCATGTCCAAGATTTTTCCATAAATTGGTGATGTTTAATCACCTTCAGATTCTTTGATCCAATGGTTTCAGATAATTCTTCTCCTTTTTGGAAAGATTTGAATGATCTCTCTTCAGAATTTAATTCTGTTAAAGAATAAGGCTTTAAACCCCGGTCACGTGTGTCACGTGTGAGCACGTGACCCCTGGTCACGTGTGAGCACGTGACCCCTGGAATGGGCTTCTCTTCTTCTGTGCTCCGTTCTCTGGCCGCTGCTTAACCATCACGTGTCAACACGTGACCACTGGTCACGTGTGAGCACGTGATGCCTCTTCTGAAGCTTTTTCCTGATTTTTAATCAGGGAACAGTTGATTCTATCCTTGTCAGTTGTTGTCCAATTACCTATATATAAATATTAGTAAAATTACTCTGCTTAAAAACTTTCTGAAGTTCTTTAAGCGTAGTTTCCATCATATCATCATAAAGAGGTTTATTGAAAGCGGTTGCTTCCAGATTGGAGTTATGAACTCCTGATAACCTTAAAGGTTCAGTTTGAGGATAAATAGAACAAACAACTTTTCCACCTATTATGGGGTCATTATTTATAATGTTCTTCTAACGTATTGATCTTATAATTTTGTTCCTTAATATAGTAGTTTAGAAACCAATCAACAAAGTATTTAAGACGTTGTCTTTTTTCAAGGTGTTTATAAAACTCATCCTTATAAACATATTGCTGTTCTCTTGTAAATGATTTATAAAACCATTCTCTAAAAGCAATATGCTTATCATTCATAAATTCCTTTTGAAGGAATATTCTAATAGGACTATTGGTGTAAGATTCATAAAAGAAATTATATATGAAAACGCATCTCTGATGAGAAAAGAGAAGTTTTATTAGTTGTTCGCACATGTTCAAGTGCGTACCAAATGTCAAGAGCACGCATCATGAAACTGATTCAACCGGCTTGCACACCTGTATGCATACACACATGATGAAAATGGTTCGATTGGCTTGCGCACCTATATACACGCGCACATGCTGAAATTGATTCAATTGGCTTACGCACTATGTAAATGCGCACATATAGGCTAATGCACAACACGTGCACATATGCTATTAACGGGCTCTTGCAATAAAAGTAAACTTCAGTACGAAACTGAAAAGAAGTGCGAAGGTAAAAGAAACGAAGCTTTTCATTGATACGTCAAAAAAAGGATTACATCCTAATACTAAAAATAATAAAAAGACAAATAAAAGCGAGGACTGTTGCATCGTTCAAATTTCACAGTGGCAAAATGCTAGCGTCAGTACATGGATTCTGGAAATCAAAGAGAAGGTCATGCAAGACGTCCCAAGCAACATCCTCTATTGTCATGCCTCGCTTCCCAGTAGGCGGAAATGGTGACGTGGCAGGCCGCAACGTATTTACCAAGAAATAAATACGTTAAGCGTAATTAAGCAATATATATAAAAATGCACAAGAATGACAAGAGTATTACAATAAAATAGCAACTCTATTTACATTTATCTTTATATACAACTGTTTGAAAATGAAAAGATACAATGATAATAAGCAGTGCCTAAACAATGGCATTCAGGAAAGTAAGTACAAGGAACTAGAAGTGTGCCGCAAGCTGGTCCAAGTCCTCCTGGCTCGGCTCAATCTCTTCAGTAACTGGTCCTCTTGACAAACATTCCAAAGAAAGAGATAGAAAGGAATGTCGTCAGTGAACTAGCGCTCGGTAAGTCCCAAAAGAAGAAAAAGAATATAACAAGTAATGTGAAATGAACAGGCAAGTTGTGTATGATTGATTACTAGTATATGTTAGTTATAATAACGTGGTTGTTTGTAGTTTGGTAAATAAGACATTCATGTATACGAGAGGAGTCCATCTTACCCCGTGGACTATGGTAACATGTAGTATAAGGCCCCGTCATAACCCACGGGACAACGACACGTGATTTCATGTAGGTGTCTTTTAAGTGACCTCTCGTGCCACGATATACGTTCCGTACCAATCTACCCCTTTATCCCCGCGTAATGTATTGTATAGATTTTGTTTACAAGTCTTGCCGAAACCATGAATACAAAATGTTCAAGTATTCATGTTCAGAATGTAATCAAGTATTCAAGTAGTCAAGTCAAGTCAAAACCATTGTTCGGTCAAGTCAAGTCAAGCATACATGTCTGATATTAATGTTTTAATTCGAGTATTCATGTTCATGATCAAGTATTCATGTTTGATTTTGGATTCAGGTTTGTATTAGACTCAGGTTTGAGTTTGGATTCAGGTTTGAATTGGACTCAGACTGAGTCAGACACTGGTACTAATTTAACTCCGGAATCTTAGGTTCGGGAGTCATCGATAACCGTTGCACATGGACGGCAGGATTTGTGTCTTTTTCCAAAATAATTACCATTGATAACTCCGTTAAGTTGTCTATCTTAAGTAGGCAAGCACTCACTTTTTCCGAGTCCCTGGGGCTGAAGAGAATTGATCCCGCTTAAACCTGTATTTACTAAAGTTCTTAAATATTGTTTTAAATATCTCGAGGGGGTTTTATGAAAAATATTTTTAATATAGTTAAAAAGTAAACCTCGAGGGTGATTAGTATTACTTAGGGTTTTCATGAGCATGGATTTTAAGTATTGGGGTATTTTAGTGATATACACTTGGCTTGGAAAATTCATGGTATTTTCTTGAAAATACTTGTCCTTTTTGGTATCTTGATGATATTTTATTGTCGTTTGTTAATCTATTTATTTTTTGAAAAATATAGATTTATTATATTTTGAAAATATTGATTTATAATTTTATATAATTTTAATTTTAAAAATAATTTTATTTTATTTAGAAAATTCGTATTTCTTAAAAACAATATTTAAATCCTTTCGAGATTGAATGCTCCGTGAGGTGGTATGCATCTCGCTCTATTAGCCTAAGGATGTGCGATAATCCGCACCATCCATTAGCGGGTCCCCTAAAGAATGTTGTAGATGCATAATTACAAAAGATATGAAATACTGTTTTAAAAGAAATCCGGTTTTAGAATTATGTAGTATTTTATTGTAATTTTTTCTTCGTAACAAATATTCATATAAAAGAGATATCATGCTATGGATCCAAGTGTGCGTGTGGGGTAGGTCGTTACCCCGTGAAATTTTCCTAAAGGTATTGTTAAGCATGTTTTGTCGAAAAGACGTGATAACAAAGTTCAAGATATTTTAATGAAAAAGTTAAATTAAGATTGTTTTACATGAGGTTCTTGGATAAAATTTATTCTAGACATTAGTATTAAGATTATAAGTGAAGTGGTAAAATTAGATTGTCCAAACGATAAAGGAGAATGAAGTTATCGGTTTTAGAAAAGATGATATCGGTAATAACTCCACTTTTATCGATTTTGTTTAAAAAAATTCGATGAAGAGAAAGGGATTTTAGAAGGGACTTACGGTTTAGAAAACTCGAAGAAAGGGTTAGGAAGGAAATGGTGTCGTCGCGGGAGCTTCGGAATTTGCTTCGATCTTCGCCGGAACCAACTTGCTCGCTAACTCCACTTTACTTCACTTGCACTAAAAACTTTTTAGAGAGTTTTGGCTAGAATTTTCAGAATGGTGCCGAGCCAAAGTGTGGGGTGATATTTATAGTGGAGAATTAGGGGTTTAGAATTAAAATTGTGGATTAAAAAGTATTGAAATGAGGTTTAATTGTGAAATGAAAGGTCTCTGTTTGATTGCAGGGAAATCAAACAGTGCAGAGGAGTTAGGGGTAGGTGAAGTGGTGTGTGTGCAAAGCACGGGGCAATTTGGCCCCATCATGACCGTCGGCACCGGCCTTATAGGCTATTCCACCGGCCGATCTTGATGCTCTTGCCTCGAGATTCGTGCCACTTGATCAACCATCTGTTTATTCCATTTTCTACATGTTTGATTTTCTGAACTTTTCATTTCCCTGTGTATTGCACATGCAATCTTTTGGGCTTCCAAAAAGTAAAAAAAAAATCAGAAAAAAATAATTGTGTCTGATGGGAATAGAACATAAGGGCTACATCATATCAGTGCAAGGCTTTACCAGCGAACTACAAGTGCTTCTTGCTGTTATTTAACAAAAGTAATTTATAACTCAAACTCAGGATGCAAAACTCATTTCTTGTATATTAACAGAAAATTTCCGTACAAAGATTTTAGAGTAGTTATATTCTACCCTCCTTATAAAAATTTCGTCCTCGAAATTTACATTTACAAAGGGACTAATTTTCAAATAGATAAGAGTATCTTGCACACATGTCTTATTCTTGTTCCCATGTTAATTCTCCTGGCGAATCCTTCTCCACATCACTCGGACCAAATTTACTTCCTTGTTCCGCAATGTCTTCATCTTTCGGTCCAGGATCTCAACGGGTTGTTGCTCGCAAGTTAGATCAGTCTGTACTGTGGGCTCTGAGTGATCGAGTATGTGACTGGGGTCGCTTACATATCATCGTAGCTGGGATATATGGAACACGTTGTGCACTCCTTCCAATGAGGGTTATAGTGCTAAATGGTATGCCACTTCTCCAACTCGTTCGAGTATGTCGAATTGTCCTATGTATCTTGGACTTAGGTTACCCCTCTTGCTAAAGTGGATCACTCCTCTGTTTGGAGATATCTTTAGAAAAACATGGTCTCCCAGTTGGAACTACAGATGTTGGCGCTTAGCATCTGCCCAATTCTTCTGTCGGTCTTGGTCTATGCACATTCTTTCCCTGATCGTGCGAATTATGTCCACAGTTGCCACGATCATCTCTTGTCTAAGAAGTTCACGATCTGCGACGTCGTCCCAACTTAGTGGTGAATGACACTTTCGTCCGTAGAGTACTGTGAATAGTGCCATTCCAATACTTGCCTGATAGCTGTCGTTGTATGAAAACTCCACAAGGTGTAGGTGATCTTCCCATGAACTTCCGAAGCCTAACATACAAGCTCTTAGCATGTCCTCCAAAATCTGAATCGTTCACTTGGACCGTCCGTCCGTTTGTGGATGATAAGCCGTGCTGAAATTCAGACTCGTTCTCAGGCTAGCTTGCAGACTCTGCCAGAAATGTGATCGGAATTTTGTATCACAATCGGAGACGATGCAAACAGGTACTCCATGAAATCTCACGATCTCCTACATGAGTTTATAGGTACCAAATATAGTACATTTTGAAAGTTTAAATCTTAGTTTAGACTTATGCTTATTTCCATGTACTTCTTTGCTAACATCTCGGTCGGATGATTAGCCAACTCAAAATGGAATAAAGTGAGCCGACTTGGTGAGTCAATCCACAATAACCCATACTGCGTCGTTACTCTTCATACTACGAGGAAGGGCAGTCGCGAAGTCCATGGTAATGTGCTGCCATTTCCATTCTAGGATTGGTAACGGCTGAAATAGACCAGCAGTTCTATGATGTTTAGCCTTCACTTGCTGACACACCAAGCACTTGGCTACGCTTCTAGCTACTTTGAGCTTCATTCCATGCCACCAGTAGTGTTGCCATAGATCCTTGTACATTTTTGTACCACCGGGGTGTACAGTATAAGGAGATCTGTGAGCTTCTTTCATCAACTCTTCTCGATCTGGGCCATTTGGTACACATAATCGACTTCCATATCGTAAGGATCCATCTTCATGGATGATGAAGTCAATTTGAAGTCCACTTTCTACTTGTTCTCGGATATTTTGTAGCTTGGCATCATTTTCTTGAACTGTCTTGATCAGATTGACAAGAGTGGACTGAACTTGTACGTTCATCAAATATGAAGCGTTATCTTGAATAACTACTTCGATCTCCAATCCGTGCAATTCCTGCTGTAGCTTCCACTGTGCGGTGAGGTTCATTGCTAATGGCTGGCGGCTAAGTGCATCAGGAACTATATTCACCTTCCCAGGATGATATTGTAGGTTAATGTCGAAGTCCGCCATGAGTTCTAGCCATCTTCTCTGCCGCATGTTTAGTTCCTCCTGAGTAAATACATATTTCAGACTCTTATGGTCAGTGTATATATCCACTCGTTCTCCCAGAAGATAGTGGTGCCAAATCTTGAGTGCGAAGATGGCAGCTGCCAACTCCAGATCATGTGTTGGATAGTTGCGCTCATGAATCTTCAGTTGTCTTGATGCAAAGGCCACAACTTTTTCATGCTGATGTAGAACACATCCTAATTCCTTACTGGACGCATCACAATGCACAACGAATCCTCCAGATTGATCCGGTATTACAAGGATAGGAGCAGAGGTTAATCTTGACTTTAGTTCTACAAAAGCTCTTTCACATGCTTCTGACCACACGAATGCTTCATCTTTACGTGTAAGCTTGGTCAGGGGTGCTGCAATCTTCGAAAATCCTTCGATGAGTCATCGGTAGTATCCTGCTAATCCCAAGAAACTTCGTATATCCTTCACCATTTTTGGTGTCGGCCATTCGCTGACAGCTGACACCTTAGCTGAATCTACTGAGATCCTTCGCCTGAAACGATATGTCCGAGAAATCCGACTTGATCTAGCCAAAATTCGCACTTGTTGTACTTGGCGTAGAGCTGATGTTGTTGCAATGTCTCCAGGACAATCCGTAAGTGCTCGGCATGTTCTTTCCGATTTTTTGAATACACCAGAATGTTGTCGATGAAGACGACAACGAATCTGTCTAAGTACTCTCGGAAAACTTGGTTCATCAGGTTCATGAATATGGCAGGTGCATTGGTCACTCTAAATGGCATTACGAGATATTCATAATGACCATAGCGAGTCCTAAACGCTTGTTCACACCATAATATTGCATTATTATATTTCCCATTCTTATTCTTTTTATAAATAAACAGGTACTTTTGACGCATGTCTGCTACATGTTACAGGTTACAGGTTCTTGGACAGAAAACAGTGAAAACGACAATGAAAAAGTGGACTTTGACCAACAAATAGGAGGATCTTAGTCAAGCCTACATCAAAGATAAAATTCACAATGTACAAGGCAACGCATGGTCTAAAATGTCAAGGCGAATGGTTAAAAGACCACTACAAGTATTCACTGAAAGATCTGGAGAAGATCCAGAATCCAAATGGAGAAAAGAACCAAAGAATCAGGAAGATTAAAAACCTCAGAACAAGCCCACAAAAAATCAAACAGTGATCTCATTATTGGGCCGCGGAACCGCGGCCCAAGCCTGCCATTGACGCGGTTCCGCGGCCATAAGAAGCCCGGAGGAAAAAGTGTTTTTACAGTAATTTGGGTTCTGCGCTGACTAGTCAACATAGAGGGCTATTTTTGTAAATTCAGACGTGCGAGTCATTGTAACCCTAGGGTTTCCTATTCTTTATAAATAGGAACTCTAAAGATTGTATTTTCTTATGCCTCCTTTTAAATAATAAATTCAGATCTCTTTATGGAGAGCATCGGTGTTTCTTTTCAATTCATAAATTCAGATCTGACAAACCTGCGTTGATGATTGGAGAGATGCATCTGTAAGTAGATTAAATTCCTTGCTCTAGTTTAGATTTCATTTCTTTGCCCTAGGTAGATTTAAATTCTTGCCGTAGATAAATTGCTTAGCGTTAGCTTTGGGGAAGGATTTTGAGAGATTAGATCTCTCATCCTTTTCTTACCCATAATATATTTTCAATAGGACTCCATGCATACACGCACACACCGCGTCCTACGGCACCCTATCCCTCGAGTTAGCGGTGATACCGTAGTATAAAGGCCCGGTTGCGCGCGTTTTCCATGGAGGTTAGGGTAAGGATCTCTAAAGGAAGGACAAGAACCTAGAGGAAGGAACACCTTCCCGAATGGATCTAATCCCCTTTATTGATAATTACCATAACTCCTTATAGATCTTCATTCGGGTGTAGAAAGCATTGAGATTTACCTGCATTTCCAAACCATCCCTAAACCTAACCCTAGCAAGACTAGATCTAGATAATCGTAGTATAGAATAATTAGGTTTTTAGATTTAATAATCAATCCGAACACCCTTCGGAATTAACTCGTTAGCGCGACTAGGAAATTCACAACATCCCTGTGGACCGACCCATACTCACCGGCTAGCTTCATGCGACGCCATTCTTGATTGCGGTTATAGATAGTTTTTGATAGATCAATCAACGCTGTCTTCGGAATATCGGACTCTTTTACCTTCACCTGATGATAACCCGAACGAAGATCTAGCTTAAAAAATACACAAGACCCACTTAACTGATCGAACAGATCATCGATGCGCGGTAGTGGATACTTGTTCTTTATCGTCACTTCGTTCAGAACTCGATAATCTACACACATCCTGTATGAACCTTCTTTCTTCTTCACAAGTAACACCGGAGATCCCCAACTTGAAGTACTGGGACGAATCCAACCTTTCTTCAGGTGTTCGTCTAACTGAATACGGATCTCCTTCAATCCTTCTGGAGTTAGTCGGTACGAAGCTTTGATTACAGATTGCGAACCAGGTAGTAAATCGATACTAAACTCAAGAGATCGATCGGGAGGCAAACCTGATATATCTTCAGGAAACACATCCTCGAACTCTCGAACTACATCGGGCTTTTCTTCTTCTGCCGGTAGAAAGAACACTTATGCATCCTTCGGTTTACCCCGGTATCTTCCTGGCTCAAAAGTTCTATCTCCACTTTTGAAATAGAAGACTGGGTAATCTGGTATCTCAAATACTACTCTCTTTTGACGGCAGTCAATAGTAGCATAGAATACTCCCAGCCAATCAATTCCCAACACAACATCGAAATTTGGGATGTCCAGTACTTTGAAATTCACGTAAAATTCTCGTTCGCAAACTACAACTGGACACAGATCAAATCCATAGTTGCTTTCAGAACTCCATTCCTAGAACTGATATTCCAACTTGAAATGAGTGGCTTCACGGGAATCGCATGCGTTCTCACGAATCGTTGGGACATGAAGCAGTGCGACGCTCCAGTGTCGAAAAGTGCGAGTGCAGGAAGGGTGATACTAGTATAATACCTAAGTTGTGTGAGTTGGTTTTAGATATAGGAAAAGTATATTGATATACAAGGATTGAAAAGATTTGAAAAGATTGGGAATTACCAATGATGACTTGGCCTGTAGCTTCGGCCTCCTCGACTGTCATTGTGAAAGTCTGACGTCATGGTACATTCTTCCTGGCTGGAGGCACATTCCTCGGTACTTGGGGCATGTTTCTCTACCCTTGAGGCATATTTCTCTGTGCCTGATGGAATTGACGTTGAGGCTGTGCAGGTGGTCCCCGTGGAGCTGGTGCAGGGAAAGCTAGGCGAGGTGCAGGAGCCTGAATGGTTGGCCGCTGCGGAACTGTGATTACGGGTCTGGGTGCTGGTGCTGGGTTGAAACGATATGGACATACCCCTTTGGCGTGAGTGGATGCGCCACAAACCAAACACAGGCCATTTGCATGCCTGTAGTCCTTCACCAGGTGTCCCGTCCTCTTGTAATAGTGTCACGCCCCGCTTCCCGGTGTACGGCGAAGGGGACACGACAAGGTCGCTACGTATTTACTCTGAAGCAAATACGCTAAGCGTATCTGAGCAATATAAAAATAAATGCACAAGAGACAATATATAATAAAACAACAACTTTATTTATTCACATTCTTTTGTACAATGCATGGAAGGTAAATACATCTGATGAAAGCAATGCCTAAACAGTGGCATAACAGAAAAGAAAGTACTGAAATAAAAGTGTACAATGTAGCTAGAGCTCTGGATCGTATGCAAGTTGGTTTAAGTCTTCACTGGTAGGCTCGATCTCCTGACTGTCCAGATCACCTGATAACATTCCAAAGAAGAAAGAAAAGGAATGTCGTCAGCGAACGCTCGGTAAGTCCCAAAGATAAGGGAGAAATAGAAAAGACAGAGAGTAAGAGAGAGAGTGTAGCTTTTACAGTTGTATTATATTGTTATAATGTTGTATTTAATGTTAACGCTGTTGTTTGTAGCTTAATACAGAAGGATGCCAGTGTATACGAGAGGAGTCCCTATATGCTAGAAATTAGGGCAAATGAAAGTACAAGGCTCCGTTATATAACCCGGAACAACGGCAATTGGATTTAGGTTTGGTGTCTTAATCTTGCAGTCTCGTGCCACTTTTAACACCTTCCGTACCAATCTACCCCTTAAACCTCGCGATGTCTTGTTTGTATTGTAAATTGTATTGCAACATGTATTGTTTTGTAATATAAATTGTATAATTAGATGACTTGCCGAAACTATGATATCGGTAAATGGATGTAACTGGAGAATCATGTAAATGGATGTAACTGGAGAATCATGTAAATGGAAGTATATCCATGGTTCGGTTCAGTCAATATAGATTAAATAGTTTGAATATATGGATTCATGGATTCATGTTGAATTGTAATATTGTAGATTGTACTTGAATCATATTCAAGTCAGATTATTTAATGAGACTCAGTCTGAGTCAGACAATTAGGAAAGAAATTGAAGTCCTGATTGTTTTGATGTTATCGGTAACCACTGCACATGGGCGACAGGATTTGTGTCTTTTTCAAAAACGATCACCGTATTGATAACACCGTTGTTAAGTTGTCTATCTTAGATAGGCAAGCACCCACTTCTCCGGCTCCCTGAGGCTCAAGAGATTGGTCCCGCTTAAACCTATATTTACTAGGGTCTTTATTGTAATTTATAAAACTTGAGGGGGTTTTATGTAAAAATAATTTTGTATAATTTACAAAATACACCTCAGGTATTTAATTTTCGTCTTTAGAGTTTTTATAGATGTAGATTTTATATTTGTGACATTTCTAGTGAATAAACCTATTTTTCATAATATATGGTATTTAATTGTAATATTGAACGTGTATGGATTTCATGGTATTTTAATGTAAAAAAGTTGGAATATTTATATTATCACAAAATAGGTATTTTAATGATACATATATATATATATATATTTATAAAAATAATTTTAATATATATTATATTTATAGAAATCTCATTTTCTTAAGATTTTTCGTATTTTAAATCTCTCGAGACCGAATGCTCCTTGCGGAGGTCTGCATCTCGCACTACTAAGCCCAGGGATGTGCGATAATCTGCACCATTCCAGTCGGGTTCCCTTAAATGGGTTGTAGCGGCACTTTGCAAAGATTTATAAAAAATATTTAATCCTTTAGAAAACGGTTTTATTAATTCATGGTATTTATTTGAAATGTTTCGTTTTTCCGTATTCTATATTCCCGAAAAGTATTGTGCTATGTTGCATATGAGTGTTGTGAGGAGGTAGGTCATTATCTCGTGATCTACTTAAAGGTATAGCGAGTTTGTGATGTTTAAATGTTGAAATGAAATTATATGGTATTTTAGTGAAAAAGTACGGTAAAAGTTACAAAATGAATTAGATTGTCGTGTAACTTGATCAACATATTTATTAATGTTTAATAGTCAACATGTAAGAGTTTTGTGTGAATGTATTTAAGAAAATGTTGGATTTTTAGAAAGAACCGAATCGGAAATCGGTTTAACTCCGATTCCTTCGGGTTTTGAAATTTCGTAATTTTAGAACAAGATTAGAGAAGAGGAAGGGGGACTTATGGATTTAGAAGTTAGGGATGAGGAAGAAGAGACGGGAGGAGGCGCTGGTGCGTCGTTTCGTCGCCGGGAACTCCTAAGGTTGTCGTCGGAAAATTGCCGAAGCTTTCGTCCTTCGCTACTCCAAAAGTACACTAAACTTCTAGGAATTTTCTTAAGAGTTTTGTTCAGAATTTTGGAGTGAGGGTGTGTGTGTAGGGGTTGTATTTATAGGGTAAGGTTAGGGTTAGGGTAGGTGAAAGGTTTAATTGAAAAAATATGTTAAATTGTATTAAAATGTATTAAAATGGAGTAAATAGGATTTTAAAGAGGCCCTGGAACCGTTCCAAAGAAATAAAGTGTGCAGGAGTGATGAGGAGGTGAAGAGGCAGACTTTTCATATTGACCGATTCAACATTGGAGCCAACTCGGCCGGCGCCGCCGGCCGAGTCGCCGCCGCCGTCGGCCTGAGTCGGCCGAGTCAGGACGATTCGGGGGTCCCCTGGGTCCGTCGTCGGTTAGTGTAGCCCCTGGGTCAGTTTGGTTAACATGTGTAGTAGGGTTTTTACGAGTTATGCACGTGCAAACCCTTGGTGTTCTAAAATTCAAAATAAAACGATATTAAAAATAATGTGGGGTATGGGATTTGAACTCTGGTGGCTTGGTTCAGCAGTGCAAGGTATTACCAATGAGCTACAAGTTCCTTCTTGCTATTAAAAAGCAAAACAAACTTATATCTTGTGCTCAGGCAAAAATACCCATTTCTGTAATTTTGAAAAAATTTCTACAGAAAGTTGTACAGGAAATTTAGGGTTATTACAAATAGAAACAAAAGTATGGATTGGATCGGTTAAATGATCCTCTCGATCTCCTAGGTGCAAAAGTTAGCCCAGTAGAGGCTCTTCCTGTCATCTATGTGGCAAAGCATTTCACACCGGCAGTCTGTGGCCTTCCCTTCTTCTTCACAACTGCCTCATAGCGTCGGGCAGCCTTCAAAGAAAGTTCATGAGTAAGGAAATCCCCTGTAGCGAGTGCAGCTTAGATTTCTGGGTCTAACCCTTACAGAAATCGTTGTGCCCGAATCTCAGCAGTAGGAATCAGGAGTGCAACGAACCTGTTCCGACCTTGTGTTAGCAGTGTAATGAGTGAAATCAGGAATTTGAATTTGAGACCATATCTTACCTGCTAAGCATGGTAAACTCAACATCGTATTCATCCACAGACTTAACCCATATCGAGTCTTGTTATAGATGGATGAACTGCTGCTCCATGTCAAAACGGACAGTCTCAGGGAAGTACTTCGCATCGAACAGGTCGCAAAACGTTTTCCACTCAATAGGTTGGGTGAGAAAGCTTTTCTCAGCCTTCCACCAGATTCTGGCGTTGTCTGTCAATTGCAGCATAGCAACTCTCACATATGCAATATCTGGCACTTGAGCTGCTGCCAGATCATCTTCAATCGATTGAGCCCATTCTTCTGCTTCCAGTGGGCTTTCTTTCCCCGAGAAATGTTTCGGGTGTAGTGCCCGAAACTGCTTGACTCCGGGCGCCTCGACTTCTGGACGGTGCATGAGGATAGCAGTCTACTACTGCTGACCCTCCAACAGGCTCTTTATAGCCTCGAGCAGTACCGTTTTCTCGTTGATAGGAGCCGTAATGGTAGATAGCAGTGGTAGAGTATGCGGTGGGGTGTTGTCATTGACGTTCGTGCTGGTGTTATTGGGAGAATCCATGACCTTGATAGAAAAGGAATGGTTATGATAGTTTCAAGAAATTTGAAATGTAAAAAATGTATAGTTGTTGATTCTTATAATTCTTATGATATATTGGTTAAGACTTCATGCAAAACCGACCAACACGGGCCACCAACAAAACCTGTTGTCACGCCCCGCTTCCCAGAGTGCGCTAAGATTGGCACGTGACAGAGCCAACCATGTTACCTGTGGTTAGGAAACATCCCTCCACAGTCACATTACGGTTGTCTATAAGATATCAAGAACAGTAGAAATAAAATAAACTATCTAGTACATGTCCATATGCCGGAATAAACGAGTCAAGAAATAATATATGCGGAAGCAATAAATTCAATAAGCAATAACATCTGGAAAGTACGTCCCAAATACGGGCTCACATCAGGAAA